>CM062918.1:116664561-117914561 GCA_031878705.1 Tapirus indicus | reverse complement strand
AAAAATAGCCCCGAGCATCCAAGATCTGTGGAAAAATATCAAATAGTTTAACATGCATCTGGATATAGAAGAGAGAATGAATGGGGCAGAAAAAACATGTGAAGAGATACTGGTTAAAATTTCCAAAATTAATGAAAGACAGTAAATCACAGATCCAAGAATTCCAAAGAACTTAAAGAAGTAAAAAATACAAGGGAAAACAAGCACAAACACATCCCAATCAAATTGTTAAAATTTAAAGATAAAGAAAATATTGAAGGCAACAAAGGAAAAAGAAATGTTACAGGGAAACAACCATAAAATTGCAACTGAATTGTGTTCCCCAAAACAGTAAAGCCAGAAGACAATGGAAAGAGTATTTTAAATATCTGGAACACACAATACACACTACAAACAAAAACAAAAGACCAACATCTCACCTAGAATTCTATTCTTTAAAATATCCTTTAATAATGAAGAAGAACCACAGCCGGCCCTCTGTAGCCATGGGTTCTGCATCTGTGGGTTCAATCAACCATAGTTAGAAGGGCCTACAATGGTTGTGCTTGTACTGAATGTGTACAGACTGTTTTTTCTTTTCATTATTGCCTAAACAATGTAGTGTAATAACTATTTACATAGCATTTACATTGTATTAGGTAATATAAGTAATCTAGAGATGATTTAAAGTATACAGGAGAATGTACATAGGTTATATGCAAATACTACACCATTTTATGTAAGGGACTTGAGCATCCGGATTTTAGTATCCATGGAGGTCCTGAAACCAATACCCTATGGATACCAAGGGATGATGTAATTACATTTCACCCAGATAAAAGCTGACAGAATTTATCTCCAGAAAACAAACACTATAGTAAATGAATAAGAAGCTTTATACCTAGGAAAGACATAATATCAGGTAGAAACTTGATTCTAAAGAAAGGAATGTAGAAACTTAGAAAGAATTGATAGGCCATTAAATATAATATATCTTTTAAAAAATTATCCCTGCTTTTATATATACACCTAATTAAATCTCCTTTAAAAATTGTTGGTTGTTTAATGTAAAAATAATAAAATGTGAGCATGAATTTTATAGTGAGCATAGAACTAAAATATATGACACTAAGAACACAAAGAATGGGAGTAATAGGACTATAGTAATTGGATATACACTGTCGTAAAGTTCTCATTTTTTGTGACAAAATAAAATATTTTTTGAATGTAGGATATGATAAGTTAAAAATACATATTACAATATCAAAAATGTTCAGATACTGTAATGTCTAAATAGACAAATTTTAAAAAGCCACAAAAAGGCATAACTAAAAATCTATTAGAAGATGTAACAAGAATGCTAATTTTTAACATATATAATTTAAAAAAATATAATTAAATATAATTTTTCATAAATACAATTTATATTTATTCAGTTCCAATATAAAAACACAGAGGAGGAAAAGAGGAACAAAGAACAGAGATGACAAATAAAATATCAAAATGGTAGACTTAAATGGAGATATTATTAACAGAGCAAATGTAAATGGACTAAACATTAGACTTAAACACCCCACAAAAGAATATGTGAAAATGGCTAATAAGCACATGAAAAGGAGCTCAATATCATTCATCATCAGGAAAATGCAAATTAAATACTCTATGAAATACCTGTACACCTACCAGAATTGCAAATTATCAAATCAAAAAGAGTAAAAATACCAAATTTTGGAGAGGATGTAGAACCACTGAAACTCTCATACATTGGAAGTGGAAATGTAAAATGATTCCACCACTATGGGAAACTGTTGGTTTCTGAAAATGTTAAACATACATCTACACTATGACCCAGCAATTCCACTCCTAGGTATTGATTCAAGGGAAAATGAAACCATTTGTCCATAAGAAGCTTTGTATAAAGACGTTCATATTATCTTTATTCATCATAGTCCGGAACTAGAAATAATCTTGATTTATATCAATGGAAGAATGGATAAATGCATTGTTTTATCCATACAATGAGATACTACTCAGTAATTAAAAAAATGATCTGCTGATACATGCAATACATGGATAAAACTCAAAAATATTATGCTCACTGATAGAAATCAAACACAAAAATGAATCCTGTATTACTGCATTTTTATGAAATTCTAGAATAGACAAAATTAACTTGTGATGATAGAAATCACACTAGTAGTTAATTTGTCGGGGGGATTGATATGAAAGAGCACAGGGGAGCCTACTTGGGTGATGGAAATGTTCTGTAAATTGACACACATTCATGAAAATTGAATTATTTACTTAAGATCTGAGTGTTTCACAACATTTAATTTATGCCTCAATTAAAATAAATGACAACATTCATTGTCTACTATATGTGAGGCACTGTTCTAAGTGTTGCTGGAGAAACACCAAAAAAGAGAATACAAAAGATCCCTGGTCTTGGTAAACAAATAAACCAATAGAAAATATAACTACTGGACATTAAGGGATAAAATAACTGGGATGGTAGGTAGTATTTATTTTGATATAATGGATGCCTAGGAACATAATATTTGAGCTAAATCCTGAAGAATGACAAGAAGTACCCCATGGGCTGTTAGATAAAGAACATTCTAGGCAGAGTCCCTAAAGTGCTTAGGGTATTTAAAAACCTAGAAAGAAGTCAGCGTATCAGCAACGTAGTGAGATAAAGAGAGGGTATGAAATTATGGAGATCTAGGCAGGTACCAGATTAATAGGTCCTTTTTGGCCATGATAGGAGTGTAGATTTTAATCAACATGGCCAACACTTCTGCTTCTGATGGAGTTAAAAGAATCAAATTTACTTTCTTCACTTTAAACAACTAGGCAACCAGGCAATGTGTATGAAACAATAGTTTTCACACATTGGCTAATAGGCGTACAGGATTACGTTTCCTGAAAAAGTGGAAAAAAGAAAGTGAGCCCTATGATTTTCCCAGCTTATTGCCTAGAAGCAGTTTCCAGTGCAAGAAGCAGAAACTAAAACAGATCCTGTCAGTCTTGCCAAGTAACAGAAATGGAAACTGGAGTTTGGAGACATGAAAATAGGTGGACATTTTTTTGCATCAAATATAAAAAAGGAGAGAGCTCACTAAGATAAATCACCATGGATCAGATGAGAGAGATTCCTTCAAATCTTTGCTTGTGTGATAATCCTTGCATAGTTATGGGAAACTGTTGTAGGCCAAGGAAAGAACCACGAGAAAACAGTAGGCCAAACAATTTCCAGAGCTCATACAGGGATGGGAAGAATTTGTCCCAGATTAGAAAGAATTCATATGGCACAGGACATAGTGTAGGGTCTTTTGAAAGATAGTGTCTTAGTTAAAGGATCTAAATTAGCCCAAGATTAAGGCTGTTCTGGAGTTGCATTTTCTAAAACTTATGGGATTTTTTTTTGAGGAAGGTTGGCCCTGCTCTAACATCCATTGCCAATCTTCCTCTTTTTTCTTTTTTTCCCCAAAGACCCAGTACATAGTTGTATATCATAATTGTAGTTCTATGTGTGACACCTCCTCAGCATGGCTTGATGAGTGGTGACTAGGTCCGTGCCCAGGATTCAAACTGGCGAACCCCTAACCACCGAAGTGCAATGTGCAAACTTAACCGCTACACCACCAGGCCAGCCCCTGGAATTGCTTTAACAAAGCCTGAAGCAAAACCTCAAAATTATCAAACTTATTCCAAGTAAAATAACTGAATGCCATAAAAAGTTCAAATCTATGTAAAGGACAACAATAAAATCCAGCACCTGATAAATAACACACGATGTCTAACATCCAATAAAAAATTACTAGACAGGCAAAGAAACTAGAAATTATGAACCATTATCAGACAGAAAATCAACAAGTAAAAGCTCATAAATAACAGAGATAATGGAATTAGCAAAAAAAAAGACATTAAAGTACCTATTATAAATATGCTGAATATACTTGAGATGGTAGAGGAAATAAATCAACACGATGAGGGGAAAAATGTAAAATATTAAAAAAGGACACCAAAGGAACTGCTAAAATTAAAATGATATAACATATTGGAAATTTAAAAATGGAGTAGATGTAATTAACAGTGTATTAGACACTACAGAAGAAAGTATCTGTGAACTCAAAGATGTAAGAATAAAAACTTGTCAAAATGAAGCACAGAGAGAAAAAGGAAGTAAATGAAAAGATCATCAGTGATCTGTAGGATCACATCAAGCAATCTAACACATATGTAATTAGAAACCCAGAAATAAGGAGAGAAAAGGGAGAATAGAAAAAACAAAAGATGTCATGTCCCAAATTTTTCCACATTTGATAAAAACTATAAACCTCATATAAAGAAAATCAATAAAATCCAAACAAAAGAAACACAAAACAAAACCAAGAGTTTTCAGACATTTGCTGAAAACCAATTTTATTTCAACAATAAAATTGTTGAAAACCAAGGATTCTGTAAAGAAAAAACCTTAAAACAACCAAATAAAATGACATTACATCTAAATGAGCAAAGAATGACAGCAGATTTCTTGTCAGAATCTACACAAGCTAGAAGAAAATAAAGCAATATCTCTAAAATAGTGAAAGAAAAAAGAAAATTTATTTAAAAAACCCAGTGAAATATCTTTCATAAATTAAGGGGAAATAATGACATTTTAAGGAAAAAGGAAACTGAGATTTTTCATTGCCAGCAGATTTGAATTAGAGAAATTTTAAAGAAAGTTCTTCAGGAAAAAAGAAAATGATAGATGAAAATTTGGATTTCACAAAGAAATTAAGAACACTATACTAGTAAATATGTAGGAAAAATATTAGACATTAAAAAACCCTCTTTAAAAGATAATTTGCTTGTTTAAACCAAAATTAATACCAATATACTGTGAGATTGATAACATATATATAGTTAATACACAACAAAAACCCCCTACACAAACAGGAAGGAGAAAAGGAAATACACATGAAATTGCATAACATTTGAAAGTAAACTGTGATATACTATACACACTTATTCTAAATTCTAGAGCAATGACTAGAGAATAAATAAATAAAACAAAGAATTTATCTAGTAAACCAATAGTGGAGATAAAATGGAGTCAGAAAAAATACTCAACTGAAAAAAAGTCAGAAAAAGAGGAAAAGTGGAATAAAGGATAGATGGTATAAATAGAAAACAAATAGCAAGATGATAGATTTAAACCCAGAAATATTAATAAATATTAGTAATATAAACACTCTAGTGAAATGGTATAGATTTTTAGATTGGATTTTAAGAAAAGCAAGATTCAACTCTATGCTGTCCACAAGAAGCCAATTGTAAATAACAAAACATAGATAGGTAAGAAGTAAAATAACAGAGAAAATGATACCATTTTAACACTAATCAAAAGAAAGCTGGAGTGGCTATATTAACAGACAAAGTAGATTTTAGGACTAAGATTATTTCTAGGTGTAAAGAGGAACATTCAATTATGATAAAGAAGCTATTCATCAAGAGAATGAAACAATCCTAAGCATGTATGCACCTCATGACAAAGCTTCAACATATAGGAAGATAAAACTAATAGGATGAAAAGAAAAATAAAGAGATCCAAAATTATGGTTGGGGATTTCAACATGCTTCTCACAGTATGTGATAGAACAATTACACGGAATATCAGTAAAGATAGAGAAAATTTGAATAATACTTTAAACCAACTGAAACTAGTTTATAGAATAATCCACCCAACAACAGCAGAATACAACTTTTTTTCCAAGTGCACATGGATTACTCATTAAAATAGACAACATTGTGGTCAATAAAACATGCCCCAATAAACTTAAAAGTATATTCACTGACCAGAACAGAATTAAACTAGAAATCAATAACAGAAACATATTTGTAGAATCTCCAAATATTTGGAAGTAAAACAAAACATTTTTAAACAATTCAAAGAAGAAAGCACAAGTGAAATTAGAAATACTGTACTAAATGGAAATAAAAACATAGCATATTAAAGTTCTTGTATGCAGCATAGAAGGAATTTTATAGTATTTAAATGCTTATAATTAAAAATTGGTTATACAAGCTAGAAACAAGAGAGACAGAAACAAATTAAACACAAAGAAAGCAGAATTAAGAAAACAATATGAATTACAACAGAAGTCAAGGATAAAGATAGAGAAACTCAAATAAACTAGTTTTTTTTAAAAGATCAATAAAATTGGTGAACCTTTAGCCATTGATCAGGAGAAGAAAGGTGAAGACATAAATTACCAGTAACAGAAATGAAAGAGGGGCATCACTACAGGACCTACAGACACTACAAAATAATAAGGAAATATTATGAATAATATTATGCCAGTAAGTGAGACAACTTAAGGCGTATACCTTGGAGGACACAACTATCAAATCTCACTCAAGAAGAATTAGATCATCTGAACAGTTCTGCACCTATTGAATTTGTAGTTATAAATCTCACAAAAAACCGCAGGCTCAGATGGCTTTACCTGTAAATTCTACTAAATGGTTAAGGAAGAAGTAATACAACTTGTATACAAACTCTTTCAGAAAAGAGAGGAGCAGGGATCACTTACCAGCATATTTTATGATGCCAGGATTACCTCTATAATATAATCAGGAAAAAAATCACAAGAGAAGGAAGCTATAGAACAATAGCCCTATTAACACAGACACAAAAATCTGTATTTACAGTTTTACACAATTGAATGCAGCAATATATATTAAATGATAATACAACATGATAAAGTTGGGTTTATCTCAAGAATGCAAGGTTGATTTAACATTTGGACATAAATTAATGTAATTCACCTATTAGCAAACTAGAAAACAGAAACAAAACACCAAAAACAAAAAACCATAATTATCTCAATAGATGCAGAAAATGTTTTAGACAAAATACAGCATCCATTTCTACTAGAAATTCTCAGCATACTAGGAATAAAAGGGAATTTCCTCAACCTGATAAAGGGCATCTAAGGAAAACTAGCTATCATCACACTTAATTAGGAAAGATTGACTATTATCCTTTATGGTTGAAAAAAGGCAAGAAAAATCATTTTCCATCTGGAGAGGGTGGGAGTGAGAAAAAAGGCTTTATTTTTGAACCCATCAAGTCCTGGCACAATTATATTATATTTAACAGCTTATTTTTTAGCTCAATTCTCTCCTCTCATTTTCTAAAAGGCAACTAGAAGAAGCTAGGAGGCACCTTCAACATTCTGTCTGGGACTCTCTTTAGCTAAATTATCCAGTTTTATCAGATTACTGCAAGCAACAGCATTGTTAAAATTTCTGCCACTATGTAAGAAATATCTCTTTTCCTTCAGTTTCCAATAACCTTTTCCTCACTTCCTCTAACCCCTCACCAACAGACTCCTCGAAGCCCTTCCAGCATCTGCCCACAGTCCAGTCTCAAAGCCAATGCCACATTGTTTCAGTTTTTGTTACAGTAGCACCCCAGTTTCAGATATCAAAATCTTTTAAATTATCTACTGCTGTGTAACAAACTACCCCAAACTTAGTGGTGTAAAACAACAGTTATTTATCATCATCATTTAACAGTTTTGGGGTTAATCGAACTCAGCTAGGTAGGTCTTACTAGGGTCTCACATGTGACTAAAATCAGATGGTAGCTGGGTCTGGAGTCATCTTGGACTTCCTCACTCATATGTCTGGTTGTTGATGCTAGCTGTCAGCTGGGACTTCACTGGGGACTATTGATCAAAAAATGGCCTTTCCATGTGACCTGGCCTTCACAGCATAGAGGACAGCTTCCAAAGACAAGAGTTCCAAGAGAGAGCCAGAAGGAAGCCGCAGTGTCACTCCCTTCACATTCTACTCTAGAAGCAAGCCTCTAAGGCCACTCATATTCAAGGGGAGAAGAATTAGCCTCCACCTGTTGATAGAAGGAGTACGAAAGAGTTTGAAGACACTTTTTAAAACAATCACCCAGCAGCGTAAATTATACAGGTACCAGCTGGGAAACAGTACTGGGAATATGCAGATTAAGCGCGTGCTCCTGCAAATTCCTAGGCATTCTACTGCATCCCCTGCGACGTACCTAGGATCCAAAAAGCATTGCGGACACCATGATGTTGGAGAAGGTACTATAAGAACTTCCTCATGGCTCTAGCTCCTATCCCAGCTCCAGCTTAGAGCTGTGAGTACTGCGAGGCTCCCTATATCCTGCATCTTCCAACTCTATGTCTGTGGCCTCAACCATTCTTTTCCCGTCCTCACTGCCACAGGCTCTCCCAGCCGAAATGTACATCTTGCTGTAGTCTCTGTGATCCCCTCTCTCCTTGGATATAAGAAAGATAAGCATCTCCAGTGCTGAGAATTTACATCAAATTTGCCTGTTTTCTGGTCCGTCTCTGATCCTAAATACTTCTTTCTCTTGTTTCTCAGTCTAGGCCAAGCCTGGGCCCTGGCTATAGGAATTAAGTCCTTGTCTTCCCTCTCTTTTCTTACCTATTTTTCTGCCCGCCAGCCCCAATTGTTTTAAAGACAAAAGTTTCCATCTGAGCCCTGTTCCTCCTGGCTAGAACCCTATTTGCTACTGCCAACATGCCCTCATCCTGGCCCTGTGCTCTGCCCACCTGCTAGGGAGCCACCTATTGCTCACCTCTGGCCCTCCTAGATGCCAACCACCTGCCTGCCTGGACCTCCAGCGTCTACCTGTTGCCAGAGTCCCTGGACAGCAGGTTCTGCCATCTTTTTGGACTTCAGCTGCTGGGCCCTTCGCCAAAAGACTGTTTATTCTCGAGGTCTGGCCCTCTCCCATTGTATCTAGTTCCGTGTCCTGACATGTACCAAAGAGCATTTGACTTTCTCTCTGGCTGTCACTGCCTCCTATATGATCCATGCTCAGTGAGATCTATGGAAGCAATAAAAAAAAATTCACTGTGCTAGTATCAGTCTGATTTTGTTGCTTCAGTTAAAAACTTACATGGTATCAAACTCCTTCATCTTCTCTATTGCTTCATCTCTAGGAAAACTGTCTGCTCCAGCCTTCTCTGACTGCTTCCTGGGCTTTTTCCTCTTAGCTTTCTCTTGGTTTCCAAGACCTGCAAACTCCATGCCTATGGTCTGTGCCCTGGATTTCAAATTCCTGGCTCTCTCACCATTTAGCAGTCATCTGGCCCTCAACACTCAGACCGCACCTTTCACACAGCTTTCTGGCCCCTGCCTCACCAGTCCTACTAGCTGCCACCCACATCTGGTTGGGTTTTCTTAGTACAACTGGAGAAGTAGGGACCAAGTTAAATTATTTTGCTTCTATAGAATAAAACTCTATTTCTGCTACTTGTACATGATTTAGATTTTTAAATGCATAACAGACAATAAAACTTTTGCTAAGTTTTCCTTGACCTCCACTCCACTTAATGGAAGCTTGAGAATATGATTCTACATTTGTGATGTGCGGTTTTTTTCTTTCTAAGGCTGCTCAAAACTGGCATGAATTTTTGATGGGAAGAATAATATGGTTAGCGTGTTTATAAATTAACAGTCAAGGAGGTGTACAAACCCCAAATTATTCCCACAGGAAACAAGTTGCTGGCTCTGACATCCCTTCTCTTTCTTAGCTTGCCAGAAACAGATGTTGACAGTTCTCTCATTTGGGGAATATATCCAGAAGGATGAATATTACCCTTGAGAAACACAATATACTGTACATGACTTCTTATAAGCAAAGAAGTAGTTTATTTAAGCTTAGGGAAAGTACATACTGACAACCTGTGCAAAGAAAGGAAAGAATGCCATAAAGCAATCTAAAAGCTAAGCCAGGCCTCAGCTTCATGGAAGCTTTCTAGGCTAGTTGAAAGGGGCAATTGATATAGTGCTTAGAGGGCCACAGATGGAATCAGACCTGAGACCAAAGTCTTCTCCACACAAAGCCAGAATTCTCTGAGAAGTGAAAAATATCAGACATCCAGCTGGCTGTTTTGCCCACATTTCACAAAGAAATCCAATTTCTTTTAACACATTAAAAACTATAATTAACCTGTTTTCACTTAAATCAAAAGGTATTTATAATGAGCTTCTCATATACCAAATACTACATGCTTATCTGTTTGCATATATGCATTAAAATGGTATATGACAGTTCCTATTCTCAGAGACTTCAAAATATAAATTGTTAGATTCTGAAAAGTAAGAAATCTGGTGAAAAAAAATGAAACTAGTTTCTTTGTCTTGTAGTACCCAGAAAATCTAGTCTACATTTTAATTGTAAGGCATTCTTAGCATAAATAGTTTTTGTTTTTGTTTTTTAATACAGTATGCCTGATTTTGCTAGGGGTTGAATATCTGACATGCAACTCAGAGAAATGTGTCCATATTGTTGAATGAATGGAATCATATATGGGGAAAAAAATGGAACAGCTCAGAGATTGCAATAGATGGAGAAAGAGTTGAAGCCACCAGAGCCCAGTGGCATGTAGCAATCAGAGACGGATGACTCCCTTTGAACAAAAATGTCACGCTGACCTGGTGGAGAAGATGGCAGGATGCAAACCCTGCAAGTGGTAGCTGGCAGCTGCTATCAAAAGGACAGAGTCAATGTATAATCAGGGTGACCTGAAACCGCCAATCACACACCACTGTCTTCAGGGACACGAGGCTCCAGCACTTTCAGATATGCAGTACTAGCCTTCTCTGCTCATCAAGCAGGAAATACTTGTGCATCCTGGTGTCAGCAGACCTCTTCATATAACCGGTTCAGCGACACTGAGCTGTTAGTCTGTGTGACTTTGATGCCTGTGGACAGAGCCCTACCTGACATTTGGTCTCGACATTTAATGGTCATTAAAACATGTGTCATATTTGTTCTAAATACATCATATATTGAGAGTTCAAGACTCTCTTCTGACCAGAAGTTTTGACAACTTTATTGGTTTACCAAGAACTGACTGAATTAAGAATACGATCTACCTAGTATTTTCAACTGCCAGTGACTTAGCTCAGGGTCACTAGAGTTGGCTGTGATTGTCAAAATACCTGAAAAAAGGAAAACCTTGTTTTATAAAATCATGGATAGGAATTAACCCAATATTTCTATTTCTGTGAATCTGTTGTGAGGAAATAATCATAATGTAGCAGAAATTTATGTAAAAAGAACTTTGTAAAAACATTATTCATAATATTGAAAATTACGTAAAACACAAATGGTTATATAAATTAGGCATATTTGTACCCTGGAGTATGAAGAAATTTTTAAAAATAAAATTTTATTGTCAGGAAAAGATTCTCGCAATATAATGTTGAGTGATAAAAGCAGATCACAAAGTTGTATTCCTTCAACAAATATTTATTGAGTGCTAACCATGTCATTGTTGTAAGTCTAGAGGTACCACTAGGGACCAAAAAAAAAAATCTCTTCCCTGTGGAGATGACATTCTGGTGTATCTTTTAATGTTCTTTCAGCTATGTAAACAAACAACCAAGCAAACAAGTAAAATAAGCAAGCATAGAAAAGAAGGTGAAGGGAAATGTGGTGGACACTCCATCCCTACCCCTTGGATCCCTTTTCCATTTTTGTGCACAGTCTCTCCGGTGTGCTTTCTCTCCCAAAGCCAGCATCTGCGTCTCTGTTGAAAAGCTGCTCTCTGGCTGGCTGCAGAACGTGCTTTTTACCAGAAGTGCCTGGGAATGTATAGGCCCTCAGGGACAGCCCTTAACCAATGGCTGAAGGAAAACATCTGGTGTAAATACTGCATCTCCCTTGCCCAGTTGGGACATCGCTCTCTCTCTTGTGGATCTAGCCAGAGCTAGCTCTGTATGACCTTGCTTGCTGTCATACCTTTGCTGCTGGAGAGGCAAACTAAGACTAACATTTGAGCAGAGATGGCACACTAATGATAAGCACAGCTTACATTTATTGGGTGCCTCTTATGTTTCCAATTTTAACATGAATTATCTCTCTTACTTTTCATAGCAACCCTTTGAGATAAGTACTGTTATTATCCTCATAGTACAGATGAATATAAGGCTGTGGGCCTTTTCTTTTTCTTCCTTATATTTCCATGTCCTTTCCAATTTTCTACCAAGATATGTGTTACTTTTATGGGCACACAGGACACGAGTACCCGTTTTCTGGAGTGCTGGCTTTAGTAGCTGCAGTCATGGTGCATTCTTGGCAGCTTTAGAGCGTTACTGCTCTTATATTTGAATGCAATTCTTTGTCAGTCAAACAGATCATTTACAAACAGTAGAATGATCACATCATTACCAAGGATGTCTTTTAATCTCTATCAATAAATTTCTTTACAAAATTGAACAAAATTTAAGGATTTGAGTGGACTTCTGCTATTGCCTCTGAAACTTGCTTCATTATCTGGGAATTTTTGTTCGACCTTACTTAGCTTAAACTTTCAGAATCACCTGTATCTAAAAATATTATCGTTTTATTTATTCTTCTAATTTGCCCTAAAATGTCCTAATTTTTGTATTTAAGTTAATAATGAACTGCTCTGCCTTTGATGCCACACTTGAGTTCAAGTTTAAAATTTTCCTACGATAATGACATTTTTGTAAAAAGTTTACTGACTCAACTTCCATTGGTCAAAGCTCATTACATGCCACTTTCTAGCCATCATCTCCATCGCTCTTTACCCTTCCAGAAGACCAAAAGGAGGGAAGGTCTACAACTGAAGATGAAGCACTCACACATTAATATGTATGGTTTCTCTGTGCTCACCTAAAATAAGAAGACAGTCAACTAGGAAAGTGGTTCTCTACATTATTTCACAGTAGAAGTAGTAGTCTTGGACCACAAGCAACTCTCTTCTTGTTAGTGCCATAATCTGTATGAGTACAAATTCCTAAAGATCTATGTTGTTTGGATTTTGGTCATATGGAACCGAATCTAACTCTAAATAGCTTAGGCAAAAAGAGAATTTAAAGACTGGTGAAATCTAAGGAAGCTTTAAACTGCTAAGCCAAAGGGATAGTGGGGATGTGTCTGGACCTCAGAGATATCCCTTGACCAGAAGCGAAATCTATAATAGTATCCAGCACTCCTAAGAGTAGTGTTTGCTTGGTATATGGTATTTTCTTTTAACATATCTATGTCCTTAAATTCAAAGTGTGTTTCTTGTAGACAGTGTATAGTTTGGTCACGCTTTGTTATCCATTAGACAAGTTCTTTTTTTTTTCTTAATTGGATTTAATTTAATCTTAGCCAACTTGACCATGCATAAAACTCCTCAGGGTTTTACTTTCACAAACTTTCTTAGACAAGTTCTTTTTAATCGTAGAGTTAAGACCATTTGTATTTATAATATCAAATTGGTTAGTTCAAATATGCCATTCTGCTATTTATTTTCTACTTTCCAATCTATTCTTTGTTGATTTTTCCTCCTTTTCTGCCCCCCACTTTTAAAATTAATTATTTTTGGTGTTCCATTTTATCTTCTCTGTTGGCTCACTTGCTATATCATTTTGGTTTATTTTCAGGTGTTTCTCTTGAGTTTACAACATACATAATTAACTTATCACAGTCTATCTTCAAAGAATATCATACCATTTCACAGATAATGAGATAACCTTATTCTTTCATTTTCTTCCCCTCATCTTTTGTGCTGTTGTGATCATATAGTTGATAGCTACAAGCATTACAAAATTCCCAAACACATTATTATTATTTTTGCTTTATGTAGTTAAATATCTTCTAAAGAAATTTAAATTGAGAAAAATCTCTTTCATATTTACCCACATGTCTATCAATTCTAGTCCTCTTCATACCTTTCTGTTGATTTAAATTTCTATCTGGTTTCGTTTTCCTTCAGCCTGAAAATTTCCTCTACATTTCTTTTAGTACAGATCTACCAGCAATTGATTCTCTCAACTTTATTTCAGTGAAAATTTATGTATTTTACTTTTATTTTTGAAAGATATTTCTACTGGATATATAATTTTAGGTTGACAATTATTTTTTTCTGCACACTAAAATTGTCATTCTGTGTCTTTTGGCTTGCATTGTATTCAAGGTTAAATCAATAATAATTCTTGTTTTTCTTGCTCTGTATGTAATGTATCCCTTTTTCTCTGGCTTCTGTCACAATTTTCTCATTATTCTTGGTTTATAGCAATTTGATTCTGACATATCTTTGGATGGTTTTCTTTGTACTTATCCTGATTGATTTATCCTGTATTTGTTGGATATCTATAATCTGTTTTTTTATAGTTTTTATTAAAATTGGAAACTTTTCAGTTATTATTTCTTCAAATATTTTACTGCCTCTAAACATCCCTTTTCAGAATACAATTACATGTATATTAGGCTATTCGATATTGTCCCACAGGTTACTGATTACTGTTCATTGTGTGTGTGTGTGCACGCATTGGCGTGTGGCCATGCATGCTTTTTTTCCTCTCTCTGTGCTTCAGTTGAATAGTTTATAATGATTTGTGCTCAAGTTCATTGGTCTTTGCCTCTGCTGTATCCAATATGCTAAGTCCATCTAGTAAATCTTCAATTTTCAATGTTGTATACTTCAACTCCAGAATTTCCATTTGGTAATTTTTACTGCTGTAATGTATCCCCTCATTTTATTTATATTTTTCTTTAACTCCTTAAGCACACTTACATTAGCTGCTTTAAGATTCTTGTCTCTTAATCCCATTATTTTTGTCCCGTCACTGACATTTCTGTATCATTTTCTGTTGATTGGTTGTTTATTTATGGCTAAAGGTCACATTTTCCAGCTTTCTCACATGTCTAGAAATTTTCAAATTTGTTTAGTGTCTGAATATTTTGTTTGTTTCCTTTAAAAAGTGTTTTAGCTGACAGCTAAATTACCTGTGGTGCAATTTAATAATCTAAGGCTTGCGCGTAAACTTTGTTGGGATGAGCCTAAAGGAGTCTTTACTGTAGGGATTGTTTAGCCATACGACTAAGGAGCGACATTCTGGTGTTTCTGCTAAAGGCCCTGGGTTTTCAGCAAAGTCTCCACTTTAGCTTGTCAGAACTCAAGCTGCCATTCTCTGCTTGGCTTCTCCTTCTTTTCATCATGGTCTGGAAAGTGCTTCCAAGCAAACATTGATCACCTTGTTTTCCTCCTCTCCAAGATCACAATCTTGTTCTGCCTGTTGTTCAAATTTTTGCAAACTGATGTTTTCTAAATATTGTTCAGTTTTCTAGTTGTATACGTTGAGTGGCTCTCTGGGGTGAGTTACTCCAATGTGGCCTAAAGTAGAAGTCCCACTGTAAGGTTTTTAAGCAAGATGAAAATAGGATTTAGTAGAGTAACATTACTTAGGGAGATCACTGTGGCAGAAATTTAGGCTGTAGATTGAAAAGGGGTTAGACTGAAGGCAGGAACATTAATTTAAAAATATCATAATCATGGAAAGAGGTGATTATCTAAGGTGTCAAAACAGAGAATGGGATTAAAAATCAGGGAGTTCAAAGTCAGCAATATTTTAGATAATTATTCATTGGATTTCTGTATTAATAAATATTTATTGATTGCTTGTTATGTATTAAGAATACAAAATTGTGTTTATTTATTCAATCAACAATTACTTACTGAGCACCTATTGTGTATCAACCACTGTGATATATATGGAAAATATTGCCTACCCTCATTGTGCACTCTATAGGACAGTGCTATACAATAGAACTTTCTGTGATGGTGGTATCCACAAGTGGATAGCATAACTGAGGAACTATGTTTTTAATTTTAATTAACTTTAATCAATTAAAATTAAAATTTGAATAGTTTAACATGGCTATTGGCAACCACATTGGACACTGCAATTTTAGAGGATACTAATACAGATACAGACACATACACACACAAAAATTATAACTAAAACTATTAGTACTAAATGCAGGGCTTCTGAAGTTACTTTCAGAACCAGGAGGCAGCACTTAATCTTTTTGAGATCAAGATGCAAAAGGAGAAATATCAAGAAGTTGTTTACATTTTAGCTGAATTTTGAAGAAAAACAATAAAAACAACAGTACAATGATTGAGAAAGTGTGTTCTTGACACAGGGAAAGGCAGAATGATAGGATTTGGAGAACTGGAAGTCTTTTTTTTTTTTTTTAGGCCAGAGCAAAAGGTATTTAGAAGGAAGTAGAAAAATAGAAAATAAGGATACATTGGAAGTAAATACAATATTGATTACACTAGAAAGTTTGGACTTTTTGTACGGTGCTGTTAATCAGAATAAGTTGATTTTTTTTTCAGATTTTATATTTAGCTTGTAGGTAGAGATGTTCACGAAGCTATCAAAATAACTTATTTGGAGCCTAGAAGAGGCCTGGGCTAGAGATTTTACTTAAAGAGAGTGAGTACGAAAAGAAGGCCAAGAAAGCTTCTTCTGGGTTGATTTTATTATCAAGTGCCCTAAGATATAATTTTCTTTGACAAGAATCATTTGAAGACCTAGCCCATTTATGCTATGGCTCAGGAATGCTAAGTTGAAGTTTCTGAATCCAAACTCAAAAGTAGCCTTATAGGTCAGATCTCAGATAGTATTCCTGCCCCATGGGGGCAGGGACTTGACCCTTCCTAACACTGGAGTCCTTTTCTCCATGCCCCAACTGCCCTCTGGAGGACTGGGATATGGGCCTATTAACATCATACATCCTCAGCATAGATTTACAGGTAATATCTTCACCCTGGACTATGGCAGAGGTGATGTGCTGTAACTAGGGAGTCAGATTAAAGGCTCTTACTCCAAAGGTGGATTCTCCTTGTCTTTAACACTATCGCTAGGTTATTTTCATTGGGATTGTAAAATAACTTTATATAGGTCATCTAGGAGAAGTGAGCTTTCAGGGTGTTGTCTTAGGAGCTAAGAATAAAATTAAATTAGCAGTAATTAGTGAAGTGGGTGTAATTTCATACCTTTGACTGTAATCATTTCCAGAAGTGGTTTTCTCTTGATTTGACTTTCCAGTGAGTTATATTCCCTTGTCGAAAGGAAATATGCATTCTGTACCCCCTACAAGGGCAATTTTAAGGAAAGTACAGTAAACATAAACTAATGTAATGATGGGCTACATAGAACGCTCTGTTTTCATGAAATAAACCACTAAAAATACTTCTTACAGTAACAATGTGAAAGTAGTAATATTGTAGTTCAAAACAATTCCAAGCTATTATTTTATTTTGCAAGATGCTGTTGGCAGAATCTAGTCTCAATAATTACTTTTTTAAGAAGAGAGAAAAAACAATTTAATGCATTCCAATGCAGACTCTAAAAATATCAGAGAACCAAGTATACAGGGATCAGGCTATTAATAGGTTGAAACACTGTCAGTTGGTGGGATGGGACACATTTTTTTTTTTTTAGATTGTGAGCCAAAATCTAAATTTTACTGCCGAGATATGTACTTCGAATCTGTAGCACGCTTAAAGTGCTGTAAGTGATTAAAACCCCTTGTTTCCCAACACCCTGTAGAAGATATTGTTTCAAAAGATGCAGAAATCCTCAATTGTGATTGATTCAATTATAATTAATTTTAAATGAAACACACAATATAGCACTTTTATAAAAATAGTAAGAATCATATGCAAACTAAATTATGATTTGCTGTCACAATTCCAAAAATCTAGGAATCCTTGAATAAGTATAAGCACCAGTTTGACTAAATGTAATAGGAAATGCGACTAAAGTTCATCAAATAGGGCTCAATCTTGAGAAAGTCTCCTTTCAGCTGCTGTAGGTTTAGCTGGTTTAGCTGTTACCTTCTGTAGTTTACTCAGACCCACCATGCATTCTGGTTGACGGTTTCACCAGTGGCCATTTCCTTGACATGGTTTTTCATTGTAAAACTCCAAACATCACAAATCTGACCTTATGTGTAAGATAGTTAGAAGGCCTTTATTTATGTTTATGAGGAGAAAGACAAGTGACTTCATAGAAAAGTAGGAGAGAGTCAGGTGTTAGCACCAGAAAGGGAGGCCAATTGGAAATCCGTCCATGGATGATTTGGAAAAAGGTACTGAAGTGCATAATAGCTCAGCAAGTCTCTATAAAAGAGTCCTGTAGCACCTGCAAATATGTGTGTTCATTTCCCTTAAATCATAAAAGCATATATTTTCCTTTTCTTTGAGATGTAGCTTACATACAGCAAAGTGTATAAACCTTAACTGTACAACTCAATGAACTTTTTACATACGTATATATCTACCACCAAATCAAGATATGGAACACACCTATCATCTTAGCAGACTTCCACATGCCTCTTCCCAATTGATAACCCCATTATTCTGACATCAAGCACCCTAATGAGAGTCACAATTATTTCACATTTTCACAAATACTTGGTATTGTCAGTTTTAATATTTTAATTTTAGCCCTTCTGGTTGAAGTGTAGTGGCATCAGATTGTAATTTTAATTTGATTCCTCTGGTGGCTAATTATGTTGCACACTTTTTCGTGTGCTTTTTGGCTATTTGGGTATCTTATTTTGCAAAGTCCCTGTAAATGTCTTTTGCCTAATTTTTAAAATGGGCAAAATTTAAAAAATCACTAAGTATAAAAGGAAAGATTGATAACACATTTTCATTAAAATTATGAACTTCACTTCATCAAACAACAATGTTAAGAGAGTGAAAAGGCAAGCTAGAAGGTAGGAGAAGAACTTTATATATTTGAAATTTTACTAGGGTTAAACATTTTGTCACTTGCCATGAGTGGTGAAGACAAGGGCAGTATGTGTTGCTTTCCCAGTGCTTTCCCAACATGCTGTTTGGTATAGATTAGGTGATGAATGAATATCCATGAATGAATGCATGGATGCCTGAGTGAATGAATGAAGGGTGGCCCTTATTTAAAGGTATACAGATTATGACCCTCTGATGAACTCTTTGTTTTCCTTAAGGCTAAGAGAAAGCTTAATATTAGCAGGAATGGGAACTCTGAGCAACACTAACCTGAGAGCTGGCCCAAATGGCAACTAGTCCCTAGAGCTGATGTACAAATTCCAGTTGAGTGCTGTCTGTCTCCCCAGCCATCTTTTATTGATTCCCTGGGTCACAGTAGTTATCCAACCAAAGGAACGCCCTCTGCATTGTAGCAGGGGTGGAGACTGCTTGAGGGGCTTCCTGGTCTACTAAAAAGAGAATAATCCTGAAGTCTTAATACCTACACACTACCACAAATGGACAGATAAATAATTTTTGATTTTTGGTTTCAGTTTCCCCAGTTGTAAAATAAAAGGGATCATCTATGAGCTCTTTAAACCCTACGTGCTCTGACATTCTGTCACTGAAGAGTCTGGGGAAAACAGCTTTTATGGCAGAAACCATACTAGTCATCCCTGGAGGTCAAGATGACCTGCGCAATGTACTCTGCTCAAGTCCCTGAAGGCCCACAGTACCTTTATACTTGATCCAAAAGGGCAGTTTTTTAAGTTGTCTCAGCACCTAACTACTCTCTTCTGTAGGCGGAGATGAAAAAAGTTCCAGACTTTGGAAAGGGAGCCCAAATCCGAAACAACAATGCTCCTTGGATACAAGTAACATTTTCTTCTAGAAATAGAAAATGTCCTCTAGCTTAGTTATAATTTCTACAATCTGTTCTGCCAATTTTTTTTTTTTTTTGGTTTGTATGCTATTCAGTGTTCTTTTGGCAAAACTAAAAATCTAGCTTATTTCTAATAGCCTGATAATTTTCATGGGATGTCCCATTTAAGAACAGAGGAAAGCATCACCATAGAAGTCTTGTTATAAAGAAGTTAACCCTAATTATTCATTTATTATTTTAAAATATTCTATGGACTACTTTCTATCTAAAAGAAAAATATTGAAAGAGTTCACTGTCCCATTAACATTATTTTTACCTTTCTCACTTGAAAATAAATCTTTACTTTCAGCTTAAAGAGCAGTTATCCTAGAACACGTGATGTGTAGTAGAGTATGTTAATTATTTTGCCTTAAAAAAATTAACTTCTCTAATATCAATCACCAAATTCAGTAATAGAAGAGATCCACTATCCTACATGATAAACCAATTTGAACTCACTGAAAGAAGACAGGAAAGAAAGATATATGAATGACATGCCAGTAACCAATCAAAAGCAAGGTAGTAACATCCTGGCCTATGGAGAAACTATTTGTGTAACTTACTTAAGATGTGACTGAGAGCATTCAAAGTAGCGCCATCATGGGAGAGAAGTGGGGGAGTTGATGCACAGTACTTAAAATGAAAAAAGCAGTTTCTTACTATTATATACTTATTATTGTGTATTGAATATACTTATATTCTCAAACTACCCTTTAAGCTAAGTACTTATATTATCACTGTTTTATAGATGAGGATGCCAAAGCACAGAGGGGTTAAGAAGTTTACCCAAGATCAGTGGGGAATAAAAGTCTAGATATGAACACAAGCAGTCTAGCTCTTAGCCACTACTGCTTCTGGAGAGATGCTGATATGCTCAATGTACATAAAAAATGGCTGCAAACTCTTTGCTACTCTTCAAATTGAGAGGTGACATCTAATTTCTGTCCTGTGGAAACTGGGTGAGGCTTAGTGACTTTCCTGACCCAAAGAATGTGATGGAAATGACATTCTGGGACTTCAGAGGGTAGGTCTTAGGAAGCCGTGCAGCTTCTACCTGGACCTCTTGGAGCTGTCACTCTCTGGATTCTCCCTCTTAGAATCCAGTTGGCACACTCTGAGAAGCCCAAGCCACATGAAGTGGTCATGTGAAGGTGCTCTATCAATGTCCCCACCTCAGCTGCCAGATGATGGCCAGTGTCAACTGCCAACCATTTGAGTGATCTGTCTAAGACATCTAGCTTAGTCCAGCCTTCAGATGACTGCAGTCCCAGCTGCAACCACGTGAGAGATCCCCAAGCAAGAACCATCCAACTGACCTGACAACTCACAGAACCAAGAGAGAGAGAATAAATGCTTTGTGCCACAAAGCACTTGGGTGGTTTGTTATACAACAAAAGATAAACAACCACCACCACCATTTACAAATGAATTGTATTTTTAAAAAGATACTTACAAATTGACTTTGTAAAACTCAGAACACATCTCCCCCTAGTTACAGTGTTATAAATAGTTGTAGGGTTCCTAGACCAGTTCACCAAAGTCTATTTAATCCACAGTGCAGTTTAAATTTGCAAGGAAAACAGTAACAAACAATACTGTTACAAGACTAGTAATTAACCTAAATAGATTAAAAATATGAGAAAAATGAATAAAACGTAGCTTTTAAAAAATGTACCTTAAATGTTTGTGTCTGAGAGAAAGAAGATTTAATTATAAGAGAGAGATGATATCTTTTTGGAGCTTCTGATGGGAATTTTCCCATATCTTTCAAGACCTCTATAAATTGATGGCATCTCCTCTTCATTAAACCTAATCTCTCTGCAAAATTTATGGTTTTTCTCAAATCCATATCAACCTAATTAGGGGTACAAAACAGGATTGTGTAGCAAAAATAAGAAGAGAGACAAAAGGAGATTTTGGCTTTGGTTGCTCAGTAACAGTTGGAGACAAAAGAGAAGAATGGCCATAAAACTAACAGAGTGGGCATTTGTGGATTTTGTCACACAGCATCCATTTACCTTTTCCCAGAAAAGAAACACCCTGACTTTCCTTTGGGAATCATCTTTTCCTCCACTCTAATCCTATTTCCCTTGGTTGTGGAGGGTATCACATTTGCCTTCTGGGGAACCTGATGGGATTTAGTACATCAGCCTATCCCCCACCCTTGACCAGCAAAAGTGATTGAGTTAAAATTGGGCCAGTTCAGGCCCTGAAAGTGGGCCTAGCATGACAATGAAGCTGAGAGACTGTGAATTCTGGAGCTGCTGTAACCATCATATAATGGAGAAGGAGAGTCTGTTTAAGAAAGAAAAGAATACTAAGAGGAGAAGAGAACCTACCCAAGCTGAGATGCAGAGAGAATTGTATCTTGGTGACATTGAGACTCTGCATCAAGCAGTATCTTAAAAGGTTGCCCTACCCTTGAACTTTCCATTGTGTCATCCACCAATTCCATTTTGGCTAAATCCAGTTTAAATTGGGTTTTCTGACACTTGCATCTGAACACATTCTGACTGTATTTGTTAAGGTAAATGATGGCAGTTGCTTTAAGAGACAAACCCTCCCAAATTCATTGGCTTTACAGTAAATTTTTACTTCTCATTCACATCTCAGTTTGATGGCAGTCGGTGGGAGGGCTCTGCTCCATGCAGTCCTTCAGGGACTTTGGTTTTTCATATCTTGTGGAGAGCCTTCTTCCAGGTCCTTGTAGTCTTCTCCATTCAGGTGGTAGAAAGATAAAAGAGAGTAAGGTTTGAGTGTGGGGGGTTTTCATGGGCCAGGCCTGGAAGTGTTGCATATCACTTTCTCATATTCCATCGGTCAGAGCTCATTCTCACCAAACTCATCCCATTGCAGAAAGGTCTAGAAAATTCAATCCTTTATGTGCCAGGAAGTGGAGGAAAAGACAGATATTCAAGTGTACTAAGAGTCTCTGCCACAATCTACCCTCTGGTCACTAAATAGCTTTTTGCTCCCTTCTCCTGGTATGCTAATGACACTCATTCCCCTGCAAAAACAGAAACAAAAAATGTCCTTGCATCCAGTCTAGGATCTCCTGATGATGCCAAGTGACCTCTGTCAAGCCTCAGTATGGCTGACCACTTTGGTCTAATGACCTGTGAACTAGAAAGACAAGTAATCTAGCTTCTCCTCCTCCACACACACCCAGTTTACAATGGTGGAAAGGAAAGCAGAAAGGCCACAGTAATTCCCATTCATTCAGAGAGTGAAAGAATGGGAAACATTCGTAAATCCTCCTGAGCACACATTTGAAGGTCCCTGACCTACAGGTGGGAAATTTCTCTGATTAGACCCTGATTCTGCTCTCTGGGAAGAACTCCTATGTCAGTTTTTTTCTGTGGCCTCTGGATCTACTTTCCATAAAGTTGTTCCTTGTCTATCAAACTCCATAGTCACATCTAAAGTGAATATTGAAGAGTGTACATCGGGGGCGGGGGGAATGTACCAGTCAGTATCTCCCCAGAAAATAGATGGCATGCTCATATTAGGATAATCTAAGGGGGATTTATTTACAAAAGGACTATTTACAGAGGTGTGGGAAGGGGAAGGGGAACAACAAAGAATGATGCAGTCATCCAAGGCTTAGAACTGTGGAGCTTCTGACACTTCTAGGTTTGATGGTATGAGAGAAGAGAGTGATTATCAGAATCCAGAAAAAAAGAGTCTTATAGAGAAGCCATTCTGAAAGAAGCAGTAACCTTTGCGACAGACTCACACAGCCTAAGACAACCTTGAAGGTAGGGAGCCAGGGGAATTAGCCCCCAGACCTCTTGCCTTCCTCCCTCCAGTCTCCTGCTGTAGGGTCTTTACTCCCTGACTGTTCCCTTCTGTTTCTTCCTTCTTTTTGCTTCTCTCACTCTATATTGTCCTAAGAAGGCAGGTGAGAAGCAGAGAAAAGGCATGTCATATGATGACGAGTGCAAGGGGCAGTGGATGGGACTAAGGAAGCTTCTACTTTTAATTCTAAAAAATATTATAGATTAATCCTAGAATAGAGAGATTAGATAAATATAAAATGTAAAGAAATATGGGTTAAAAAGGAAAAACGCATAAATATTCCAGAATTGACTGTGTGAAGAAAATATGGTGTGAATCTAGGAGTTCAAACGGAGAAGCTGAGAATTTACAGACAAGGCATCTTTTGGAGACACATTAAATGGACCACCAACTAATTGTTTTAATCATGCTTCTCTTTTGTTCGCTACACATAGTTCAGATCACACCTAACCTCTCACAAAAAAGACACAGATTATGATTCATCTACTTCCAATTAGCATATTTATTTCTGCTAGCTGAAACACTTCTGACACTCTGTGAAAAGGAAATTCTTGAAAAATCTTTGCACATAGCAAGTCTGTCCACTTGGAAACACATTTGTGTACTTTACATTTTGGTACGTTTTTCAATTTAAACTGCTTTATACATATAATTTCAATTAATCTTTCCAGCATTACAATGTTGTTAGTATTTTTTCCATTTGAACTAACATGAAAGGCGTAGAGTGATTAAATTACCTACTTGAGGATTCAGGAAGGGGTTACCAGTCCAGGCCTCCCACGCACTTTTACTTTATGACAGTGAACTTCACTTGTAAGCAGTAAAACCCTCAGTGTCATTGTCCAGAATGCACAATGTCTCGTAAGATCCAGAGATGTTCCAAAAAATAGGATATCAGCCTGCCCTAGACCACACTATTAGCATGGGATTTGCTCTCCTTTGCCTGTCTTAATTCTTACCTTTGTGGATGCTACTAGATTCATGCTTCCCAGCTTCTCTTTCAGCAGGCAAAGAACAAATCACATTGTCACTCATTTAGTATCATGCACACAGTATTCTTGCAGTAAATGCCTATTAAAGTGAACTTAAAATTCCCAAGGAAAAGTTAGCACAGGGTAATGTTTTTGCAGAGTGTCTCTCTCTCTCTCTCTCTCTCTCACCTTAATCATTTAACTTCTCAAAAGACTTTTATACTCCTTTACTGTATAAAGGATAATCCCCCAATTTTTGCTTTATATTAGGTGATTTCCAAAATCTGGTTCAAACTTTTTTTTTTTGAGGAAGATTTGCTCTGAGCTAACATCGGTGCCAGTCTTCCTCTATTTGTACACGGGTCACTGCCATGGCATGTCTTGACAAGTGGTGTAGGTCCACGCCTGGGATCCAAACCCGCAAACCCAGGCCACCGAAGCAGGGCACGCGAGACTTAACCACTATGCCACAGGACCGGCCCCCAAACCTTTCTTTTTAACTTAAATTTTTGCCACCTCCAAGAATGTCTTCTGCTCGAGCCAAATTTCCTCCAATCATACCACCTACATCCTTGACTCCAAGACTTGGCTTATCCCATGCCTCCTCTAGAAATGTACTCCCCCTCTAAGTTTTACCAGAATGCCTGATCCCTCTATGGACTAGGGAAGGTAGAAATTGTTTTCTTTCCTTGTGTCAGTCAGAGTTCGGCCCAGGAAACAGAAACTAGGCATTTCAGGCAGAAGTAGATTTACCCCAGGTATTTCCATGCAGGGAAATAGTTGAAAGAGCTGGAAGATCAGGAGGCTGCCACTCATCTGTTGATGGTAAGGTCACACTGTCTTAGTTGCAATCTAGCAGTGAGGAAGTTGCTACTAGAATAGCCTCTTACACTCACCAAGCTGATGACTCCACATTCAAGTGCAACATCCAGCCACCATAAAACTCACAATTCTTGAAGTTTTCTTGGCAGCACAGGAATATAGCTTCTTTCCGATTGCTGGCACCCAAATCTCATGAGTGCACCCTATTTGGCAGAATCTAATTTGAATCCACAATCCTAACTGAAAAGGAGTCTGCTAATACATTTTTTAGCTTTCCAAATATAAGGAGGGTAAAATAGAGATTAGGAGTACCTATCTAAAGTGTCTGTCACACATTTTTTTTTTGGTGGTTAACATGCCTTTGATCTATGTCCTGTCCTCTTACTTCTGAGAATGTAAGTTTCCTGAGACCAAACACTTCTCGTGTATTTATTTTGTCTAATGAACACTGATATACTACTTCCCTGCTTCCCATGTATTCTAAGTGCTTTGCAAATATTAACTCATTTTATTCTAGTAGCAGCCCTAGGAGGTAGGTACTATTATTATCTGCATACTATGGATGATAAATCTGAGGTATGGAGATGTTAAAAAAGCCACTTGAGGTCACACAGCTAGAAAGTGGAGCAGGATTTGCTCATGAGCAATCTATCTCAAGAGTCCGCCTTCTTATCCATGATGTTTTCCCTACAGTGAACACAAGAGCAGCCCAAGAGTTAGTTGAATGATTGTGTGTTAGTCTTGGACCTAATAGCATGCCACAGAGATGGCATAAGCCTATTTTGATGAAATCAGTGAATAAATGCCATAACCTTTTGCAGATTAGTTATGTATCAGCCAATTTCAAAGAGCATCTGACTTTAATTTGATTCTTTATGTTAAAAAATATTTTTAATAACAAAAGTAATGTGTTCTGGGGACCGCCCGGTGGCGCAGCAGTTTAGTCCGCGCTTGGCAGCCCGGGGTTCGTGAGTTCGGATCTCGGGCGCCCGCCGACGCACTGCTTGGCAGCCACGCCGTGGCGGCGTCCCATATAAAGTAGAGGAAGATGGGCACGGATGTTAGCCCAGGGCCAGTCTTCCTCAGCAAAAAGAGGAGGATTGGCAATGGATGTTAGCTCAGGGCTGATCTTCCTCAAAAAAACAAGTAATGTATTCTAAATGGAGAAAAAAATCAAACAATATAAAAATTTATAATTCAAGGATTTGTTCTCCCACCAAAAACTACACCACAGAGGTAACTACTGTGTACAGCTGGTCTCCAGCTTTCAAACATTTTTTATGGAAATATACTACACACACACACACGCACACATATATATATACAGTACTTTTTCCCTCAAATGGAATCATATTATACACATGAAACTGATGACTGGCTTTTCCAGTTAATTACACATGACTTCTGTCTATTTCAGTATGTGTTCTTTCTAAGGGCAGTGTAGTATCATTCTGTGTAATACCTTATGTGCGATTTCTCCCTTTTGTATCATAATTCACAGTTTGCAAAGCATCTTATATTCATCACCTCATGACCAAAAAGCTTTGGTTAAACATATTTATGCTCATTTTATAAAAAAGAATGAATGAACAGTCATTTTTCATATTAGTACTCTGTGAATATGACTGAGAACACAAAAGAAGCTTACTAGCAGGGTCTGAATTTCTTACTATTTTAAAATATTTTTAGAAGTGACTCCACCAGTGAGAGATCAATTGGAAATAAGAATTTGATATGTTTCTACTTCTGCTGTGATCCCAGTGAGTTTCTGAGCACCAGAGGCGGGGGCAGCGGGGGTGGGGGATAGATTGCATTAGGCAACGTTTGACCAGAGGACTAAATTTCCCCCAGTGACTTCATCTGAGCTGTGACACTTTCCCTGATTTCATGGGTAACTCCTTGGGGGCTGAGAGGGATTTGAAAAGCCAGCTCAGTGCTGGCTGAAAGTAAATCTACTTTATATGGCGCCATATGGGGGAGGGGAGTGTTATTTTAACACCTCTCCTACTTAGTGCTCTAGCGGAATGCTCAAGGTCCCTGCATTTTTTTGTGTTTTTTAAGCAACAATTTTATTTTGTGCTAGGAAGACACATCTCCCATAGAAAAGAGCACTCCTTGCATCACTATATCTTTTACTAGAGATACTTAAGGTCTTTCCATTGTTCAGATGCAAAGTACAGAGTTGTCAACTCAGTACCTTGTGACCCTCTCTTAAACACCCTGGTGTTTAATTTCAAACATCCAACGTGCCTTGAAATTTATACCACGACGCCGTTAGAGTAGGCAAGGGCCCTAAAAGTTCGTTGTCATACTTTTTAAAAACATACATAGAATACTTGAAGGGCTCTCTTTATCTCCTCTAGCTTTCTCCCATGGGTCCAGTGTTACAAAACTCTGGCCAAATTATGGCTCAGCCAAGACATGCTTTTACACCAGTTTTTCAGAAGACTTATCATCATTAAGGAAAACACAGAGAGTCTGACCTAATAAGAGGAGATTCAGCATAGATGTGTATTAAAGAATTGAAAGGAAAGCAGAAAATTCAGTGTGGACAAGGATCATCAGAGAATGTTCCAGGCTTCACAATTGCAAGGAAGGGCAAGGCAATCGAAGTGGATGGATATCAAAAGAAGAAGGTGAAAGGGAAAGAAGATAAACTGCAGTGACAGCTTTGACCGTGGCCTTACAATCCCCAAGATTGTGTGTGTGTGTGTACGTGTGTGTGTGTTATATCAACGTTGGAAAGAGCTGAATTGTGTGTGAAATTTTGAGATTCACTCTTTCTAGTAACATTGCCACGTCTCAGGATAACAGGGCTTGAATTGTTTCCCTTTGACTAAATGTGTAGCAGAGAAAGCTGCCTGGCGAATATTGTATTACACACAGCAGTGAGGACGGCCCGTGCAGAAACGTAAGGCATGTGATAGATGGGGAAAGCACGGGTGGCACTCTGCCAGCTGGTGATAAGTATCTGGCACATCTGCAGCATCACCAAGTGGTCTCTGATTTAGCAAAAGCATCATAAAGATATTCGGTGTCGTAAAAGTAACACTTTATTTAACCTTCCTGTACAAACTTTAGGAGCATTAATCTGTCACAGTAGGCTCTATCTTGTACATGGAAGTGGATGAGACTCTGTAATCAAATCCTAAATGTGTATTTGCAGCAATATGGCTTTTCAGAAGAATGTATGATGGGAAGCCACAGACGGAGCGGGGGACAATTAAAGGGACGGCACCATGCTCGGTGAGACCTTTTACTCCCTGAATGGAGTCTCCCAGGACTACATTGATTTCTGAATTTTCATGTTTATTTACCAGCCAGCATAACTTTATTGGGACCCCACAAGGGCCCTCCTGCTCTATCACCTGCAATGGAGACTCATTTAGGCAGAGAGAAATCTTGCACGGATGTGACTCAAGGAATATTCTAATTTCCTTTCAACTTCAGCTCCAGTTATGGATTGCAGGTCTGTGTTCTAAATATTTTGAGTCTGAGAATAGTCCTAAAGAGAAAACGCTTTGTGAATCTTCGACTTGAAAAGGGCAGGCCACAGCTTCAGGTCTTGGGATTTTGGCTCAGTGCTATTCCCACCCAGACTGTCCAGAGAGGAAGGAGGCATTCGCAGATGCTGCCAGGCCCACTGGATACTTGCCAGTCTGTTTGGAGCTTATGATTTATTGAGCCTTAAATTTCAGCCACCAGAAACAAATTCCTCTTGACCAAACTCAAAAATCTTAGATTGCTTTTGTATAAAATATTCATTGTCAAGCATTGGGGGAGAGGAGGAAAGCAATGACTTGGATTTGACTTCAGATAGAAGAACAAGTATACATTAAATGATATTGATGTGAATAATATCAGTACATTTTCTTCTTAAAAATCTTTGCAAGATTTGCATACGTGTTTATTGTGCAAAACATATGCATCTTGCCTGGAATATATTTCATTGTGTAGCATATGGTTCCTTTCAGCAAAGGATCTTAAATGACTTTAACAGAAAGATCTCCTCCTTTCATTCACTCCCAGAGAGTAAGGTGCTATTTAAGAGGCAATAACTCTTTCGTGAGGGCTCCACTTAGGCCCTTAGTAACCGACTTGTAAGTTGCACACACATCAGCTTTTCTCCCATCACTTTCTCTTGGCAGGGCAGGCTGGGCTTAACTACCCTGGGCAACCCAGGCCCTGCAAATCCATAATAGAAAGCAGCAGTATCTCTTGCTCATAGTTTAGATGAGGGATTCCTGAAGGGAAATCCAGAAGAATTATAACTTAGGGCATCGCTGTCCAATAGAACAATAATATGAGCCACAAATGTGAGCCACACACATCATTTTGAATTTTCTAATAGCTACATTTTAAAAAGTAGAAAGAAGCAGGAGAAACTAATTTTATATATTTTAAGCAATCCACTACATCAAAGATATTATAATTTCAACATGTAATTAATATAAAAATTATTAATGAGATATGTCACATACTTTTTTTGGTACTGTCTTCCAAATCCAGCATGCATTTTATTCTTATGGCACTTCTCAGTTTGAACGAGCTACGTTTCAAGTTCTCAGTAGCCACTTGTGCCTACAGGTTACCATACTGTATGGCACAGTTCTAGGGAGGATGCTGAGGGTGAGCCAGAGAATTATATCTAAGTGAACATTCCTCTATAACACAAGAGGCAAGTGTCAGGGGCTAAGATGATGATGATGATGATGGTGATAGTGGTTGTGGTGATGATGTGATATAGCTTATACTTACTATTACTTTTTTACTATTTACTACTAGTATTATATTTATTTGATATTTTACATGTTTATTATTTACTACTACTACTATTACTATTGTGGGCTGTTTTAAAAGCTTTATATGTATTTACTCAATTCTCAAAAGAGCCCTAAAAAGTAGATAATGTTATTATTCCCCTATGCAGATGAAGAGACTGAGGCACAGACACAGAATACTGAAAGAGTGTGAAAGGACCAAGTTGATAAGAGCAAGGAGCAGCAGATGGTGATAGGTGAATGGGGGCTGTCTACACGGGCTCCTAGGTCAGTGGCTCTGTATTTTCAAGCCCTCCTAGTGTAGAGTCCCATGGGGGGTTAGGTCCATTGCATCAGCTATGCTAAATCAAATGGCCTCTGAGCCACCATAAAATTAATGCATTTCCCCAGGCAGCTAACTTACTGCCATAAAAGGTAAGTTGAGAGAGAAACTGAAGATAAAATGTGTTCACAGAAGTTTATATAAAAGAGGAGAAAAGTACATTAGGAGAGAATCTTCCATCCTCAGCCCCCAAGGTAAATATTCTATGATAACCTGTGCCCAGGTCACTGGAGGGCAACTTTCTTGCGTAGACTGTGATGTGTGTTATGTCCATGAAGTTGTGGCCCTACAGACCCTGCCCTGTGCTCTTCTCCAGGCTGTTCTGGTCTAGGAAAATAAGGATTGCCCAAAAGGAAAAAGGCATAGACAGCAAGGGGCCCCATTTAGTGGGGAAGGTGGAATATTTGCCACGTAATTCTAAGACAATGTAATGGAAGTATATGTAAGACCCATAAGTGATGAAGAAGAGGAAGTCAGGGAGAAAGGTGGGGGGAAGCAGCTGTGTTGGGGGCCAGGCAAAGCAGGAGTTAACAATGAGCAGAAATTCAGAGGGTTGAGGAGTACTCCCAGAGGGAAAGTGGGGGAGGCATCCCAGAGATGCAGTCCCACTTATTCATCTTATAAATTGTGCTGAGAGCACACCAGCACTTTTTAACTGAGCAACAGGAACACACATCCAGTCAAAAACTGAGTCATTTGGCATTAACAACATATTCACATGCCAAAACATGGCCTGACCCACAACACTCTTTTGCACACCAAAATATAATATATATTCACTCTAGGAAATGATGAGAACAGTAAATTTTTTTTTCTTCTTCTTTCCATGGCAGCACTCTCGCTCCACACCCAGACTCTGCAATTTACACGTGGGAAAGATTGGAAAGGTCATGTGACATCAGCTCGGCCCACACGTTGGAATGGGAATCTGTTGGCAAACTGCAAATTCTTGGTCCTGCAAAACTGAAATAGGAACATCGACCTGAGAAGAATGTGTCTTTTTGTTTTTACAATGCCGTTTAGGAATATGACATGAATATCCCAAAGTACACATTTAAGAATGTGAATTTTAAATTCCATAGAGAAGAAGGGAGAGAAACAGGTAGAATGGAGAGGTAACGACAGCATACCATTTTTCAAGATGTAACTCTTAGCACCTCTTTTTCCTCCCCCGAAAGTACTGAATATTGATAACAATTGTGAAGGCTCTGAGGCCTGTCGGTATTTTGGAGAACATTTCACAAAGCAAACTTTAGTCATGTAAAATGGGTAAACATGATGTGAAATGTATTAACACATTTGGTGAATTCTGCAAATATATTTTTACACAATTAGCTTAATTATTTAGATACATATTAAACCTTGCTTGCCTCAAGCAATTTAACATGGAATGTAATTTCACATATTATCACAAGGAAAACACATTTATAGAAAATCTGTGTCTCTCCTTTCATAATAACACTTCAACCCATCATTATTTGAGATATAAATAGATAGTTTATGTTTCAAGAATGATGAACACTGTATTTCCGGAGAAAGTGTCTGCTAATCCAGTGAACAAGTGGTCCCCCAAATCCATCTCTGTTCATTTGTTGTGTTGAAACAGACTCTGGTACCGCTCCATCGGTGATATAATGGCAATGAGGGTGCCCCCCTCATTCTGAACTGAAAAGAGTTGCTATCATTTATTTTGAGGGGTTTTAAAAGTGAAGAGCATGCAGAACTAATTCAAAAAGTCTTGCGAAGAAGGCAGGATGGTTGCAGTTCTGCAAGTTCCCGTGCTTGCAAGGCAATAGTAATCACTTCAACCTAAAAAATCCTGCTCAGTTGTCATTGCTTATTGTCTTTCCATTAATATTTTCATTGGACTGAGTGTAGCATTACTTCCCGAGAGGGCAAATTATTTTTGGAAGTCCCTTTATCAGTCATCTTTGCAACAGAAAAAAGGGAGCATTAATGATAGGAATACTTTATGTTTGCATGGTGATTAAAAGGTTTTTAAAGAGCTTCCACGTACATTATTTTATTATGAAACAACTTGATGATCTAGGCAGCATTTAGTATTGGTCATTTACATTTGGAGAAACTCCATTTCACGAAGAGAGAAAATAAATCATAGAAGAAACTTGCCACAGTCACTTAAACTGTGACCACACAGACAGAAGTATTTTTATCAAATATGTTTTTTTGGCATTTTACTATATGACAAGCAATAGCATTTTGAAGTGAAGGAGAATATATAATATATACATATGTACACACACACACGTTTTCCAAAAATTAGTTTTTAATTCCCTGTTATGTAGATTTGATCTCAAAAACAATCGCCTTTTCTATATTTTGTTTTTTAAGAGCTTCTGCAGATAGTAATATGAGGAAATCCTCTGCCCGAGGAGAGAGATGGGCAAAGAGAACAAGAGTGGTGTCCCAAGCTGACACCACTGTGAACCTCAATGGCACCCTGCTAGCCTTTAAAGAATTTCTCTTGGGGTAGAAACCAGTCACACAGGAAGAAAGACCCCTTGACTCCATTTGTGTTGCTTTTCATTTAGAACGAAGCTAAAGGAGACGAGAAGAATGTCTCCCCAGCTAGTCTGGGTATGTAGCAGGTAATGACTCAAAGAGTCCGAGGCAACACTCTATTAGAGAGAATCGGAAGGAGACCCGGGGCTGCGAGGATGAAGAAATTCACCTCACAGACGTGTGCACAGCTCAGGTTGGTGTTAATGTCAGTTTAAATCCTTTTCCACTCGACAGCCGAACCTTGAGAAGGGGCTTTAGCTGCCAATCTGACTGAGGGCTGACGCCTCAATTAGAAAAGCTTCTGTTCAGTGAAGATCTGGGAGCGAAAGAAAGAGGAAGCCACCCACCTCATACACCCAGAAAAGGCGAGCCCAGAACTCTCTGGAGGACACGGCAGCACAGTCGACCTTTGACCTTCCCATTTTTAATGCGCTCATTTTCTACAAACCTGAGGGTTCCTGACTGAGCTATCTGTAATGTTGAAGGCTGATTTTAAATCATGTTTTTCTGAAGGAAAATGTTCCTTCATCAATGAATGAGCCCAGCTGACAACCCAGGATCCACCTCTCACTATGGGTTAGTTACACTCTCCTCCTCATCCAGGTGCATTATCTCAGAGGGAGAATTATTTTAAAATGCCTCTATGTGAAAAATGGTCATTGTGTGTGTGGCAGAGACTACGATACTCCCTAGGCATTCCTTTTGCTCTCTTGTAGTTAGGCGGGGCCGTGGGATGGATCCAATGAAATGTGTGTGGAAACGACATGCCACTTCTGGGCTGCAGCATGAAAAGCTGCATGTGGGATTCTCAATTCTCTCTGTCCCTGCAATGGCAATCGAGGAAAGCTTGTGTTCCAGGGGAGTAGCTACAAGATGGCTGAGCCTCTGTCAGCCTGGTTTCCTGAGTGACCTTGTGTAGCTGAGATTCTCACTCACACTGAATATGGCCTATAAGTGTGGATAAATCTATGCAGGGTTAAGCCACTGAGATTTTACCACAGTTACCTCGGCGTAGCTTAGCCCTTCCTTACTAATGCAGTCGGAGAGCTACGACTTCAGCAATATTCTAAAGCAACTAAATAATGAAATGAAGAGCCACATCAGGAGCCTATAAAAACATATCTGTGTTTGCAGATTTTTTGCCTTTTTCTGTTGCAGCTCCCGGTGTAAAGAATTTAGCAAAAAACAAGCAAGTTGAAATTAAATGTTCAGTAGCAGGGCCTTTTGGAAGACTCACAACATCTAATTGGTTGCCAAGTTTGGTATGTCACCTACTAAATGTATCACAAATCTGTCCATTATCTCCAATTCTATTGGCATTAAGCTGAAGCCACCATCGTCCCTCATCTAGGGTGTGGCATTCACTCTTGGTTACCTTCTAATCCACTGACCTCATTTCAGCCCAAGTCCTTTCCACTCCCCTGGCTAGAACTCTTCAGTAGGTTCTCATTGCTCTTGAAATACATTCCAAAATATTGCATATTTCTCCAAAAGCCCTACGTGAATGGATGATAAGTACAAGAGGCATGGAAGGTCATCCCACTTAACTTACTCGAGGTTCTGATGGGCTCCTAGGGCAAACCTGTCTGTGCCTGATCAGCTAGTGAAGATTTATCTCTGGGTTCCAAATGGAATGCTTGGAAAAAAGCTATTTAGTGTCTAGCAACACTCATTTCCACTTCCAAGGAAGTGCGAGGAGATAAAGATACGGTTACAATGAAATGCATTAGCATTTATCAAAGTCTCATGTCTCCATCAAATTTAGCCTTTTGGTCAAAATTATTTTCCAAAAACTCATTTGGATCTTGTGACCTCCCACTTAAGACTCTCTGCTAGTCCTTATATAACATTCAGTGTTCTGGCCCAGGCATTTCTCTTTGTCCCCAAAATGCACCATGCCCTTTCACAACTTCATGCTTTTATATGTGCATTTGAGGGAGAGGGGAGCTGGAAGACAATTTCCCCCTTTGCATTTTCTACTCCATCATTTTCAAGACCTGACTCCAATGTTACCTTCTTGTGAACCCTTCTCTGAATCTCTCAAACAGAGTTAATGGAGCTCTCCCAGCAATGGGTTAATAGTTCTGCACCAGGATCAACCATGCAGTGTTATCACTGACATCATTATGATTATATCATATAATTATCAACATATGTTATATCATATCATTATGTGTACAGCATGTTATATTATGTGTTTCTTTCTTCCTAGACTATGAGTTGCATGAGGACAGGAACGCCATATTGTCTAGTTCAGTATCTCTCCCTCTTCCTTAAATTCGTACATCAGTTCTAACACCTAATTGCATCATAAACTCTTAAAAAATGCTCTTCTACCTATCTTCCTTTTGGATATTGCTAGAGAAGAAAGGATAAACTCTTGGGAGATATATAGATATATATTTCTTTTTTCTTTTGATTGTTACCCTGAATGATTACATCACAAAATCTTATTAATAGACATTACTTATAAGTGACTTTTTCCTTTAAAAGATTGTTATTACTTTACTTAAGACGCTATTTCTGAGGTTCCCCAAGATCCTTGAATGCCAGGAAGAGTCAAAGGGCAAAGTGTTGCTGGGAACCACTTTGAGCAATAAAAATGGTGTATCTGCCATCTAGTGGTGATCATGTGTAAATGCACCTGGACCTGATTAGAGAAATCTGGAGGGCCCTCCTATGGTGAACAGAGTAAAAATAACATGCAACATGTATTGAGCTCCTACTAGGTCCCTGTCACTGTGCTTAGGGTTATCTAATTTTATATTCAAGACCATCATATGCAGTAGACCCGATCTTTACACCCATTCTAAAGATGAAAAGTTTGAGGCACTGAAAAATTAAGGTTTCTAACCCTTGCAGCCTGACTTCAGCGCCCATATCCTGAAAAACTACACTGTAATAACTGATGGTGAACTGAGCTCAGCTCTACACAGAAGCATTCATTTCTGTGTTAATAGACATAATTATTAAAATGTGTTTATAATTTTAGAGTTGGAAAAATACATTCATATTTGTGTTTATCTTTATAATAGCCCAATTACTATTATCCTTGCGGTACAGATGGAGAAACTATCTCAAGAGAAATGAAATAATCACTTAAGGTCTCACAACCAGTAGTTGACAGAGCCAGGATTCAAACTTGGGTTTTATTCTCTAAACTCCATACTGTATCCACTGCATTACATTCCAAGTATAGTAATTACAAAACGTCACAAGGAGTTTTTAGAAGCCTATTTAAAAAAAAAAATTAGTTTTCAATCTTCAAACGTTTAGTGTCCCCGTTTCCTTGAAGGTTGAGTAAATCAAGGGTTTGAAGAAGGGCCTGGGACTATCAGAGCACAAACAGGATCGAGCAGCCGATTCTCTGCTCCTGGAGGCTCTGCTGTGCTGTGTTCCGTCTGCCAGAACACTTCATCTACTGATAAATCAGATAACCAGCACCGGCTTCCAGACCCAAGGAAAAACCTCTCACTCTCTAAGCATGCCCGCCTTACCCCATTTAAAATATAATGTTTTTGTTGTCTTGACAACCACCAAATAGCTGATTGTCATTTCTTCCCAACATTGCAAACCTCTTAGGAAATCTGCTCAGACACTGCCCCAGTCAGCCAGCGGGGAACCTCTAACTAGCTCCTGTGTCCACTGGTGCTCAGATCAGAGCCATATGTAACTTTATAACACAAATCTCAGCTTCTGGTTATAGGATACATTCTTTCCCTTCATTGAAATTCCCTCTCTGTTCATTTTGGCCACACTTCAACCTTTCTCATCTTTTGTCTATTCAATACTTCATTTTATTCCTTCTGGATTAAAATCCTGTTACATAGTCCCTAACTTCAAACAGCTTGCAATCTACTAGAATGATATATACAAATTAAAATAATAGACAAGATAATTACAGATTGTGCTGACTGACAGGGAAGGAAATAAACAGCTGATGGATGGAGAGTAACAGTGTTTCTGACATTTGAACCAAGACGGAGACCCGAATGGGTAAAGGGGCAGAGAAGTGGGGAAATTAGTGGGAACATCTGTTTGAGCCCCTCAGACTTACTTACATGGTCCATTGTCATTGCAATTTTGCCTCAAATCTCCTTTCTATCTTCTCATCTTCCCATTTATCCTCTCGATCTCCTGGCATTTATAGTCTATCAATACACATCAGTACATAGATTTACGCATCCCTGCCCCTTATGTCTATACCTCATGCTTACATGCAAGCTCCTTAAAACTCTATTTTCAGGGGCCAGCCACCAGTGTAGTGGTTAAGTTTGTGCACTCTGCTTTGGCACCCGGAGTTCACGGGTTCAGATCTTGGGCACAGAGCTACACACGGCTCATCAAGCCATGCTGTGGCAGAATCCCACATACAAAACAGAGGAAGATTGGCACAGATGTTAGCTCAGGGCCAATCTTCCTCACACACACACACAACTCTATTTTCAAAGTTCTTCATATTTATACCTCTCTTGACTGCCTTGGCAGGGTGGAGTGAGTAAGAGAAAAGTAACAGGCAGATTTTTGTGGTGAGAGAAAGGAGATGGAAAAGGGGTGAAAATATCTGAAAGAAATGATTCTGTATAGACAATGGGTTTGATTCTAGAAGGCTCAGGGCAGGTGAGAGTTACATGATCACAACATTGGCAAGTAAAATGCTCTAAAGAGGAAGAACATCAAGTGATATAAAACTAGTTGTTCTCTTAGCACATGAATGATTTTGAATTACTTGCATTTTGTGACATCAGATCAGAATTAAACTCTTAAATATTTTGCTGCCCACAGAAATTATCTCTTTATCACAGCAATGACAAGCGTGTGGGTTGTTCTTTGGTGAGGTACACAGAGCCTCAATTACCATCCCTTCATAGAGAATGTACTATGTGAAGAAGAATTCAAAGCGTCTCTATAAAAGTAGAATTTTCTTATTCAATAATTTTGTGCTCCGTGTTTTCAAGTCCTGTCCCCTCACTTTCTTAATCCCTTCCAGAATATACAAACATAAAAACAATGACCAAAGGGAAAAAAACCCTCATTTTTCTTTATTCTTCTTAGGCTAGCAGAGCCAGAAAATCCTTCACAGAAGAGACAAGCTAGATTATATTCAACCTCACGCACCATCAACACGGTTGTCAGCTGTGTAGCCTGTTCATTACAGTGACGGTATAAGCAGCAAAGTGAACACAGCTGGATTTTCAGATCCCAGGTTGAGTCTGCAGGGCTGACTGTTAGAAACATCATCTTTTCACTTATACACTGAGAAAATTTGATCTGAAAGTCATTGAGGGAGAATATGGAAGCCCCATGATGTCACTCTTACTGAGTGACTTTTCTATTTCTGAGCTTCGGTTCAACACAAACAACTGGCAAAATAAGCAAAATGATGATTAAAATAAGATTTATAGATATATAATTACATGATGTTTGGAATTTTGTAACAGATATCTTTCTTTCAGATAATTCAAAATCCTGAACTATTTTTCCAAATAATTAATTCCACACTTCAAAAATTTTATACACTCTTTCCTCCTCATTACCACCTAAAAAAGCCACTGTTTTTCTTTTAGGAAAAACCACTGTAGCTAAACATGTCTCACCATGAAAGAAACACAATTAATGGCTATAACAACAGCAGTAGAAGAATTACTCTAATTGTTTGTCTTTTACGGATCTTTGGTTGAGGATTTATTTTTACTGTGTTTGTTTTTAAATGTCATATTTAGAATTATTTTGTTTGAGATCTTAAACAAGTGGACCTTTGTTTCTGTTCCAGAAGTTATTGAAATGCAAGCCAAGGTATTCCATATGCTTCTTTTTTACTTGACTGCTTAATCAAACCATTCTCCTGAAGGAAGGAAGATCGTTTCATTCATTCTTTACTGCCCATTTAATTAACTGATTCTCTTCACAGAGGACATGAAGTTGATGTTTTGGGACTAGTTCCCTGGAAAAAGAATGAATATAATATCTGCATATATGTGTCTTTCCATCACTCAAACATCCTTCTCTTACTCCCATCAGATAATGTCATAAACAGCTGGCATTGACCTGGCAATGTCGCAAAACACGTGTTACATTCTGGAAACTTAGATCAAAGTAGAGTGTCTCTGGATTGTTTCTTGGATTCTCTAAATGTCTCAAGACTCTGATGATGTAGGCTTTTCATCTCACCTAACTCTCAGTCCTCTACAATGGGAACATTCTTGGAGAAATATATTCCAAAACACCCATGCTTATTTCTCATACAAGTCAACTAGCTGAATTCTTTGACCTTGAGCTACTGTATACAACTCAGCCATTTTCATTTTATTAAAAATGAAAATTTCTTTAACAAATTACCAATCTCCTGACCCATTCTATTATTTATTTTCTTCATTGAGCTCTTTTATTCATACAAATCATTATGAACCTTAATTAGGACATTAAAATTCTCCACAATGATCCCTTTTTGTCACTGGAATAGAAGAGCTATCTCTTGGCACTTCCCCCACACTGTCCTTTAAAATATTTGAAGGCAAAAAATCACAGCCTCAGCTTATGCAATGCACTTTATCTTTGCTGAATCGTGATATAAAGGGCCAAATCTTCATATACTGTAAACTGCTACAATATGTGATAGGTCCACTTGTGTCAGTTGTCTATTTTCCAAGTTTGAAATGAAGATGCTTTTATCACTTTAAAATACTCAGCCATGAATTGTTGAAAAATTAAGAAAACAGGCTCAGACAAGAAAAGTACATTATCGGACAAGATATGTGTCCCTTCTGATTTCAATCAGGCCTAGCCAGTCTGTTCCATCCCTGTGGTTTTACTGCCTAAGGCCAGCCAGTCGCTTGCCCTGGGAGCCTGGCTCTCTCTCTCTCTCTCTCTCTCTCTCTCTCTCTCTCTCTCTCTCCTGTGTCTCTCAGTCAAGCCAACCAGCCTCATGGCCAAAGTTTCTGGCTAGCCCACCAATTCTGGATTATATGGAGTCTGTGTCCTAAGAGATCATCAAATGGGCCAGATGACATTGCAACCAAGTTCAGGGGAATTAATTCTCATGTGTGAACTCTGACCAATGGGTCAGCAGATGGAGAGCTGGGTAGGTATCGTCTGTCCTTTATTCAATCCATGAACCGCTCTGAGGTCTTGTCGTGCAATCTGTCCAGGGAAGTATCAAGTGTCCTACTGAGCAGATGTGTCTGCTAAGTGACCTTCTGGGTCTTTGAAGGTCATCATGAAGCACAGACTGAGTGAGCAGTAATGTACCACACTGCATTGCTTCCTGTCATTTTCTACCTCCTTTCCTCTTTCGCATTCTCATTTCCTTGGGTTTGTATCTCTAAGTAAAGCATCAGCACTTAATTCCTACCTCAAGTTCTAGGAGCCTAGGCAAAGGCAAATACAATAAAAGCAGTAGGCCTATGTCTCTTTTTCAGTTTGAGAGTCTATGAAAATTACTGAGAAACGTTAGCCTCGGTGCTAGAATTTCCAATGCTACATTCGCCCTATATCCATGAGTTTCAAAGTTTGACTTAATGCTGCCGCTGATATGTGAGTGTCCTAACGTAAACTATTTAGTACCTATTTCATTTAATGTTCATATTTGGAATGTTAAAAGATCTAAGCTTTTGTTTATGGTTTTTTATTTGTTTGTTTTTCTGAAGAAGATTCACCCTGAGCTAACATCCACTGCCAATCTTCCTCTTTTTTTTTTTTGGCTTGAGGAAGATTGTCCCTGAGCTAACATCTGTGCCAGTCTTCCTCTACTTTGTACATAGAACACTGTGACAGCACGGCTGGTGAATGGAGTAGGTCCACAGCCGGGATCTGAATCTGCACACCTGGGCCACCGAAGCAGAGAGTGTGGAACTTTAACCACCCAGCCATGGGGCTGGGTGCTGTTTGTGGTTTTAACAAGTAATGTATTTGAAAGATTTATTTTTTAAGCTGATATCACCTGGGAAAATGTTAACTTTACAGTAGACAACCCTGGAAGACTCTAGCTTAATCTGCTGGTCAAGCTGAACATCATCAACATCGAAACAAGCCAAGACCACGTGAAGAACAACGCCCCATTACTGTGGTATTCCTGACCAAAATACATTATATGAATCTAACCACGAGAAAACAAGAAAACAAGCCCGGATGGAGAGACATATTCTAAAAAGTAACTGGACTGTATTCTTCAAAAACATTATATCAAATAAGAAATGCTGAGGAGTCATTCCTAATTAAAAGAAGCTAAAAAGACATAACAAATAAAAGGAATGTATGCTCCTTGTTTGGACCCTAAAGCAGAGAATAATTACTGTAACGGATAACATTGGAACAGCTGATGAAATTTCAATGCGAACTGTAGATTCTATAATATAACTCTAGCAATGTTAAAAGATACCCAAAGAGGGAAAGGTTGGGAAGAGCAGTTCACAGGAGAGGCAAAGGGCTGAAGAAAGAACAGAGTGTGTGTGTTGTATAATTTGCAATCAAATAACTACCATTTATAGAGCAGTTACTATGTATCAGACATGATGCTAAAAGTTTTACATGTGATTCACTCAAAATTCCAATGAAATAGGAATCATTATCCCCATTCTACAGATAAAAAGTCAGAAGCTTTATGAAGCAAAAAGCAACTTGCCCAAGGGCACACAACTGGTTGATGGTATTTTGAGGTTTGCCTTGCTGTCAATTACCTATAGTGGTTACATGCATGAATTTAGGATGGACAGTCTGATTCAAACCTTGGCTCTGACTTTTTAGTTCCATGACCTTTATCAAGTTACTTCATCTTTTTAAGCTGCAATTTTTCTATCTATAAATGGCAATAATGCTGATCTCATAGAGATTTAAAAAAAAAAAGAAAATAATGCTTACAAAGTTCTGATCTTGGTATTTCACTAAGTACAGGGGATGCCAATATTAGGCAAACCTTTCGTGAGTCCCAGTACTGGTTCCTATTAGCCCTGAGATTCTTAATCTCTCCCACCTTTGGCTTCCTCACCTGTCAAAATGGCTGTTAAAATGAAATGGCTTAATATATAAAGTGATTAGCTCAGTGTGTGTTGCATAGTAAGCATTTAATAAGTGTTCATATTGGTTTCCTATTTCCGCAGTAACAAATTACCACAAATTCAGTGGCTCAAAACAACACAAATTTATTATCATACAATTCTGGAGGTCAGAAGTCCCAAATCAGTCCCATTGGACTAAGTCAAAATGGCAACATTTCTTCTGGAGTTTTCCAGATTCTAGAACTGCCTTCATTCCTTGCCTTCTGGCCCCTTCCTCCATCTTCAAACCCATCAACGTACTTCTCTGCTCTCTGACCTCTTCTTCCGTCCTTACATCTTCTCTCTCTGACTCTGACCCTCCTGCCTCTCCCTCATAAGGACCATTGTTATTACATTAGGTCCACCCAGGTGAATCCAGGGTAGTCTCCCTATTTCAGTTCCTCAACTTAATCACATCTGCAAAGTCCCTTTTGCCCCGTAAGGTAAAATATTCACAGTTCCTGAGGATTAGGTTGTGGACATCTTTGAGGACCATTATTCAACTTACCACAGTGTTAGAAGAAATATTTGTGCAGTGAGAAGTTATTCCAAATTAAATGAGATAATGCACATATGTGACTAGAACATTGCTTGGTTTTCAATAAGAACTTGATAAAGCTTAGATCCCTTATTTCTCAAAAAATCCTTAGTAACTCTGGTACTTGAAGAAACCATCTTGGTTCCCCAGATAAAATAAGAAAAATCAAAGAAATTACCCAGCCAATTCAATTCAAGAGAGTAAAAACTAACAAGAAAGCAAGCAAATAAACAACTGATGTGTCTGAGTTGGTATAAAAATTCTGGAGGAAATTGAGATTTCTTTTGTTGTTTGATATCTTTCTTTGGAGAAATCTGAATATTTCAGCCTTAATCTATGTAGTGGGGAAGAACTGCCTCAAGTCTCCTTTCTATTTTCTTCTATTTTAGCTGGAACTGTTGTCTCCATAGCTTTCTCTGATGTGAAATGAGCCTGCAGCAGGATGTTGAAGACCCTGGGCCTTTACAGGCTCTAGAGAGACCTCACCCTTGGGCTTCCAATGGGAGAAGTCATTAAAGACACAGCAGGATCAGACATTTCTAGAAACTTCCAGGTACATGGGAGGGTCCTAGCTTAAAAAGTAATAATTTTTTTAAAAAAGCCAAATTGCTCAGCTGAACGTGTAAATGATCTGCCTTTTAGTTTCTTTAAGGTGTATTTTATGACATTAGACACATGAGAACATGTGTTATCTGGCCCGAGGAAGAAAGCAGCACCCCTAAATTCTAATCATTTCTTTCACCAAACCAAAGGAAATCTCTTAAGGCTTTAAAAGGTTGGGTTAACAACACTGAAAATATTTTTATTTTTCACACTCCTCTGCTTTTCTTGGTTCCATCTGGGACCAGAAGCTAGCATGTTGAAATACCAGGAGAAAGGCAGTCCTCAAATATTTCCAGCCTAACGAGAGGCAGGAAATAGCAGAAAGCTCAGAAGATTTTCTTTTCTGCTTACAAGATTTCCAGGCTAATTTAATATGTTAACAAGTTTGCACAGGTATTACTCAATCTGATTTGGGAATACGCAAGTTTTGAAACCTGCTAGAGTTTTCGTGTCCTGAAAGTGAATCCTCATCTTTATTGTCATTGGGTTATTAATTGTTGATAGAAATGATATCATTTTTATTTATGTAACAACTTTCTTGTGGGAATTCCAACATCTGCCATGACTATGGCAATTATTTGCTCTCAAAAGGTCTTATTAGGAGATCAGAGTTGAGCTGGAAAGTTATGATTCTTTAAAAGACAAGCAAGATGTTGGTTTCAGTTCACTGACAAATGCAGCTAAGTCTTTATTTAGTTATATGAATAAATGCAAGAAAAAGTAGGAGGAATACCAATTGTTTAAGAAACCTAAATGATTTAGCAAAGAATGTAAAAAAATCTCAATATTTTCTGCACATAAGTAAACTCACCAACTCAAAGTTCTCCAAATATGGCTTCAGAATGAATGCTTTGGAGGAGCCATAGCCAACTCTCAGGAGTCAACAAAATAAAAATACCTTAAGGGAATGATTTAATAGCTACTTCCCATTCCTGGTCATAATAGAATAGGCCTAATTTGTTTTTTTATTAAATCTACAAGACATTGTGAAATTGGGTTTTGTTTGATGCTTGGATCCTTTTCATACACTCATATTGAAAAACCTGAGAGACTCTAGGGAAAAGAATAATTTGCAGCTTTTAGTCATAAGGGATTTAGACATCATGGAGATCAATGAGACTAAGCTTTCACACTTTCCCAAAACAGTCCAGAAGCACAATGGATTTAATTCACACTGAACATGCATTCATGTCAAATTTGTTTGTCTGGAGTCTTTTCAGATCATTAACGTGCTGAAGGCAGGGCTGTGTCTGTAACATGTCTCATATAGCATCTCCAGTAGGTTCTAGTCACCAGTGAGCATTTATGGAGCAGTCAGTCCTAGGTACCAGAAACTGGGGTCTGTGAGATTAGAACCATAGCTTCCTAAGCATTTTTGATGAAATGATTAATTTGTGTATCTCATCATCAAACATTTATTGGCTTTCAACTATATGCCTTAGATGAGACTATGCTTTAGATATTCAGGTCTTTATGGAGGTTATAGTGTCACAAGAGAGTACAAACAACAAATAGGTTAACAAACAAACATGAAGTTACAAATTTGCAAAAGTGCTGAAAAAGAGAACAGAATGTGGGGTGGGAGAGGAGGGTTCAGGAAAAGCCTATTTCTTTATATAATAATTAACATGCAATCAGGATCCTTGAAAAGAACCAAAGAAGAGCATTCCAAGGAACCATATGACCTACCCATGTTATAGGATAGTGAGTGATCTGGCCAGATCATCCTTTGGCTCATTGATCGGAGAAACAGCAAAAGTATGTCATCGATCTTCTGACCTGAACCAACTTGGCTTCTCAAGAACAGTTTTTGAGCCCCTTAACTCAGCCTTGCTATGGATTACTTTCTTCCTTATCTACCTACTCTCCCCCCACCTCTGGGGAAAAGTCAAGCTAAGTGTTCTAGCCACCATTAAGTGCCTTCCCCACTGTCCCAACAATATGGCCTCCCAAGCCCACACTTGTCTGATATTATCTTTTGCCATCATTTCTAAGTCTCCTCACAATTTCAAAGGTATAGGTGACCTTTTCCTAATAATGCCATCACAAGAATGAACAAGTCTGGAAAGTTTAAGAGGTCATTAAGTCCTCATACCCAGTACCCCTTTGTTTACCCTAAGCTCCACGTTCCCAATTCATTTGTGGTTTTATTCTCTTTTCATTGAACTTGTGTAGATAACCAGGATGGAAACAGGTTGAACCCAAGCAGGAGAGTGATAAAGTTGTCGACAGTGGAGTCTCCAGGAAGAATAGGACTATGCTGCAAAGCTGCAAGTATATGGGGTCCACAGGCAGGACAAAGAGAAGATGAGATGGAATTGTGTTTGAGGATAAGACTGTGTTTATAACCAGATGAGAGACTGAAATTAGATTTTAAATTTCTAGCTCTCTTTCTAATGCATTCTTCTTTATAAACTTGCTTCAGTTACCTGGGCTAGGATTTCAAGAATTAAAATACTTCATATAACTCTGAAATTTAATTTTTAATGATATTAAACCAATAATTAAAAAGAAAACATTAGCGACCAACTTTGAATTTTTACTTGCCATCCTAATATTAGGGACAAATTTTACTTGTAAGGCAATAAATTGAATTAGGATTCATAAGCAATATTAGGGAACCACCTGCCTTGCTTAGACAGCGGAAATAAGCAATTATAACTTAATTATAATGCATCTCTAAAAAGTTGGCACCAAAGAAGGAGGGAGAAACATCTTCAAGAAAACATGCTTGCCCAGTTTTCTGATCTCAGTCAAGTTCTCTTTGTATTGACCACACCCCAAAAGCACTAAAATGTTTCTCAAAAGAGAGTAGCCAGGCTGGTTAGTGACCTCACCTTTCCATAAGTGTTGGCTGAATTCTTTCCTTTGTATATTATTTCCTTGTGAAAAATATTTATAGTTGTGTCTTTTAAGGCTTAGAATTAACCAGTTGTTTCTGCCTTTTTGCAGAACTCTTACAAATATGTGTGTGCTTTGATACATCAGTTTTAGGCCCTGAATTTCTGCTACAAGGGTTTTATCAATGTAAAATGTATGCATTTTTAGGTGGTTTGATCATTCTATAATCATAGGAAAAGGATGCAGAATCTTATCCTTTATGAGCATGGTTCCCTGAAAGACAACAGTTTCACTTTATGATCTTACAGTTCCCTTACGTTTTTTTGCTATTGAGCGTTGTTATATTTAGCTTTGTTTTGAGGACAGATAGTTATTGAGGCTGTGTCAACAAAGGTAAAACTTTCACTCTTTACTTAACAAACTTGTCTGCTCAGAGCTAGAGATATGAAGATAAACAATGCGTGGCCCTTGCCCTTAAGATACTCATGACCAGTGGGAAGAAAGGCAAGGTAAGTCAGGTGCTGTGAGTGACATGGAGGATGTCAGAGAAGGCGTCCCAGACTACTTGGACTTCACTGTCCCAACAGATGAATAGGGATTTATCAGGCAGGACAAAAGGGAAGGACATTCTGAGAGGAAGAAATAGACTCATAAAGGACTGGAGGAATGAAAGAACATGGTATATTAAGGGAAATGAAAGAGTAGTGTGGAAATGAAAGATGTGGTCCATACAGGGAAATGGCTAGAGATGAGTGGGCAGCTCATGGAATTTGCATTATGAGCCTAAGGAGCTTGGGTGTTTTCTTAAAGCCTCCGGAGAATCACAGAAGGACGTTAGGCAGGAGAGCAATATAGTCAGGTTCCTAATTTAGAAAGCTTTCCCTTGTGGCGAGTTGTAGGAGGGACTGGGGAAGGTCAACTAGAAATGGAGATTCTTCAGACACATATTGTACTCACACTGGAGAGAAGTGATTCAGGCTAAAACGGAGGCTGAGACAACAGAGATGGAGAGGAGAAGGGCTGTGGTATCTTTAGGAGCTGACGACTGGCTGGATGTGGCCTTGAGGGAGTTGGAGAAATCTAGAGTATCTCTCAGAAGCTTGGGAGTTTGCCTTGGATGCAGAAGAGCATGGAGCAATTTGTCAGTGGGTGCAGTCTGTATCATGGCCAAAGTGGATAATTAAAGCAATGCCCAAACTGCTCTTTGCCAGTTTACAGTAATAGCTAACAGGCATTGTGGGCTGGCTCTGCGCCAGGCTCTGGTCTTAGTATGTTCTCCGTGCATAGCGGAAGGTTTGAGAGCACAGACTGAGGATTCAGACTATCTGAATTCAAATCCTACCTTTGCTGCTAACTGTCTATATGACCTTGGGTAAATGACTAAATCTATACCACAGGTTCCTCATCCATAAAGTGGGGGTGATAATAATAAGACTGACCCCATAATGTGGTGGTAAGAACTGAATAATTTAATATAAGTAATTCACTTAGATGAGTGAATGGCATGTAGAAAATTTTTAGTGTTTATTATTACTGTCATCACATGTATTAACTCATGTAAACCACACGAAATCTATAGAGGTAGGTACTATTATCTCTCTTTTCCAGAGAAGGAAATTGAGGCACAAAGAAATCATAGAGCTAGAAAGTTAAACCAAGCAGTAGGACTCAAGAACGTTTTAACTACTTCACCATAGTCCTCTGTGTAGAGCTACATTCAGGGGTATTAACTGGAAGGGACTGTTCCAGGTAGAGGCAGGTAGAGGGCTGAGTGGTGCAAAAAAGAGGTCCCAGCACTCACCATTCTATTCAAAGCAATACCTGAATTTGACACTCCCCTGGAACTGCTGACAGCTGTAATAGTCACGTCACCATGCTGACTTCATAACAAGCACTCAATCCCTCCGAGGAGGGAGGCAAAGCATCTTACCCCACTTCTTACCCCATTCTTCGGCTATTTGGCTGATTCCTGCTTCCCCACACCTTGTTCCAGGACTGCGCAGATAAAGGAAATGTCTGTCACACCACTGCTATAAATTAGCTTAATTTGCTCCACCGTCAGTGCTGTTTTTATCTGTCTAAATAAGTAATAGCCTTTGCGAAATTTGGAGTTTTCAAACTTTATTTTTATGGAAAGAGGCAGTTTAGCACAGTGGTTAAGGGTCTTAGCTTGGGAATGAGAAAGACTTGTTTGGCTCTGCCAACAACTAGCCAAATTTAGCAAATAAAAGTGCTGGAGGCTCAGTTAAATTTGAATTTCAGATAAGCAATAAATATATATTTTTTAGTATATTAGTATATTTGGTATATTTCCTGGGACATACTTATACTAAAAAATGTATCCATTATTGATCTGACATTCAAATTTAACTGGGCATCTTATAATTTATTAACTTCCCAGTGCCCCGATTCTCTCACTTACAAAATAGGGATAATAAAAGATAGTAATAGTGACCATGATTGATATTTGCTATAAAGATTAAATGAGGTAATATGCATTAAGCACACAGGAAACGCTCAATGTGTATTGATTGTTGCTATTGTTACACTGGGAGGATGGTAAGCTGGCAAAGTATGAGGGAATTTTTCAGCACTGATTCTTTTGATAACATTTTAAAAAGCTTTAGCATTGGGAATGAAAGATGTTCTGCCCAAGCTACCTTTGTGCCTCTCAGAGATGAAAAGATAAATCCAGCTTCATTTTTCTGTTTTTTCAAGAGACACTGGGTAAATAGCTCTTATTTCCCAACATAATTTTCATATTTTCTCCTAACTCTTCTGCCCATAAACTACCTGCCAAGTTAACTTTATAAAGAAGAAGAGGTTCCAGGCACTTGGGCCTTTATCATTAAAAATAAAGTGGAAGTAAGATGAGGTAGAGCTCATTAATCTTCCCCTATTTCCTCGGGAAGAATTTGGCAAAAACAGATTCCACAAACTCAGCCAGCCATCTCTGAAGGCTCTCTGCCCTGAGCCAATTATATATTACACAATAAGTATACCCAATAATTAACTAATGAATTGGTTTCTTTGGGAAACTATCAGAAATGTCAGGGATTGAAGAATATTTAGATTGCCTCTGTGAGTCCTACTGAAGAAACATCTGGTTCTTTTTTTCTTCAATCAACGTGTACCCCGAAGGGTCCCAAATTCAAAAATGATTATATTTCATGTCATTTATGTGCCTTACAGTTTGACAAATTTAACTTGTAAGAACAAGTGATTCCGTGTTCAATTTACGTTGATCCCATTTTCATCCAAACATCCAAAGAGAGGGAACCATTATAGATTGATAAAAGCTGCTGATTGATCTATTGATTTCCAGACCTTAAATCTCCTAGGGAAGTCTTTGTAAAGTTCGTGTTCATAAAATTCTTGTTCTGCCACAAAAGCTCCCAGTGGATTGTGTTTCTCAACTACAAGGAAAATCATCAGGGACAAACCCAGAAAATGTTTCTTTAGTATACACTACGCAGGAGGGCCTTCCAAATTCAGTCTCAATCTGGTTTCTTCAAAGGTTTATTTTTATTTCATTTTTGAAAACTTTTAATTTGAAGAGGGGGGAAAAAGCCCTTTAAAGCATAACAACCCGCAGTGATGTGAGTGCTTTTCTGTCTCATATATAATCATGTCTGTTTGGACGTGCTGGGTGTCATGTCCAGGGCTATGGTGCCACGTTGAGAACAATATTGAACTAAATAGTTTTGACAGAACAGCCAGACCTTTTCTTGGGGCTCCTGCTATATTGCATATCTGCTTCTTTGTACACAACGGGGCGAGCGAGTGATGGAAGGCAGAGAGTGCAATTGTGGTTAGAGTCCAAAAAAGAGCCATCAGTGGAATCTCTTTACTGATTTGCACTAATACCTGGAGACAGAGTACAGATGAGTATATTTTCCAGGTTATCAGGTATAAGAAAAAGAAAAATTATTTTTCTAAAATGTGTACTCTAGCACAATAAATGTTGTGGGTTCTATCGGTGTAGATTAACGTCAGCCTGTGTCGGCTAGGCTGAAAGAACTTGGTTCATTTCAGCTCCTCTTTTCCATTGCTCTATGGAGGTAGTTTATGGGTATTGGGTTGTATGAGTGAACTCTAGACGCATTTGTCTCTAGGCAGAGTGTTGCATGTATTTATTAACAAGGAGCTTCATCTTTCTGACTGGGTAATTTACTGAGATAATTTATTGAGATTTTAACTCAATAGTATTAAGTGTTAGTGCCACTCTTCCAGACCCCCACTCCATCCCACAGGGTAGCTCAGCTTGTAGTTCTGTGTGCCTCAGGGTAGACATAAGAGGCTTCGTTTTTAAGAAAAGATGAATTGACCAAAGGAAAGGGAGAGGCTCAGAATGTGGACAGGCAGAATCGATCAAAATTGGTAGATATTTTCCAGGAGATGAAGAATGAGGATGGGTTCCGGGGCCCTCATGAGTGATGGGAGACCTATATCAGGCTCCCAAGCAGAATTGAGATAGATGACAAACATATAATGGGGCAGTGTGTAGATGCAGATGGGACCTCACTCTAAGGGCAATGTCCTTGTGAGTCTCACTGAAGGATTATGGTGCCCATACTTGGCACAGAGGGAAGGATCTGCTTACCTTGTGTTGGCCACAAAGGCTTACCCAATGACCACACGGCCTTACCCATTTACTACAATGGCTTGAAGACTGAATCCTGTTCAACTGATAGTAACAATTTTCTTCCCTCGAGTGTTATTTTGATTCTTTCACCAGAAGTTTTACCACCACTAGGAAATTTGGAATCTCTTCATCCTGGGTTTGAGGTCTTCCCAACATGTACAGTGGCTAAAAACTTTTAAATTAGAAGTTGTAATTTGGCAACTCATGGCTAAGTTCATCCAGTAAATATATTTTGTTTAATTGGCATGGTGTTATTAAAATTTGAGCAACATTTTAATCAGAAAATTTCTTATAAAAACTGGATTTCTGGCTTCTTTTGAAAAAAACAGATAACCTGGCATCATTAGGCCCAGATTCTCACTGTATCCGTCTCTCAGAGTTGGATACTGAATATGACATAGCTTTCCACTTTACCACAATTCTTTCTACTCCCTTGTCTCCCTACCTGGGTCTGCTTCCCTTGTTTGCATGTGTTGCATGGTCTTTGTAGGCGTATTTGTTTGCAATTTCTTTAAACTGAACAGAAACGGATGGGTTAACTGGAATCAGGGTGAAGTTCAAGGACTAAAATGTGAAAAAGTGAACTCTCAAGCAAAGGCTGTCATGAGTTCAGTTTAGCTTACTAATTGGGGTTGGAAACATGGAGATCGGAATCTAAGTGGAAGGAGATGCAGCAATGTATTAATATATTAGTCCATTGCTAGGTAACAAATTACCCTAACACTTAGCGACTTGAATCAACAGCAGTCAGTTTTTATCTCTCACAGTTTCTGTGGGTAGGGGATTTGAGAGTGGCTTGACTGGTCATTTCTGGCTTGGTGTCGCATAAGGTTGCAGTCACAGTAGCTGGGGAAGGGGTTCTCGTGAAGCTTTCTTCACTCATGGGTCTGCACCCTGGGGAGATTCTCTCAGCTGGAATAGCTGGGAATCCTTGGGCATGCATCTCTATTTCTATATGATCCCGCACCTGGTCTCCCCAGCCTGGTGGTCAGGGCTCCACAGCCAAGTGTCTCAAGGGAGAGAGCCAGGTGGAAATTGCATCCTTTTTATGACAGCCTCAGATATCCCATAACCTCATTTCTGCTTCACTTTATGGGTTGGAGCGGTCACAAGCCCCCTCCTAGATTTGCGGGAAGGGAGCATAGACCCCGCCTCTTGGTGGGAGGGGCGTCAGTCACATTGTAAGTAAAGCAGGTGGAATAGCAACTATAGACAGCATTCACATTTGGAAAATGCCATTTGCCACAAACAAAAACAGGAAATAAGGTCAAGACTCCAGAAGACCTGAATGATATAAAAGCAAATAAGAATTCAGGTTTCCTGATAAGGAAAGGAACTAGAAAAGAATGTCTGGAGACTGAAATATACACTTTCATGTGTTGATTTGGTTTTTCTCCACTTGACCATAGCCCAAAGGTTAACCTCGGCATGCCCAGGACACTTAACATCACCAGGTTCTGAAACCCTCTCGCATTCCCACCCTGGACAGTATCACTTGTCATTATCCAGTTCTCCACTTCAACTAGACCCACTGCCTCACCATCTCTTGTGCGCGACTAGCCTCTCAGCCTCTGCCTGGCTTTTCCGATCTGGGTTGCGCTCTCCTTTATTCAATCGACACCTCTTTCTGCCTTTAGAATTTGAGACCAAATTCTCCTCCAGGCAACCTTTCAGCCTCTGTCCTTTCGGGAAGCACCAGATTGTACAGATTTCTCAAACTGCCCCTTTACTATTTATATACCTCTTTAAAAAATGTGAGTGGGTTTTAAAAATCATTATTCCCCTTTCTTTCCATTTCAATAGAATATTTGACTTAGAAGGAGCCTCCATTTTCTCATTTTGCAGATGGGGAAACAGAAGCCAAGATAGGTGAGGAGACTGCCCAGGCTTCCAGAGCTGGAACTTGGCAGAGAAGAGCCACAGCCTGCACCTCCTGACTCGTGGTTTGGAAATCTGTTTTGTTACTCAGGGATTAAAACTGGTGGGTAGACCACAGGCCTGGACAAGTCTGGCCCATAGACACGTCTTGGTTGCTTGGCACACAATGTTGTGTTTGCTTTTGTTTAAGTTTCTGCTCTCCCCTCCCCATCTGCACTACAACTTTATATACCTCCTAAAGGGAAGAATTTTACTCAATAACAACAGCTGACAGTTGCTGATCTTCTACTATGTGCCAGGAAATTTACATGCATTAACCCATTTAATACTCAGAGCACCCTTATTGATATCCCCATTTTATAGATGAGAACACTGAGACACTGAGAGGTTAAGTAATTTGCCCACATTCTAACCTATAGTAAAAAGGCTGAGAGCTAGAATTGGAATCCAAGCACCCTGACAACAAAATTCATGATCTCAACCACTCTGTTGAAGAAAGTCTAGATAGACAAAGGGTGATAATAATAAATGTGGGTGGATCTAATCAATATTTTTTAAAGTAGTTATTATGTTTTCAGATTTGTAAAATCTAGCTGTAGGCTTATATTTGAAAAACTAGGATGATAGGGCATTAATGCCTTAATGTGGCTCATCTGCTAAATGAAATATTATTGTCTATGCATCATGAAAGGTGAATTTCACTACCTCAAAAATGCCCACCATCTGGGTTTGATTTTTCAGGCTAAAACTCAAAATTTAAGCATTTTAACCAAATCACCATCTAAATCTTTATTTTAGTCTCCAAATGCTTTTGTGGCTAGTGTAAAGATGAATGGAATTCGAAAGTGGCCGTTAAGATTACTATTGCGTGATGGAAACTAGAGTCTACTCTATAAATCTAAATCCTTCCATAAATTTTAAAAAAGATTTAGTGCTCAAAAATAAAAATATAAATCACCCTCATTTTCTAAATCATTGCTGTTGATGATCATACTCAGCGTGGTGAGAGATCACTATATTATTCTGGATATAGTACTACATCTAAATTTTCCAAGTAGTCTCAGCTGCCCAGGGGATTTACTACTTCAAGTCCTTGCCAAGATAGAAGGTATTTCTGCATAATTCCTGTAGCTGAACATTACTGATGCTCAAAATGCATGGACCATTTAATATGTACAGTGAGTCCTACAGGATCAGTTATTGACGTGAATTATGATTTTTACACCAAATCATTGAAGACCCAATTAGAAAATTGATCAGTTTTGAGGAGGCTGTCTCCTTAATCTCTCCTATCCTGCAGAACAGGATTCAGCAACAGGGGCAATTCACAATAGGGTCAGATAGTGGTGGGCCTTAAAGACCAGACTAAAGCACTTGAACCCTTACAGATAACTGAGGACCATTTAAGGTTTTGTTGAACACAGTGAGTGACATGATCAAAGAAGTGTTTGGGGAAGGTTAATCTGGCAGCAGTGTGTAGAATGTTCTCCATCATGTGGTGACAAGAAAATGGCTGTGTGGACAGAAAACAGTGAATTAACTCATGTCAGCATATGAAGAACAAACCAAGTTCAGCAGCTATCAATCCAGACCAACATTCGGGTTCATTATCCTGAATGCTCTGGTCCCTTTCAAGTCATAGCTTTAAAACTCTGATCACTACTGACTGAAGGACTTTGCAGACTGTACTTGGAGGTCCGGGGAGAAAGAGAGGAGGAAGGATACCTGAGAAGCTGTGACACAGTGAGAGGAACACCTCGTGTGTCACAGGAATTGACTGGTAGTGGACCAGTGAGCCACAATAAGTCTAACCTCATTGATGACCTTTTCATGGGTCCTGGGATTATTTCTCACTTCCTGTTGTTTCCCTGAGCTGCTCTGTTCCTTTCCAGATTAATTCTTTTCTTGTACCTTCTGCAGCAGATGCCCAGCCATCCAGGCAGTTTTGATTGGTTTATACACTGGTACAGTCTGGAAGGTGTCTACTCTATCTTGTGCTGAGTGGGTGGGCAGGCGTTTCTCGAATTACCCATTACCTGTATCTCAAGACATAAGAGCAGCCATCTCTGCCATGCCAATGCCAAATAGTTGACAAATCAGTCATCCAAAATATTTTTCTAGCCAGTTACATGATAATGTTTTATTGTTTCAGGAAATTCACCAGAATTGGGAACTGCTCTCACATTAAAAATCCCTGATTTTGTTACTTATATTCTGGCATGGAGCCAGATCTGTCTTAAATCAGGGGCAAGGAAACTCTTGTTCTCAGGGCAGCCCAGCCTTCAGACTTTCTACAGTGCCCCAGCTCTGCATGGCCTGTCTGGAGACTTGAATCAACCGGCTGGAAAATGAACAGGCTGGGCAGCTGAGAGACTACTGAGCTAATGCTTATCTCAGCACAAGGTGCATCTCTCTCACTCTCTCAGTTTTTCTCCGAACTCCTCCTCTCTTGCTTATTCATTCAGCAAATAGCCATTGGGCGTCTATGGTGGGCCCATATTGCAACATGTATTTGGGATGCAGAGGTAAAGACAGTAAGATACCTGTTTTATGGGCTTTATAGTCCAGAGGGAAAGGCAGATATTAAACAACTGAATATCAAATTAGAAATTATGATAAGTACTATGAAGGAAAAGAACTGAGATGGATAAGGGAGAGATCTGAAGGGCACGCCTACTTGAGATAGATTGGAAAGGGAAAAATCTCTCCAAAGAAGTGACATTACAGCTAAAACTGAAAGGATCAACAGGAACTAGATGGAAAAGGGATTTGTGTGAAAAGATATTACCAGCATAGGAAACAGGGGGTGCAAAGGCCCTGGGGAGGGAAAGAGATGCTGGTAAGTGCAAGAAACTAAGTGACAGTCTCTCTTTCTCTCAGTTTCTCTCTCTCTCTTTCCTCATACTCCATTATTTCATTTTTCTTTTATTACCTCACTTTCTATCATATTCTTTTTCTTACTACTATTTCTCCATAAATTAAGTATTATATAAAACACAAACACAGTTTCAGGAATTAGGGCCAGGATTCCAACCTGTACTTGCCATTTAGAAGTTAGGCAACATTTCTCCTAGGTCGTCTATACGATCTAGGCCTTTAAGTACCACGGTGGGAAGAGGTAATTCCCTGAATTTAAGGGTTCTGGAACCTCATAGGAAAAGACATAAATCCATCCACTAATGAACACGGGGATCTACTGACATGTCTGATGAACAGGGGGCCTTGATAGAAGCCACACTGCAAGAAGGGACAATGGAGTTTCTGAGAGAAAACCAGTAAAAGAGAAGAGGATGGACTGGTCACCTAGACGTAGAACCTGAATGCTAGAGAAAACTGTGTTTTATGTAAAGTAGGAGATGGTCTGAGAATTTGCTCTAAATCAGTTACCTGTGATACCTCTCTGCCCTGGGAGGACAGGGCTGACTTCAGAGACTGCTAGTTGTCTCACCAACCAATATCCATTGTCTCCTTCCTCCTTAGTATGAAAGCTCAATTGTGCTTCGAGTGGTGGTGTGCCCAGCTAAAAGGCTACATCTCTCAGCCTGCTTTGCAACTAGGTGTGACCATGTGACTAAATTCTGCCCACATGGTAGTGTTCTATGGGCCTTCCAGAAAGACTCCTTAAAGGGAGCTGACTCAACCAGGAGGTGTGCCTCTTTTTGCCCTTTTCTCATCTTTCTTCTTGCTGGCTGGAATGTGCCTATGATAACTGGAGTTCTAGTAGTTATTTTAGGTCCTGAGGTGACCTTGCAGAAAGAAGTAGCTCTGGGGCCTGATGACAATAAAACTTCCATACGAGCCCTGAACTACTTACCTTGATATTTATGTTACATGAGCAAGAAATTTACTTCTGTGTTATTGAAAGTAGTGTTTTGTTTTGCTGCTGTTTCTTCTGTTTTATGCATGAAAGGTAATTTCCAAAATATGCAACCAAACCTAACCATGATTCAGGATTGCATGTTTAATTCTTTAACTATTGTAGACAATCATAATTTATTATTTCTGTAGGTTAGGAATTTGGGCAGGACACATCTGGGCCGTTCTCTGGTTCTATATGATGCCAGCTGGAGTCACTCATGCATCTGCATTCATCTGAGAGCTTGGCTAGGGCTCTGACATCCAAGATGGCCTCTGAATCTACAGGACTTCTCTTCATGTGGCCTCTAGCACCCAGCAGTTTTCCTTAGACTTCCAGAATGCCAGCTCTGTTCCAGGAAGAAGCAAGAGAGAGCTTCTAGGTCTCTTCAACCTATTCTTAGAAGTCCCAGAATATCGATTCTACCACTTTCTATGGTTAAAACAAGTCACAAGCCCAACCCAGATTCAAGAAGAGGGAAATAAAGTCACCTCTTTATGTTAGGGGCAGCATGCATGCACAAGAATGGCAGTATTAATTGGCAACCATATTTGAGGACTACTTTACCAAATTAGTTAAAATAATAACAAATCACAAGCCATTTGAGCTCCTCTGCTACAAACTGCCTGCTGACAGTTAGGTGGAGAAACTGAAACCTTTTCTGAGGGTACTGTAAGGCTGGTGATGACAATGCTGCAAGATACAACAGAGAGGCTCCTGGGGAGGATGAAAGACAGGTCACTACCACCAAGAGTGTGACCCAGGGGGTTGCAGGTGACATCAATATGGAATGAGACACAGCAGTGGATTCCGAGAAGGAATTGGTTCAAATTATATATGAGAGTTTCCTCCTCTCTCCCTCCCCTAATCTGCTACCTCTATCTCCTACCTCTATCTTCTGGTCTCAGCACAGACCTCTGAAGAGACTTAAGGGTTTGTTTTCTCTATCTGGAAGATGGGACCATTGCTCTGGTGTACCTGGTGGCACAAATTGTTAAAGTGGCCTTCCTAGGGTGCATAAACTGATGACATCCAAGGGACATTTAAGGTACATAAGGATATAATATTTGCATATTCTTCCTTCTTAATTTAAACATAAATGTATTTAAATATTTTTTCCTATGTACACCTATACAAAATTTTAATAGTTACTATCACTAGGTTATGAAATTACTAGGTGAGCTTTTCTTCTCTTTACTTATATATGCATTTTTTACTTTCTAAAATTAACATGTATTATTTGCCTAATTTCTAAGTTTATTTTTAGTGAAGATATGTAATGAATTATTTCATATTCCCCTGAGGCAAAAATGAAGTTACTTCTAACTTTTAAGTGGCCTTTAATTGATCATTTTTGCAGCAAATTGGTAGCCATCGTTGCTAGGAAAGGTCCCCAGTCTTGCCTCAGATCCACTCAGTGTAATAGTAAGACTCCTGCACAAAGACTCACAATCCCATAATTACATTTTAGGTGTTTCAATGCCAAAGATTAAAGAAATTTCAAAGGAACCACCAGAAGGTTGAATTATTGAAACGCTAACGAAGACATGCCCTCAGAGAAAATCGCAGGGAGTCTTCACAGTTTTTAAGGCTTCATCTGAAAGACCTTTGCAGAATAAACATGGTATTCAATTTGTGTTTCTCCAAAGGGCTGCTGGAATTTGAACTGGTGCTCCCAGAGAGTATTTCAAGGCGCAAGTTACATCACTAACCGGTATAATTTCCATTTGGCATCCACAAGATCCATATGTCTAAAATAAGAATTTTTATTAATTGCAAAACTAATTAATTCATGCAATCAGTCTATAGATGTATAGGATGTTGAATGGAGTAGGTTGGCCTGGGCAGGAGGAATAATATACTGCTAGGAAGTGTTGCATCATATTTACATAAAAAGTTGGCATTCCTACATATTTTAAATGATAGCACTTTTAAAAGATGGCACCTCCCAATGAAGTAAAGATTTTGTATCTTTACTATTCATCTTTTAAATGTCCCTGTGGTACAGGTAATTATATACATCCCTTCTTTTAAAAAGCCTATAAAAATAATCAGACATAAATAGCCCAAATGACTGTATAGGTACCTCCAGAAATATTTTGAATATGATATATATGTATATGAGTGTGTATGTAGATAGATGGAAGGAAAGATGGATAGCTAAATAGATGACAGGTAGATAGATATTCCATATACAATATGATTGTATGTATACAATATGTATATGAGTGTGTGTGTGTAGATGAAAGGAAAGATAGATAGACAGATGATAGATAGATATAAATATTCCATATACAATATACTATATGCACAAATGTACATATCTTATAGGAAATACATTTATCAGGCCAAAAATACCACCCATAATCATAATTAAAATGTCTCCTTAGACATTAAAACTTATACAGATTTTTCATATTCTCTTATTAATTTGACCTCTAAAATTATTTGAATGCCATGATATAACAATCAGAGGAAAATTCAACCTTTTGTGTCACTCCTGGAACACCAGAGAAGAGAAATCAAATACTTTGAGCCTCATTATTGATAGTTTTTCATGTATGATTAAATGATTTTTAAAGAAGTCATCCTATTTAGGAATGTTTACATGGCTGTGTAATTCACATATAGTGTGCTTGGGCATTCATATATTGTCACATACCCATAGACAGTAGGCTATAGTCTACAGTAAATTCTACATGGCAAATTCTTGAAACATTTGAAGGAAAGTAGTCAGAAATTATGATGAAATGAGAATTCCATTAGCCACCAAGGGGAAAAAAGTGGCTAGTGCAAATGCAATGCAAAGGTCTTCTTATAGTTTGCTGTGTTTTTGCCCATTTTAATGACCACACAATGTAAAATTGTTGGTGGACCAGCCTATCACATGGGGCTGAAATCATGTTTTCTCAAGTTTTTAGACCAACAAGAATCCCCAAGTTAGAACTTAAGTGACATTGGTTTCTTAACAAGATTCTTTACCCAACACAAACTCAGAAAATTCATTCCCATTCTTGCCAAATGAGCAGTTTCCATGATTTTGTTCTTAGTTCTAGCACGGTTAATTATCGTGATAAGCAGCTATTAGAGAGAAACTGACAACATAATATGTGCAAAAACTCTGTTGATAAGATTCCTTGATCTAAATTTATAGATCCAATATACATTTCCAGGGCAGCCAAAGTTTAATGGCAGGGTGACTATGGACATAATAACAACAAGGCTCCAACAGCTTGATATTTTAAGGCATTATATTTCAGAGGAGAGAAGACAAATGTTGTCATCTCAGCATACAGAGAATATGAAGCAATACAATTCCAAGACTTATCCAAAGACTCATGCAAATCCAATGCACAAGCAATTTCTCCAGCTCTGCATTTATTGATTCATTCATTCACCCATTAAACAAAAAAATGTATTCAGCTATGAGCTAGCAGGGATTATGGTGAGTCCAGTGAAGGGTACAATGTTATAGAAAACACAGCGTCTGCTCCAGCTGCTCTCAACTAATGCAGACAATAATGTCATAAGCACGGTGATACACATATTGGTGCTCTGACAGCAGAGGAGAGAACAAACTAAATTTCCCTGGAGGAGTGGGGAATGGCCTCAGAGTAGTGACGTTTGAAATGAGATCTAGAGGATGAGTAGGAGTTTACCAAAGAAGGTTGCAAGAAGGGCATTCCAGGTAGAGAGAACAGCAGGAACATGGAAGCTTTAAAGAGAATTGAATGTGGAGATCTAATTAGCAAAGGGTACCTAGGGTGAAAGGGAAAGAACACGGAATTAGAAAAGAGCTACTTAAATTTTTTTGGAACCAGTTGGTATGGAGTGATTTAAAAGATGATAGCAAAATGTGGTTTGCGCTTCATTGTAAAGACTAATGCATATCCCAGCTTTCCACTCCTTGTGTGGTAGGTAGATGGGTTACAGATGTGCTAAAATATTGGTCTCGTAAGCCCTCCTTGGGTCAGCCAGCAGAGTCTCGGTGGTCAGAGATTTCAGGTCCCACTTCTGGCCAAGAACAGCCTCTTCCATTTGTCACAGTACACTCTAAAAATATTATCATCTTCTATACCTGTTATGGGGAGGAAGAGGTTGTGAATCACTGGCATACTAAGCTAAAGAGTATGCATTCTAGGCAATAGAGAGTCCCTGAAAAAATGTTAGGCAGGAAAGTAGTGGCAGTGGGAGTCATTAGAGATGGGAAGCTGACCTCAGAGGCTATTGCAATAGCCAAGAGAAGAGAGGGTGGAGACTTCAGATATTTCTCAACTGGGTCACTCTTGAGCTCTCTTCATGTCATTCTCTTGAACAGAATTCATGTTCTGTGTGGCAAGGACTTATCTTCGAGACACAGAGACCGTGGGATATCAGACTAGGACCATAGAACTGATTTTTGTCAAGAGGCCCCCAGTTGAGATAAAAGAATATTTAGGTCTAAGAATCAAACTTTGGCTCACAAAATTACTACCTTGAGCAAAAATGGTGAGGCTAAGGCTCTTCCCAACCTTTAGGGGTTAGAGAACATTTCAAAAAGTCAGCTTCTTAAGAACTAAGAGCCCCACAGGTATATGGCTCAGGCTGTGACCCAACTGACTGTCTGTGAGAAGAAACAGTTTTGACAGAGACTAGAATGCAAACTCCATGACAGCAGGAATTTGCCCTGTCTGGTTCACTGGTCCTCATTGCCTAGACTAGTGCCTAACACATTTAGGCATTAAATAGATATTTGTTGAATGAGGGGGTTACACTATGATGTTGGGTGTTGACATGTAAATATCCTGTGGCTAATTCCTGGGGAATATCTTCATTTTTCTGCAGAAGGGGTTATAAAGTCAAAAGAGAGGCAACCTGAAAGAAGCGTTGCAATTTATATATCTCTGTCTCTAATACATATCTCTATTTATATATATCAATATAGAAAGAGAGAAAATGTGGCAATTTCAATTTTATATACATATGTGTGCACATGTATATGTATATGTACATTACATATGTACAGAGAGAGAGAGATTTAATTTATTTAGACCAAAACACCTAAGGAAGAAAAATGGAACTCAATTCTACTTCAAAGCCATCTCAGCACTGATGACAGTGCCTGCATTTAAAGAAGTGGCTGGGAATGCAAACAGCAAACGAGTGACTAAGTGACAGACAGAAATGATGAAATCCAAGAGCCATAGCACCGGCAGGGCCTTTGGCAGCAGTCAAACCACACAACAAATCTTTGAGGTAGATTGCGAGCCATTGATGCCCTCAAGTTGGGAGAGCACATGGAGATGGGGAAGGAGAAGGTAGTAACCCAGGAATAACAAATCAATAATGGGTGAGGACTCAGAGAAAATTGTTATTATCCTTCATACTCATGGGTATTTGCTGGAACTGTTGGCATGGTTCAGGGAAACAAGGGTTACATGTGCATTTGCAAGGGTCTGAATCTGCTGTGCTCCAGCTGTACCAACACAGAGCCAGTGAAATGGACCATAGTATGGAAAATACAGTGTGTGATTTACTTCTGTCAACTTGTAAAGCTGAGACAGATTTCTGCAGCTGCATTGGGCAAGCAGAAATCCACTGAGCTCATTAGGATGTCAATGACCAATCATGTGCACCATGTTTTTCTAGGTCTACAACTCTATTTACAATTTTGAAGTCCAGAATCTTCTGGAAAGCCAAGTTTTCTATTTTTTATAAATTTGATGATTGAACACATATAAGACTACTTTCAATTTTTATCTCATTTACTGTGAATATCCACACATTTCCCTGCTGAAATGTAATGATTGGGTACTTCCCCAGACACCGGTGGAAGTATTGCATAATGTATGGTACATGCACCAAATTACCTTTCTGAAATCCTAAGCTTTCTGAATTCTGAAGCCCACTTGATCTCAGAGGCTTCAGATAAGGGAGTGTACACCTATATTCTACTTTTTTCTCCCACAGGTACAGTCTTATTTTGGATTTAGGAGCATTTTGTAGTAATTATTTTTATTGACCCTTTCCAAAAATAGAATTGTGTTTCTATTCTTGAACTTGCTTATAATTGCACATTCCCATGCCTTCAAAAAAAAAAAAAATGAGTAATAACAATAGCTATTACCAGGTGCTTACTATGTGCTAGACCCTGTGCAAAAAGTTTGAAATTTGTTTTTCTCTTAGTGACATGTAGCTGGACCTAGACCCTGGCACCTTACTACAAATACCAATGATACGTGCTTGCGTTCCTCTTGGTTCCTGATGACCATTGTCACTGAATCGTCTTTAGACCTCTGCCTTAGTGTTGCTGAATAACTCCAACACCTCCTATAGGGGGTCAGCTTGACCCCATGGGATTCCTGAGCTCCTCACAGTACGTTGTTTTTTCCATTCTTAGCATTGATCACATTTGTCATTGTATTTTTGTTTCTCTGTCTAATGCCATTCTCCCGATCATATTTCTCACCTCCCATGAAGTGAGGACTGTGTCTATATTAGTCACCCTGGTTTCTGGTGCATAATAACCTGTGTCAGTTAATTATTGCTACATAATAATACACCATCTCCAAATGTAATTGCTTAAGAAGGAAAATAAAATATGATTTCACAATCCTGTGGGTTGCTGGGCAGCTCCTTTGCTGGTTTCACTTGGGCTCGCTTATCCAGTACACAATTGTCTGGGCTAGAAGGTCCAGGATGGCCACACTGACTCGTTTGGTAGTCAGTGCTGGATGATGGATAGATTGGCTTCCTTGAGTGGAGGTCTCAGGGTTTTAAGTGAGTGACAAATAGAAGCATCAAGGCCTCTTGAGGCCCAGGCTTCAGAGCTCACACTTGTAACTTCTACTACATTCTATTGGTCACAAGGCCAGTCCTTTCAAGGGATGGAGAAATAGAACCTATCTCTTGATAAAAGGAGCATGCATAATGGGATGGTTGGCATTTATGGCTATGAAACAATTTACCACATTCTACCCTCTGGCCAAAAATTTCTCACAATCCTTCCACATGTAAAACATGCTTACTCCTACCCTGGTACCTGCAAAAGCCTCATCCCAGGTATGACATCAGGCTTGAAATTCACCAGCTGATGCTTCACTTCTGGTCCACATACAGATGAGCTTTCTCTGTGGAGCCCCTCAGCTGTCCAGAGACCTGTGAACTAAAACTATAAGGAATCTGTCTTCTCTCACTCAAATATCTAAGAAAAAAAGATGAGACAAAGAAAAAATAACCACACCGAATATTCCTTTTTAAAAAGAGAAAGAACTGGAAGCACATAGCAGTCACTGGTCCACAACAACTGTGAGATCCAGACTAGTGCAGGGACAGGGAACATTCCCTGGTTAGGGCCTATTTCTTCTTCTTTGGAGTGGTTCGCTAATCTATTTTGTCCTAATGCTCTGGATTGTTTGCTTAGCCCTCTAAGTCCTTCTCTTTCCATAAGAAACAGCCCATGATCGCATCAAAGTGGTTCTCTCAGTCTACTTTGTGCCTGTCGGAAGTTGATGGCCCAGAGGCTTCTTAAACTGCCTCTGTCCCTTTTAATCCAAGTCCATATAGCTCCTTTAAAATTCTTGATGGGATTTCTATGAATTAGATTAGAGTCTACTCTATTAGACAACAGCCAGGCTCACTACAGTCACGCACTGCATATGGATGTTTTGGTCAACGACGGACCGCATATACGATGGTGGTCCCATAAGATTAATACCATATAGCCTAGATGTGTAGTAGGTGATACCATCTAGGTTTGTGTAAGTACAATCTATGATGTTTGCACAAGGACAAAATCGCTTAATGATGCATTTCTCGGAACATATCCCAGTTGTTAAGTGACACATGACGGTATTCTTGTCAAAACAGGCTTCTCTCTAATTTTGGAGATGTGTCAAGTTTGGGTGATGTATCTGGATTCATAGAAGATCTTTTGTTTAGGTGAGAGGTCTGCTAGGCACTACCTTAAATCATTCCCAGGTTTTATGAAAAGATCTTACAGCCACATCCTTCATTTGATCTTGCCCTTGAGGCCTCATTTTATTCAGTGTAGCCTAGAATTAACTTTTTACACACATTTTACTTTTCTTTGATAATCTTTTCCAACCCAGCACATCCTGGGTCTTCTATATTTTCTCTGAGTTCTACTTGCAAACTGAACAGTTCTTTCTTTATTAATCTCGCTCTTCCTGCATTTTATTACACACGGCTATAGAAACCCAACTCATACTTGTAACATTCTACCTGGAAATCTCCTAGCCAGATCCACAAGTTCATTAGGAAAAATTTGTATCTTCCAAGTACAGCAGGCAACATTTTGCCAATTATTTGACCACTATATAACAAGAGTGGTCTTTTTCTCTACCCTCCAATAGCAATTTCCTTATTAATCTCCCAGAATCTACTGATCATCTTCTCACTGCCTCTTTAGACACCAGTTTCCCCCATTACCAAAGCCAATGCCACGTTTCAGATTTCTGTTATGACAGCAGCCCACCCCCGTGTACCAATCTCTGTTTTAGTTAACTATTTCTGTGTAACAGACCACCCAAAATCTAGTGGCTTAAACAACAATGATTTCTTTTTTTGTGGGGAAGACCAGCCCTGAGCTAACATCTGTTGCCAATCTTCCCCTTTTTGCTGAGGAAGACTGGCCCTGGGCTAACATCCGTGCCCATCTTCCTCCACTTTATATGGGATGCCACCACGGCATGGCTGACAGGCAGTGCGTCGGCGGGCGCCCGGGATCCGAACTTGCGAACCCTGGGCTGCCAAGCGCGGACTAGACCGCTGCACCACCAGGCGGCCCCCACAACAATGATTTCTTAATTCTTGAACAGTTCTGCGGGTTGGCTGGGATGTTCCTCTGCTGGTTTCATGAGTTTGTTCATGCTGGAAGGTTGTCTGAGCTGGGAGACTCAAAATGGCCTCACTCATATGTCTGATGATTGGTATTGACTGTGGCTGGGGATCCTTCATTCTCTTTTATGTGGTCCTTCATCTTCCAGTAGGCCAGACTGGCTTTCTTAAATGGTGATCTCAGGGCATTATTCCAGGAGGGCAAGGGCAAACTCTTTAAGACATCATGAGGCCTAAGCTCTGGAACTAGCACAATGTCATTTCTGCCACATTTTATTGGTCAAAGAAACTCACAGGGCCGGTCCCGATTCAAGGAGTTAGAGAAACAGATCTATCTCTGGATGGGAAGAATGGCAAAGTCACAATGCAAAGGGATATGCATACCAGGATGGGAGAAGTTGTGGCCATTAAGCAATCTACCAGACTAGAATCTATTGAATGAAGGAATGCTTAATATCTGTTTAGGGTATGAACATAGCCTTAGTCTGTGATCTCTACTTCTTGACTCTGGCTCCAACTCCATGGCAGTGTGTCAGTGCTGGGCTCTAATATCAGACTCATAATGGGAGATTTCCCAAATGACTTTTATTCTCTGATCTCTCCCCTTTCTTAATCCTTGTCAACAATGGGGACTTGAATATCCTATCTCTGCTGTTTTCTATGTCATATTACAGACGGATCTGGAAGAACAGATAGATCTGTCTTTGAATCTTGGCTTTACCATTTACTCATTATGTGACCTTGAGCAGGTTTTTAAAATTATTTAAAATATCCGCCTCATCAGATTTGTCAGATTAAATGGCACATATAGTAAGTTAATGAATGTCAGTTTTCTTTCTTTCTCTGTGTTACCAGATAGCAAAGGACATCTAATGCGAGATTAGGACTATGGATTTACAGGCAACAGTCAGCTGTTGATAGTTTGTAAATTAGGACGTTACAAAAAGTAAAGGGGTTGGAGAATTACATTCTCAGCCATGTATGACTTCTATATTACACTATATTCTTCTGCAGTATATCCTCTCATATATATAATTTCAGAGTTTATAAAGAAGTATATTATCATAATCCCCATCCAGTAATGGATTATTCAATTAATCCCTAAAGATATGTTTAAGACACTAGAATATTAGGGCATTGAACAGAAATTTAAAAATTGTGATATTTGATATATGATGATTTTAAAAAAGGGCTATGAAATAGTTGCCAAGGGAAAACCCAAAACTATGTCAGACTTTCCTACACACACATACATTAAAATTTCGTGTTGTTGTATTTTTAAATACATAGTGTAGAAGGTACTATAGTCTTCTTGGTGCTTTGTGTCTCTGATCCAGCCTTTCCTTCACATACCATATAAAATCTGAGTCTTAGAAAAGCATTACTAGAGATGAAACGGAGACTAAATATGAAACACATTTTGTGATAAGAATAAATGATATATCTTGGTTGCTGGTGGATTGTAAAGATTGGTGGCAAAGGAAAAGTCAAAGATCTCACTAAAATCACCATTCAACCAATATTTCACATCACCCAAATCATCGACACTAGGTCAAATAAATTAAATATCTTAACTTATCTTTATATACTCTATCTTATTACATATCAAGTTTTCTCTTCTCTGAATGCTTCATTTTTTCAGCATTGTTTACTTTAAACATTATATCCTATTTTACCACTGGATCTTTGAAGAAAATGCCAGATACTAATAGTAACAAATACTGCCATGAATGGTGCAATTGTTTGTTTGCCACACTTCTCCACCTCACTGCTAACCTTCATCGCACTCTATCTCCATCCCTCCACCAGGCCAACAAAGACTGAGTAGCTGGGGGCAGGGATTGAATTCCACAAGATCAGAATTGGGAAGGGTCTGAAAGGTTAGGATGGCAATAGTAGACTCGGGGAACAATGAAGCCAAAGACCTGGAGAAAAGACAAAGTCTGGGGCAGGCACATGTAAACCCTGGGTCCTGAGGGCTGCAGGTAGGGATGACACTGAGATCACAGAGTTCAGAGATTAGAGGCAGGTGGGAGCATAATCGAAGCAAAAGCAGATATAAGAAGCAAGGTCAGCTCAGGTTATTTTAGGTTAATGTACGTAGCTCCCTTTTACAGCAGATAGATGGAGCATCATAGGTCAGACCTTCAAAAAGGTCAAGGTGAACCCAGAATAGAAATTCAGTATGTATATTTTTCTCCTAGCATGCTCGATGTTGTGTGGCTTTAAATTTTGAAGATTTACTAAAATTTCTGTGTCATCCTTTACGATGCCTTTACATTAGTAAAACTCCAGGGTCAGCCCTGAGCTCATAGCAAAACTAAAGGCCTTCTCAGTTATTTATTTGACAGTTTAGTCACATGTCCACAAAGGCAGTGGGAAGAAGCAGCTAGCCTCTTGGAGATTCGTGACTCAAGTGAATTTAACTACATGGCAGAAGTCAGCTTCAACTTTTAAGATTTGCAATGATGCACTTGAGAAAATTCCCCAAAATGAAAAATCATCAGCTATGACCAAGGCACAACTAGAATTCTATAGGTAAGATATTCAGTTCGACTTTTTATTAGGTTCTTTATCCATGTGAAGTAGGTCAGCTCGGTCCCTCAGTTTGAGCTGAATATGTTGAGTCAAACAGTAGTGACCTCACCTAAGAGTAATATCATCAAAGTGATGTTTTTCTTCTTTTACACATTTTTGAGGCCAGGAAACCTTTCCACTGTGTTTTTAATGTCCCAGAACTCCTAGACCTATGGGACCTGAAGGTAATGGGGCAGATCCAAATGAAACATGTCCTTTGTGACCATACTTTTCTTTCAAGAAACCCCAGAGATTTGAAACACAGTTTGAAAACCAGTGGACTAAGACAATGAATTAAAACATCTCTTCTTTTCTCTTGAGATGTGGGTTTAACAGCAGTGTAGGAATCCAAAGGAGACAGTGTCAACCGATTTCTTTATGTGTACTGCAAGTTTTCCATTTTTCCAAAGGACAGATGAGTTTATTCAAAACGCACAAAGTCATAGTGTCTAAACTCTGCAGAGGTGCTTATACTGCTGACCTTCCTCTGGTAAACTATATGCTATTGAAATAAAAGCACCATGTGTATTGAAACTATATAATACACACCCACACACACTTATCCCAGGAACGACAAACTCTTACGCTGTCTTGTTAAAAAAACTGATCATTATTTCATTCTTCAGATAGTTCATCTCCAAATGTATCTTTGGGATGCATGTAGTATTCTGAGGCTTATCAGAAGTAATTCAAGTAGCACAGACAAATTTCTTCTCTAGCATGAAGCTGGGTCGTAAATTCCAACAGTAATTCAGCAGTAAGAATCCAGTATAAGAGTTACTAAGCGGGCCACAAAAACTTCCTCTCGGTAATTGCTACCTCTTCTTCCTCTAAGCCTTGAATAGAAGAGCATGAGAAGGTCCTATACTTTGTGATTTAAGGCAGTCAATGTGTATATTACTTATTTAACTATGAATTTAAAATACTATTAAATATTATCTTCCTGGGGCTTCATATCCAGATATATTAGCAGTTTTTAATTGATCTTATGAAACTCAACAAAAGCTGTTATGCTTATTTAAAAAAAAAAAGAAAAAGAAAATCCTCTAGTGAACATGTAATAGTGAGTTCTAGAAAGCCAGATAATTTCTTTGCTTAATAATAGTTTTCTTTCCTCTTGGCTGCAGATTCTCATAACTAGCACCATGCCAAACATTCGAAGATTGGATTATGGCCTGTCGTACTTGATTATTTTTGTCAGCATGCTGACCCGGGGTGCCCTTTTCTTGTGTTGTTCCTTCTGTTTCCATTTTTCATGTCATCCAGCTTTTCATCTTGTCAATCAGCTTTTGACTTCCTGATTAAAGTGTCTGTCACAGGAGCAGCCTGGTCTCCAGTCAGTTGTTTAATTTGTTCCTCATGGCATCCAATTGAGTTATTCATCTGGCCCAGCTGTTCCCAAGTGCTTCCAGCATCACTTTTTCATGTGTTTGGGTTTAACCTCTATATCTATGTACAACAGTGTGAATTGTTCCATTCATACTGTTGACTGTGGATTGCTTTGCCTTCTAATGCCTTGACGCTACTAGGCTGGCTGCTATGCTGTGGCCAAACCAACAGAAAGAAACAATATTTCAATCTGATGTTATGGTAACGACTACAACTAAACAAACTCATTTTCAAGAATTATAGCAGGCCCTCTTTTTAACAATTAGGAAGATGTAATGGAAACTCTGGACTGTTTGGATTCAGATCCACCCAAAAATAATGTTGATGGTACTTGGCAGAGGAAAGGAAACATTACTCTGCCAACATTGTGGATATTGCCACGAATGCTCCAGGACCTATTTGTTACATTAGATGACATAAGATACTCTCTTGGCCTGAATCGGTACAGATATCCAAGTGGAAAAATGAAATTAAGTAATTCTGCTGAGTTTGCAAGCTAAAACTTGTCTTCTAGTGGTAAGATGATTTATATTATGCAACATTCAAGAAGCCACATAATGCAACAGGAAACGGGAGGAAAAGAAAACTAGGGTACATTTCCCCACTCGCCCTTTTAGCCACTCAAACCTAATCAATTCAAAATTCCAGTAGATTGTTTATGAGTGAGCCATTCTTTCCTGCTATTCCTATCATGTTTCTCCTGCACCCCTTACAAACTTGAAATGGTAATTCCATTATAGCAGTCACGAAAATAACCAGAGACCATGTGCCTAGGACTTAAAAGAATGTAGAATGAGTCTAATGAGAATCAGGCAGCAGGCTTAACACAACTTCACAACCTACCTCCCATTTTGGTTTGATTTCATGGAAATATGTGCAAGGAATTCAGTTGCTCCTATAAGAAGATGCATTTATTTTCTTAGGCTAACAATGTGGGATATAGTGAAATGATGTAGAAATCCCAAAGAGAATAAAATGTTAGTAGCATGATATATGGGGAAAGCTATTGCCAATTAAACAGAGAAAATAAAATTATTTTTCTGACTATGAGTTTCACAAAATATTTTGAATTTTCTCTGAGAGGTATTGTACATATACTAACCCATATTATTAACCATAATATTGCAACTTATTTAAAGAGGCTAAATAGATTTCATTTTTAATTAGAAAAACTATTATCAAGTAAATTTGACTTCAACCAGAGAAAATAAAATGATCATAAATTATGGAGGAAAATGTGGTTTGAAATGTATATTTCTGGTTTTCTTCTGGTCAAATAAACCCGGAGGCCCCCCAGTGGAGGTTTTCCATAATGTATTTCTCAGGAAAATATTTTTTTCAATCTCTGCCCTGGGAGATTTTTCTTGTTGTCTTTGGTGGATTCACTTTTCCAATATTTCCAAATTCACATCTCTGGAGGAATAGCCCCCAGGAGTCTTTTAATTATTATCCTCAAGAAAGTGAATACAGAGAATTGGTACTCAATATTCATTCCATCCTTCTTCTACTGCATCTTTCTGTGCTGCGGAGGCTACAAAGTTAAAAATCACATTTTCTGGACTCCCTTGCAGCTAGGGTTCTGGATATGCTTTAGGTCTGTCCCATCAGATTTACTTGTAAAAGATTTGGAAAGTGTAAGTGAGACAAAGGCCACTATTTTACCACTTCTATTGACTATGTTGGCAAGCACAGTCCTGGAAGTACTGAGTTTTGCTGTAATAGTGTTAGCAGATTCCCTGTGTCAAGAGGCAAGGTGAGGGATAATCACTGTTTGCTGGGGAGAGATCTAATAGGCACAGCCTGACTATGAAGCCAACAGTTGTGAATGCAGTGCCCTAACCCGAATCACACCTAAAAAAGTGTGCCCCAGGAGCTCACAGTACAAGTGATGGCTTCCTGGTTCCCTGCCTTTGGGACTGTGGCTCCCTTGGTGGGCTCATTCTATGTTATTCCTCTGGGAGTTGTTCCTCAAATTCTAACCCAGAGCCTGCTCTTCTAGTCCTTCCAAAGGTTTGCAAGATCCTTATTCCCTGTATCAAATCCCTTTCTGATTTAAAAAGAGTAATTTTTTAACTGCAGATTCATCCTGAATGATACTGTTCATCTTTACACTTTTTCAAAAATCTCTTGCTTTACTGTCAGTGTCAGAGTGCAAAGAGTGGATGCTTTGGAGTCTTACATGTCTTTATTAGTTACGTCACCTTGGATAAATTTATGAACTTATCCAAGCCTCAGTTCCTTCATCTTACAAGATGAGCAATAATACTTAAATGCATAGCTGGATATAAGGATAAAATGAGATAATAAATGTTTAGTGCCTGGAACACTGATGCAAACACTCAACAAATGTCAGTACTCTTCTCCAATGTTTAAATTTGAAGAGTCAGTTCCCAACACAGTATTTCCCGCTAAGCTAATCAAGGATCACATTTACTGAGGAAGAAAAGACTCTGGGACAATATTGTATATTTCTTTAAAAGCACATTCCTGTGTCAATCTGGATCCAGTGAACCGACTCCCCGTGGAAACCAGTTCTGAGTTTTACACAGGGAATCAGACACACTGAGATTTCCAGGCTGCTATACTGAACTTTTTGAAAAATCAAATCAAATAAACTTTTATATATATTCCTTGGGAGTAAAGAGTACCAGGTGCTACATATGTACATGCTTGCTTAACACTGTGAAAAAATGAAGTGACTGACCCTCGATCCAAGAAGACTAGATTAAAGATAATAGTAGAATTTGAACCCTACCTCCTTACCTAAACCTGGGGACATTTTTTCAATTAGTAACACAATAAAACCACACTGTCATTCTTTCAGACAAAATAACTTTGGATTGTCAGCTGGCATTTCCTTTCAAAAGGAGTCCATTCTAGTTGCATGATGCACTAAGGTATTCCAGATTCTTCTCAATCTTCCCACAAGATGTGAAAACTTCACTATATCCCATATTATTAACCTAAGGAAATAAGTGCATATTATTATAGAAATAATGGGGGAAAGTAGAAAGGTGGACTCACAAGAAAGAAAAATACCCAGATGCTGAAATTAAAATGGACCTGAAATCCATCAGGTGTATGGGTTAGAAGATACTGTGGTGGTCTGGAAATAGGTTCTAATCGCTAGAGGCTTCAGTTTAAAACTCAATAAATGTCACAAAAAGAGAGAAAGCTTTGGGCATATTTGAGTAGGAAAGTAGAAATGAGAACCCTATAAGCCAGAACCATCAATGGCTTCATCCTTAGTGAAAAGAGATAGTGGACGCACACACACACACACACACACACACACACACACACACACACATTGGGTAAGGGAAATAAAAAGAAACCTTGCCTCTGCCTGGGGATCCAGGTCAAGAAGAAAAAAAAAATCATCATAGAAAATTGATACCATGAGCAGTGAGCAAATGAGGCTTGATTTTGCACATTTTGGGAGACACAAGAATTATCAAACCGAGAAATATGCAGGGAAAAACCTGACACCAGGGATTTTGCATAAGCAAACGCAAATTCAAAACTCTTTTGAAGAAACACTTCCACAACTAAAGCTCATTTGGGACTCTCTCTCTGTCTCTCTCTTTCGCATACACACAATGCCTGCTGCTGCTGATCTCACAATCAACAAATTTTAAAAACACACGAGGGGCCAGCCCGGTGGCACAGCTGTATAGTTTGCGCTTTGGCAGCCCAGGGTTCGCGGGTTTGAATCCTGGGTGTGGACTGGAGCACTGCTTGTCAGCCATGCTGTGGCGGCGTCCCATATAAAGTAAGAAGATGGGCATGGATGTTAGCCCAGGGCCGGTCTTCCTCAGCAAAAAAAGAGAAGGGTTGGCAATGGATGTTAGCTCAGGGCTGGTCCTCCTCACAAGAAAATAAATAAATAAAATAATAAAAATTAAAAAAAAAAAAAAAACAAGAAGACAATCCCTTATTAGCAAGACTAAATACACATAATCCCCAAATTTGAGATTACAGAAAAATCTATAAAAATAAATATGTTTAAAATGATAACAAAAGGAATAGAAACCATAAGGCAAAAGTGACACTATCAAAAAAGCAAATTGAAAAAGAACCAATGACGTAAAAATATATATATAGTTATTGAAATTAAAACAAAATGGACATATTAAAAAGCAGGTTAGATACAAGTCAAAAAGCTGGTAAAATGGAAATTAGATCCGAGGATCTTATGCAGAAGAGACACATATATATATATATATATATATATATATAAACGTGGGAATTGCAAAATGTGAAGAGATATGGAGAATAAAATAAGGAAAATAAAAGGCACCTATTGGAGTTCTGGGACAGATTAGAAATAATGGTAACAGCATACTTTTCAAAAACAAAAATAAAAAACTAATTGAGACCTTCCCTAAATGACATATATCTTCAGATTCAACAATCATGATGACTAAAGAGAAAAAGTACAATTTCCTTCTGTACAAGACACTGTCAATGCTCTGCCCATATTCCCTTCATCCCTTCCTTCTCCCCACTCCCGGTATTGGCTCCAGGTGTGCCTTCACACTCAACTCTAACCTGCATCTCTTTGACAAGTGTTCCTTTTACTACATATCCTCACTAATACTTGTTATCTCTTGCCTTTTTGATAATAGCCATTCTAACAGACATGAGATGATGCCTCATTATGGTGTTGATTTGCATTTCTCTGATGATTAGTGATGTTGAGCATTTTTCCATGTACTTGTTGGCCATTTGTATGTCTTCTTTGGAAAAATGTCTTTTCAGGTGCTTTGCCCATTTTTAATTGGATTGTTGGGGTTTTTTTGCTATTGAGTTATATGAGTTCCTTATGTATTTTGGATATCAACCCTTATCAGATAGATGGTTTGCAAATATTTTCTCCCTTTCCATAGGTTGCCTTTTCATCTTGTTGATTTTTTTGTTTGCTGTTCAGAAGCTTTGTACTTTGGTGTAGTCTCATATTTATTTTTGCTTTTGTTGCTTGTGCTTTTGGTGCCATATCAAAAAATCATTGCCAAGACCAATGTCAAGGAGCTATTTCCCTGTTTTCTTGTAGGAGTTTTATGGCTTCAAGTCTTATGTTTAAGTTTTTAATCCATTTTAAGTTAATTTTTATGAGTGGTGTAAGAGAAGGGTCCAATTCCATCTTCTGTCTGTGATTATTGAGTTTTCTCAGTATCATTTATTAAAGAGGCTATTTTTTCCCCATTGAGTATTCTTGGTTTCCTTTACAAATTTAGTTGACTGTATATTCGATGGTTTATTTCTGGGCTTTGTATTCTGTTTCACTGGTTTATGTGTCTTTTTTTATGCAAGTGCCATCCTATTTTAATTACTACAGCTTTGTAATATAGTTTAAAATCAGAATATATGATGCCTCCAGCTTTGTTCTTCTTTCTCAGGATTGCTTTAGCTATTCAGGGATTTTAGTTCCATACAAATTTTAAGGTTGTTTTTTCTATTTCTGTGAAAAATGCCACAAGAATTTTGAACATGGGAAATCTTTCCATTTATTTGTGTCTTCCTCAATTTCATTCACCAAAGTCTCATAGTTTTCAGTGTACAGATCTTTCACCAACTTGGTTAAATTTATTCCAAGTATTTTATTGCTTTTGATGCTATTGTAATGCAATTGTTTTCTTTATTTATTTTTCAGATATTTTCTTACTAATGTACGGAAACACAACTGATTTTTGTATGTTGATTTTGTATCCTGCAATTTTACTGAATTCATTTATTAGTTCTAACAGTTTTTTGGTGGAGTCTTTAGGATTTTCTATATACAAGAGCATATCATCTGCAAACAGAGACAATTTTACTTCTTCCTTTCCAATTCGGATGATGATTATAATAATAAATCTCCCTGTGGATGCAATGAATGGAAAGGAAGGATGCTTTCCTTTTACCCTCTCTGACATATCCAAACTCATATTTTCTTGGTCCAGTGGTGTTCTGGGGCTTCTCTGCTGTACTACTGGCCTTCCACAAAGGCTCTCTCATCCACAGGTGACAGTCTAAGACAATGTTCTTCAGGAGTTCCTAGACCATAGCCAGGAGGGGCTGGAGCCAGTTCATGGGGCACTGCACAGTCCACAACCAGAATTGAAGTCTGTTTGCCGATTACCTGATGCAAGAGTGGGCAAGCCTTCTCCCAAGTCCCTTTGCATATGATGCTGCTGGATTCTATACCTCCCACAAAGGCACTTTTGTCTGTGGATGAATGCCAAATTGTTGTTGAAGGAGGAACATGAGCGAGGGACATCTTATTCTGCCATCTTGTTGATGTGCCCCAGAGCTTAACTTCTGTAGAAGAATATAGTCTAAGAATCCAGAAATAGATTTGGGGTGGGTATTATCTCTGATGGTAGTGATGGGTTAAAACATTCTAAGTTTCCTGTATTGATTGGGAGGAGGATAAAGCTATTGATTAACCTTAGACTTTCTAGGTCAAGTGTAGAAATTAATATTCAGAAACTGCTGTGAGAATAGAAAAAGAATAGATATTTAACATATAAGTCAACAGAGGAGAAAGGGAATAAAATAAAACTTGATCAATCAATAAAAAGCAAGAAGAGAGTTCAATAAAGAAGCAAAGAAAATCATAAGAAACAGAAAAACTAAATAAGATTATAAAAATGTATTTAGATGTATCAGAAATCACAATAAATGCAATTATTGATGCATTAACCTTGCCTGGTAAAAAGAAGGTGGTTCCCAGAAAAGTGGTGTTTTAAAAATCTAACTGTATTCTTTTTACTGAGTCTCACCTAAATAATTATAATAGAGCTAGGTTGAAAGAGAAAACAGTAGAAATAACCTCAGGCAAATAACATAAAAAAAAGCATAGCATAGTCCCATAAATAAAAAATAAAACATATTTTGAATAAAACTTACTAATGATAAGGAGGAAAACTTTATAATTATAAAAGGAAAATTGTTTAGAATTAGATAATCCTCAACCTATATACTCCTTAAACAGCAACATCAAAATATATAATGCAATGATTTCAAAAATCACAGGGAAATTAACAAGTTATATTCATAGTGCTTAATTTTAACATATTTCTCTCATTAACAAATTAAGAAGACAAAAATATTAATAAGAATATAAAGCATACAGACAACCTAACTAACAATTTTGGTCTAAATGATATATATAGACTTCTATCCACAAACTTAGAGAATATAATTTAAAATATTATTAAAATTAGAAAACATTCTTTGTTTTCAAGTATACATGGAGCTATATGAAAATTGAACACAAAAGTACAGGAAACAAATATTTCATGAAGTCAAATAGGTATAATATAGACCTCATTAAGTGAGAATGTATTATAAAAAAATAAAGTTGAGGGTACACTACTAACAATCTTTCATTAAAAAAAAATTAGCCTAAGACCACCTGACTTCACTAATGAATTCCACCTAACATTTAAAGAATTAACACTGATACTTCACAAACTCTTTCAAAAAGTAGGAGGGACTACTTCCCAAATCATTCAATGAGGCCAATATTAACCTGATACCAAAGCTAGATTTAAAAAAAAGAAAAGAAAACTACAAACCAATATGCCTTATGAGCATAGATGAAAAAATCCAAAACAAAATACTAGCAAACTGAACCCAGGAACATACAAAAAAGATTGTATCATGACCAAGTGGGATTTATTCAAGGAATGCAAGGTTGGTTCAACATACAAAAATCAATCTATGTAACATAACTCAACGATAGAAGAGGGGGGAAAAAACCCCACATGATTATGTGAACAGATTCAGAAAAGCATTTGACAAAATCCAACACCCTTTTATGATAAATACACTTAAGAAACTAGGAGTAGGATGGAACCTCCTCAATATGATAAAGGGCATTTATGAAAAACCTAAAACTAACCATAATTAATGGTGAAAGAGTAAAAGTTTTACCCCTAAAATGAGGAGCACGATAAGGACATCTACTCTAGTCACTTGTATTTAACATTGTGCTGAAGGATCAAGCCAGGGCAATTAGGCAAGAAAAAAATAAAAGGTAACCTGATTGGAAAGGAAGAAGTAAAACTTTCTCTATTTGCAGATAACATGATCTTGTATGCACAAAAAATTAAGGAATCCAATAATAAATATTAGAACTAATAAACAAATTCAGTAAGATTGCAAGACTAAGAGCATACACAAAAACCAATTTTATTTCTATACACTGGCAATGAGCATCTGAAATGAAACTTTAAAAAAATTCTTCTATATTAGCATCTAAAAGAATGAAACACTTAGGAATAAATTTAGCAAAAGAAGTGCAAGTCTTATACAATGAAAACTTAAGAAAAAACACTGTTGAAAGAAATTAAAGAAGACTTAAATAAGTGGAAAGACATTCTGTTTTAATGGATTGAAAGACAACTTTGTTAAGATGGCAATACTCTCCAAATTGATTTACTAATTCAAGGTTCTCTATTAGAATCTCAGCTACCGTTTTTTGCAAAATTTTGCAAGGTGACCCTAAAATTTATATGAATACAGAAGGAAGCCAGAATAACCAAAATAATCTTTTATAAGAAGAAAGTTAGAGGACTCACACTTTCTGATTTCAAAACTTACTACAAGGCTGGAAGAATCAAGCCAGTGTGGTACTGGTATTAGATAGACAATAAACCAATGGAAGAGAATTGAGAGTCAAAAGATAAACCCTTAAACTTATGATCAACTGATTTTGACAAGGTTGCCAAGACTATTCAATGGGGAGAGGATACTCTTTTAACAAATGGTGCTGGGACAAATGGATATCCATATACAAGAGTGAAATCAAGCTATTATTTTACACCATATACAAAAGTTAATTCAAAATGGATCAAACACTTGAATGTAAGAGCTAAAACTATAACACTCTTGGAAGAAGACATAGTCGAAATCTTCTTGACCATAGATTAGGCAACAGTTTCTTAGGTATGACACCTGAAGCACAAGCACCCAAAGGAAAAAGAAAGCAAACAGATGAATTGGACTTCATCAAAATTAAACTTTGTACTTCAAAGGATACTATCAAGAAAATAAAAAGACAACCATGGAATGGAAGACAATATTTGCAAACCATAATGTGATTAGAGACTTATATCTAGATTATTTAAAGCACTCTTACAACTCAATAATAAAAAAAACCTCAATTAAAAGCCAGACAAAAGATATGAATAAATATTTCTCCAAAGAAGATATGCAAATGGACAGTAAGCACATAAAAAGATATTCAACATCATTAGTCAACGCAAATTAAAACCACAATGAAATACCATTTCACACCCACTAGGATAGCTATAATAAAAAAATAAATAAATAAAGGATAATAACAAGTGTTGATAAGGATATGGAGAAATTGGAAACCTCATACACTGCTGGTTGGAATGTATAATGATGATGCCATTTTGGAAAACAGTTTGGTGGTTCCTCAGAAAGATAACTGTGGAATTACCATATGACAGCAATTCTACTCCTATATACCCAAGAGATTGGAAACATACATTCGCACAAAAATATGTAAATGACTGTTTCTAACAGCATTATATATAATAGGCAGAAAGTAGAAACAACACATTGTCCAGCAACTGATGAATAGAGACATAAATGTTGCATATTAATACAATGGAATATTATTCAGCTATAAAAGGAATGAATGCTACAGTATGGATGAACCTTGGAAACATTATGCTAAGCAAAAGAAGCTAGGAACAAAAGGAAATATAGTGTATGCTCTCATTTATATGATATGTCCAGACAAGGCAAATCCATGGAAACAGAAAGTAGATTAGCTGTTGCCTGAGGCTGGGAGGAGGGGGAGATGGGGAGTGACTGCTAATCGGTACAGGATTTATTTTGGAGGTGATGAAAATGTTCTGGAATTAAATATTGGTGAGTTGCATAATCTTGTGAATTTAATAAAAATCACTGAACTGGACATTATAAAAGAGTGAATTTTATGATACATGCATCATACCTTAATTTAAAAACCAGAAAAAATAAATGAAGAAACTATATAATATGAGAAATTCTAAGACACATTTTTAAATAATTATTAATCCACAAGCCAGGGAATGATGTGAGTGTTCACACATGTGAACCTATAACACATTGGGAGACTAGGGAAATGATCATTGAATGTGTTTATAAACCCACTGGACCAGCATGGACTTGGGCCGGGAGTCCATTTGTCAACTACCCTCTCTATCAATTCTATTCTATTAATACTATGAAGACATTTTGCGTCCTCTGGTATCAGGTCAGACACTGGGTGAGAGATCATAATTTTCCGCTATAGTGGCTGACATCAGCTGTCCACCCATCAGCTTTTTATTTTTTGGTTTTTGGCTTATATAAATTAAGCCATCCCCTCATTGTGTGGCCATCAATAACATGGTATATTAGCCATTGCTAACAAATTCCAGAGGGTCTAAGCATCTTGGTTGCCTCTTCAACTTTGCTGCTTGTTACGGTAATTATGCTCACTTATCTTTAATAACTAAGTGCCACCAAATGGCCTCTTTGGTCACAGACTGCAATCATTCCCTTTGAAATCAGGAGTGGAGTTCTAGAGCAACATCCGCTACTATTAACTCTGGCCTACAGAGGACGCTCACCCCTGAGCTTGTTGACAATGCTTGAGTCACCCTCACTAGCAGAGCAAGGATCCTCTGGGTCCTCCTGGGGGACATTCTGTTGGGTGGGAGTCCTCTGAAAGAATTGTTAAAACACGTCTCAGAAATGTCCTACCAAGTAGCAAAGAAGCTGCGGTGTTTTCTACCAATTTCCGTCTCCCATTGATTGAAAATGACTCTTGGCGATGTAAACGCCTCAGCGCTATTAGCCTCTTTAGCACACTGCAGATCTCAGAGCACCATAAAAAGCCCCCAGGCAGAGAGATGCAAAAAGTTGATGGAGGAATCCTTTGGTGTGGGCAAAGCCGTGGAATGTGCTGAAGGAACGGAGGGGTGAGGCCCCCAAAGTTTCTGCTTCTTATGACGTAGAGAAACTCAACGACATGAGCCAACCTTAACCATATAGAAGGACAACTATGTTATTACTGTTTGCAAATTGGAAAAAAAAAATGGAAATAGGCTAATTATTCACCTCTTGGGAAATAGATAAATAAATGGTTTACTTATCAATAAAAAACACTCAGCCATTAACATGAATGAACTAAATTTACTTGCACTATTAGGTACAAATCTAAAAAACACAATATTGAGCAAAAAAATAACTTGCAAAATTTATATACAGTAAATATATGCATATTTTAAAACCCAATACTAAATAATGATGTAGTATTTATAGGTATCTGCATTTGTAATATAACTACAAAAATGTGCATGGAACGATACATACAAACTTCAGAATCTTGGTTATTTCTGAAAAGGAAGGACAGACATAGACTGGGGGATAAGCTGTTTTTCTAACACTCTGATATTAAAAGAAATTTTAAAAGGTAGTCTGAAGCAAAAATGTCAAAAATGTTTATAATTATTAAATTTCATGGTGAGTAATGGGTGTCTGTTATATTTTGCTTGAAATGTTTCATGATTTAAAATTTAAATTTATTTTAATCACTTAAAACAAGCGGTAGACTGGAAGATATCTTAAGGTAGTGATTTGTAGATCTAGCAGCTCTTCAGAATCATCTGAAGAGTTTTTTTTTTTTTTAAATATGCCTGGATCCCACCCAAGGAAAATCAGTTTCAGTAGATCTGGGGCAGGGTCCCAGAATTTTGTTAAAAGTTTCTTGAGTAATTTTGATATATATTCAGCTCTGGGAGCTACTGACTTGGGATACATTTCTTCCTCCAGGAAATCTAACTTACATTCTAGTTTTTGGTTCTATAATTAGAAGTTAAGCAATTCACATGTAAACATTTTCACTAAGTTATAGCACAATGATATGCCCTTTATTTTTAGAGAAATAACAAAGAAAGCTTTGGGATTTGCCATAAAATCATTGATGAGTACATTGTCAATTGTGTTATTTAGTTTCATTTTATAAACTATCTTTATAAGAAATGACATTTATACTTCAATGCCAAGAAAGAAATCTGTCTTTTGAATAACTGATATTTTTCCTTTTATCAGTTAATTATTATTATATAAGTAATTATTCATAAATTTTTCCCTGGGCTGCCAAAAAACTCAGAATGAAATTTAATACTTAAAAAAATTCATTATTTCTATTTTGATAGCTTTAATGTAGTTGTGTCTTTTAATGAAAACCACTTGAAATACTTTCTAAAAAGTAGGTTTGGTATGAATAATTGATGATGATGATGATGATGATAGCTACCATTTTGGGGGGCTTTTACTATGTGACTGCATAAACTTAATTTTTTAATTTTATCCTCAGCTCAGCCTCCTAAGGCAGGAATTATTGTCATTTTACAGAAAGCAAGTCAATTAACAAAATAGCTTTTCTTTAGTGATGAAGAAAATCAGAATTACAGGAAAAAAGGAGACCTTGTGAATGTACATAATAAATTATTTCCCTATGAATCTACCCAACTACTAGTCTATAGCCACTATCATGTATAGTTTTGATGGCTCCAAATCTGTTTACACCCTTTAAACAAAGGAGATAGGTATGGTTTCAGAGATTCCCTCCAGTTTAATATGGTCTTAAGTCATGAGATTTGTCAGGTTGACTCTGGCTAATATAGCGGCTGAGACGGAGGGTAACTTTTTTCTCATTTACTCTCTTTTCCCCAGCAGAAACCAAAAGTATGGGCAGAATAGAGTTCTAGGGACTTTGTAACCTTAAAGATAATAACTACAAAGATAATCTCTAGCCTTGAAACTGTATGAGCATTTCCATTCAGTATACTTCCCCCATTCCTACTCTATCTCATCTTAGTCTTCTTCAAATAATGTAGAAATGGACTATGATTAATAATAATAATAAAATAAATGTCGTGTTATTATATTTGTAGGTGAAAGGCATTGTATAATAAAACACAGCATAGTGGATGTCAAGTTGGATATACATTCAAGATGTCAGAATCTAACCCAAAATATTATTATTCTCTATGGTCCAAATATTTGATAATTGAAATAATTACAATAACATTCACTTTTTGGATGTTTTTGTATAACTATGTCACAAAGGTTCTCACCCCTTTTAGTTTGTCTTATTTATAGTAATGGACAGAGAAACAGCAGGTTTCATTAAAGGACATTTTAAAGTACCCTTTTGTTCTACTTGTTGCATTCATATCAAAAACCGTTATGTCTTGAAGAGCAAATTTGTCTTAGGGTGTGCCAGAATCAAACTAAAGCAGGCCTAAAGGCTTAGATCTGCACGTGCTGGGTGGTGGTACACTCCTGATTTACCCACATTTACAGGAAGTATCCAAAAAGTTGCTGGGACTGTTTTTAGTTACTTTTGCTTGGTGATCAGACAGCCATATAACTAGAGTCTTCAGAACATTTGGGAGGGCCAGGAAGTTTCAAATATTCCTGGGAAATCAGAAAATGGTGCTTCTCAAAGAGCTGGACAGTATCTTCTCTGAATCAGGTGGCATCATTCACAGGTGAACACTTCTAGGGAATCTAAGGGCCACAGAAGCTTGCCCATCTGACCTGGAGTGCTTCTGGGTCCCTGTGTAGCCATCTGTGTGAGAAAATCATGTCGCCTCACCTGCTTGAAAGCAAGTTTACCCTTTGCTTTGTTTGTTGGTGCCTTTATATCAATCATACCACTCACCACACTTTGACAACCGTTCATGGAGTACCAAGAAATCAGACATAAAGTCCATCACTCTCAAACTCACCCATCTAGAAGCATTTACAAGACGTCCTAACAGCAAATGAATTATTGTAAAACCTTTTAGATCATGTTATGTAAGTCACATGGAAGACACAGCAATCACTCATTGTTCCTCTTGTTTTCTCCTTTTCAAATGGATCAGAACAGTGCAACTGAACCAGAGAGAAGCTCCTCAGCTTTCTTATCACTCTGTCAGGAGAGGAGCAAGGGTCCATTTCCCCCTTTCATTCATTTATCACACAATTACCAACTATTTATGGAGTGCCTACTATGTGTCAAACCCCATGTGCTATCAGACTCATGTTGATCCCCTCTGCCTGAAATATTCTTCCCACATTCTTCTTTCTTGGGTGAATTCCTCCTCAGCCATTAAGTACCATCTAAAAGTCCCCCTCTGTGAGGGCTTCTCAATCTCCTTTAGGCAGCCATGCTTCCCCTCTGCTGTGCTAGGAGAGCATCACTTCACACTCCTAGGACAAACCTTATCACATCTGTTGTTCTCATTAGTGTGTGAGTTCCAGGAGAGCAAGGGTGATGCCTTCTTCATTGCCTGCTTATTAAGCAAGAGCTGTTTTGGTGGAATTATAGGGCAGCAAGAAAAACTGAAGCAATTTGAGGGGTAAGCGAGAGATGAGGAAATATGGCATCATGTCTAGATAACTCTTTGACAAAATTGATTCTGAGGTTAGAGAGAGAAATAGAGTGGCATCCGGTGAGAAATAGGGCCAGATTCAGTTTGTTAAGAAGTCAATGTGGGAAACAAGTAGAAGGATGCTCATTGTAGGATCATTTGTAATAGCAAAAAGAACGGAGGGATACGTTAGTATTTTCATATGATGAAATAATATGTAGAAGAAAACTAGAATGAACTAAAACTATGTGTATCAACATGAATAGACTTCACAACATAATACTGAATAAAATATCAGAATGACATACATACAGAATCATATTATTTATGAAAAAATTTTAAACTCACAAAGTAGTGCTAAATATTGTTTCTGTATATACCAATTTGTTATAAACATATAAAGATTGGAGAGGAAGGATACTCATCAAATTCATGAGGATGGTTGCTTTTGAGGATGGTAAAAAAATAAGGAAGAGAACTGGGATTGAAAAAGAAACAAAGTGTACTTGTTTAATTATTTCTATATATTTTGTTCCATAAAGTGTAAACCTAAGGCATAAATTGGAAAACATTAACTATTTATTAATTCTGGGAGGTGGTAAATGAGCATATGTAATGAATACTCTACAGTTTTTAAACAAAGAAAACCAAAAGTCAATAGGAGGGATCCAGTTAAAAGAATGAGACATTGAATCAATGGAAGTGAGAAAGACTAAATGTAGAATTTCTCAAAGCAAGCAAGGATTGGGATCCAGAAAAAAAAAGTGGAATTCATGAGCTTAGAAAAAGGGATATCAGGAGATGATAGGGCATATTTGGATAGGATATTTGTTTGATTTTAGAATGATGAGGGAGTTCCTACATGCTAGGGAGTGGCCAAAAATAAGGGAAGTGAGTTTGAAAACAACAGAAAATATTTAAAAAAATAATTCAGGGAGTTAATGTGAATTGACTCAAGAAATGTTGCAAAGCTGCCAAGCATTGGGGTTTCCTTTTCGGTGTTCATGAATTTCTAGTGAAACCAACCTGTCTTATTGTGTGACTTTCTACAGCAGTGTGCAGGCCGAAAGAAAGCAGGGTTACCATTTTTTAGAATTTTCTGGATGCATGTGACAAAAAGACAAAGGGGCAAGTAAATTCAAGTTCTAGGGAATATTATTACTTAATGATGTATAAGGGAATCTAACCTGGATAAGAGAAAAATGAATAAGGAGAGAACTTATAAACTGGAAGAAAGCAGAGGATTCATGAGACTGGAGGTCACAGAATGATAATGGTGGTAAAAACTGAACTAATTGTTTAGTGATTTGAGAGGTAGAACAATTATAGGTGATAACATGAATTAGTGATTTGGGCCAAAGGAGGGGATAGCTAAAGTATGGTGGAAGAGAAGTTCATGGAGATGGGAAGTTCAATGGTTTAAGAGGCTATTGGGTCAGAGGGGCCATTCATATAGACATATAAATCATACTGGTCAAAGACAGGGCCTGATTACTCTTTCATTGTAGAGATTACAGCTCCCCTATATATCTGCTTCTAATTCATCTGCCACTCTTGACACATTTTCTGTGTTTCAAATATTTTTTAAGAAGAATCTGTTTGGCTCAGTCAGTCATCATCCAGTTTATGGTTCATTGTTGGAATTCTCAGAGTCATCCATAGCCTAGGTCACCGGCCAGTCTACACATGTTGTCTTTGAGTTAGCCCTGTCTAGTTTGTCCAGTTTAGATTATAGAGAACACAAAGACCTATGCAAGGTCCTCGGAAGGAAACTGTGCGTGGGTGAATGCAATAAGCATTGTGTGTGTGTGTGTGTGCACATGTGTGATTGTATGAGAAGCCATTTCTCCATATACACTCATGTTTACATATCTTTATTCAACCAAGTAAGCTTCAATGAAAATATTTTTAACTGCTTCCCAAAGCTACTCACCAATGTCTTTCCACTGGAAAAACCAGGGGAAGGAGAAGTACCAGGGCACCTTGAGCCAAGCAAGGCATAGGAATTACCAGTTAGCAAGCACACAAAGCAAGCACACCTTCCTTTTAAAGATGTCCAGGATCCAGGAACTGTGGGAGCATTGAGGAGTAGAGGGGTAGGGCCTGGAAGAACAAGGGCAGCTATGTGTAGTTGGCCAGAGCTGTGGTTAGGTGCCCAGTGGCATTTATTCTGGGCATGGAGGCACCTACCTATATGCATGACTGATTTAACTAATATAAAACGTTTTTATTTTTGCACCTTGAGGACAAGGAAAAAAGGGGCAAAAGAAATCCAAAATAAATGAATAAAATCAACATATATTTTTTTTTTTGCTGGAAAATACGAGTGAACTATACAGTAAACCTTCACAATATTTCCATCTGCTAGGTAGATGAATCCAAAATGGTTTTACATTTATAATTACAGAGGGAACGTGTGAAAGACCCTTAGTCCTTTTTCCCCCTTCTCCTAAAAAAATGCTGAATAGAGCCTTTAATACTCAATCTTAAATGAATGTTGTATATTTTGGCATGGTGCCAAAGTGTTAACAGAACCTGCACTATGTGTACTATGGTCTTCTAAAGGGAAAAAACAAATAGTTTAACACTGAGGTATTTTGAAGCAGGTGCTCTGGACAATTAAAGAACTTTGTGGCTTTGGAAGGCACCCTTCCAAGAACTAGAAATCTGAAAAATGAATACCACACTGTCACTTTGATAAAATATCTGGTTTTTGCTTCTATTGGGGAAAGAAACCAGAACTCAAAGAGCACAGAGAAGGTTATGTTTAATAAGGTGTGATGTACAAGACACTACTTGAAAGCTGCCAACAACCCAAGAAAAAGCAGTTTATACTCCTCAGTTATTTAGATTCAACAACAAAACACCAATAGTTTAGCCGCTCTGAAATTTTTGACTTTACTTATTATCATCACGATGTGAATAGGAATGTACAAAAATTACGATTGAGGGTAGACCGGGCTATCACTGAAACTGGAATTTTGTAATATAAAGCAAAGGGGAAATATGTGTAAGAGAACAAATGACATAGGATTAAAGGAAAATAGGGGAATAAAAAGAGAATGAAAGAAAAATGGTGGGGAGGCAGGGAAACTGTAGGACAAAATGTAAGTGAAAGAAAATGGAGAGAAGAATCACCTGGATTGTTGAACAAAATCCAGGTTCTAGATCTGGATATTTTCAACAGAGACAGGCCTATTCTTAGCAATAAATAATTACTTCAAATAGCATTGAGACATTAGGGAATTAACTCATTGCTTTTGAACACCAGTTTCATCATCCATAAGAGGAAAATATAAACTCTATTCTGTGTACCTTACATGATTTTATTGGATCTCAAATGAGACAATGATTGTTAAAACACCATAAAAACATTAAGTGGATATTTTTGTGAAGGTTCAACCTAGAATTCTATAAAGGGAAACAAAGAATAGTCTAGAACAACATACCGTCAAAACTCCATTTGCCTATGACCTAAGGAAAAGGAAAGAATAACAGCTCGGCAAACAATGCCCAGTTACCCCTGGGGAAAAAATCTGAGCTGTGACTCATTCTCAGAATGAGGGAAGTAATGACCTCAGGCTGTGCATATTTCTTCATGAATCTAGACGATGACACAATTGTACTAGTAATTCATACCAAGTGAAATGTCTTACTGTGGCCTAAGCTAGTCTTGGTCCTATGGGTGCATAGATTTTCTTTAACTACATAGATAATTGTACCAGCTTCTACTTTCACTGCAGTAGAGATAAAGCTTTTAAAACAAGTCATTTAATCCATGGTGCTTTCAATAGCTACTACAACCATTACGGGATTTTAAAAAAATTTTAGATGAGAAATTTCAGTATTTATGCTCTTGACTAAAAATTGGGGGGCATGTACTAAATTCACTGCTAAAATTCATCTGGAAGTTAGAGTCTACATATATTTTCCCAGACATATGCACTTTATTTTTTTTTATTGCTCTTCAATTCCTAAGAAGCTTTCTCAAGATCTATTTCATTTTGTATCTTATTCTCTATGTTTCAATTAGGCATTTGCATATTTGTCTTCATTACCATATAATTATATTATATAACATTTATAAGTTTAACTTTTCTTTATGAAACTCAAAGCAGTTAATGGGTTTTGAGTAATTTCTCTTCCTCCCATTCCACTGAACTAAGAAATCAAACAGCATCATCAGGCCCATTTTACCGATAGTCATCAATTTGCTTCTGTTTCAAATGCTGGTCGAGAGTCCACGTTACTCGGGCTCTCATTTCCCAGGTCCAGTGATTTTTAACCCTGGTCTCACTTAAGAATCAGCTGGCGATCTTTTGAAAAATAGCCATGCCACGCCCTACCTCAGACCAATTGAAACAGAATCTCTGATGGTGGGGCCTGAGCATCAGTATTCTTTTTAAACTCCTTAGGTGATTCTAAAGGGCAGCCAATTCACAGAATCATTGCTCTAAAGCTGTGCCTTTGAAATTTTAATTTGGGTAGAAGTCATAGAAATGGTGGAAATGCAGATTCTGATCTAGATCTGGATGCCCCTGAGATTCTGCATTTCTAACACACTCCTAAGTGATGCTAATGTATCAGAACCCAGAACACAGAAAATTATTTGAGTGACTATTTTCTCAATTCTTCCAAGGATAGTATACAACTGGGACCACTCTAAATGCATAGGAGAGAAGTTAGTTCATCACATACAATGGACTCTTTAGGACATTTGGGCCAAATTCTTACGAAATCTGAGTTGAGAAAGTCTGCTTCATCTGTAAATGGAAATTGAAATACGAAGATCACTCAGTAACATTTCACACCTCGATGGCACATCTTAGTCATTTCTATCCTTATAACTTCCACTAATTAATTTGTTAACCTAGAACTTTCTAGATTCATAGGACATTTCTTCATCCACTTCCACACTTGCATTCCCTCATTTATTCAAATTCTATGCATTCTCAAATCCCTAAACTTTGGCCTTTGCTCCATGACTTTACTGAAATCACCCCCTCCAAGATCAACAACTTCTTTGGTTAAATCCAATGAACTCTTTTAACTCCATATTATCTGACTTCTTTTTCATACTGTGGACTCCCTCATCTTTGAAACATTCTCCTTCCTAGCTTCTATGCTGCTGAAATTCACTCCTACCTCTTAGCTTACTCTTTCTTCCTCTGTCCATTCTTCCTCTTTTCCCCTTCCTCTGTCTATCTCTTAAATGTTGGCTATCCTTGAGGTTTTATGCTTGTCTTTTCACTCTACTCACCCTTCCTGAGGTATCTTGCCTAATCCTATTGCTTCCTTCAATGTGCTGGTGACTTCAAAATTCATATTGACTTCCAAATCCATGTCTCCAGTCCAGAGCAATTTCTAGGCTCATACTTCAATTGCTTATTACATCTCTTGGCCTGAATATCAAATCCTTCATTACCTAATCTCAACCCATGACCATCCTTAACTCTCTTTTTCATTGATCCTCTATAGGTAACACTGCAAACACTAAACATAAAAAATAAATGAGAAACAAGAGAGGTGCTGACACCTGGGGAAGGATAGCAGGGAAGTAACAGCTTATGAATTTCCCTAAGTCCAAATTCTGTCCTCCAGCCTTATAGGTTCAGAAGCCTTAATTTATCAGAACCTGCCTCACAATAAACCAGTATTATCAAACTGACATATAAAATCTGTAAGCCAAGTTATTTTAATAAATTGCTGCTCTAATTTAATAAATTGCAGGTTCCATCAGTGTGACCAGGACATGCTCTCCCTGTAGAAAAACCTACACTGGAAGTCAAATTATAACCAAATGATTGCCCAATAAGCATGGAATCAGTGCAGAGGAGTTGTTAAATAATTCAAATGTATAACAGAATCAGGCTAAGATTCAGTCCTTCTCTTATTCTACAAATGTTAATGGAGAACAACGACGGAAGATTTGCTATGGATCATAATTCTTAAAGTTTGTCATCCAATAACCCCTCACTCAGGAACCCGCTTACTGACAGCTGCTGGCTTTCATGACATTTCTTTTTCTTTCTTTCCATCATTGATTGACCCCACCTCTACCTCCGCCTCCATCCATACTGCCTGTTAATTGACATAGTCACTGATGTCTTCATGTTGTCAATTTGCTTTCTATCTATTCCAGCCTCAATGTTCTGGAAGCCATTCCTATTCTTTAAAATCATTGCACTTATCTACTCTAAAATTATTATTTATTATATATTTTAACTCTCAGAGAGAAATTTTATTTTTAACTTCTAGGGTTCCTCATTGCCCCCTAACCAAGTATCACCTACAGATACCATCCTTCACCAATTTCAAAATCCTGGGTATCATAGTGACTCCTTTTCCTTTTTCATTTCCTCAAACACTTAGATGCCAACTATGGTAACTTACTTAGCCCCCACATTTTCTCACTAGGCTCACTGCTGTAGCATCTATCTGGCCCCCATCTTCAGTATGGAACTTCTCCAACCCTTTCTCCACAATGCCCCCAAAGTTCAAGAAGTAGAAACTGCCACTGTTGGGACTATCACCCTGGGCTACACAATAGCTAAGCCTGAAACTGTTGTATCTAACACAGTGGCTCTCAAATGGGAGAAGTTTTCCTCCCAGGGGACATTTGGCAATGTCTGGAGACATTTTTGGTTGTTGCAATCTTGGGGGATGCTACTGGCATCTAGTGGGTAGAGGCCAGGGATGATGTTAAACATCCTACAATGCACAGGATAGCCCCCACATCAAAGAACTATCTGGCCCAAAATGTCAGTAGTGCTGAGATTGAGAAACTGATTAATATCATCCTAAGCAGAATAAGGCATAGCCACTGTACTCATGCCACTAGCTACTATCTTCATAAATATATGCCCCCCCAAGCTATTCTATACCACATGCCATCAGTTCCTAATGTTCTGAAATTCATTTTCTCAGTCCTACTCTTCCACTCTGCCCCCAGCTCCTTTCCCTGTGCCTCTTCAAATGCCGTTCATAGTCTGGGCACTTCCTATATCATCACTGGTATTCATTCACTGTTTTATTCATCCAGGAAACATTGAGTGTTCACTCTTTGAGAGGCACTATATAAGGAGGTAAGGGTACCAAAAACATAAGATGGAGTCCTGTCTTCAATGAGTTTATGTCTAGCAGAAGGAGAAAGAAAAATGAAAGTCAATCTTATTAGTCACATTGGGTCATTGATCTAGGGGCACATGCTGATTGGCACTGTCTAGGTTGGAAGTTCATCTGCTATTCTACCACAAAAGAAATGTGAGTTCCTCAAAATTGTAATCCTTTCAGGCATCAACATTTATTAAGTGCCTACTATTAATAGAGAGTAAAATAAAATATAAGTGGAATTTTGAATACTGAAGAAAGCTATAGGCCTATGCAGGGAAACATGGACCTCTGCTAAAAAGCAGAATCAAACATACAAGGAAAAGGAAAAAAAGAAAAATAGACCAGCTTCATAAAAGCTGGTATTAGAGAGCTATAAGGAGAAAAGAACATTTAGATCCTACAAAGTTTTGAACACAGGAACATAATATTGTTTGCAAACACTCGGAAGAAAACCAACCAGTATTACACCAGTGGAAATTCTTGTGAAATAAGAACTCTCACTCAATGGTGAGAACACTACCACTTAGAAATCCTAAGTGTCTTTGCGTCTCAGTACAAAAATGTGGAACTATCTGTTATATAACAATCATTAGATACTAATAATTTTACAAAGGAATTTATTTTAAATAATTTCAAATAAAATTATAAATAACATTCAGAATCTTTAAGAAGATACCTTTTCTGTTTTCTCACTTCTTGTGTTGATAGGGCACAAACTGGAGTTGGCACATGTAGGTTAGTGACCTTAAAACAAGTTCCAGTTCTGACCTATATTTCTTTGGTTAAAATCTAGGTGAAATATTAGACAGAATTTCAAAAAATAAGAGTTTTGAAAATGTTTGCTTAATAGTGGTATCTTACATTTCTCTGGGTTTTCTTGGTTTTTACAACAGTATCTAAAATTCATTGTATTGACTTGTTATGCGGCTGTTAGACAATTGTCACATATCTTCACTTCAGGCATAACTATTTTAAATGATGAGTGATGGACATATACACACTAAGACAAAGTGTTGATAAGTTGATTCTTTGGAATGAAAGGCATACACAGTCGTTAAAGTTCTGCAGTTAGAAATTCTCTATTGAGTTTTCATTTCAGATCATTTTAATAATACTTTATGTCATGATAAAATTAAAAGTTCTCTCTTCAATATGTTTAAATCCCTAATTTATTTAAGGCCTTAATGTCAGTACTAGATTAAAAAAATTTAAGTAAAAAATTTTTAAAAAACTTGAAAAGATCTCGATTCTACTTCTATAATTAGAACCTGCTCCACCTTGGCCAAATTATTGAATTATCTTCTTCATTACAACAAATTCTTTACTATACTACCTTCTTCCCATTATGTTTATTGAGGAAAGAATGCCAATTGCCATTAATTAATTCATTTAATAATGCCTACTATGCCCCCTATGTACCAGGCATAATTGTAGACCCTGGGGATGCAGCAAATAAGAAAAACAAAAATAGACATTACCACTGCCTGCATGGAGCTTATATTTTAATGGAAATATTTAGAAAAAGAAATAAGCCAATGATAAAATGTAATATCAGGTAATAAAAGTGCCAAGTGGAAAAATAGAGCAGGGTAAAAGGATATAAAATGATGGTGATGGCATCTCTAAGGAGGTGAAATTTGGTCATATACCAGAATGAATTAAAGAAACAAGGTGTGCAAAAATCTTGGGAGGAGTGCTTCAGCAGAGGAAACTGCACTACAAAGGCCTGAGGCAGAAACATGTTTGATATTTTCCAAGGGGAGGAAGAAGTCCTGTGTGTCTGAAGTAATGTGAGTGAGGATGATGGTAGGCAATCCAGTCAGAGGATGGATTATGAAGGGCCTGGCAGGCCTCTGTGATAAGGACTTTGAATTTCATTCTAAATGTGAGAAGAAGCCATTGAAAGATAGAGGAGAGGAGTGTCATGATATGATTTGAGCTTTAAAAGGCTCACTCTGGCTGCTACTGGAGAGGAGGCAGGAGGACAGAAAGCAGAGACACTAGTTGGAAGGGCACTGCAGTTGTCCAAGTGAGAACAATTGCGTCTTGGATTAAGGTGTAAGAGATGTAAGTGGTGAGAGATGATCTGACCTTAAACATATTTTTTAAATAGCACTGACAAGATTTCTGATAGATTGGATATGGTGTGTGAAGGAGGGAAATTAAGGATACCTTCAACTGGACAAATGATGGTGCTATTCCTGAGAAGGGAAACACTGGTGGATGAGCAGGTTTTAGGGTTAGAATAGAGCAGAAGGGTAATTTGAACACTCAGTGGCTGACACAAAACTGATGAGTGACATCAAGCCACAGATTCAAGTAGCATTATGAACCTCAAGCAAGACATATTGAAAGCAAATTGCTTTCAGGTCCATATAGTAAGGAGAAAATCTTAGAAGTAGATAAAAGGAGTAAAAAAGATTTTCTTCAAGAGAATAAAATTTAAATAGACTACTGCCTTCTCAACAGAAATAAAGCCAGAAAGGAATGTAACAGTGTTTTTAAAAGCCAGAAAGAATACCCCCCATCCTAAAATTATATACTGAGCAAAAATATTCTTTGAGAATTAAGGTAAAATAAATATGTTTTCAAAAAATAAATATAAGAGAATTTGGCACCAGCAAAACTGCCCTAAAGGTTATCTTCAGACAAAAAGGAAACGATCCCAGAAGGAAATCTGAACATGAAGCCAGGACTAAAGAGCAACAGAAAGAGTAAAGGGTAAATGAAATGAATACTAACCGTGAAGTCAACACTAATACTTTTTTATGCAGCTTAATATATGTAGAATTAAAACAAGGGACAACAGTGTCATATAAGTCAGAAAAAGAGTAAATTGAATTAAGGTATTTAAAATTATTGTGTTGTCTGGGAAGAGATTAAAAATATCAAAAAACAACAATGCATTTGGATAAGAAAAAGATGCACTTTACCTCAGAGTAACCATGAAAAATATAGTAAAAGAGCACATAACTTCCAATCTAAAACAAGCAGGGAGGAATGGAATAATAAAAATTTATAATCATTCCAAAAACAGGCAAGCAAGAAAAAAGAGAAAAGTAAAAGCATAGAACAGTTGGGACAAATAGGAAGCAAAAAAATCAGTATTTAAATTAAATGTAAATGAACTAAATGTTTCAATTAAAAGGCAAAGTTTTCAGACTGAATTTTTAAAAATGCAGTTTGAAAGAAACACATCCAAAATATAAGTATACCAGAGGAAACAGAAAACATGAACATTCTCATAACTATTAATGAATATGAATCTATAATGTAAAACTTATCACAAGGAAAATTCCAGACATAATGGGATTACCTGTGAATTCTGCTAAATGTTTAAGGAAGGAATAATGTCAAATATACAGACTCTTTCAGTGGATAGAAAAAGTGAGAACATTCCTGATTTGTTTTATGAGACCAATGTAAACTTGATACCAAAATCCAATAAAGGCCATTATAAGAAAGGAAAATTGTAATCCAATCTCATTCATGAACACAAGTGAAGTAAAGTTCATAAATGAACTAAACAAAATACGAGGAAACCAATATAACAATGTGTAAATAGAAAAACAAAACTCGACACAGCCTTTAGTTCAGAAAGCAAAATTTGGTTTAACATTTGAAATTGAATTGACATATTCCACCATATTAATAAAATAAAGAGATACAGTACCCATTCATGGGAAAACTCTTGGAAAATAAGAGCAAAGAAATCTTTCTTAACCAGATAAAAATATCTACCAAAATCTTTGAGCAAATGTTACACTTGATATTTGCTGAAAACTTTCCTCTGAGATTGGGCAATTCAGTATGATTGACATTTTGAAACCTAAAATTTCCCTCTGAAATAAGAACAAGATAAGGATGTCTACTTATCACCTTTTCTATTCAGCATTTTTGTTGGTGATAAGCCATGTAGTAAGACATGCAAAAACATACAGAAGGACTATAATGGAAGAAAATTGTCTTATTGTTTTTCAGATGGAATGATTGAACACATACAAAACTCAAATGAACCTACAGATAAAATTTTTAAAATAATATGTTAACTTAATAAGATTGCTGGACTAAAGATAGAAAATGATGTTTAAAAAGAATTCCATTTACAATAAAGTTCACAAAGTAAAATATCTATGAAAAAATATAACAAAAGATGATTAAAACTCTTAAACGTTATAAAATAACTCAAAACGTTATAAAATACTATGAGAGAAATTAAAGAAAACTTAAATAAATGTTCATGGACTGGAAGACTCAATTCGTCTGTAGATTTAATTCAATCCCATTAAAAATATCAAGATGGTGTGTGTGTGTGTGTACACGTCTGTGTGTGTAATTTGACAAGTTGACCCTCACATGTGTATAAATTGAAAGAACCAAGTGTAATCAGACACTGTTGAAAAACATAATGAAAGAACTTGCTCTGCTAGATGTCAATTTAAAGGTACAGTAATTAAGACAATGGGATATCAATGCAAGAATAGACAGATCAATGGAACAGATTACAGACCTACAAATATATGAAGGATTGATTTATGAAGAGGGTACAAAAGGGCAGAGCACCGGGAGAAATATAAAAAACGTGGCTCAGACAATAGGATAGCCAAACAAAACATAATGAATATCAACTCCTACTCAAGTTATATGCAAAAATGAAATCCAGGTGCTCTGTAGATCTAAATATGAAAGGAAATCAGTAAAGTTTCTTGAAGTCACTACAGAGAAGTATCATTATTCCTTCACTGTGTTAAAGTAATTCTAAAAAATACTAACCATAAAAGAAAAGATTGTTAGGTTATAGTAAGAGTAGAACTTCTGGTCACAAAAAGACACAAATAAAGAGTAAGAAAGCAAACCATAGAATGGAAGATGTAACTTAACAATAGGCTTAGGTCTAGAATATATGAAGAATTAAACAAATCAATAAGACAAACAATCCAATAGAAAAATGGGCAAGAGGCTTGAACAAGGCTTCACAAAAAAGGATATCAAAATGGCTATACAGGTATAAAAAGATGCTTATTAGTTGTCAGGAAAATAAAAATTAAAATCAAAATAAAGCACTACTACAAACCAAGTGCCTCAAATTAAACAGATTGGCAATGACAATGTTGTCAAGAATTTAGAGCAATAAGAACCTTCATTCATACATTGCCAGTGGGAATGTAAATTGGGATAAACACTTTGCAAATAGTTTGGTATTCTATCAGTTAAGTTAGACCAAAATAATGCTATGTATCAAACAACAAAAAAATCAATGGGACATACCAAGAAGCACTGATGTAGCTCACGCATCTCATGGCAGCTGGGCTCACCTGATCTACGCTGGCCTCTCTCTGCTGGGTTGTTGTGAGTGATGGGGCAGGCTCAGTCCCTCATCTAGAGATCAGTTAGGAATCAGGTGATCTGGGCTGGCCTTAGTCAGAACAGCTCATCTGGCTGGGCTCTGGTTCTATTGATTCTCTTCCTTCTGGAGTTTTATCTTTCCTACTGGAATTTATCTTTGTCCAATGAGATCTGTAGTGAGGGAAGATTTAAGTTTGACTGCACTCTAAGCAAATAGCAGTATGATTTGGCTGAATATAGTTATTTGAAGAAAGTGTTATCTCTGTTCTTTAGAGCTGTTACAAAATATTTGAGACTTTCTTGAGATTTTATACACATTTTATCCCCTACCCTAAGCTATTGCTCTTACTCGTTTCACTGCAATTACTAAAATTTATAACTACAGCTACAGTTTTTCAGAGTTAATTTTCTTCCATATCTTTTTCTCAGTCTTCCTAGGAAAGATGAAGAAAGTGGGAGGAAGGTGAGAGCTTGTTGATAAGCCTGATTCTTATTCTGTCCTAGTGATGTCTGAGGTGTTAATCTTCTCTTTTCTTTTAATCTAGGTAATGATAATGGGCTGGTTTTCAACATTGTTCCAGCTTCATTAATATGTATGTTGTCTGCTGTAATTTCTTTTTCACTCAACAGTACTTTGAAGCTAACTTTATAAGCTTCTCTCCTGCTTCAGGCCTAACTTTGACTTTTTTTTTTCACTCTCCTACATTTTCTCTTCATTTGGCCCCTTTGCTTTGGGTTTTATATCTTATTGCAGCTTCTGGTTCCTGTATTCACTGCTCGAGCATTATTCTTCCAGGCTACCACATATTTTGTGTTATATGTTTGGTCTTTCAGTATCTCGCCAATTTCATGCTTATGAAAACTTTGTAGTGGACTTTAACAATAGTAATTCTCAAATTATGTATTTATTCAATTAATATTAATGCTTATCTTGCGGCAGACACTGTCCTAAGACCATCTTGCACACCATTTGGATGACCCAGTGCTCCTGCCTCACATGAATGAAGGATTTGGGGATATTGGCACTGATATGCACCTTCACTGGGTAGCTGGCACCCAAGCTCAGCCTGTCTTCCCACCCCCATAAGGCTGCTTTCATATTCACAAAAGTCCACATTGTCAGACAATCCCTAAAAGCAGAGTGGCAAGGTTTAGGGGTCTCCCTCCTAGAACTCTTTCTGCAATGCATCCTGCTGGGATGTACTCCCTGCACCCCTCTTGATATAATGCTGAGAACATGAGGTTTTCACATACCATTCAGCCAAGCATCTGCCTTTAAGTTTTCTTGATAAAGCTTGCTTTGTGCTTGCATCCCATGTAACAAGTGTTTGCCTTCACCTACAATCCACAACATGGAACATACACAAAAAGTCCCTCCCTTTGTGGAACCTCAATGAATGAGAGATACTATGCAAATAAGGATCAAAATTATTTTAGGCCCTCAGGTAGCATTTTGTTTATTAATTTTTGCCTGGTAAACGCCATTGGTTTGGATACTTTTAACTTATTTCCATGCTGGCCCCCTTAACTTGGTTTTGTTCCATGGAAGGTACCTCCTGCCAAGTCATACACCTTGTGCACCCATAGGCACTGGAAGAAGGAAGTTAAGAAACTAAATAAATTAGCCCCAACTCACAAAACCATTGAAGAACAAAATACCCTCAGCCAATAGTCAGTAACATCATCTCCTTACTTGGGAAGCAAGAGCTAGTATTTGAATCATTTGCTTCATTGAGATTTTCTTTTTTATTTCCTACCTAATTTATAGGAACTGCAAATGAGAGGAGGCAAAAGGGCTTCTAAAAGTTAGATATATAGAAACTGATAACTTAGATTTTTGAGTATTTATTATGAGGCTATAATATTCCAACATAATCTCCTAGCTAAATAATAAGCATAGAGTGGATGAGATTAACCATAAGTAAAAATTCTCTCAGGAAGAACTAAGGTATTCATTCAATCATTTATTTATTCATTGACTCACTCACTAAACACAAATTTCAAGGTGGATCAAGCCAAAGTTTTAAGTATTGGGATAGTGCAGAATGAGGAGGTGATGGCCATGGTGGGGAGAATTCAAAGATTGACAAGACATATTTCCTATCCTCAGAGAGTTCACAGCTTAGTTTGAGGTGCCAAGAAGTGTGATAATTGCAATAATAGAATATGTAGTAAAATTTTCCCCTTCTAAGACACCCTGCTTTGGTTTTGGCCCTCTCAGGTTCATAAGATAAACATAGTGACTACAAAAATCAACATAGCTTATGAATTATTCTTTTTTTTGCTGAGGAAGATTAGCCCTGAGCTAACATCTGTGCAAATCTTCCTCTACTTTATATGTGAGTCACCGCCACAGCATGCCTGACAGTGGTGTAGGTCCACGTCCGGGATCCGAACCCACGAACCTGGGCCACAGAAGCAGAATGCACCGAACTTAACCACTATGCCATGGGGCCAGCCCCTAGTTTATGAATTTTTAAGGTAAAATATTGACTGCCAGACATTTATCCACAGCATAAGGATCTCCAGCACCGCTCCTAGTGGTAAATTTTGGAGACATTTGCAATAATGCCCATTCCTAAACTATGATGCCTCTGCCAGTCTACTCCCAGTTTGGTTGGTCTGACTCTCATTACAGTAACAACCTGCAATCCATGAAACGGTACTGAGGCATCTCTTGGTATCTTGTGTTTTACTGCCACAGACTATCAGCAAGGAAGACTCCCCATCTGGTAGAATGTGGTCCTGCCACCAGGCATAAGAGATATTACATTAGAAACCTTCATGTTCTTCTAACATCCTTTCTCCACCGTCAAAGTCAAAGCATTCCAGAGGGTTGCATTTACAAGTCTACATAGCAAGCAGGGAGAATTAAAGAATCCCAGCTCTGATTATCTAACTATACCCCAATCATTAAAATAATCTGTTAAACATTCTAAGATAGAAACAGAATGCAGGATGTTGAAAGTATAGCTTTAATCACAGGTAAATAAATAAAGGATGTTTAAAAAATTATTACTTCCTATAGAAGGTACTTAAGAGAACATAAGAAAGGAACATAAGAGAGAGAAAAAAAACACATGTGACAGTAAGTATGGGTGCAGAATTATCATGAAGCTAATGAAGCTTAAGCTTCAAGACCTCTCATTTGCATTGGACCCTCCAGGGCCTCGATGAGAGGGACCCTAGAAATATGTTCACTTCATCATATGTAAAAATTGCAAAGTGACTATTTTTTTAGCAGCAGTTGGTTAAGACTGGTATCTTTTTCTATTCCAGCCGCATCCTTCATACATTTTTCTGATCCTTGAGAGCCTTTGGCATGGTTTCAGAAGTTTGGGGGATCTGACGAAGGGGAAGCGGAGCTGGAGATAACAGATTATGTTTGTATGGTTCCCAAGCACTTTTATGAATATCTAAGTGACTGTTGGCCATCCTGATGTGGGCATTGTCCAGGAATACTCCCGAGAGCCCACTGACAGTGCTGCTCACCCAATATTGTGGACGAATACGTTGCAGAATTTGCAAGCATATTAACCTCGTTGGAGAAAATGATGCCTCAATAATACTTGAAGATGCTGACCACTTTGGTATTTTGTAGCAGTTATGTTTTCTTTGGGGTTCTTTTCATAGTATAATAATTTTAAACACACATGCTAATTTGAGTTTTTCTTACACTTACACTCTTAAGCATAAAAAGATTATCTGCCCATGATAAAGCTGTTCAAGCTTTGCAACAATGGGTAAAATGACATTTTAGGGGCTCTAAAATATATTTGGAAGATTTGAAAGAGAACTCATTTTATGTCCCCGTTGCCTCAGCTACAAATGCATTTAACCATTGTTGCTGCCTCATAGGACTGTTTTGATGATCAGGTGAAATAATACATTAAGAAGCTCTAAGATGGGGAGCCGGCCCGGTGGCGTAGCGGTTAAGTTCACGAGCTCTGCTTTGGTGGCCCGGGGTTCGCAGGTTCGGATCCTGGGCACAGACTGACACACCGCTTGTCAAGCCATGCTGAGGTAGTATCCCACGTAAAGCAACCAGAAGGATGCACAACTATGACATGCAACTATCTACTGGGGCTTTGGGGAGAAAAAAGCAAAAAAAAAAAATTAGAAAAAAAAAGTGTAGTGATCTTGCCAAGTATGGGAAATATACACTATAAATATAGTGTTAACAATTTAAGAACTTTTAAACTATTTGTAGGAACATTAATAAAATTATAATTTATTGGATGTATAATATCTTTCAACACTATATTAGACACTGTTCATTATTTCTTTCAACAACCCCATGAAGTAAATCTTCCTATCCCAGTTTTATATGTAAGTCATTGAGAGCGAAAAGTTGAGCTACGTAGTTATTAATATTATTAATATCACTGTTTATAGATGAAGAAATTAAAGATTCAGGAAGTTTAGTGATTTTCACAAGACGGTGTGGTCAGCCCAAGGTAGCTCTAGTTTCGCATCCACGCTCTGAGTAGGGTTACTAAGATTTTATCCTTCAGTTGGCAACCATTGACTATGAACTTACTACCTCGAGAACCCCTGGTGCTACTGATTTTGTTTCTAGAAGAATCGCATTCATTGAATTCTTGGCAAAACTACTAACATTGTAACAGATCTATACTGCTATAGGAAAAAAGGAATACACACACACACACTGCATGTATATAATCCCCTTCTAATCAAAGCTTAACTCCACTAGGGCTTTGTAGCCAAAGCAAAATTTGAAGGATCTCCCTTGATTTTTGAGATTAGCCCTGATTCAAGCTCCCACATCATTCCATTACCAGAAAAATCTCAGTTACAGGTGTGGATACAGGAAAGATAAAGTTATGACGTTAATTAGAGTATAGATGTTCAGTGGATAGAAAGTCTGTTGATGTGGAATGGATCCAGATAAAGAAAAGTCTAGCTGTGCTGCACTCTGTCTACTAATTAGGTCCTCCAAGACCACTGGAGGTGGTGTGAGGAAGTCTACTCTGCTATTGCCTATAGACTAATATTGCTAGTAGACTAATAAGCCTACTCAAAAAGTTAATGAAAAAGATGAATAGAGAGGTTAATAAAAGTCTTTCATCTTCAAGTCAGAATAAAGCCTATAATATTCATTTTTGTAAAGTTTTTAAAGAATTTCTATCATAGGTGCACTTACATATAACATAGGTGAAAAAAAATACAATTGAAAGCAAAAATATTTTCTTTAGGAAAACACTAAATTCCCACATTATATGTAGCCATTCTGATTGTAGTCTTATTAAATATTTAAATGCCATTGAAATAATAAATTGTCTTCTTTTTAAAATGTGGTTTTTAATTGAAAGAAAAATGTACAAAGACATTGAAATATTTTATTAATGGTCATCCAATTTCATTGGAAGTTTAGAGCCTTAGTTCTTATTTCTAACTTTGCTCAGCTCAGGAAGATGTAGATTTTCTTGGCAACAGTTGCTGTGTAAAATATTCTGAGATAGAATTTTTTATCATAATTAATAATAGATGAAAATTTCTTAGTTTTTGATGTTCTAAACTCTATGCTGTTTGATTTATGGTGTCTTTATAGTTGTTTTTCTGGTAATGCTCAGTCTCTTCCTGTTGGTATAAGGGTTAGTCATCTTTTTATTCTAGATGGGTCTGTTATATTGTTCCTTTTTCCCATGCCTTCATACTTTACTGTATATAATTTAATAAAAAGATCAGTTCTGTCATAATGAGACCAGACTACAAGTTTTCTAAGTTTCAGGTGGAATTTTTAGCAGATCAGTATACAGCTACGAAAACACTCCTGCTGTATGCATCCTTGTAATGTAAATACTACATGGGGCATCACAACTTTTAAAACTTCATTGCAAAAGAGACACCCACTCTAGTGGCAATTATCAAGGCTAATACCCAAATGTCCTTCATTGTGAAGGGTTTAGTGCAAGTGCTTGCATAATTTTATCACTGTTATCCTTTTCATTTTTTCATTTTTTGTAGCTATTGGGGCCATTTAAAATGGAAAGTTGAGATATAGTTTCAATTCAAACAGTGCAAACAGGAATTAAAAAAAATGCTTTGCATACAGAGCAGTCATAGAGAATGTAATCTCTAGAATGTCTTCTGTTTTTTCTATGGTATCTCTCTCTTTTTTGAGAGAGATAGGCTCTTAAAGGCTCTGAAGCAGGCTCTTAAGCAGGCAGCAAGAATATATATTTCTATCATGAGCTCCCTTCCCTTTGTCTTCTCCCTCACTAGTATCTGCAATCTGACTGCTAATTTGCACCTCTGAAATGGGATAACTTCATTGTTTTGATGTCCGATTATCAATTTGCACCTACAAAGACATGCAGTGTTTGTCAGATTTATTGTTGAGCTTCCGTGCATTTCAGTGGAAACGGATTACTCTAACTGCCTGTAGCCTATGAGGTTGTAGTCAAGGTAGAACTGGTTTGTTCTTAGCCATCTACATCTTAATTTATAACACTGCAAATTTTGTTAAATATTTTGGCGGAAAGGATCATGAACCATAGTAAAGTGTAGTTATTCTAATGAAATCTAGCATGACTGACCACTTTAAGTTTTCATCATTATAACTTAATAAATAGCCACTTATTTTTCTTCTGATAACCTCGGGCAATAGCATTCTTTTGTAAATGTGGCCTTGTAAAAACTATGCTTGGGTGGTCTATGATTACTACTATATAGTCAGGCAATTCTCTGTTAGTAATTCTTTTTCAAGAATTAGAAAAATGCTTAGTGAGAAAATAGGTTCTTTACAAACAGCTGCATTTCTGCATGTTTGCTAGAAAATAAAAAATTATGCCCACCCTAAACTGAGGCATTTCCATTCTCAAAATGTGATAATCGTTTTCCTCGAAGCCTGAATTGGCGAAGTGTTCACTACGGTTCCTGAAACACAACTGTACTTCTTTGTAATTGTTGCCTGTGCTAAAAACAGCTATTTTCACATCAGTATTTTTGGGTTGAACACCTTTCAGGGAATGCTGTGTCAGTCTTGAAAATCAGTTACATAGCTAAAGGCCATAAAGAGGTAAAATGCAATGTTTCCATCCTTCCTAATCTAACGAGAACAGGACTTTAAGTAATAGTTTAGTGCAGAAAAATCTGATTAAAGAACTAAAATTAATTTTAAGGAAAACATGGGCCCAACCCTGAATAATAGTGTAAGCCTTTACAAAGTATATGTGCCCAAATCTCCCAACCAGGCAGTAAACAGTGAATTGTGCATGTGTGTGTGTGTGCGTGTGCGTGCGTGTGTGTAGGTGTATGCTTAAATCCACTTGAAACAAAAATGGATTGTTTAAGTGCAAAATACAGTCCAGTAACTTGATGTCTGAAGAAATAATTAACAGTTCACCTAAGATTAACTACTGAAACATATAAATCATTAAATGTTAATATTAAGAAATGTAGTTCCCTACATTTAATCAACTCTAAATTAGTGCATTTAAGCTTTAATTTTCCATTCACTTTGTTAAATATATCGTCTTGTTTATATGTTTATCCTGTACTTGTACCATGTCACTTAGATATCAGAAGCTTAAAAGAATATATATATAAAACAGTATGAAAATTTTCAAACATAAAGTAAATTAAATCTTTTGTAAATGTTCATCTTGAAGTTTCTCCAAGTATGGCTGGAGATTGGAAACAATTTAATTAAAAATTATATATTTATTGAAATATTGAAGAGGGTTCTGTAATGATTAGAATCTTCATCAGACTGTGAAAGGGGCACTAGATTGTGTAAGGACATAAGTCCCAGAGATACCACTGACAAAAGACCATGATCTTAACAGCTCTCTTTCCCACCCTGAGACTCTAAACTGGAGCTGAACTTGAACACTAAGGTCCCTTCTCACTCTAAGTTTCTGTCACTTTTTTGAATCACAGTATACACAGAGAAGATGAGATCTGGTCCATGACCAAAACCACACTTAACATCAAAATACCATTTCAGCAGGTTGATTACCCTCCTTTAACTTCTCAACTCTCATCTCTCGGGATTTCCCATTGCTTTAGTCAAGACCAGAGAAGACTTGCTCTTCCTAAGCCCCTGTGCTTTTACTTACACCTTCCCCACAACCAGGGTACGATGTATCCTTCTTTAAGAAATAGCTATAACTTCACCTAACCCAGGAAGTACATGTAACAGGATGTTAAGTGCAACTCTTCTGCTTCTCAGGATTTCAGCAGAGGCTTTGAAGGCCAATGTCATAGCCTGGCTTCCTCAGAAAGCAGACCCATAGGCTGAGGACTTATGTGGTATTTATTAGGGAGCTGGAGGGAGGAAATGGGCCATAAGGCAGGGAAGGAAAAAGAGCCATTACAAGGATGCATGATGGAGCTGGCCATTGCTAAACCCACTGATTGCTTCGTCTTTCAAATTGTCTTCTAAGTTGTATAAACTGCATCTCAGGACAGTCTGTCCTAAGCAGGGAAACATGAAGATTGAGGAAAGAATTTACCCACCATCTCCGACTGAGTTCTGCCTCATAGGGCAACAAATCTCCTGCACTTCCAGGTTGTACATGCATGAGTGTTGATGGGGTCCCATGGTTTCTCATGCCTCCATGTTGATAAGGAAAGGCCAGTACTTGGCTTGAGTCTGTGCTGAGGCAAGGGGAACCTGCATTTGCATAAAGTTCCTTGGAACCTATGCAGCCTTGGTTGCTGCAGTGTGCTGGTATAGAAATAGGTAAGGTTGAGAGGATGTGAATGTGTAAGAGGTATGTGGTGCTGCTGCGAACAAAACAAGAGGAGCCAAATAGCCCTACATTCTAAACCAAGGTGCTATATCACCCATGCAGGATACTAAGGGATTATGAAATTAGTTCTACCAAAACTAACTCAGCACACATTTTCAAACTAGATAGGAGAATGTAAAAAATTTATTGGGAGAAGTAAAATAATAATTGAAAGTGAGAATTTCTTTGGAGAATTGTTCAATGTGCTATTATTCCTTCTACCACCGTCCACACTCCCACAATAGGGAAGCAAAGTGAGGAGGGGGCTTGACATGGGATAGATAGAGTTGGAAGGCCTTGGGAAGTAGTCTCTGGTTCATGCCAGCTTATTCTGAAGACGTGAAGCTGTGACTGAAGTTGTCGCTCCTTGATGGCAGATCAAAGGAAGGGAGGGCTGCATGGAGAATTGGCTGCTTTGCCACTTAAGGCAGGGGAAGGGGGCTAATCTCCCATGGACTAGATGCAGACTTTATTAAAGGAGATCAGACTGTGTTATCTTGAAACACGCTCTAGAAGTCTCTCTGGAGGCATTGAGTGACTCCAGACTGGAGTGGTCCCTGGGAAGCTATCAAGCGGAGGGAAAAATTCCAAACCACCATCAGAGAGGAGAGCTCTAAGAGAGACATCTCTCACCAGAGTGAGTCTAGAGAGATGAAGGGAATGGGCCAGCTCATGTGCATTCAGATTATACATCCAGATTACTACTCTATCCATCTAGTGAGACCTCTCTTCACCTCTCCTTCATTCCAAGTTTTGATGGGATCAAATGTCAACTAGCAAGTGGTAGGGGAGAGAGTGGGAAAAAAAGAAGGGAAGAAACCCACCATGCCCCCTACTGCATTTTTTCTTGCCTGAGACAGGCAAGAATGGTGAAAGGAAGAAAATTAAGTTGGATAAAAGATGGAAGTGTTCACTGGATGGAAATTTTTAGTTACTGAAATGGGGTTTTATGGCTAAAAGCAGACAGAAAAGCTACTGGAGCTGCCCAAGGTTTTGACAAAACATGGGGCAGAGCATGGGATCTGAAAGGGGAGTAGGATTAAAATTTTTTTTTACCTGCTTGCCCTCTATATAGTCAAGCTTATTCAATAACATGTTTATATCACACTGCCACATTTCGGTATTGTTCTGCCCCTAGTTCTGGGCCTCCACATACCATTCATCCTCTTTCACTTTAAACCTTGTCTGTGACTCTGCATTTCATCTCCATTTTACCTTTAAGCTGGATCACATACTTCTTATGAGCTCTTATACCTCACTTCCCACAGCATCTTCCCAAACTATATTGTCACACTTTCATCAGTGACTGTAGGGTAAGGAGGAACTGTGGTTGGGCAGTTGCTGCTGTGCGTGAAACACTGTTTATTTTCTTTATATAGAAAGCTCACCACCTTCCCACCCTCAACACCATGGGCCAGAGATTCTCCAGGGTAAACCTTGCTAAAAGTCTCTGAGAACCAGATACTCTGAAAGAAAGAACCTCATTGATTATTTTTCTACTTAAATATGGTGGCTAAAATGGCTAAAGAGCATATTTTATATTATCAAGTAAATGTACAATAATGCCAATAGCTAATATCTATTGAGTATTGCTCCTGTGCCAGGAATCACACTAAGTGCTTTACATGCATTATCTCATTTAATCCTGAGAGCAAGCCTTTATAATGGATAGGATTTTCCCCTCATTTCAAGGATGAGGCTCAAAGAGGTTTGGAGACTTGTTAAAGGCCAAACATCCAGAAAAATGATGGAGATGTGAGTCTGAGTCCAGAGACTGAGATCTTAACCACTAGCTTACACTACTTCTCAGTGACAACAAATTTTAAAGAGAGTAGAACTTGGTGAAAACAGAAATGAGGTTTCTGTTTTCCACGAGAGAAGTCTGCTCTGAAATCCAGCAAAACTAAGTTTCTTGACACTGTGGGCTAGGTGTCACCAACCCGTAAGAGGAATTTAACCTAAAGTTGAGAAAAATCCTCCAGGCGTGAAAGAGAGCTTGAGGTCACTTGTAAGTCTAGAAACAACCCTATAGGCCCTCTTCATCCCTGCTCTACTGGGGATTTTATTTGCTTTGTAGCATCTATGTGGAAAGAATTCTTACCCTCATTTAATCAATGAGGAAACAGGACAAAAGTATTAATAGACACAGCAAAGTTCACAGCCTCAAGTTCTGAGCTGCCAAGTTGCTAATGTCTGGCCTTTTAGAGCATTGGGCAAGAAATTGCCACTTCTCTTTGTGATCTAATAGTATAAAAACACGTGCAAAGTTAAAGGGTTATCCAATTTAACTCAGCATAAAAGATACCCTATGACCTATAGAATACTGCAAAAGGCTTCCTTAAGCATATTCTCTATTTAATTAATTCAGGATATATTTATGGGGCTTCCACAGTGGGTGAGGTATTGCAACACTGATGTTGAGGGAAGGTAAACACAGGACAGAAGAAAACCACTCAGAGTGAAACTTTGGAGGATGCTCTGATCGATCTCATGTTGACTCAGTCTACTAGTCACACAGCATCACTGCACTTATGCATTTATTAAGAGTGTATATACACATGCTGTTATGTCAGTGAATGTATGGAGTGATGTAGACAGAAACTGACCCTACCCTCCAGGGGCTTTCAATGTGGGGTAACTTAGGTCATTTCCCTCTCAACTCTCCGGTTTAAAATAAATATTAAAAACATCTAAGTTGGATGAATTAGTTTGCATACTCATAACTCAATTATTTATTTTGCCACTGGATTTCTGCAAAACAGCTTTAAGCAAATCTACCATTATTGTGTATAGCATATAGAATGCTGTCCAAAATTTCTGTTTTAAGCATAAATGCGGATTGCTTGCTTTAAATATTTTTATTGTCTCCTATACACTATTACAGAGTAAATTTTTAAAATATGTATGACTTTGAATAAAAATGTGTATGAATTATCAAAAATATTATTGAGTTAAGACTAAAATAACTTTATTATTATAGTATGATATTTCTAAAAATTCTTTTCTTAACATCTAAACCTATCATCTTCCTTGCTTCCTTCCTTCTTTTTATGAGAAATTGGCAGAAGTTGAAAATTTAGTATATAAGGAATATTTAAATGTGTATTCTGATAACAGCTTATATTTTAAATTTAATGCATGCACTAGTTTGAAGCACAAATTGGTCAATTAAAAAAGTGAATGTTCTTTGAAGTTCCTTTGTAAAAGAAAAGACAGTCACTATTTCTGGAGAATTTAAACTTAAGTTATCTTCATCAGAAGCCAGAGACTTACTTCATAGCATCTAATATTTATTGTTTCCTTTAATGTCTTAAAAAATATCCCAAAGAAAGGAAGTATGTCAGGAGCACGGGAAGGGACAGAAAACTTGGCAGAGAAAGAACACACAGCTCACTAGAACAGCTTTGAGGAACATGTGGGCTGCAGAGAGGGAGGTAACTGATGGTTGTTGTTTCATACATAAAGACAGCATGAGAGAAAGGTGACAGGAGTAGAGGTGATCCCAAGCAAGTTTCCAAAATACTCAATGTCTTTTCTGTCCAAAATAGGGCCTCCAAAAGTCAAGAATTCTTTATTTTCATTGTAATCAGGCTATACACTACAAATAGAGAGCTCATCAGAATTTAGGAATAAATTCAGCAAATGTCACCATCTGAAATTGAGGCAAATAAGAATCAGCATAAAATGGAAGAGCTTTACCATCTGCAGAAGTAACTCATCTTGAACATATTGCTGATGAGAACAGAGGATTCCCCATTTCCAGTTGTTAAGGTTCCAGGTGTCATGCATTATGCATCCAGGTGACCATGTCAGAAAGACATGACTAAAATGTTAAAGTAAAGAAAGCCACAGCCCGTATAACAATTATATAACACCTTTGGCATGAACGAACACTGGTTTGGATGACAAATAAAATGGAGAATTTGATATTAAGAATTTTTCCTCTGTTTTTAGGGGAAAGGGGCTCTCGACATTTACTTGATCACTCCTGGTTCTTTAAGCAGAGATATTTTAGAAAGGAGAAAAATAATTCCAAGCAGATTTCTATCCCCACTACTCCAATGACAGTTCTCTAGTTCCAGCCACCAATGAGCTCAATCTTGCCGAATCAATTATATGTCCTAACCTGACGTGGACTCTCTGCAGTATTCCACTCCCTCCCTCTCTTTTCTGACACATCCCTCTCCAGGTTTATTTCCATCTCACTGGCTGTTTCATTTCCTTTTCCTTTGCTGACTTCTTTACTGCTTAATCTATAAATATCAGGACTCCCTAAGGCTTGATACTTTGTCCTCTTTTTTTTCTATGTCTACTTATTCTTTCTAAGTGATCTCATTCAGACCCATGGTTTTAAATGCCATTTATATTCAAATGACACTCAATATTACATCTTTAGTCCTGAATTAAAGATTTATATATCCAACTGTCTATTTGTCATTTCCACTTAGATTGGTAATATGTGTCTCAAAGCGAATATAGCTGATAACAAATTTTTCATGCCCCAATCTGCTTCATCTCAGCAAATGGAATCCTCATTTGTCCAGGTGATCAAATCATAAACTAAAGCATAGCCTTGATTTCCCTCCCTGTCTCGCACAGGTACAGTCTGTTAACCCGTTTCCAAAGCACATCCTTAATCTGCTCACTTCCCTCAACTCAAGTAATACTCTAGTCCAAGTCACCTGGACTACTCAATTGGCCTCATAATTGAGCTCTACTTCCCTTCTGCATCCCTCCAATTCTTTCCTGAGATCTTTCACAGTTAACATTTCTTCCCTCTTTAACTCTTCACTGCCTTCCCATCTCAGTCAGAATGAAAACCCAGAACTTTGGCCCCTAGCCCCAGTGAAATTCCAAGACTTTATCTTGCATTATTCTCCCTCTCACTCACTAGACTCCGATTACACTGGCCTTTCCTGTCTGCAGACACACCTAGCTCATGCCTGACTTCTGGATTTCGCAGTTGCTGTCCTGTCTTCTAGTAGCGGTCTGTCCCCAAATACTCACGTGTCCCACTTCTCTATACTATTTAGATCTTATCACCAATTCTGCTTCCTCCAAGAGATCTTTCCTGACCACCAAGTCTGAAGTAGTCTTTCTCCTACCTGAGTCTCTCTTATCACATTACCATGTTTTGTTGCCTGTGCAAAATTTATAACAATCTGAAATCATCATGTTTACTTACTAATTGCTTATTTTCCATCTCCCTCTCTATATCATATGCTCCAGAAAAGTAAGGCCCTTCTCTGTCTTGTACGTGGTTGTATCTCTATCTCCTGAAATAGAACCTGACACATAGTATAAAAGCTTAGTAAACTCTTTTAATTGATTATTTAACTACCGGGAATTATATATATGTATTATACATATATTAAATGTACTACCCTCACACAACCCTACAGGGGAGACACTATTAAGTTTACTTACAGTCAAGTGCCGAATAATGACACTTCAGTCAATGACAGACCGCAAATACGATGGCGGTCCCATAAGATTAGTACCACACAGCCCAGGTGTGTAGTAGGCTATACCATCTAGGTTTGTGTAAGTACACTCTGTGATGTTTGTACAATGACAAAATCATCTAACGACGCATGTCCTAGAATGTATCCCCATTGTTAAGCAATGCATGACTGTATATCCACTTTAAAGAGAACACCACAATCAGAGCAGTCAGGAGTTCTGAAGTTTGCTTGTGAATGCGTGTTGAGATTTAAACTCATGTTTTTAAAAAAGATTATTATTCTATAATGTCCTCCTAGAAGGCTAAATAAATCTAGATATTTTAATTTTGGTTTAATATTAACTTTGTGAAAGTTAATTTATGTAGCTCAGTTCCTCAGAGTCTCATAATCTCTGGGTGTTCAAATAATTGTGCATTCCTGGATCTGCAAAGTTGAGTCTAGATTCTAGATGCATAGTGACTCCGCCTAGGAACTGGCATTCTGGGATGCCTGATTTCAATGGTTAGCCAGGCTCTCGCAAATAATCTCACTGGCTTTATCTCTGGTTCCCTCTCCGTGGCCCAGAAAGCATGACAGACCTAGCCTGGACAATGAACCACAAAGGTGAGAAATCAACTAAACCTCAGAAAGTTTAACTCTTTTGCAGCACAGAACAGCAATCTGTCATATCAGCGGTCCTTCAAGGAAGGGTAAAGATTCAAAGATAGATACGTCTTCATTCCCGTGTTGTTTTACTCTTTAGAAAGTGTCTAAATCAGTTTAGAGGGGAGAGGAGATAATCAAGAAGGGCCCTACCTTGTTACAATGCCAAGTACAGATTATTTGAGAACTGTAGTCTCTGAAAAATTGCTTGGAAGGAAGGGTAATATTTACATATTAAAGCCCTTGAAATCAATAATTCCTTTATTTAAATATATCTTTTATAATATCTGATAGAGTACCATGTTTACATGGAATGCCTAATTTGTGCTTTAGGAAGAAAAGGAAGTGAACTGGTTGCTACAATTGATGTATAATCTCATATTTTACTTGAAGAAGTGGGCCAGACAAAATTATTCCTGACTAGAATAAAAGGAGGGAAAGAGAAAAACAGAATGGAAAAACCTCACAGCCAAAAATGTGGAATGTGAGGCTCAGGCAAAGAATGATGAAAGTCAGTGGTGGTTTTTAAAAGAATATTGCAATGACAGAAACTCAAGTGCTTTCAAAAATGAATTAATAAGCTTCAATCTGGGATTCTCATAGTCAAACCATGCACATACATTACTTTCAAATTGTAAAAATGGCCTTGGTGTGCAAAAGAAGTTTTCAGTGTTTAGTTATGAATTTGAAAGCACATTATTACTAAGCTGATAAAGCATATTTCTTCATAAAAATAATGACAAAATTATGTACAGGTGAAAAAACTTACATTTTCTTATACTAAATTTTAGTAATATTGAATCCCAATAATAAAAATGGTATGAGCTATTACAAACTTATATTCACATGATCTGAATTATATTATTGAAATATGTTATAAATGTGTAAAACAATTAATCATAAGTGCTTTAAAAATACAACCTTAATATACACACAATGGTATTCACATGTTATAATCCACTTGTAAACTGAATTTTTTACCAAGCACAATTCAATGAGCTAAACATAGACAGAAATGTAGGCACATCCAGTACTATTTTAGCTCTATTGTTATTTTGGTAATTAAATCATGACTTTTTCTTATGTTAGGCACTAAAATAACTCTTCCAAGCCACGAAAAGCTGACACAGAGAACCAAGGTAGTTTCTAAATAGCACCTGATGGATGGGGAGATTGCTCAACACTATTGACTCTTGCCATCAAAATATGACCCCAATTCACATTCTGTTGAGAAAAGCACAATCTAGTCATATCTCAAGTTCCAAGGAAATTGATGTAGTAGCATCATCTTTCTTTAGCATTGATGTAAGAAACTTGAGGTAGGGATTAATTTAGATAGAGTCCTGATATTTGATTATGTGATCATGCAATGCAAAATATACAACAGACCACCTTGACAAGACTCCCTTGATGGATGAATTACTTCCTCCTTGGTTTTAAATATTTGTATGAAGAATATACGATCTCTGAGCTGGGGAGGGTAAAGGCACAATCAAAGTATCTTGTGTATGGCAACTCGAGTCCCATTTCTCTTTAAATTCCAGTGGCTAGAAGAACAGATTAGGGAGGAGAATATCTAATCAATCAGATGATAGGCCTTGCGCGGTGCCCTTCATGCAGGATGATCATAGGGCACTTAACTTTAAGGCAACTTGCTTTCCTGACTACAACAGAAGGGAGGCAGAATAAAACAAATTAGTCTAAGACTCAAAAATGCCAAGGGCCCTATTAAGTATAAAAAGCTAATAGGGTATGTGCTTATACCCGCAAGTGTGTGCATGTGTCTCGGAGAGCGGCAGTGTAAAAAGAAATTAGCTGCACATGCTGCTTTAGCAAGACCATACAGAGTTTTCTTGATTCATAAAACCTGACTTACGAGCAAATCTCATACAAAACTAAGCAGCTTTAAAAGAGGAGCTCAGATGGAAAGACAACAGGGTTACTTAGATGCAAACGTTCCTTTTTTTCTATATCATCACCAAAGCAATTCATGTTATGTTTTGATGCTATATTGGTGGAATACTGAAAAAACAGAAGAAAAATAAACCTTCCATGTATAAGTATTTTATGTATGTGGAAGAAAAATTAGTTAGAGAAGAAAGTTTATTTTAGTTGCAATATCAAGTGAAAACTTGGTGATTATATGCAATTTTACATCCTCCATTATTTTTTCTTCATTACTATTTCGTTAGTCTAGTCTTTTGGTTTCTTTAAAAAATATACTGTAATAAAGGCATCCACGTGATTCCATGGATATGTAATTGAAATCACTAACAGTGGCAGTTGCTGAAACTATATCCAAAAGATAGGCTGCAAAATACATTCTGATATGTGTATTGCAACTGTAATAGTATAATTAAAACATAATCCTCTAAAGGCCCTGGTATGAAAGAAAATGGGTTAAGTCCTTCTGCATATGTGTTTCATTTCTATTAAGTAATAAAATATGAAAAAATAAGATAAAAACATATTACATATTTTTTTTACAAATAATGTTGCAAAATTCCATTTTTTAAAGAGTGAGAAATCACAAAATGAGAGGCATTTGGGGATCTGTTTTAGTTAGTAAGGGAACCAGATGGTTGTAACCTAGAAAGCTCAAGATTATAGGCTACTCTGACAAATAAATGGTCAGGAAGAATTTATCGATCCTTTCCATACGCCCACTGTTATGGAATTGCCATTATCACCATTCCACACCCAAACCTCTGGCCAAGATTGACCCAATAGAAACATCCATGGTGAGAATGATGCAGGTCTGGGAGGCTCCCTCAGAACTCCCAGGCAATTTTCCTACCAAGAAAGCCCTCCCCTGTATTGTACATTATAGGTTCTCACAGTAATTATCTGTGACCAAAAATGTTCAATTTCACCATTTACGGAAACAGTTCATCTCTTAATCACTGTTGCAACAGGTTATAGAAACTGCCACCAAACGTGTAGATTCACCATGGCACTAGTAACGGTCATTGAAATCCACATCTATCCAAAGTATTATTAATATAGTAATAATAATGGCCAAGATTTGTCAGGCATTTAAAATTAGGTAGGCACCACTACACTGTTTTACAGATGACGAGCCAAAAACTAACAGAGGTTAAATCACTAAGGTCATAACTTCTGTACTGGATGAGCTGAGATTTCAACCTACATATATTTGATTCTAAAACACACATTTTTTTAACCACTCTTCCAAATTAGGGTAATTAAATTTTTTATTAAAGCAAGCATAACTTATGCTTCCAACAACTATATGACAACAAAAACAAAGAAAAATATGTGAAGAAAAGACTAAATTAAAAAGAACATTCTCATTCACTTGCCTAAGAGGCTATCTGCTTATGTTACTGATTTAATGCAATCCGAATCTTAACGTCATGTCAGAAACCTCCCAGCAACTTGTCCTCAGTTCTCAAAAGCAGATGCCTCTTTAGTAATAATCTGGTCCCTGAAAGCTTCTGAACTGATCAAGGAGAAAGTGTTTGTTTACCTGTCTGGCTTTTTCTCTGTGGTAATAATGGCCATGCCTTTGCTCCCAGCTCCCTGCTAGAGGCACTCGGCACTTCATGAGGAAGACAGAAGGAAAAGAAAAGGAAGTCACAGTCTTTCCCTTCCTAAGACATCAACTCTTTATTTGAGTGTTCCTTCATCACAGCTACCATCTTTCTATTATATCTGCACAGTTTGGGAGGTTTATTCCATTACCCTCCAGGAATGGAGTAAAGTGATCAGCTTCCCTTTGCAATTGCTAATACACGTGATTTACTCATTATTTTGTTTTACAGGTGACTTAGGTTACTATTTGATGGCATTTTTAAAGAAATAAAATTAAAATTGAACTGAAATTCAACATGTTTTTAACTGGTTTCATATTTATAAAACTTAAACTTTTCTCCCGAAGACCATTCAAAAAGACTCTGAAAAGACACCAAATCTACACCCTTTCAATAGGCTGAATATTTAGCGCTGGTGAAAGTTACTAATTCCTCTCAAAAGAACTACCATGAAGGTGAGTTTCTTTTAGGAATTTTCTTTTAGGAATCTAATACTGAAGTCATGCAGAAACAACATATGAGAAGGTGAACAGAGCTCTTTTGAGCATAACTTTCCATTGACATCGTCCAAAAGTAGAAATTTTAAATGCAGGAGATTCTTGCATGTGAAGATTTACCACTCATGATTCTGAGTATCCATGAGTATTCCCAAAGGCCTCATATAATATGTGATCATTTGTGCTTTTTGTTGAGGCGTGCATTTCCATCACTGTGACCCGGTTTGCCTAACTCATAAGTGGGTCTTGCCAACCTCCCAGCAACAGCATTTCATCATGCTTGTCATATTCTCTACTTATCCCTGGGAACCATTAGTGCAATTACAGTAAAATCCAAAGCTCTTAAATGACCTACAGGTCCCTATATGCTCTGCCCCTTTCACCCCACCCAACTCTCTGGCCTCGTTTCAAACTACCCTTCTCGCTTGTTCTTCTACAGCCATACTGGCCTCCTCAGTGAACACAGAAAGTGCATCCTGAAGCAAGACCTTTGCCCTTTCTATTTCCTTTACCTAGAGCACTCTTCCCCGTAGTGTCTACCTGCTTGGCATATTCCCTCAGTTCTAACAGGTAGTTGCTCTTAATGGTTTATCGGGGAGGCCTTTTTGACCTGATATATCAAAGACTCCCAATACTAATGCTTCTTATCTCCCTTACCTCATTTCATTGTTCTTCATGGTACCTATCTCTCTAAAATACTATATTTACTTTTTTAATGGCTTATTGTCTCTCTGAACCCTCCATTCCCATTCCACACTGTCCTTCCTACTTCCTGCTTCTTGGCACTCTGGAGCACCCTTACTTCTGACCTTTGCAAAGCCTCATTGCAAAGCTGTCCTTCAAGCCTCTGGAAGCCCCAGGACATCTTTCTAAAAAAAATTCCTTTCTTCTTCAGTTAGTTACAGTCTAACCAAAATCAGCTTGTACTAAAAATCTTTAACTGGCACACCCAATTTCTGTTTTCTCATTCCTAAAATAAAAGGGAATTGTTTACCTTCCAAAAGTCCTTTGGCCTTCAGAGGATCTTTTTAAAATTGAACTGTATGGTTCTTAGGAGAAAACTGCAATCCCTTTGGATGATGAATTGAAGTCATTTTCTAGTTACAATTAGATTCCATGATTTTAAAAAAATAATAGTGTTTACTGCACCAAATAGCACATTATTCAATTGCCTGACAATAGAGTCCCGCCAAAAGGACATTCTGAAAATTAAAGCTCCGTAGATGCAGGCCGGGCTGGTGGTACCTTGGAAATCACATCTGTACTGCAGCAACCCCACCTCAGTGAAAGTGTTACATTAGGGATGTGAAGTCTGAGGTGCCCTGGTGCTGCACCCCCAGCTCCAACCTGGACTGTTAAGGCTACTTTTGATAATCCTCTCCAGCCGCCTGAAGGCAGGAACTTCAAAAGGGCACATCAAAGCTCCTGGTCACAGAGGAGAGGAGCCTTGCAAACCTGGCGTTGCTTTTTTCTTCAGGCTCCACAACAAATACAAGACTTCAGGCCTTCCCCCAAGGAGGAGACAGTAATTTTTAAGAATTCTTGGCTGCCTGCCCTGAGGGAGGAGAGAGACACCATCATTGCAGGTAGAGGATAAAGCCACTTCTCCCAATCATACGTTTCTGAGAGTTGGAGGGCTGTACTACCTACGCCACCAAAAAAGCCACACACACACAAGAAAAGTTTGATCCATGCTTCACTGGCGTGTGTGTTTTAAAATGCAAATAACAAAAGCTGAAAATGATGAAGTGAGCATGTGCTGTCTCACTGACATGCGAGACAGGCAATTAATGAAACTCTGGGCCACAGTATCAGCTGCCTGCTGACTTCTGCAATTGAATTAAAACTATCTTAAGAATAATACAAGGACTTGCCCTTGTCCTTCTTGTCTATGTGTTTATTTAATTTTCTGTCCAACTGACTCTCAAATAAATTGGAAACAGCTGCCATTTTTTGATTCAGTAGCTCCATCACCCCCTTGTGACATCATTCTGGGCACGGACACCAACAATAGGTCATTATGTAGCAATTACTTTATTGATTTATGGAAGTTTTTAAGCTCCATCAGGAATATGCACATTCAAGGGGAAAAAAGACCACTTCAGTGCTCTTCTTAAGGAGAAAAACTGAATTGCAGTGGCTGGAATAATGTTGCTCAGAAGGGACTTTCCTTACAAAGGAAAACTATGGGAACAATTTCTGTTTTGTTGATTTTCTTTAAGTAAGAGAGAGATGGGGAAAGACTATAAAGTTTGAACATTATAATACCCATAACTGAATGAAGTAACTAAGTAAACAGATGACTCAAGTGCTGCTGTTACGTAATAGGATTTCAGTGATATAATAGAAGTTGCTTAAAACAAATTAACAGTGTTCAGACTTCCATGATGAATGAACTTTCTGAGCTCATGCATAAGATTTCAAGCATACAGTCACATGAAAATATGCTTTCTTTCTTAATTCAAATGGATATCATAAGACTTCACATTTAAGTTCAATGCCTGCCCCACACCATTCAGTGGATCATACTTTTAACTGCCTGTCAGTTCTTAATCAGGCTGCTTATTTGGGCCCCTATATATGAATAAGCAAGAGTTTCCTCTCTTGTAAACATCTGACTTTATTTCACATTCCTCCAGTTTGGGGAACTCTGATCTAGAGATAAAAAATAAAAAAGAAATAATGTGCCCTCTGGGTAGTAACTTAACAGCGAGTTTCCAACCTGATGAGTTGAGCAATAACCTGCCTACATTTTGAGGAAACTGGTTGTTTCTTGATTAAAATCTGTATCTGAGATTTGTTGGCTCCTACTGGAGGTCAAGAATTTAATATCCTGGCTTTTCTACCAATGCCCTGATATAGAAACCATCCTAGGCCAACATCTGGCTTGGTTCCCAATGGGAAGAACAGCTATGGAAGACACATCCCTGTGGAAACACATGGAGCTGTGGCTTGTCCTAGATCAGTAGCCTGAGGGTAAGCATGGATGCTGAAAGTTGTGTGCTACAGAGGTAATAGACAGCATACGATGAGCTTGAGCTTCTCCTATTGATTTTTTTTCGGTTCTGATCAGATCCTGAAAGGGATTAAGAAATAAAGAATTATTTAGGAAATAAAGAAAAGTAGTAGGTGATCCTGCTTAGGAAATTCATCTTCTTAACTCACAGCGAAGACAAATTTTAGGAGTTCTTGATCATTCACAAATCTTGAACCCTATAGTCTTAAAATAAATACCTAAAAATTAATTTAGGGAAGAAAGTCTCCTCTCTATTCTGATTCTGAAAACATTATTGAGCATCTTCCAGGTGGACAGTACATCTCAGGGGAAATGATGTCTAGTAAATGCTGAACTTGCTCCAGGGAGGACAGCTCTGGAGAAACATAAAACAAAACAAAGCCATGGCTTTGGGAGCCTCCGGGAGCTTACAGTGCAGCTGGACCCCTATGTGGCAGTTTAAAAACAACACAGGTGACCTTATGTAACGTAAAAAAAACACTAGACTTCACATGAGGAGACCTAGGTTATAATCACAATTATGCTATTAAGGATCTTGGATAAATCACAATTTTCCTAGGACCCTATTTCCCTCAGTTGTGAACTAAACAAAGTGTGTTAGATAACACCTAGGTCCCTTTTAGTCTTCACAAATCCCGTAATCCCGATAAATTATATATCACACACTTTCTTGCCTGAGTTCATATGCCATGATTTATGACTATATCCAGCTAATGCCTGAAAACAGTAAATGAACCTGTGTTTATGTTTCAAAAGAATGAGAATATTTGACCTTGCTTATGTACATCTTTCACACATCTGAATGTCCCAATTCTTGCATTCCTCATCAAATAGCCCAAATCCCTTAACTCTTTATCAGGAAAATATTTGTAATCATGGTAAAAAGCACATGTTAACATAAAGTCTTTTGTGTTGAAATAACATTTCTGAACCACCAAATTGTGCTTCCTTGATAATTGGTCTTTAGAGTAATATTTATAGACTAAAAATATTAGGAGGATGTAAAATAAAGGGAATATTTCATTTAGGATGATACAATTCATTCATATCTTTTTGAAAGAGGTAAATCTGGAGTCAGGTCTTGAAGTTATAGGCATAGCTTCATGAAAGAGAAGTCTATTCCGTGGGACTATTAAAGTGATGACAAAGAAGTGGACATTATGAGGAGAATGAATTCTGTGAGGTGGAGTGGATGACTATGTTGGAGATAAATGGGGTTTGTATGCACATGGTGTGTAATAAATGAGGATTGGAATGCCATTAGCATAGATAAAGGGAATCCACTTTGCTTCTTGGGGGAAATGCATGATTAAAGTAACGTCTAAGGAAGACGGTTTTGTTAGCTGTGTGGTAAGTAGGCTGCAGAATAGAAGGAATAGAAACAAATAACAGAACCAGAGATAGTTAACATAGTCAAGGAATGAAGTTATAAAACTCCGGACTAGGATAATGACTATGGAAATGAAAAAGAAGGCTCAAATCCAAAAAACCCAGCAAGAAAGAATTAATAGGATATAAGAACTGATTTGATATGTGAAGCCAAATGGGATTTTAAAAAAAGGATGTAGTAAAAATTAACTACCAGATGAACGTCCCAGAGAATTAATTGGACAGTTGAGTCATTGGGAGAGGAACACAGAAGGAGAGAGAATGTTTATTTCATTGAGTTCAGGGCATAAGTGTCCCAGTGGAAGTACAGCTAAATGAAAACATCTAGTAAATAAACAGATATAGAAGACTGGTGAAAGGTCAGGATTGGAGCATCATTCTTTCATTCAGCAAACATTTATCAAATATTCATCAAATACCTCTTATGAACCAGGCACTGTTCTTGATATCAGGAATAAAGAGAGAATAGGCATAATCCCAGAAATTTTGTCTAGTGTAAGAGACAGAAAATTACTTAGTTTCTTATAGCATCTTGTAATCAGAACTATAGAATATATAATCAACACTAGTCAATATAAGCCAAAAGAGATGCCCACAGCCCAGACGACTATGTGAGTTTGAGGAAGAAATCTGGCATACTGCCTGGATCAGGGGATTCCTACTTAAAGGACAAGTTAGGAGGGAGAACAGTGTAGAGATTACAGCTTAAGTATAACTGGTAGTGGGATAAAATAAAAAATAGCAGAAAGAAGACAAAGGAGTTTACTATCATCACTTCTATTTAATATTGTATGCGAGACTATCCTGTGCAAATAAAAGAAATAGAAGACATAAACATTGGAAAGAAAAAAGAAAATTGTCATTAATCACAAGCGATTCTGCATGTAGACTAAACCAAAAGACTCTACCTACAAAATTTTTAAATTAGCAAATCAATTTAGCAAGATTACTATAATAAATGTCAATGCTCAGAATTAATGTGTGTCTTTACACTTCTAACAAAAATTGGAAAATAAAAATTTTAAAAACAATATTATTTAACCTTGCAACTTATGCATCATATGTCTAGGAATAAATATAATAAAAGACATGCAAGTCATTTGTACTGGAAGCTATAAAACAATGGTGAGATAAATTGAAGACCTAAAAAGTAGAGAAATATACCATGTTCATAGATCGGAGGAATCAATGTTTTTAATAAGACAATTCTTCCCAAATTGATCTGTATATTTAATGTAGTCATAATAAAATCTCAGTGGGTTTTTGCAGAAATTCTGCAATTACATGGAACTATACAGGATCTAGAAAATCACAGTAATCTTGAAGAAGAAAACAAATCTTGCCCTACCAGATCTCAGACTTTTCTGAATCTAAAGTAATTAGGACAATGTACAACAATAGAACAATGAAACAGAAAAGAAAGTCCAAGAACAGACCCACCCACATACAATCAACTGCTTTATGGCAAAGGGACCACTGCAGTTCAGTGAGGGAATGGATGATCTTTTCAATAAGTGGTACTGCAATAATTATATACCTACACTTAAAAGAATGAACTTTGAGCTGTCTTTCATACCATACACAAAAATTAATTCAAGACACACCATAGATCTAAATTTCAAAGGAAAAATAAAAGGTTCTAAAAGAAAACATAGGAGATCATCTTTATGATGTTATTTTCAAGATTTCTTAAATGGAGCATTAGAGCACAAGCCTTACACAAAAAGATTGAAAAGTACGATGTTCTAAAATTAAGTTCTCAAATTAAGAACTTCTATATATTCAGTGAAGGACTCATATCCAAAACATATAAAGAACTTCTACAAATCAAAATAAAAAATACAGACAATTTTTTAAATGGAGAAAGACTTGAATAGACACTTCAAAAAAGAGGATATCCAAATGGCCTATGAATATATGCAACGTGCTTATTCTTGTTATTTCTTAGGAAAATGCAAATTAAACCAAAATTAGAAGCACTACATGCCCTCTAGACTTACTAAAATTAAGAAAGACTGACAATATCAAGTACTGGTGAGAAAGCAGAACTTTCATACACTGTTGGTAAGAGACTAAATTGGTATACTCACTTTAAAAACTTTTTAGCAGTATCTACTAAAGCTGAACATTTTCATACTCTCTGACCCAGAAATTCCACTCCTAAGTATATGCCCAATTGACATTATTGCTTATGTCACCAGAAGACAAGAATTTTAATATCAGCACTATTCATAAGAGGAAGGAACTGGAAACAACCAAAATGTTCATCAAAAATAGAATGGATATGCCCATCACCAACAGAATGGACCAACAGATGGTGGTATGCTCATACAATAGAATACTATGTAGCAAGGGAATAGAATAAACTATTGGTACATACAACAAAATCAATGCATTTCAAAGACACAATTTTGAGCAAAAGAAGCCAGATAAGGTAAAAACATATTCTATGATTCCATTTATATGAAGTTCAAAATAAGTAAAACTAGTCTTTCAACAAATAGTGCTGGAACAATTGGGTGTACATATGCAAAACAAACAAACAAACATACAAAAAACTTGGATCCATATCTCATACCATGTTAAATAACTCAAAATAAATCATAGACCTAAATGTAAAGTTGAAAACTATAAAATTTTTAGAAGAAAACATAGAAGAAATTATTTAAATCTTGGATTAGGCAGATATTTCTTAGATATGACACCAAAAGCACAATCCATAAAAGATTCTGTTCTTCAACAGACACTGTGAAGAGAACAAAAGGCAAGGCACAGACTGGAAGAAAATATTTGCAGATCATATATCTGATGAAGTACTTGTATTCAGAATACATAAAGAACTCTTAAAACACAATAAGAAACAAACAACTCAATAAAAAATAGGCAAAGGAGTTGAATAGACATTTGACTAGAGAAGATACATGGATGACAAATAAGCACATGAAAAGATGCTCAACATCATTGTTCATAAGGAAAAGCAAAGCAAATAAAACCAGAATGAGATACGACTTCACATCATAGAATGGCTAAAATTAAAAAGACTGACCATGCTAAGTGTTGATGAGGAGGTAGAGAAACTGGAATTTTCTTATACTGCTAGTGGAAATGGAATGGTATAAACACTTTGGAAAACAGTTTAGCAGTTTCTTAAAAAAGTTAAACATAAACACCATATGATCATGCCATTCTACTTAATATTTACCCAAGAGATATAAAAAGCATATATCACATTCACTGCAACTTTATTTGCAATAGCCCAAAACTGAAAACAACTCAAATATCCATCAATGGGTAAATGGATTAAAAAAAAAATTGTGGTCTATCCTTACGCTGGAAGCCTACTCAGCAGTAAAACAGAAATAAAGTATTGATACATGCTGTATCATAGATAATCACAAAATAATTATGCTAAATGAAAGAAGCAAGGCCAAAAGATTACATACTGTATGATTCCATTTATATAACATTCAGGAACATGCAATAAATGGTTGCTGGGCGATTGGATGGTAGGAAAGCGTGGGAGGGAGGGATTGCAAAGAGGCAGAAGGAAGCTTGATATAATATGATGGATATGCTTATTATCTTGATTGATGTTTTCACAGATGTATATATGTCAAAACTTATCAAATTGTACACTTTGAAATAATCCATTTATTGTCTATCAATGATATCTTTTAAAAGCTGTAAATTTTAAAAATTGGCAAAATTAATCTTCAGGGTAGTAGTTCCTCAGAAGGGACATGATGGAGCCTTCTGATGTGATAGTTTTCTCTACTTCGATATGGGTATATATGCAAAAACCAGAACATCATTAGAAAAAAATTAAGCTGTATATTTCAGATTTGTGCATTTCACAGCAAGTTGTAACTCCATAAAAATAAATTTTACAAAAACGTAGTTAAAGGACTTAAAGTAGTAAGTATGGAGTACAGAGGCTAGAACTATGACTGACTTGCACAAGACATCCACAAATAAAGAACAGGAGAAGAAATGACAAGGCAGAATGTACAAGAATACTGCAGACACAGGAGGAACACTCCTAGGCAACGGCATGTGAGTCTTACTCCAGCAGCTTAAATGAATCCCTCATGGCCAAATGAAAAAGCTGGCACTGTGGTCCATATCCCATTAACAGAATTGCTGCAGGACACATTTTGTTTGCCTTGTCTCTCACTCTCTGTTGTCATGCTTTCTTATTTTTTAATCCCCTTCTTGGCGTTGATCTAATCCTGTTAGATCAAACACTAGGCTTTACATTTTCTCTCTTGGCTTTGTTCTGTGGCATAGAGTCTATCTCTTCTAAACACGATTCTGGTCTTTGTCTTCTGTGCTTAGCAGGAAAACATAGGTGAGGGGTTACCTGTTCAACATGGGCCGCCATACTCCTATAAGGCATGCCCCAAATGGGGTAGGTGTGATCTCTTACCTGCCACTATCTGATCACTGTGTGGGCTAGCAGGGCTAAGAGGAGTAGGTAAGAGGGAATGGGGACAGGACTGAATACAGAGAATAACAGACAGCTGAATGGCTGGGAGTAAAGGAGCAAGAGCATTTGAACGGATCAAATGCTAGCATGGGTCACTAGATTTGCTTCAGGGAATCAGAATAACCTAGCAGAAACCAGCAACACAAAAGGATAGATTGCAAGAGATTACGGTGAAAGAGGATGGTGAGTAGGTGGAAATACTCAACATAATCATATAAGAAAATTGTGAATTTGGGAAATATTTATAGAAAATGCAGAATTAAGTGCAGAATTTTTATTTTAACATGTGAATGTTGAATAGAAAAAAGAGAAAGTTTGGGAAAAGGATTTAACATAATTTTTCTTCTAAATCCACAGGGAAGGAGTGAGCAAAAGAAAGGAGTTTACGCCTCCTTTCAAACCTACCCAATTTAACTTCTAGCATAAAAGGGAGAGAAATAATTTTTGTGTCTTTCAGCTTTGTTTTTACTATAAAGGTCTGCATGTGTGTGTGTGTGTGTGTGTGTTTTGGGTGTGTCCAGATAGGCATGGTTGCCATGGAATTTGAAAGAGAGAAAAGAGGTGATATGGGCTGGAGATGGTCCCTCTGAAAGTTAGGATCTCAAAACTGCTAAAGAGCAAGCCAGTGTTCTGAAAATCAGGAATACAAAGCAGATGACAGGGGTTTTGTGGTTCAAAGCAATTGAAACTACCAGTTGAGACAAAATCAACCAAGAGCTCAAAGCACATAGTACTGGAATTTCAGATGGTCACTGAGAGAGGAATTCCCAAAGCGAGAAGTATTGTAGGATCTGGACATCCTGCACTCTGACTTCTTGTAAACTTTGTGTGGAGTGGGTCCTGCTGAGCCCACAGGTGTAAGGGAGGCAACGGCCGCCAAAGAGAGAGTGAAGAGTCATGGAAAGTTGTTACATTATTTCAAATATTTCATTTTTGGTTACCTTCCAGTCTAAATTATCAGTTTGCCAAAGATGGACAAAATGATATAATGTGACTAAAAGCTTTGAAACTACAAAGATTAAAGAGTCATCACAGATTTTAATTGAAGCAGATGTGAAGTGGCCCTTTCCCGAGAAAAAAGATCCATGTATGAGCATCACTCTGCTATCCAACCAAGCCAACCTAAGACTCCAATCCAAGAACTCTTAAGTTCTTAAATATATCATAAAATATACTTGACATATATGTACATATGTACGTATGTGTATCAAGCATGCTAGTGAGCTTAACAATTCCCATACTATAAAATAGAGACAAAGAAAGATGCTGCAGGAGAGGGAAAAAGGGAGGGAAAAGACTATATTCTAGCTGACACAGCTAGTCTTCAACAATATCCCCACCCACCCTCCATCTATGAACCTGAGCTTCCAGTATTTACTCCTTTGTGTACTCCCTTCCGTTGAATCTGGGCTGGCTCTATGACTCACTTTTGACTAATAGAATATGGCAGAAGTAAGGTTCTAATGCCAAGTCACAAGAAGTCTTGAAGCTTTGGCTTGAGTTTCTCAAAACTCTCACCTTTGAGATGCTTCCTCTCAGAACCCAGCCATCAGGCCACGTGCATAGCTCACAAGTAAGTGCCCCAGTCAACAGCCCCTGCTGATCTCCTAGATGACATCCAGCATCAACTGCCAGCCACCTGAATGAGCCAGCTCAGAAATTCCAGTCGAGTCTTGCCCCTAGATAACATCAACATTCAACATCCTGTGGAGCAGAACAGCCCAGCAGAGCCCAGTCAACCCACAGAAGTGTAAAAGACAATAAATTTGTTGTTGTCTAAGCTACTAAATTTGTGTGTGTGAGGAAGATTAGCCCTGAGCTAACATCCACTGCCAATCCTGCTCTTTTTGCTGAGGAAGATTGGCCCTGGGCTAACATCCATGCCCATCTTCCTCTACTTTATATGGGATGCTGCCACAGCATGGCTTGACAAGTGGTGCATGCCCAGAATCCAAACCCGCAAATCCCGGGCCGCTGAAGTGGAGTGTGTGAACTTAACCACTAGCCACCAGGCCAGATCCTAAGCCATTAAATTTTTAAAAATGGTTTATTTAACAAGAATAAATAACCAAAATGATTTATCAACTTCTTCATATAACACACTAGTTAGATATCACTGTGTAACAAATTACCCTAAACTTAGTGATTTAAAACAGATTATCATCAAACTTTTTCTTAAAGGGCCACATAGTAAATATTTCAGTCTTTGTGGGTCATAGAGTCTCTGTCCCAACTACTCAACTCTGCCACTGTTCTGTGAAAGAAGCCACAGACAATACATAAACAAATGGGCATGGCTGTGTTCCAATAAAACTTTACAAAATCTGGCAGCTGGCCCATAACCATAGTTTGTCAACCCCTCTTTTAAAAAAATAAGTATGTCTTATTGCTTACAATTTTATAGGTCAGAGGGGTGGTTCTGCTAATCTGAGCCAGGTTCCGCTGATCTCAGCTTGGCTCATTCATGCACCTGTCATCAGCTGGCAGGTTAGTAGGGGGCTGGCTGGTCTATGATGGCCTCACAAACAGCTGTGTTTTGCTGACTGCCAGCTGGAGTTACAGGGGTGATTGGACCACATGTTTCTTCTCATCCATCAGGCTAGCCTAGACTTGTTCACATAGACGTGGCAGAGTTCCAAGAATATAAGCAAAAGCACATAGGCCTTTTGAGTCCTAGACTCAGAATTGGCATATTTTTACTTCTGCTCTATTTAATTGGCCAAAGTAAGTGATGAGGTCAATCCACATTCAAGGGATGGGAGAATAGACTCAACCCCTTGATGGAGGAGTTGCAGTCACAATGCAAATGGCAAGGGTATAGGTAGGGGTGGAGAATTGTGCCATATTTGCAAATCATGAGACTATGAATATGTGAATCTAAGAGCTAAATGGGAGTTGTTCCACTTCCTTTATTATATAAAATAAACCCAGGGAAAGAGATTGCCTCACCCAAGTCATTCTTGCTAAGTAGGACAGCCTGGAGTTAGAAGAACAGCTTACTAATTGTGTGCATAATAGGAGGTCATGGTTTTTTAGAATGTCCATACAGGGCCTTCAAGGATTCCTAACACAACTGTGAGAAGTTTCTCTTCTACACACAATCCCGGTCAGGTGACCTCCACCTCAAAGTCTCTAATTCCAGTAAAGGCACACCTAGGATGGGAAATATTTGTTATCCACCAAGATCCCTTAAACTCCCCCTTATATCCCGAAAGTCCTTCTTTATTACACTCTTAGAATCTTAATTCCTAATTTAGCATATCTTCAACTCAAAATGTCTCCAAACATCTGCATCATTTGGTCACATGCCATGAATATGGAGTGGCCTGGTGGTAATAGGTCCAGTGAGAATGACTCTTACTCAAACAGTTGAGCCAAAGACTTGCTGTAAACATACTTAGAATGAGGTGGCTACAGGCTACAAATTACTCACCAGCTGCCACAGTTGTAGGCACCATCCCTACAACTCAGTTCATAATCCATAGGGACTCATGAGAATGTTCAAGCTAAAACCTTCCCTCTACTCTCAATTGCTATGCTGTTGGAAAAACAGTGGAATTATCCTTCCCACCCTGATTTAATGGTTTCTGGTAAGGAAACAGCCCATATTAAGTTCAACCTCCTATTCACAGTTTAATAGCTTATAAAAATAAAATTTTCTGCCTTGCTTTACCCTATGGACAGGACTGACTTAAGCCAGAGCATATGCAAGAAGAAGTTGGGTCCCTGACTCCAGGAACTTATATTACAGTTTGTTCTGGAATCTGGACTATACTCAACTTGGCTGCATTTCATTAAGCTAATAAGTTGTTCTGATGTTTTGTTTATGTTTTCATGGCTCAAAAATCTCTAAAATTCCTCTGTGGCTTACTTGTAAATCAGCATACTAGTATTTTTGTCTCTACATCAAACACATTTTATGTAATTCAAAACTTTTAAGAGTCAACCCTAAACCCACTATTAGGCAATAAACAATCTCTTAAACATAATCTGAAACTAATTTTCATGCCATGACAATAAACTGTGCTGTGAGGCTCCAACATAATTTTCTGAATTTAGGCTCCACTAATTCATCATTGCTTTGCTCACTCATTTTTATAGCTTCAATGGTTATGCTATGGCATCACCATTCATCATTTCTCTTCGCCCATGTACAAATTGCCGAGACCTATAGGTTCTATCTTCTTCACATCTTGACAGTTGGTTACTTCTTTTCATTCTCTTTGTCCCCACTTGCATGAACCTCTTATCTAGGCAATCTTTGTGCTTCTGCATGTGCTGTTCCTTGTAATAAAATGTCTTCTCTCACCATCTCTGCCTATGAAAATTTCACTTACACTACAATAACACTTGATTTTCCCTCACCAAATCTGGTCATTCCATTTGTAAAACCTGTATCTTTTTATGCCTTTTATTATGAATGAAAATTATTTTCTGTTTCGTAGGACCATCATTTATTTATTTGTTGTTTGAAGTCTCCTTTTCCTACAGGAAGCTAATTTTCCTCTAACTTAAGGTGTGCCTTTAGCATACTTGATATAGACATTTAACTTTCTAAGGCAGATCTGCAAAGGGCCCCACTGTAATGTCTAATCCTTTCTGTTGATATAGCAGCAGTTGTACCAAATCCGGCAGTAAGAGTCTCATGGGAAAGTAGAACCCCCATTTCCACAATCACGTAGGAAGTGTAAAGGCAAAATTGTTAATAGCCTCCCCAGGGTCTTAGCTCTTGCTCTGGTGCCTTCCGTGATTTCATCATGGTTTAAGAGCAGTGAAATATCTCAATTCAGGTTTTAGAGGATAAAATAAAAATAAGTATGCTTTAGTCATCTTTTCCAAAATCTGGTTTTGTTATTAAGGTCTACAAATTTCTTTCATGTTACATGACAGCATCAGAATTCATTTCTAAGCTCAGTAGTATTACCATGCATCCTGTTCTAATGTTTTTAGAGCAACTCCTTGCACAGAAATATTAAATACTGTATATATTGTTTTATACCTCTTTTCTTCAGTGTAAGATCAGCCTCTTTCCTTGTTGAGCAGCTGACTAACTTCTTTAGTCAAGATGTTTTCTTTTATCAGCCAAATGACCACACATTTCTTTGAGATACTGAAACCTTTATGTATGCAAAGATGAGAGGAGGGAGAAATTCAGTGGTCCTATAGTATTCTCAAAACAGATATATTATAATTAGGGTCATTAACTCCTATATCTAGAGCAGCAATACCTGAACAAAATTTGTGCACATACCTTCAGGTACATATTTGTGTGCCTAACTCATGGTGGTTGTTTTTCTTAAATTTTATTTTAGAATAGTGACTGAAATCAAGTTTACAGATCTGATCCCATATGAATTAATTCATTTTGTTCCATTCCACAGTTGCTTCCATTTATTGAGTACCTACTCTGGGCTAGTCATCATGACATACTTTCAACATTTATCTCAAAAACTACCAAATCTGGTCCCCTGCCTATACTTCCTCTTTCTGTGAAAGGCACCACCCTCTGTCCAGTTGGCAATCAAGAAACATACCTTTCTCCTCTCTCGCAACCTTTACCTCCAATTCACACCAAGTTCCATGAATTTTACCTTCTAAGTATATCTAGAGTCAGTCTACAATTCTCTTGCTTCACTGCCCGTCTCCTATTTCAAACTGAAATAATCTCCAAACAACTGAAAGAGCCTATGAACTAGTTTTCCTGCATTTACTCTGGGCTCCTCTTACCGCTCTCCACCTTGGTGCCTGTCCAAGATTTTGCCTATTTTTGAGTAGAGTAGTTTGTCTTTTTATTATTGAATTCTAGGAGTTCTTTGTATGTTCTGGATATAAATGCTTTTTTCAAAATGTACAGCAGTTCTCGGTGAACAATAGGAAGTCAATGTTCCTCGTTGAATAGATGAATGAGTAAACCCTTTGGAATGTAAATTACCCCAGTTTATGGCTAAAGAAACAGATTCTCAGAGAGGTTAAGTTACTTGCACAAGGTCACGTAACTAAATTACAGAACTAGGATTGGAAACCAGGTCTATCTGATTTCAAAGACAGCTCTTTCCACTGTGTTGTATTGATTCCCAATTCATTGTCACAAAAATGTGCCCTTACATTTATTGAGCCATCTTATAAATGTGTGTCTTTGTTAACTACTGGATAGGGAAGTAGGGAGGTGTCAAGAGAGTGTAAATGAATAGAGACACAGGTGCTATCAGGAATAGAAAAGTTATGCCCCATTGTGATTGGGTCAGCGACCCTATCTATCTCTATCTATCTATCTATCTATCTATCTATCTATCTATCTATCTATCTATCCATCCATCTATCTATCATCTATCTACCTACCGATCTACCATCCATCCATCCACCCACAATCTATTTATATAAAAAGATAGCTTCTCTATTTATAGAGTGTGTGGTCCAAGGCATACCCTTTTTATCCTGATAAAAGAAGCTAATAATATTAAGCATATATCAGGAAGAGTTGTTCATTTTTTTGGTAAAATTTGCCCTCAGAAAAAAATGCATAAATCTTGTGTTCAATAAGATGAGCTTGACAAATGAATGCTGCTGTATAACCTACACCACTGTCAAGATGAAGAACATTTCCATCACCTAGAAAGTTCCTTCCTGCCCCTACCCCAGGGGTATCTCAGTTACCCCAGAGGCAACCATTTTTCTTGATTTTTTTCATCATATATTAGTTTTGCCTGTTCTAGAACTTTGTATGAATGGAGTCATAGTGTATACTCTTTTGTGTCTAGCTTCTATCTCTCAGCCTATGTCTTTGAGTTATCATATTGCTACATTTATCAGTCATTTGTTCCTTTTTATAGATAAGTACTATTCCATTACAGGAATATACCACAATATTTTTATCCATTCTCCTTTTGATTGACATTTGGGTTATTTCTGGCTTGGAGATATTAGGAATAAAGCTTTTATGAATCATTTTGAACAAGTATTTTTGTGCACATATGCTTTTCATTTCTTTTGGCTTAATGCCTAGAAGTGGAATGCTGGATTGAATTGTAGGGAAATGTTTAAGTTTATAAGAAATTGACAAAATTTCCTTCAAAGTGGTTGCACCATTTTTGATGCCTACCAGTAACGTACGAGAATTCTAGTTGCTCCATATTCTAGCCAACATTTGGTGATGACTGTATTTTCCATTTTAACCATTCTAAGGGCAAATAGTGGTATCTCATGGAGTTTTCGGTTTGCACATCCTTGTTGGTTAGAGATGCTGAATACTTTTTCATGGGCTTATTGGCTATTTGTATATATGCCTTTGTGAAATATCTGAAAAAATTTTTCCCATTTTTAAATAGGGTAGTTTCTCTTTTTATTAGTGAGTTGCAGGGGTTCTTTATATGTTCTGGATATGGGTCTTTGTCAGGTGCATGTTTTATGAATATTTTGTGGCTTGCATAATCTTGTTTTTTAATGGAGAATTTTGGTGAGCAGATTTTAAGTCTAATTTTCAGTTATTTTAATGATGATGGATAGATATGTCTTGCCTGAGAAATCTTTGCTCATTACCAGGTCTCAAAAATATTCTTTTAGGGGGAGAGATGAATAGGTCTAGCACAGAGGATTTTTAGGGTAGTGAAAATTATCTGTATGATACCATAATGATGGATACATGTCATTATACATTTGTCCAAACCCATAAAATGTACAACACCAACCATGAACCATAATGTAAACCATGGACTTTGGGTGATTATGATGTGTCAATGTAGGTTCATCAACTGTAACAAATGTACCACTCTGGTGGGCAATGTTGAATATGGGGAAGTCTATGCATGTGTGGGAGCAGGGAGTATATGGGAAATCTATGCACCTTCCCCTCAGTTTTGCTGTGAACCTAAAATTGCTCTGAAAAATAAAGTCTTGATTAAAAAAACCCAAAAAATAGCAATGCGCATTGATAGAGCTACCTTATCCTTTGTGACAAGAAACCTTAAAAAATCCACTGTCAAAAAAACCTATATTCTTCTATGTTTTCTTCCAGGAGCTTTAAAATTTTACCTTTAACATTTAGTTCTATGAGGCATCTTGAATTAACTTTTGTGTATCATGAGCTGGGAATCAAAATTACTTTTTTTTCTATGTATTTTTCAGTTTTTTTATTGGTTTAAACTTTTCATTTCTACTTTATTTCTTTGGCACATTTGTCAAAATCGATTTGGTCTCTTTCTAGACTCTCTATTCTATTCTATGAGTCTATTTTAATATCCTTGTGCCAGTGCCACACTATCTGGATTAATGTAGCTTTACAGTAATTCTTTAAGTCCAGTAGTATAAGTTCTTCAAATTTATTGGATTTTTACAAGATTGTTTTGACTTTTCTGGGATGTTTCAACTCCCATATATATATTTTAGAATCATCTTGTCAATTTTTATTAAAAAGTCTACTGATATTGTGCTGATTCTATAGCTTAATTTGGGGAGAATGGACAACTTAACAGTGTTAAGTGTTCCATGAACACTTAATTAATGAATATAGTATAACTCCCCATTTATTTAGATTTTCTTTCATTTATATTAGGAATTTTAGGGGATTTTACTGTAGAAGTCTTGCACATTTTTTGTTTAACTTACTCCTACATATTAGTGTTTTCAACAATGTAGTAAGTGGAAAATTTTAAAATTTTAAATTTTCCTGTTCTTATTGTTTGCTGTTAGTATTTAAGAAATACAATTGAATTTTGAATATTGACCTTGTGTTTTGCAGTCTTTGAGAAATTTACTTGCTATTTCTAGTAATTGCTTTGTAACGTCTTCAGGATTTTCTATGTAGACAATTACGTCTTCTATAAAGAGGGATAATTTTCCTTCTTCCTTTCCAATATTTATGATATTAGTTCTTTCTCTTGCCTTATAGGTCTAGCTATGACTTCCAGTACATTGCTGAATAGAAATGATCAAAGCAAAAATAATTGCATTGTTATTTATCTTAGGAGAAAAGCATCCAGTCTATCATGATTAAATATTAAATTTATATTTTTTGTATAGATGTCCTTTTTCAGATTGAGGAAGTGCTCTTCTATTTCTAGTTTACTGGATATTTTATCATGAATGGCTATTTAATTTTGAAAAATACTTTTTCAATAAAAACTGAAATGATTATATAATTTGTCATTTATTCTGTTAATATAGTGAACCACATTCATTGCTTTTCCAATCTTAAACCTGACATTGCTGGAATAAACCCCACTTGGTCTTGATGTAATGTCATCTTTGTTCATTGCTTGATTCTACTTGCTATATTCAACAAGAATTTTTGCATTTATGTTCTTGAATACTATTGGTCTGTGATTTTCCTTTCTGATGATATCTTTGTCAAATTCTGTCATAAAGATTATGCTGACCTCATCAAATAACAAATTTGTGTAACACTGGCATTATTTCTTTCTTAAATGCTTGCTTGATAGAACTCATCAGTGAAACTCTCTGCCCATTTCACCTACATTGTCAAATTAGTTGGCATAAATTGTTCCTAATATTCCTATATTTTCTTGTAATACCTTTAGGATATGTAGTGAGATCCCCTCCCTTCATTACTGATATAGGTAATTTGTGGATTTTTTTCTCTTTTTTCTTGATCTGTCTTCCTACATGTTTATCAATCTTTTCAAGAAACCAAATTTGGCTCTTCAATTGATTTCTGCTCTTATCGTTATCTTATTTTGCTCACTTTTTTTTCTTCCTAAGGTAGAAACCTGTCACTGCTTTTAAAATGCCATTATTTTCCAACATAAGCATTTAAATCTATAAATATCCCTTTATATTGCTTTAGTTCTATACCACAAATTTTGATATGTTGTGTTTTCATGATCATTCAGTTTTTAATATTTTCTAATTGCCCTTGTGATTTCTTCTTTGACCTAGAGGTTGTTTAATAGTGTGTTGTTTAATTTCCAAATATTTGGGACTTTTCTTGATATCTAAATTTTATTGATGTCTAATTTAATTCTGTTGTTTCTCATAGATTTGAGTCTGCTGAAATGTATTAAGACTTGTTTTATGGCCCATTATATAATTTATCCTGTTGAATGATTTGTTGTGCATTAAAAAGGAATGCGATTCTATTGTTGCTGGGTTTGGTATTATATAAATGTCAATTAGGATAAGTGATTGATAGTGTTGTTCAGATTTTCTTTATCCTTACCATTTTTTTTTTGTCTGCTTGTACTATCAATTATTTAGAATAGCATGTTGAAATTTTTGACTATATTTGTGAATTTGTCTGTTTCTCTGTTTAGTTCTATAAGTTTATGCATCACATTATTGCATGCTCTGTTATTAGGAATATACACATATATGATTGCTATAGCTCTCTGATGAATTAAAATTGATCACTTAATCATTATAAGATAGTTGCCATATCATTAAAGTTCTATTCAATTTTTTCAGTCTTTTCTGTCTGTTCTTCACATTACACAATTTATAGCACTCTACTTTCAAATTCACTGTCCTTTTTTGCCATTTTGAATGTGCTATTAGGACCATCCAATGATTTTTTAATTTTAAATATCGTATTTTCAATTATAAAATTTTCTTTGCATTAGTTTTCATAGTTTCCAGTTCTCTGCTGAGATTTTCCTTCTGTTCATTCATCATGAGCATATTTTCTCTTTAGTCCTTAAGCATACTTATAATAGCCATTTTAAAGGCCTTATCTGCTAATTCAAACATCTAAGTCATCTTGGTTTATTAAAATGATTGATTTTTCTTTTGACTATCAGCCATTATTTCATGTTTCTTTGCATGTCTAGTAATTGTTTTATCCTTGTGGATGATATGCAGCAGGGAGTCTGGATTGCATGATCTTCCTTTAAGGGATGTTGAATTTCTTCTGGCAGGCAATTAAATTACTGGTAGGTACATTTGAGCCTGTTGGGCTTGGTTTTATTTTTTGTTAAGGTGGTTCTCTTTCAGTTTTAAGCTTGGTCGTGGTACATGCTCCGTATTGTATGGTATGGAGTCTCAACTGAATACCTAAGTCTCTTAGTGAGGTCTGTCTATTCTGATGGGGCTGAAACTCCATCTGCCATCACTGCATCAGGAAATCTCTGCTAGGCCTCTTGGTATCTTGTCTTGAGCATGTGCATCTCCACGATTTTTCAAGAACATGCAGTAAACCCCTATACAGACTTTTAGGCACTACCCCCTGTGAAGATTTTCTTCTTAGGTACCTTGCCCAGCAAATTCCGGGGACCAGAACAGCTTAATCTGCTCCCAGCACAGCAAGGCTGCTGTTATACTTCAGTTCCACATGCCTGTTCAATCGCTGGAAAGCAGCGGTAGGAAAAAGTAGGAGGATTCATAAGCATTCACAGGTCTCACCGCAAGTGTTTTCCCTCTCTCATGAATCATGCTCTTGAAGTACCTGTTATTCAATTCCTATAAATATTTATTTTGCCTAATGTTCTAATTTTTTGGTATGGGGGCAAGTTCAGTACCAGTTACTCTGTTAAGACTAGAACTGGAAGATGTCAAGGTATAATCCTTTAAAATGTATACAATTAACTCTTTGTTATACATGATTCTATTCGCTGCACATTTCCATTAATCAGTGCTTCAGCAAATATATAGTAAACTGATAACTGAAATTATGGATGGTATGCAAAGGCATCTTGTTGTTAACCTAATAAAAGTAGGCTTCAATCCACACAAATGCAAAATTCAAAAATTGGAGAAAAAATATTTTAAATATATATAACATGTATATATATATTTCCCGAACTAGATATTCATGGCAGGAAGGGAGGATTGGAAGAGTTGGCCTAGGCAACTATGTAGGCCTATTCTCATATGTAGTAAAATCAAGACTGAATTTTAGGACATAGCTCCGTATATTTCTGTACAGATATAAGAACGCTACCCTGGAATGTGTGAGCTTAAAGTTAATCAGAGGAATAATAAACAACCCTCCAAACAAGGAAAGTGTGCCTCCTTTTGTGTTGTTGAATTGAGGACAGGGTTTTTGAGAGAGTCAGACGACTTTACATGTTCTCTCCAGTTGAATTTTTAGATTATTTTTTCCATGAAAAGAGAAAGGACAAAGTATCATATAACAAAATATTTTCCCAGAAGTATAGTGAAAGCTAGACACTCATGATATTTGACTATAAGTATACATTAGGGGTCCAAATATATGAAAAAGATAAGGCAAAGGGAAATAGAATAAAAATAGAATACCAATTGTTTTTCAAGTCAGAAACATATCCTAAGAATAGAGAAAATGATGATTACAAAGAAAAATTGCTGAGTTTCAAGTAGTAATATGGGATAGCTATTTGAATGTCACAGAGGAATGAAAAGGAGGAGGAGGAGGAGGAAAAGGAAGAATAAGAAAGAGGAGGAGGAGAAGGAGGAGAAAGAGGGGGAGGAGGAGGAGGAGGGCTTCACTATCTCTAGTTTCCATAGGATGACTACTGTTGTAAGCTCTTTTCATGTATTCACTTATTTAATCCTCACTATGACCCTACAAATTAGGCTTTGGCAAAGAGGCCAGCTGACCACCAGAGAATCCTTCTTTACTTCCTTAGGGGAGACTTGTTGCTGGGAAGCAGCTTCCAGCCAGGACTACATTTCCCTGCTCCCTTATATCTAAGAGTGTGGGAGGGGGGTGTAACTAGTTCTCACCAACAAAGTGTGAGTGGAAGTGATGTGTGCCATCTACAGGCTGAAGCTGTTATGCATCAGTTCTTCCTTCACAGTCTCTTTCCTCTTCCTCTGAAATCTTGGAAGCCACATGTGAAGATGGTGAATCCACAATATGGAAGCAACCTGGGTCCTTGAACCACTTTAGAGGCAATCTACCCAACCAGGAACACTCAAACTAGATAAGTAATAAATTTTACCTTGTCAAACCATTGAGAATTTGGGATTTTTCAGTTACAGCCACTAGCATTACTTTAACAATTATGGTAATAAGGTAACAAATCAAATATGTGATCTTCAATTTACGGACAAGGAAGCAGAGGCACAGGTAGAAAATATCACCATTAGCAGAATAAAAATAATTCCTATTTCACTTTATTACTGCATTAATTATAATTTTTACAAGCATATGATTGTAGTCAAGAGGAATAATGAACTCTACCCAGTGACCTGACTTTTGAATAAATATAGAAGTTAATAAAATATATCGTACTCTATAAATTGATGACAAACATTTGTTTCATTGGAACAATAACAACAAAAAGGATTGATTGTGATTATTAGACCAGCAATGGTGGCTATTATTTTAGAATTAACACTGAAAGTTTCTTCTATTATTTGTGAGATGAGATGTGGGGGTTGGAATGACTCAGGTTGAAGGCTGAGCTGGAGGCAAAAGAGGAGCCTAACTGATGAGCTTAGGCCAAATGAGTCCAAACAAACCAAATTCGGGCACGGACTTTGAGACCATTGATATAATTTTGTCCCAGAGCCAAAAACTGTGGTTGAAACCTGTGCATAAATATTCCTCTATTCTAGACTTTTTGATACTGTTTCTTTTTATATGTTAAATATTAAACATACAAAACGTAGAAAGAGAATGCTTTAGTGAGGAATAAAGCAGCCAAGGACAAGTTCTAGTTTTACACTGAAATGCAGCTTTCTCATTACAAGACAAATATTTCATTTACAAAGGTTAAATAGGTTAATACTTAAAAGAAAGAATTCCACTGAAAAAAGAATCTAATCCAAACTATTCTCTGGCACTGTGTCTATTGTGCTTTCATTTGATTATCTGTTGGATCCATTTTCACGCACTTTAATTCTTTGCCATCCTGTATTGTATAATTCTCCCAAAGCAGATTTTTACACATCTAAAAGCTCTGCTAGCTCAATGATTCTGCCTTCCATGGTATCTGTTTTACTTTCATTTAGTCCTATCTTAAAATAGACCAATGTTTGTAGATGTGTTCTTATTGAATGACTGTGCCACTAGAATTTATTGGGGGCTTGGTCATTTATGAACCTAGTCTTATCCCACTTTTCCTTACACATATCTACCATCTTTTAAGCGAATGGGCTGGACAGAAATCTCTGTAAAGATTCAAGTGTTTCTCTGGTCTTTGCTATCTCTCAGTATTTTTCAACTCTTTGGTACTAAAGTGACTGTAAGTTCCCATTTCCTATCGAGATTGCTCTAAGCTCAACTTAATTTTTTTGAGGCATACAAATAATTACATACTTTTGGGGAAAAGACTAAAAGCTGTTAAAGGACATACAACAGGAGAAGAACACGGGTAGGTAATATTCAAGTAATTACCAACTGTCATTTCTAAGAGTTCCATAAGAAAAAAGATCACCGATGCCTCCAGACTTGAAGGAACTATAGAATCTGGACTGGTAGAGAGGTAAACATTTCAGAAGAGAAGAAAATTATATTTTATAAGTTCATTCAATAAATAAGTTTCTGGGTCCTTACGTGTCAAGATCTGTTCTAAGACCTCAGGGAAAAGATTGTGCCTTGCAAAATATGCCCAGTCAAAAGAACATGAGAGCCAGACCTGATGGCCCAGTGGTTAAAGTTCGACACACTCCACTTTGGCGGTCTGGGTTTGGTTCCTTGGCGCGGATCCACACCACCTGTCTGCCAGTAGCCACGCTGTGGCAGCGGCTCACATAGAACTAGAAGGACTTACAACTAGAACATACAACTACGTACTGGGGCTTTGGGGAGGAACAAAAGAAAAAAGAGTAGGATTGGCATCAGATGTTGGCTCAGGACGAATCTTTCCCAGCAAAAAAAAAAAAAACAACAAAGGAACATGAGTGGGCACCTTTTCTAATTCTTACTAAGGCTTCTTGGTGCTAGAAGAGGCCTTGATTAAAGCAGATATGGCCCTGCCCTCAGTTGGCTTGGAATGAAGGAGACAGACATAAATAAATGGTAAGTAAAACAATACACAGTTACAAATTGTGACAAATGCTATGAAGGAAATAAGTAGGGTGCTAACAGAGAGCATGACAGAGACAAATGAAGATTTCTTACTCAAGATTCCTTGTTGCCTCTCTGATGAAGTGATATTTGGGCTAAGACCAAGGGGATGAAATGGAGTCCAGCCATAGAGAAATGGGGGCTTGTGGTGGGCACTCCAAGCAGAGAAAACATCTTGCACAAAGGTCCTCAAACTGCAAAAATCTCCAAAAAAAAGGCCTAAAGGAAGACCAGAGTGACTTTTGTTTCTATTGAGTTAGTCCAAAAATGGCACTAAAAATGTGTTTTTGGCTAAGCTATAATAAAAAGTATTTACACTGTTCCATTTTAACACTAATTCTTCCAACTTTCTTTCTATTAATTCCTTGATAAGAGGTCACTCACTCCTTCCTTGGAAGCATTTGGAAACAAGTTGTTTTGTGAGTCAGGGTACAGGTCCACAAATTCTATCTTGTCCCAGAATGCAAAGCCTACCACTCCCTCCTGGAACAGTGCAAACTCAGGCATAGCAGGGGCCATAGTTTGACAGCCTAACCTTGAATATCCTGCAGGCTCACAAAGTCTGGGCTGACCTGTAGGTCCAACATTAGGGGTCTAATTTGCATGAGAGACCGACGTACTTGAAAATGACCTTCCCTGCTAATGGCAGAGGGAGTTGAGGAGTATAAGTTCGGTCCATAGAGGTCATAAGGGAAGGGCAATATTGAAGTACAGCAAAGCAGATCCTATTAACCTTGTCTTCCAGTCTGTTTTCATTGGAGACTGTGCCTAGGGAGAGGCCTGGGAAGGGAGATAGTTAAAATAAAAGATCTGGAACACCAAATTCATTTAAGACATGAATGAGAGTCACGGAAAACATAAAGGTCCCCATCTCCTTCTTTACCATTGAAGGCCATGGGTGCACAAAAGAGTGGGTGATATATCATCATAGACACTTGGATTGGAGGCAGCTACAAGTGAGTGAGAAGGACAGGAGATTAATAAGCATCTATGACGTGTGAGGCACTGTTCCAGGCTCTGGGGGCAAAACAGCCACAGCCCCTGACCTCACAAAGCAGAAGAGAGCCATTGGTCAATAATTATGCCAGTATATAAATATAAACTGTGATAAGGGCTTTGAAAGAACTATATAAGGTGCCAGACAGTCTTAGTTGTGTGGCCTTGGGCATATTACTTACATTTCCTTATCCATTTTGTCGTTCTGTTGTAGTAATTGAACAAGATAATGTATGTAAAGCACCTGTCATGCACTTCGTCTGTAATAGGCTCAATCAATGGTACCTCTTAATAATATTTGGGAAGAATACAAGAAGTCTGCAATTATTCAGGTTGTGGCTGATCTAGAGAAATGTTCTTTGGTTCACTGTTACCATGATTCTATTTTGACTCCTAGCTATTTTCGCCTGGGGAACTATAGATTGCACAGATACTAAGGAATTCAGTAACTGTCCCAAATTTCCCCATATACACCTCCATTTTTCCCCTACCATGGAGCACTGGGACATGGGTGCAAACTCAGATCTGTGAACAACTCTAGATATTTCAGTTTCTCAAGGTAACAAACTAAAATTTGATAATGACTCTGGCTGTGTTTCTAGTCTCCAACAAATGGTCCCTTAGCAAATCGCACACTCACTTCCTGAAAGTGTTCGGAGTTACAAAACTAAGCTTACTGGAACAAGACATTTAAAAACATATTTAAACTGAATATTGAAGAGCTTTTAAACAGATATAGTATGGGGTTTTACCACACGCATTAAATGGGAAATTGTCAACACTTTTTAGTCTGTCTTGTGGGAACTCCTCCAGCATCAAATTAAGGCTATCACTTTTCATGAAACAAATGAAATAAGCTCTATACCTTTACAAATGTGCATCACACTTTAAACAGATATAGCTGCACTGACCTAGCTTTAAGCTTATCTTTAAAATACAAATCACAAAAGTAGAATGTGAGTATAATATATTAATCACAGCACATTGAATGTGAGAACACCTCTAGTTTCTAGAAACCAAATCAAAGACTGAAAGCACAAATATTTCCACAAAACAACTTTATGTGAGAATCAACCTGGCTGACTAGCTAGTCTAGAAGAGGAGGGTGGCCTTAGCCATGAGTTCTACCACAAAACACCTAGTACAGTGCCTGGCACATAGTAGATGATCTTTCCATGGTGCTCCATTATTTCTGATACTCTGATCGTGGATCCAAATGTCCACACTGATTTTACATATGTAAAAACAAGATAGCCTTGTTGAAGCGTCCATCTTTATATCCCTGGATTTTCCAGATAACTAAAACATTCTCTTTGAAATTGATTTTTTTTTGAAGGAAGCATTTTGAAAATGTAGAAGCATATCCTGTTTTTCTTAAAAACAGTGGCTTGAACATTATTTGGACCTTTCTTCATGAATCAGGGTCATTTTTATGAATGTAATGTCCTAAACTACACAGCACTTCTTGGGAACCATTGATTTTTTTCATCTGTGCTCTATCCAAGAATTTTGGAAATCTCTTCTTAATGCAAAATGTTTATTTCTTAACAAACCAGTCTATTTTTATACATAAACATGCCTGTTTATTCTTCATATTTTTCACTCATAAGACTATATTTATGCCCATTCACATACAAAATATGGATAGAAGGAGAAAAATTGAGCCCATGATGAACCATTGGCTGAGGTGAGGTACCACATCACCAAATTACTGTCTACAATGTTAGGGAAAAAAACACCTCTCCTGTTATTGGGTATAAGGAACAATAACTTCCTTCTTCCCATTTCTATTTGGTCATCATTAATCTCATTCATTTACTAATTTCCAATGTTAGACCATTTAGGAATGTTCATTAAAAAGATAATTTATCCAGTTCTTATAAAGTTCTTGAAGGCCAGGTGCCATATTTGAGCCAATAAATAAAAAAAACACTGCAAATGGCAAGCACCAAAATTAATCAACCCACAGAATTATTTTACCAACTCCCCAGCCCCTCATGCTACACAGGCAATTCTTTTTCTAGTGACATAAAGGAAGGACATACAGAAAAAGAGAGAAAACAACCAAAAACACAACAAATTAAAAATTCTGCTTTACAACAAATTGGCCTCAAGCACACAAGTGAATAGTTTGCAAAACTACCCACAATTTTGTTTTTGTTTTGTTTTGTATTTATAACTTTAATAAATGTCCCTGCAAAAATTGTGCAGGCTTTTTCCTACTTCAGGAGTCTTTGGTTACCGAGGGCATCTGCACAAAACACAAGGGAGTCTTCAGTTTTCACTCACGTTGAGTGGCAGCAGCACTTTTCGTAAAAGCTACACTTTGCAGAGGAATTGCAGAAAATAATTACCAGGTCAAGCAGACCCTTTATCCTCAGTAGCTATCTATCCAAAGTCCCACTGAAAGATCTAAAAATGTTTAACTTTTCTCTGAAAAGTCCTTTTGGATCCAAATCTCCTTAAAGCACACTATGAAGGATCAATTCTAGAAGGCCTTCCAGTGACAAGGAGAACGAGGCAAATTATGACTCCTAAGCTTATATTTCTCTGTTAGATACTATCTCATATCCATACATAAACTCTGATTTATACAAATTGGCTCACTTTCTGAGGATTTGCTTTTATTTTAAATACAGCTTTTCAGTCAAACTTCACTTTTGTGGAAACACATTTTTGATAGCCAGGGCCGAACATAAAATACCATTATTTAAGTGGCAAAGAGTTGGTAAGTCAAGTCCACGAGGCCTGTGGCAGTAACTTACTCTGTTTGTGGTTTCTACTTTGTTAGACTCTGTGGAGCCATGAATCTATCTTGTCCTTAAAAAACTGAAAGAGGGGGCTTTTAAAATGAATGTAATGCTAAATTTATGTTCCCCAGGAGCAGCGTATCAAGGCCTTTGGACTGATTAGACCCAGATGTCGGTAACAATGTTGGTGTTATGGACCAACTGCAGGTGTGGGAATAGATCCCCTTCCCTGGGACCCTCAGCAATCAGACCAGTGGTTTCTTCTGGCTCTCAGTTTGGAGTTTCCAATTAACACTACAATGGTATTGTTGTTCTCCGGTATTAGATCATATGTCATGTAAATGAAGTTGAATATACAGTTAAACTTGACAAGGTGATTTAGGCCAAGGATACATGTGTTCAGTATTATAACTTGATTGAGGTTAAATAATAATAATAAAAAAAGCCCTGACATGCTATAAAGTTTTTATTATTTGGCTTATCAGTAGATTTTCACATTATGCTTTCATAAAACAGAATGTCATTTATAGTAGGGCAAGACGCGTATGAAAAGGGAGACACGAACCTACTTACAAATGACTGAAATGATTAATTCCAGACTGGATGCTTTTATATAGTCACTATGGCAATTGGAAGTTCTCTGTGTGCTTTTTTATTTGCTTGCTTGCATTTTCCAAAATTCTGTCCTAGTTCTTTATCTCCTCTTTTAACGTGGGTGATCAGCGCCCACATAATCACTCCCATTGGTGAGAGCGGCAGCAGTGTTTGCCTGAGATTGTTCTGAAATATTACTTGACTTAAAGCAGTGAATCCCTCTCAATAATGACCAGGACCATATTCCACCCTCCTATGGGTGTCATGTTGCTTAGAAGAGAAACCCAGTCCGCTAAAACATATTCTGATAGCTGTCATCTCTCTGAGTTAGATTGTAAGCTTCTCGGGGCAGGAACCTTATCTGTTACGTGTTTATAGGTGCCACCGACACTGATCATTCCATGAATAAATACCAATAAAAATAACCTCACAGGTCTGTTTCGTACTTCACACTCGTAGAGCATTTATAACTCTCGTTAATGTTGACGGACCGTGCACGGTATAGAACTTTCTCATTTTACTCATGCCTCCGTTAGTTGCAGCCATTTCTTAGAGGCCAGACCACATTGTAAGTCAGCTCAGTAAAATGTCCTTCCGTGTGCCAGCACGAAGGGAAAGTTTTACGCCCCATGAATGTGTGCATTATAAATGTAAAGAAAGACACCACTCATTTTTTTCTGAGAGAATTAATAAGCTCATGGACTAAATTCTTCACAACCCAATAGTATCACAACTCAGATGTAACTTTTTCAATGAATGATAAATCCCTGGGAAAATGAAGTTAGCTCGGAGAGTCACACCTTCTCTGTTAAGATCAGAAAGGGCTGATGGCATTCCATTCTCTTTTCATTACAGCCCATGTATGTGTGTTCGTAGTATTTCCTCTTTAAATTTATGAATTATTCACTATGGCTAGGAACACTGATTCCCGGCATAATTACAAATACTTTGGTAGGTTACTAGTGAGTCTCAATTTACCTATCTGCAAAAACAAATATAAGGTGAGATGGAACAAATGAGCTAATAATCTCTGAGGAAAAAGTCAAGTATTCTCTGCGGATGAATTGTTTTAAGACGCTACATTGTGGTTTGGTATATTCATTCACTCAGGCATTTATTCAGCAAATGTGGAGCATCTGTAATGAGCAAAGCATGGTGCAGGGCACTTGGATATAAAGATGAATAATGCACAGTCCTTTTCTCAAGAGAAGACAGACACATAAACGTAAGTGCCATGAAACAATTCCATAAATGCAATGATAGAGATACAGAGTATCATGGAAAACAAGAAGAAAGTAAGTGAAATTAAGAAGTGGAATTAAACATTTGTGACTGTATAATTTTTAAGGCTGTCCTATTTGTTCTTAATACAAAGGAGACAGTAAGCAATAGGATTTACATTGTGGCAAAATATGATTTGAGTAATACTGTCTAATGCTGTCAGGGCCACCATGAGCACTAATTAAAACGAGTGAAAATGTATGACATGAAAAGTGAAGATGTTAGGCCACTGACATAAAATAAATTCTTATTCCTTACTCTTCCAGGATATCCTAGGTATATTTATCATTAATTTTCTAACTTAATTTTTATCTAGATATTCCTCTTTATCTAGCTTTTCCTAAGGCCCTATCAAATGTTTATAATCTATGGAACACTACATAACTGTCCCCATGTGCAATGATAAAATGCAGTCCATTGATTTTTCCTTCAAGTAAGTAGAAGAGTTACGAATACAGTTATTCTATATTGTATGACCCCCACATTACAGTAATGTACTCTTCCCCCCTGCAAGTGATGTCCAAAAGCATGAAGAAAATGAGAAGTAATGATGTTAGTGACTGAAATTACCATTCGAAAAATAATTCATAGTGTCACTTAAATTTCCAGGGCAGTTTCTGGAAGCTAACACATTTACTATAGTGGAAAGTGGAAGCATAGCACGTAAACATTTCTGATACAAAGAAATCAAAGGGTAAATTCATTTAGGATAGTCACTATTATTTTCAAATCACTTTCAAAACAAACAATAGGCAATTACTTTCTCTCTGAGAAACACCAAAATGAAACTAAGGAATTACTTATAACTTGGATTTAGCAACATTGCACACAAATTATTCCAATATCAATCACGACTCTGTAAGGGGAAGTACTATTTATTCTATATCACAAACGAGAAAACTGAGGACAGAATGGCAATGTAACTCATTTATTGTAGTATGGATTTTAAATTGACCAAGAAAGCAATCATAATGCATAATTCAACTTGTAATTCCCTGTTGCAAATGCCTAGTGAGCCTGCTCAGTGCAAGCCATTGTGTTAGGTATGAAGTAGGACACAAAGGTGAATAAAACCTTGTCTGCTTTAAGGAGCTCACAAAGCAGTTATTCTGGACTTCTGCATCTTAACAAGATTGGGAGACTCTCATGAGATGTACAACCAAGAAACATATTTTTTCCTTAGGTTCTCTGTTCTTCATAATAGTAATCTCTACCAATTGCTATACCCAAGGACTACCGTGTATTACCTGTGCTGCCTCAAGCCCTTTTCCAGAAGGTGAAACTCTTCATTTCGTGTATGAATGGTTCTAACCCTGAGCTGGTGCTGCCTACCCGTTGTTAGAGGAGGACTCTTGTCCATAACTACAGAACACCAAGTGCCTGTTTTAGCAAAGCAAAAGCATTTTGACTCTATTATCATGAACAGAAATTTTAGATCCATGAGAGAAGCTAAATACAAAGTCCTTTTGCCCTATTTGCAATAGAAAGAGACAAACCATTCTGTAATATATACACATCAAAAAGAGCAAGCAAACAAGCACAATTTCTTTAAAGGGATTTACAGGTGTTATTTATTTTTCCCCAGAATAGCTATGGAAAGGGCAGTGACAATAGCACAATCACACTCTATTATTAGTTGCATCTGCCCCTATAAGAAGCAAAAATCACTACAACGTTGTATCAAGAGTCTTAGGCGCCATTGGGAGTTTTCTTGAGGATCTTTCGAGAGTGAAATAAAATTATTCTTAAAACTAAGCCATTAATCCAGTCTTCTGCTTTCTGATGAGGGTGTCATATTTCATATCGTTGTTAAAAAAATTCTGTATGCTCTACATTTCCCTTCCTAGAAAATGGTAGGTAAGGAAAGAAAGTAGATTGAACGGTCAGAGTCTGTGGTCTTTTGTCCAAATATGTGGAGGATAAAGTGGATGAACGATCCACCGACAAGTAGAACACATTCTTATAGCTTTGGATATGCAAAAAAGAGATTTAAATAAAATAAAAATATGGGGCTGAGAGTAATTTAGAAATAAGTAGACTGAGCACAGAAACACTGGATTTCTGCCAAAGATGATCTACAAAGAGTTCATTCTGGCATCCATAGATCATGAGAAGGAACTTTCCAGCTCTTTCATATTTAGAATCAGAGAAGCACAATATGGTTTGCACGGACTTGGAAAGAACCCAACATTAAGGTTATTGAAGTATTGAGCAGATCTTTGAGAACTTCTTGTATGAACATGCATATGTGTACGTATCTAAAATTATAAAGATAAAGAAATTTTCTAGGAACATATATGTACAAGAAATGTAAAGAGTGGGCCCCTTGGAAGTGAAAATAAGCAATTGTGTTGGAGGGAGTAAAATATTTACTTTAAAAAAATCATCTGTACTATTTGAATTTTTTAATAAGCATATTGTATTCATACATTTTTCAGCTTTACTGAGATATAATAGACAAATAACATTGTAAGATATTTAAAGTGTACGATCTGATGATTTAACATATGTATACATTGTGAAAGTATGCCTCCCACTGAATTAAATAACACACTATAAATAAATGTCCATCACCTCACATATTCTTTTCTTTTTTCCTTTTTGGTGAGAACACTTAAATTCTACTTTCTTAACAAATTTCAATTATACACTATGGTGTTATCAACTATAGTCACCATGTTCTCTATTAGGTCCTCAGACCTTATTCATCTTCTGACTAAAAGTTTGTACCCTTTTACCAACCACTCCCTATTTCTATTTCCCCCATCCCCCAGCCCCTGGCAACCACTTTTCTACTCTGTTTCTGTGCATTTGACTTTTTTATTTAGATTCCACATGTAAGTGATATGATGCAGTATTTGTCTTTTTCTGTGTGGCTTATTTCACTTAGCATAATGTCCTCCAAGTTCATCCATGTTGTTGCAAATGACAGAATTTCCTTCTTTTTTAAGGCTGAATAATATTCCACTGGGTATGTGTGTGCATGTGTGTGTGTATACACCACATTTCTTGATTTATTCATCTGTTGACAGACATAGGTTGTTTTACACATTTTTTAAACTAATAATTACAAGACTTGACTGGAACTAGCTACATGCCTTAAGATCGAAAAATTGAGACAAGTAACGCAAGAAGGTATATCGTTGAGTCTTGGAATTAGCTTTAATTAAGGTCTCGGAGATATAAAATGATTTTGCCCACACAATAACAAGACTATGTCTCTTTAAAATAGGAGAATAATAAATGCTGGCTTTTCCATCCCTATCTTCCATCCTTCTGTACATGCAAGAAAATATCCAAATAAGTATCACTGTAAGTGGCTTAGACTGAATCAAAGAAATACTGAAAAAGAAGTTTCAATCAGAAACTGTCTTTAAAATCTTGTTTTGCCTCCTCCTCCTCGTTTGGTTGACTTCTCTTCCTTTGCCCCTGCCCCTGTCAGTGTTTGTTTCCAACCTTGTCATGCTTATTTCCCCAGTACACACCTCCTTCCTGGGCAATCTGTCTCATTTACCAGCTTCAGCCACCCTCACATATGCCAATGACTCCCAATCTGTAGTTCTCACCCTCAACTTCTCTCCTGAACTCCAGACACAACTTCTATCTGTTAATGAGCCATCTCGACTGTGATTTTCTACTTCATATTTAGCTCATCTAAAACTGAACTCATCTTCTACCCAAACATGTTCCTTTCCCTATTTCTGCCAGCTCCATTAACAATATTATCATACCCAAGTGAGAAGCTCTAAAGTCATTATCTAACTCTCCCTCTCCCTTACCCTTTACATCCAATTGTGTCAATACAGTCTCTAAAATGTCTCACAAGAAAAACCAAACATGCCAAGACCCACTTTTGCTTCAGTCCTGTCTTGTCTAGTCTATTGCAACTTTTAAAAACCATTCCCTCCATCTTTAAAGATTTTCTCTTAACTTTTTCTTCCTCAATGTCACTAGATATTGAAATCCTCTGCTAGGAAAAATCTTCAAAGGCTCCCCACTTCCTAGAGGATTAGCATAGACCCAACCTACATGTGCTGGCTTATCATCATCATTCTGTCTTTCAGCCAAATAGACCGCTTGCTTTTCTCCTGGACTATGGCATGCACTTACATGCCTTTGCATCTTTCATCTTCAGCTTCCTTAGCCAGAAATATGACAAGTTCTGTGGGGTCGCATAAGGTGGTATCTTTTTCTAAGCTTCACCTTCCGTCACCCATCTGGTGGCAGTGCTGTGTTGGAGGTGTAAGGATGAGCCAAGAGAGTGAAAAAAGACCTCTTGCCAACTCATTGCCAGGAACTGCTCTGTCAAACAATGCCTGAAGAGTCTTAGACACCATGACCACCCTTAGTCAAAGAAGTTGAATAAAAGTCACAGGTGTTTCTGAGGACTATCCAGCATAGAGGAGGAAGAGACATAAAGTTGGAAAATAAACTGTCATTTCTTTGCATCAAGATAGCTGTGAAATAATTACTGTGGTCTCTGCTGACTCTGAGATGCCATCATGGTATACATCTTACTCAGAGAGAGATAATCAAATATATTTGTCTGATGACAAGGGAGAGATTGTTCTGTGTAGTTAATGCATTCTTGTGAGCAAATAAAACACTAGCCAAATGCTAAAGTAAGTGTTTCAATGTAAGTAAACTACAAAGCAACACAAATGAACTGTATTTAAGTAGAGTCAATTAAATAAACATACTACACCCACTGTAAACGGACCCCAGAGAATACTGCTAAGCCGAGACAGTCCAAAGCCATTTATCTTAAAAATCATGTGGTAGAAGGGCACATCACTCAACAATAATACTTCAAGACTCTGAACAAATATACTTGCCTTTTCAGCAAAACCTTTCTGTATTAATGCTTCCCTGGAGATGAATCATGTCTCCTTAAGAAATATTAGAAAAATAGGAAATATTGTTCGGTCCATTATATTTTCAAGTCAGTGAATACGAATAACTGAAAGGATGAAAAACAGAAATAAAAGAACATTTTATTTCTGTAGACAAATCAAGTAGGTGTGCTTGGTAAACAGGAAGCAATATTACCTTTCAATGTATGAAATAGCTCTTACCTGAAACACCCCCCCCCCCACACCCTATGTATCTTTGTATAAGCCTGGAAATAGGTGTTCACCTTCAGAGATCTAGAAACCACTTTCAGTAACCAATATTCTTTTCCTGGTTGTGTCTACCATCCAGATGGTAGGGGTCCCCCACAACTCCTGGAGAGAGGCCACCCAGAACATTTCTTATAATTTTCTCTTGCTCTTGGGAGCCAAGATGAAAGTGGGAGCAGTCAGGATGATTTAGCTGAACATGCAGAAAGAGAAGGCCCTATACTCCACTTCACGTACTCTTCACCTCCTACCTTGCTTATTCCACTCACCCTCATTCCCCACTGTAGCACAGTACACAGCTCTCAAGGCTACTTTATTAAGTGATGGGAAAAAACATCATGCTGGTCTCCCCTTCTCCCTGCCACACTTCAGACCTACATCCTCACTCCTACCAAGTTCAAGCCCAAGACTGTAGAGAAATACAATCCTTAACAGTTGGAAACCAATTCATTGTAAAAGATTGATTGCAAAAAATAGCCCCAATTTTCCAGACTTCTTTGTAATCGTGACTTTGTAGCTACTACCTTCAAGATGGGGCCAGGTTTATTTTCCCACCCTTTGAATCTGGGCTTTTGACTTATTTGACCAAAAAGTCAGTGAAATTGGCACTCTCTCAGTTTCGAGCCTAGGCCTCAAGGGGCCTTGCGTGCTTTCTTTCTCAGAACCCTGCACTGCCATGGAAATAAACCTGGGCTGGCCTGCTGGGAGATAAGAGATTGCCACGGAGTAGGGCTGAACAAGCCCAGTTGTCCAGGCCTAGGGCCCAGACATATCAGAAAGCCCAGCAAAAATCAATAAACCTGCTTTGCCAATGATTTGTCAGCCAAAAACAGAACTGCCCTGTCCACTCACAGACTCATGAGCTAAGCACATGCTTACCGTTTTATACTACTGGATCATGTGGTGTGGTTGGTTGTTACACTGCATATTGTGGCAGAAGATAACAGATACAGTCATTTACTTTGAGAATATGCCAAACTGGAGCTATCTCTAGAAACCCACTCACACTGGCATAAACCCCCTAAATTGTCTGAGTGCAATAGCAGAACCCCGGTGGCAATAATCTTATAGAGACCAGAGATGAGCCCCAAAACTCACCACTACGTTATGAGGCAGAGACCAATAAGACAGGAGGTAGGGCCAAATATCAGGGTCTAAGGCCAAGAGTTGAAGGCAGGAGCCACAAACAGAAGGCCAGGCAGAGTGAACTACTTAACCAACCCAGGCAAGAATTCTGTCACAGCTGGAATCAATGGAGGAAGAGTCAGAGTTAAAACCTGTAGTATAAGTGAAAAATAAGATCAGTCTGGGGAAGGCAGTCAGCATAGGAAAGAACCCCAGGAGAAAACAGATATAAAAAGGCTACTAGTTGGATTCCTGCCTTTTGGTATACAGATGTCTGAATGCTGGCTGATTAAGAACTAGAATTATATTGACCAACTGAATATATTCCTTTATTACACTGGATTGTATTCTCTGTAAGAACAAAAGGTTTGTTTGTACTTTGTTCAGTCTCAGCAACTAGTCCAGTGCCTACAAATACTAGATGCTCAACAAATGTGTTGACTGAATGAATGGATGAATGAGTACCTGCAGTAAACATCTAACTGACAGCCAGGTCAGCCAAGCTCTAGCACTAAGAGACGCTGGGGAGAAGGCTGATCCACATGGACAATTAATAAGACAGAGTTTTCAGATCATAAACTTTCAGGATTAGAGTTTATGATCATTTATTTCATAAACCTGACTTTGGATCCCTGGATCTTTCACATAACAGGTATTTAATAATGTTTGTTAAATTGCTTTAGAGGGCATATTTCTCTTCATTTATTTTAGATATCACGACCAACCGGGAATTATCCAAAACTATCTCCACCTCCATCACCTTCCTCAAGCAAGTACAGTTTCTTGACACTTAATGCATTCATGTGCAACGACACTGGGATCTGGGCATAAAATCAGAGTAGCCAGCCCAGGGAAGCTGCTCACAGGCTCCCTTCAGGGCTGCCTTCATCAAAGTCCAACACCGGAAAGTATCCCCCAAGATTATTATAAGAGAGAACAGTGTGACTTTTCTCGGAATCTGGAAATATACTATTTCATGTATTTTGCGCTTTCAATAGGCTGAAATACTGTGTGTCAACATAATTTAAATGTAGAATTGAATCTGTGCATTGATTGGGATTTCACAGACTATCATTAAAGGACACCCCTGCTGGAGGTTCCTATAAACAGAGGCCAGGAGGGGCTCTCTCTTTCTGCTGTCCTGTAACGTCAGTAATCAAGCAGCTTTGGAGAGTAATAACACAAACATAAGGCCAATCATAGTTCTGGCGTCATCAGTCATGGAACTTACGAACCTTCATGATGGGCTTCCTTAATTACTTAGATTCTTTCACACAGTAGCCAAGGATGAGGTGAAGCCTTTCCAAAAGCTTTTCACTAGCATTAAATGTGTCATTTTCAGTGATATAAAACAGAATCAAAGTTTTAAAAATGTAGGCTGCAAGTAAAAGGATCCACATTTCTAAACAGAGCACAATAATGCTGATAAAACAGTTATCATTATGTGTTGTTTTTTTCTGCTGATTCACTATAGAAGAAAAACTGAATCCACTCAGGCAAAACATTACCAGGTTTTCATAGACATCTAAACCTCTAATCACTAGCGCCATCTTAAACATCAACCTCTAGAGCATTCAGGTATATAGAAATATGGGACGGAGTTTATGTTCATTGGATAATATCAGAACAATCACCTACCATCTATGAGTTCCACTACTCCTTTTCTCTTTGGTTAGTTTTAGGAACCATTTAATGTTTGTTCTCTCTTATAATGCTCTGTGTGTGTGTGCGCGCGCGCGTTAAAGCCTTATACATATACATCCTGTAGCACTTTAGAAGGATCTCAAATTACTAAATTACACTTTTGTAGATATTAAGAAAAATCTTTTCACCATCCTCTTTGTACTCTACTATCAAGATCAAAAATGCTTAAGTTGACTCTGTTACTAAACTATTTTAATGGTGAAGTCATATCAGAAAGACTTGACTTTTCAAAACTGGAACTGGAAAGTCTGTTTGAAAACCCATTCTTAAAAAAGTTGGTTAATCTTCTTTCCCAGCTCAAATCCCAAAAGGTGAAATTAATTAAAATGGAGTATGGATATGTATCTGCGTGTTTTTCAAGTTTTTGATTCATGTTAGGAAATCTGAAAATTGCTTCATCAGATTTTCATAAAAAGCAAATAATTCTGCCAAAATTGCAGCATTATGATATAAATATGGGTATTGACAACTTGAAGGGGACTCTTTGAACATCAATCTAATTAATTGCTTCTCTTCTGTCACAGTGATCATTTTCTGTTAGGTGCCCCAAGACAGAATTGCTGGGAGAGTTGGACAGTAGAGAGAGCTAATAGTCAGAAGATCAAATGTAGCAGGAATTTATGGAGGTGAACTATAGCACTTAATTATGCCTAACCTCCAAATGCGAAATCTTCTGAGCTTCTGATGACACATCACTAAACTGAGATTTAAGAAGAAAGTTCTAGTCTAATAACAGAGTTGACTTTGAACTTACACAGACAGTGATAGAGAAACAGTGATAGAAAGATGTGGTAGGTGTGGGCTGAGGGGTGGGAAATGGAATGTACAGAAAAATTAAATCTAAATGTAAGAAAACACGTATACATTATTTTAAAGCACTCTTTTAACCCAAATTTATAACAAAAAATAACATCACCTGATTTTTAAATTTTAGCAGGTACCCCTTCCTCCTTGTATGATGACCAGTATTTTGTTACGATGAGTAAGAGTAAATTGAATGAACAGGGCCCAGGATAAAAAGACAAAGCAAGACGTTTGGATAGAATCCACACTAGCTAAGAACACTCTGCTCAGTTCAACTCAGTAAATAGTTCTTAGTGTCTATATTGGGTCTGGTGCTGTACTTGGTACCATAGAGACAAAGATGAATGCAAGAAGGCTCCTGACCTCAAGAAATGTACTGTCTAGTGGGGGAGAGAAACATTTAGACAAATAAACAAATGTTCGTGTGATACATGCACTATCAGAATCACAAAAGTAAAACAGAAGAAGGGATGAGTTATTCTGTCCAGGAGGGAGAGAAAGAAGGAAATGCCTCCTGACCAAAGTACTGAAGGATGAATAAGTTTAAAGATAAAATGTGAAGGGACTTCTAAGCAGGTGGAACAACATATATAAAAATACAGAGCCAGACAGCAGCAGGTGTTGTAAAGCAAGCTAGGGGCAAATTTTAAGTGAGTTACGTAGAGATAGATAAGGATAGAGATATGACCAGAGTCTTGAATTCCATGCCAAAGAACTTGCTTGCATGTCATCCTTAGGTGATATCCAAAATGGAAGAAGATGAAACTTGGAGCTAACAGGGTCAAATTTACATTTTAGAAACTGCGCCCAGGGCAGGGAGGAAGACGGATGGAGGAGTTGTAAGAGCAGAAGCATAGAGACCAGTGGGAACCTCTGCTCCAGGAAACCTCTTTAACTTTCCACCTCACCAATTGTTTTCATTGAAATGGAGACCTTTCTATACTTTCTACAGAACAAGAAAAGGCTTACAAGGCAACTCATCTTGAGGCCAAATTTTCAGATATCTAAGCCTTTTCAAGATTTGGGCTTGTAAGAAAAGAAGAGAAATGGTTATTTTAAAAGCATAAAGTGATCGTGACACTAAGAAGCATCATTTATGTTCAGTATTGCCTGGCATATGGTGGGCACTAAGTATTTATTAAATGAATGAATAAATGTAATTGTCCTTCAGATTGTGTCCCTTTTCATATTATTTACAAATCATTCTTATTAATTTATCACTTTTAATAGAGTTAACTCAGCTTAAAATACTTAAAAGTAATCAAACTGAGTTTATTTAAAATTTTTTCTACAAATCAGACTTTTATTTAGTCAGGCTGCCCTTTACCCCAATTAATCCAAATCAGTGAGCTTTTACTGTAATTGAAAGTTGTGCATACTTGCCATTTCCACTGACCCTCTAAGAGCCTGTAATGGCAATTGGAAAATTTCCAAGGTGCTGGTACCTTTAATTTCTCCTCTACTCTTCTTACAGACAATAGAAGTTTGCATTGCCGAGTGTAAATCTCTGAAAATGCTCCCTCATATCCTAAATGTCTCCTTTAGAAGTTTTGCTACTTCTTAACCCTGGCTTTACCTAACAAATCCTTACATAAAAATTAAGTAAATTCCTTGTACTCACCATCTCCATTAATTTCAATTACCAGCCACCAAGATAGAGACCTGAGTCTGCTCAGCTTCTCTCTCCCTCACTCAGGCAATCAGTTATCAAGCCCTGATTAATATACCACTGAAACGCCTCAGAGGTCTGTTGTTTCCACTCTGCTCCTCTGCTATTCTCCAACCACAAGCTCTCACCATTTCTTGCCCGGATCTTCCCAAAGGTTTCCTCTTCTAATGTCGTCACACTCCAATCCATCCAGAACCATTGTCCATGATATTTCTTCTCTCCGATGCAAATCTGATTATGTGACTTCTCCCAGTGGCTTTAACATCCTTCAGTGGCTCCCCTCTATTCACAAGCCCAAATTGAAACTCTTTAGCATGGCCCAAATGACCCTTTATGTGTGGTCGCCAGACCACTTTCACACCTCTGTACTTCTGCACATATTTTTCCCTCTGCCTGAAATGCTTCTCTGCCTGGTCCCCTTCTTCACCCAGCAAACTCATATACATCCTTTCAAGATGAGCTCGAGGGGGAAGGAGATGTAATACTGTGGTTAAGAGCATGGGCATTAGTGCACTCAAACCTCGGTGTGAATCTAGCACTGGTTCCAGCGGCATCCCAGCTCTACCACCTCCTGGCTCTGGGACCTGGGGCAAATTACTCAGCCTTCCTGAGTCTCAGTGTCCTTTGCAAAAGAAGAGTCATTTTACAGGGTGTTGTGAGGATGGAATGAGATCAAGTCTCTAAAGTGCTCATTTCAGTGCCTACAGTAACTGTGTAGTACTGACTCATTTTTATTTTTATTTTTATTATTTTTGTGTGTGTGAGGAAGATTAGACCTGAGCTAACATCCGTTGCCAATCCTCTTTTTTGCTGAGGAAGACTGGCCCTGGGCTAACATCCGTGCCCCTATTCCTCTACTTTATATGGGACGCCGCCACAGCATGGCTTGACAAGCGGTACGTCTGTCCATGTCTGGGATCCAAACCTGTGAAACCCCAGCCCAACAAAGTGGAGCATGGGAACCCAACCGCTATGCCACCAGGCCAGGCCCTCGACTCTTATTTTTAAATGTCATCTCTTCTGTGAGATTCCCTTCAATCTACACACCATTTCCTTAAGTCAGAATGGATTGATTCTTCTCCTGTGCTCTTAGAATGTTTTGTTTATATGTCTATTATTTCTTTAATAATAATCATAGTTAACCATTCAGCACTTTCTATGATGTCATTTTTTTCATGTCTCGAATATGTGTCTTAATTTAGATTTAGGGTTAATTTAGCTTTAGCAACTCCATGAGGTAGATACAATTATGATACCCATATTAGTGATGAGGAAACAGCCAGAGAGGATAAGCAATTTGTCCAATGTTACTCAGCTGGGTGGTAGCAGAACCAGCAGGTGAAACCTGGTGACCCTGCTCAAAACACATTCTCTTAACCACTGTATAGCACAGTAGAATATAAGTTCCTGGGGCATTGAAATCATATCCCTCTAATCTCTGTGTCCTCAGTATATGCACAGCTTCTACAGAGAAGGAAGGTTTATTATGAGCTCCTAAAGAGACTCCTGGAACTCAAGGTCTGTTCTGCAGCTGAACCCAGGATGTACCGAAAACCCAGGCACAAAGCCATCCATCTAAACTTGTTCTCCCCCTTCTCTCTACAGAATCAATTCCTCTGCTTTGATCCAAGGAAAGTATGGGAAATCTTATTACACTAAATGTGGTCCAGTACCCTGCCACCTCTACAAGGGAGGCAGCAAGGGGAGATTTCTGTGAGTTGAGAAGTTACTCCAAAACATATGGACTATACCCAGTGTACACTGCAGCTTTGTGTGTTTTAGCGAGCAGATGAATACAAAATTATATTTGGCAAGCTGGTCTCAAGGAATCCTTTGTTACTGTGGAGAAATTTTGCCACTTGATAACTGACTGAACTTAAGAAAAGAAAATTCTAGAGAAAGTGTACCTCCACATGTACATTCAGAGAGATGAGTATAAGAAGCTATATATATTTTTTGAATTCTTCAGTGGGAAATAGCATACTTTTGAGATGTGAAGTTTTTACCAGCTAAAAGTATACTGTGTTTGATATGGGAATAGGATTGTATATAAAGGCCCAGCTATACATTTCATCATCTATTTCAGCCACTTGTGCTCTTATTTCCATTTATAAAGTAGGTGAATATAAAATTCCCCAGGATTGCTCTGTATAGTTTGAAAAATTGTGAGCGGGTATATTCTGTGTAAAATTCGTATCTGTGTTGTGAACATCACTCAGTAAATCTCTAATTTAAACACACAATGCCTTAATAATGCCCGAGTTCTTGCTGGGTCTGAGGTCATATCATCAGCACGTACATGTTCAGAGCATTTCATGAACTATATGATGTCCGCAGGTCATTAATAAAAACTGAAAAAGTAAAAAGCCCCATAATTAGCTCCTGAGGTAACTTTGAATGTAACATTTTCACCTTAGATTCAACACCATTAAACAAAATGACTGGGGTTTATTCACTAATGTAGCCTGAGAACCATTTCACTATAGTTAAACTTTGCCAAATTGAAAGACACTCAAATAGCAATATGTTATGATTCATCGAATCAAAGGCCACAGATGAATCAATAGAGATAGTTGCTGCATAAAAAATGATAATGAACAAATGTAACAATATCACCAAGGTTACCTTGAGAATAGCAAAGAAGTGATTTAAAACCATCACTAAAAATAGGGTCAAAATATCAGCCTTGAATGAAAAGCTCATTAATTTTTTCACAGATTTAGGTAAAACTAGAAAAAGGCAAATAAGTAACCATTGGGAAAAAAATAATTTATCAAGGTATATTGTAAGAGCCAGGTCTCTTAATATTATAAGTAACCTGAGGTGTGGCAGACACACTAGCAACAGGTTAAGACCTTAATATGACAGTTATAAAAGCAAATTGTAAGGAGGAACAGACCCAGTACACCAAATCAGTGAGCCAATACGTATTTGTTTAAAAAGTCTTGAAGTAATTAAATAGCGCGTTAGTCAAATGACAGGCAAAGGAAAAAAGTACGTGAAATCATCTAATTCTTCCCTTATTTTAACTTTTTGATTATTTACCCTTGAACAAAGCCCAATCCCCAGAAGGGATTACAATGCTTACCTGAATTACTCAAGTGGCTCTTTGGATGATTGGTTAACATAAAGAATGCAGTAGCAAAGTATCAACAAGCAACTTGTTGCTTATTCAGATAAAAAGTGTTACACTGGTGTAAACTTAAATTAATGCTTTAGATAGCTGGTGGGAAACAGAGTCATCATATTTTTTCCAATGATAGAAGTCTAAAATCATATAGCTAGAAGCTGCCTTTAGGATTGTTTACTCCACCTCAGCATTGGTCATTTCCTTCTTTTATAGTACCCTTTTCTCAATATATTACACAATTAAAATGCTTTTTGTATTGACTGTTCCATGAGAGAATTTCTCTACGTATTTTTTAAACATTTCAACAGTAGCAATATTGACAAATTTTACCCAATATTTAAACATTTTTCTAAACCACAAAATACTATATACAAAACAACTAAATCATAAAGCAAGTAAACCTCATTTAAAAAAATAAAGGTTGAATTTAAGGTTGATCAATGAATGTTAATCAATGAATCAATGAATGCTAAACTCTTAGGAAAAGGCTACAGGCGGGTTAAGTCATATCTTCTCAGTTTGTAAGATTTTTTTTTTATCTAAAATAAGAAATTTCAATAATTTGCTTTGTATTTCAGCAACACAGGATAAATAATCATTTTTTATGTAATGAAGGGGTTTATAGATTGCTTTGATTTTGAGCTCTCAGAGTAATATTTAGTCTTTAGAAATCATCTTTTTGTTTAATACACATAGAAACATGAATTTCTCAACTATTTTACCTTGGAATCCCAGCGCAATATCTACATTGGTACAGTTTTAGGGAATTCTTATGCCCAACCAGCTCTGAACAGAAAGATTTTTTACAGAGCTTCAAGTGAGAATAGATGCGTTTTTTATCAAAGGAGTCATAAGTAAAGTTTTATAAATGTTATGAATCTGGATGACCATCCAAATGATGACCATAGTTAAGCGTTACAGTTCTAGCTTACGGCAGATCTTATTCACCGTCACAGAACCTGGGATTATGAACTTTCCTTTAGGGTCGCTAAAGACAGTTCCCAAGGCCACCTGATAGCTTCCGAATTATTGAGTGTTTTTAGTAGAGCCCAATTTAGAAAGGAAATCTTTTTGGTAGGACTATTTAATTTTAACCCCCAAAATTCAAATAGGATACAGGGACAGAAAGAGAAATAGGTAATTTTGCTACTACACAGAAAACAAAGACAATGCTCTGGCACCTGACTGGCTCACCCTTGACCTGAGTGGGACCACCTGAGCATACAGTTTGTTTAACTTGCTGAATTTTGCCTCTGAAGCTAATACTTTTAAAATACGGACTCCCTAACCCATATTGCAGAGCTTTGCAAGCTGGCTGGCTGAAACCTTAACAGCAGTGGTTCTTAATCATTGGAGAGACACAGATCTCTTTGACTACCTGATAAAAGCCTCAGATCTGCTCTCCTAAACATCAGCCTGCAAATACAAATTTTTGCACACTATTGCGGAGCTCATGGACCACCCGGCTGAAGCCCACGCATGGATCCCTGCTCTAGGCTAAGTCAGCAAAATCTGAAAACTTGCTTTTTCAACCGAAAATTAGGACATTATTTTAACTACCATGGCATTTGAATGACGTTTTAAACGTGTGCTGGTTTTCAGCAATACAATTTCCTTCATTCCACTTCATTTGCTAAGTATGTAAAGAAATGATGACACCAGATGTTTTGGTCAAGGATCTGTAGACAATGATAGATAACCATCATTCTATAGATGTAACCCTTCTTTATATACCTTCCCTAACACTGTAAATACATAATCTCTCTAAAATATGAAAAATCAAGGACAGAAGGGAGGTAGAATTTTGACAATATTTCACTTAATATATAAGGCCTTGCAGACATGAAGAAATTGGCATAAATTTTGGAATGCAAAATTGCTACCCATCTATATTAGTCTGGCCAGGCATGAAATGGTTTTAATTTATTTAGAAAACTCCTATAATGAACCATGATGTCACTACAAGGAAGACCTTCTTTCTGAGTATCTGGCTTTTCTAAGCCAAGTTATAATAGCAGCCACATCAGTAGGTTTGGGTATGTTCTATTCTCTCTAACTTACAGATTCAAACATCCACAGAAGAGCAGCCAAAGAGCCTTTCACGTCCACTTCCATCTATCTGGATATTAGATAACCAGCAGCAGGATCTACCCAAATCTCTGGCCTGGGAGTTACCGAGGCCAGCATTCTAGCACTCTCTCCTATATGCATGCATTATTCCAAACAATCAACCAACTACTTATTGAGTGTTTCTGTGCTGGGTATTGTGTTAGGAATGAGTTAATACCAATAAAACAATGAGAACAGTGCGTACTCATTGTAAGCCTTTAATAAATGTTAACTAGTATTGTTATCATTATTATTGTTTTCATGGTTATGCAAATTCAAACGGGTCATAATTCCTGTACTCAAGGAGCTGTGACCTAGTGAGGGATTTCAAATAGAGTGTGGTAAGATTATGATGGAAGTATGTAGAATTGTCACAGAAACTGTGATGTGGGCCATGGAAGTCCATCTATTGAGTCAGGGAAGTCCATCTAGTAAGTCCCAGGAAAGAACGAGTAGTGGTCAGCTAGATAAATTAGGAAAAAGGTGTGACCTTCAAGGGAGGCAATTATGTATGCAAAGCATGATATATCACATATTTGGGTGACTGCAGTAGTTTAGCAGGGTTAGAGCAAAGATTATATGTGGAAATTTAACAGAGATGAGGCCAGAAAGGAATGAAGAGGCAGATTATGACATGCTGTTAGGTGGTAAGCTAAGAAGTTTAAACTTTACTGTGAATGCCACAGACAGTTACTTAACAGACTTTTACACAACAGAGTTCTGGCACTGTTAGCTGTGTAACTGATTCATTCACTTAACTTGTTTGGGTTTGGGTTTTCATATGTGACACAAGTGAAAGGGTAGTGATCGTGGTTGTTGAGGTTTCATCCAGCTTGACTTTTAAAAATGATTCCATTGTTCTTGCATCAAGAATGACCAAAATAAAAGGAAGATTAAAAAGCTCTCATTTTGTCATAGCCAAATATAACTGCAGAGGCATCTGGATGACTTTTGAAATTTATATTTAGCTTATCTCTGAATGAAGTAAACAATTATTTTCTGATTTTGGCTTATGCCCTTTGCTCTATAGGCAAATAAAAAACAAAGACAGGCTTCCAAAAATTCCAGATATATCCTTCAAAATAATAATCAAAATGTATTTGAAGGCCTAGTTATAAGTTGCATGAGATATTTTTCTGTTTTGAATTTGCAAAAGGAGAAAAGAAAACCTACAAATTATTGCTCAGTCATTAACACAGTCAGGTTCCACTTCAGTGGCTGATATTCAATCAGCCGATTAAAATCATCTAGTCAGTTACCTTATGATTTTCCAATTTTATAGTCAGATCAGTTGGAGATGTAAGTAATTAATACATATCTAAACTATCAACAGTTTTAGTGTTGTAGTGAGTCTCACTAAAATTCTAATTTGATTGACAAGTATAAAATTTAACTTTTCTTCTCAAGACTTGAGTATTTCAATTGTTTTACTGAGATTAAAAGGGTTCTTCAAAGCTGCATCCATCCCTCAAGCAAACACATGAAATCTGATGAAACTGTCATAAATATATTCTGGCCATCCTCCACTGCGTTCTTCTCCTGACAATTTTTTCTACTTGAAAAATAGGGTCAATCAGCCAAAACTAGACAAATTGTTGGGTTTTGTGGCAGTAGAAGATAGGCAGAAGGTGTGAGAACACAATAATTCAAAAAAGAAAGTTTAAAAGCAAATTAACAGAAAATAAATGGCAATTTAATAATTCTTCATCTATCTGTAAGTAAAACTCTTCAATCTTCCTGAAGGACTTACTCTCAATCTACTGCTACTCTAACTTCATTACCTAAATCCCCATTCACTATACTTCAAGGGTCAAATTTGAGTGGATTTTGTATTATATTGAAATGTCTTCTCCCCTTTTCAATTAAAATCAAAAACCTTGAGGCCAAACTAAGCATGTTTAGGTCTGTCATCTCTATCTCTCCTATTGTTCCTGTCTTCTAGCATATTCTTCCATGCCGTCTTCTCTACCCAAAACACTTTGTTTTCATCACTTGACTTTCTGCCAAGATTTCCAACTAGAACTTGCTTAAAATTGCTGTCTTTCTGGAAGACTTTCATCACAACTTGAATCTAAGATATGAATTCTACACTATAAGCCCCTTTATCTAGTAAATGTCACTCATCTTCTCCATTTTATCTAATTCTCCTGTATTTCATCCATTCATATTGAAATTTCTGTAGGCAAACACCAAGTCCACCTTAGTATATTCAGAATTTCTGGGTTTCTGGTGTTCAGATGACTTTCTGCAGTACTGGCCTAGCTGACTACAATACTGGTCTAGGTTCTAAGCATACCAAGCAGATTGGAGAGAAGATGGGGAATCACACTCACCCCCATCCCCAGCCTATCATATCAAGATCCTCCTAAGCTTATGCCCAGATGCTCAAGTTTGCACCCCAGCCTTCTCAGCCCATGATGCCAATAGCTGTACTCTCAGCTACAGAATGAACAGTATGGGTATAGAGTACCCCTACAGAGGTAGTTCTAGCTCAGAACAGATTATTGTTTGGAAATACGTTTTCCCCAAAGTTGCTTTATCTCCTCTGTGTGATTTGTCCCCAGTAAGATAAAATTGTGCTTAAGTAAACACAGGATTGCTCAAATGGGATTCCCAGAAAACCAATCCCTGGACTCTTTTGCCAGCTTCTTCTGGGTCTTCTGATGGGACCACTTTCAGGATCATGCACAGAAGCTGTAAGGACAGAAAATCTATCCTTTAGTAGTAGTTTATGAGAGTCCGTGATTCTAGGAAGTAAGCGCATATCCCATAAACCACTTGCTGTCAACTTAGAGTCCCTAGTCCCCTTGATCTTTATCATTCCCACCTCCTCTGAGCTTACCTACCTGTTCATGGACTTGTGCACATGTTTTGTCTCTCCTTGAAGGCAAAAACTTTGTCTTAGGCAGCTTTCTGTTCTCCATAGTCTCTTCCATTAGTAAATAATATACTTTAGTTTCTCATTAAATATGTTTAAAATGAATATAGAGAAAACTGAGGATTAGTGTAAAGGTCAAGTATTTCCTGTTTGAAACATGGGTTATCCATCGAAATAAAAACTTAAGACAAGATAAACTCATTATGGTCAAGGCAAGCTTCTCAGAACAAGGTACAAAGTGAGCGATGAAGGAAGAATGCTAAATTATAACGGGCAGGAAATGATGCTGTCTAACTGGCTAAGACCGCAAGGAGGAGAGTTAATCCTGAGAATAAATGATTTCTAAGCTTCATCAAGATCTAGAATTTTACTATATTTCCCTTCCTTCCTTACTTTCTCTCTTTTTTTAGTCCTTCAACCTGACCTGATACTAAAACAAACATCTGGAATGAGAGCAAGAATCAGCAGCCAGATGTATACAGATTGCCCAGGGCCATGAACAAGCCAAAAGAACTATTCCATCTTCTCAACACCTGCTGCTCAAAGGCGTGAATAAAAATGGCAGTCCTTCACCTAATATCTCAGTCAAAATATCATAATATATCAGGCAATGAGCCTATATATTAGCAAATGCATCAAAAGCCACTGTTACACACAACCAAAATAAATTAGGGGCCACACAAATAAAAACAAATCAAAACAAGATCTAATTAATATTGATTAACACTTTCAAAAGAGAAATAAGAACTCTTGTATGGTCTTGGTTTTAAATGAACACTCAAGACTGGGAAATTTAATAATATAATCTGTAGTATTTAACATACTCCAGAACCATATTTGTTACCTCTTAAAGTAAAAATGATGTGATGAAAATAAGTAGAAATAGAGTGGGAGATAATCATAATTATCTGCATTTTCTCTAATTTACCTCTTCTTGCTCTAGAATCCCCACTCCTGCTAACGGTGGGGTGAAGTAGAAATGAAAAGGTCCTTCAATTTGACAACTAAAGGTATTTTGGTTACTTGCCAGCGTCTCATCTCCTGTCCTTCTCAGAGTAGAAAGAGTGTTTGAGTGAAAGGGTGTTCCTGTTGAGGAGAACCTGAGTTCTTCCTTACTCTGTGACTCATTCTGTGTCAGTCCTTAAACTTTAGTTCTCAATATTTAGAGAGAAGTTATTTTAGTGTTTAGGAAATTCCTTTCCTTTGTTGGCCAAGTTTCCTTTTGAGATAATTGAGTCAAAACAAAATCAATATAGAAAACTGATCAAGGTCTGTTAATGTCCTCCTAGTTCCAGGTGGTGGCCTTTTTCTCTTGAAGCAGTCAGTTGGCAACCAGGCATGTATTTCATGAGAAAATTTAAAAATACATTAGTGTGATGATGGATAAAGGGGATGTGGATGACTGGAAAAGAAAGCAGGACCGTGAAAGGAGAGAAAGAAAAGAGAAAGGCCAAAAGAGAAGAAAAAGAAGATGAAGATCGGAAAGAGAACAGCCAACAAAGGAGGAGCTAGAGACAGAACAGCAAAGTAAGAAGGAAAGAGGAGGACACACGAAGACCAGAACACGGGTGTCAATACGCTAACGCTCCCCCCACCACTGGGAAGCTGGCGGGGTCAAGTGCTGCTCTCCTTCCTCCCACCATCCACACTGCTGCCAGAGTGCTCTTTCCTTGAACAAATCACACATGGCCCCTCTATTGCAGGCCTCCAAGCCCCCAGTGGCTCCTCCAGGGTAGGATTAATTCTCTGCAGAGCCCTACAAAGCTGCGCCATAGCCACACCATTCTATGTACAGAAGCCATGTCAATGACACACATTCCCTCTCCTCCACTGCCCCTCTTTGTGCTGAGCTGCTGAGTCATCATCTGATTTGTTCCCAATGCCCTTCTCTTTTTTCTACTTGAATAATTCCTAGTCATCCTTAAAGACACTGCTCAAATGACACATCCTCCAGAATGCCTTCTGCATCTCTCTCCATGCTCTTATACGCCCTTATGACAACCCATGAATAATTCTTCTACTTATAAATCTGATTGTTTGTCAAACTCATACAACTAAGCTGAAGTCACTTTATTCTCTGTAGCCCCAATGCCAACCCAGGGACTTATGCGCACATGGTAGGGAGTCGGTATGTACTTTTAAATAAGCTAATCTCAACTGGTTTTCTTATTCTTTAAGAGTTGGCCCCATTGCACTATGATACTGATGAAGACAAGAGTAGTGGGTGACATCCACTCTGCTACTGGGCCCAATCCTTTTCTTGTTTTACCATCCTGATTACTCTCATTCTCTGACTCTTGTGTTGTGGTTCTGGTCCCACATCACATGCAGGCCCAGGGTGATACATATTAGAGTAGTCACCTTATATCAGACATGAAACACAGTTCTAGCATTCCATGCTTAGTCTTCACTCTTTAAAATACAAATACTGTCTGGCTCATCTGCACAAACTGTATCTTTCAGCGCTCATCAGGGAATCACAACCATTTTTTCTTGTGCCTTCAAACCATTCCCATACCCTACACACTTCCATCATCAAAACCACATTTTACATACAGTGATTCTCAACCAGTGGCATGTACATTCCTGGGGAAATGTTCCAGAATCCCAGGGAGGCAGGGTAAGATACATATACATTGAAAATGCCCCCTTGGGAGTATAGACCTGCATCTCTGTTAGAATTGTTGACTAATAGGATGACAAGAGGAGTGTAAAGTAAAGATAGCCTTCAGTTCAAAAGTAGGCATAGGCTGGACTGGATCCGATGCTAATACTTTCCTAAAAGATGTTTGTACCTGAGAGAAAAGTGGTAAGTTGAAAAATAAAATCATGTCTAAACTGGCTCCCTTCCAAAGGTACAACTTTTTCAGAAAACAGAAAATCCAAAATCCAAAGCTGGCTGTTGTGTGGTTGAAATAGCAAGAGATATCATGTCAGGAGACTCTAATTGCCATGGAGCAAACCAGTATAAATGGTGTAAGGTCAAGAGGTACAAAGTCTCTGTGAATGACTATACACTAAAGCTTCCTGTGCCTACAAATGTGTCCTACAATTGCAACAGCAAGGCGGAAAGACTATATCCCTGGCTACAAGCGGTCCTAGAATAATTTGGGGGTTGATGTTACATAGACAAGTTTCTTCTAGTTTTCGAAATCTCTCTATACTCATTTTCTATGTTCCACCATCAAAAGCTCTCATATTCCCCAACCTCAGGTCGAAGTAGCTGTCTCATTCATATTAAATATTGCCTTGCAAAATGTTATTCTTCTACTGCCTCATGACCCCTATATGTGAGTCACACTTACCTCAACATACTTAAGACAAGTTTTATTTTTTTAAAAAAGAAAGGAACAAAGAAAAATAACTATTAGTACTCAATTAAAAAGAAGGAAGAGGAGGAGAAAAGAACATTGCAGAGTCCTACATTGCATCAAAGAAAGATTTCTCGATTTCTTTTATTTGGGTGAAGGAGCTTTTCAAAACAAGATAGTCATTCTCAAATAGTCTTCCCCCTGCTGGTAGGTTTCCTACTCTGACAGTGGTGCAGTCACCGGCCTTCTGATCTGGGAGTTATTGCAGATAAATCTGGAGTACCCTCCAACTAGGGTTGCTGGATAAATGACAGGACATCCAGTTAAATTTGAATTTCAGATAAACAGCAAGTATTTATTTAGTATAAGTACGTATAATGCAATATGTGGGACATATTTATATTTTAAAATATAAGGAAGTGGAGAAAAGGAAATCCTTGTGTCCTGTTGGTGAAAATGTAAATTGGTGCAGCCACTATGGAAAACAGCATGGAGCTTCCTCAAAAAAATTTTTTTTTAAATAACAATAAAATGACTATATGATTCAGCAATTCCATTTCTGGGTGTTTATCTAAAGGAAACAAAAACATTAACTTGAAAAGACATCCAAACTTCCATATTCATTGCAGCATTATTTACAATAGCCAAGACATGAGAAACAACCTAAGTGTCTAAGAGTCCACTGATGGATGAATGGATAAAGAAAATGTGGTGTGTGAACATATATATATATATATATATATATATATTTATATATATATTAAATAAAATATTATTCAGCCATACAAAAAGAAGAAAATCCTGTTATGTGCAACAACATGGATGGGCTTTGAGGACATTATGCTAAGTGAAATAAGTCAGAGAAAGATAAATATGATGTGATCTCACTTATATGTGGAATCTAAAAAAAAAAACAGCCCAAACTCATAGATACAGAGAACATATTGGTGGTTGTGGAGGGTGCGCGAAATGAGTGAAGGTGGTCAAAAGGTATAAACTTCTAGTTATAAAATAAATAAGTGGAAAAAAATCTGGTGTTTATCTGAAATTCAAATCTAACTGGGAATCTTGTGTTTTTATTTGCTAAATGTAGGGATCTTACTCCAGACACAATGGGGACTTTGGACAACCCAGCCAAACCATACCTCAAAACTTAGATATGGTAACAAAATTCATGCCAGCCCTAATATCTTTCAGATACATAAGGCTATTCTCTATTTGGCTACCAATCAAGATTTGGGCTTCCCTGTGGTAAGTATTGCTCACTATTGCTCATCCCAGGGAAAGCGATGTCTAACCTGGTCTTTAAAGTCAGCTGTACACCACTGAGCTCCATTTTTAGTTATACTTGGGGTGAGGGGAATTCTGGGATAGGTTCTGCTGCAGAGATATGGGAGCACAAGATTCCTTCTCCCAGGAACAGAGATTATACCAAAAAAGCAAACTCAAAACTTTCCTAAGCAACTCTTGTGCTTCCAAATACCTCTCCTATTACCTCAGAATCCTGTGAGTGCTGGGCTCCTCTCCAGAGCTGGCAACTTATGCCAAGAGGAGAGGAGAGTGTGTGTGTTTGGGGGAAGAGGATGCACTTGTCCTCTGATTCTTCTCCTTTGGCCTAGAGGTGTGGTGAGCAGAGAACATCTGCCTGACCAGTATATGGTCGTTGGGCCCAAAGATAGAGACTCCCTCCTGGAGCTACAAGTGGCCAAATGGAATGTTAACCTAGAGAATCACTAAAAGGAGCAGGGCCAGAATCCAATAGTAGGCCAAGGAACTCAGAGAACCAAGGAGAGACTAAAGCAGGAAATAATATGCTCAACAAAAATCATCTTGGATGATTATATCCAGCAGGAGCTTTTCCCCAAGTATCTTTTGTATCCTCTCAACATGGTGGTGAAAGGTAGAAACAGCCAAGGACTCAAGTACAGGGCAGAAACTGGCCTGAATTACATAATGCTCAATGTCACCCAGTTGTTTGCTTTGTCATAGCCTGGCCCCAACTTTAATGATACAGGAAAGGGTGTCACTTCCATTTTCAGAAGTAGTACTGTCAGGATGTTGTAATGGAGCTTCCCTATGTATTTGAGGATGAGCTTAAACTCCTTCCTAGATTACCAATTCTCCAACTGTCTCCCAAAACTAAGTCCTATTTCTCAAGTCTTTTAACATTTTCATTACTCTTCTCTGGGATCTTTAATTTCAACATGTATGGAAGCCTTATCAGACACTGGTAAGATGCTATTGAGAAGAGAGCACTGGGTTAATAATCAGAGACCTGATTTCAACCCTGGGGGCCCGTAGTTCCTGGTACACGGGCTCTGCCCTGCCACTAATTTGCTGTATTATCTGCAATCAGTCACCTAACCCCTTTCAACTTCAGTTTCTCATCTATAAAACAGGAATACCAACACCACTATCATTAATAATAACAAAAATAACAATAACAAACATAACATATACCATGAATAATACCAATAATAAGAGCATTGCCTGCAAATAGCAGGTAAGAAATATTTGAAGACAAATATTTTCTAGTAAATATAAAGGAAAATGGTCAATGTCCAAGGCTTTATCTCTTAAAAATACTGACCTAAAGCCCACCAAGGAATCCCTCAGGAATTCCCACCCTTGGGAGGGCAACTGAATGGGACACCTGTGGATGCCTTACTTTACCGACTCAATTTGCCCCTATATGGTGATGTTGGTCCTTGTGATTTGAACTGCCACACATCCCTTAGGCCTTCTTGCTGGTACTTTTTTTCAAGATTAAAAACAATATTCTACTTACCTAAATTTTATTAACCTTTAGCATTTTAAAAAGGTTTAAAGATACTTCTAGATCTGTCAACATTAAGTATTTCTCTTACATATCCTCTGTTCCTTTCCTCTAGGTTTTATCCTAGAGTAATGGTTTAATATAATTTTACTAAAAAATAAAATTCATGCTTTTATTCATAATTTAATACCTTAGTCACATTTGTCATTGTTTATTTCATTGTTAATATGGTTCTTTTAATTTCTTATGCATTTCATTGCTAATTTAAGCTGAAACCCTTTTACTTTTAGTTCTTTTTCACTTTTATTTCTTTATATTACCTTATCTTTCTACTTTTAATTTCCAAAATTTTCCCCCTAAATGTGATTATCTCTTTATTTTGCATTGTTTCTATTCACTTGGCCCCTCAAAGAAATGATGATGTGTGACTGAGATAAGGGGTCAACTATGAAGATAATGCAAGTCCTAGGTAAGGAGCTGGATTTCTTCTTTTTTCTAGTTAAACTGAGAGTGATATTTTTAAGCCCCCCACCCCCATTACCATTCCTTCCAGAGTTCAACTTCTGACTTGAAAATTTTCAAGCTAAGTAAACTAGTACGCCCACAGGTTAAGTCTCCAGGATAACAAATCTTCCCCTAGTGGCAATGCAGCTGACAAGCTGGAATGGTATTGTCTTCTCATATTATGTTTATAGGGGAATCTTTGGGAAAATCTCTGCCCAGGGACTAAATCTCCAAGCTCCTGACCTGCAATGATTTTTCCTTCCTAAGGAAACACAGATTGTAGCCATTTTTTCAACTGAAGTCACTATGTCCATCTCAGTAAAATATCTGCACTGAGGGAGAATAAATAACATGTGAAAATCTCCAGCTTAAATATAAGTCTCTGTAATCTATTGAGAAAGGACTTGGCCCCTTCATTTGAGGTCAAATGAGACTTTGCCTGAGATTAGGGCTTGAAGGAGACATTTCATTTTTAATAGACCAAGTGGGGTGGAGTGGGGAGGTCTGAGATCAAGTTACCCTCTTTGCTTGCTGAATGGTGGCCTGAAATTCCCTTGCTGGGGCTTGTCTGTAGACCGATGGCACCATTCTATCTTCATGCATCCTTACTTACTGAGCCATGCAAGGCAGATAGAGAGGTTCCTATCATCAGACAACAGGGTATCTAAATATTACATGGGCAACGCTTATAATCAAGAATAAAAGAGTAGGTAAGCCCTTTGTCTTTTTCACTATGGGTCTGAAAATTTTTTTCTACACATGATTAAAACATTCTAAATATGATCTAGTCCAGAGAAGGAAAACTTCTTAATTTTAAAAATCCTAAATCAATTTTCCTCCCTTTATGGTAATATATATGTCCTTATCACTATAAACTCTACAAATTAACCCCAACACACTGTTGGAATAAAGGATGCAGGAGAGCAGGAGCTCTTATCAATGTTGTCACTTAGGTTTAATCTTAAAAACAACCAAAAGATCATGAATCTTCCAGTAATATCCATTAAAATGAGCTACATTAAGAGTCTAGAGTCAAGCTAATAGATTGTTTTATATTATCCCGCCCCAGCATAATGAGTTTTTAAAACGGTTAACTTCTCTTAGTGTCTAAATCTCCTCAACTCCCTTTCTTTATCATAAGAGAGAAGAAAATTTTGACATGGCCTGAGATTATTCTCAAGAAGACTTTTAGAACTGAAAAAGATACATTTAAAGGACTCAGAACCCCAGTTTAATAATTCAGGCCTGTCTAGAACTCTAGGAACTAAAAGAATGGGGCACCTCAATCATTTATGATTGGAAACCTCAACTTCCCGCAGAAAGAGTCCTCTCTATCAGTGGTGAACGGGCTCTTCCTCGTGACTGCTCATTCACCTACCACTGTGGGTTGGATTGTGTCCCCCCAAAGATATGTTGAAGTCCTAATTCCCAGTACCTCTGAATGTAACTTTATTTGGAAATAAGGTTTTTTGCAGATGTAAGCAAGTTAAAATGAGGTCATTAGTGTGGACTCTAATCCAATATGACAGATGTCCTTATAAGAAGAGAAGAGACAGTCACACAGGGAAGCATGCCATGTAAAACACAGGCAGAGACTGGAATGACGGAGATGCAAGCCAAGGAACACCAAGGTACGATGTCACCACGAGAAGCCAAGAAGAGGCAAGGAAGGATTCTACCCAGATCTCAGAGAGGGCATGGCCCTGCCAACACTGTGACTTTGGGCTTTTAGCCTCCAGAGCTGTGAAAGAAAACATTTCTGTTGTTTTAAGCTATACAGTTTGTGGACCTTTGTTACAGCAGCCCTAGAAAACTAATACACCCACTTAAGAGAAAGAAAACTCGAAGGGGTGGTTTGAATTCTTAATGAATGAGTTGATATATACACAGATTAGACTTTTACAAATATATTAGCCCTACTAAACTTCCCTGAGGTCCATCCATCCACAGAACCTCTCACCTTTCTGCTACCAATGTCTGAATGCTTGCAATCTAACAGTCACAGTGCTAAACAATTTACATCTGTCGTTCCACTTAGTCCTTACAGTAACCCTCTAAGATATGCATAATTTTCCCTATGTTATAGATGAAAAAAATGAGGGTTGGAGAGGTTAAACAAGTAACTTGCCTTGGGTCACGAAGCTAGTAAGTAGAGATCTGTGATTTAAACCAAGTCTGTTTGATATTCATTTCCAGGCTCTTAACCATAACGCTTATTGATTTTACTTTGCACTTTGTCCAACAATATTTAACCTCCTCAAATGTTCTTTTCTGCTCCTGGCATAGAACACTGTTTCTAAATTGGGCATAGGGAAGAGACTAGAATCATCTCATGGCGTGCTTTTTCAAACCTCGTAGCCTCTTAAAAGATATTAGCACAGAACTTCAAATATTCTCTCTCCTCTCTCTCTAACATTCCACATAACCCCATAACCTTCCCCCCACTTTCTCAGGCTGAATACCACTCACCTTTCTTTCGAGTGTCCATTTAAGCACAATTTATTTATTCAGTGATCTTTCCTTGATGTCATAGTGCAGTTGGGGCCTGTAAGAACACAGCCTCACAGCACCCTGCACTTCTCCTTCATGGCACTCATCACAGTCAAAACTAAACAATTATTTGGGTAGCAGGAGAGACCTGCTGATTGGTCTAAGGACCTGGTGGCGTGACTCACATGGAAGTCTAGGTAACTGACTCTTACACTAGTTCCATTGCTCCAAGATTAGGAAAATGTGTAGACTAGGCTGCATTAGCTTGGGGAAGCTGGGAGTGATTAATAAGGAGTGTATTCACACAAAGTGTGCTCTTAGTACTATCCTCTGCCATCATATCAAACATTTATAAAAATGAAATGGCTCAGTTGAAAGGTCCCGGTCACGTCCAAACTACACAATGAGCACAACTGCTCTTGTCTTAGGTGTGGAAGGCTGTGCTTGGAAAGAGGCAACTGATTCCAGAAGATCTGATGTGACCCTCTCTCATTCAGTCTTATCAACAACTGGGGTATCTGCAAGCTCATATCTCTGTGATTGGAGATTATTGCCATTCTCTCTGCTGTGTGTCTGCCTATGCTGATTTCCTCCTGAATAGTGCAGAGAAGTAAATCTTATTTAATTCCCCAGGTGATGTTTGCTCTGGAAAATAAATTACTGCATTTCTCAAGACCTAGTAAGCATGGGCTATTTCTCTCAATAATTAAGATTCCCCTTTCAGAGTGAAGAAGGATGAAACATTAAATATAGGTCCAAATCTTCTACCTTTTCTCAGGGACTCTAAAAATTTTTTACTGTAACAAACATGGATGAGAGAAAATAAATTCCTTCTCTAAGGAGTAGGCCTATATGTATAAAATAGTGCTATCAGAGGAAAATGTAGGCTGATCCTGTTAATCCAAGGAAATAACAAGGAAAATCTCTCATTTCACTCACAATACACCTTAGTTTATATATCTCTCCTGGTAAGGAGCACAGAGGTTGTTTAGGTGTCAGGCCTTAGATTAACAACTTCTTTTCTCTAAATAGTATATGCCCCCAACATTTGACATAATTTTTTTCCCAGAGATCTAAATGCTAGGATTGGCAAAGATATTGCCAAAGTTCCATCTCACAAATCCCAGGCTATGGCACACCTGCATGCAGTCTGTAGATTTATAAATCTATTTTTAAATTTTATCTAATTTAGACTGCAATGTTTTCTAAAAAAATGTTTAAATTGGTCAGGATTTGCTGCATAACATACAACCCCACCTCTCAATGGCTTGTAACCACAAATATTTATTTCTTACTCATAGGCCTGACACTTGGCTGGGGCTCTACTGGGCTCAGCAGGAATCCATGGGCATCTGCTGGGATTGAGCTTGGTTGCAAACTGCAGGTAAGGTTCCAGTGTGCTCCACCTGTCTCCTTGGTCCAGGACTGCAGAAGGAGCCTTTCTCAAGGTAAATGCAGGAGAGCAAGTGGGACGAAAGATAAAAGGTGCTTTTTAAAGCCAGAGCTCACTTTTCCCCTCATTTCATTGGGCAATCCAAATCACACGGCCAAATCCAAAACCAATGAGGTGAGTGATACATATTCTATCTGTTCTCTTGGGAAGCCCTAAAGAGTTACATGGTAAAGGGTGTGGATGTATAATTCTACTACCAGGAAGGGATGAAAAGTTGGGAATGATGACCCAAACTAACACAGTTGTCAACATTTAAAAATTGGGATGTTGTCCACAAAAATCTGAATTTCCAGCCTTTCTTGAAAAATAAAAAGATTTACTAATATGAGCCCAGAGCTCAAAATATAATTTATCATATTTTCACAAAGGAACCTATAGAAATAGGACTCCCGATAGAAGACAAAGCAGCTCTTATTTCTTTGAATCATGACCTATGAATCAATAATCATCCACACTAGCAGTCACTCTTAGTCTAAGGGAAAGCCCACTGTGTCTGTGCTTCAAATGTCTGGGTTCAAATCCTGGCTCACCACTAACTACTGTGTAACCTTGGGCAAGTCACTTCATCTCTCTGAACTTCCATTTCTTCATCTCATAGAGTTTTAGTGAAGACTAATTGAGATAATATATGTGAAAGCTGTTCTGTGAATTGAAACATGCTACACAGATGTTGGTTGTCATTATTAGCAGGGCTCACCTAGTGAAACTCAAATTACTATTTAAGGAAATGACCAATTTGCATAGCCACCTGGATTTTTACTGTCAACGACTTTGACTGGGATTCAAATGCTTTAACAGCAGGGTTATTTCATTCACTGAAGATCCAGCTGGTGTAGCAGTTTGGGACGTGCACTAAAAGATGCTTGGAAATACCTGCTGGTCTTTCAGCTATTGTGCTATGAAACCAGATAGGGGAATCCTTTTATCATTTCCACAGCTGAATATGCTTTCAACCCCCTAACAGAGCCAAAATTGTCAGACCAAATTCTACTTGTGATGAAATCCAACTAGGTTAACATGCTCTTTCCTTGTTAACCACCTAGGCTTTTCTGGATGAAATCCTGCAGCCCTAAAACAGGCAAAACTTGACTTAACTTCAAGGAAAGTTTTGGATTTCAATGGACCTTTGAAGTCCCTTCAAAAGAGATAAGGACTTCAATGAGAGGTTTGCCTATACAGAGGACCACAGAGGCAGGCCATTTGTAGAAATTCAGTTCATCTAGGAGCAGAAGTTGTCTGGTGAAAATTGGTTCAGTAAGGAGGGGCTAAGTGAAGCGTGTAAGTTCAAACTCAGGAGAATGAAAATGAGTCTATTTTAGATCATCAGACTTTGTTGTTTTGTACTTTTCTTCATGAGTCCATAAAAGCAAGCCTTTTATTTTTACTGCCATGAAAGCCAATCAGTCTAATGACTGTGGTTAAATTAGAGCCACAATATACTATACAAAATTTCAGAAATGCCTAGCACATAAGTTTTCAATATATATTTATTTAACTATTTAATTAATAAACAAATATTTTGAAATAAAGATTTCCTCAAAGGCTGTGAATTCAGGCTGTGACTCGTGAATAAAGACCTTCAATTTATATTACGCGCATTCTTCAATACCAGATAAGCTAAAGTGGCAATTCTTCAAATAGGTTTTATCACACAACATTTTCCAAATCAAGCTAATAATAATTGCATATTGGGGATCTTTATCTCAAAACGTTTCTATCAGGGCACATTATGCTGTAACTAAATCATTTTTACTGTGAAAGTTATTGTTTTCTAAGCTGCAAGAAGTGTCAAATGGTGCCACAGGAAGTTAATTATAGCAAATGTATTTAACCAGAGCTCACTGCAGAAGAGATTTCATCAAATAGCTGTAATACATTTATATATATAGTTGACATTCCATAAGAAGAGTTTTCTTTCTGGAAAATGTGGTTCCTGAATATGTATTGGAATTCTCAGAGTCCTTTTGACTTGGAAGACAGTAACTCTATCAGATATGAAGCAAAAGATGCTCTCTTCAGCTAAGAAAGTTATTACACTAACCCATATTTGCTAGAGACTTTTAGAATGTTCTTCAGCTGGAAGTTGTACTAAGATTCAGCAATCATCAAAACATGAATTCTAAAACATAATACTTTTTTCCAGAAAAAAACAACATATTGTATTCTGTGCTGAATTCTAAGGATTTTATTTAGTCCACAGATTAAGATCTTAGAGTAAATATAATAAAAATACTTTAAAGGTTATGTATCAACAAGGTGTCAGTGTGCATAAGGATGAGGTATTCTAGTCATAATTAAATTTCAAATCTAATTATAATTTGAGGCATCCTTTTAATTACATTGCAATATTTTCTTTTCCTAGGAAGATGAGTGGTATAGCGTCTTTTATCTGTAATTGTCATTTAATTAAAAATGTAAATAAATCAAACCTTCTTAAAAATATTTACTTTGCACATAAAAAGAGGATTTATAAAGTTGGGTTTTATCTAGTTAATCATATTTACTTTGAGCCATAAACATATGATGTATGAACACACAGGAGTAGAGGTCTAAATTTCCTTAAATATTATGAAGCGAAAAAAAAAATCTTTCCAGTAATTATCTTTCTTGCCAGTGAGAATTCTTCTGTCACTTCTGGCAAATCCTATTAATCCTTCAAAGCCAAGTTCAAATGTCACCTCCTTTGTGTGAAAGCTTTCCTAACTCCCAAAGCCAAATTCAGGGGTAGGCAACTGAGCAACAGCCAGCAACTTAAATCCATAAGGGACATTGAAATATCCCTGCGATTTTACTAAATTCCTTGGGGAAAGAGTCTTTAGCAGAGTTCCCTCAGAAAGAGGACTACATGTTGTTAGAGAGAAACTTGAGCCACTTAGGGGAGGAGAGAAACTATGCCCCTCCCCCAAGTGGCATATATGGGTATCAGAGAGCACTAAATTGCCTTCTTAAGATCCAGCTTCTTGGCAAGCTTCAATTCTCCTCTGTGGGACGTACAAGTTTAAAGTCAAAATGGGATTCTTGGACAACAGAGGACAGGCTGGGAACAGGCTTAATTGTTTCTCCTCTGCCCTACCCCCAGACAGTGATAGACCTCTTCTCTAAGTTAATGTTAAACAAATATTTGCAAACACCTCCTAGTCCTATTTCCTTGCACTACTACAACATCAGACCATAGAATATAAACTAGGACAGGAGGGATGAGAGGACATGAAGGGGTAAGTCACAGTGAAAAGATGATTAGATCAATGAACGGCAGAACCTATAAGTTGGGAAGAATTTTGGAATGGAGAATGAGCTGGAAACTTAGAAGGGGGTGGTCAGAGAGTAGGAACGTGAACTGAAATTGTAGGGAGATTGTAATTATTAGTCATGATGAAGGTTTGGCTATGACAAGGGAGCCAATGACTGAGGTAGGGTGGAGGATAAGATCATTGGAGCAAAGGAGCCCAAGAGGAGGAAGAGAGTGGAAGAATTGTCCTCAAGAATAATGAAATCACCAAGAATTAGGACAGACAACATTGGAGTCAGTGACAATGAGCCAGGAACTCAAATGTTCAAGGAATTAGGGAGAATAGCCTAGGTACCTTAGATGACAACAACAAAGAGAAGGTAGTAGGTGGTTTGGTGGTTTGATGACTTCAGACTCAAAGTTGGGGTTTATAATCAGAAAGAAGGAAGAAGGGCTAGAAGTAGCAACAAGAGCAGAAAGGCATCTAACCTACCTCCACACAACAATGAGAGAGAGAAAACAGCTATCATTTGAAAGAGGAGGTGGTGTCTTTAGGAGAGAACCAGGTTTTTCAGCTAGTGATATGAAGTGACAGTGATTCGGAAATAAAGGGAATGTTCACAAAAGAGGTTGAGGATATAAGAGATTTTTGCTGATGGCTGATTACAAATTCCAGGAGACAAAGTAGAAGTGTTGGTGATATTGGAGAGAGATAGGCTATGGGATCATGAAAGGGATATACAAAGCCATATGGGCAGTAAGGTGTGGAGTTGTGGGATTACCTTGCCATGTTGGGGTTCTTGGAGTACTGAAATAAATAGGGTTAAAGGATGAAATTAGATTAGTCCTGATGGTCTCAAGACTGATGGTGATGATGAAGCCGTGAGTGTTGTGTGGGAAGAGGGGACATGGGTCAGCCAGGATCTATAAGTCCTAGGACTCTTTCTTCACCCTTGCCAGTTTGGAGGCCATGACAAGGTGGTCTCAGCCAGAGCACTGGGACCTCTGTGGCACCCTCTCTTAAAAACTAGAGCACTCAGGTTGAAGGATTTTACCCTGAGCATCTGGCGCTCTTAACTCCTGCTACACTATGACCTTTTTTTTTTTCTTTAAAAAATGGAGATCCATTAAATATTTTTGAGAACAAGAATGATAAAATTCAAGTCATGTTTTAGGAAAATCCAGTAGCTTTTAGAAGTTGGTCTCAGAGGGCCAATGGGCATTGATGATGGGTCACCTCTAAGATTGCATACTGGAAGGAATATCTTCTGATCATCAACATCCCAGTTGCTGCCCTTGCCTTTTCAAAAGGCCGTCAATGATCAGAAAATATTCCTTCCAGTGCAAAACCTTAGAGGCTCTGGATTTTATTTTATTGAGAAGCCATTATTTCTTGAAAAGAAGTCATATTAAAAACTACTGGATTCACTGATCTCTCTGTGAGAAAACTTTTCCCCTAGAAACATTCTCTCACCCTTTTCCAGTTGTTGATCACAGGTTACCTTCTCAGCAAGACTTTCTGGAGAGCCCTATTTGAAAATGCTATCCCTACTCCCTTCCCCACTTTCTATTCCTCCATAACATACACTACAGCTCTTTCATTTCTTTGGCAGCAGTCCTACAACCCCCATCTCCAAAGTAGAAGATAAAGCTCTATGAGGACAGGGATGTTTGTTTCTTCCTTCCCTTATTATATTCTCAGAGTACAATGAGTACTTAATAAATGTGTGTTAAATAAATCTGGCTTCATCTCTACTTTTCCAGACTCGTGTTCCTCCCCACACCAAATGATTCTACCTCAGCGGACTAGTCAGGGCCTCCCTATTTGCTATGCCCTTCCATGTCTTCGTGCTTTTCCTCAAGGAATTCCCTCCATCTGCAATGCACCTTTCCCACACTCTCCATTTATGGAATTTCTATTCATCTTTCAAAACCCAGTTTAAATATTTCCTCCTTCATTAGGGTTATAGTTGAAATCAGCATTCTGATGCCAGTATTGAGATCAGTATTCTGATATCACCAATCACGATGTATTTTTTCCTTCCTCTTTATTCTCACAATATTTGACACATATGCCTATTATATTTTTATTCTGTTGATTATTATAGCTAGTTGTTCATGTGTCTGTATTTCTAACTAGAATTTATAAGCCCCTTGAAATCAAGGATTATGCTCTAACCATGGTTATATTTTCAAAGGGTTTATCACAATGCCTGGCATATAATACCACAGTAAGTACTGGATTGGATTGGATTGAATTACTTTCATACCTTGTTTTGCCTGTGTACTCACTTCAGCCATTTTCTTCATTCTTATTCTATGATCCAGGTTCTGGGATCAATATGCTCATCATTTGTAAGGAGGCCCTTGTATTATCTAAAGGTCAAATGACAACAATGCCATAAAATCAGTTCCACATGCTTCTCGACTGTGATGGTTAATTTTAGGTCAACTTGACTGGCCACAGGGTGCCCAGATTAAACATTATTTCTGGGTGTGTCTGTAAGGATGTTTCTGGGTGGGATTAGCATTTGAATTGATGGACTCAGTGAGTAGACTGCCCTCCCCCACACAGATGGGCAACATCCAATCCTTTGAGGGCCTAAATAGAACAAAAAGTAAAGGAAGGAGGAATTTGTTCCCCCTGTTTTTTTGCTTCCTGCCTGCTTAAATTGAGACACCTCATCTCATCTTCTCTGGCCCTGGAACTGGGATTTAAACCATTGGCTCCGCTGGTTCTCAAACCTTCAGACTCAGTCTGAATTATACCATCAGCTTTCCTTGTTCTCCAGCTTGTAGAGGGCACATTATGGGACTTCTCAGCCTCCATAATTGTGTGAGCCAATTTTTCATTATAAATCAATCTCTCTATATAGATAGATAGGTAGGTAGGTAGGTAGATAGGTAGATAGATAGATAGATAGATAGATAGATAGATAGATAGATAGATAGATAGATAGATAGATAGATAGATATAGATATATATCCCTCCCACTGGTTCTGTTTCTCTGGAAAACCCTGACTAATACATTGACCTTAGAGCTCCCCCACTATCTGACTTTTCTGGATATAACAATAGCCAGGTTATGCTGTTAGACTCATAAAGGGAGCTCAGGTTTCCTCATGCCTTCCCTGTGAATGGGAAAATGTGAGAACAAGGCCATGTTATGGTGTATGTGAAGACTTGTGGGGGCAGGGGCTTGTAGTTTTACCAAGGTGTAAAATGGGTTAAAAGTTTGACTACATTTTAGTTGGTCTCACTGTGGTTTTCTTCCTTTTATGAAATAGAGGAAATAAAAGAGTTAGAGGTAAGATTGGTGCTTTTAGTTGAGATGGCTAAAATTAGAGCAAATAAAAAAATTCTTGATGTCCTACAGCCCAGGAGTAACCACACCCCCTGAGGTTTCCTCTTAGAAGCTGATGTAGAGTAAAAAACAGAAATCTTCAGATTCTGAAAATAACTCCTTTCCTTCTTTCCTTCTTTTATTCAATCAACAAACTTTTATTAAACACTGTGTTCTACCCTTTACAGAAAGAGGCTCTGTGGATACAAAAGCAAATAAAAACAAGGTCCTTTCTTTTAGAGGTCAACAACATATGATTGGTGCCACGATTCATCTATGTATAGGGAATAGAAAAGGGACATATCTAATACACGTTTGCTAACCATCTGCTATATACTAGGCGCACTCACAAATAAAACAGTCCCTGCTCTCCAGGAGTTTATCATCCAGTGGGGAAAATAATTTAATGCATTTCCATATGGAAGTATAAAGACCTATTCTATATAAGTACTACTCCTATTGGACTCAAAGTGGGAGGAATAGGAATAACTCTACCTGGTTTAGAAACAAAGAGAGACATGTGTGTTCAAAAGTTCAAAAGTCTAAATTCAGGTTAGAAGATGAGAAATTCACCTATGTACTGCAGGGAAGGAAATCAACCAAGCTTGCAAAAGTCAGCTTATAAAGGTCCCCTACAGCCTCTTAAGGAGTATCATAGAAATATTCATGGAGATGATTACAGAAAATGTCTTGAAAGTGAAAGCACCTGCAGGTAGGGACCCCAGTTAGGAATGATTTCTGAGGGTCCCAGAATTTTGGATTGGGCCCATGAAATCATTTTTAAATCTAGGAGTTTAACAAAGAATTGAGTTTTGTTAAAAGGCTTTTATTAAAGAAGTTTATTATGAAAGATAAGGGCATTTTACAAAAGCAGTACCATCTAGTATTACAATGATCTCATAACATAAAAGATATTTTAAAATTTATTTGTGGAGCCAGCCCTGTTGGCCTAGCAGTTAAAGTTTGTCACATTCCGCTTCAGCGGCCTGGGTTCAGTTCCCAGGCATAGAACCACACCACTCATCTGTCAGTAGCCATGCTGTGGCGGGAGCTCACATAGAAGAGCTAGAAGGACTTACAACTAGAATATACTACCATGTACCGGGGCTTTGGGGAGAAAAAAAAAAAACTCATTTGTGTATATATAATATACATAGCAAAAAGCTCATATCCTAAGTGAAACACATAATTCACATAAGCGACGGCTGGACGAATCTTTACAAACTAAACCCATTTGTGTATCTAGCTCTCAGATTAAGAACTAAAACATTACCCATAGCCCAGAAACCCCTTTGTGCTCCCTTCATTCACCACCCCACTCCTCACTGACTTCTAACACTAAAGATTAGTACTCCTTGTTTATGTATAATAAAGGATGTTTTAGCACTAAAAAGAAAGGAAAATGATAATTATTGATTTTAAAAGTCAGTGTCTTTTAGTTGAATAAGTTTGGATTCACGAAAAACTCATCTTCTGAAATATTGGGTTTTTTTCATTTTACCATAAATTGGTGAAAAGTTTACCATGGATCAGCATTGGCCCATGGACCTACCTTGAGAAATCAACAGTCAAGGTGAAAGATGATGGAAAACCTGCATTTTATTAGTTATATTGGGAACAAAGAGAAAAAGGAGAGATGTAGATGACTAAAAAAAGGAGGCTCTTAGTTGTATGTGTGTGGGGGGGAAAGAAGAGTCTAGAATAAATATCAGTTTTCAGGTTTGAGAATCTGGGTGTGTAGTGGATCCAATAATTAAGAAAGAGGAATAAAGGAAGGGATGTTTGGAAGAGGTAAATTAAGATTTTAATTTAAGACATAATGAATTTGAGGTTTTTAAGGGACACTTAGGTATAGATGCCTAAAAAAATTTGTTTTTAAGAATAAAAGTTGGGGGCCACCCGGAGGTGCAGTGGTTTAGTTCGCGCTTGGCAGCCCAAGGTTCGCAAGTTCGGATCCCAGGCGCCTGTGGACGCACTGCCTGTCAGCCATGCCGTGGCGGCGTCCCATATAAAGTGGAGGAAGATGGGCACGGATGTTAGCCCAGGGCCAGTCTTCCTCAGCAAAAAGAGGAGGATTGGCAACGGATGTTAGCTCAGGGCTGGTCTTCCCCACAAAAAAAATAAAATAAAAATCATTAAAAAAGAAAAAAGAATAAAGGTTGGCATATCTATTGTTGGGAGACAATTCTCCATGGTTTGCCCATGTTTCTACATGTATTGTGAGCAAGGCACTTACTGCGTTCGTTCCAGACTATATTTTTAAGGATGTTTGTATAACAGCCTTGGAAGATAAAGAAAGTCTCCCTTCAAAGTAAAGGGCAGGCATGTTTACTGCCTATTATAAAAGATTCAGGTTCCCTAAACTCAATATTCCTCTCATGTAACACAACCCACTAAGTGTGAGGTGTCATCTGTCCCTCTTTGTAACACTCTGTGAGAATTTAGGTTCAGGGAATTAGTGCAAAAATGCTGACACTCTGGCTACTGCCATTGCTGTAAGTCACAAACTATCCATTGTCTCTGATTCAGGAGTCTCATGTCTTCTACCAGCACCCATAAAACTATGGCAGGTTAATACGTTAACTTGCAAGTACAGTAAAATCTTAAACCCTTCATAGTTCTTGACATGTATCTTTAAAGTATTGCAACATTTTAATTTATATAAATCATCTTTACTTTTTCCAGTTTCAGACCTCACCACATTAAGGTCTTAACAATTAACTGACAGTCTAACATTTTTCAGACTCTTACCAGGATTAATGCATTAATTCTGACAGTTGAGGAAATGACCGTCAGCATTCTGTAGAAGGAAAAATCAAGATACCACTCATATATAGTTGTTTTAGGATTACAATTATTTGGCATGGAACACATTGTTTTGTATATGGGCTCAGTAAAATTTGAAATGAATCTAACTGGCTAAAGTCTGATCAAATCTTAACTACATTCTTCAGAATTCCAAGGTCCACAGTATAACATGAGTTAATGGTATAATAGAAGTCAAAGGAAAGTAAATATCAAGAAGAGCCCTGTAATGATCCCCCAGAGATATCCATATCCTAATCTCAAGAACCTGTAAATATGTTTCCCTACATGGCAAAGAAGACTTTGTAGGTGTGATTAAGTTAAGGATCTTGACAAAGGGAGATTATCTTTGATTATCTGGATGGGCCCAATGTAATCACAAGAGTCCTTATAAGGAAAAAAGGGAGGCAGGAGAATCAGAGTCTGAGAATATGTGATGACGGAATCAGAGGTCTAGGAAAGAGAGAGAGAGATTTGAATAAGCTACACTACTGGCTTTGAAGATGGAGGGAGGGGCTATAACGCAAGGAATGCAAGCAGCATCTAGAAGCTAGAAAATGCAAAGAAATGAACTATCCTCTACAGCCTCCATCCAGAAGGGATGCAGCCCTGCTGACACCTCAGTGTGGGAACTTCTGATCTCCATAAATATAAGAAAATAAACTCGTGTTGCTTTAAGCCACTGTATTTGTGGTAATTTGTCACAGCATCAGTGGAAAATCTCCTTGGTTATTGTTTATGCTTATATTTCTTTCTAATTCTAATGTACGCCCTTAGGCAACACTGGGCTGAAATACCTTCCCCTTTTTATACTTGCTCTTTCTCAGTGAGAGGTAGAATCACTTCCAGAAACGTGGGAGAAGGAAAGGGAGTTGCCCTAAGTAGTAAAAATAGAAAAACCACCCCTGAAGCTTTCACAGTTAAACAAACAAACAAAAGAAAACCACTTTCCAAGGATCAATGACAGGCCTAAAAGAGAAAGATAAATGGAACAAATGTATCTGTACCATGGTAGAAAAAAGATGCAGACTCCCCAGTTCCCCTGACTGTCTGCTTTTCCTAGTTTCCAGTCTAGGCTGGGATTCCAACCAAGCTGTCTGATTATTCTCTCCCTGAAAAAAGAGTCTTGGTATGGGGGATAGAAACTGAGGTCTAGCCAGGAAGCACATAGTGGGGCCTGTGCATGGGGGTACTATTTGTACCGCCCATTGGCATGAGATGCAAAGTTCTTGAAAGAAATCCATGTGATGTGGCCTATCCAGCTCTCAACCCAAAGGAACTAGGTTCATAAGGAGAGTACGGATGTGAGTTCCTGGGACAGAATTCTGAATGGTGGTTGGGTGGGGATTTGAGAAGGATGTTGGAGGGAAAACCTGAAGTAATCCTTATGCAGACACAGTTTTATAAGATTTCTGTGGCATCAGTTACAGGCAAACTCTGAGGGCTCAAGGACAGAGCTTAGAGCTGGCCAGAGCTGCCTCTGAATGGTAGACTTCACCCAGGGCTGAACTGTTAACACGAACACACTAATATGTATTTTCAGCACATGCTGCTGGGCTCCTGAGCTACCCGTTCAGACAACCCCCAGACTGCAGCTCCTCCCACTTATGCTGTTCTGGAAGTACCCTCCCTGGAAACCACCGTTTCTGTGGGCCGTCATGCACCTCCAACGTCCCAGGAGTGTCATCCTGCCAGGCTCTTTTCTTTATCTCTTTGGAAATGGTCAGTAGTCCTTATATAGTTTCCACCTCTTTTTGGTTTCAAAGTGTAGAACTCATTTCAATATTTGACACTCCTAGTGGAGTCCAGAAGGTTAACCCAGTTCAGTTTAACAATGACCGCTTACTGTGTGCCAGATACCACGCTAGGTAGGCATGCGGAAATTAAGACAAAAGCATGTTCTTTGCTGCTAAGAAATTGACAGTTAGATGATATGTCAGCTCTTTCTGGATCATACTTTCCCTCTTCCATAACTGGAAGGGCAGAGTAACTATGGCTCCTTCCCCACACCCCTGCATATAGACAGTTCACCTTTCCTTATGCTTGTATGGCTGAGGAGCTGCTTTGGCCTTCCTCAATTGTGCCTCGTCCATGACTCAACCTATAGGATCAACCTCTGTGGGGTTTAACAGGCCTCATTGTGTAAACATTCTTTTATCATAAAAGTTTTTCTATTGGGGAGAGGCAGGAAGTGCGAACTCATATTTTCCACATTGCCTTAATCAGATTTCATTTTACCCTAGACTTCCAGGTCTAGCGCAACAGTCACAAGTTCTCCATTTTTCCAGGAGAGCCACGCAATTCCCAGGGACAGCAACACAAGAGGTCATCACAAAGTCCCTGGTATTTTTTTTTAACTCTGAGTCAAAATATGTAAACCACCATTGTCTTTCATCCTAGAAATCAGCATTGCTAAATATTTTTCAGTGACAAAGCTCAGCGCTTACAAGTACATTAAAAGCAAAACCAAGCCTCCCACCAAAAAAAAAAAAGAAAGAAAAAGCAATTTCTCACCAAACAGGCCCGTACATAGATAAAAAGCACTTATATGTTTACCAGAGTTGTCACAGAATAGACTCAAAACCTTTCCAAGACAAATGGAAGGTCGTTTTCTGCCCTTGTTTTGGTTTAACCTACTCACGTAAGCAGTTACACCTGCGCCTAAGGGTTTTTCTAGGCTTCATCTTTTAAAAACCTTGAAGTATTCTCTCTTTACTTGGCATCTTATTTTTGCACATGAGGAGTTTTGGATCAGAAAGACCGTGATGGAAGTGCTCAGTGGTAGTGTGCTTTTTCTAACTTGGCTTGCGTGGCTGCCATTCCTCTTGATTCTCATGAAAACACATGCGATTCCATGATCCTGCCCCCTCTCAGTGTATAGCACCATCCTGCAGGCCGCTCACAGAGGCACCCAGGACTTTCCTACACTAATTGTCTTCCAGCCAGTTGCTGCCTTTCCTACAGCAGCCCAAGCCAGACTTTGTTGCAGCCTGTGAATATTATTCACTCCAGTGTGTGATGCCAAAATCATTCCACAAGGCCTGCTCAAGTTTTCCTGTCAAGATAAGCTTCCAGCCTGATGCATAGTAGATTAGCATAGAGCATTAAGACTATATTCGCAATCTTATAAAACTGGCAGCACAACTTCCTAAATTGAACAATGGAATGGATCTACCCTTTAAAACTGAAGGGTAAAAGAGATTTTCAGAAAGGGTATCAATTTCTATAAGACTGGTTTACTTAAGGGTTTAGAGAACTTAGTTAAAAATAATTTTTAAAAGTGATTATTATTTTATATACAAAAAAATAATCTTTCATTACATAAACTTGTCAAGCCACAGCAGCATTTACAAATCTGCCCTTTGTCCATCAGCTCTTATTTACTTCTACTACTTCTTACAAACACTTAGAAAATAGATGTCTACGTGCCAAGGTCCTTCTGTCAGTATGCATTGTTTTAGTAATAACCAAAGAGAAAAATCACGCTGAGTTAGAAAAACCTAGAACAATAGCTTGGCTTTGACAACAGTGACAAGTGACCACTGTGGCACAGGATAAATATCTTCAATAAAGGGAAACTATAGATTAGTAAATGTTTATTATCTATCTGTAAACAAATTATTCATTTCTCAATCCCCGGTGTCTAGTGCCATGCCTAGCAATGAGTATATTTGTTTATTTAATGAATGAATAAGAGAATGAATAAATGAATGAACACCCCATTTCCCCCAAAGCTGTTAATTTACCCACTCATCCTTGAGCATATTGACTCTTGAAGACATCCCAGGTCCTTGGATCACAAGTTCTCTATGTTGACTACTCTTAGGAAACCACTTTAAATCTATGTTTAAAAACCTGTTGAGTTTTCTTTCTGCTTAAGTTATATTGTTCTGTGGTTTTGAAAAAATCAATACATAGAAGGGCTTCCAGAGAACAATCCTGGCAGAATTTGATCAATTAGAATCTCCAAGCTCTATAAAAGGAAGCTTTTAAGTAGCTAAGAAAACTAGGAATGACTCTCTTCTCAACTCATGGGTCAGCTCCTTCAGGAAACTTCTTTGAATCTTTTCTTCATACTCCCACTCCTGCCTTAAATGTCCCTTTTTGAGGCTACCTGAATTCTGGTGCGGGGCCTGCCTGGTAGCATAGCAGTTAAGTTTGCGCGTTCCACTTCGGCGGCCCAGGGTTTGCCGGTTCAGGTCCTAGGCACAAACCTACTCACCGCTCATCAAGCCATGCTGCAGTGGTGTCCCACATAGAAGAGCTAAAACTCTACGACTATGATATACAACTATGTACTGGGGGTTATGGGCAGAAAAAAAAGAAAATAGAGGAAGATTGGCAACAGATATTAGCACAGGGCCAATGTTCCTCAAAAAAAAGAAATTCTGGTGCATAGTATCACTGTCTTTTAATTGTCTCCCTTACTAGACTGTGGACTCAGTGTACGCAATGACTGGGAATTTTTCTTGGTACCTTCAGTTCCTGGCATAGATACTGGCACTTGGTGAGTGCTCAGTTAGTGTTTGAACAAATAACTGAAGGAGTGAACCATGGTATTAGATTTACCTGAGATATTTGTTCATCTAGAGGCTGGGAAACATTTGGAATGCTTTAAGAATGGAAAGGGTACTTTCTTCTGTTTGGAGAAAAGATCAAAGGGTTTCAGCCTGAGAAGAGGCCTCCATATGGTTTTTATTGTCATCTTTCTTTTTTCTCCTACTGATTAAAAATAAAAAAAGAGAGAATCCAAAATAATCTGAGAGACTGGCAGAACTGTGAAAAGACTGTGAAGCCATATTTTTTAGGGCCTTCTGGCGATCCTTGTCACTCCAGGCAAAGCTGGCCCAGGGCCCGGGGCCATCAGTTCCTAGATGCATTGATGGACAGCTTGCCTCTTGAAGGACATGTTTCAGGGGCCCCTTGGAGGCAATTCTGTCAACCCTGCTCTCTTCCTGCCAGTTCTACCTGCCCAGCACTCAGCAGGGCCCACTGCTGCCCTTTCGCTCTGTGGAATGTCTAGTGAACATTAGTAAGATCCCTCTGCCACCTCACACATTCTACCTGAATTCCTGCCAGTCTCCTGTCCCTACCCCTCTTATTTTGTCTGTCTACCTTGTCCTTTTACTCTGTATTCCTTGCAGAGATTTTTGACACATATCCTGATCTTGAACAGAATCCATCCCTTCCTGGTCCACAGATTTCTTCTACCGGAAGTATCCAGCAGCTGTAACTATTCAAAGCAGAGTAAGTCATCAGACAAAGCGCTCTGCTTAGGGCAGGCACTGAAGACCATAAAGGCAACAAGCTCAGAATCTGGTAAGATAACCAGGGCAATAGGAAATCTAGAAAACAGGCAGGAAGATTATGCTATGGGGAATTAAAAGCTCAAATAAAGAATTAGTGCCACAGAGGGCCAGGAAGCCAAACAAAGAGCATGGCAAACAGCTACAGGGTTACAGCAACAAGCCCCTTTTCTGCATTAATTCTTTGCTTCTGTCAAATAAATTTGTAGTTATGTCCTATTAGTGAAGGAGAAAGAGCCCGGGAGCAGGACCTGGTTTTGAATCGAGACTCTCCACACTTGTGTTCTTGTGTTGGACTAATTACCTGGCCTCTCTGCCTTGATTTCCTCTTCTATAAAATGGAGCTAATAAGTACCTATACTAGGAAGTTTTTCTGGGCATTAAATGAGATAATAGATAAAGCATTGGCATATCCCTGTACAACAGAAAGCTCTCGATGAATACCATTTGTCATTATTATTATAGTGAAGGAGATAGTTTTTAGTGTGACTAGGTCCTGCTAATAGAAGTTAAGGTTTTAGAAATCCCTGAATAACAATTAAAAGAGCCAGTAAATAACATTTGCCGATAGCTCTGAAATGGAAAAATATTAAAAGTTTAGTTAGTTTTTTTAATGGTTTTTACAGCTTTATTGACGGATAATTGGTACAAATAAACTGCATATTTAAAGTATACAATCTGATGAGTTTTGACATATGCATACACCTGTGGAGCCATCACCACAATCAAGATAATGAACATATCCATCACCCCCAAAAGTTTCCTCCTGCCTCTTTGTAATCGCTCCCTCCCATTTCTCCCCACCCTACCTCCCATCTTCCTCAGGAAACGACTGATCTGCTTTCTGTCACCATACATTAATTTACATTTTTCTGGTATTTATGTAAATGGAATCACACAGTATTCTTTTTTCTTTTTGGTCTGGCATCTTTGACCCAGTGCAATTATTTTGAAATTAATCTAGATTGTTGTTTGTGTCAATAGCCCATTCCTTTTAATTGCTGAGTAGTATTCCATTACATAGCATGATTTGTTTATCCAGTCATCTGCTTATGGACATTTGGGTTCTCTCCATGGTTTGTAGCTATTACAAATAAAGCAGCAGTGAACATTCATGCACAAATCTTTGTTTGGGCCTAGACTTTTATTTCTCTTGAGCAAATATCTAGGACTACAATGATTAGGACATATAACAAGTATAGGCTTAACTTTTTAAGAAACTGCCAAACTATTTTCCAAAATGGTTGTACTATTTACATACTTAATGGTCAAAGATTTGTGTTTTCAATCATTTTGATAAATGTATGAAACAGCCTTGGTTCTTGTCTCTCTCTGGATCAAAGATTGCCGGCTAGGTCCACGGGCCCTAAATGCCTTCCTCCCTTGGAAATTTAACCGAATTGTTTTGTTCCTCTGGGGGAATAAACTTTTTAAAATGCAGACCTACAAAACTAAACGAATCAAATCATAAAAGCAAGTATCATAACAACTATTGGGTATGGCATTTGTTTGTTTAACTTCTAACTGTCTTTTTCAAGGTTCAATAGGGGATGCTGGATGGAACAGTCCAGCACGTTCTGAACAAATCACCTATCACCCCTCATCCCATAGCCTTCCAGCCCATCCCCGAGGTCATTGTCACCCTCTTAGACTGAAGAGTCCTGATGGAGTGTCAAGTCCATCAAGCACATCTGCAAGGTCTGAGGACACCATTCCATATTCTTATTCTCAATGTCACTCCCAGCCTTCACCTCTGCAGGTGCCACATGCGACTGCCCAAAAGGCTACTCTCGTAACTGGGATGGGGAGGAATTCTCAAACCCAATTCAGACTGCAAGCACACAGTATTGTTCAAAATAATTGCCATCTCAATTCCAAAAGATTAGAAATACCTGTTCTAAGAATCTGGTTTAAAGAGAAAAAAAAAAACCTGTATGGTGCCAACTGGATGTTCTCATATTAGAACCATCAATATTACTGCATTTTTGACTGGCAGCTGCCAGCGTAAACCATACTCCTCTCCTTTCACATCCCCCTCCCACACCCAGATTCCAGTTCCTTCTCTCTCTCTCACACACACAGACACAGACACACACACAGACACACACATTACATGGGAATTCTGGTTTCCCAACTGAAGGAGGAAGGAGAGATTTTGGCACGGAGAAGGGTCAGGATAGCTGCAGAGAAAAATGGAATGTAAAAGCTTATGAACTGGGTTTAAGCACCTTTGGTTAGAGGAGTGAAGGCCAGAAGCTATTCAAGAGGGACTTTGTGGAAGTTCAAGTATAAGTGAGGCTTCTTTGTGTCCAGGGCACAAATGTGTGGCATAAGGGCATGAAAACAAACATCATGGCACCCCGAGGATGGGACACTTGGGAAACTTTCAGAGGTTACTCCCTGGCAGGGACATTGGCCTACATAGCAAGAAAGGGACTTCTCCAAGCAACTTTGCAGGCAGTGGATGTGGGTTGTGACAATAATAGTGCTAACAGTGGTTTAAAAAAATAGCTAATATTTATTTATTTGAGCTAACATTTATTAAGCTCTGCTGTGTATTAGGTATCATGCTGGGTGTCTTACAAATATTTTATTGTACCTTCAAAATAAACTCATTGTCCTGGGTTTCATAGATGGGGAAATGAAAGCACAAGAAGGTTAAGTAACTTGCCTAGGCCACATAGCTGGTACATTTGGAGCCAGAATTAGGTGCAGTCAGTGGGCTTCTAGAACCCATGATCCCAGGAAAGTGGGAAGGGAGGTGGAAAGGGAGTAGACCCATGTGGCACTGAAGCTGGCAGGCTACTGTGTGAGAACACATGAGACCCCCTTTGGAAACTCCCAGGAATAAGTAGGGGGTACTCTAGAGAAAAAGGGAGGACCCCCACTATTATGCAGTTGTGGGCTACCTAACACAAACATCCGGGCACCAGAAAAACCTGGCAAGCGCCAATTCCAGCAGAAGGTCTTAACCAGAGGATTGTGTCTATTGGAGATTACACTTTATGAAACTGTGTTACAATTTTTAAAGATGTTGTTTGTATTGGAAGGTTCAATTTAGTCAGTTAACATTCCGGAAAACAGACATGCAAGTGTAAAAATCTCAGGTCGACTAGCAGCAAGAAGGAGCGCTGGCTGAAGCAGTTACTGGAGAGAGTGTTCAAGCACAGCTGACAGAGGAAAGCAGCTACCTGAGCCTATCTGAACTGAAGGCAGGATAGGACTCATCAAAAACTCCTTTCCTGAAACAGATCTCTTTAACCATAGGAGTCACTACCTCCCAGAGAGATTTGAAGGTTTAGGTGGCTGCAGATTACTTTGAGGCCTGCAAAGAAATCTGCCTCTGACCTAGGAGTTTTTCTAGCTTCAAGTTCCAAATTCAGGTTCAAGGAGGAAGCAAGCAATTAAGCTCTGCCAAGACCCAGGACTGAACTCCGATTCCACTCCCCTGTGCTTGCCCTTGCTGCTCCTGCTCTTGCCTGGGAATGCCACGGGCCCCCTAGCCACCTAGCAAGCACCTCCTTGAAAAAGGCTTTCCCAACATTCTCCTTTATACTCTCTCTCAGCCCATGGTTCTCTGGAGGTCCTATAACGATGGAGTGGATTAATTTGTTCTCAAGTTTCTCTCTCCACACTAGGCAGAAAGTTCTTTAAAGGCAGGAACCCTGTATTAGTCATCTCTATCTCATACAAGACAAATGTTTTTTTAGAATGAAGTTATGACAATCAAAATATAACGATGTACACCCAAAATGTATATAATGTTATAAACCAACGTTACCACAATAAAGAAAAAAAAAGAATGAAGGCATGACAATGGGGAGTTGGTACAGACTTCAACAAAGAAAACTGGACTTGCTAGAAATCCTAGACTCTTTCCTGACTTTCCGTACCTTCCTCTAGGCCAGAATCGTTCCTCCCTAACTACAGGGTTTAAGTAAACTGGTAATAATATGTGACAGATGGACATTGTCCTCAGAACATCTTCAGCAAGCCCTAGGCCTCAAAGGCACCCAATTGACAGTTCCCATGATGGATGAGATTGCTTGATAAGGAGAGGCTGGCCAGAGCTGGCAATGCTAGGGCTGATGCAGAGAGACCAGGGCAAATGGGAAATTTAGGGATGTCAGAACAGAGATTGTCAATGCAATCCCTGTCTCTGTCTAAGATGCTGCAAAACAGGCCAGAGCCCTGTTCGGGCATGACTTAAAATTTGAGATATAAAGATAAGACTCTCCTGAAAATAAAAGTTGGTCCCACGACATTGTTGCCATCATCCCCAAAAGCTTGGGCTTCTTTTGACATGTATACATATCCTAAGAGGACAACTCCCTCCATCTCCTTCTTAAGAACAAGGTGAATGGAGGGCAAGAGAATTGTTTCAGAATGTATTTATCTTTCGATTTTATTTTCTCTGCCTTACCAGAGTCTCCTCCATGGCAGTAAGAACTGTATCTTCCTAATCATTCAATTTATAGCTCCATTAGAACAGGGACCACTCCTGCACAGCTTCTACCTTTGAAGAGTATTTAATAAAATGTAAAATACGATAAAAATAAAAATAATGTTAATTATATGTAAGGTTTTCTTAAAAGAGAGTATAGGACTTCCTGAGGCTGAATTATACCTAAAAAAGATTTTGGGTTTTTGGGGGGTCAGGGGTGTTAATTTGCCATATTGATTCCTTTGAGACATACCTTGAGCTATAAATTGACATTAATTATTCATAGCCCACAGAAGTCCTATATTAGGATAAATTTTCCATGAAGACTTACTTCATTAACGCAGCACTTTAAAAAGTTGATGCGTGGGTTATTCAGAGGTAGAAATGTACTCTAACATGGCAGCTGTGGGAATGAGTATGACCTGCCTGCCCTAGTGATCGGGGGAAAATAGAGTGCAATTGACTAGGGAGAGAGAAATAAACTAGCAAAAATCTCCCTCTTGCCTACATTATTTACAGAGACAATCATTATCATTACCACCATCCAGATAAAAAGACTCCTGGCTAAGCCCCCAAGATCATCTTCCTCAATAACAAAGGACTTTGTTCCCTCTCCTCAGATATCTTTTGGGCCCACTCTTCTTGTTTTTATTATTTCCCTGCTAGCACAAACATGCTCACAAAAATATTCCCCAATCTGGCTCCTCCACGGGAAATTGACTAGAGGTCATGGACCATGGAATGACATACTACATTATCATCCAATCAAACAAAAAATAATAAACAGGAGGAACTAGCTACGAGGTCTTGAAAGCATAGACCTCAGAGCCAGCTCTGCCTTTGAAGTTTCACTTTTGTATTCAATACTGATGTGGTGTTGTTCTTAGCCTATGACCTCTGTGCCATCCCCTGCAGATGGTGGAGATCTGAGGGCCATTGTTGTGGAGTGTGTTCATTAGATATGAAAAAAGAGACTGTGAATGAATGAAACAAAATGTCAACTCCCTTCAGATTCTTTAAGAATAAAAGCAAACAAGCCAGATACTGAATACTGCTAGGTTTCGTGTGTGTTGGGGAACCGAATTAATATCATCTATTAAATGTATTCTATCAAAAGGGGAGAAGAAACAGGAAGCAACCCCCAAATTAAGTTCTTTATGATGTTTGCCAAACCTAGGTAATATTGTCACATCCTTTTTAAATAAAATACCATTTGTACCATGTGTAGAGTATATACCAATGCTTCCTCATGTGACTTTGAAAGGAGATGAAATTCCTCAACAGATGGAGGAAGAATGGATGCCATAGACAGAGATAATCCATATGCTAGAGAATGTTGCTAAATAGCTCACTTCACGGAATGGAAAGGTCAGTTGTTAGGATGAAAATTCAAATTTATCAGGCCCATCTCCAAGTTTGCGTCTTCCTTCATTTATTCTTTCAAATATTTATAGAGTGCCTGCTATCTGCCAAATTGTACTTGGCCCTGTAGATAGAGCAGTGAGGAAGAACAGATCCCTACCCTCAAGAAGATGACAGTCTGGTCTGGGTATAACTGCCTACCACACCCTTGTCACTCTAATTATCTAGTGCATCACAGAGCTAGGAAGAAATCCTGCTTATCAAGGATGCATAATAAGCCTGACCCTTATTTTTAAGAGTTACTGCTATTCCTTTATCAATTCCTTCCTTAATTCTCCACAGGACTGGATGGTAACATCAACCCTCCATCCGATGTCCACTGCCACCTCCCACTCCCACCTGTTCAGGATGTTTTCTCTTTGTGCACGTAGCTGCTTCTTTTCTCCCACCCCAAAGAAGAGGTCTAGCTTTTTGGTTCACATGTTTCTGTGAAAAATTGGGAGAATGTGTAGAAAGTGTCTGGGTGCAGAAGGTGATCAAGGAAAGGATGACAGGGAGAGGAACAAAGATAAGTGCCTCACCCTAGAGTTGAAGGACAAGCTTGGAGGCAGATTTGAGAGCAAGGGGATGAGCTTTCCTTTTGCTGCTGTGGCCACAGCCATGAGTCAGGCTTCAGAAGAGGCTTGCCTCCAGTGTCCTCCACTGTGGCAAAAAGGAGGTCTTGTTGGACCCCAATGAGACCAATGGAATTGTCAATGCCAACTCCCATTAGCAGATCCAGAAGCTGATCAAAATGGGTTGATCATCCAGAAGCCTGTGACTGTCCATTCCCAGGCTCAATGCTGGAAAAACACCTCGGCCTAGTGGAAGAGCAGGCATATGAGCACAGGTAAGCAAAAGAGTACTGCCAATGCTCAAATGCCCAAGAAGGTAACCAGGATAAGGAGGGTTAGAATTTTGCACCGGCTGCACAGGACATACCATGAATCTAAGAAGATTCGCTGCTGCACGTATCACAGCCTGTACTTGAAAGTGATGGGGAATGTGTTCAAAAACAAGTGGATTTGCGTGGAACACATCCACAAGCTGAAGGCTGGCAAGAAGCTCCTGGATGATCAGGCTGAGGCCCGCAGGTCTAAGACCAAGGAAACACACAAGTGCTGTGAAGAGCAACTCCAGGTCAAGGAGGAAATCATCAAGGCTCTGTCCAAGGAAGATGAGCCCAAGAAATAAAGTTGCCCATCTCTTGTCTGTCCATAGTGGCCTTGGCAATTCCATAGATCAGTCATGCAACAAAACAAGTCTTTAGCTGCCTTAAAAGGAGTGAGGGGATGAGAGAGTGATGCTCTGGGACACAGGCAGGATGGGAGAGGTGTGGATGAGAAAATGAAGGAGAGATTTTAAAATGCTGCTCTAGGTTATGACTTAGATTCCCTTAATGTTATTCAAGAGATGCAAGTAACAAGTGGAGTCACCTAATTCCTCTTCTCTTTTCACTGAGCCATATGAGGACCAGAGTTTGTCAAGTTAATAGTTCTTAGACTCATTTTCCAATTGAAAAAACTGAGGCACAGAAAAGTGGAGGGATTTACAGAGTCACACAGCTATTTAGGCAAAGGTTTCATATTGGAACCTGGATCTCCAAACTTAGGGCCTTGGACCTTTTCCACTAAGAGCTCAGACTCTGGGGTCAAACTGCTTACATTCATATCGCAGCCCTGCTACTTACCAAACATACCTCAGTTTCCCTAATGATAGTTCCTACCTTTGAGGGTGGTTGTGAGGATAAATGGGCTAATAGAGGAGAAAATTTTACGATAGTCATAGTAAGCACTCAATACATATAGGTAGCAGCAGCAGCAGTACCAGTAGTAATAATAATCATAGTAATAGTAATGGTGGTAGAAATAGCGATAGTAGAAATACTAGTAAAAATCTTTTTGCCATAGGTCTTGTATTTTGCTGAAAAAAAATTTACAAACTTGGTTCTGGTTCCTTATATGTGGAAATGTTCCATGCCACTTAAGCTTCCTCAAGATGTATTATAATTTTTTTAAAACAATTCACTTCCCTTCCAAAATTACAGATATAGGTAAACTCTTTAGCCATTGTATCAAAATACAATCAAGTGAACATGGAAAAACGTCCTTTAAAAATTCCATGTTGAAAGGGGAACTGAGGGGCTCTGAGCTTGGTCACATGAAGAATAACTTCCCCACCCTGCTCTCCTGAATGGGATGATGTTCGGAATTCTGGATCTTAACACACATGAAAAGTAACACATTTTACACTAATTTTTCCCTAGAAAAGAAAGAAGGAATTGGCCCCTTTGCTGGAAATCAGGACCCACAGCTGATGAAAGTTTCACACTAGCCAGACTCCCATAACAGTAAATAACACAAAGAGAAAGCTGTTACTCATCCATCTCTTCCCATATGTGTCCCGCAGCTTAAAAAGGTTTAAATTATGTCCTTCCTGCCACGGCTGCCATTCACAGGCCCTCTAGGAGTAGGACTCAGGGACTACTCTGTGCCGGCCAATTTCATCTACACTATCTCTTTTAATCCTCACAATTCTCTAACATAGGCACTGCTTATCCTCACTGTAAAGCTGAGGAAATTGGGGTTCAGAAAGGCTTAAGTGCCTTCTCCAAGGGCAAAAGCCATACCTGGGTCCATCTAAGGTTGCAAAGCTCGAAAGTGGCATGGGGGTCAAACCTTGACTCTCAGTTCAGACCTCTTTGCACTGTATCACAGTCTCCAGGGCTGGAAGCATGAGATAGGGCTGGACTTTGCAAAAGTACAAAGATACCATTAGCTTTTAAACTCCAGCCATCGAAATGCTCCCAAGGGCTGATCTCCTTGCCAGCCTTCATCAAGTTGATTTTCACTCTAAACTTTAGGCCTAAAACATCCTTCTCAGGTTAACAACATTTTCCTGCATCAACCTATTCTTCTACAGCTCTTACAAGTTCTTTGATGAACTAATTTGAGTTTGACACCCTTCTCACCCTCCCGTCTGGGTAGCATATGTTCATCCGGCTACTGAACATTTACTGAGCAATATCATGTGAAAACATCCTTGCTAGGTATTGACATGCTAGAGAAAAAATGGATAAAGCAACGTCCCTGTCCTACAGGAGCTTATCATCTGGGAAGGAAGTAAAGGGGAACAGAAATGAGCACAGCAGAAAGCACCAAGTGCTGAGTGCCTCGGGAGCATGACAAATGTAAAAGCATGTCCACAGTGACTTTTCTGGAGAGAATGCTTCCCTAACATTTTAAGGCTTAGATTCAGCAACACCACAGATCAAGTCGAAAACAGGTCAATAAAAAGTCAATAAAAATCTGCAATTATGCAAAAAAAGGGTAGGACAAACACAGAAAATCTACTGAATATGTGCAAGGCACAGTGCTGTGGAAGCTGTGCTCTTCCAGAGACAGAACTTTTACAAGAGGAAAAAAAAGAAAAGAAAAAAAAGGCTTGATATTGATCTAGCAACACTGCCATCCAGGAACAACAGGTTATTTTGTTCCAAAAGTCTATAACGCGATCAATTCCTGATTAAGAATTGTTTATTATTCTTTTTAGAGATGATTTAGTGTTTCTATCCATACAAACCACCTAATTTCCACTTATTCAATTTTAAAAAGAGTTGTCAACTATAGACGTCTGAAGAACAAAGAATGCACAGAGATGAAGCTGATGTGGTGTTTTAACGGGTGTTACGTTCTTTTGTTATGAAAGCATATTGCTCCGGTGCCTAAATCCCATCTTTCTTTTTTTAACCTCTCACACTTGAAAAAGTCTGCAGAAATGTGAATCTAGATCCATGATCTGAAGTATTTTTTGAGGCAATTAGGAGAAACTGATGAAGGACATTAGATACAATGATGCACGCGTAATCACTGATTTATGGATTTCCTCCTCTACCTGCTAATTCATTCCTGCTGATAGGGTTCTCTAGGTCTTCACTTTTTCTCAGATCCCAATTACTCAATGTAAACAAATGAAGAGGAAGTATGGGTATTCAATGTGATGCATTCGAACAGAAGGTAGGAAACACTAGTATCGATGTATTCCAGGACTTGCAAGCAAAGCACAACTAAATTTAGCAGCCAGTGATATTGATTTGATTAAAAATGGTTTAAGACTTGTAAATGTCACTGGAACTTAGCAAAATGAATATTATTAAATCCTTCTGGTGATGGGGAGAACTAACAAAGGGATTTGCAGTGGTTTCTGTAATTAATTGCTCTGTCATGATTTATATTAACTTACAGTACAACTCCATTAGCTCAGACCTGTCATCTCTGCTCAAGGAACCACCAAGTAATCACTAGCACATTAAAGAATAAATTAGTTTTTGGCTTGGAGCCTAGTTGTAGAATGTTTCATTTGTGTCTGCTGCAGACATATGTACCTAATAAAGTTGGGACGAATGAGTTAAAGTATATATATATCAATGTCAGCGGGTTCTATTTTAGAGACAATATGCTCAGCATTGTTCATTAGGGCTAATGAATCATAGTCTTTCAGCCACATCACCTTGTGTATATAGCAATTGCCTTCAGGTATGCTGAACTGCAAAAGATTCCTTGGAAATAGGTACGTCTCCAGAGAGTTTACCCTCTTAGCAGTCTGTGGCCTGTGGTTGTAATAGTAGCTTCATGTGGTTTTTGTTAACACTTCATTACCCTAAAGTTGGATAAATTATCCTCCCGCTTCTGCCCTACGTGCAGACACACAGCCAAGCCTTAGCTACTATACTTACCATAGATTATGGGGATTTGTAAGGTTCTATCAAATCATCTTCGAGTTTGATAGTTGGATGACGCCTTAAGCAGCGCTTGATAGAGGACTGTTTTACATTTCAAAGAAAGCTCCAATTGCCTAGAGGGTTTGTAAGCTAAAACTTGAACCACTTCCTTTTCATTTCAGGCCCAGGAAAGCTAAATTGGCACTCGGCTGGCCAGGATGATAACTGACACGGAGGGTAGAGCCTGTGGGGCAATGTCCTGTGGAGGCCATACACAGGAAAGCTTGTGGTCCCAAGAGTTCACCAAAATCTACAAGGCTCCAAGGGCAAAGTCATTTCAGCTTAAAATCTTTGGGCACTACCCAGACGTTCATAATTTGTCCTGGATCATTTCTGCAATTTGAATCATCAGATGTCAGTGACTCCTTCACAGATGCTATGCCTGCAGTGCAAGGAGCTTGCTACACAGGGGCTTCTCCTGCCTGGCTGAATAGAGTGACAAATGTCCAAAACGCAGAGAGATTGCAGCTTTAGCCAGCTGGAAAATGCATACATTATTGAGGATAAAATATGAAGAGTGTGAGTCAATCTGTGAAATATGGGGAAGCTTATTTTTGCTCTTATAACGTGCTAAGTGATTAGATTTCATATTTGCAATGAGTGGTGCTGATGGCTTTGCGTTTAATTGAGGGAACACCCGGAAACCGCCCCCCCAATATTCTATTTGTGTCCATATTATTATATACCCCTGACTTCATTGTAAATAACTAGCAAAGTAAAAGAAACATTTCCTCCTGAAATAAAGCAAATGTTTAAAAAAAGGTGATGGCGGGGGAGGAACAAAAGTAAAGACAAGACATGAAAAGACATTTAGGGGTGATGACTGGAAGAATGGTAACATAAGTCGTGATGCAAGGAGGATATACAAATTTTTTGTAAACTAGGAATTATTTCTAAATATTGGTTTCAGCTAACTAATAAATGAAGAAGGAAATACTCATGAAGGTAGCCTTTCTATGAGGTTTTCCACTTAATGTGTGATGTCCTTACTAAAATCATTCCATGTACACAGAATTTAAAAGAATGTCTGTGAAATAACTTCTCAGCTAAGTAGTCTCATGTTTATTTTTCTGGAATTTTACCATGATTTACCTTTGATCCTAATGTAACAGCAATCAGATACAAAAATATGTCCCAAACCAGACTTTAATAGTAATAACAGCCAGCATTGAACATTTGTTCAGTGTTGAGTAAAACATTTCCTCAAACTAAGAAGAAAGTGAAAACAGGGGAGGCAAAGAGGGAAAAAAAATCAGTCCGTTAGTCAAATTGATTCGTTTAGCTGATTATTTTGTATGAAATTTCCCCCTTATCTCCAGGTCTCTCTTATTTTCAGTTGCTCTTAGAGCAAATCCAGTGCCTTCAGAGAGAATTCACAGACTCGTGTGCAGATAGAATTAAGAGGCGCTCCGTATAACACAAAGAGAATCCTTTCCTTAGGCGGTGCTTTGTGATTCCTGCCCTTTTGTTTATGCTTCCCCAAAGGATTTGGAAATATCAAATATAGATTCTAAATCTATTAGAACAGTAGATTCCCTATGGACAAAAAAGAAGCACATGCAGATCAAACATCCAGATTTTCTAATCTTTCCTCCGTGGGTAACACAGAAGCAACTACATTATCCAAACAGTTTAAAAAATGGGGGTGATTCAAAAAGCATTGACAATCCTCTCTTTCATATTCTTTTGTTTAATCCAACTAAGTAATAATCTAGAGAGAGAAATTAAAATATTATTTTTTCTTGTTTCTCACCTCTGTTGGCCAGTTTTTGTGTGCTTGACGACTTCAAACAAATTATATAGCTTTCTCCCTTTTTTTCCCTCCACTTTGAGCTCTGGCGGAAGTTTCACATGCAGGGTTCAGCCCCAAGTCCTTCAGTAAAGCAAATGTTTCATTTTCAGTGGAGCCCACATATTCCATTCAGACTTGTTTCTTTCACTTCTAGATGTAAAGAGCAGCTGTGTCTCCCAGTTGCTAAAGAAGATCCTATGTACAAAGTTAACAAAACACAGCTCGGACAATGGATTTGATCTCTACAGCAGGGAAGCTGTACTTTTCAAATTCAGCTCTTTCTGGCTCCAACAAATTACAGGTCCCTGAAAAGATCTGGTGACCCTTTTTAAGTGAGCTTGTTGAACAAGCTCAGAGGTGACCATATGATTTAGTGCAGCGTGTTAATATTTGCCAAGCACTATGGGTCAGAATAGACCATCTATGGAGTACAGGCTCCCTCAGTTGGTGGCATTTAGGGGATCCATTAACTCTGCACAAACTATTTATTCAACCATTTTCAACTGATTGATGGAACTATTTATTTCTCCACAGATAGGGATGGATGCTGATGTTGATATATAGGTACCTTCTCCCCTCCCCCCACAAGATACTCTTTCACTTCCACAAAATGGTGTTCTTTAAATATTTGTTCTTCATTTATTTGATGGGACTAGGAAAAACGTAACTTTATAAGCAAACTTAAATAGTCCTGTATTTATACACCTGGGAGACATATTCAAGCACTTGGAGTATAAACAATTAAATAGGTCATTCCTATGGAAAAGCATTGTGCCATATATTAGTCTAGTTTGTAACTTCACATGAGGAGCATTTGTGGGTTCAGAATTAGTGGTGAGGTCTATACAGCTTGCACGTGCATCTTGTGAAAGATATTCAACAAAATTAGGTCAAGCTAGAAAGGGTACTTTTAAATTTCTACTTGAATTTATGGAAGAAACAGTATTAATTCACATTTTTTTCCCAATTAGGTAGTATATGTGGGAACACAAGTTGAAGGGTGCTACGTGTCTGATATAGTGCACTGATTTTTACTGCCTCTTCAATATTGATGCCCTGACCAGCTGGCTCTTCATTTATGTCTTCAAGTTCAACCAAAGTTGCTCATCTTCTCACATGTTGTACCTTTCCCTACTAACAGAAGAGGCGCATTCCTCCCTCCTGAAGAAACAATTCCTACTGTATATTTCTACATCTTACTATCAATAGATGTATGTTTTTAATTCTTTTTGTGAACTCACAAGAGATTGGATCCTGACTTCTCTATTCTCTCTCTGTACCCAACTCAGGCTCTGGAACTTTATGTAAGAATCCTCTGGGCATGAAATAAAGATAATGAAAATGATAATTCCACGAAAACTAAATTGGAATATCGTGACAAGCAAATATCCCACTTCTACTTTCAACATCTCCATCTTGACTCACATTCCTATATGTTCTATGAACCCATGTTTGCATTTGTCAATGCTGGCTAGGATGAGTGCCCTAAAAATGGCACCCAGGTGACATCAAAATTGCCTCAGATGATTAGTGTCAGGGAAAATTTTGCTGTCTTTTAGGGTTTAAAAAAATCTGTTCACCAGGCTTATTTATGCTCTGCACAACGGAAAATTAGTGCCCTTTATCTAGAGTTAATAGTAATTTGATGGCATTAAACTCAGACAATGTCAAACCAAACTGGATCTGTTTCAAAACACAGATCCAGGAAGATGGGTAATAAATTTACTTATATAATGACAGAATAAAATTTAGAAGACATTCTAAAGCATCTATCTTTAATTAATCATCCAGAAAGCTTGAAATGAAAGAAAAAGAAAAAGTGAAAAAGGTGGAATGTTCTTATTTAAAAAGTATATTGGAGCTCTCTCTCTCTCACTATCTTTGCTCTGTGAAGAACCTAAAGAGAATAAATACAAAAGATCTGTTGTTTGGATTCATTTAGACAAGGTGCTAAAAAAAAAAAAAAAGCCACGAACTTAAAATTTGTGTCAGTCAATCAGCTTTATCAGCGACAATGTCTCGAAAGATGCCCTGGCCCAGCTGACTGACCAGTGACCTGTTCATCAGATGAGAATGTCAGCGTGAAGGAAGAGTGTGGGTGAATCAGCACTACATTGTTTATTCCTACATTTTACCATAAATAGATATGTTTTTAATTCATTTCATGAGCTCACCATTAGAAAGAGAAAAACATCAGAAAGAGAAAAGGCACATATACTCTAACAATGATGAGCCTTGTGTTAATTACAAAAGAAACAAACATACCCAGGAATTTAATATAACTTGGCTTGGACCTTCGAGTCTATCCCACCTAAAACTGTAGCTACACGATTTTGGTCGTCACATTCTCCCAAAGCTAAAATAGAGAATATAACACCTCCTAGTGTTGTTTTGAGAGGCACTCAATAAGTAGTAATTATTGATATAGATTTAAATATTTAAATCTACACTTATTGTAGATGCTCTCAACACAAATCTTCATGCCCATCTTCCTTGTTCCTCCATTTAGATAGTTGTCCATATTAAATGGGCACCAATGTGATTCTTACCTGTGATTTCATTTTGTCCATTAGTGTTCAGGAGATTAATTTTGTGGTGTACAACTTCAAAGACTTAAAACATCAATTACAGGATATCACAACAGGTACATACCTCCCTGATAATGACTCATCACCGTGAGTGAGTCATTTAGTGCTTGGGATAACTGCCCACCTGGGGTTATTTTTGGACCCTTGATCAAAAAATATCTCCCTCATAAATTTATTAGAATGACTAAAATGTAACCTTAATGGACAGACGCCACGGTAGATGAGGTAGGTCATTAGAGTAACAGGGGAGGATTCTGGGTGCCATGCTAAAGAACTAAGAATTTTCTAAGGAATGGAAGTAATGCAAGGTTTTGGAGAGGAGTCACATAAACAAATCAATATTTTCAAAAGAAAACTCTTCTGCATAGAGATGAATTGGAGAGGCAAGAGTTTGGAAGACTAGAGAATATTAGGAGAGACTAGCTAGAAAAAGAGACTATTAGTGATGTTAGAAAATATGGTATGCACTGGTAAAATTAAGTAATAGTAGCAGTTGGCTGGCTGTGGGCAGGAGAAAGCTAAGAAATGGAGAAATGCGGAGACTCCAGCCTGGATGTGGCTATTAGCCAGAGAAATAGGAAAGGAAGAGCAGACTGGGGGAAAGGAAAGGTATGTAGGTTGGTTTTGAACATTGAGGAAAAGAAGACAGAAGAGAAAGAAAGAGGAAGAAGGGAAAAGAGAAAGGGAGAGAAGAACTGAAAGAGAAGAAAAATAGCAAAAAGAAGAGAAGTTAATCAGAAAAGGAGGTTTGTTTCCCAAAACAGAGTCAGTTTTAGTCAAAGTTAAAGCAGTAGTTTCAAAGCCTAATTTTTTTGATGTCATATGGACATGTCAATTGTATCATGATTTATCACTATCTTTCTTGCAATCATATTCATCTATCACTAAACTACTTGAATTTCAGATTACTCATTCAAAACCATAATATAATGGGTCAACTACAAATGCATTTATTCAATAAATATTTATTGAGTGCCTATTATATGCCAGGTGCTGTGGTAAGTGCTGGGCACACAATAGTGAACATGACAAAAATCCCTGCCCTCACAGATTTTATCATTCTATCAAGTGGGACTTTGTGTGCTTTGAAAAAAGCATGTCGAAGGAAAATAAAAAGTTGTCAGATTAAGACCTTATTTCTTGTTTTCACATGAATGGAAATTAGACACACTCATTAAAATTTACAATGGAAGTTCAAGGACATGAGATTTTGTGGCTGCAGGAAACTTCCACTCCTTTAAGGAATATTGTCTTTTGTCAATCCTGGCTCTGTCCCCTCTCCTTTGTGATCTCTCTACCCATCCACAAAACTGAGCTAGTTTAAATTAAAATCAGCGGTTCCTAATGGTTACTCAATAGGATCACCTGTGGGAGTTTGACACGCTAAGAGGCACGGGACCCCACCCCAAGCCAAGTAAAGCAGCATCTCTGAGGGTGGAGAGTTTTATTTTTAAAGTTCCCCCATGATTCTAAAGGGCATCACCAGGATTGAGAACCACAAATTGTACTATCAATTCTTAGTTTCACAGAGGAGGAAACCAAGACCACCTCTCCCACCTACTACATTATTATATGTTATGTATTAGTATACACTACGTATATATATATATATCATATATATTATTATTCCATAGTTCTGCATGGCCAGTCTTCAGCCTCTTAGGTTTGGACACACTGATTTCTTCGAAGGAACACTTCATTACACGTTAGTGAGTTGTTTGTTCCTACAAGACAACCTATGCAATACCCGCTGAAGTGGAGAGCTGGCCCCTTTCCAGGAATTTGGGATAATTGTCCAGCCAATCTGGATAAATCAACGTAAAAGTACATGCCATACTCACCAACAATATTTTCTTTTGCAAATCCCTTAAAAAATAAGAAATACAGATTTTTAGTCCTTAAACATCTGAAGAATCCATTTATATAAATATTTGTTCTGTAGGAGGTATCCTTAAAGAAACATTATTGATAACTAGTACTAGTATAATATTTCTTAAGTATCTATATATGTAGTAGACTCTTGCATTCCCTTTATAATGATATCCTTTCGCTTCAGTTAATACTGAATGGACCTTTCCAGAAAGAACTGCCTTCTTCAGGCTTTTAATGGAAACAGGCTTCAGAAGCCTAAGGTCATATTGCCTTACCTCTAAAAACTATTGTTAAGGAAAGTCTAAGAGAGAATATGGTCATGGTCTTAAACAAATGTGGAATTCTGTGGAATCTAAAATAAAACTAAGTTTTCCTGATCATAATGCCAAGCTGATGATGTTACTTTGCAATTCAATTCATCTAAAATGTCTTCCTTTCTTCTTTCAAATTGCCCTCACCATCATAGGGCCCTAAGAACTCAGTGCCTCAAATGGTTTGATTAAAATTGGTTGTTAAAAGTTAAGATCAGAGATTCCTCTTCACGCATTCATGCTCTGCTTCAGTGGCTCCTTGACTTTACAGGAGGCTCATTAATAGACCAGTTTGCCCAATTTGTCATCTATTTCATTATGCAAAATATATATTTTTCAATTACTTTTCCTGTGTGAAAATCTCTTAACTCTAACCTGATATAATGATTTCTTAGGGTTTCTTCTCAACCTCTGAATGGCACAGCTTTCCTAAAATCTCAACTGGGGGTACAATCCTTGGAAACCCTGATGGGAATTAATTTTAATGTAATGATCTTTCTGTGCCCATTAAAATAGGAGGGAAATAGCTTGCAAAGCTGACCACTGAGTAAACCTAGTATTGACCTCAAAGGAAGAAAAAAAATGTTTAAAGCGTTCTGATCATTTTCTTTAATCTATTTAACATGGAATGTAAAGAATTTAGCCCTAAAATAAAGCTTTGGTTCACAACATTAATTTTATTTCAGTTTTGTGAATAAAGTGGAAAAAGTTAGAACAGGATCCTCTCATCTTCAGTGGTTTTATCTAAAGTTAAATCTTTTACATCAGTAGTAGCTGGAGTGACAAACACACATACACACACAAGAAGCTGTAACAGTTATTACAATAACAAGTATTTGGTGGACAACTGTGCTCTCACTTCCAAAACATGTTTCTTTCATTTACCAGATACATTCCTTCTTCTACCAAAGAATCTGGATACCTCAAGAGTTGCCCAAACAGATCTTTCTGGCTGTCTTCTAGGTAGACCCAGACCCATTTACATGCCCACAACTCTACTCACCAGGCCCCCATTACATATGGGAGGATTTATCTGGATGTCTTGGCCCACCTGATCCAAATATATTTTACTTCTCAAAGCCTTACTGCACAATAAATTTTTTAAACAGTACTAGTACACATCAAAATTATCGCATTATTAGGAGGCATGAAAAGCAAGTCTAAAGATTTTCCTTTATTGTCATGATTTTTCCTTCTAGAAGCAGGCAGGCAGTGCTGGCCCAAATGATGCTTTTGTGAAATTTGAGGAAAGCTGCAGCTTCCTCAAGACAATTTACTGTCATCTGCCTTAAAGTTGCTGTTAATCAATACACAAATATATGATATTACAAATGTGAATGGTGTCCCCTAGAGGTGTGAAATGCACAATTTGCACAACTGTATGTAGCAGCCCTGGGAAGGAGTTCAAAGAAAACAAAAAACCCACTTCTGATTTTGCTTCTATGAGGGCTCATCCTAATTCAGTCAGGTACCAGAAAAAAATGACACTTCCTATATGGCACTCTATGAATGAGAAATTGAGACTATATACTTTCCTCAGCAGGAAGAAATCGTATTTCTGAACCCCTTGATTTGGCACTTACAGCACAAAAGCACTAGGGTATGTTTAAGGTGGTTCCTTTAAAGCCAGTAGTAACCCTTATATTCCACATTGTCTGAAACTTGGTTGAGAGCAGAATTGACCAAACCAAAGGGGGCTTGAAGGGCAGGAAATAGATATGCAGAGAAAGGGAAATTAAGCTTGAAAGGTCCCAGAAGTAAGCCTCTGAGAAACTCAAAGTGGGCAAGTGTGGTCAAGGGATTGCAGTGGGATCTCCAGACAGGCTATGGATGTCCCAGCAGGTGCAGAAAGCAGCAGCTCAGGCTTCAGGAATTAAGCAGAAGATAGACAGGTATGAGGTATGGAGCTTTGACACTATATACACAATTCAGATTCTGTACCTACCTCTTACTCGTTGCGTGACAGAAAAAATTACTTAATTTCTCTGATCTCAGTTTCTCCTCTAAAATCTAGAAATAAAATTACCTTTCAGAGGGGCCCGCCTGGTGGCATAGTGGTTAAGTTCACGTGCTTCGCTTTGGCAGCCCGGGGTTTGCAGGTTTGGATCCCGGGTGCAGACCTACTCACCACTCATCATGCCATGCTGTGGCAGCATCCCATATACAAAATAGAGGAAGATGGGCACAGATGTTAGCTCAGAGCTAATCTTCCTCAGCAAAAAAAGGAGGATTGCCAATGGATGTTAGCTCAAAGCCAGTCTTCCTCATAAAAAAATACCTTTCAGAGTTACTCTAACTAAACAAGCAGCAAGTGCCCCATACCTTTCTTCTTCATTATAATATGAAGTATAGCAAGTAATTAAACAGACCTAATGTGTGTGTTTGTGTTTTGATATTCATAATTTAGAGAGAAAGCAACATTGTTTTGTTTAAAATACTTGTCATTAAACCAGCTTCATAGTAATTCTGATGCCTAATCTCTCCTTATAAAAAAATATACTTGACACTAGCTATTTTTTGAGCACATGGATTAAACAGAGTATGCAACAAAACATAAGTGTATTCATAAGAGAAATATTTCCCAGTAATTTATTAATTATGTTTAAAATTGAATCACATCCATTTAATGCTTTTCCTGTCACAGCTGACCAGTGTGCACTGACAAATTTACTGATGTAAAGTCACTGTGATCTTATATAAAGAAATAAGGATGTCAAAAATATCCTACAATTGCAAATGATAAAATAGGCCATGTCTGGAAATGAGAATGCTATTACCAAAAGTGCCTCATCAGTTACCAGAGGAGGCGGGCAGTGTGTAGGAGGCAATGACTTCACTGTGATTGACTATGACACATAAATGCTGCAAGAACCAGCACCCACCCAGAGACTGACCCTTCATTTTCCCAGTAAATTATTGATGGCACTTCTGTTTGACTAGAAGGAAACTTTGCTTGACTTCAGTTTAGCCATATAATCCAGAAGATCTCAGCTGGGACAAGTCCGGAGGCAGGGGGGAAAAAATGTTTTATCAAACCCATTCCACATTATCTCTGGGAAACTGGCACAGAGAGCCTGCAGTCTGGTTTGCCAGATCTGTCTGAAATTGGCAGAATTTATCCAAATGACAGACAGACACGCTATTACTCTGAGCTAAACGAGAATGTTCCTAAACATATAGATATTGAGAGCATTGTAATAAAATTAATAATTAATCCACAAATATTTATCAAAACGCCTGTACTTTAGAGGCATTCTGCTAAGCTTTGTTTGGGATTTAAAGGAAAATACTGTCTTATTCTTAGAGACTTAAAATTTATATTGAGCAAACCAACATTTAAATATATATCCAAGGAAAGATAACCATCAGTCAGTTTAGGCTTAGCTATGCTACATTAACAAATGACCCCAAAATCTTAGTGACTTACAAAAACAAAGTTTTATTTCTTGCCCTTGTTACCTGTTCATTATCATTAGCTACGACCGTGCTCCATGTTTCTTCAGTCCAAGACCCAGCCTGATGGAGCATCCTCTCTTTGGGATGTTGCTGATCTTGTGGCAGAGGGAAAAGAAAATGGAGGAACAAAATGGATCTTAAAGCTTCCCCTTGTAAGTGGCACATGTCACTTCTAGTGTGACCAACTTGTGCTTTATCCAGTACTTGCTGTGTTTTAGCAGTGAAAGTCACACATTCTAGGAATCCCCTCAGTCCCAGGTAAACCAGGATAGTTTGCCTGCACTGTTCTAATTTTAAAACTGAGAGCCTCACATCCTGGTAACCTGCTCAATCCTGATAAATTGGGACAACTGGTCACCTGGACTCACTTCCACTCATATTTCATTGGTCAAACAATTCATCTGCCCATTTTGAGTTCAACAGGAGGTAGTCATATATTTATCCCACAGAGAAGGGCACTATAAGTCACATAGCCAACACTGATGTTGATGTCAATGGGATGGGAAAATATAAGCCTGCCAGAAAAGGACAGCAAAAAAAATGAAAAATAATACAATCAACCATAACAACAAAAAATTAAAAAGGCATGTTTAAAACTCAACACAATTTTTTGGTTGAAAATCATTTGTTAAAATCCTATCATAAGTCATACTCCACATAGGTCTGCAAACCTCAGAGACAAAATAATACTGCGCTTGTGGAGGTCACATTCTAGTGGGAAAAAAGACATATGAACCATAATCGAAGTGTCATGTGATCGACATTGAAATAAGGCAACAATACATTCCTATTTTCTCAAGATATATCAGTTCAAATCTGTTGTCTTGACGTATTATTAAGTCTCCTTTTACTCTCCAATGTGTCCCAATCTGGATGAAAAAATATTTTTTTTTCTGAGAAGAATAGAGAAGAAAGGAAATTCCTAGAGATTTACTTCCCCAAGGTTGGTGATATTTAAGCTAAGTAATAGCCAATCATATCAGAGAAAATGTTTGCACGTGCACTCATGCGCGTGCATACACACACACACACAAACACAGTAAGCCTGAAACAGCATAGTTAGGAAAACTGTAGCAGTCAAATATTGCTAGAGCTCTAAATGATTCTCCATCTCCCTAAGATAAAGTCCAGAATTTTTACAACCCCAAAGATCTTCATGATCTGGCCCTGTGGTCTCTTTAAGTTCGTCTTCTACCACTCTATCCTGGCTGGCTCTACACCAGGCACAGCGGCCTCCTAAATATCCACACTTCCTCCTCAATGCATTTCCATGGTCTCTTCTCTCTCCCAGAGCACTTTTTCCCCCCATTACATCTGCACGACTTGTTTCCTCACTGCATTCATGTCTCTGCTCAAATTTCTCGCTGTTAGGGAAGTCTTCCTATATAAAACAGAATATCAGTAGTTCTCTATTCCTGCTTTATTTTTATGTGTAGCCCTCACCATCACCCAGCATGGTAGAGTAATGATTTGTTTACTGATTGCCACTTGCTCTTCCATACCAGCTCTTTGAGAGAGCAACGGCTTTGTTTATTTTGTTCATTGCTATATCCTATACCCCTGGCACCTAGAAGAATTCCTGGCACATAGTAGGTGCCCAATAAATATTTCTTGAGTGAATAAAGTTTGAGTCATGAAGACAATGAAAAGTGGTAGCAAGAGATGAAGTTAGAGAGTTAAGCACGTTCCATTGGGGGGGAAAGGAATCCATAATAGGCATCCATCGTTACAGGCCCACGGGACATCAGAACCATTATAATTTGATTCTTAATTTTCCTAGAAAGCTGAGTCTTAAAATAGAAGTAAGCAAAAATGTTGTATTTGTCCTAAATTTTTATTGTTCCATATTTATGAATACAACCAATAGATAACAAAACTGATGAGATCCAATGAAACTCTTAATGATTACCAGAAAGCAATCTGCATAGCTCTTCCTATCCTGCATTCTACAACCTTTTATAAAAGGCTATAAAGAAAGAGCTTTCCACACCAGCTTGAGTAACAGGAGGGTGTGTGAGTTAACCATTGCTGTGTTATACCTCCAATCAGAGTGGCCTAAAACAACAAACATTCACTTTTTCTCAGAAGTCTCTGGGTGCTTGTGATAAGCATCCAGGCCAATCCTGGATCATCTTTTCTGGGTTTGCTTATGAGTCTGAGTTGACAGGTCAGGGAAGGACTAACTGGTCTAAGCTAGCCATTCTTTCTCATGTGGTCTATCATCATGCAGCAGATTATCCCATTTGTATTCCCATGGAGAAAAAGTGTCCAACAGAAAGGGGATGTGTGCAAGGCCTCTTGAGACTTAGGCTTGGTACTGGCACACAGACACATCCACTGCATTCTATTGCCAAAGCAAGTCACAAGGCCAGTCTAGATTTAAAGGGTGAGAAAAGAGACTCTACCTTTTCAAAGAAGGAACTACAAGGTCACATCGCAAAATCCGTGGAAAAGGACGGGTGAAGAATTGGAACCATTTTCTCAGTCTATCACGGTCTGCCCTCCGGCCACAATATTATTCATATTCTTCCCATATGTTAAATACGCTCACTCCCTCATATCAATGAAACACTTGCTCACTGAATTACCTATTACCTTACACTAAGATCACTTTTTAAGCTTACATTTCAAGAAGTATAATAACATCTGGCACAACTAATAAGGTGGTTTACGAAGAACCCTGCATGCATATGGAGCTGACTATTCATAGCTCCTGAGATTGAGCTGTCAGTGAATAATATTTGCCAAGGAAAAAATAGGGGGAGAGAAATCAACACAAACCATGGTTGGCAGAACCATAGTTCTGTTTAGAAAAAAATGTAAGTTTTGGAAGATGATGGATAATTTATATATAATATTTATAATATTTTATATTCCCAGTCCATGGTAGAATCAACGGGCTCCCAGATAACCTACAGGGAGTAGCCAGGGAACTAAACTATAAATTATTTTTGCAGATCTGTCCTTTCACGTCACTTAAAAACTTGGCAAATAATTAAATTATTTTACAATAGTAGCTTAACACAAATTGAAAGACTGGGCTTCAACCTGAGAAGTGTAAATACGGCTAGTTTAAGCAAGCTTAATTTTCTGCCCAAGCATTTGGCCACCCATAGGCATGTAATGAAAAGCAATTGAACTTGTTTCTGTAAGACTGTTTACTCCCTTCAGTTGTTGAGTTTATGGACCCATTGTTTAATAGTTCTCTCTTGGATTTCAACCCATGCTTGATTGGTTGCTAAGCAAAAATATAAGCAATGCCAAAAAGTGTAGTAGGTATTTGGACAGATTAGGTGATAAAGTACCATAATTATGCAATCAACAATTTAAAGGCCAAATTGAAAATTTTAAAGGCCGGGACCCAAATTTTTGTTTGTAGTTATCATCCCAGTATATGCTTGGAACAATGTACACCAACATGTGTGGGCAGCCAATTTAAATCTTTTGAACAGTGCCACCAGTGCACTTTTCCTATCTAGAATGTACTATAATATAGTGAACCCAGTTTAATAAAATATATGTTATAGAGGAGAGCTGCCACTATTATTCTAGGTTTATATGCAAATTTGTGGCTGGTAAAATGGAACTCTCAGCAACTCTCAGCAACTCAGCAACTCTCAGCTACTGGGAAGACAGTTTGAGAAGAGCTACTCAGTGGTAATTCAATGGGCTAGAATTTTAGCTATATTAATTCCAAGTCCTAGCAACTTTCTTTATGGAAAGTAGGAGCAATAACCAACGCTACTGTTATCACACAATATAGAAGCTGTGGAAGATCAGTATAATAATATACCTTAATGAATCATGCCTCCTTTATCGAGACCATTGTATCATTTCCTCCCACATTGTTTCTGAGTTTGAGCACATGACTTGGTTTGGCCAATGGGACATTGACCAAATGACCTAACTAAAGACTTGAAAAGTGCTTGTGCATTGGGCCTTATTCTCTTGGAACGCAGTTGCCATGTGAAAAAGCCTGAATTAGTCTACCAAAGACACATGGTTTAGCCAACAGGCAGCAACAACTGCTAGACATGAGAGTGATGCCATCTTAGACCATCCAATCCCAGTTGAGCTGCCAGATGATTGTAGTCACATGAGTGGTCCCAGCAGGAGTTGCAGAAGAATTAGCCAGCTGAACTCAGCCAAAGTTATTGATCCATAGAATTTTAAGCACATAAAATGGTTATTGTAAAGCTACTACATTTTGGTGTTGTTTGTAATGTAGGAAGAGATAACTGATATGGCAGCAAACTGTCATGGCCTCCCTTTCTTCTCTTAAGGGTTGATAATATCTTTGCTCATATTTCCAATCCTGACAGTTTCTTCAGCTTCCCAGACTGTTCTACCCATCCTCCATTGTACCTGCCCTTAGTCTCTGAGATGCTATTAATTCAGTTCAACTCAATTCAACAAGTATTTATTGAGCACTTATTCTTTGTTCAGCCTTCTAGTAAATTAGTAAAGATGCTATCAGTTACCCATTCACTAAATGGGCTTCTATTCTGATCTAGCCTCTTTGTGTGAATATTTGTTGGACAATACAAGTATTACAGAGTTAAGTTACATGAAAAACACAACTGATTTTTAAGAGGGAGTTACAGCCTATAAAGGGAGCTTTATAGTGGACTCATGTGAAAGTGAATGTTGGAGAATAGGAAGTGTGGTGAGTCCATGAATCCATAATTATGGGTGGTGGGACTAAGGGAAGGATGGTTGGCAGGAAAATCAAAAATCTGCAAAAGAGCATGGGAATCAATGTCAACAAATGTCATGCCTTGGCTTTGTGTCTCCAGTCATCCCCCTTCCTGATCTCTTTTCTTATAATTTCTTATTATTTACTTATTATTTTATTATGATTTTCTTTTACTTCTGTTATATTTCCTTCCTCTTCCAGGCTTATTCTAAGTATCATGAAGCTTCAGTGTATATGGAAAACTACATAAAATACATTAATTTTTCTTGAAATTCTCACAGGGAAAAGCACAGTAGCCCACTGGCATCTCCCCTACCATCATGTTTTTATCATCATTAGCCACAAAATCTGGTTGAAAGTGCAACAAAAATAAAGTGGTGGGTGAGGATGAGCCACATGGCTGGACATGCTTCAACAGCAGGCGTCTGGCCAGCCATGTCAACAAATGTGGTCCACATGGCACAGAGTTGTGTAGTACAAACGGGCCATGCAGTAAGGAGGGGAGAAATAGCCAGTCCTCTCTCCCAATGTAGACACTGCCCCCCAACACACGCCACTCTCTTTAGTCAGCACCACCACATTAAACAATTCTGGGTGAAATCATCTGGAATCATGCAGTGTGACAGCTCAATTCTGTCATAGGAATGGACATTTAAAACTTTTTTCTTACATATTATGCTTTCTTCTTTGCTTAATTGGCCAGGTCTACGTAGTAACCATGGAGAAGGATGCTGCTTCTAGGTGGAACAGAATCTACATTGGGTTCTGGACTATATACAGCACAATAACTTAGGATAGATTGGGGTATTGTCATTTTGCAGATGGGACAACAAAGTCATTTCATGCCATCAAATTTTGTTGGACTTTTATATGTCCAAGCAAGGTTAGCCACAATAGCCGAAAACCTAGTGCAGCGCATGGTTAGACTGTCTTGGCACAGCAAATGAGGGACATTTAGTTTAGAAATTCTCAAATGAAATGGAAAAAAAAAGTTACAATTCCAAACACAGTATCTTAGTAATCACATCTGTATTTACTGTTAGTCTAATTCTTTAAAACTCTTGCAGAAAAGTATGAACATATTCCCAGACTTCCTTATTTACGTAAGAAAAAACAAGAAATGGTTTTACTCAAGGAAATTTATTGAATCAAACAATAAATCAAAATCTGTAATGAACTGCACTACTCTGCTGATTTCCAAAACAGCAAAACTAAACCCACAAATGTTTATCTCCAAACAAAAATTACTTTTAAAATTACTTTAAAAATATTTTACCTTGTCTAATTTCAATTTTTATTTGCAGTCCTTTCCTTCACCTTCCTCTCTAGCTCCATTATTATAGTTAAGCATATATTTTTCTATTAATACTTTGCATATATTTTGTCCTTTACAGTTATCCAAACAATTTCTGAAGTATTTTCTCCCTGCATACACACAGAACTGTTAGGGCATTTTTCAGAGGAGGAAACTGAAATTTGGTCCATTTCAGCAATTTGGCCATGTCCACAAGGGGGAAGCGGTGGCTATGGGGCCCAAGTCCAGGCTAGATCCCTGCTCTTTCTCCTACACCAAGTTTCTCCTCTGTTCTCTGGTGCCTTCTCCCAACATGGCCATAGGATTGTTTCATGTAACAGACCTGGGCAACATGTGCCCATGGGTGTTCTCTATGGAGGATATGTTTGCATTTGCTTAGGTTCTGTTTTTGCTGTCTATTTGTATTTACTACCATCTGTTTCTCCACTCTTTTACAGATAAGTTGTATTTGGAATGCTCCGGTATTGGGAACCTCGTAAGAGAAAGCCATTTGTGACGTGTCAAATTTAAAATGTAAACCATGATAGAATAATGTCTTTTCACTTTAGTATTTTATGATTTTTCTGGAACTTGAATTGACCAGCAATTCTGATAGCTAAATAAATATGTGAAAAGAATGTGTTCTTTATCTTTATAACTGTAGAAAAGATTTCCAAAATGGGAATTTGAAAATACCTAAAAATATATTTGAGGACTACATACTACAGTTCATTTTTTAATGTACTATTTTTTAAAGATATTAATATGCAAAAAAGAAAAAAATCCTATAAAGTATCCTTTGTGTTTAATTCTAAAAATATTATTCTTTCTATAAAACCAGTGGTTTTTATAGGTCATCAAAATATTAAGTAAAAATGTCCTGGAAACAGTAACAGTTTAAACTATCAAAGAAACTGGATTAAAGGATTGAAACACCGTTTCTACACTAAAAAAGAAAAAGAACGTTTTTTCCTTTAAGAACATTTTTTGCTTACATATTCTTAACATAGAATTTTTTATCTAACATACTATTGTGTATGTTAGAACTATTAAGTATGTTATATCTAATATCACTATCAAGTATGTTTCTTATACTTTATTTTTTTGTCCTGTAGAATTATTTGAAATCCATAGTAATATTTAAATCATAAAATCAAGCTAAAGATATTCAGGTGTGCTTGTCAATTGTTTTCCTTGAGTAAACTACTTAAAACCTACATGTTTTTCAAGACTCCTAATGGTAACATGAAAATATTTTCTGATACAAACTTGAACCAAACTATGTCATTTAAGCGTTAGATAATGAATAAAGATATGTGAAATTCTCATGGTACTTTATCACTTACAAAGTACCAATTTAAAAAGAAGCCTGTTTTTTAATGGAAAATAAAAGCAAATATTTAACCCTGGATTATTTTTTTGCCTTTCATACTGAAAAAACTTACACAGATATATTTGAACTGTGCTCAGCATAGGTGGCAGCTAAAGGGAGCCTGGACAGGCAAGAGAAATGAAAGCAGAAACAGAGATCATAAAAGAGAGAAAGGAAAAGTACTTTTAAAAGATAGGGAAATAAGAAAAGAGGTTTAATGTAAATGTGATACAGCCATGATGAATTAACTCATAAATAAGTACACAGGCCAAAAAAATGGCCACATAAATGTGCTGGGTAAACTTTAAGGATCCAGAAAGCAGTCCTTTATTGCTCTATAACCTCAGCAGCAAGCTAAAATTATTTCCTAAATAACAGATTTCCAGACTTGCTGAATTATTGTGTAACAGAGGAGCAATAACTTCCACTGAATCTCTCCCTTGGCTGTCTGTAACATGAACAACATGAACTAGATCCAGGTAATCTTAGGTGCTGTTTTCCAAAAACTTAATCCTTGGAAACTTTTCTGTGGAAAATAGTCACCAAACAGTTCAGGTCTGGAGAGTTTTAATTAATTACCTATGTGATTAAACTCTAAAGAATAAGAGAAAATAGCGACATGCTAATCTAAAACTTTTGATAACACATTATTTTCCTTTTTATATCCTGTCACCATGAAGAAGTAAGTTAAGTTTGACCAGATATTTTTCAGAACCTCTATTGCTAGAAAATGTTAACTCAGATATCATAAAAGGTTTCTTTCACAAAATACTGAGATTTCCAAAGAATACTTAAATCTCCTAACAATGTCCTAAGTCAATTTTAATATTTGCTTTATCAGTAATTGTAACAGTAAGTGGGCAATGAGAAATTTATATTGGTTTTTGCATTAATTCGTTCATATAGCTATTTAGTAAATATTTCACCTGATTCAGACGTATGGGTTTGGCCAATGGAGTCCTTGTTTTTCTTTTATTATTACGCAATTTCAAATTCAGTACAACCTACTATTATGGCTTTACTGGTTGTGGTAATTTTGTCAAACATTATAATTCTTATTTGAGAATTCTTATGAAAATAAACTATTTAAACTTAGATTCAGATAAGTGCACACATGTCCTTAATTATTGATATATAGGGTTGAAAATTTAGTCAATTTTTTTCTCTGTAAAGATTTCAACTTGTTTTATAGCTCCATATTGGTACATTGTACTTTTAAATAATACTTCAAAAAACTGGAGAAAATAAAGAGAAAAAATAAGCTTAAATCAAATGTCTTATGAATAAAATGTAAAGAAATTAGAGTTATTTAACCTGGTAAAAACTTTATGATTTGGGTACCTGTTGATCCATCCTTTAAAAAAAATTGAATAAGTGTTAAAACTTTAAAGCCCTATGTCTAGTTCCAGTTTACGGAGGTAAATTGAACACACACTGTGGCCAACCATATTCCCTGAGAAAATGTTGTAATATAACATAGGAGTTTTTTAAAAAATGAAATAATGGAGAAAAACTACAGGTGAGAGTATATGCTATCTTCACAACTGTTGAGGAGATGTATATTGATCTGCCCATTGGAACATTAGACAGACTTTAGGCTCAGAATTGAAAGAGCCTATGGAGGGAAAGAGTTATAAATGAGGCTGAACACAGAGAATTAATTGAAGGTTTCTTTATGCATCAGGTAGACAGCATTTACCTCCAGGCAGAAAAAAAGGAAGGAGGGGTTTCCTGTAAATAAGTGGCAGACGATGTTGGAAGAAAGCTAAGGATATTGGTCCCCCAGAGTAACTTCACTTTTTCTGGAATTTGGAAAGCCCTATCCTGCCAATAAGACTTTTTGTCCCCTTATTATAAAGTGAAGCCTTCTAAAGGATACATCTCACCCCACTCCACTCCACTTCACATAGCGTTGCCAGTTATGGGAGAGACTTAATGGGAAAACAACTGGCTTATATAGACAACAGTAGAGGAAACCCACACCATTCCATATGCAGTCTTTCTTCTTAACATATGAGTGAGAAAAACAAGGCATGTGAAGAGAATCGGTAGCAGTAGCATGAAAGAAAAAGACTAAGATGAAGAGAAAACCTCCATAGAGACAATTCAGGGAATAGAAGAAAATTTATAAAACCAAATAAATATTCAGAGATTTGAACAGATGTTACCTCCATGAAACAAGAATGGTTTGCAATGAAAAGGCTCAATCAGCAACCAAGAAAGAGCTCTCAAAAATGAAAACTAATTTTAAAATTCAATAGGGAAACTAAATAAGAAAATCAAGCAAACATTACAGAATATAGAACAGAAAGACAAAGGTAAAAATTTAGGAAGAAAATAAGATATATATGTATATACCAGTGTAGGAGTCCTAGAAAGAAATAATGGAGAAAGTAGAGGAAAAAAATTATCAAAGAAATAGTAGAAGAGACTTTCCCAGACTAAATATAGTCACAAGTCTGCAGTTTGAACTTGTATACTGTGTCCAGCACATTAAATGATAAAAGGCCCACACCTAAACACATCCTTGAGAAATTTGAATGCCTCAATGAAAAAGAGAAAATTCTAAAAGTTTTCAGAGACAATAGTCAATAACTACAAAGGAAGAGAAATCGGATAAGCATTAGACTTTTCATCAGCAACACTGGTGGCTAGAAAGCAATGGAGCAATGCTTTCAAACTTCCAGAGGAAAATTATTTCCAACCTAGAATTCCATACTCAGCTAAACTATCAATCGAATATGAGGGGGGGAAATAAAGACCTTTGCCTATATGCAAAGGCTCAGAAAAACACAACCCCCCTCATATTTCTTAGAAAGTCAGCTGAAGATATACTACGGTAAATTAAGGAAGTAAACTATAGATCCAGGCAGAAGAGTAGAGCAGCCCTGAAGAATGACAATACAGCTGGCCTAGGAGAGGAAGCAGGCAGAGAAAAGGAGGAAGGGTGGGCTTCACAAAATGTGAAGACTAGCTCTAGGATAAAAATAATTTAAGAACATGGATAACCTTTAGGATTCAATAAAAATAAATTATGCCAAAGAGGTAAATTAAAAACTTCATTGAATGTAAAAAAATTTTACAAGAAATTCTCAGACTAATGATTAAACAAACCAAAATGTGGTCATTCATGGGATATAAGAAAAGAAAATCCACTGTATCTTGATGCTAGCAACAGTGTCCTCACATTGGCCTGGGACATTGAACTCAAAGAGATCTAAATATAACAGCAAACTGGCCCAGGAGGGAATGATATTTACAAAGTCACAATAATATACATGTAATTATCTGCATGTGTATATGTATGATTATTGGTTCTCAAATTTTAGGTCAACACAGACAAAGCCCAGAATACTATGATTACAGGATAAAATGTGAATTTAACAACTCTGACAACACAGAAGTGTAGCTGAGAGAATGTGAGATGTGGCAAATAGGGGCAAAATTACCCTCATCTTTCAGATTGGGGAATGAGGAAATATTGTCAAAGATTATTGAAACTAGAAATTTTACTATATTTTTTAAGTTATGAATACAACCAATAAAATAATGGAAAATATAATAATATGTAATCAAAATATAATGAACAAATATTGAAAATAAGAACAGGAGGAGAGAAGTCAGCATGCAGAGATCTAAACATGTGACTTGAACGGTGGGTATTCAATGGATGTGGCATAAAGCTGAGAAATCAAGAAATGGAAAGAAATATTATCCAGAGATACAAAGAGGATCATCGATAGAAAATCTGAAAATGAAAATGGTTGACTTTGCCTCTGTGGAACGGGCCTGGGGATGGCTGTGACTGTGGTTTTGAATGATATGCCCCCTGTGCTATTTGTTACAATATTTATATGTTACTTTGATAAAATCTTTTTTTCAAAATTAAATAATTTTAAATCATGAAGATATTACTGAGACATAAAGAACTATCAAGACAATATAATTCTGCACTGGTCCATCTGCTGGAGAAAATGATCATAGCTCCTATCTCCTGAGCACGTAGTTTGTGCAAGATGGGAGGCTAAGTATTTTATGTTGCTTGTTTCTAAAGATCACGACAAGGTAGGAATTATAATGCTTATTTTTCCGATGTGGAAACTAAGTTTCAGGGAATTTAAGTAACTGGTCCAAGGTAACAAAGAGTTTGAGTGGTAGAGCCGATCCTATCCCAAAGCCAAAATAAAATTTAAAAACAAAATGAGAGAGGTCATGTTAGATCGTCCTTCAAAATATACTTCAGATCTGACATTCTCTGATTCCACGAGCAAAACGAGACCAAAGTGTACTCAATTTTCCATGTCAACCTAAAAATCAATCCAGACACCCACAGGACGCGGGTAACTCGATAAGATTTCATTTCCAAGGGTCGTGTGTAGGGTCCAAAAGGTTTGTTATCTAGCACAGGAGCAGGAATTTTTCCTTGCAGGCCCTTCATACGTCTGATGTGTCTGCATCACATTTATATATACTTCATTCGATTAACATTTTCTTGAAACCACAACATTTCTGCATACAAAAATATTACACTGTTATACTATAACAGTAAAGCAAACAAAAAAAAAAGGGTCCCTTTATCAAAGCTCAGTCGTGTTTATTTTAAGAGTGTTCAAAAATCCACTCCATGCGGTTAGGTTTTATAGCTCGTGAAAACAAGATCCAAATTTACAGATATTTCATAACATTCCTATCAGCATATAAGAGCTTTTTTCACAGCTGGCACAGAACGTCCTTTCTTCTGTCTCTTCTAAATCGGTGGGAAGCTCCTTAGATCTCCTTTTGCGAACATTTCTCTCCTGGCAGTGGGGAATCACAAAGGGGACGCTATTGATCTGGCGCTGAAGTGACAATTTCCACATGATGAGATAGCTAACGTAAGTACAAGTTCAGGCAGGAAACCAATGATTTTATTAATTATTGCTGGTTGTGTCATTATAGAAAATACTCAGGCTAAAAGGAAAAATACAGATGTAAGTGTGTGTAAGTGTGTGTGTGTGTGTGTGTAAGAATGAGAGAGAGAGAGAAGAGAAAGGGGACAAGAGACGAGAATGAATGCCATCCTGTAGACACCCCACCAGCACTCACCAGAGGAAATCAAGTTGCCGCCAGTTTGGCTAGGATTCAGCGCCATCTGCATAGTATTTAAAAGTGAGAGCCAAACTCTGAGCTATTTTTTTGGAGTTAGTAAGGAAGCTCTCCAATCTATATCTGAAACTCAACCATTCCAGCTTCTGAGCATCACTAAAAAGAGCTTACGGAGGTCGAGGAACTTAAAAACAGCATGAGGAGCCGCTTTGCAGTCCATATAAAACTAGGAGTCAGTACCCTGGGCATTTGAGAAGACCATTTGGTCTCTAGTGAATGGTGGAAAAATCCTGAGGTGGATTTTGGGGAGAAAGGTATGAGATAGAGGATAGTAACAGTACTAACAGATAAAATATACAGAGTCCTCGCTCGGAGTCAGGCACTGTTTTTAGGTTTTTACATTCACTAGTTCATTCAATCCCCACAGTAACCTCCCGTGTAAGTATGATTATTATCCATATTTTGCAGATGAGGAATCTCCCAGGAGGAGTTCCTGGGATAGGAATTCTCTCCCTAATGTTAGTTTTTAATTTTTGCTCCCTCAGAATCCAGTACTTCTTTGTTCCCAAGTGCCTCAGAAGTGTGTAAATGTGATTCTAGTTTCTTTCATTATCCATGAAGCATTTAAGAAAAACATAGATTCGAATAGATTAATAAGACTTATACAGATATATAGATAATAGTAACAATAGCTAACATTTATTGAATGCTTCCTATTGCCAAGCTCTGCTTTTTGTATAATAAATTAAATTAATCCCTGCAACAAACCTATAAAGTAGGCGCTATTAAGACACCCATTTACAAATGAGGAAATGAAGGCACAAAGTATTGAGTAACCCACCCGAAATCACAAATATCTTTGCAAGTAGCTGGGGTAGGACTGAATCCAAGCCAATCAGACCCATCTTTGGAGACCAGTACCATAGCTCCTAACTACAATTATTTGCTGCTTATACTGTAAACTGCAGAGATGAAGATTTGAGTCCAGTTTGAACAAGGAAAAACAATGCTACTGAAAATAAGTACAGAGGAAATCCTTTCCAAAATAATTGTCTTTTTCTACCAGAGAAATCTGCAGAGGTGGCACTGAGTTGTCTCAAGATGTTATCAGTGAGAGGAATTCCAAAAATGTCTGGAAAGCCTCTAAGCCTCATTAAGTAAGATAAAAATTAGCATTTTCCTTATTCCTTCATGCTTGGAACAAAGTTTCAAGTCTCCCTAGAATGCAGGCATTTTCCTCATTGAGTTCTTGTCCTAGCTCTGCTGCTAATTAGCCTTGACCAAGTCACTTAACTTCTTGGTAACAGTTTCCTCTTCCTTTAAAAAGTGATTATTAGTATTCTCCATCATGGAACTGGTGGGAGGATCAAATGAGATTAGGCACATGAAGGCGCTTTGAAAACTAAAAAGCAAAGCACCTCTCACTATTGGATCTTGCTATTGGTGGATTATTGGTTTGATGTACATCTCCTCTACTAGGCTGTAAGCTCCATGATATAAGGGACCATCTTGTACACTGCACATCCTCATTACCTAGAACAGTGCTGAGTCCGTAGTTAAGGAGACCACATGCTTTATCATCCAAGCAGGAACACTTTCAAGAATGACAGGGAAAATTTTTAATAATTATGCTATAGACTAACAGATGTAAAATGGATGTATGGGCATCCTACGCTAGTAGACACTCAAAACACATTTGTTCAATATAAATAGTGATTATATTAATTATTTTTCTTATTTATTTTTGTTCTTTCCTCGTGGACCTTGTCATTCTCTCTTATCCCATACTTCCCTCACTGTCTCCAATTTTATCTTTATTTCCAAAGTCAGAACTCAAATTCTGTCCCATCTCTAATGACAAATTGACTCTTTCACTAATAGATTATCACTACTCTGAATGTCAAGCTACCTCCCAGGAATTAGACTTACATTTAATTAATTCCATATATAACTGTTTAGTGTCGACTACATAGCAAGTTGCCTTAGCTGGGGTAGGCAGCAGTGACCAAGACAAGCAAAATCTCTGTCTCCAGAGAACTTACATTCTTGTGAAGTTAGACAGACAATATACATACAGATATGGCAATCTCAGACTGTAAGTTCTATGAAGGCTATAAAATAGGAAGATTTAGTAGTCAGTGATGCGAGTTTTAGAAAAGGCAGTCTAGAGAAAGGAGACATTGAAGCTGAAATCTGCGTGAATGAAAGATCCAGGCATATGAAGGGCTGGGGAAAGTTCTTGAAGCACAGAGAGCAGCAAATACAAAGACCTGAGAGAGGATGAGCTGGGCAGCACATTAAGGAATGGCGAGGTCATACGGCCAAAGCCTAGTGGACAAGGGGGAGCTGGAGAGCTCTGGCTTCAAAGTCAGATAGATCCTTGTTAGAATGCTGTCTCTCTTTATCCCAATGGTGTGGCCTGAACAAGTTATTTACGCTCTCTGAGCCTACTTTTCAGGGTTGATGTGAGGACTAAACAAGACGTGAAGGGTCCTACACAAAGTAGATGCCATATAAATGGGGAATGCTATAGAGTTACAAAATTACCTTGAGTTTCTCAAATGAATGCTCTTAAAATAATTATTCATAAAGAGCTGCATGTGCAAGCTACCAACCAAGAACTAGACATAAAAATTAAAAGTAATATTATCTTTATGTTTTTTTGTTCTGTTTTTACATTTCTCTGATTGTCATTGAAAATTCATTTATATGGTCAATTTCAATACAGATTGGGCAGAATATAGATTGAGATAAATCACTTGTCATTTCTGGAAACTCCTCTGGCATCCCAGACCTAGTGCCCTTTATCTGATTCCTAATCCCCTTGTTTCAGTGCCCCTTACACATCACTATTAATTCTCCAACTAATACAACCAGTACTCAGGCAGCAGGTTCCCTATCCTCTTTTTAACCCTCACCACATCCTACTCTATATCTTTCATAGAATAAAATACTGCTGTTTCTAAAGAAATCTCAGGCTAGTCAGTCCATGCTGAAAGGGATTAAGCTTTCTAGTTAGAACTTGGCCTTTTTGTGCTTGTCCTGAGCTGCACCTGTTGTGCAGGTGCCATTCCAGTCGCTCTCCACTGAAATGGACAGCGTATGAAGTCCTTTGTGCAGCTCTGCAGGTGCATTAATTATAGACTACCTGGATGCATCTAGAACACTTGGCAGTAGCAAGACTGTAGTTAATGTTCTGTTAAACAATGTCTCCAATGGTGTGTATTATGGAGAATTATAAGAGACAGTCAGATAATGGCTTAGTATAATCCAGGAGTTATTTGATCACCCCAATTGGGTCCCTACTCAGTTTTGTTGCAAAATAAATCTTTTTCTTTGATAATAACCCTTCAAAATTGATAGTAGGTATCAGCCTTGGAACAACGTATGAGAGAGTTATATTTACTGCCACAAAAATAATTTCTAGTCAGGGAAATTCATTAGCATTACTGAAATGTTGGCTCTTGTATGAATGTGCCCTAGTTCTTCACTGAAGCCAGGAATCCCAAAGGCATTTTCTTACTTTGATTTCAAATGTGGAAAAACTCAGTACTGCCAAAGATTGCATTTTTTTAAAAAAGATGAATCTGAGTGGATTTTTTACCAAATGCATACGAAACAGAAGCAATTTGAATGACCTGTGTTGAAAATTAAAAAGCACTCATGTGGAAGAATCAGCATGTGGATCTCTCATTTGAAAAAGAATAAAGGTAATTAAATCATCCTTTTTCAGTTAGTCCAAGGAAAACCCACCAAGATGAAACCAGTTTGCCAGCTCATTAGGTAAAGTACATAAAGGCAATCAGAATTATCTTAGCTTCCTTGAAGCTCAGGGTAAGGGAATGAACCAACCAATATAGAAAGACTGGCCAGGTACGTACCCCCCCGACCCAAGGAGAATATCATCTTTGCCAGAGGGATAGCCTATTTCCCTAGTCTTATTTATTTATTTTTGTGTGTGTGAGGAAGATTACCCCTTAGCTAACATCCGCTGCCAATCTCCCTCTTTTTGCTGAGGAAGATTGGCCCTGAGATAACATCTGCACCCATCTTCCTCTACGTTATGTGGGATGCCTGCCACAGCGTGGCTTGATGAGCGGTGCAGAGGTCTGCACCCAGGATCTGAACCTGCAAACCCTGGGCCGCCAGTGCAGAGTGCAAACTTAACCACTACGCCACCAGGCCGGCCCCTCCCTTGTCTTATTTTTATTTAGATAAGAAAGGTTTTTTGAGAGTAATTCCTTGACTCATGGAGGAAGGCACAGGTGATGGCAGGGGCTGGGGATTTTCTTAGTAGAAGGAAAAGAAACTGAAAGAATTACACTGTTGGAACTCACCAGTTTCAGAGAAAGTGAATTTTCAGTTAATTTCATTTGTCTTGTAATGACAATGAAGACATATCAAAGAAGGATCTACAAAAGAAAGGTTTTTTTGTTTGTTCTTTTTTTGCTGAGGAAGAATCACCCTGAGCTAACATCTGTTGCCAATCTTCCTCTTTTTGGCTTGAGGAAGATTCACCTTGAACTAACATCTGTGCCAATCTTCCTCTATTTTGTATGTGGGTCACGGCCACTGCATGACCACTGATGAGTGGTATAGGTCTGCGCCTGAGAACTGAACCTGGGCCGCTGAAGCAGAGCATGCCAAACTTAACCACTAGGCCATGGGGCCAACCCAAAGGAAAGTTTTTTACAGCTAAGTTTTAGCAGCTCATTCAGTTTCCTCATCAGGCCATTAGTTGACTACTGAAAACAGCCATATTGAATATGAAGAGGGATAAAGTAGAGAAAACAAGAAAGGAATTCTTTAGGAAACCAAGCAGACATGTGCTAATGCTTAAATTTAATACTTACTGTGAATTAGGTCCTTTTCTTGTTCCTCCATGTTTACCGCTTCCAAAGGACACAGCCCAAGTCTCATGAGATAAAAGCTGACTTTCATCTCTCTCAGTAATTCCATTTAAAATCCCATCACCATAGACTAGGAAAAACATGCTGACTTAAGGGAAACAGCCCTTAATGGAATAATGGTATTCCATTTATCTGTGGAATCATGAAATCAGAAATATAAGGAAAGCATTTTTCTTAAAGTTAAACCTTTGAAGTTGACATCAAAAACCACAATCACACTCCCTAATCGTTAATACCGATATTGTGTCTCAGCCCCAATCTCATTCTTTATTAAGGCCATGTGCACAGTTTCCCATAGGATATCACCCCTGAGATATCTCTTCAGCATTGGAATTTACATTGATGCCATTATCTCCTCTTCAGTTTTCCCATTATGGCACAAATAGTCCTCCAGATTCTTACACTTCTACCCTCAGAATGATTTTGGAGATATTGCTCCTCTTCTTCATGAATAATTCAGTTCCATTTATTTCAATAAATATACATTGGACCTTAATAAGTGTATGAGATATAAAGCTAAAAAAAAGAACAATCCTACCTTCAAGAGACTCAAGCGTGGTGTGAAAGAAAGACACATACGCAAGTGACAACAACACAAGTTGGACTAAGATCAGTCTAGCATAGACATGCAGAGTGAAATGACTGAGGAGCAGAGTTTCAACAGGCAGAATGTGAGGGAAAGCATTTGAAGCAACTGTGACAACATGAGCACAAGCAAAGTGTGAGAGATGAGTGAACATATTCAAGGAAATGAAAGCGATCTGTACACGAAGTGAATGGAGGAGTGTGGTCAGAGATCAGGCTGGAGGGCGAACCCATGCCCTCTGTCTATCAGCACAGATCACCAACTGTGAGCCTTCCTTTCCCTGCATTCTTCTAACCAATTTTCTCTTACTCATGTTGCCAGAAGATTTTTTAGTCAGTTCATCTCTTTATGTTTGAGCTGTTTAGCTAGTTTATAAATCCTTAAGGAAAGAAACTATGCCTTCAATGTTTTTTGTGTACTCCAAATAAGAGCAAGTATTGTACACAAAAAGCAGTCCCCACTTCTTGGTGATTCTATGTGCCACTGGGCACACTCCTCCAGTGCCCATGGTTTTACAGGCAATTTTCTTCACAAATGAAAACTCCAGTAGAAAAATCAACATCCTTAGGAAGTATCACTAGTCACCAAGGTAGGGACAGGGGGAGGAACCCATTTTTGCTAAATAGAAGGAAGCTTGGCAGATTATAACATTCATGATTCCCTGATTATTAGAAAAAGGGAAAAATCTTAAAATGCTAAAAAACTCCTTCTGCCTATTCCAATAACTATTGCAAACTAGAAACAATGGATTATGGAAGTCCATTTTCAAGATCTACTAAAAATCATCAGCCTGAGACATTTTATTCTTCTTTTATCTCCTCCTACAACAACATTTCACAGTTCAAGTTTTGTCTTTACTTGTTCTTTTTACAATCTTTTTCACAATTTTAAAGACTGTAGCGTGCATTCTGTGGAAGGGAAAAAAAAGACAGGATAGCACCAGATTTACTCTGACCTTTTTAAGGTTCCAAATTTAGTTAGTTAGCCATTTCTATCCTCCTAGCTTTTCAGACGCTCATGTGTTAGAGAGAACTAAAAATGGCAAACCCCTCCAAATTACCAGCATTTAAAAGGTTAAACAGTTTATTTTTATCCCACTAGCAGAGAATTAAAACTCCAGTGTGTTCAGGCTTGCTATAACAAAGATCAGGGCAAGAATCTAGACATTATCTGTTCTTAACCCTTTCCATTTACAACCCTCAGATCTCACTTGGGATTTTCTTCCCAAATTTTGCAAACTGTTAAATTGTGGCTCTCAGAATTGGTCACAAGGCAGCAGAGCTGCTACTTTTCTTCCTCAGAGTTGATCATCTCCCTCCATAGGAACCCAGAATGCAGGATTCAAAGTCCCCCAAATATGAAACTCTCACTGGCAACAAATGGACTCCACCCTCTGGGCTGAAGCAAGAACTAGACTCATATACCTTTTGTGTAAAGAGGCACAATGACCTAAAAAGATAGGAACTTCAGAAGTAAATACTTTACCATTTTTAAGGTATATGCTTTACTCTCTCTCTCTCTCTCCAGCTATCTCTCCGAAGATTAACTCTATTACTTTTCTAAATTCACGTCTTTGGGGTGCACATGCAAAAAGTGAGAATCCCAACAGTAGATGGTGGGGGCTTTGTCTTGTCACCTATGAATTAAGCTTGTGTGAGACTTCACCTCTTTCAAGAGAAATGGGGTCACCAAGAGGCAAGGTTCAGCAAAGGAAGGGACATATCCAGCTATTTAATAGCTTTGATCCTTTCTTCCCCTCCCCCGGACTACTCTCAGTCTTCTACCAAAATAACCATGGCTTGTCTTTTCTTACCCATTTCAAAACCTGCTTTGAGAACACATAAATGGATGGCATAATTTCCAAGCATGAGAAAAGTGAACTACCCACTCTCCCAAAACAAAGGAAGCCCACTGGGCTGTTAAGTAATGAAAGAATTAAAAATGACGTTTTTTGTTTCTAATATGAGAATGCTTCATTTGGCCTTTGAAGGGGTGGTTTAGGCTTTTGTGACCTACGCTCTGAGAGCCAACCTAGAAGGCATAGTTAGGAGGCGTGGTTAAAATACAAGTCTTAGATAAAGAAACAAATTCACTACTTATGCAAAAGTGATTTTCTCTGGGGTCCTAAAACTACACTTCTATTTTCAGAAAATGAAAATGTAAGTGATAATAATGTGTTACATTCCTTGAACATATCAGCCTTACAAAACCACTGCTAGCCTGGGTTTTAAAAAATGTATTTGTTCTCTTTAAGGGATTTTCCTGCATTATATAAAAGTTCTCCTTTTTGCCACATTTAGAGCACAGGGATGATGGGAACACAGGGAGTCAAATCTTATGTGGAGTTAAGTTCTAAATTCAGCATGGAAGGTGAAAATTACATAGTCAAAATTACCCTTGAAAATCCCTCAAATTATCCAAAAAGTAGAGTATACATATATTTGTATATACAACATTATGCAGTAATTTTTATTCATGCTAAATAGTAGGAGCTTCAATGCCGGATTAATGGAAGCAATAAAAGGAAAATCTATGAAATCTACACAGCTCTCTGGGCATTCAAAATATTCTCTAGGAAAAGATAGAGAATTGGAAATGTTCCATTTGCTTGCATGGTTCACTCTATTGTCTGTTAATATTTTGCCTTTATAACCTTAATATATGATAATAGAAAAAGTTTTGGTGAGCATTAAATAGAGTCAAATCATACCCCAAAACATGCATAGGCAAGCTTGATGTGACTCTCCTGTAACCAGTTATGACTTTATAATAACTAATTATTATTATTACAATTTACCTAATTATTTTATAAAATGTATTCACATCCATTATGTTATCTGACCCTTATTAGGTAACAGGAACAGGTATGAAGATTCTCATTTGTACATGAGGAGAAGGGGACCTGGAGTTTAAACCACTTGTTCAAGGTCACTCTGCTCTTTAGGAGCAGAATCAGGAATTCAAGCCAGATCATCTCATTCCCAGTTTAGTGCCTCTTCCAAAGGATTCCACTATTCAGAAGCCAGTTGACACGGAAACTTAGTGTACCTTCATTCAGGAGACTGTAGGGTATGAAAAAAATATAGAAAGAGGGAGGAAGGAAGGAAAAGCAAAGCCTGTTATGGTCACCCACTTTGAGATCCACTTTTGTGAGGAGAATGAGATTTGTGAACAAACAAGAAAGGCATGGTAAAAAAAAAAAATTATAGATGGATTACGAGGATTCTAGGGAAAAAGAATAAATAAGATCCTAGTAATCTGGTGATGTTTGGACCTTCAGTTACCTAGAAAGTCTTACCGTAACACTAACCACAGCTGAAATATGACTCTTGTGCTCACCCTTAAATACTTCCCAAAAATATCAAGGAAGAAGAAGAAGAATGAAAAAAAGGAGTAGTAGAAGAAAAACACGGAAGTATATCCTCAGAAGTCATTTCCTCAGAATTAGGAGCCCACTCAGAGCCCACTCTCTCCACTCAGCTCTTCCCCACCCCAACACCTACATATAAACACACAGTAATCATTCATATTTATGTTTTAGCAAGTGTGGAGAAAAGGGATTTTACTTTTGGGTTATTAAATAAAAACAATAAAAATTGACATTATGAACTAAGCAGTCAAGGGGTTTGTTTTCAGTAGGATGGTTGTGTTTTAAAGCAGGCAAGGGGAAAAGACTGCTCTTTGGTATTGAGGAAATTCATTCAGAGATTTAATATTCTATTTTAACCTAATGAGAAAATAGTCAATGCTGGGAGTAACCAAAAGGAATTTTTTCCCCCAGGATTACCTAGTCCATTTCCATGAACTAGCAGCAGATATTTCTCATTCCCATAGTAAAATGGAAAAATTAGTTGTACCCCAAATTTTCTTGGAATAATGGAACAAAACAATGTTTTGATGAAAAAAATTAATAAGATAAATATTTTATCATCCAAATAAGCATTATAATCAGTATTAATCTGGAGTTGAAGGTGATTCCAGGGAATCTCATAAGTAAATGTTAACCACTTATATTTGTAAGGACATAAAGGATGTGTTCCTTTATCAGAGTGCTAGAATTCCTGTTGATAAGCAACTTGGAGGGAAGAAAACATGGATGAGAATAGAGAAGGGGAAGAGGGGAATCAGCTAGATGTGGTAAAGTGGGGAATTCTTAGGGAAGTGGCCAGTTAAAATTTACTATAGTGAACAGTTTAAGAGTTTAGAGAATTTCTTAAGAATTTAGAACATTTTAAGAATGGAATTCTCTAGTGTTCAATGTAAGTTATCATTTCAATTCCTTTTGTAATTTAAAGCTCTTCACTCCCCATCTCAATATGTGTGTGTGTGTGTGTGTGTGTGTGTGTGTGTGTGTTAGGTGGGAGTTAGAGTCTATTATCTCTATGAATGTTTTGTATGGAAGAATTTTGGTTGAAATTAATGAGTTGAGTTTCTCATCTTACTTTTCCAAGTGTAGGATAAAGGAAGCAGTGACCAGAGGCCATAATTAGCAGTCATTCCTTCTTTTAATCAGGAAATATTAATTGAATAGCTTCTATGTACTTGCTGTATTCTAGGCAAGGAGGATGGAGCAGTGGACAAGAACACAAATTCCCTTCCCTCATGGAACTTAGATTCTAGTAGGTAAGAAAGATAACAATAAATCAAAATACAAAATAATGCCAAGTAATACTAAGAAAGATAAAGAGAACATTTTTGAAAGCAACCAGAGAAAAATGACATATTACATACCATGGAACAATAAGTATTCCCACTGACTTCTCATCTGAAAAAGCGTACGTCAGAAGACAATAGATCAACATCTCTAAAGTGCTAAAAGAAAATAATTGTCATTTTAGAATTCTTTATCACAAAAATATCCTTCAAAAATGAGGGTGACTGGGGCTGGCCTGGTGGCATAGTGGTTAAGTTTGCACACTCCACTTGGGCAGCCCAAGGTTCACAGGTTTGGATCCTGGGTGCAGACCTACATAGCATAGCATCAAGCTATGCTATGGCAGCGTCCCACATACAAAATAGGGGAAGATTGTCACAGATGTTAGCTCAGGGTAAATCTTCCTCAAGCAAAAAGAGGAAGATTGGCAACAGATGTTAGCTCAGGGCCAATCTTCCTCACAAAAGAAAAGAAAAAATGAGGGTGACATAATTTGAGAAGGCTACGTACTATATGATTCTAACCATATAACATTCTGGGAAAGGCAAAACTTTTAGACAATGAAAAGATCAGTGGTTGCTAGGGGTGTGGGGTGGAGAGATGAATAGGCAGAACACAGAGGGTTTTTAGGGCAGTTAAAATACTCCATATGATATCATAATGATGAAGAAATGAAGAGCATCAAAAATGGTAACTAAGTCTGTAAATAAAAGACTTTGTTATTTGTTTACTTCCAGAATTTTTCTTAATGACAATTGACTGTTTTAAACAAACCTATGGGGCTAAAAGTCAGAGAAGAGTTGTTATCTCAAGCAGAGGAGTGGTGGTACAAATGTTGTATGTCTTGATCTAGGTTGGATTATATGGGTGTACATGCAAGTTAAAATTCATCACACTTATACAAGTCATACTTCATTTTACTGCATGTAATTCTACTTCAATAAAGTAGGTTTAAATGAAAAAAACAAGGGCACAGAAAGGTGTAAAGTCAAGTGATATAAAAATATATAACAGGAAAATAATAATAAAAGAAAGTAACATAGCTGTATTAATATTAGTCTAAGTAGTCTTTAAGGGAAAATTATTGTAGATAAAAAGGTGTGTTATATAATAATAAAGTGTTTCATATGCCAACAAGATTTAAAGATGTAGCCTCAAGATAAAAAGTAAAAATTGACAGAACTATAAGAAAAGAATCTACCTTCATAGTAGAATATTTCAACACATCTTTCTCAGGAAGTGATGGAACAAATGGAAAAAAAATCAGTAAGATTATACAAGATTTGAGCAGTAAAATTAATGTTTGATCTAATGGACATATATAGACTATTCCAACCCAAAAATTGGAGGTACACATTCTTTTCAGGCACAAAGGGTACATTTACAAAGATTATCCAGGTGTCAGGCTATAATTATAGCAAGCTCAACCAATACAATTAAATTTAAAAGTCAATAATCAGAACTCTATTAGTTAAGAAATCTGAAGAAAATGCATTTCTAAACTACACATGGGTCAAAGAAGAAATAATATGGAAATCAGAGAACCAGAGGTGGGAGTTTTGCTATCAATTGGAGCAGAGAAATGATGTGGGTGTTGGAAAAAGATGTGAAGTTCATGGAGGTTTTTGTTTTTATTTTAAGATGGGGGATATAACAGTGTTTGTGTAACATTGAGGAGGATTCTCAAGATACAGGGGGAAATAATGCTACTGGTAGGGGGAGGGGGAATATACTTGAGGAGGCAGAGTCTCTAGGAAAGCAAGATGGATAGACTTCAGTACACAGGTGGTGAGGGTTACCTTCTCCTTCCATTGTAACCAAAAGGAAGATAGAGGCTGCAGAACACATGCAGGTAGATCAGGAGATTTGGAGATGGAGAGATTAGACGTTATCCTCTGATTGCTTATATTTTCTCAGTAAAATAAGCAGCAAGGTAATCAACTTATAGTGAGGAGTGGAGAGGTTTGAGAAGAAAGGACAATGCGTGTGACCTTTGTCTTGGTGAGTGGGATAAGGACTTGACTAGGGAAATACAGTGACATTGTCATCAGGCAATTCTAAGGGCACCTTGAGATTTTTACTCATAAATTCAAAGAAAGTCCAGTCAGCCAGCCAGTGCGTTTTTTTTCTCTAGCCATAATAAATTGTTCCAGTGCATTGCTAAGTGTGCAGTGACCTGGATATACCCAAAGGTTGGGATTTTTCCCAGAGAGGAAGAAGGAAAGAGAAACTATCAAGAGAAAGACAAGGGATCACAAGGGTGGACAACGGAATCTAAGTTGGGTAAGAGGAACACAAGACTCAGGGAAGGTCATCAACAGTGTAAAGGTGATTAGATCAAATGGATCTGAAAATACAAGCCCACCAATCCATTTCAGAAATCTTCAATTTCCTGAGGTCATGGAAACAGGGGTTCTAGTTTATTTTCACCATATTTTAAGAAGCAAGGGGTGTCATACCTGACATCTAACAATGATGTTTTTAAGTCATCTTATGTATTTTATTTAATTTGATTTTCATAGCGACCTTAAGAAATTAGAGACTTAAATTCCCTGGGGGTGGTGACCATGTTTATCCTGATCACTGCCATATTCCTGGCATTAAGCAAAGTACCTGGTCCACAGTATATGCTTAATAATCATGTGTTTCACATGTATTGATTAATTCCAAGTTTAAGAGATGAAGGCCAGAATGGTCACAGAACTTTTCTAAGGTCCAAGAGGCAAAAATAAACAGAACCAGCCTAGAACTCAGTCTTCTGACTTCTAGACCAATTCCCTTTCCACTGTCCCAAGCTACCCTGAGATAACATGAGACCGAGAGGGAGGCAGTTAAGTTATCCCAAAAAAACCAGCTTAACCTCCTATGCTATCCCTATGTACTTCTTCCACAGTCGAGCTAAAGAAAAGTACAAGGCATGTGAAAGACGAATAGATAGGGAGGGGAAAACTCAACAGATAATCCAACAGAGTCATATCCTAGAGCAGTGGCTTCCAAAACTTTTTGACTGTGACCCACTGATAAGATACTCATTGTCTTAATCACCTCAGACTGTTATAATAAATGCCGTAGACTGGGTGGCTTAAACAACAAACATTTATTTCTCACAATTCTGGAGGCTGGGAAGTTCAAGTTCAAGGTGCCAGCAGATTTGGTGTTTGATGAGAACCCGCTTCCTGGCTTGTAGATAGCCGCCCTCTGGCTGTATCCTCACATGTCCGAGAGAGATCAATCTCTCGTTTCTATTTTTATAAGTGCACTAATCCCTCCCAAAGGCCTCACCTCCAAATACCATCACATTGGTGATTAGGGCTTCAATATATAAATTTGGGGGGAACACAAACATTCAGTGTATAGCATACATATTACACCACAGCCCAGCATACATACATAACACACACACACACAATAAAACAAAAGTTTCATGAAGCAATACCTGTCCTCACTTAAGGGTACTTACCCTTATGTATAAGACACAAACTCTGATATTTTCTATTCTATTCTATTATGTTTACTCTATTTTTAAAAAAATGCTAGTAGCAACTAATTAATTTGATTTTACAACTCTAGCAGGGAGCAATCTAAAGTCTGAAAAACACTAGCATTGAATGACTTAACTCCTTGCTATTCTTTCTCCTCTCCTGCTTGCCAAGTTGAAGGTAGTGGTCTCAACAGGTTTTTTTTACAGGCTATGGGATAGCTCATAACCACCATCATAACAATGCAGCCACCCTACATTTATAAAATACTTTATAGTCTTCTGAATGCTGACTTTCTTTCCTATGCAACTCCCCCAGCCTGGTGATTTAAGCAGAGAAATGCATTATCCACATTTTATAGCTCAGGGAACTAAGGTTAAAAGATATAAAATAATTTGACCAAGGTCACAGAGTCAATTAGCAGCATACTTATAATTAGTAATTAGTTGTTCTGCCTCCAAATCAATACTCCTAATCACCAAAAACCAAAATGTAAGATAAGAATCAACCTGCCCACCTTGAGCCAGCCCTGATGGCCTAGCAGTTAGAGTTTGGTGTGCTCCACTTCAGCAGCCCAGGTTTGGTTCCTGGGCGCAGAATCACACCACTCATCTGTCAGTAGCCATGCTGTGGCAGTGGCTCACATAGAAGAACTAGAAGAACTTATAACTATACACACAACTATGTACTGGGGCTTTGGGGAGGGTGAAGAAAAAGGAAGAAGATTGTCACAGATGTTAGCATAGGATGAATCTTCCCCTGCAAAAAAAAAAAAAAAAATTCAGCTCCCTTATCCATACAGCTTAAAAAAAAAAGGACCACCAAATTCTACCATCTTACCAGGAGATCCAGAAGAAAGGAAATATGTGAGGTAAAAACAAAGGAAAAAAGGATCATGATTGGAAGTCTCCCTAGGAGGTATATGAGAAGCAAAGTAAATGATAACATCCTATGGACAAAAAGATAATATTAATATATATCTATATGTATACATACAAAGTAGGATAGCTTATCACTGAGATCATTTAAAACGATAAGTACTTACCCTTATTTGCTACCTAATATATGGGGGAATAGCATTCAGACTTAATATGATGTCTTTGTACTAATTATCAAGTTAATAGAGATCTGGTTTTCAACAATAAAACAAAAGGCTATTTAAAAAATTTTGTGTTTTTAAAAATCATGCCTTCATTCTCTTTGGTATCATGAGAAATATTCCCTCAGGAAATTAAGAATTATCCACCATTGTGTGCCTATCTTACTACAATGTTAGAATTACAGAAGCACTGAAGATTAGAAGACAAAGGCTTAACTGTTTTTAGAGACAAATTTATTACTTGTGAGAACATAGACTATCTCCTGTATTCATATATATCTTTCAGATCCTAGGTAAAATAGTGATAAAAGAATAAGCCTCTATTTAAACTGAATAATAGTAGAAAGTTAACAACCACTGGTTCCAGATACAAAAACAAAGAGAAGCACGTGTGTTTTCCTTACACTACTGTCTAATGTTGTTGGAGAACTAACACACAACAGTGATCCACTCTAGGAGCATTTTTCATTGCCAGTCTTGGCGAAGCAGCTTCTCTATGAAATTTATCAAGTATAAAGTTGGACCACTTCTAAAATGGATAAACTATTCTGGACAGGCCGTAATACTAATTGTAAAGTTGTTTCAAGGAAGGTTTTAAGAATGCTCATTGGAACCCGATGGATGGGTCAGAACTTGGGAGCGCTCTTGAAAGAATCTTGAATTAATAACTTTAGGAAACACTTTTAAGGTGGGTTAAGGACAGCCCTTTGGAACTGATTTTAAACAATGAAAACTAGGTTGTGTCTCCATATAGAAAACCAAAGATTTAATTGGAAGAGCACTTATCATTGTCTGCTATATTATAGGAGTTCTTTTGTTGCACACTGTTTTTATTATTTTTAACTACTCTCTTTGTATAATCTTGCCCTGTGTTTACCCTACAGTTCCCTTTTGTTTCCTTGTCAACACACTAACTACAAACAAGAAGATTCTATTATTTTTGCTTACTCAGTGGCTCTTAGATTGTTCATTGAGATCACATCACGTCCACCACAGCTGCTGGCAACACGCCTTGACTGAAACAAACAAACAGATTTCATTTCTTCAATATAGAGTTCAGCTAATTTATTTCACCAGTGAACTCAAACGTCCTTTTAAAAATCTGAAAGGTTTTAGATTTAAGATTCCTGAGTATGCCATTTTCTAATGTCTTTTTCTAAGGTTAGAAAAGGGATATGAATATCCATAATACTATTTACACATACAAACTACATTTTTGAAACTAATGAATACTCTGCATTCCACTTTCAATTACCAAATTCCCATCGTAAAAACTGTTATACCAAATCGAAATACCTGATTGGCTCAAAGCTGGGCACATGACTCAGCAAGGCCAATCAGAGGGATTTTTGCTGGAACTAGGCACAGGGCATTCTCTTTTTTTCTGAGATAAAAGCTACTAAAGACCAAGTAATCCTAGAGTTGACAGATACCGTCTTTACCAATGCATGGAGATAGCCTGTCTGAGAAGGAAGTCAACCCGGACGAGAGCAAAGCCAGAGATGCAAAGAGCAGTGCCCCCAATAATATTGTCTCACCACCTGGACCCAGCTGTGCTTGAGCTAAATGTGAACTTTCAGTTTTGCTTTTACAGGCTCTGGGTTTCTGTCACTTGCAAACAAAATGGCTCTGGCAAATGTTACAGATAGCAAAAAAGATGAAGTGCCTTTCATTCTATGCCATATTCACAGAAAGTGACATGAAGCGAAAATGTGAACTTGGTCTTTTTGCCCCCAGCCTCCTGTCATGCTCTTTATTCTGGGCCTGCTCTCAGCCCCCAGCCAACTGCCCGCCTCTGGTTCTCTATGCTCCAGGCTCCACTTTCCCGAATCCAAACCTGCTCACAGGCAGAGCGCTGATAGAAATCATTTGTATCTTAGTGTAAATGTATTCGCTTAACAACCATTTTAGGAGTATTTGCATGTTAAAATTGATCTCCAGTTGTGGAATAGAGGTCATATTAGAGTTTTTCATGTTATCCTATTTTACTTCTGCTGACACCACCACTCAATCTCCAGGGCTAGAAATCTCAAGTAACATATCACTCTGTTATCTTCATTTTCTCCAGTCAATCTAAAATCGTTCTAATTTTAAAAATTCTTTTGCTTTATTTTTAAATTTGTCCCTTCATCTCATTCAATTCCTTATCATTTTAGCCCTAGATAATTTCAACTGACTCCTAACTAATCTCTCTGCCTGAGTTCCTTCCAATCCATCCTATTGTCAAAATAGTATTTCTCAATTATCATTTTCATCAGGTCATATTAACAGTGATTTCATCTTCTCAGTTACACAGGCCTAAAAGCTAGGATGACTCCTCATTTTTCGTATTAAGCTGATCACTAATTCCTGTCAAGTCTACTTGTATAATGTCATCTCTAAATGTCTTTTGGGGGGACTAAAATATGAAGACACAGTTGATAAAGAAAAGGAATGCAAATGGTCCTTAGCCATATGAAGTCAGCCTCATTAATACTGAAAATGTACATTAAAATTATGCTACTTCAGACCTACTAGGATGGCTGTATTTAAAAAAAAAAGCAAGTGTAGAGAAATTGGAACTATCCTACACTACTGGTGGGAATGTGAAATGATGCAGCTGCTATGGAAAACAGTTTGGCAGTTCCTCAAAAAGTTAAACATAGAATTACCATATTACCCAGCAATCCCACTCCTAGGTACATATCCAAAAGAATTATTGAAAACAGGGACTCAGATATTTATACATCAGTGTTCGTCACAGCATTATTTATAATAGCCAAAATGTGGAAACAACCCAAGTGTCCATCCACAGATGAATGAATAAACAAAATGTGACATACATACAATGGAATGTATTCAGCCATAAAAGGAATGAAGGATTGATACATGCTACAACATGGATAAACCTTAAAAATATTATGCTAAATACAATAAGCCAGTCACAAAAGGACAAATATTGTATGATTCCACTTATATGAAATATCTAGAATAGGCAAATTTATAGACAGAAAGTAAATAAGAGGTTACCGGGCATGAGGGGAGGGTAGATTGGCGAATTATTGCTTAATGGTTATAGAATTTCTGTTTGGGTGTTGGGAAAAATTTGGAAACAGATACTGGTGATGGCTGTACAACAATGTGAAAATAATTAATGCCACTGAACTGTACCCTTAAAAATGGTTAAAAAAGCGTATTTTGTGTTATATATATTATATCACAATAAAAAATTTTAATTACACTAGGATACTTCTCTCCTATTAGATTAGCAAAGATCTAACAGTTTGACACTATATTATTATTATGCAGACTACATGTAAATTGGTAGTCTACATAATGCTGGTAGAGATGTAAAAATGGTACAACCCCTATAGAGGAGAATTTAAGAATATCCAGTAAAATTGCATATGCCTCTACCTTTTATTTCAGCAATTCCACTTTTAGGTATCTATTTAAAGATACACTGCAAAATTACAAAATGACATATGCCCAAGATGGTTCATGTCAGTACTATCTAGAACAGCAAAAGGCTGGAAATAAGCTTGAAACAATAGGGGAATGGAGATGACTCACGGGTTCCCAAACTTTTTTTTCTTCTTCTTACTTTGGATTTAATTTGCTCCTCTTTCTTCTAATTTCCTAAAGTGGAAACTTAGATGATTAATTTTAGATCTTTGTTTCTAATATATGCATTCAATGCTATAAATTTCCCTCTAAAGACTGCTTTCACTGCATCTCACAAATTTTGATAAGTTGTGTTTTCATTTCTCTTACTTTTTCAAATACTTATAAATTTCTCTTGAGATTTCTTCTTTGACCCATATGTCATTTAAATATATGTTGTTTAATCTCTACATATTTGGGGATTTCCTGGTTATCTGTTATTGATTTCTAGTTTAATTCCATTATGGTCTGAAAGCAGACATTGTATGATTCTGTTCTTTTAAATTTGTTAAGTTGTGTTTTATCGCCAAGAATGTGGTCTGTCTTGGTGAATGTTCCTTGTGAGCTTCAGAAGAATGTGTATTCTTCTGTTGTTGGATGAAGTTGTCTATTGATTTCGATTATATCCAGTTGATTGATGGTGCTGTTGAGTTCAACTATGTCCTTACCGATTTTCTGTCCACTGGATCAGTCCGTTTCTGATAGAGGGATGTGGAAGTCTCCAACTATGGCAGTGGATTCACCTTCTTCTCCTTGTAGATCTATCAGTTGTTGCCTCACATAGATTGATGTTCCGTTGTTAGTTACATACATGTTGAGGATTGTTATCTTTTCTTAGAGAATTGATCCCTTTGTCATTATGTAATGCCCTTCTTTATCCCTAATAACTTTCCTTGCTTTGAAGTCTGCTCTGTCTGAAATTAATATAGCTACTACCACTTCCTTTTGATGGTGTTTACATGGCATATTTTCCTTTGTTCACTTATTTTTAATCTGTGTGTCTTTATATTTAAAATGGGTCTTGCTTTTTGATCCATTCTGACAATCTTTGTATTTCAGTTGGTGCATTTAGACCTTTGACATTAACAGTGATCATTGACATAGTTGGATTAATATCTTCCATATTTGTTACTATTTTCTGTTTGCTTCCTTGTTCTTTGTTCTTATCTCTGTCTTCCACTCTTTTTCTGCCTTTGTGGTTTTAATTAGCAATTTATGTGATTCCATTTTCTCTCCTTTCTTAGTATATCATTTATACTTATTTTTTTTTAGTGGTTTCCATAGAATTTGCAATATACATTTGAAACTAATCCAAGTCCACTTTCAAATAACACTATACCACTTCACAGGTAGTATAAGTATCTTATGACAAAATAATTCTAATTCCTCCTTCCCATCCTTGTATCATTTCTGTCATTCATTTCACTTATACATAAGCATAAACAAACATATATATGATATATATGTAATTAGACATAATTGAATATATTGTTGCTATTATTGTTTTAAACAAACTGTTATCTGTTAGATCAATTAAGAATCTAAAAAAATAAAAGTTTTTATTTTACCTTTATTTATTCTTTCTTCAGTGTTCATCCTTTCTTCATATAGATCTGAGTTTCTGACCTATATTATTTTCCTTCTCTCTAAAGAACTTCTTTTAATACTTCTTGCAAGGCAGGTCTTCTGGCAACAAATTCCCTCAATTTTTGTTTTTCTGAGAAAGTCTTTATCTCTCCATTTTTGAAGGATAATTTCGCCTGGTAGAAATTTTTCTATTGCTGGGTTTTTTCTATCAACACTAAATATTTCACTCCATTCTCTTCTTGCTTGCAGGGTGGAAGTTATATGTAATTCTTATCTTTTTCTTCTATAGATAAAGTGTTTTTCCTTGTGGCTTCTCTCAGGAATTTTTCTTTATCTTTGATTTTCTGTAGTTTGAAAATTATATGCCTAGGTGTAGTTTTTTGTATTAATCCTGCTTGGTGTTCTCTAAATTTACTGGGTCTGTGGTTTGGTGTCTGATATTAATTTGCGGGAAATTCTCAGTCATTATTGTTTCAAATATTTCTTCTGTTCTTTTCTCTCTTCCTTTTCATTCTGGTAGTCCCATTGCATGTATGTTACACCTTTTGTAGTTGTCTTACAATCCTTGGATATTCTGTTCTGTTTTTTTCAGTCTTTGTTCTCTTTGCTTTTCAGTTTTGGAGATTTCTATTGATATATCCTCAAGCTCAAAGATTCTTTCTCAGCCATATCTATTCTACCAATGAGTCCATCAAAGGCATCCTTCATTTTCTGTTACAGTGTTTTTGATCCCCAGCATTTCTTTATGGTTCTTTCTTATGATTTTCATCTCTCTGCTTACGTCACCTATCTGTTCTTGCATGCTGTCATCTTTATCCATGGAGCCCTTAGTATATTAATCATAGTTGTTTTAAACTCCTGGTCTGATAATTCCAACATCTCTGCCATGTCTGGCTCTGATGCTTGCTCTGTCTCTTCAAATTGTGTTTTTGGCCTTTTACTATGCTTTGTAATACTTTCTTGGTAGCCAGACATGATGTACTGGGTAAAAGGCACTGCTGGAAATAGGCCTTTAGTAATGTGGTGACAAGGTGGGGGAGGAGGGCAATCATTTTATATAGTGTTCCAATGCCTCTGGACTGTGAACTTAACAAGTGTCTCTCAGTTTTTTTCTCCCCTCTTTTAAGTGGGAGAGGATGTCTAGAGCTGCCTGGAGTTGGGTGTTTCCCTTCCCCCAGGTCACTTAGGCTCTGATAATACTCCAGCAGGTTAGGTTCTGGTTAACTAGTTTCTCCTAGGGGCCTTATTAAGAAGAATAGAATGCTCTGGCATATTTCAAAATGCTTCATTTTCCCCTCCCTCTGCTGGAAGCACAAGGGGATTTTTCTCCAATATTTACTGTGAGACCCTGGTTGAACTCCTGGAGATAAAACTCACAAAATTGTGGGAGGCCCCTGATGACTGGGTTCCCCTGGAGTTTTTATCTCTCAGACTTGTCCACACTGTGCCAGCAATTCATCAAGCACAATTCAAGTTTTTCTACCCTAGCACAGTTCCCATGGTGGTTTCTGCTTGTAAGTCTCTGCTCTGGTAAGCCATGACCCCTTGTATTCATCCGTCTGTCTTTCCAATCTTGGGTCCAGTGGTTTGTCCTGTATTCTCACTTCTCTTACAGATCTAAGAAGAATTGTTGATTTTTCAGTCTGTTCAGCTTGTTAATTATTAGTTGTAGTGGCAACTTCCAAGCTCCTTACATGTGGAACCAGAAACCCAAGCTTTCTTGATTCACAGCATCATTAATGAGTCCATAATTTTTTTCATGATATGCCTAAACCAAAGGAAATAAGTAACACTTCTGTTTATTAAGTGGTTAGGCCCAAACAACTTAATGAATATTTGCATCCTAACATCTTGGCAGCCATTTAAAAATGAATAATACACATTATTTGAGATAAAAGATAACATTTTTATTTTATTCTTAAATAACCATAGTTACTTAGGGAAGAGATGAGTGTACCTATTAGGCATTGCACAACTTCTTAAACCTTGAAATCAGATTGAACTCCACCTCCCTCATTTTCTACTCTGCATTGATTTTCATGTGGTATTTGCTTTCTGTCACAGCAACCACCAAAAATCCAACTTTGCAAAGATATGACATCACCAAAAGGAATATAGCACAATCTAATGTTGAAACAGTGATTTACCTCAAGCTAGTTGTTTGTGCAGTCTGACAAATATCAAATATTACCATGTGTCTCTCAAGAATTTAAAATACACCACAGTGGGGTCTGGCCCAGTGGCTTAGTGGTTAAGTTTGTGTGCTCCGCTTTGACAGCCTGGGGTTCGCAGGTTCGGATCCTAGGCACAGACCTACGCATTGCTTATCAAGCCTTGCTGTGACGGCATCCCATATACAAGATAGAGGAAGACTGGCACAGATGTTAGCTCAGGGACACTCTTCCTCAAGCAAAAAGAGGAAGATTAGCAACAGGTGTCAGCTCATGGCCAATCTTCCTCACCAAAAAAAAAAAAAAAACCCCACAGTGCCCCTGAGAGATTGCTGCAGTGCCCAGAGGATTGATAAATGGTACATCCACCCAACAGAGTCATACACAGCTGTAAACAGTTGTGAGGAATATCTCTATATCCTCCTATGAAACGATCTTCAGTATGTGTTGTTAGTAAGTAAGTGGGGGAAAAAAGTATATAAAGCATATTAGCAAAAAAGAAGCATAAATATTAATATAAATACATCTTTTTTCTATTTAAAAAATGGAAGAAGAAACCATAAAAATTTTTCTAATATTTATCTATCGGCACAGGAAGGTAGCAAAGTGGAGGAGTCTGAGATAAAAGCTACACTTTTTTAAATATACCTTGTTTTTTGACTTGGAAATCTTATACATGTTTTACATAATTATAAAACAATTTTTGAAAGCAATCTCTAAAAATATAAAGCTAAATGAAGCAAATGAACTTAACTGCGTATTGATTTTGTGGAATGACCACACAGAGAATAACTATTTCATGTGATTTTAAAACACAAGTATTAAAAGCTAATGGGAAATTCTTTAAGGATATTAAGAATTGCAAAAATATATTAAGCCATTGGAAGTTATATATTCTGGGTGGTATTACTGGTATTGTTACATTTTGTGTGTGCTGTGAGGTAAAACAAATGAGTAATTATGTTGGTGTTGTTGAGAACTGGGATTCTTAACATGAGAGAAAGTAGATACAGATGTAAGCTACATGAGAGTAAGTGAAAGAATCCTAGTCCTATAGTTGAGTTGGAAGAGTCAACAAGAGTTCATGATACATTTTGTCTTAAAATATACATATATTTCTTAACTCTACCCCCAAAGTGGCATCCAGCATCAATCCTGCCCCACAGAGGAAAGCCAGTATTATACTGTGACTAGTTAATTCTTTTTACTTTAGTAAAGAGAGTGTCCTCTGGTCCTTCCTGGGAAACAGTCAACTAGTGAGTTCTCTGGTTTTATATAAATAATCCATACCAGTATACCCACTTCTATTAGCCTTTTTACTTCTTTCTCAATTCTCAGCAGAGACAGTTCCATCATCTCAATTTTATTTACTGTCGATTGTTTTCTCCCCGCAAGCTTCAAGGAATCATTCCAGCAGTGCATTATGTTTGGTTCCAGGTGTACTTGTCAGAACATTAAGTTCTGAGTCCTGGAAGGATGGACCATATCAATATAGTCTCACTTATCCAGTTTTATATTTTGTTCCTCAGCTCTAGTACTTTTAAGTCTATTCCAAGGCATTTTACCTTGCTTTCTGCCAGTATATATTAGCCACGTCCTGCAGGGTTTGGGGTGATTAAGTCCTTTTTTCCCATAAAAGGAACAATAATTTCCAACTAGGCCATACTAAGACCTAATCTTGGTTGTTGGTTTAGAATAATGGGATATAAGGGCAGACCCAAGGAGGGTAAGTGTCATCTTATTAGGCTACTGCCTCACATGAGAACTTTGCATGTTATCCAGGCAAAGAGAAGTGTCTGTCTTCTAGAAATGGGGAGTGGTACGTGGAATTCTATTGGCCCAAAGGGAAATCTTGAAGTTGAAGGTTTTCAAGACTATCCACCCAAATATCTCCATCTTACTTCTCTAGTGTCTCACCCCTTCCCTAAGGGTCTTGACTTTACTATAGAAGACTTTATTGGGGCTGTGAATACAGCCTTCTTTCTAACTCCATTAATCTCACAATTAGGTCCTGGACCTAATTTTCAGCACTATCTGCCCTCTTGCTTCAGAATGTCAGGTTTTCTTTAAATGCTATCCTAGGGAACTTCTAGCTTTCATACTGTACCTGAAGTTGATAGTTGGCTAACGTGAACCAATTATTTCTTTCTTTGGCACTTAACAACAAGCAACCAAATTCATAATTTTTATAATTATTTTCACCCTCATTTCTCTCAATTACTAGAGAAATTGTTTAAGTGGTGTGTCTCCTTCCAGCCGTTTTCAAGACAACCATTGGTGAGAGTCTTGATAATTATGATGCTACAGCACACCAAGCACTATCATCACCACACTTCCATCAGAAATGTGTTATTGTTGCCATGTGGTCAACATTTATCCACTTCTAGAACCCCACTCCCAGAATGAACTGTCTTGGTTAGTGTCCCCCAGAAGCAGACACCGATAGAAGGATTCAATGCAAGTAGTTTATTTATGAAGTAATCATAGGAAATGCCAGCAGAGTAGGGATGTAAGTCAAGGAAGAGAAGGAAGCCAGTAAAGTGTATATTATCAAGCAATCATAGCTGTGGGTAATTATAGCTTAATCCCACAGGGGACCTTTAAAAAATGGTATATAATACATGCCTCAGTGTATTTCCAACTGAGGAGCAAGGGTTCTGTCATTCATTAGTTGAGAGCCTCACAAAGAGAAGGGAAGTGTATAAATTTCCCAGCGTTGTCATCCTGCCACAAAGGCTCCTATGACCAGAGAAAGCCCTGAAGCAAAGAAGTAAGGTGCTGGGAGTTGGAATGCACCAATCATGAACTGAATCTGTAAGGGAACAGGAATTCAGTGGGGCATTTCTAGGTCCATCTTTTTGCTCATCTACAACCACTCTCTGTTCCTTAGAGAACAGAGAGATTTTTTTCTCACCCTAGTGGCTTTGTTCAGGCTGTCTTCTCTGTAAATAAGACTCTCCTCCTCTTTCCCCCATACCTGATTGGATCTGTTGAAATCCTTCCTGGGTTTCAAGGTCTAACTAACCTATCAAGTCTTCTCTCATTATCTCCGTTGAAATTAATTTATCTGTTCCCCACCTTACCACACCTGTTACAAAAGCATCTTCTTTATATCTCTACCTCAGCACTTTGTAAATTTTGCACAATAATAGAGTTATTTTAAAATATCTATCCTTCCCACTAGATTTGAGTTATTTGAGGGCAAGGGACCAAATCATATTGCAATTTCAAAACATCATAAAACCAGAATAATGCTTAAAATACAATTTTATTTAATAAGCAACTACGAAATTATTCTATTCATTCATTCAACAAATATTTATTGAGTGCCTACTAAGTACCAGGCCCAGTGCTAACTACGTGGCATATAACAAAGAGCCAGAAAGGCATGGAAGCCACTTCCGCCCACCTCCACCAAAAACTTCCATTCTTTTCTATTATCTACTGCAGTAAGTCCAACATTTTTCTGCCCTTTAGCATGTGTACTACTTCTTTTTTTTATTCTTCCCCTGCCTCGTCTTCCCCCGTATAACTACAATAATAGGTAATAGATTTTGCACACATACTATGGGCCAGACCAATCCTCCTCTTTTTGTTGAGGAAGATTGTCCCTGAGCTAACATCCATGCCCATCCTCCTCCTCCATTTTTGTATGCACGACGCCGCCACAACATGGCTTGAGCAGTGCTTCTGTCGGTGCCCGGGATTCAAACCTGCGAACCCTGGGTCAACAAAGCAGTGGCAAGAATAAACCACTATGCCACCAGCCCAGCCCAGTGTTGCTTATTTCAATTCATTTAATCTTCACAATAACTCAACAAGGGTTGAATTACTAATTCCGTTTTATAAATCTGGTAACTGGTGCAAGTAATAAGTAATTTGCACAAAAGTATAGAGCTAGCAAGTGGAGGGTGGTAAGGAGAGCTGGGACTCAAAACACTTTTGTGCTGCCCAGGTGATTTCCATTCTTACTACTCCTCAAAATACCTTCTCTAAGCATAGTACACCCACGTCTGCTGATAATACCAACTGAAATGCCCTCCTACCTCCATCCATCCAAATCCTTGAACTAGTAATTGATATAATTGTGTCCCTTTCCAACACTGTTTATGATTTTTGTTGAGAGCATATCAAACTTTGGCTTTCTCTATTTTGAGCTATAGAAAATATTTTTTACCAATGATGAGGTTTTGATATTAAGAGATTCATTCTCTTCCTTATATCTTTCTTTGATGTTCTATACCTCTGTGCAATAAACATTTAAACTTCTCTTTGAAATACAGACAGAAGAAAATTATTAGCAGAATCACAATGAGTAACCTCTTCTTTCTCCTCAGACAAATTTTGGTTTAGATATTTCACTATCTTCCTTAGGTTAAACAATAGGGTATGGGGGTAGGGTAAGAGAAGGCTAAAATGTTATCAGAATAAAAAGCTGAGTGCCTTCAAGGAAAGAATTATTTTGACTTCAATGCAAAGTAAAGGGCAATGGGAAAATCAAAAGGAAGAAAATAAATTTTGTTTAATTCTAAAATTATTTTATTTTCAAAAGAAAATATATAGCTTAGCAAAAGAAGTTACTAGTGATTTTTAAAGGCTTTTTAAGTGTATTTTATAGTGTGTAATTAATTTTCAAGTTCTAAATTGTATTAGTCAGTGATGCAGCCTCTCTGCCATGGATATATTGAAACTGTGTGAAGTATTTTTAAGATTCCGTTGTGATGCCTGATGTAGGATTGGCAGTATTTAAATGATTCTGGCCTGCAGCTCATCATCTCAGGTTGTGAATTCATTAAATTTGAAAAGAGGCAGGCAAAAGATTCATTTTGAATGGGAGATATCCAGGAGAATGAGCAGGTTGGTCCAGGAGTTGCTGTTGGGTGCCTTTGAAGAATGGAACGCACCTTTTCCTAAGTAAGAACTGAGTGTTTCAGCATATGGTGTTTGTGAACACACATGCACTCTCTTGGTAAAATAGAAAACAGCCCTTGATTACCTAAGCTGTCCAAATGGAAATTATCCTACTGTCTCATCCATCATTGCTCGGTTCGAGCACTGTATAATTCATTTCCTACTCTTGGGCCTCGGTATACTATCACAAGTGCTACTGCAACATTTAGTATTTCAGGTTGGAAATGTGAAGTGATGCATAGACACAGTACTTAGTTTGAGATGATTACAGAACATCGTGAATTGTAAAAGGTTCTCAGAAATAAATAAGTTCATGAGTTAACTTGAAACCTTAACATTAAAAGAATGACAGCCAATGGAACGGTCTGCATTTTCGGAGGATGTGGTTTTCTGGTGAGATAATATAGAATGCTGAAGCTTTTCTTACAGTGAAGTACACTTGAAACTGGCTTTAAAGTTTCATTTTGTAGGCTTAAAAAAATCTACCTTTAGGAAAAGTGGGAATGGCAGGTAACCTAGCATGGAAAGAGAAAAAAAGGAACAAATATGTTCACTTTTCTTCTGGGAATTCCGTGCCCAAAAAGTAATGTAAAGAGACAGTTTGCTTTCGTTTTCTTCTTCAAAATCACCATAAAGTGATAATGACCTCAGGAGTCTGTGTGTGGCCCATTTGATGTGGTTTGAGCCTAAGGAAAAGCTAAAGGCTAAATGTATTTTAAGTGGCTTAAACCAAGATAAACACATCCCTGAAGTCATTATTTCCATTAGTTGACAGCCTTTATACAATATTAAAAGCATTGTAAAAACAATATGTACTTTTCCAATGTTTTACCTTCGAAGAGCATTTATCCACATTCAGTTTCTGAACACCGACTCAAAGTAAAAGTAACTTTTATTCCTTAGGGGAAGCAATGTTTAAACAAACAAACAAGTAAACAAACTATGGTTTACAGAGTAGAGAGGCTTTAGTTCAGTAAATACTCTAAACACAGAGCTGCATAAAACAAGCCGTGGAAGCTAATTATAGTGCATGCTACACTGGCACAGAAGAGTTGAGCAGACAGTTTTCAGCAGATTGCATGGTTACTGGTCTTTATAAAATATATCCCACCTATTTCCAAAATCAATTTGAGGAGGCGGGCCCAATGGACTGCCATTAAGCTAAGTTTTATTTTATCTACATCTCAATTTAGTTTGGGTTAAAAATAACTTTACATTATGATTTTGGTGTGGTCCTTTAAAATCCAACAGATTTAGCCAGTCATGTGTAAATACAGTTGTAGAAGCTGATTCTACAAGTCTAAAAGCTATAATCCCAATGTATATGCAAGATTTATTTGATATCTCTAAGTCAACAATAAAGATAGTTCAAACTGAACTATGTATCCCTTTGTATGGATTTGCTGTATTAGGAAGTCTCCTGTCATACATTTCTGTACTATGCATACAGTTCTAAAGATTTAAATGATTCACATGACTCTAAAACATAGCCTAATAATCTTTTCAATCTCCCCTTTCTCCTTGAGCAACTAGAAGTCTACTTCAACTTGTCTGCTAGGTATTTCATGTTTGAGTTTCTAACAGATTTCAGAGGAGTATATTGATTTTCATAACATTTATTTTATTTCTGTGATGCATAGGCTAGCTCTATTTGTAACTGAGCATGCCATTTTGCAGAAAATGAAAGATAACTTTTCTCCAAAGTGCCTATGTGTACCTCAGAATGGCTAAAACGATAAAGATAGAAATACTAAATATTGGAGAGGATCTAGAACAATTGACACTTCCATGCATTGCTGGTGGGAATGTAAAATGGTACAACCACTATGAGAAACTATTTGGCAGTTTTCACTAAAGGTAAATATATGCCTACACTTTGATCCAGCAGTTCCACTCCTAGGTTTATTTCTAAAAGGAAAGAATGCATATGTCATAAAAAGACATGTATAAATTGTTTATAGCAGCACTCTTCTTAATATCTCAAAACTAGGAACAACCCAAATATCCATCAACAGTAGAATGGATAAATAAATTGTGATATATTCATCCAATGGAATACTACACAGCAATACACAAAAATGAACTAATGGTAGTATATACATCATTATGGAGGAAACTCATAGATAACGTGTTCTGTGGTCTAGTGGTTAAGGTTCAGTGCTCTCACCACCTCAGCCAAGGTTCATTTCCCAGTCAAGAACCCATACCACCCATCTGTTGGTTGTCATACTGTGGTGGCTGTGTGTTGCTGTGATGCTGAAAGCTATGCCACTCGTATTTCAAATACCAGCAGGGTTACCCATGGTGGACAGGTTTCAGCAGAGCTTCTAGACGAAGACAGACTAGAAAGAAGGACCTGGCCACCCACTTCCGAAAAAAATTGGTTACAAAAACCCTATGAATAGAGCAGAGCACTGTCTGATACAGTGCTGGAAGGTGAGAGGATGGGCAGGGTTCCGCTCTGCTGTCCACAGGGTCACTAGGATTTGGAATCAATTCAATGGCACTAACAACAAAATACTCTAGACACAAAAGAATATACTGCATGATTCAATTTACGTGAATTTCTAGAACAGAAAAAACTAACCAGTGATGATGGGTGTCAGAATAGTGGTTACCTCTTGGGAGATAGGGCACAGACTGGGAAGGAGCATGAGGTGATATTATGCAGTGATGGAAATGTGGATCTGAATTTGAGTGGTAGTTATACAGGTATATAAATAAATTTTAAAAAATCATTGAGCTCCAGTAAAATTCTCTTCTCTATTTATATGTTATGCTTTGATATTAAGACAAAGTACATTTGTTTATATATAAAATTTGTAGAGATACAATGTCACTGAAGATGACCATGTATACACAGGCACTGGTCATGCTGTGTTACTAAATCAAATTCCCTTCCACCCCTGGGAAGATAGAGAAAGTGAAGAAAAAAACAGGAAATAGTGCTATTGATAAATAACGACATCTTAAGGAACCATGCAAATATAGTGGGCAGTCTGAATACTCTGGACATCTGGAGTCTGTTTGGTGCTGTTTTGGGCCATGAGCTCACAGCTACAAGGACACTGGTTTGCTCTCTGATGTCAAGGTCTCTTTATAGGAAGTTTGAAAGGGGCTTCTCCACAAAGTATCAAGGAAAGAGGTGGAAGAAACTTTTTGAATGACAGGAACATCAACCCTCGGAGAAGAAAATAGGACTGGCTGTGACTGGATTAGCATTCTAGAACTAAGAGAAGAACCAAGACTGAGAACTAAGAAAGATAAAGTTTAGGTTTTATTACCATTTTAGAGGGTTCAAAAATTTACTGATACTATAACTCAGATGTGCACAGGAAACATAGCTTCCTAATTTTATATTTAACTGACATGGTCTTTCTCGTGATTCTCTAATTGATGGGAAGTGAGAAAAAACCTACTTCTAGTCCTGTTTTGTTTTTTGCTGGGAAAGATTTGCCCTGAGATAACATCTGTTGCCAATCTGCCTCTCTCTTTTTTTTTTTTTTTTTGTGTGTGTATTTTAGTTGTAAGTCCTAGTTCCTCAGTGTGAGCTGCCACCACAGCATGGCTACTGACAGACAAGTGATGTGGCTCCACGCCTGGGAACTGAACCTGGGCAGCTGAAGGGAAGTGTGCTGAACTTTAACCACTAGGCCATCAGGGCTGGCTCTAGTCCTGGTTATTTTAAAACTAGTCTGATCCAATAATTTAAACTATTCCTTTAGATAGTTTCAATATTTTGGGATAAGCACACAATCTCTCTATTTCTACCCATTCTTTTATTCTCTTGCACATGGTGACATTTGGGTGTGTGGGAAAGAAAGAGCTCACACGATTTCCTGACAGTTAAGTGAAAGAGTCTTCAGATCTGGGAGGTGTCCCTCTGGTCCCTTCCTGGTCCCACTTGTAGACGGCTGATGTGGCATAACCCAAAGGCAGGGTCCTATTGACCAAGTCCTATGGATGGGGTTCTGCTGACAACTGTGGGCAACGAATTTACATCTCACTCTTAAGTGGGTTCATCAGGACTGAGCGGCCCCTCTCAGCTCTTGCTGGCTGTGTAATATGAGTCTCTGCTAAATCCTCCCTTCTAGTTCACTAGTCAATCCCCAGTCTCATGGCAAACCCAATGGACCATAACTCAATGTCCATGTCATTGGGGAACCAAAGGAAGCTCAGTTGGACAGACCTGCATGTTTCATCATGTTACTCGTCCATCTCAACTATGCTGTCCACCCCATATTTTACAGTGATTTCCTGAGAAGTCTCAAACTGGGAATGAGTCAAATGGCTCTGTCCTTGAAACCTCCTCCCACTCATCTAATACATTTCTCCCTCTCAACCAAGGTCTTAGGAGGAGATACTCAAATTTACATGTACCGCCACTTCCATCTTTCTTTCTGTTCTCATTATCCCTTAAAACCAGAAGCAATTGCCTTTTCTTTTTAACTTCCTATGTTTTATCCTTTTCTGTCAGATAACAGCAATCTTTATGTCTTACCCATCAAAGGTGAAAGGGTTATCTTCCCTAAATTCTGCTAAAAATGTTAAAATTCAGTCCACTTGGCCTAGATTTTAATATATTCAATCAGAGTCAAAGGAGATTCTTTCTTTTTTGTTTGTTTTTTTTCAACAAAGTTCAAGTTTATTATCTTGATGCAAATTTCAGAAGCTGAATTTCAACTCTTTCTCTTTTTGTTCCTATAACTTATTCCCATTTGCTCCCACTCACCCTGTACCCACTCTCACCCCAGGCAGATGAAGGGTGGGTTAGAAGGAAAATCTTACATGTAGAACGCTCATTTTTTTAATAGAATATTAATCCCATTAAATCTAAGACTTTTTTTAACAAGCTGTACATCAGGGGGGTTAAGAACATGGGCTCTGAAATCAGAGAGTCCTAAGTTTCAGGTTCTGTTCTGAAACTTCTTGGCTCTTTGCAGACTTTCTAAATATTTACTACTGCTGACTAAGAGGAAATAGGACTATAGGAGAAAGGGGAAAGTTCCTAAGTTACAATCATCAGAGCAACATTGTCATCCCTTTCATTCTCCTCCTCCTCACAGCTGCTATTAACTACCCATTGAACTCCTATCATACACTAGTTGCCTTTGATGGAAAAACCAAAGCTCCATGAGGTATGTAACTTGCCAAAGTCATGCAGCCTGAAAGCAGTAGAGCCAGGATTTTAACCTCAGACTATTTGACTCTGAAATCTGTTAAATCCGGTGACAATTTCACAGACTGTGAAACTGGAGCTCACAAGATTTAAATGACTTGCCTCAGTCAACACCACCAGTAAATATATCCTTAGCCTGTGCTCTTTCCACTAGGCTATCCTACTACCTCCCAGTAGTGTGGAGCAAGCACGGCCATAGGCATTGTTATACTACCTCCCTAGCACAGCAGAGTGCTCTGAACATAGGAGAGCATTAAAGAATGTTAGAACTGGTAGGAATTTAGAAACTGAATAGAAATCTCTGGTTTTGCTTGTGTGAATTCTGAAACAAAGCTACATGGCAAGAGCCAGGTCTAAAACCCAGCTCTCCTGATTCCGTGATCTGCATTCTTTCTCCTTCCTCCCTATGCCCACTAGGTGTTTGTTTATTTTGTCCATTCCAGAGCCTCAGAGAAGAGAAATGTAAGGGGAAGAATGAGTGGCGGCAGTCAGAAAAGAGTGGGTGGACCAATCCTTGCAACTCTTAAGAAAGGGGCGCTGGCCCAGGCCCAAGAAGTGCCCCTGGGGGCTTATGTCGGCAGGAATCCCCACTCCTCCACATGTGCCTGGCAGATTCAATCATACAGTGACTCAAATGTCACAGCAGGACTATAGAGAAAGAATAATAGTAGAAGCATGCCGGCCAATTTTCAACAGAAGTGCTCAGGATAAGGAAGCTTAAGAAAATTGCTAAAGAGAATGATAATGACAATAATAAAAACAAATAGCTACCATTTATTGAGCACTTGTGTGTTTGGCACTGTGCTGCACACTTGACATAGCAACCTGATGAAGCACAGCGATTATCCCCATTATTTGAGGAGGAAGCTGAGGCGTGGCAAGGCTGAGGAAGTTGCCCAAGGACACACAGCTCATAAGGAATAGCACTTGGGTCTGAACCCAGGTCTGCCTAACTTACGTCTCCACACTTTAGCCTGTAATCATAATAGCAGCCATTAGTATCCAAGGCTGCAGTGAGTGCTCGGAGTTCATCATCTCCTTTCTTCCTCGCAAAACCCTGGCAAGTGTGTATTAATCTCTTCATTTTCTAGGCAAGGTAAAAAGCTGGGAGACACTAACCGTTCAAGGTCACACAGTAAGTTAGTGACAGAGCCAAGATTCGAACTCCAATTGGTTTTATTCTGAAGCTCATCCTAAGCGTGGAAATAATTGCAGCAAAAAAGTTAACACACCTGGCTAAAAACAATTTTAGTACAAGTTATCCATTTGCTATATTATTCCTAACTAACTCCTAGTGATTCTGATAAGCCGCATGCAACCCAGGCCCAAAAGCACTGAAACAAGAGAAGCAGGAGTTTTATTTAACCATTTTCTCTGTGAATGTGGAATCACCTCTCTCCACAACCCTCACCAGCCTATGTGACAACAACAGACATTTGTGTAATCATCAACACTCTTAGAATAAAGGTATTCGTCCCTTTCCTGTAGACTGTTGATCTAACCCCAAACCTCTTTTGACAAGGCAAAAAAAGATACAATTAAATATAAAAGATACATATAGCAAGAACCCAGGAAACTTTTCTTTCCTTGGAAAATTAGAGAAATTATCCCAATAAAAATTCAGTTCCATAATCACAAAGACTCCTACTCTATTAGGCGTTACATCTTTCATGTACGAACAATTCAGCAAAAGGATAATAAACATGGCTCTTAAATATCTGAACAAATGCTCTTCCTCACTCACATAGGAAAGCAACTTAAAAACACACAACATGATCAATTTTAACCATAGAGTATTGGCAGTGTTGTAGGGGGAAATCACTCTCATGCATTGATGGTGGGAGCATAAATTCATAAGAGCCCTAGGGAGGGCAATTTTGCAACACGTATCAGATTTACAATTCATGTCCCGTTTGACCCAGCAATCGACTCCTAAGAATTTATCCTACAGACTTACTTACACAGGTACAAAATGACCTATGTAGAAAGTTATTTATTGCAGCATAGTTTTTAATAGCAAAAGAGGTGACTCAATGTAAATGCCCATCAGTAGGGGACTGTTCCGAAATCATGGTTCAACCAAGCAGTGGAGCACCACATACCATAGAAGGAATGAGAAGCTCTTTACATACAGAAATGGAACAGATTCTGAGATCTATTGTGAAGCGAAATATGCAAGGGATAGGACAGTGAATAGTCGATATTACTATGTGTGTAAAAAGTTAGGAGAAATTTAAAAATATGTGCTTATATATGAATAAAACATATTTGTAATGATATGCAAGAAAGTGCCAGCATTCATTGCTCTTTGGGATGGGAAGTTGATGTCTGAGGAAGAGAGGTGTGAGGGAGACTCACTGACCTACCTTGTACTTTTTGAATTTTCAACCATGTGACTATACCTCCTATCAAAAAATTTTTTAGTAAAATAAAATGAAATGTTTTTTTAAAAAATTGCTTTCCCCACGATGGATGAGGTGCAGAATAGACCAAGATTAGGAAAAGATACGTATTTTCTATACATATTCCTGAATTGTTTGTTATAAACACATATACTTTTTAAATTTTAAAAAACTCCAATAAAGATTAAAAGATAAATTTTCTTCCATAATTCCTAACAGAATACTTTTTTACTTTTAACAGAAAACATCAACTATTGTGCTCCTAAGTGGTCAAAAAACCTGAACCAGCTATATCTCCTTTTTTTCTTAAGAACCAATTTCTTTTATTTTCCATTTGGTAAAGGGTATTTTTTTGTTTTTGTTTTTTTCCTAGAGTAACTTACAGTCCAGCTTAGAAAGATAGTGATGCTTGAATCCAAACTTGAGATGTTTCTAGAGATTTCAAAGCTCCCTACTGTGGCTTTCCCTTGCACATCACAGCATTCTGAAATATGGTCATCCCTGGCCGTGGTCTTATCAGCCTCCTCCTTAGCAAACGCATCAGTGAAAATTCTACATTGTCACTTTCATTTGTGAACATGGCCCTAGAAAGCTTTTTGATTCTTTAAATGTTTTCAAATGTTAATTGAAGAGCAGAGCAGCTGTACTAAGTCATAAGCAGCATATCTTCAAGACACTCCCTCTGTTCTTTATGAAGTGACATTTCCTACAATCCAAGGAAAATGTGAATAGATAGGAACTAAATGGCTACTAAATTAACAAACAAATAGTTTTTGATATGTGATTATAACATACATGAAACATAAAAAATTTCCCATTAGACATGAACCGGAGGCCAATACAGAGAGCCTATTAGAAAATGCCACTTGAGTATTGCTTGTATTTTAAAAGTAGCTTAGAACTCGGAAGAGTAATAAAAAGATAAAACCACTTCACAGGAGTTGTGGTAGAACTTTATCTGTAGCTAGTTAGTGTAATTGGAATCCTGGTGATCCCCAACACTGGTATTGCGGCCCTATCCAACTATTCAAATTGCTAGTATGAAATCATATAAAAATTTAAAAACTAAATGTGTATTTTGTCACTATAGAGTATAGCACCTTGCTGTTCAAAGTGTGGCCCATAGAAACAGCAGTGTCGGCATTACCTGGGAGCATGTTAGAAATGTAGACTCTCAGGCCCCCCTCAGACTGTGAAATTAGAATCTGGATTTTAACAAGATCCCTGAGTGGTGATTCACAGACACATTAAAGTTTGGGAAGCACTGGTATAGAGCATGAACACAAAAGACAGACAGATCTCTGTTGAAACCACAGCTCTGGCACTTAATTTTGTGAATGAGCAAATTATGTAACCTCTTGAAGCTCCAATTTCCTCATTTTAAAAATGGAAATGATAATAGCTGGCTTATATGCTTGTTGTGACAATTAAATTAAAGCATATAAGGAAAACACCAAGCAGAGTACTAGGCACCGAGTGGGTGTTCCATGAATACTAACACTCTCTACTCTTCTTCCCATTTTAAGAGGAAAGAAAAACATTTAAAAATAAAAAATAAAGAAATCATACGAAGACCACAACATTTAGAAAATTTTATATCACCCTTCAATATTATTGAGAACTAAGTTAGGACTTCAACCCACATCTGAGCCAAGTGTTTTTGACTTATTTCATTAACACAGACTGGACCTCATGATGTTACACAGTCATCACCAATATACTACAGGTTGCATTTAAAATATATATATGGAAACAATAACATAAGTTTACCATTAATGTTACAAAAATATTCCAATTGCATGTCCTGCTGACTCATTTTCATATACAAAGATGAATTATATGTAAACATTCAGAAGCATATTTATATATATTTATTTTTTTAATCTCCCAATTCACACAATTACAAATATTGCAGTTACTAGCTATAAGTATTGATATGTTACTACCTTAGAGTGGCTTTAAAGAAATGGGAACATTAAAACAATAATAACAGACTCATTGTATTGCATACCTACTCTTGTGCTAGAAACTGTTAGGCTATTTACATATTTGCAGCAAAACTAAAGAGAAACACTACAGTGGATTGTGTCATTATAAGAAGCAACCCAAAGGAAATGGTGCAAAGTTATTGAAGAAATTGAAAACGTCTTTCTTCACGGTGACGTAGGGGAGGAAAAATAATTTTCCCTCTACCCCTCTGGGTTCTTAGCTGAAATCCCTGTAATAAAAGATTAACAAGAGAAAAACAAACAGAAGTTTATTAACATGTATACCTCATGTATACATGGGAGACACCAGGGAAAAATGAATAATTCTCCAAAGCGGCATAGATTCAGGATTAAATAACACCTTAATAGGGAGAGGGGAGGGGAGATGTAGACCCCTTAGGGGAGAGTAAATGATTTTTAGGAAAGATGAATGGGCCCTTGGAAGAAGAGATGGGAGGTCTGAGAGTTTGTGACAAAGTTTGTCCAGGTGTGGAGTCCACTTCTAGTCTCCTCTCCTGTGATAAGAGTCAATCTTCTCTGGTCAACGAAACTCCTGGGGAGGGGATTTATGACAATTGAGTTACTTTTGGAGGATCTATCTTTAGGAGACAAGGGGAGTTCAAAATAATCAATATACCAAAGCAGCATACTTTGGAGTGGTATGTCTTGAACTGCTACAGCCATATTGTGGAATGGCATATTCTGCTACCCTTCAGTGAAAACACAAACAGCACAAGTAACTGGCTCTCTTCTGTCTACCTGTTCCCACAGTCCAACCCTGGAGCTATCACAGAAGTAAGAGGAAGGGAAATGTGTTTCGTAGATTAATATAAAGACCAAGAAAGTGGCCGGGTTGAGATTAGGGAGGAAACAATAGCCTAGAAGGGAAGTGAGTTTGGCGCTGCTAACCAGAAGATGGAGAAGGGGTGAAGCTTTTAGGAATGCTCATTGTTTTACCCCACACAGGCATAAGTGGGCCACTGCTTGCCCAGTCACTACTGAAAGAATTAGAATAGCAGCCAGCCCAGCAGCAGGCGGGGAGTGTGAAGTAGTGTTGGACATTCAAGCAGCCAGTGAGAGCAATGATCAACAGATTTGCCAGGCTTTGAGGCTTTCTCCTCCCACCCCGTCCTTCTCAACCAGAGGGCCAGATGATTATAACTGACCAAGATATCTCTTAAGAATGAGAAATGCCAGGGCACAAGCTCTTGATCTTGAGGAAATTCTGCCCAACCCACAGGCAGGACACAAACTAAGGTTAGGCTTTAGCCCTTGTCCCAGTACACACATCACCAGAAGAGGCTAACACCTCTAAGGAATATGAGCTCCAAAGAAAATTATGGCTCCACCTTAACAGAATAACAGCTATGAAAGAAAGGCAACAAAGGGACAACACTGCCAGAAAAAGCAGAATGAATGGACAAGACCAAAGAATAACTTTAAATAATCCTAATAAATAGTCTTAGGGAGATAGGGAAGGATATTGCAAACCAGAAGCTGAAACAAGAAGATGTAAAGAAGAAACAACTGGACATACTAGATATGTAAAATATAACAATTAAGATAAAACGGGTTTAATAAGCAGATTGTACACACAGTAACATACTGTTGAGAGAAAAATAGATCAAGAAGAAACAATCATGACGAACATATGTCAACCTAGCAGTATGTGCACAAAATATATAAACCAATCAGAAATCTGAGGAGAACTAAATCTCAATTTTTGCACTTTATGATTTTAAAGTGCCCCTCTCAGAAACTGAAAGATCATACAGACTCCAAAATAAGTAACTATATGGAAGAGCTAAATAACACATTGTTAATTTTGAATTTATTGATACATAAAAGTTTATACCCTCAAAATAATACACATTCTTTTAAAACATATGCAAGTATTTACAAAATTAACTATATACTCAGTCACAAAGGAAGTCTCAATAAATTCCACAGAATCAACTTCATGGAGACCATTCTCTAATCATGCTATAATAAAATTTAAAATCAACCCCAAAGGATAGATTTTTAAATCTGATAAATCAAAAAACAAAACATCATACTACTGAACAATCATGTTTAAGAAGAAATTATAAGCAGAATTATGAAATATTTTGAACTAAACAATAATAAAACATCAAAAATTTAGTATGCAACTAAAGCAATACTTAAAAGGAAAGTTACAGCCTTAAATACATTTATCAGAAACCAGGAAAGCCTGGACACAAATGAGCAAAGCATTCAACTCAAAATAAAAACAGGAAAAGAGCAATAAGTAAACACAAAGAGTCATGTAAAAAGGAAATAATAAAGATAAGGACAAAACCAATGAAATAAATCATTGAAAAAACAAATAAGGAAGTTTAGTAAAATCAAAAGCTGGTTCTTAGGAAAGACAAATAAGATTGGTAAAGTTCTGATAAAACTAGAAAAAAGAAGAAAATAAGCAAAGGGCAGAATGAAAGGGGGAAATAACTCAGACACGATAGATTTTTTAAAAATATAACATTAACAATAGCATGGTAATGAATTGAGAAAACCTGGACAACAGGGATAATTTCTGGGAAACTATGAAATGCCAAAAATGGCACCAGAAATACAGAAAACTTGAATTTAAGTTCAAAGGAACTTACTTTAGGCAACATGAAAAAGATCGTGACAAATTAACAGAAGTCATTTGCGATGACAAAATGCTATTTAGACCACACAAGGAACTAGAGCTAAACAATGAGAAAAAGACAAGAAATCTAGTTGAAAAATGGGCAGAGGAAATGAATCGTTGGTAATCCACAGAAGGAGAGAAACCAAATGGTTCACAATGCTTAACCAGACTAGGAATAAGAAAAACACAAATTAAAACAATTTTTTTACCCTCATAATATTTTACACTCTTCAGATTGTTAAAAAGAAAAAACAGGAGCAAGTCAGAAATTGCCATATGTGGACAAACATGTGAGGGAAAGGGAACCTGTGTGCTGCTGCTGGGAGTATAGTTTGGTGAAGTTATTCTGGAAAGAAATTTGGCGATGCTTTCTGAAATTAAGCATGCATAGCTCAAGCTCCAGCAATCCCATGTGAATCCCATGCAGCCTCTTTGTGGAAGTGGGTTGTTAGACGTCACGCAGCCCATCTCCAGCACTACGTGTAAGTAATATGTGGTAGATGAATATACATACAGTAACATGGACTGATGATAAAAATATATTGTTGAAAGAAATATGTAAGAAATAAAACCAGATGTATATTACTTCAACCTAAATAAAGAGGTAAACTGAGGCAGGCTCAAATTACCAGAAATTGAGTTTATTTCAAGTTATTTGAGTTATTCGGGAATAGCAGAGGAATTGGAATTCAGTAAATGAATGCTGTGGTAAGCTACAGGCAAGTCCATTGAGGGTTTGAGCCAGGCTATATTTATGGGCTAGGAGTGTAAAGATGGGGAAGTCCAGCCAGAGTCCAAGCAGTAAGTTCATTGGCTTGAAGATGGGGAAAGATTCTTGGCAGACATTCCTTGGTCAGGAGATACGTCTCAGTCTCTGTAAATCAGGCATTTAATGGAAATCAGTATCTTGGTTCTAAAGTTCCATTCTTCTGAGGGCACATGCATGAGATGCTCCATTTCACATCCTCTGGTTCCATTTTAGATTGAAATTCTTTCACAAGTACAATAGCCTTTAAGTAAATTTTAAAACATATATTCACAAAAATAAATACTATGTATTTCTCAGGGTACATACATAGCTAAGTGCATATATTACTTATGCACTTATATATCAGACACATTACACTGGGTGCCATTAGTGGGGAGAGAGGGAGATGGAGGACAGGAGCAGTAAAGCAGGAGACATGCAAGAGTGTAGAGAGAGATGGCAATGGAATACAAAGGCAGTCGGGCTTCCTGGTCAACAGAAATCCTACTTGTGCTCTGCAGATAATCCATGGATTCAAACTAGGCAAGACAAGCAGACTCTGCCCAGCCAACTCTGCCCAGAGACTAAGAGCAGTTTACAAATCCCAGAAGGATGAACAGCAATGCAAGAACCAGTAAGGACCCCCTTGGTGCTGAAGGATGAATACTGGCCATTGTAAACTAGATGATAAAACTGGTGTGGTACAATAAAAAATAGATATTTGGTCTTTCTCCCTGGTTCCTGGCAAAAAGATTCTAAAATCCTTGGCATCTCCTGAATGATGAGTGTCTTTTTATGCTATTGAGATGACTCCGGGCCAGGCCTTTAGATAGCTTCATGATGGGGGCTGGTCACCAGAAAGACCAAGCCATTATTGGAGGGTTGGAACTTTCAGCGTACCACCCCCCCCCACTACCACCTCTGGGGAAGGGAAAAGGACTGGAGATTGAGTTCAATCACCAAGGACTAATTATATCTACATAATGAAACCTCCATAAAACCCAGTAAATTACGGGGTTTGGAGAACTTCCAGGTTGTTGAACACACTGATGTGCTGGGAAGGTGGCTTACCCAGAGAGAGCATGGAAGGGCCACTCCCCCTCACTCTCATACATTGCCCTATGCATCTTTTCCATTTGGCTGATCCTTCCATTTGGTTGCATCCTTTATAATAAACCAGTAAACATAAGTAAATTGTTTTCTTGAGGTCTGTGAGTTGTTCTAGCAAATTAACAAACCCCCTGCTTTAGAGCCAGTTGGTCAGAAGTACCAGTGGCCCAGGATTTGCAACTGGCATCTGAAGTGGGAGCAGTCTTGTAGGACTAAAAGATTTGATGCGAACTCCAAGTAGATAGTGTCAGAACTGAATTGAATTGTTGGAAAGCAAGTTGGTGCGTGACAATTAGAGAAGTGGTGTCAGAGGGAGTCACAGAACTGGCCAGACCAGTAATTGGTGGCTTAGGGAGTGGAGGATTTGCCGACTTCCTGTGATAATCACGAAATAAAAATAGTTTGGGGGCCACCTGGTGGTGCAGCGGTTTAGTTCGCGCTTGGCAGCCCGGGGTTCGCGAGTTCAGATCCCGGACGCCCGCTGACGCACTGCCTGTCAGCCATGCCATGGTGGCGTCCCATATAAAGTGGAGGAAGATGGGCACGGATGTTAGCCCAGGGCCAGTCTTCCTCAGCAAAAAGGGGAGGATTGGCAACAGATGTTAGCTCAGGGCTGGTCTTCCCCACAAAAAAAAAAAAAAAAAAAGTTTGATATCATTTTATGTCAATCAAATGTATTAATGAAAACCTGGACTTTAAATAGATGGTGAGTCCTGAAGATTGCTACCAATCCCAAATATGTAACACAAAGGTGTGATACATAGCAAAGTGGGATAATCTTAAAATGTTAATTCCCCTCCCTTTGTGGCAGCAACAAGAGCCGTGTAAGTTACTTATTAAGTAAAATATGCTCCCCGACTCCCTGTATCAGTTTGCACTGGATTGGACAGGATTTTCTTCTGACCAGAAAGTTCACTAACACTGTTCTATCTGCATACTTTTCCACTGGATATAGAAATAGCACACATTAGTGGGTCTACTGCTGATAGAGTAGTTTGTTTTTTCAGTCAAGCTGCTCTCATAATAGCAAAATGGCCCCCCCACAACTCAGCGTGGAAAACCTGGCCTTGGCCCAGATTTGTAGCATTTACTTAATGACCAGGTGGGCTGAAGCCTGCTTATCCAACAATGAACATTTTGTGGGCTGCCATTATAACTACAAAGATTCTTTATCCACCTAGAAGTTATGTCTTCTTGTAACTCCATGGGAATTCAGTCATAAGGAAAAGAAAACAGATATTTTATACGAGGTATGAAATGCAGGCCATAAACACAGGTGTGCAAAGTGCAACTTTCTTTATTATTCCATAATCATTTAATTTCTAGCTTGGGTTCCCAATTCTCTGAAGTCAGCTTGGGGTTGTATCTAAATTCTGGGGGTCTGAGACAAGTGCTAGTCATTAAGAGAGGGTTGTGACCCCCAATGTTGCTTGTCCTCACGTGCATCTTCTGAGACACCAGTATCCCATTGGGCTGCTGGGATACACTGGCTTATCAGCACATGACGGTTGAGGTTGAGGAATCCCTTGTACTGATCCACACAGACCCTTCAGGTCCAGCTGTGCTCATTGCTACTTCCATCCCACTCTAGAAGGCACAGAGCCATTCTGCTGGAGCCCAGGGATCTCAGTGCCACTGACTGTGACATCATCTAATTCAGAGACTTGCTCACCTCCCCAGAACCCAGAAAACAGGCCACAGGACCCCTATATTTGGGATACTGCATAGCTCTATCCCATTCACATCTCCATTACTCCTCTCCTCTCCCCATCAGCCTAAGAGAATGTCTTCTGCTTGAGGGTCAAGGAAGACTGCTATCCTTCAAGGTGCTTCTTTTCAACATCCTATCCATGCTCAATACCCAAAGTCATCTCTACTATCCTGAGAAGGAGAAGCCAGGAAGAGTCTTTTTGCTCTACTTTCCAACCTGTCACAAACTTTCCCTGAGGAAATAAGCACAGAGGAGGAGCTCACTTGAAGGGAGCAGGGAGAGGGGCAGCCAGAGAAAAGCAGGAGAAGAGAAAATGTGACTTCCAGGAGAATAAATGGAAGCCTCTCTCTCAAAAATGTTATTCCTCAACATTAGTACTACATCTCCCTAGACAACGAACTATGTTCCATGTCTAAAATAGCACCAGGCTTAAATAACCACTTAATAGACAATGATTGAGGTTTCCTTACATAGAATATTGAATTTAAGTCAACAACTGAAAATTGGTAAGGATTAGACATAGAATTATTATTATTATTATTATTATTTGCTGAGGAAGATTCGCCCTGAGCTAATATCTGTGCCAATCTTCCTCTATTTTGTATGTGGGTCACCGCCACAGCATGGCTGCTGACAAGTGGTGTAGGTCCATGCCCAGAATCTGAACCCAGGCCACCAAAGTGGAGTGTGCCAAACTTAACCAGTAGGCCATGGGGCTAGCCCCTAGACATAGAATTTTTGGCATTCCAAGCCACATCACTGGCAGATAATTTGCCTTCTAAAATGTATACTTGCTAGCATGAGATTCAGCTGTCAATATCCAAAACAAGATTGCTACTTTTCAAACTCTGAAACTGAAGGAATTACACTGAAACTTCCACCTAATTTATTATCAGTAGGACAGAAATATGAAGGAGACTGGTACTCATTTTAAGTTCACAAAGATGTACAAACCAAGACAGAGTGCATTGGTTAGGACTTATTAAGGTGTAATTGGCAGAATACCACCTCAAACTGGCTTAAAGCCCAAGAAAGGTTACTTTTTGTATGACCTAAATGGACCGAGACAATGCAGGCTTCCCACTGAAATCATAATGTCAACGTCATTGAGGCTTTGGTTTCTCTAAGGGTCTCTTGCCTCTGCCCACCTTCATCCTCCAAATTGCTGCCGGAGCTATGTTCATTCATTCAACAAATATTTATTAAGTATCTCTAATGTGCCAGGCACTATTCTATGTCCGGAGGATACAGAAGTGAACTAGTGAGATACAACATACATTCTGGTAGGAAAGTTCTATAATAAACACAGAAAAAAACAGACCTAATATACAGTATTAGTTGGAATAAGTACTCTGAAGAAAAATAAAATAGGGCACAAAGGAGTGACAGGAATGCCACTTTAACCAAGGAGATCTGGGAAGTCCTGCCTAAGGAAGACACGTTTCATCTGGGTCCTAATTAAAATGAAGGAGTGGCCATGAGACTTACAGCGAAAGGGTCTCCAGCAGCAGGAACTGCAGAGACTGGAGAAGAGGAGTTTGTGTGGCTGGAGAAATAGCAAGGGGGCTCATGTAGTTACAGTATTCTGAGCAAGAAGGAGAACAGTGTGGGGGGCCAGCCTGGTGGCACAGCAGTTTAGGTCGCGGTTGGCAGCCCGGGGTTCGCGGGTTCGGATCCCGGGCGCCCGCCGACGCACTGCTTGTCAGCCACGCCGTGGCGGCGTCCCATATAAAGTGGAGGAAGATGGGCACGGATGTTAGCCCAGGGCCAGTCTTCCTCAGCAAAGAGGAGGATTAGCAACGGATGTTAGCTCAGGGCTGGTCTTCCTCACACACCAAAAAAGAACTTTCTCATATATTAAAAGAAAGAAAAGAAGGAGAGCAGTGTGAAACGAGGAGAGGTGAGAAGCCATGATGCGAAGGCAGGGACATGGTAGGCGTGGTGCGGATGTGGGATGTTAGTACAAGGGTGACAGGAAGCTGTTGGAGAGTTTGAGCAGGGGAGTGTCTGACTTATGTTGAAAAGATCACTGCACGATGTGCAGAATAGTCACTTGGGGTGAATGGGCAGAAGCAGGGGGTGTAGTGGCTTGGATAGTGGCCTCCAAGAAGATATGTTCAAGTCCTAACTCCTGCAACCCATGAATATGACCTTATTTGGAAAAAGTCTCTGTGCAGACGTAATTAAGTTAAGGATCTCAAGATAATATCATCCTGGGTATAAGGTGGGCCTAAATGCAAAGACAGGTGTCTTATAAGAGAAAGGCGGGGGGAGATTTGACACACAGGGTCAGAGAGAAAAGGACCTGTAAAGGCTGAGGTGTAGATTGTAGTTACGCTGCCACAAGCCGAGGAACACCTGGGACCACGTGAAGCTGGAAGAGGCAAGGAAGGATTCTCCTCTAGAGCTTGTGGAGGGAGCGTGGCCCTGCTGACAGAAGTTGACTTCAGGCTTCTGGCCTCCAGAGCTGTGAGAGAAAAAAATTTTTGCTGTCTTAAGCCACAAAATTTGTTGTAATTTGTTATAGTAGCCCTAGGAAATGAGTACAGGAGCTATTGCAGGATCCAGGCAAGAGATGCTAATGGCTCAAACAAGGATGATAGTGATGTGGACTGTGTGTGGTTGATTGGGCTTACAACTTGAGGATGAAAATGAAAAAGAATAGTTCCCTAGAATTAATAAGATTTGCTACTCCGCTCTCATCCAGAAGAAGAGAGAGGCCCTCTTCCCACATTCATCAAGCAGAAGTTCTAGATGTTATTCTGACTGGGCCATTCTGGTCATAAGCCCTCCCTGGGCCAGAGGGATACCATACAGTGAAGGGCATAGGCCAGATTGTACACCTGGAGTGGACACTGTGTCCTACAGCTAATTCATCTTTCCTAAAAGAATCCAAATTTATCTCCACCATCTGCCCTCCTGAAGACAGCCCGCAACCCTCAGGGAAAATTGACCCCGTCTCTAGATTCCGGATAGATCCAAGTCAATCCCAGAAGATTCCCACTAATGTGCTGCAGAAATGAGTACTTTGAGTGCTGAGTCACTGAGGTCCTCAACAATCATGGTAGCCAAGTGGACCTGAGTCGGTCACAGCCCCTAAGACCAATCCTCTCTAGCCCCAAGCCTTTTAGCCCTATCCTTGCCCTAGGGTACTATCAAATATTCTCATTTCAAATGTGTGCCATCACATGAAAAAGAAAATAGGACTGCTGATAATTCCCACACTGCTGGTAACTTGTTTAAAAGCCTGAACCTAAGCTAACGAGGTCGTGAGCTCATAGCATTTACCCATAACTGCTGCTGGTTTGAGATGACCTTGTCAGCAAGGGGAAGAACATTCTCTTTCTCTGGACATGAACAAGGTAACATGGGCCCCTACTTCTACTAGCATCCACCTTGTGACTCAAGGCAGAGATAAGTGACATAAGGAGAATGATACAGAAAAAGGCCTGGAAGCTCGATCGTCCCATGTCCTCAGCTGACACTTCCTCTCTGGACTTTCAGCTATGGGAACTAACAAATTTCTTTATTTCAAGCTTGTTTGAATTAGGTATTCAGTTAATTGTACCATCCTGACAAATCTAGCACCTTTCCCAGAACCACAGAGGCAGGAGGGAGAGTTCAGTCTACTGACTTAGCCTAATCAAGTGTCACTTCCAGAACAGGAAGAGGGTAGACCTCATCTAAGTCGTATGGCTGAAATGCGCAACCACAATGTGGGTTAATTTGTACAACCTTTAAATGATACATTACTTCATCACATTTTTCAATTAGTGAAGGAAAACATGGCCTTGGAAGAAGTTCTTGCTACAGCATGTCCCCAAAATATTGAGAGTAAGAAAGTCAATGCTATTTTATTCTCCAAACTCCTATTCTCTGAGGAAGTGATCTAGTTAGTCTGTTTAGAGATCTCATCACCAGATCCATCAAAAAATAATACACTGAGTGAATGCCTTCATTTTTATAGATATAACAGTTGTTTCTCTATTAACCTGGGAAAGGACAATCAAGGCAGTAAAGCAACTGTTTAATGGCAAAACAAACCGACCAACAAATACTGAGCTACCAGCAGCATATTTTCTCTCATCCAACTTGGCCCCAACTCTCAAGCCACTTGTCCCTCTGCAGGCACAGGATGAGGTTTAGGGGCTTATCACTCAAAAGCACCACAGACTATGCTGTTCTGGGAAGGAAGATCCAACAGAAGCCACAAACTAGCCCACAGACACGTCTTGTGTCATGTGTACCATGTATACTATTAAAATCATCATTAGCATTGAGCCCACATTAAAAATCAAGCAACTTCACATAAAAATCTGGATTTTTGGTTTCTTTTGAAAACTTGGAAGCTCAGTTGTAGTTGAGTCCATATTCCCATGTGGTAACAACAGGCTGGAGTGAGCACACAAGCTCCAGTCTGCTATGTTCCCCACAAATCCGTTATCCTTCCATAATTCCTCATCTACTTTTCCTCTTTAACCTCTAGGCACTTGAAGTTGTGACCCTGGTCTAGAGGCTGCTGGGTGGTCAGGGCCACTGTTATATCTCTGTGAGGCTGGGAGGCATTTCCTCTGACTGCCAGAGCTCCTACCACATTTGGTCCATGTTGTCCCTCTCAACAGTTGTCTCAGAACCACTCTCCTTTCCTCTTAACCCAGATGAGTTGAGTCTTTGCAACATAAAGTATTCTTACGGATGCGCTGAAGAAGAAGATAGTTTCCATGAGCTTCCAAGGGGTTTAACACTAGGGATGAAGCTTCCACAGTATGTCGCTCTAGGGCTGTCATGAGAAGAAATCCCAGCCTCGATGAAAAGCATGTGCCTCCTCTCACTGGTTCTGCACAACACCTGGTGCTATAAGGGTACAGTTTCTTTCCCTACCTCAGCGCAGCTCCTAGAGTGGAAATTAGCACTGTTGACAAGGGGGAAGCAGGGAAAGAATCCAGAAGGACAAACAAAAATATTCAGTACATTCAAGGAATAAAGTATGTCCTTCCCAGTTTTCAAAGCAGTTTATCTTCCCAAACAAATAGCTTTCATCCTTGTAAGGGGACCATCCTTAAACTGGCAAATTTAGTTTCTCCTCTTTTTGAGGACCCAAGCTACAGCTTTCACATTTACTCTCTTATTTGATTCTGATATGAAATACTTGTAAACAATCTAAGGCAGTGATCATTAGCCCTTTGAAAAATGAGAACTTTGGGACAGAGGAGTCAAGTGACTCACGCATGGTCCTATTTCTTAGTAGGAGCCAGCCTGGTGGCACAGTGGTTAAGTCCGTGCGCTCCCGCTTCAGGGGCCCGGGGTTCACAGGTTTGGATCCTGGGTGTGGACCTACACACCGCTTATCAAACCAGGCTGTGGCAGGCATCCCACATATAAAGTAGAGGAAGATGGGCACGGATGTTAGACCAGGGCCAATCTTCCTCAGCAAAAAGAGGAGGATTGGCAACAGATGTTGGCTCAGGGCTAATCTTCCTCACACACACAAAAAAGAGGCTATTTCAGAAATGAGCTCTACAAAATCCTGTTCATCCTATTCCATAGCTCTTCCACTGAATCATGCCTTGGCTACTCACTTCACCTCCCCTCTTAGATAGAACCACTGTACTGCCATTATTCCGTAAATAAGTAGTGATGCTTAAAGGAAAAGAATATGAAACTGTGATTTTTTTAAGCAAAGAGTAATGAAAGCTTGCCTTCTTTCTGAAATTCTCCTGATTTGATAGTAAACACTGAAGTACATGGACAAGCTGTCCTTGATGTATGAAAAGATTTTATGGGGACGTGTGCTTTAAGTTACATTTGTATTAGTGGTGTCAAATTTGTCTTGACTTAGCCATTCTCTTCCACCTTATCAGAAGCAATGGCATGGCAGAGTTTAGGAGCACAGTTTAAGGAGTAAACTGACAATATTAGCCCTTTAACATAATGGTTTAATAGACTTGACCAGTCACCAATGTAGCATTGAGCAAATTTCTGAGCAAAGATGAATCAGAATAGGGAGCAAAAATTAATAATATTTATTGAAGTCTAGGGAGAAAATTAAAAGAAAAAAAGTCATTCACAACAACATTTGTTCAGAATATTCATGCTATTACTACCCAACCACCAGAGTGATGGCTACATGGACCACAGAAAGAAAAGTGGCCACTGAGAGAGGTCAGAATCTAGGTCTTAGATTTCAATTATATCTCAGTAACACTGTCATTTTATACTGAGTGGAGGGCATTGGCTAGAATGACTATTAGGTTAAAGATTAATTCTAGTACAAAAAGTTTTCCACAGAATTAACAAACTATCCAATTTTAGCTGTGATTTCTAAGACAGTTTCCTTCTGTGACACCACATTCAAAGATCCATAAAGCAGCCTTTTTTGGATTTATTTCACATTCCTCTAGCAGATCCCACAGTGTTCAAAGGAGTGACAACCAGAATTGGCACAGTGGTTTCTGGTATTTTCCTTGTATCTGAGGAGAAACAGGTTGTAAAGGACTAATCAAATGCTGTCCTCGCAAGAGCAGGAGACAGAGATGCAGGGAAGGAAGGCACTTCCTGCCAGTCTCCACTCCCTCTCCACCGGCCCTCACACACCTGCAGTGACCCCCAAACCCCAGAGGTTGGAATCAACATAGACAGAATCCAATTAATATTTGTGAGTAGACAAAGTAAAATCTTCATAAACTATAAGAACAAGCTGAATTCATGCTTTTTAGTGGGGAAAAAAATCATTAGGATAACTGACTAATATATGACAAGCTGCAGCTGCTTTGCTTCCCGCTGGATCCTGGGTTTGCCCCATGCAGAGAAAACCCCAAGAACTCGTTCAAATATGTCACTCATCCCTCTTGTGACAGCTTTCACTAAATAGTTGGGGTAGAGAGGCTCTGAATGGTTCTTTTATTTTTTCCTTCAAGTCATTCTGCATTTGCAAAATCAAGTTATTTTCAAATGAATGGATTTTAACTTTTTACTAAAAGTCATAGAGAAAAGCCTGGGAGGAATGTAACTTCCCTAGAATTAGTCTAGCAACTGAAGGGGTGCCATCCAGCCCTCTTCACACCTATTCAGAGACACTGTGACCCCCTGGAAATAGGAAGGCTGCGGGTATGGAGGCAAGCTCAGAGTTTCCCCATAATCACAATGAAAACCAACAGGACATGGAGGCCTGATGGAGAGGGCAAGAGTATTATGACTTCGAAAGGCGTAGAGTTGACTATGTCCATTAAGAGGATAAAGAAAAGGAAAGAGAGAAGAGTAACACTGGGGAATCAGGGCCTTGTGTGAGTCCAGCTAAAATACTGAAGATTGCCCTTACTCCACCGAGACCTAAAATTTGGAAGATTAAATGCATTTATGGAGGAAGAGTGAAAAAAAAATCCCATCGTGCATGACTAGTAGCAAGGGACCGAAGTGTGAGAATAAGCCCAGAGTGCATCAATCCAGTGTGCCCACGCAAGTTGAATTGGAAGAGCTAAGATACGAGAGTCCTTACAGCAGTGAAAACTTTGTTAAAATTTGCAATTCGTCACAGACTGATACTTTTGTAAAATAGATTTAAAATGAATTGTTAGGAAAACGGTTATGTGCTTAGATGCCGTGGCAATGCCAGATCGCTGTAAAAGTGTGCAATGCTTACTCCTAATGTCTCTAGTGATCTCATCTCAGACCAGAAACTCGTAGTTCAAAGGTGGGCACTGGTCTGTGGACCACACTTTGAACAGCACTGGCCTACTCCACAGTGACTGATCACACAGGATTACACATGCAAAGCATCCTTCAACTTGTCAGTTGCAAGCTTCCATGGAATGACTTTTCAAAGGCAGAAATTCTGGGTCCCAGCTCCCCATAAAAGCCCAAGTACTGGCAACAGAAGATAAGGTGCAGAAGATAAGAGTAGGTAGGAATTTGTTAAAGTAGAAATGATATCTCAAAAAACAGTCAAGGGACCCAAAGAGGCGCCAAGAGGAGCTAGGGAGAGCAGGCAAGAAGCCTAAATCACAGGTCAGTAAATAGAAGAGTGCCCATAACAGCAACTGCGGGAGGAGGCTAGTGAAATGGCCTGGGTGGTGGTTTTGTCTAGTGCCCACCTGGAAGCCGCAGGCTGAGCCATCCTGACTCAGAGCAGGGCAGCACCTCTCAACGCTCTGTAGAAATGAGGACGCTACCATCAATACCTGCCAGGAGGCTGAGGAGAGGGCTCAACTCATCGCATTTACCCAAGAAGTTACCCATCATTGTCCTGTATCTCTTTTCCTGTTATCTGCAGTCATATGTTGTCTCCTAATTTTACTTATGTGCTTTGGAAGCTTCGCAGCTTCTCCGTTTATTAAATCTTCGCTCTGCTTCTTCCCAGAAGCTCCTCTTTAAAAACACATAAACAGTTCAACGTGAAAATTAGCTGTGGTTGATTTATAATTCCTTCTGGAAGAGGAGCTTTTAAAAAGACAGAGGGAATTAAGCTGAGAGTTAGCCTTGAGATGTACATGCCTCCCTCGGCTTTTGAATTAGATGTGTTTAATGGCAGCGTGGACACTAGGGCTGTGGGTAGTGGATAAAATCTATTGGCCCTGCTGATACTAAACATTCCAGCTGTGAGTGGAATTCATTTTGGAATACATGAAGTGAAGGAGCCTGGACGGGCTTTGAAGTACTGTTAAAAAGACCTGGCCTCTCCCCCCCTTCATGAGTCCACCAGGTGTCTCTTCTGTTGAAACACTGCTCTTTCTCAAAGAGAAGTTCAAATCCCAAAGCCCTTCATTGTAGCCATCGGTGAAAAGCAATTTTGAAATTTTTATTGTAGTTCCTATTGAGGACCAACACTCCCTCCAAACACTGACGGGTGGGGCTGTCCCTCTGGTTGGCGGGTGATGGTCCCACAGCCCCACACGAGGAAGCATTAGCTGCAGGTGGACACTAATGCATCGAAGGATTCCTGGAATTCAAACACTTGACAGAGAGGAGTCTTCATTCTTCCTTCATCTACATTGTTTCAAGTGGTGTTAGCAAAACTCCAAAAGCAAAGAGAAAATTTGAGCAGAATTCTGTTAGGAGAAGGGAAAGCAGGGTAGAGACAAGAAGGTGAAAGGAAAGCCAAAAAAAGCACTTTAAAGAATCTGTTTCAGCAATTCACCTTTGATTAAAGTAAAAACACTTCCAACTGCTATGCATGATGCAGTTTCTGACAAGTTTACCTATTTTATTTTTAAAAGGTTCAGAATTGTTTTAGAAGACAATATAAGTATCTGTAAGAAAGAAAAAAAAACAGCTTCTATAATAGAACGATGCTTTCATATCTTTAGTTCAGAAGAATCGCTCCAAAGGATGGTACTCCTGGTTCATGCAGTCCAGGATTCTGAGTTTGATAGTGACCCCCAGGGACATGGCTGAAAGAGCTTGGATGTGCTGTTTGAGGTTGCCTTGAAAGGATAGACTGGTCCCAGCTTCTCCAAGGAGACTCGGTCATTGAGAAAAGTATGCACATCCTATTGGAGTCCATTACCATCTCTTGGTGTTCTGTATATTAGACTGTTTTCTGCTCTGAGTAGTCATTCTGATCCTTGTCTGTTTACTTTTTAAATGTTTTGAGATTAATAAACAAGTAAATGTTTTACCTTATGCATCCCTTTCCAGAATTTATAGGTTTAAATCATGTCTCTCTCAAATCTTTAACTCTCACGGATTTTTTTTTTAAGTTTTTTAAAATTTCTCCACACATGACATCTGTCTTCTTATTTTAGTTCTTCTTATTTAGTTGCCCTTTTCTGGAACTTTTCTGGTTACAGTACTCAGAAATTAAATATATGGTTTAACATTGTGACATCCCTCTTATTAGCGGTATAGTTTGGGGCAGTTCTAATTTTAAAGACAGAGTTGAAAACTTCCTCACAGTGTGCTAGGTCCTCATTTCCTATAAGCAACCTAGTCTCCCTCCTGGGTACTTCACTTTCCAGAGCAGTAAGAGAACACACACACATGCACCACTGCTCTGTACCAGGCAGTTTCACATACAGTATCTCTTTTAATCCTGCAACATTATTGTCAGGCCTCTTTTACCATCCTCATTTGACAGTCAAGGAAACTGAAGCTTAAGAGGCAAACTAAATTGAACAAAACTCTACAGCTAGTAAGAGGTATAGCCATGACGTTAAGCCAGGTCTTCTAGTCTCTTCATTTAATTTTCTTTTCTTTATTGCAGAAGGGAAACATGTAAAGTTTAATAAATAATTACAGAAAAATGTCACAACACCACTAGCCAGATCAAAAAGTAGAATACTGCCAGCAACCCAGTCAAGCCCTCCAAGTGCCCCTCCACTGATCACCATCTTTGCTCCCCGGAGGGAACCACCACCTTGATTCCTATATTAATCACTTTGTTTCTTTATGGTTTTATCAACACGGAACACATTCCTAAATAACATAGTTAAGTTTTGGCTGTACTTTGAAATTTACATGAATGGAATCGTATAGTATGAATTATTTTATGTCTTGCTTTTCGGTCTAAATTTGTGTATATGCTGCTCCCTATAGCGTAGTTCATTCACTTCCATTGTTGTGTGATATTCTACTCCCCAGTAGAATATCAGCAGGGCTGATATTCAGGAACATGTCTGCCCCTTACAGCTATTTTCAGTCAATGTCATCGTGGTTGGGTCAGCTTCTATTCTGATTGGTCAAGCCAAAGTCATACCAGTTTGAACATTGTTCTGATTGTATGTATATATCACAATACATTTATTCCCACTGTTGAGGAACATCTATCCCTCAATTTTATACAAATATTTACTGTTACTTATTTGAGTGATAAAAAGAGGATGAAAGGAAATACCTAACTCATCAGAGAATCCCTTTTCCCACTAAACAGCTGTATTGATATATAATTTACATACCCTAAAGTTCACCAGTTTGAGGTGTGTATTTACAGAATTGTGCAACCAACATGACTAGCTAATTCCAGAACATTTTTATCATCACCAAAAGAAGCCCTATACCCATTAGCATTCACTCCCCTCTCCTTCTCCCACCCTAGGTAATTAGAAATCTGCTTTCTGTCTCCATGAATTTGCTTATCTGAACATTTCATATAAATGAGATCATATAATATACGGTCTTTTGTGACTGGTTTCTTTCATTTAGCATAATGTTTCAGTGTTCATCCATGTTGTAGCATGTATTAATACTTCATTCCTTTTTATGACTGAATAATATTCCATTGTGTGGCTATACCACGTTTGTTTACAAATGCATCAGTTGATAGACATTTGGATTGTTTCTGCTTTTTGGATATTATGAATAGTGCTGCTATGAGCATTCATATACAGGTTTTTGTGTAAACATACGTTTTCATTTCTCTTGGGCAGATATCTAGAAGAAGAATTGTTGGGTCATATGGTAATTCTATGTTTAACATTTTGAGGAACTTCCAACTGTTTCTCAAAGGGGGTGCACCATTTTACATGTCCACCAGCAATATATAAGGGTCTCAATAGCTCCACATACTTGCCAATGCTTATTATTATTTGTCTCTTTTATTATAGCCATTCTAGTGCGTGTGAAGTGGTATCTCATTGTGATTTTGATTTGTATTTTCCTAATGATTAATGATGTTAAGCATCTTTATGTGAGATTATTTGCCACTTGTGTGTCTTTGGAGAAAAGCCTATTCAAATAATTTGCACATTTTAAACTTGGTTTATTTGTCTTTTTATTATAAGTTTTTTATATATTCTGGATATAAGTCTCTTATCAGATATATGATTTGCAAATATTTTTTTCCATTATCTGGATTGTCTTTTCACTTTCTTGATGGTATTGATTGAAGCACAAAAGATTTTAACTTTGATAAAGTCCAAATTATCAATCCTTTTTCACTTGTGCTTTTGGTGTCATGTCTATTAAATTATTACCTAATCCAAGATTATGATGATATGCTTCTGTGTTTTTATCTAAGAGTCTTACCATTGTAGCTCTTACATTTAGGTCTATGTCCCATTTTGAATTAATTGTTAACTATGGTGTTAGGTAGGGGTCCAAATTCATTAATTTACATGTAGATATCCAGTTTCCACAGCACCATTTGTTGAAAAGACTATCCTTTCCCCTGCTGAATTGTATTGGCCTTTATACCTATAATATTATGTAATGGTAAATTTAAGAATCAGTAAAAATATTATTTATGAGTATGGTTTGTGTGTAGGACAACTATAAAAATAGAAAAATTTTAATGAATATATATATAATGTTTTAACAGTATAAATATACAAATAGACGCATACAATGTAAACTAAGATGAGGATGGAAGAGAGTTGGCTAGAAATGTTATTTCCTGTGGTTGGGATGGATGGAAGGGCTATTGAGAAATCATCTGAAATACTAAAAGAAAACTCTCCTGTCAAAGCAAGAGGACCAGATTGCAGGGAAAATGGAAGACCCATAAATAAATGGGGAAAGACATATCCATCTTTGATGAGAGTTTAACAGTTAGAATTCATAGACCAAGATCAAGTCTATCCTTCACTAGTCAGGCTGCATCCATATGAGGGGATACAAACTTTAAGTATGCCAACCCAAAGGGATCAGGCTCACTGATTATGCTCCACTGAACCTCCTGAAGGGTACCCCTACTGGTTCACTCTCTTATCTCTGAGCCCAGGAAAACTGTCCAGGTTTTTAATATTAGCTGTCAGAATCTGAATTCTTCAAGCTGCAAATCATCTAAAACAGGCATAAACTCCCACCCCTTCCACAACTTCCTTTTCTGGCATTAATTCTCTGAACAAATATCACTGGGGAGAGGAATTGGTGATCTTTTAAAGACTTCTTTTGTCCTTGTTCCTTAAGTAGCTTTGGCACAAACTTTCAGTTAAAAAGAAAAAACTTAAAAACTTTAATTAGGGTTTTTGAAATCCAAATGCAAAACAATCCCTCAGAGCATTATCTTACCCTTGTCTGCATTAAAATTCATCTGCCACTTGTGGACCCACTTAAACAGCCCTTTAAGATCTCTCTGTCATCTATCTCCATCTGCTTGGCTCTTCTAGTTTTACAACTTCTGCAAACATGAAAATTTCATGACTTTGGGATCCCAGGAAAGTTTTTTGTTAAGAATAGTCCTACCAGTAATGAGACAAACTGATTGGATCCTGGATTGAGGAGGAGAAACTATAAATGGCTTTTTTGGGGACAGTTGGGAAAATTTTAATATGGACAATCTACTAGATTATTTTATTGTATCAATCTTAAATTTTGAGTGTGATAATTATGTTTGCTTATGTGGGAGGATATCTTTGTTCTTAGGAGATAACTACTAAAATATTTAAGGATGGAGTGTCATGATACCTGTAACTTACTTTAAAATGGTTCAGAAAAAATAAATTATACACACAAACACATACACAGAGAGAAATGTAAAAAGTGTAGCAAATGTGCAAAATGTTTCATTTGAAATTGACATTGTTATAGATCTAAAATGGTCAAATATCAACAATTGTATATGGTTCAACCTAATAGATTAAGAATGTATGACTAAATCTAAATCAGGGTTTCTAAACTTTGAGACTACTAACATTATTTTACTTATTGTAGAAGGAGGCTGATCTGTGAATTTTAGGATGTTTAGCAGCATCTCTGGCCTCTGCCTACCGGATGCCAGTAGCACCCTCGACTATGCAACCAAAAATGTCTCTAGACGTTGCCAAAGTCCCCTGAGGGCAAAAATCTCTCCCAATTGAGAACCAGTGACCTAGAGAAATATTCAAGGATGTATAGATGAAAGGTACCTTTCTTTCAACTTCCCCTTGGATTAAACATTTTTCAGAATAAAAAGTTAGAAAAATAATCCTAAATAACATAATATATAATGTGATTTAAGTATTAATAATATTCCTAATTGTTGATTAATAATAACTTATAAGACTGGTTGTAGCACCAAATTTTGATGAATTTTGTTTTTTACGCTTTGAAAACATCAAAGCCCTTAAAGGACTTAATTCATAGACTCCTCCAATACTTTCCCTTGACTCCATACCTGAAGCTGAAACTCGTTACTGGGCCCCTTTTCACCTGAGCTGCAGAGACCACAAGAGAAGAAAAGGGAATTAACATTTACTGAACACCTACGACATGGCAGGTGTCACTTTATATCACTTACTAAAATTATTTTGAGGGGTGATTCTATTTGTATAGATGAGGAAGCAAACTCAGAGAACTTAAGCAACTTGATCGTGGTGACATGACTTGTACAAGTGAGCAGGGATTGGAGTACAAGATTGGAACTCAGGGCTCTCGAACCCCAAAGTCCACCTTTTTCCACAATACCAGTGAAATTTGCTGGCTCCTGGCCACTTTTATGATAATAACACAGATGTTTGTTACATTCAAACAAATTAAAATTGAACTTTGAACGTCTTATTTTTAGAATTCTTACTTGAACTACTCTACTCCATGGTTTAGTCAACTCTTCTTTCTTTCTCTGTGCCCCCTCTCAGCTCTTAGCTCTTCCTTTACTGCCACATTCCTCTTGACTTTTTCATGTAAGCCTATTGTCTCTCTCCCCCTCCCCCCCCCTCTTCTATTTGGCTTTTTCTCCCATTGACCACACCCTCAGGGAATTATCTTCTCCACCTTCCACCCAACAAACACAGGCTAAAACAGTAATTTTTCTTGAGAGGAATGTTAGTGCTAGTTGCTAAGACTTTTCACCTTGCTATACCTGGAAGTCGTCTTACACCTTTTCTTTCAACTTCTCTGTAGGTTTAAATATTTTCTAAAGAAAATGTTTGGAAAATAATAATGCCTTGCACATAGTAAGCCCTTAACAAATGTTAGATGCTTCACTGTTGTTGTTCTTATATAAGCATATTCAATTTTCCACCAGGAGTTTCTTCAAACATGAAGAAAAACAAATACAAAACAGTTCTAGTAATTGTACGATTAAATTTTCAATTTGATTTAGAATATCTTTTGATTAGCTGCTATTTGGTATGGCAACTTTTCTATTCGGGCAGATAATTTGGAAACCGGTTTATCCTTTGGAATCTACTACCACAAAGTAAGACTAGAGTTTTCAAAATAACCGTTCATTGGACATACAAGACCATATGCTAGAAATGTCTTTTTTCTTTCTTCCACTATTTTTGAATCACTCACATCAGCCAACCTGCCTCTTCTCCACCCTCCATTCTCTCTGGCTTGCTTATTTTGCTTACATTTACCAAGACATCAAAAATTATGTCAGTATGCGGAGAAGAAGGCAAAAGGGAAAATGGAGCAGAAGCTATTTCCTCACTTGATTTGAACTTCAGACAACATAAGGGTCCTCTGAAGAGAAGGAAATAGTATTCAGAAGGGAACTACATAGAGCTCTAAAAGCAATGACTAGAGAAAGAAGGGGTTCCATCTTTGGGTGAAAGAAATACCTTCAATCTTGGACCCCAATTTTCTTCTCCAGGCAGTCCAAAATTTGTGTAAAATCTTCTCATAGTCATATTTGGGTCAGACCAGGGTGCACTAGAAGTGCAAAGGGGTATTTTTTCTAATGATATGTACATACAGATTTATCAGGGTCGACAGACAGAAGAGTGTCATAAAGGAAAAGGTAGTATTGCAGCTTGGGAGCAATAGGAAAGAGGAAGGAGTGTATGGAGAGAAGGAAAAACATGTCAAGAGCATTGGGCAAGTATGAGAAACCAGAGACTGGGGGAAAGGGTGTGCAATGGGGGAAGTGTCCAAAAGCATGATAAAAACAAACCCTACTTCACATCTTTGTCTTTGGAACGAGTGCTTTGTCAGATTTCTCATGTGTGGAAGACTCTACCTCAAATAGACCTCAAATAGGCAAAATGTTTTCACTTCATGCTATGGTGCCCAATGTGTTAATGAGTACCCTTTGCAGATCACACAATTGCAGGCCCACAGTGTCCTCCCAGACTCTGATGATTCAAAGCAAGGACAAAGTTGGAATATTTGTCAAATTGGCAGGCTGGAGGGGAAATAAGTTGGAGTCATGGAGACATCTTACTTCCTGGGAATCACTCATAGTTTAATGGAAAGATCATGGTAGAATGGCATCCTTGTTCTGTCTTTGCCTCGTTCTTACTGGGTGCTGTTGGAGAATTCACTGAACCTCAGATGACCCAGGTTCCGAGTAAGATGGAAATAATGGTAAGAATACATACATCAAGATTTGCAGTGAAGTACAAATAAGAGAAAGGTATTTTGTGAGCTTTAAAATGTAAATAATAGATTATCATTGCGTATATAAAACCCGTTAGGCCTTAGCACAAGGCAGATGCCGCTCCATTTCTGCTCAGACAGAATTCCTCTACGTTTCTGCCTGAGTAAAATTTTCATACTTCATAGTTGTTCTGAACATCACCAAGAAAAAAATGAAGAAGAGGAAGAAAATAACTAGTTGAACGCCAAGACCATCCCTAAAGTAAATAGTCATTCTCTTTAAGCAGGGAGAAAACAGCATTTTACTGCTCAAAGCTCTAGGTAACTACCCTCTTTAGGGAAAGATAAGCAAGCTGTGAAGTATCTGCCCTGGCAACAAATTCATGCATCACAACAATTACCTGTTTCTTTTGGATATTGGATCTGCTCATTATCCACCAAAGTTTAGATTGGACAGCTGCTACCTGACTTCATTTAGTAACCAATATGGAATGGTTTTGGCAGAGGATTGGTTTCTCTTTTCCCACCAGGAAAATGGAAAATGAATTGGAAGACTTTACTAAGAATTAGTAAAACATAAAAAAAATAAAACTGTAGCTCTAGGTGTTTGAATCTTGGATTAACTGTTAAGGGTTCAATCATCGGGTCAGGAAAAAGTGCTACTATATTAAGTGGATGATTAGTTGAAAGTGGATTTAAAATGGGAGAACTGATCGGTGAAGACTAGAAATGCCAGCAGCTTAAAAGAATAACTTGTGTGTTTTAACAAAATTTGTATTTAATTTTGGCATATGTATGAGAGGAGACGTCTGGAACTTGGGTGTTGGTGTTGAAATTACCAGTAGCATCTGTTCATCCTTAGTTTTACCCCTTAATCAGAGGAAAACTACATCGTATTGCAGATATCTGGGTAAAATAGTAGATGAAAATATGACATGCTCCATTTAATATGCAAGTGTAAAATAACACTATAATAATTTTCTAAATTTAGTTTTAGATTCTATTTTAGCCACTAATTAAAATGATTAATAAATGCTTTCATTTTCTATATAATTTATTGTTTATGTTTTATGGAAGTATCAAATATAAAAGCTAAGTTTTGTATTTCTGTTTTTACTCAAGTAATTAACAACTAGGGAAACCTAAGTAACTTGGAGATTTGAGTCAGCAAATGCCCAATAGGCTGTATTGAAATTAGTTTACCTAAATCTTTTTTTTAATCTTGAAAATATTTAGTGTAGTTAAACCAGATAAACCATCTAAAGTAAAAGGGCAAGGGGGAGTTTACAAAACAATTGTGAGAGAATACTCTAGATGTGTGTCAGTCATGAAATTTCACTTATCATTAGTGGAAAATATTGATTTCCCTTAGCCAACACCCTTACCAGAAAAAGGGGATCTTGCTCACAGATGCCCAAACAACCAGATGGTTTACATCCTAAAAGTGAATCCTTTGCATGAAAAAAGAAACAAACTTTTTGTTGCACAATAGCTCTGTCTCAATAAAGACAATGGAACAGAAACAAAGTAGAAGATACAACAGTAATGGTGTTCTGGCAACTGTATACAAACAGGCAAAACAACAAAAAGATTCAATCAAGATTTTCTAAGTGGCCCACCTACTCTCCCTCCCTCTCTTCCTTCCTTCCTTCTTTCTTCCCTTCCTTCCTTCCCTTCTTCCCTTCTTGCTCCCTTCCTTTCTTCCTAACTTCTTTCTTCTTTCCTTTCTTCATTTCACTACTTTCTTTCCTCCTATTTTTTTTGACATTTTAAAGTTAATTTTACAGCTTTTTTTAAATTTCAGGGATCAATTTTCAACCAGTTATAGAATTTTAGAGTTCAAATAGTCCCTCTTTATCATTTTATAATTGAAGAAACTGAGAGCTAGAGAGAGTCCCACTCTACCAACTGGTTACAGGGCAATAATGAATACATGTTGAGTTGTTTTCATTTTATTTTTGAAACTTTTTATATATACATATATAAATTTTAAACCTTTGACATTTTCCAGCAAGTTTACACTTTTTTCTAACAGAATCAATAATACAAGGAAGTTTAAAATAAAGACTGATTATCTCTTCTCCCCACCCCACTCTGTTCTCCATCCCACCTGCCTCAAGTATTGATTGTTCATAGAATTGTATGGACTCCTTGTGTAACATTCTCCTTGTTTATATATATATGTGTGTGTGTGTACATATATATATACACACACACACACCATAAATATATATATTTATAGGATATCTGTTTGTATCTTCTCTGTTTTTACCAATATTGAATCATAATGTATATACTTTATATGCTTTTCTCTGCTGTTTGCTCTTTTTACTTGACAGTATACATGGACAGTCCCACAAGTTTGTGTGCATGTGCCCATACATTTTTAAAACTTATACATATATAAATATATAATTTTATATTAGGGTAAAATCATAAATGTTGGGGGTTTCAAAATAATATTGCTTTCTTTCTTTTTTTTTTGTTTGTTTTTCTGTTGTTTTTTTGCTGTTGTTTGCCTCCTATCATACTCTCCCTCTCTTTCCTGAGGTCATCCATTTCAATACACACACACACACACACACACACACACACACACATCTGTTTTGTGGATTTCACTTCTTATAATTATATAATATAAACATATATACACACAAAATGGCAGGCTTCCTTTTCTCTCTCCTCCCATCACAGAAACACAGACACACACGCACACACATGCACATGCACACATTCAATTTACCAGAAAATCATTGACCTTGATTCCCCAGTGTTAAACTAACATTTTCAAAAAATTAAAGCAGGACTTTCATACAAATTTAGAGTGAGTATGTATCAAAGGTTTATTCAATTTATTAATGAGGGAACAAGCAAGATGGTAAAGCTACTTCAAAGACAGAATTCAAGAACTAGAGGTTTACACAGTCAGTTCAGAAAGGGATTCTAAAACGCATTTGCTGAGTTAGGGGCAAGACCAGTTAGCATCCTGCCAAGCAATAAAACCATAATCTTTGATGTCTTCTCTACTTGGCAGAAACATTTGCTTCTAATGGACCAAAATTTGCAAGTTAACAAGTAACTTCACAGTGTCTGTAGCCTAATCAATAGTAAATAGTAAGTAAAGCAAAGGTACATCTCCTAGTCTGAGCCTAGTAGGCAATGCTCCAGTATGACATTGAAAGGACATGCAATCATCCTTTTGCCTTATTTCCTGGTTTTGAATATTTTTTCTTAACACCAGGCTGACATCAACAGACTATGGAACTGTGCCAAGCTTGAGTTACATCCTAAGAAAATTTAGAGATTCCTCCACATGACCACTTAATGTTGTGCCTTCTCCTGTTAGTTATGGTGACACTCCCAGACCTGTCTTTTGGGTCAGTTAATTATATGAAAGCCAACCCTCACTGGTTCCCATTAAGACCATGGGTTCTTCTGTCATCCTTAGTGAACATGAAAAGTAATTGCTCTAAATCTTTCACATAAAAAGCCTTCATAGAACTGAGGAGTTTATTATCACTGCAAATAAATTTAATAGTTGTAATGATCTAAAAAAATTAGTGTTAAATAGCACTTCTCACTGTCCAACATAAAAGAATTTTCTAGTAAGGAGTTTATATTTCAGAGTTGCACTAACCCAGTTCATTTCTGTAGCAAGGAGTGAATGTTTAGACTCTTTTAATGTACAAATTTAATGGTTTTGCTTTTCTTCTTTTCCTTAGCTAGACTAGAACGGTGGAATCAAATATTTCTTCTCACTTCCCTGCTCAGGAACAGAGTCGTTTTTAGGTTGCTAAGGATTTGGCCTTTGTGTTTAATGAGCATTAACATTCTATTGAAAGAGCAAAAGAGATGATAGTTTAAGGTTAGAGAGGTAGGGAAGAGAAATGCCTCAAGCTGCAAGGGAATTAATCACAGTGGCCCCTGCAGGCAGCCAGCCCTCAGAGTGGATAATAGCGTGATTTACCTAGAAAGATAAGACCCATGCACTAAGGTTCCCAGATTTGGCACAGTTTCCCCCACCTAAAAGCTATAGAAGCAGAAAGCACCCAACTTTAAGACATGACTACACATTTGAAGAATAAGAATGTCTGCAGCTACTATGATCGACTGGAAATCAGAGACCCTTCTCCTGGGTTCCAGGTCCCCCATAAACCTTCTGAATTCTGATGCAACTCTAGAAGGAAGAAGGGAAAGGGAGGGGAAGGTAAGAGGAGCGGGGGATGTAGAAGGCTCAAGTAACAGCTGAGATAGAATGTCCCGTCTGCCCTACAGGATGGGATATCAGTGTCATCAATTAAGTTGTGTTAAATCAAGAGGTGATTTTTTTGCATACTTGAGCTTACTGAGATTCAAATCTGTTCCTTTTTATCCAGGTGAGGATGCTGGCTCCCAATATTGAAGCCCCATAGTCATTATAACCAATTAGAGCCAACCTCAGCATTTGGTGGTTTGGTCCCAAATCATACCTTCCAGGGATCTTTCAGTAGTGAGAAAGATAAGTGAATCTCATTCCTCTGAGACCATTATAAGTGGGAGAGGGAGTGAGGGAGCATGACTGAGTAGAATAGCACCAGATTAGAAGTCAGGGGACAAAGACCTGTATACTGTAACTAATGCTATGTGCAAATTTGGACAAGTGACAACCTACTTGTTATCAGCAAAATATCTCTTCTGGCTTTAAAGTTGCATGTGTCTCATTTTCTCTCAATAACAACTGGGCCATCTCTTTTGGGCATAAGTTCTCAGGCTTTCCCCTGTTTCCCAAGGTAACAGATATGACTATTAGTTGGGGAACACCACTGCAATAACTTTGCTGTTACCCCCAAATGAGTCTTAGAGTTTTGAATTGCTCACCAGAATTGGGACAGAGTGGTTAGATAGACTTCCCTAGGATGCTAATAGAGTCCTTACTCTCCCACAATTCCTAGATGCTTCAATGTTAAAGGAGAATTCTGTTTACATTTCTCACAGCCTCTTTACTTACAATTATAAGAGACTCTAGTTGTTAGATAAGGCTTCTGCTACTTAGAACAGGAAAAGAGATCAGAATAATATATCTGAAGATTATAATGTAGGAAAGGCAAAATAGCTTTTCCTCTACCCTTCTAGGTTCTTGGCTGAGACCCTCGTGTAATAAAAGAACAGATTAACAAGAGAAAAACAAATTTAATTTTGTACATATGTACAGAAGTCCCACAAAGACATGAGACTCCAGGCAACCAGGCAACTGAGGCTTATAGACCCTTCTAAACCGAGGAAAGGGACAAGGATCTGTGGTTTCAAAGAGGAGGAAGACAATTCATGGGAAGATGAGAAAAGCAAATGTTTGTTTGCCCAGCCATAGAGATAAATCTTTCAAATGAAAATGTTATCTCTGGAAGTAGCTCTCTTCCTGGCACAGACCCTCTTTCTAAATTCTTTCAAGCAGTTAAGGGGGAGGTAAAAACCTTTTCCTGAGTCTGCTGGGTCTTGATTGCCTTCAGCTCAAAATAATCTTTATGCCAAAGAGGCATATTTTGGGGTGGCATATTCTACTCCCTTTCAATAATATGTAGTAATAATATAATCAGTAAAGTTATTGAGGATTTATCAAATGCCACAAATATATTGAGAACTTTATAAGCATTATTTAATTCTCAGAGGAACTCTACTAAGCATGTTCTTTTACCGGTCCTACTTTACAAAAGAGAAAACTGAGAGGAAGCAAGGGTAAGAACATGATCTCATGGCTTATGGGTAGCAACTGGCAGAGCCAGGCTTCAAGTATAGTTTTATTTCACACCACAGTCTATACCATTTTCTGTTAAATTATACAACCCAATAAAGTAAATATGGTTGGCCTTAGAGAAAAGGGAATGTAAAATTCTGAAAAAGACAGAACAGCTCATTCAACAGTTGGCAACATAAATCACAAGTGGACAAGATAAAAAAACCGTAAATATTTATTATTTATAGGATTCTCACTCTTCAAAAGAAGATAGATCTTTAAGAAGGCCTATGGTTTGCTCAGATCTAAGTCGTTTCCCATAAAATGGTCATTCTCAATAGTGAAGATAGGAGTTCAATGACGTGTATAGGAAACTAATTGTTGGAGAAGCTAAAACAATAACATTGCTCTGGCTAAGAAAGAAATGAGAACTAATACATCTAGAGAGCCAATGTTGAAGGAGAAAGAGATCAATCAGCCAAGGGCAGAAAAGGAAATTTAGCTGAACAGAAATGTCTGATAGATAATCTTAATAAATTTCTGGGTAATGAGGTGTGGATCTTTGTCTCTGCCTATCTACAAACCATGTAAAGTTGACATTACTAGTCAATACTCTTGTAGTTGGAATTGACTTTTAATATGTGACAATAAATAACTGAATTTTGCCTCATGGGGAAAGGGATGAAATCAAGTGTGGCCCAAAGTTGTCTCCTGCTACATTCATATTAAAACATAGTAGAACAAATTAAGATATGAGATCAAAGAAATCTCAGTTCTCAAACAGGCTGACATAAAGACAAAGAAGTGTCAAATGATTCTACACAAAGAACTATTCAAGTTCACAAATTATTTAAATAAATGGACAGATATACCATGTTCAAGGATGAAATGATTTAACATAGCAAAAATTTCAATTCTGCTAAAATAAATCTATATTAAAACATCATTATAGGATGGGTTTTTTTAAATAGAAATTCTAACTGATTTTTTAAAGCCTTCAACAAATTCTGTATTTTCAAATATAGATTAAAAAATTTTATGAATCACTGATTCAACTTTTTTAAAAATAGAATAAGATGTGGAAAATTTCCACACCAGATATTAAAACAGATATGTCCACTAACCCATAATAACAAAAACAAGGTGGTGATTTACAGCAACAGACAAATAGAACACTGAAAACAAATATAGAATGTAGAAACAGACACAGAAATATATGGAAATTTGAAATATGATTAAGGTGGCAGTACCAGATGATGAAAAAAGCTTGGTTATAGATGGTCTTGGAAAAATAGATTATTATTTAGAGAAACATAAAGCTAGATTCCTACTTTGCATCACATTCAAGGGGAACTCCAAATGAATAAAGATCTAAACAGGAAGATAAAAGTAAGAAGCTAACAGAAATGGAGAAAAATATCTCTATGATGTATTAGTTTTCTGTTGCTGCTGTAACATATTACCACAAACTCAGTGGCTTAAACAATACAAATATATTTTCTTACAGTTCTATAGGTCAGAAGTCCATCATGGGTCTTACCTGGCTAAGATCAAGGTTTTGGTGGGGCTGCATTCCTTTCTGGGCTCTCTAAGGGGAGGATCCTTTTATTTGCCCTTTCCAGCTTCTAGGAACCATCTACCTTCTTGGTTTGTGGCTCCTTTCCTCCATTTTCAAAGCCAGAAATATAGCATCTCTCTGATCCTGTTTCTGTTTTCGTATCTCTTTCTCTGACAAACTACAGTCAGGAAATGTTCTCCACTATTAAGGATTCATATGATTAGATTAGGTCTATCTGAATAAGTCAGAATAATCTTCCCTATTCAAGGTACTAAATCTTAATTATATCTGCAAAATCACTTTCATCATATAAAGTAACATACTCACATGTTCCAGGGATTAGGACATGAACATCTTTGGAGGGCTATTATTTCACCTGCTATAATGACATAGGAGAATATTTTTATAATCTAGATAGAGAAAATACTTGAAAAATCTCCAAAGGTAGAAATCACAAGGTAAAAATTTAATGTATTTGACTGCATCAAAATTAAAGATTTCTGTTCAATGAAGAACATCATAAACAAAGTTCACAGACAAATGACAGATTAGGAGTAAATATTTGAAAAGTCAAGACCTGGCAAAGGGCTAGTATCTAGAGTATACAAAGGATCCTACCTTATTAGTAATTACTTTAAATGTTATTGGACTAATACTCCAATAAAAATCAGAGACTGGCAGAATGAATTTTAAAAGGTCCCACTGTATGCTGTCTACAAGAGGCATACTTTAGATTTAAAGACACAAACTGGTGGAAAGTAAAGGATATAAAAAGTTATACCATAAAAACAGTAACCAAAGATAGCTGGAGTGGCTGCACCAATATCAAACAAAATAGATTTTAAGGCAAAAAGTGTTAATGATAAAGAGATCTGTCAATCAGAATGATATAGTGCTTACTCACACACATGCACCTAACAACAGAGCCCCAAAATAAATGAAGCAAAACTGACAGAATTGAAGTGAGAAATGGATAATTCAACAATGATAGTTGGAGAGTTCAATACCCATTATTTGATACCATATAGGACAACCAGGAAAAGATCAACAAGGAAATAGAAGACTTGAAAATAGTATAAACCAACTAAACCTAAAGATATCTATAGAACACTCCACCCAACGTCAGCAGATTACACATTCTTCGGAAGTGCATATGGAGCATTCTCCAGGATAGATCATATAGCAGGTCATAAAACAAGTCTCAATAAATTTAAAGGATTTAAATCATACAAAGTATGTTTTCTGATCATAAGGAAATTAAATTAGAAATTGGTAACAGAAGCAAATTTTAGAAATTCATAAATATGTAAAATTAAACATCACAGTTCTAAATTAACAAATGGGTCAAAGAAGAAATCACAAGGGAAATTAGAAAATATTTTGAGGTGAACACACATAACAAACACAACATACCAAAACTTATGGGATGCAGCTAAAGCAGTACTTAAAGGGAAATGTATAGCTATAGGCACATACATTAAGAAAACAAAAGAGAGAATACAAATCAGTATTTTAACCTTCCACCTTAAAAAAAAAAAAAACAGAGCAAACTAAACCCAAAGCAAGAAGAAGGAAGGAAATAATAAAGTCTGTAGTGGAAATAAAGGAACAGAGATTATAAAAAATCAACAAAAACAAATATTAGTTGTTTGAGAAAATAAAAGCATTGACAAACCTTCCATTAGACTGACTAAGACAAAGAAAGAAGACTTAAATTACTAAAATCAGGAAAGAAAAATGGTGCAACACTAACAACCTGACAGAACTAAAAAGATCAGAAGTAGGAAAAGGATGTCTCTTTTCAGCATTTCTATTTAAAGTTATATTGGAGGTTCTAGAAAGGGCAATTAGACAATAAAAGAAATACAAGATTGGAAAGGAAGATGGAAAACTATCTCTATTCACAGATGACATGATCTTGTGTATAGACATATAGATAATCCAAAGGGATACACAAATACACACACACATGCACAATGATTAGAGCTAATAATTGAGTTCTAGGTTACAGAATACAAGATCAATATCCAAAAATCAATTGTATTCTTATACAGTATCAATGGGCAATTTGAATATGAAATTAAGAAAATATTCCATCTATAATAGCATCAAAAAAGAATAAAATGCAGGCCAGACCCATGGCATAGTGGTTAAGTTCAGCACACTCCACTTAGGCAGCCCTGGTCTGCAGGTTTGGACCCCATTCATGGACCTACACCACTCATTAGCCATGCTGTGGTGGCAACCCACATACAAAACAGAGGAAGATTGGCACAGATGTTAGCACAGGGTGAATCTTCCTCAGCAAAAAAAGAATAAAATCCTTAGGAATAAATCTAACAAAATGCAAGTCTTATACCTGAAAACTATGAAACATTGAAAGAAATTGAAAAAGACTTAAATAAATGGAAAGATCCCATATTTGTGGGTTGGAAGACTCAGTATTGGTAAGGTAGCAATGTTCTTCAAATGGCCAAAACATTCTTGACAAAGAACAACAAAGATGGAGGACTCACACTTCCCAATTTCAAAATTTACTATAAAGCTATGGTAATCAAGATTGCGTAATACTGACATAAGGATAGATATATAGTTCAATAAAAGAAAACTGAGAATCTAGAAATAAATCCTCATTTGTGGTCAATTGATTTTTGACAAGGGTATCAAGGCAACTCAATGGGCAAAGAATAGTCTTTTCAACAAATGGTGTTGAGATAACTGAAATCTACGTGCATAAGAGTAAAGTTGGATCCCTACCTCACATCATACACAAAAATTAACTCCAAATAGATCACAAGCCTAAATGTAAGACCTAAAACTATCAAACTCTTAAAGAAAACACAAGAATCAATCTTTCTGACCTTAGATTAGGCAACAGTTTCTTAGATATAATACCAAAAGTGAAGAAAAATAAATAAATTGGACTTCATCAAAATTGAAAATTTTTCTGCTTCAAAGGACATCATCAAAAAAGTGAAAAGACAGGGGCCAGCCAGGTGGTGGAGCGGTTAAGTTCACGTTTTCCACATCAGTGGCCCAGGGTTCACTGGTTCAGATCGTGGGCACAGACCTCCTCACCACTCATCAAGCCATGCAGAGGTGTCATCCCACATAGAAGATCAACAACTCTCCAACTATGATACACAACTATGTACTGTGCCTTTAAAGAGAAAAAAATTAAAAACTAATAAAAAGTGGAAGATTGGCAACAGATGTTAGCACAGGGTCAATCTGCCTCAAAAAAAAGTGCAAAGATTGCACAGAATGGAATAAAATATTTGCAGATCATATTTCTGTGAAGGGACTTGTGTCTATATCTGTGAAGGGACTTGTATCTATAATATATAAAGAACACTTAACCTCAATAATAAAAAGAGAAATAAACAATTTTTTAAAAGGTAGGAAAAAATTGAACAACCATTTCTCAAAAGAAGATATAGTAGTGGCCAATAACCACATGAAAAGATGTTCAACTCCATTATTCATTAAGGAAATGCAAATAAAAACCACAATGAGATAGCACTTTACACCCACCAGGATGGCTAAAATTAAAAAGTGTTGATGAATATGTGGAGAAATTGGAACCCTTATACATTGCTGCTAGGGATGAAGACTGGTGCAGCTGATTTGGAGAATAGTTTGGCAATTCCTCAAATAGTTAAACTTAGAGTTATCATATGACCTAGCAATTCAAGTATATACTCAAGAGACTTGAAAATATACATCCACAAAAAACTTATACACAAATGTTCTTAGCAGCATTATTCATAAAAGCCAAAAAGTAGAAACAACCTAAATGTCCATCAACTAATGAATAGATAAACAAAACGTGGTATATCCATACATTGGAATATTATTCAACAATAAAAAGGAATAAACTACTGATGCATGCTACAACATGGATGAGCTTCTAAAACATTATGGTAAGTAAAACAAGCTAGAAACAAAAGGCCACATATTTATTATTCTATTTGTGTGAAAGGTCTAGATTAGTCAAATACAGAGACAGAAAATAGATTAGTCACTGCCAGGGTCTGCAAGGAGGGAAGAATGGAAAGTGAGTGCTTATGGGTACAGGGTTTCTTTTTGGGGTGATGAAAATGTTCTGGAATTAGATATTGTTGATAGTTGCATAACTCGGTCTACTAAAAACTGTTGAATTGCACACTTTAAAAGTGTGAATTTATGGTATATGAATTATACTTCAATAAAGCTGCTATTTTTAAAAAGTCTATTAAACAAGAAATTATGGAACCTGGATTCTAATCTAGGTGTTGTCATATTTTTATAATATGGCTCCAGACAAGTCTTTACTCTTTCTGGCCTCAATCTCCTCAGCTGTGAAATGAAAAGCAATGGAAAAGTGCCCTAAAGGTGATCTCTCCCAGCTTTGAACTCTAATAGTAACATTATCCACCCTGTATTGCTACTATTTGTGCTTAGTCTTATCTCCTCTGCTAGAAATGTGAGCCACTTGAAGGAAGACTCAGGACTGACTTGTACATGACAGAGATTCAATATTGTTTTAGGTGAGTAGATACATGAAATTATGTATAATTAGAAGACACTGTATGAAATGAAGCAATCAGTCAAAAAAATCAAATTTTTTTGGTTTACATGTCACCACAATTAGTGATTGATAATTTTCCCTAAATTTGACATAGATTTAATGTTAACTTTTGGCATAATAGAATTGTATACTTGAGAGAGTTTGATATACTATATTAATTCCCTTGTTATCCCATACGGATGAGCTTCTCCCCCATTTTAAAACAGATCACCTGTACCATAGCAGCATCCTGGATGTTGACATTAAACATGATGAAAATAATCCAAAATGAAAAGAAATAAAATGCTTGAACCAGTATTGTTTAATTGCAATTTAAGTCTTTAGTATTCCAGTAGGTGTCCTGAACCACAATGCTGTTTTTAAGCAATGAAATCTTATCAGTAAGAGTACATTATTATTAAATCTGCATTGAGAGGTTAGGCCACTGTTTTTCTGTAATCATTATTGAGTTTGCAAATTTTAAAAAATAGAAAATTATACAGGTTTCACTGCTTTATATGTCTTTCCATAGTGTATGTTTGACAAGCTGAAATTTTTAGCCTAAAAAGAAAGTTAAGTAAAAATGTAACCAACTGCTTTCTTACTGCTTTTTTCTTTAAATACAAAAGACAATTATCTAAAAACGAATCTTCAATTTTGTGCTCTTTCCTCCACTGATGAACTACATAATTTAACTCAAAAACATGTCTCTTATTAATAAAAATACAAAAGGAAGAATTCTGAAAAATTAGTCATAACCTGATGAAATTTGACTATAACCTCATAACCCCATCACATTCCTTTTTTATTCTGCATAATTACCAGTTCAGAATACCTGAATCCACTCCTAAGCGCAGAACTTAGAAAAATTATTTGTAATTGATAAGATCAAACTAAAGCAGCATCAATATACTTTAAGAACCTATGTAGAATTAAATTTGGGATACACAACTGGTAACATCTGAGAACATTTTTTATTCTGCACTTCATTTCGTGTATGGGATGTACCCAAAAATCATGCTTTATAATATTGTAGGTGGCTTCAGTAAGTACTCACATCTCTCAAATGTATTGCGCTAAAGCTTCTATATAGTATTGTTATTTTTCCTCTTGAGCATAATAATTTCTATCAGTGCTATCACCTTAAATTTGTATTTAAAAATATTCATTGAGTACTATTCTGCTGGTACAGATAATAATAATAACAAAAAAATAAGATTTAATGAATGCTTACTATAGTACTAAGTACTATACTAAATTCTTTATATTCTTATCTCAATCAACCCTACAGCAATTCTATGAAATGGTAATTACTTTTACTATTCACACTTTACAAATGAAAAAATTGAGGGTTAATGACATGAAGTAATTTGCTCAAAGTTGCACAGCTAATAAGTGGTTCAGCTCTATGCTAGATAGTCTAGAAGTAGACAAATGACATTCCTCAAAGAACTTACAATCTACTGAGGCTGTCAGAGAAGGAACCAAATAACAGATGTGAACTATAAGTAATGAATCATGGTTGAATATGGAACTACAATTTAAAGGCTACAATTTAAAACATTAGTTTTATGGTATGGGGTGTGTATTAGCCATGCTTCTCCAGAGAAACAGAACCGATGGGGTGTGTATATACAGAGAGAGAGAGATTTATTTTAAGGAATTGGCTCATGTGACTGTGGAGACCCAGGGAATAGCTAATATTGCAGTTCAAGTCCAAAAGCCCTCTGCCGGCAGAATTTCTTTTTGCTTGGGGGAGATTAGGCTTTGTTCTATTAAGGCTTTTAACTGATTGGATAAGGCTGACCCACATCTTGGAGGGCAATCTGCTTTATTATTCAAAGTTCACTGATTTAAATATTAATCTTACTCAAAAAAACACCTCAAGAAACATCCAGAAAATAATGTTTGACCAAATATCTGAGCACCGTGGCCCAGCCAAGTTGACACATAAAACTAACCATCACAGGGTGCTTTAAAAATATATAAAAACCCACAGTCTAAACACCATGCTTTCTGGTAAGAATTCTACAAATTTGCCTTCTCCAACAGAGTTACACCCCTTAAGCTTAGGACTACATTATATTTACTTTTTTATTCCCAATGTCGATCACAATTAAATATTTAATATTAAATATTTCAGGAACTCTTATTGACTTAATTTTAGTAAACTTTGCCTGAATTGAATGGAATAAAATTTAGTATCTGGTATTTTGAAACCTCTAAAAAAGGAAAGTGTGTCCAGAATAAACAAGCACCATAGATAAATCCAGAGTTTTGGGAACCTATAACTGTATCAGTTTCCCTGGTTTCCCAATTTGTGGCAAGTTATGCATTAGTTATATATTGCTACATAACAAATTACTACAAATTTAGCAGCTTAAGCCAACACACACCATTACCTATTCAAAAATACACACATATCTCAAAATCCACTCATTCAACAGGTATTAATGAGCCACTAGGGAACAACAGGTCCTGGTCTAGGTACGGGAGATACAGCTGTGAACAAGATCAAAGAGCGAAGACTCTTGTAAACTTCCCCACCCCCTCGTTTCTGAGTGTCCCAAAGACCAGCTCAAGGGCCAGCTCCTCTGACACCAGTCATAACTCCTTCATGAGCAGAAATCTTTGCCTCCTTTCCTCCCTGATTTTCTACAGCATTTACAGTCTGCGTTATACTTAATAATTAGTTACCTGCCCCTTTGTTTTGTTTGCTGTTGCTTCAAGAGTGCTCAAAGTAGACCACCCTAATCAAGTTGGTATCACTGTTCACGCAGTTGTCCAGGAGCATCCCAGGACCCCATAAATATCCCGCCCCTCCATTCCCACTACCCACTTGTTCCTACTGCCACAATCTAAGGAGCAAGAGCTGAGCAACTGGACCTTTCTTAACGTGGTTAACAAAGTGAGCCTGGATCCACCTCCTGCTGTTCTTTTTTTTTTAAGACTGGGCAAGTCACTTGACCTCTGTATACCTCAGATTCCTCATCTATAAAGTGGGGATAATGACAGGACTTATGTCAAGGGCCGATGTGATAATTAAATGAATTAATATAGAAAGCACTTATAACAGCGTTGGGCATGTAGAAAGTGCTGTATGAATTTTGTTAAGGGTTGCCATTGTCTTTAGTCATTCTCTCCCCACGTTTATGATCTCATAGTGTCTGAGAGTCAGGAATCCACTCACAGCATAGCTGGGTGCCCTGCTTCAGGTTCTCTCCATGGCTGCAATGAGGGGTCAACCAGGGCTGGGATCTCATCTGAGACTCGAGTAGAGAAGAATCTCCTCCCAAGCTCACCTGGCTGTTGCACAATTCAGTTTCTGAGCTCCTTGCTAGCTCGTGGCCAGACGTTGCCCTCAGCTCCTTGCCTGTGGGCCTTTCTATAGGGTGACTTACTTTATCAAAGGCAGCAAGGGAGAGAGTCAATCTGGGAAGTCTACTAGTAACATGGATGTTCCAATCTTATGTAATCATGGAAATGACATCCTATCATCTTTGCCATATTCTCTTGGTTGGTAGACAGGTCACATTCAAGGGGAGAGGATTACACAACAGCATGAATACAAGGGGTGGGGAAAATTGAGGGTCATATTAGAGTTTGTTCCCCATACAGCACTCTCAGGATTAGACTTTGGGTTGGGTTTTCAGAAATCTCAGCCCTATGCCTACAGGAAATAAGAGTTTCTTTCAGGGTGGTCATAAAAGCTCTTGGGTCCTTCAGGGGCATCCAACTAAATCACATCAGGGGATGTCAGCCCAGAGATGAGACCAGATGAGCCATCCTGCCTCAAAGAGAAAGATGGCACATGAACCAGCCACCTCATTCCCATTGTCGGGAGGATTCCCGAGCTTTCTCTACACCTGGACACCATCTTGGGAGGAAAGACCAGCCTCTAAGGAATTGAACATTAAATTTTCTAAGAACTAATTGAAAGAAACTGTTTAAACTAGAGGAAAATGATTTCCTCTTATTTAGCAAGCTAAAGGTTTAATTGATTGATCAGTTGACATATGTGTGCATGTATGTGTGTGTGTGTGTATTTCTCTTACTATGCTGAAGAGTGAAATATTCAGGAAGCATATTAGCTTAGTTATAGGAAATAATTAGGGCAGTGTGAATGAACTTTCAACTCCATAAAACTAGAACTGTGATCACCTATATCCCCTGTGTATACCCTGGCAATCCACATCAGTAGGCTGCCACAATACAAAAGTCCCAATCCATTTTTATAAGGAAAGACAGCCAAGGAGGATCATGACCATATCTCTAAACAGCCAGAGCTAAATGTTTGTATTACCTAGGAGTGGGCTGGGGAGCACTCTCCCATAGACATAACAGCCGAATTGACAAAAATAATAGCTAGCATCTACTGAGCACTTATTGTGTACCAGGAAATGCTCTTTCTGTTTTTTCCCAACTTTTAGTTCGAAAATTTTCACATCTACAGAACAGTTGAAAATACAGCACAATGAACGTGCATATACTGCTTGCACTGATTAAACAATTTTAACATCCTGCTACACTTGTTTTATTTCTCTCTCTCTCTGTGAGAAAGAAAGAGAGAGAAGTAGATAGATAGATATACACAAAATTTAATTCAACAAGAGTTCCTGAAAACCTTCTATATGCCCCTCATTGTGATAGACACTGGGAATACAAAAGTAAGTGTCTATCACAATGAGGGGCACATAGAAGGTTTTCAGGAACTATTGTAGAACTGGATTAAATTAAATTCAGTTTCTGCCCTTTTAAAAATCTCCAAAAAGGAAACTATGATCAGAATGATTAAGTGCCACGGATAAGTCCAGAGTTTTAGGAATTATATATATATATTTATATATAAAACTGCATACTAAAAGCATATACTATATACTAAAACTGTATACTAAAAGTATATATATACATACACACACACTTTTTTTGGTTAAACTCTTTATGTCACATTTTACATTTCTTGCAATAAGTTGCCCAAGTTTACAAAGCCGGCCAGTGAAATGTTGGTTTGGAACCCTGGCAGTCTAAGTAGGAGCCTATGGTCTTAGTAACTGTGCTATTCTGACTCAGTTAAGGAAAAGTGAGGGTAGTGCGATAGGTGAGGTAGGTGGGGTTCCCGTCAACCACAGCCAGGACGAAAGCAGCACCAGAGAGCCTGGGGGAGGACATGGGAGACGTCGGGGGAGCAGATGCATTAAAGGTCAGAGAGATGGGAGGGGAGGGAAGAAAGGACAATTTCTATATAAGGAGAGGTGGCTGTCAAACTAAGACAAAATCTTGCACTTTTTCCTTTTATCTAGGGCAAAAAATCTTATTTTAGACTTGATATTTCAGAGTATAAACCCCTAAAGGGCAGAGAGTAGGTTCTGCTTGCTTCGAGGTGAGTCCGGCGTGTGTTATGCAGTCAGGTGTTCGGTCAGGCACTTAGTCTTTGCTTCTGACATGAATGGGCACAGATTTCTGAGTCATTGAGTTATCCAGTCATTAGAATTCTATTTAACATTATATGAACAATATGCCAATCCTCATGAAAGCTTTTTAAATTTATCTCTTTAACTATCATGAATATAGCCCCTGGGATCTGTAACACAGGAACAATTATAGCGGATCCACTTTACAACATGAATATATTAACCCCTGTTCGTAATAGCTGCAAAAGGAGCACCCAAAGAGTTATTTAAAAATCCTCAAATTCTTTAAAGATTAAGTACACAAAATTATGTCAGAGGGTTATTCTTTGTGTTGAAGATCAAGAAACTAACTCCATCACTGTCATCAATACTTGACACAGTTTTTGCATCTCTGTATAACTTGGTATATAACTCTTGAGAAAAAAATATTAGTTGAAGGTAGGAAACAAAGCAATCTTATAGGTTTACCTAATAATTAACAAATAAAAAATAAATCTTGTTTACATTACACTCTGCTTTGCCTCTCAAGGCTGCCTGTTCTAGTCATCCACTTGCCTCTAAAGGCAAGTTTCAATCCTCTTATTCTTTAAGGCAGTAACTTGTAAATTTTTTTCAAAGTGACTTATGGTGAGAAATTCATTTTGTATATACACGCATTTATATTTATAGAGACATTTATATTTTTAAGTATTATATTTGTATATATATACTTCTGAAAGTTCTTCATTCTCTCAATAAAATATTTTCAATCTGATTAAGAACTCTGTAAAGAGTCACAGGATCAATTTGGTGAGTTTAATCAACATTTTAGAAAAGAGAAAATATCAAAAGTACATCATAAGGAATATAGGTTAAGTACTGTTTTGTGATAATTTTGATTCAATTTTCCATATATGTAGGTGTGTTCTGGACATGGAGTAAAATGTTTTCTCACATGGGTCTTAGTCAAAAATGGTTGACACTGCTGTTTTGTGGCATTGCAGTTGAAAAGCATTGCAGTCTAAGGTCCCTTATCTTCAAAAATGCTCTATTGTAATATTCATAACGTTGAAAGCTTTCATTATGTCACATTTCAGTGTCTTACCCTTTGGCCCAGGGAAAACGAGTTTGAGAAATGTGACTCAGCAATGTGTAACCACACAAAGGGCCATTTGGAAGGGAACAAAGAAACACTGAATCACGATGCTCTGCTCATTCTTAGACCTTCGGCACATACATAAAAATAGAGACGAATGTAGAAAATATCAAAAAAGCAACAAACGGTTTAAACACTAAAAATGCACTTATAAGGAATTGCTTATGGGGGCTGAAATTGATATACTAATAAGAAAATGTTAGTTATTTCTATATTTGACTGAAATACCATGATGAAGCAGCATGAATTCTGTCAAATTTGATATCAGAAATGTATGGTTCTGGTGCACAGGAAGAGGATTTCCTTCTGAATTATACTTTAGCCTATTCCATCACCAGCAAATTTCTACGATGAGAGCCACTCTAAACATCCAGAGGCAAACATCAGCAGATAAATATGAACTGAGTATATGATCCAAGAGAAGAGAGCATGACAATTGGAAAAAATAATTAAAGATAAATAAAACTGTTTATCTTGGTATTAAAGAAGTATTTTGTAATAGGAAGAAGTTTTTTAGTGAGCAGAAAGCTTGAGCTGACTCCTAAGGAGCATTTTGTGGTTTTATGTTTTAACAGTAGGAACTATTAGAGTAAAAAAGACTTTGAGAAAGAAATATCAGCAATTCAGATTGAAATAGTTCACAGCAGCTAAACCAAGAGATGATATAAGTAGTGCATTGAACCAGGGGTTGGATAAGATTACCTAATGACTTTGTCCTTTTCTAATATTAAGGATTTAAAAATAATCCATAATAACCAACATGCTACCTCCCTCAGCTGTTGTTAATAAGCAAAGCCAACTTGAAAATAATCCTTGGCTTTTAGTTTTCAAAGTTACAGATGAATCCTAGCCCTGAGTGGTAAACCTGCCTCTGGATAAGACTGTAAGTCAGCTTTCTGGACAGCTCTTTCACTAGCTAAATCATAGAGCAGACTATGCATAAACTCTTGAAAGTCATTCTCATTAGTATTCCTACCCAAAGTTACCTAACTTTGGGCTATAACTCCACAAGAGGAAGGCTGTGTAGAAGGAAGGGGTCGGGGGAAAGAGATAGGGCAAAGATTTCAAAGAACCAACCAGTGCCCTGAGACAGGAGTTTCTTTGTAGATGGTGAAATAAGAGACCCAACTTCCTTGAAAAGCTACTAAGAGAATAATAAGGAGATGCATTGCCCAAAATTTATCACACATTTTTGCTTTCTGTTTTAAACAAAACTACCAAACAAGATACTGAGCTGCCGGGTTTTCTCCCTCAGCATTTATATATAGAGATAATGAAAAAGAATGGAAATTCCAAAGATTTGTCCTTGCCATAATTAAAGCATATTTTCTATCTTTCCCAATATTTTTCCTTCAATTAAGTTTTATATACAAGAACCAAGATCCTCCTAGAATCTTTCCGGTAATTTCCAATCACTCCTTAGCTAACAATGTTTTAGATTTTAATTATGTTTTAGCATTTAAAGATGATGCCTTCCTGCCTTAACTAATGTGATCTTGAAAGTATGAGAATTTCTCTAAAACCTAGAGGAGAAGCAAGGAGGAAAGCTACTACCCAGTCATTGTCCCCAAATATCTTGTATTTTGCAAATAGTATAATAGAAGAGATAGAGGCAGTTATATTGTAGTTATTTTATTTTGATCTAAATAACATTATTTTCCTTATTAGGATTTAATTGATTAAACAGGGAGGTATCAGCAAGTGACTTCTGTTTTAATTATATAGGTATCAAACAGTTTGATAATAATTTCAATAGTGACAAGCTATAGTGTTCACTCATCCATGAACAAAAATTATATTACAGTATTCAGCCTTCTTAAATGGGAGGGGTGAATAGAACAAATATTTTATGTGGAGGAAAAATATCTAATAAAATAATGATCTGCTAACAGGTTACATTTAATTGTAAAAGTAAAAACTTGACAAATAAGCTTTAGTTGTGCATCTGTTATATGCCAGGTACTGGGGATTTAAGTATAAAGAAAAGCCACTGACCTCAATATTTCATTTCTCAGAGACATGTAAATATATAATTTCAATACAATGAGGAAAAATATTAATATAAGTATACAGAAAGTACCATGAGAACACAGATGAAGAATTAATTAGAAGACTTCCTGAAAGTGGTGTTTTAGAGGATGACAAATTTACCTGGTAATTGTTCCTAGGGAAAGGGTATTTCTGACAGAGGTAAATTATGTGCCAAAAAGAAAAATCTTCTGGATAACATGCTAATACAATAGTGACTTGAGAAATAGTATCTATAACATTAATAAAATTTAAGTTAAAAATTAAGCGATGATATAGAGCCCAGAATCCAACAGAGAGAGTATGCTGGTCATTTGTTTTCGGGATTCTCAGCATATAATTTCCTCCTTCTGAACTGTATCCAAATTATTTTTGAGATATTATCTCTCCCACATCGTGTGTCACTTTGGTGAGGTGGTAAATCCGAGTGCTTATCTCTTGCTAAGAGAACAAGCATATTCTCCACATCACCCCATCTCAGGAAGAGGAGTGAAAACAAGACCTAAGCTTGCCTAATTAGACAGACTCTTCTGGGACTCTGATACTTGACCAAGAACAGAAGAAGCTGCTGAGTATAATTCATTTCAGGATCAGACTGTTCCTAAGGTTCTTACATCCTAGCACCATTTCAGAGTTTATATCTCCAAGTGGGACATCAGGTGACCAGGAAGTTAGAGTCATGTACTAGAGTAAGCAGACACAGAATCTCCCTCAGAGAAATAATGTGTCTTCCCCAAAGCCATAGGAGTCTGCTCAGCTCACTCATAGGGACATCTGGAAAGTGCAGAAAAGGTAACATCCCCATGGGAAACCCTCAATAATGGAGGATGAGAGCCCCAGCTCCCATTATATATTCAGTAAGATGCTTCTGGGAAGCATTCTGTTTGCTTCTCTGAAGTCCCAACAAGATTAAGCCACAAATGCCTACAGCATCAACCATGATACTATATCCTTTTATTTGTTATTATTCCTTCTCTGGTTTGTTGTCACCATTCTCTTTCTCTCTTGCTTCCTGCGAGCACCTCCAAAACAATCTATCTTATCTCAAACTCTGCTCTGAGGGAAATCTAAACCAAGATACCCCCATAGTTTACTTAATCATCATAACAATCTAGTGGGGTGCGTATTATTTTTCCCACTGTACAGATGAGGAAAGGCTAGAAGATTTTTGGTTAATTTGTCCAGTCAATTACTGGAATAGATGGGGCTTAAACTCTAATCTTTTTTATCCTAAAACCCATGTTTTTAACTATTATGCTAAACTATACAAATACTATCAGATGGATGATTACAAGAAATGAACTTATTAAAAATAAAAAGGTAAAAGTATGAAAAATAACTATACAATAATTTGCTAATTGATACACAATATAAAAAAGATGTAAATTATGACATCAAAACCATAAAATGTGTGGGGGTATAAAAATGTAGAGTTTTGGTTTACATTTGAAGTTAAGCTATCAGCTTATGATAGACTGTTATAACTATAGGATGTTTTATATAAACCTCAAAAGATAAAGACAAAGGAATCAAAGGATACCACTACAGAAAAAATCATCAAATCACAAAGGAGGAGAGGAAGAGAAGAAGAAAGGAACAAAGCCAGAAAACAATTAACAAAATGTCAATTGTAAGTGGAAACCTATCAATAATTACTTTAAATGTAAATGGACTAAATTCTCCAATCAAAAGACATAGAGTGGCTGAACGGATTTTATAAACCCAACTATATGCTGTCTACATGAGACTCATTTCAGATTTAAGGACAAATACAGACTAAAAGTGAAGAGATAGAAAAAGATATTCTATGCAAATAGAAACCAAAAGAAAGAAGGGATAGCTATATTTATATCAGAAAAAAAAAAAAAAAACAGGCTTCAAGACAAAAACTGTAATGAGACAAAGAAGGTCATTTATAAAAAGAAAGGTGTCAATCCAATAAGAGGATATAACATGTGTAAATATTCACGCACCCAACATAGGAGCATCTAAATATATAAAGCAAATATAATAGATTTGAAGGGAGAAATAGACAGCAATACAATAATATTAGGGGATTTCTTTACCCCACTTTCAACAATAGATACATGACCTAGACAAAAATTCAATAAGAAAAAATTGTCCTTAAACTACATGTTAGACCAGATGGACCTAAAAGACATATACAGAACATTCCATCCAACAGAAGCAGAATACACATTCTTCTCACGTGCACATGGAACATTCTCCAGGATAGATCATATGACAGGCCACAAAAAAAGTCTTAATAAATTTTAAAAGATTAAAATCATATCAAGCATCTTTTTTGACCACAATGGTATGAAACTAGAAACCAAATACAAAAGAAAAACTGGAAGATTCACAAATATGTGAAGATTAAACACCATGCTCCTGAACAACCCATGGGTCAAAGAAGAAGTCAAAAGGGAAGTCGAAAAATATCTTGAGACAAATGAAAATGGAAACACAACACACTAAAACTTATGGGATGCAGCAAAAGCAGTTCTAAGATAGAAGTTCATAGCTATAAACACCTACATTAAGAAAAAAGAAAGATCTCAAACAATCTAACTTTATACTTTGAGGAACTAAAATAGAAGAACAAACTAAGCCCAAAGTTCGTAGTAGGAAGGCAAAAACAAAGATCAGAATGGGAATAAATGAAATAGACACTAAAAAGACAATAGAAAAGATCAATGAAACTAAGAGCTGGTTTTTTAAAAAGATTGACAAACCTTTAGCTAGACTAACTAAGAAAAAACAAATAAGACTCAAATAAATAAAATAAGAAATGAAAGAGGAAACGTTACAACTGATAACACAGAAATGCAAAGGATCGTAAGAAACAACTATGAACAATTGCACACCAACAAATTAAATAACCCCAAAGAAATAGAAGAATTCTTAGGACAATATAACTAACCAAAACTGAATCATGAAGAACTAGAAAATCTGAGCAGACCAATTACTAGTAAGGAGATTGAATCAGTAATCAAAAAGCCCCCAAAAAAGAAAAGTCCAGGACAAGTTGGCTTCACTGGTGAGTTCTACCAAATATTGAAAGAATTAATACCAATCCATTTCAAACTCTTGCAAAAAAAAAAAAAAAAAGAAAGAAAGAAAGAGCAGGGAACATTCCGGACTCATTTTACAAGGCCAGAATTACCCCAATACCAAGCTAGGCAAGAATACTACAAGAAAAAAAAATTACACACCAATATCCCTGATGAAAATAGATGTAAATTCTCAACAAAATTTTAGCAAACTGAATTCAACAGTACATTAAAAGGGTCATACACCACGATCAAGTGGGTTTTATTCTTGAGACACAAGGATGGATCACATATGTAAATCAATCAATGTGATACACCACATTAACAAAATAAAAAATAAAATTGTATGATCATCTCAATAAATGCAGAAAAAGCATTTGACAAAATTCAATGTCTTTTCTTGAGAAAAACTCTAAACAAACTGTGTGTAGAAGGAACATACCTTAACATAATAAGGGCTATATATGACAAGTTCACAGCAAATATCATACTCAACAGTGAAAAGCTGAAAGCTTATCCTCTAAGATTAGGAAAAAGACAAGGATGTCCATTCTCATTAATTTTATTCAACATAGTATTGGAAGTCCTAGCCAGAGCAATTAGGCAAGGAAAAGAAATAAAAGGCATCCAAGTTGGAAAGAAATAAAATTGTGTCTGTTTGCAGATGATATGATATTATATATAGAAAACCCTAGAGATTCCACCAAAAAACTGTTAGAACTAATTGACAAATTCAGTAAAGAAGCAGGATAAAAAAATCTATATATAAAAACCACATCTGTTTCTATACACTAACAATGAACTATTAGAAAGAGAAATTAAGAAAACAATCCCATTTACAATAGCATCAAAGAGAATAAAATACTTAGGAATAAATTTAACCAAGGAGATGAAAGCTCTGTGCCCTAAGAACTATAAAATATCAGTGAAAACATTGAAGGAGACACAAATAAATGGAAAGATATTCCATGTTCATGGATTGGAATAATTAACATTGTTAAAATGTTCATACTACCCAAAATTATCTACAAGTTCAATGCAATCCCTATCAAAATTTTAATGACATTTTTCACAAAAATAGAAAAAAAACCCTAAAATAAGTATGGAATCACAAAAGACCCCAAATAGCCAAAGCAATCTTGAGAAAGAACCAAGTTGGAGGCATCACTCTTCCTGATTTCAAACTATATTACAACACTGTAGTAATCAAAACAATATGGTATTGGCATAAAAACAGACACAAACAGATCCACCAGATCAATGGAACAGAATACAAAGCCCAGACATAAACCCATGCATCTATGGGCAATTAATCTTTGACAAAGAAGCCAAGAATATATGAGGGGAAAAGGATAGTCTCTTCAATAAAAGGTGTTGGGAAAACTGGATATCCACATGCAAATGAATGAAACTGGGCCCCTGTCTTCCACCATATACAAAAATCAACTCAGAATGGATTAAAGACTTGAACATAAGATCTGAAACCATAAAACTCCTAGAAGAAAACATAGGCAGTAAGCTTCTTGATATCCATCTTGGCAATGATTTTTTTGGATTTGACACCAGAAGCAAAGGCAACAAAAGCAAAATTAAACTGGCAAAAGTGGGCAAGCCCCAGTGGTGTAGCAGTTAAGTTCAGCATGCTCCCCTTCAGCAGCTTGGCTTTGGTTCCTGGGCACAGACCTACACCACTTGTCTGTCAGTGGCCATGCTGTGGTGGTGGCTCACATACTTAAAAGAGGAAGATTGGGAGGAGTGATGTCAGCATCATGGTGGAGTGAGATTCCCTCTTTGAATCTCTGCCCCCTAAGACACAATGGAAACATCATTCACATTCCAACAGAGCTCAATTAAACACTACAAAGGACTTCTAAGAAACCTCTGCTGCCATATATCAGATGGTGGAGGTGCGGGAAGCCCAAAAGGAGCGAGGAGAGATAAGAAGGTGTACTCCCCCTCCCCAATTGATAGGCAAAGACAGCGCAGCTTGCAGACAGAGAGGGGAGGGGCAGCCCACAGTGGGGGGAGAACTATCGCCCTCCAGGTGCTCTCACAGACTGTCAAGACATCCCCACCAGGACACGATGACGGACTGTTTAGGGGGTGTAGCAAACACCCTAAGAGAGCCCCATGTCAAGCAGGAGAAAGAGAGAACTCCTCCCCCCACACACCCCGCATTTCAGCATAATCTCTCCGGGGGCTGCAGCAGGCTCAGAGCATACCGCTTGTGATCTCCATCCAGTGGCAGCAGGTGGAAACTGCAGGACCAACTTCAACATGAGAGGAAAAAATAAAGCAGTCGGATCCTTGTGACAATTTGTTATGGCTACAGACCAAAAGGAAAATGACAAACACCCAGAAACCAACCCTGAAGGCACAGAATTTGATAACCTGAATGACAGAGAATTCAAAATAGCTATCATAAACAAACTCAAAGAAATACAAGAGAACACACAGAAACAAATCAACGAATTCAGGGATTTTGTCACAAAAGAGATTGAAACCATAAAGAAAAACCAATCAGAATTATTGGAGATGAAAAACAAAATGAACGAGATAGTGGAAAAAATGGAGTCTTTAAAGAGCAGAACTGACAATATGGAGGAATGAATTAGCATTATTGAGGATAGCCACACAGAAACACTCCAGATAGAGGAGGAGAGAGAGCTAAGGCTAAAAAGAAATGAACAAATTCTTCGAGAAATATCAGACTCAATGAGGAAAAGCAACATAAGGATAATAGGTATTCCAGAAGGAGAAGAAAGAGAAAAAGGAGCAGAGAGTTTGTTCAAAGAAATAATAGCTGAGAACTTCCCCAACCTAGGGAATGAGAGGGAAATAACAGTGAATGAAATCAATAGATCACCTAAATATATAAACAGGAATAAAAAATCATCTTGCCACATAGTAGCAAACTTGAAAAATATCCGTGACAAGGAAATAATATTAAGGGTGGCTAAACAAAAAAACAAAATAACATACAAAGGAAACCCCATCAGGCTCTCAGCTGATTTCTTGACAGAATCTCTACAGGCTAGGAGAGACTGGAATGATATATTCAAAATCATGAAAGACAAAAACCTTCAGCCAAGCATACTTTATCCAGCAATAATATCCTTCAAATACGATGGAGAAATAATAACTCTCCCTGATAAACAAAAGCTAAGAGAGTTCATCACCACAAGACCCCCACTACAAGAAATGCTCAAGAAGGCCCTTAGGCCTGAAAAAAAACAAATGAGAAAGGGGATACAAAGATTTCAGCAAGGAGAAAAGCAAGGAGACTAAACCAGAACAAACTACAGTTGGATAACATCAAAAATTAATTCAAGGGGGCCGCCCGGTGGCACAGCAGTTTAGTTCGTGCTTGGCAGCCCGGGGTTCGCAAGTTCGGATCCTGGGCAGCCGCCGACACACTGCCTGTCAGCCATGCCGTGGTGGCGTCCCATATAAAAGTGGAGGAAGATGGGCATGGATGTTAGCCCAGGGCCAGTCTTCCTCAGCAAAAAGGGGAGGACTGGCAACAGATGTTAGCTCAGGGCTGGTCTTCCCCACAAAAAAAAAAAAAAAAATTAATTCAAGCTCTTCAGTGGAAACACATACTTACAACTCAAGATGGAATAAATAGAGATAACAAATAAGGAGGGGAAGAGGTAAGGGATTGAATTGACCCAACCTCAGGAAAAAGAAGCCATCTGAAAATATACCCTCTTATCCAGGAGATCGCTTATATAAACCTTACGGTAACCACTAATAGCCAGAAGGGAACCACACATGACACATAAAGAGAAAACCAAGAGAATGAGCATGCAGAGATACCAAATTGAATTTGCAGTCCGAACACAAGGGACAAGAAATGAAGGAAATGCAAAAGAATCAGAAAATGAACAATAAAATAGCAACATTAAACTCTCATATATCAATAATCACTCTAAATGTAAATGGATTGAATTCTCCAATCAAAAGACACAGAGTGGCAGGATGGATTAAAAACCAAGATCCAACAATCTGCTGCCTCCAGGAAACACATCTCAGCTCTAAAGACAAACACAGACTCAAAATAAAAGGATGGAAAACAATACTCCAAGCTAATGGCAAACAAAAGAAAGCAGGAGTTGCCGTACTTATTTCAGACAAAGTAGACTTCAAGATAAAAAAGGTAATGAGAGACAAAGAAGGGCAATATATAATGATAAAAGGGACACTTCACCAAGAAGACATAACAATCATAAATATCTATGCACCCAACACAGGAGCACCAAAGTACATAAAACAACTGCTAAAAAACCTTAAAGGAGATATTAACAATAACACAATAATAGTAGGGGATCTTAACACCCCCCTTACATCAATGGATAGATCACCCAGACAAAAAGTAAATAAGGAAATAAGGGACTTAAACGAAAAACTAGACGCAATGGACTTAATAGATATATACAGAGCACTCCACCCAAAAAAAGCAGAGTACACATTCTTCTCGAGTGTACATGGAACATTCTCAAGGATAAACCATAAATTAGGAAACAAGGCAAACCTCTATAAAGTTAAGAAGATTGAAATCATTACAAGCATCTTTTCTGATCATAATGCTGTGAAACTAGAAATCAACTGCAAGGAAAAAACTAGGAAAGGGACAAAGATGTGGAGACTAAACAACATGCTACTGAACAACCAATGGATCATTGATGAAATTAAAGGAGAAATCAAAAGCTATCTGGAGACAAATGAAAAGGAAAATACACCATACCAACTCATATGGGATGCAGCAAAAGCAGTCCTGAGAGGGAAATTCATAGCAATACAAGCTCACCTTAACAAACAAGAAAAATCCCAAATAAATAACCTTAAATTGCACCTAACAGAATTAGAAAAAGAAGAACAGACAAAGCCCCTAATCAGCAGAAGGAGGGAAATAATAAAAATCAGAGCAGAAATAAATGGAATTGAAACCAAAAAAACAGTAGAAAGGATCAATGAAACAAAGAGCTGGTTCTTTGAGAAGATAAATAAAATTGACAAACCCTTAGCCAGACTCACTAAGAAAAAAAGGGAGAAGACTCAAATAAATAAAATTAGAAATGAAAGAGGAGAAATTACAACAGATACCACAGAAATACAAGGAATTATTAGGGAATACTATGAAAAACTTTACGCCAACAAATTGGACAACCTAAAGGAAATGGACAAATTCTTGGAAGCGTACAACCCCCCAAAACTGAATCAAGAAGAAATAGAGAATCTGAACAGACCAATCACAAGTAAAGAGATTGAAACAGTAATCAAAAACCTCCCAGAAAATAAAAGCCCAGGACCAGATGGCTTCCCTGGAGAATTTTATCAAGCATTCAAAGATTTAGCACCTATCCTTCTCAAACTATTCCAAAAAATAGAGGAAGATGGAATACTTCCCAACACATTCTATGAGGCCGACATCATCCTGATACCAAAGCCAGACAAGGACAATACAAAGAAGGAAAACTACAGGCCAATATCACTGATGAACATAGATGCAAAAATCCTCAACAAAATATTGGCAAACCGAATACAGCAATACATTCAAAAGATCACATACCACGATCAAGTGGGATTTATACCAGGGACACAGGGATGGTTCAACATCCGCAAATCAATCAACGTAATACACCACATTAACAAAATGAAGAATAAAAACCACATGATTATCTCAATCGATGCAGAGAAGGCATTCAACAAGATCCAGCATCCATTTATGATAAAAACTCTCAACAAAATGGGTATAGAAGGAAAGTACCTCCACATAATAAGGGCCATATATGACAAACCTACAGCTAACATCCTACTCAACAGGGAAAAACTGAAAGCCATTCCTTTGAGGACAGGAACAAGACAAGGGTGCCCCCTCACACTGCTCTTATTCAACATAGTACTGGAAGTTCTGGCCAGAGCAATTAGGCAAGAAAAAGGAATAAAAGGACTCCAAATAGGCAATGAAGAAGTGAAACTCTCACTATTTGCAGATGACATGATCTTATACATAGAAAACCCAAAAAATTCCATCAGAAAACTACTAGAAACAATCAACAACTACAGTAAAGTGGCAGGGTATAAAATCAACTTATAAAAATCAATTGCATTTCTATACACTAACGATGAATCAACAGAAAGAGAACTCAAAAAGACAATCCCATTTACAATTGCAACAAAAAGAATAAAATATCTGGGAATAAATTTAACCAAGGAGGTAAAAGACCTATACAATGAAAACTATAAGACACTATTGAAAGAAATCGAGGAAGACACAAAGAAATGGAAAAATATTCCATGCACATGGATTGGAAGAATAAATATAATTAAAATGTCCATTCTACCTAAAGCAATCTGCAAATTCAATGCAATCCCAATCAGAATCCCAATGTCATTCTTCACGGTAATAGAACAAAAACTACTGAAATTCGTATGAGGCAACAAAAGACCCTGAATAGCTAAAGCAATTCTGAAAAAAAAAAAGTAAAAAGCTGGAGGCATCACAGTCCCTGATTTCAAAATATACTATAAAGTTATAGTAATCAAAACAGCATGGTACTGGTACAACAACAGACACACAGATCAATGGAATAGAATTGAAAGCCCAGAAACAAAACCACACACCTATGGACAGCTAATCTTCGACAAAGGAGCAAAGAACATACCATGGAGAGAGGGAAGTCTCTTCAATAAATGGTGCTGGGAAAACTGGACAGCAACATGCAAAAGAATGAAAGTAGACCATCTCCTATCGCCATATACAAAAATCAATTCAAAATGGATCAAGGGCCTGAAAGTGAGACCTGAAACTATAAAACTCCTGGAAGAAAATATAGGCAGTACACTAAATGAGATTGGACATAAAGGGATCCTTTCAGATTCCATGTCTACTCGGACAAGGGAAACAAAAGAAAAAATAAACAAGTGGGACCTCATCAGACTAAAGAGCTTCTACAAGGCAAATGAAACCAGGATCAAAATGAATAAACAAGCCACCAGCTGGGAGAAAATATTCTCAAATTGTTTGTCCGACAAGGCATTAATCTCAGTAATATATAAAGATCTCATACAACTGAGCAACAAAAAAACAAACAACCCGATCAAAAAATGGGCAGAGGATATGAACAGACATTTTTCCAAGGAAGAGATACAGATGGCCAATAGACACATGAAAAGATGTTCAACATCACTAATCATCAGGGAAATGCAAATCAAAACTACACTAAGATATCACCTTACACGTTAGAATGGCTATAATCACAAAGACAAATAACAACAAATGCTGGAGAGGTTGTGGAGAAACGGGGACTCTCATCCACTGCTGGTGGGAATGCAAACTGGTGCAGCCTCTATGGAAAACAGTGTGAAGAGTCCTCAAAAAATTAAAAATAGAAATACCGTATGATCCAGCAATCCCATTCTTGGGCATCTACCCAATGGACATGAAGTCAACCATCACAAGAGGCGTATGCACCCCTATGTTCATTGCAGCATTATTCACTATAGCCAAGAAGTGGAAGCAACCCACGTGTCCCTCGACTGATGATTGGTTAAAGAAGATGTGGTATATACATACAATGGAATACTACTCAGCCATAAGAAAAGACACAATTGTCCCATTTGCAACAACATAGATAGACCTAGAGGGTATTATGTTAAGTGAAATAAGCCAGAGAGAGAAGGACAGACACTGCATGAACTCACTCATATATGGAATATAAGTGAACACACGGACAGAGAGAACTGATTGGTGGTTACCAAGGGGAAGGGGGGTGAGGGATGGGCACAAGGGGTAGAGGGTTACATCCACATGGTGATGGACAAACAAAAATGTACAACTAAAACCCCACAGTGTTATAAACTATTAAGACATCAATAAAAAATAATAATAATAATAAAAAAGAGGAAGATTGACAATACATGTTAGCTCAGGGTGAATCTTCCTCAGCAAAAAAAAAAAAAAAAGCGAGACTACATCAAACTAAAAAGCTTCTACACAGCAAAGGAAACCACCAACAAAATTAAAAGGCAAACTATGGAATGGGAGAAAATATTAGCAAACCACATATCCAATAAGGAATTAATAGCCAAATATACAGGGAACTTATACAACTCAATAGCAATAAATAAATAAATAAATAAGCCAGTTAAAAATTAGACAAAGGACCTGAATAGACATTTTTACAAAGAAGACATACAAATGGCCAATAGGTACATGCAAAGGTGCTCAACATGACTAATCATCAGGGAAATGCAAATCAAAACCACAATGAGATGTCACCTCACACCTGTTAGGATGGCTATTATCAAAAAGACTTCAGATAACAAATGCTGGTGAGGATGTGGAGAAAGCAAAACGCTTTTATACTGTTGGTGGGAATGTAAACTGGTATAGCCACTGTGGAAAGCAGTATGGAGGTTCCTCAAGAAATTAAAAATAGAACTACCATATGATCTAACAATCCCACTTCTGGATATATATCCAAAGGAAACAAAATAATTATCTCAAAGAGATATCTGTACTCCCATGTTCATTGCAGCATTATTCAAAATAGCCAAGGTATGGAAACAACCTAAGTGTCTGTCAACAGATGAATGGATAAAGATGTGGTATATATGTATATATGAATATATATATTAGAATATATATATATATTAGAATATTATTCAGTCTTACAAAAGAAGTGAATCCTGCCATTTGCAACAACATGGATGAAACTGGGGGGCATTATACCAAGTGAAATAAGCCAAACAGAGAAAGACAAATACTGCATGGTATCAGTTATATGTGGAACCTAAAAAAAAAAAAAAAGTTGAACTCACAGAAACAAAGTAGAATGGTAGTTGCCAGAGGCTGAGGGTTGGGGGAAATAGGAAGAGGTTGGTAAAAGGGTACAAACTTTCAGTTATAAGATGAGTAAGTTCTGAGGATCTAATTGACAACATGATGACTATAGTTGATAATACTGTATTGCATAATTGAAATTTGCTAAGAGAATAGAACTTAAGTGTTCTCACACACGCACACAAAGGTAAATATGTGAGGTGATGGATGTGTTAAGTAACTCCATGGGGGGAATCCTTGCACAATATATACGTATATTAAATCATCACTTTGTACGCTTGGAATATATTACAATTTTATTTGTCAATTCTACCTCAATAAAGCTGAAAAAAGAAATAAACTAATAAATTAGTATAAAAACAATATTTGACATATTTTATTTAATACATGCTTTTTGGGGTGATGCTACAAAGAAAATTATATTCATTTGGCAAATAGCCTCAAAAATGAGAAGACAAAAGCCATGACTACACAATTTTAAGAAGATTGTTTAATCAGATGCTCAGCTGTTTCTCTTCTTTCAAATAAAATATGTTTTCAAATTGCCAATGAAGACATATCCTTGTATTAGAAAGCCAAATCTTTTTTCTTATTATGTGTTACAGCAGACAATCATCTTTTTCCTCTTTCTAGCATTCATTCTACCTTCTTTTAGTGAATGCACACAAATCCTCCTTGGAAAACCCATCTCCCATTCTCCATCCACGTGGTTTGAACTGAATTGCCTTCTTTCCTGGTTCCAGGGATGGGCATGGATCCTAGCCTGGCCAGTAAGAGCTAATGAGACTTGTTTCAAATGTTTTTGTCTTTTGTAACTGTTAGTAATTCTGGAATAGCCAAGGGCCACAATGAGGAGCAGGCTTTCCTGCACGTGAAATCAAGTAGGAGGACAAAGGGTGATGAAGATAGAGGTAAACTTTCTGAATTCCTGAATGAGATAAGTAACCTTGTACATTTTTTCCCCTAAAAGTCAATTTAATTGGATTTTTGCTATTTATAATTGAGTCTTGATAAACATAGGTGATTTACTTTCTCTTTCTTATTTTATTCTCTATCACCTGTATTCTAAAATCTCAGGCTTGTAAATGATCTTAAAGATTACCTGGTAAAGCCAACTATGTAAATTTTGAAAGCCTACTTCTTTCTCCAGAGTCTTGCTTCCATTAATGAGGAGTTTGCAACCTCCAAAAACAGATTATCCTTACAGTGTTTGAGATTTTAAAAATCCTAGTGAAATTTATCTTCTAGTCATGAAAGGGACAAACAACAAATAATATATATATATAATAAATCAGTTAATTATAGGGTATTTTAAATGTTAAGTGAGATGGAAATAAGGAAAAAACAAAGTGAGGGGGCATTGAGAATGAAGGACACAGATTCCCTTATTAAACAGATTGGCCAGGGTGAGCCTCATTGACAAGATGAGATTTGAGAGAAGACTTCAAAGGTACAGAGCTAGCAAGGAAGATACAAGATGAATTGATTTTTTCAGGCACAGAGAGAAGCTGGAGCAAAGGTCTAAGTTGAGTTTGTGCTTGGCATGTTCTAGGAATTGCAAAGAGGCCAGTGTGGCTGGAGCTGAATGAACAAGGGAGAGAATTATAGGAGATGAGGTCTGAGGGCCAAAGGAGGGATATATGTCATGCAAGCTTATAGGTCATGTATTAGTTATCTCTTGCTATGCAACAAATTACTCACACTTTATCAGCTTTAAACAGTAATCAAAACATGATTTCACACAATTTATGTGGTTCTAGAATTTGGCCATGGCTTACTGGTGGTTCTGGCCCAGGGTCTCTCGTGACGTTGCAGTTATAATATTGATTGGGGCTGCAGTCATCTGAAGGTTTGACTGGGGCTGGAGGATCTGCTTCCAAGATGGCTCATTCACATGGCTGTTGGTGGAAGACCTCAGTTCCTTGACATGCAGACATCTCCATAGGGCTACTTGAGTGTCCCTACAAATGGACATAGCTTCCTCCAGAACAATTGATCAAAAGAGAGAGGCCAAAACCATAATGTAGAACCTCAGAAGATACATTTCACAACATCATATTATAAACAACACGAGGGTTTTTCAATGTGGGAGGGAATTACAATGTTAAGTTCCAGTAGGCTAGGATCATTTAGGGCCACATTAGAGACTGGCTACCACAGGCCATAGTTAGGAATTTGGGTTTTACTCTTAGGAAAATGGGGAGTGATTATAAGGTTTTAAATTGGGCAGTAATGACTTATATTTAAAAGGATTACTCTGGCTACTGGTTTTTGGTTTTTTGTGGGATATTTTTGGTAGGAAGATTTGCCCTGAGCTAACATCTATGCCAATCTTCTTCTATTTTGTATGTGGGTCACCTGCTACAGCATGGCCACTGATAAGTAGTGTAGGTCTGTGCCCAAGAATCGAACCCAGGCTGCTGAAGCAGAGTGCGCCAAACTTAACCACTAGGCCACAGGGGCAGCCCCTGGCTACTGTTTTTTTGACTAGAGTTTCAGAGGCAAGAACAGAAGCAAGAACGGTGTTAGAAAACTATTGCAGTAATCAAGGTGAATGATGATAGTAGATCAGGTAGTATCCATGGAAGAGAAAAGAAGTTGGATTACAGATATTTTTGAAGGTTTAGTACAGAATTTCTTACACATTTCATGTGTAAGAACGACATAGAGGACTCAAAAACAAAGTTTTGATCAAGCAAGTAGAAGGATAGAGTTGACATCAACTGAGAAGATGAAGGCAATTAGTAAACCAGTTAGGTGAGGCAGGAGGGGGTAAGTCTAGGAATTCAATTTTGGAAAGCTGAGTACGATGTGTCTGATAGACATCTGACTACACAAGTCTAGAGTTTTAAAGAGGAGTTTTTTCTACAGCACTATAATTGAGTATATATGACATTTAAAGCCGTGAGACAGAATAAGATTATCAAGAGAGTGACTGTGGATAAAGAAGAAAGGAGGTCCGAGGACTAAGCCCTGGGGCTTTCTAGTATTAAAAGATGAAGAAGAGAAGGAACCAAAAAGGATACTGAGAAAGAGTTTTCAGTAAGGTAGGAAGAAATCCAAGAAAGCATGGTGCTCTGGAATAGAAAGAACATATTTCAGGGAAGATGGGTGATTCACATGCTATTGATAGGCTAACGTGAAAGCAGAGATTTGATCATGGAACATGGCAACCTGGGTGAGCTTCAAGGGAGCGGGTTTAGGGGAGTGATGGAGGCAAAAGCCTGATTGAAGTGGGTGAAAGAGAGAATGGGCAGAAACAGATTGGAATTCAGGTTACGGGTAACTTTTTCAAGTAGTTTTGTGCAAATAGGAGCAAGAAAATGGGTCGACAAGCTGGTGGGAAAAGAGGGATCAAGAGAAATTTTTTAGCTTGGGAGAAGTAGCATCATTTTTTGTATGACGACACAGGGGGAAGATGGGTGATATAATAGAGACAGGGAAAATTTCTTGAGCAAACATTGAGAGGAGATGAGCTCTAAGGTACAGTGGAGGGGTTGACTTGAGACGGGAACGTGGCGAGTTCACCTATGGTAACAGGCAGGATATCAGAGTGTGCAGGAGCAGATGGGTTGAAGTGGTGGTGATAATCTCTGTAAATTCCCTTGTGAATGCTCCAATTTTCCTAGTGGGGAAGAAAGTATTGGGGTTTGGAAAGAAAGAAAAATATTTTAAGTCCTCATCAAGAGAGTAGGAGAATGAGGGCTGGCCCAGTGGCACAGCAGTTTAGGTCACGCTTTGGCAGCCCGGGGTTCACAGGCCGGATCCTGGGCGCTGGCCGACACACTGCTTGTCAGCCATGCTGTGGTGGTGTCCCATATAAAGGAGAGGAAGATGGGCGTGGATGTGAGCTCAGGGCCAGTTGTCCTCAGCAAAAAAGAGGATTGGCAATGGATGTTAGCTCAGGGCTGGTCTTCCTCACAAAAAAAAAAAAGAGAGAGAGAGAGAAGGAGAATGAATTTTTTTTGAAATCTAGGCTGATTGCCTTAGAGAATTAAAGATCCACTTCTAATTTAAAGTCATTGTGGCTGTGTGATTTTTCTCCAGACAGTTTTAGCTTCAAGGTTACAGACATGGAGTAGGCAAAGGGTGCTGGATTGCTAAGTGAGTAAGACAATGAGAGAAGAGCAAGGGAGTGGAGTGTTTACAAGGGAGTGATTATAATGATTAACCATAAGATTTAATCTGGAAGCATATGAGGACAATTAAAAGATGGTAGGATCAAAAGATCAGAGTTCTCATTAGGGTCAAGGGATAGTTGGAGCCCTAATACTAGAGAGAGTGGGCTGGAAAGATGGGACATGGCAGTCAGAGAGTAGGATGTTTGAAATCAAGGTTATAAAAAAGTCCAGGTATGACTATGCGAGAGTGGCTAACAGAAGGTGGAGGACAAGACCATTGGAAGAGAGGTGGTCAAGGAACTGATTGATCAAGACATTAGAAGAATCGTCTATACGTCTTTTGAAATCTACCATAATTAAGACTGGAGTGTTATTGCAGAGAGTGAAATAGGCACTTATATCACCAAGAAATCAAGAGAAATAACCCAAGAATCCATAAATGACAGCAACAACGAGGGGCAAGGATAATATCATCTGATGGCCTAAGATTCATGGTTGGTTGTTTTTAGGGAGGAGGTAGGGAGAAACGTCTGAAAGTAGCAATGAGGAACCAGGAGGACACCTACCCCAACTCCAGAATAGTGGTACTAGGGCTCTGAGAGAAAAAGCAGCCACCACTTGAGAGGCTACAGGAAAAATGTGACCCTAGAGAAGAGTCAGGTTTGCCTTAGAGCAGGAAGTTGAAGAGAGGTTGAGGATGTAGGGATTTTACTACCAACAGACTCTGAACGCAAAGAGCACAATGCGTAAGTTTCAGGAATTGGGGAGGGTGAAAGGAACAAGGCAGTGGTTTTCCGCCGGGACCTCAAACATCCGCATCACCTGAGAACTTCTTAGAAATTCCAGTTCTCAGGCCTGATCCCATGCCTACTGAATCAGAAACTAACTCAGGCCCAGCACTCTGTGTGTTTAGCAAATCCTGCAGGTAATTCTGACACGAAATAAAGTTTAAGAACACGAGCAAATTCACTTGGCCTTAAAGTGTCGGAGAGGAGGGTAATCTGGAAGTCTGGGGGGTTTTGTGGTGGCTGATATAATCATGGATAGATGACATAATCTCATTATTTCTGGATTCAAAGCAGATAGTGGAGACAAGTCTTGAGTGTTGGAGAGAAGGGGAGAATAGGGAGGGAAGCATTTCTGGGACTCTTCACCCCTGAAGGCCTTGAGAGTCAGATACAAAATTTCCCTATTTCTTCTGCTTAAAAGGTTTCTATTGGTGCATATTGTCACCACACTAGAGCTTACACCCACCAGTATCTCTCTCCCTTCCTCTCTCTCAAAAGATAGACAAAATAGTCTACCTTAATCAAGGCTTTCTTTGATTATAAGTAACAGAAAGCCACTATACATAGTTTAAATGATTAAAGGAAAATTTATTCTAGGGATATAAGGATTCCAAGACAGAAAGCATAATGGTACCTAGTAAGGAGTTATCTCAGTGTGTGTGTGTGTGTGTGTGTGTGTGTGTGTGTGTGTGTGTGTGTGTGTGCAAATTTCTAGGACAGTTTGGGTGAGGTAAGTACTGTGGTCGGCTATAGCTTGAGATGTGGTGACGTAAAATACAAACATGGTTGCCAGCCCCACGTGTATGTGCACAGTTAGGAAGGAGGTTATTTCTCAGAGGAGGGTTGTGGGCTAGGCTGTTGCCTCAAAAAGTGTCAACAACTGAGACTTTGTTCTAAATCAAGGACTCAGCATAATTTAGGTGGCTAAATACGTGGTAACTTTCTGTCAAATGGAAAGTGGGAAAATACCTTGGGCAAGTACTTCTTTTGTAATTGTTTTCAACATTGACAATAATTTGAAAAAGCACTTTTTTGTAAGAAAGAAGGTAGCAATTACCCTGAAATTGCAATATATATACTTATAAAGCATTTAATAGATTAAAGTATCTCCTCTCATTGAGTTAAATAAGATAGACCTATCATTCTTGATATTTATAAGTCGTGTGCGTGTGTGCGCATGTGCACACGCATATGTGCATGTATATATTTTGTGTTGTATGTGTGTGCTTTACCAACTTTCTCTGCACCATATGTGACTTCTGTAAGGTAGGTTAGAGAGATTTCACGCTCTTGCATTATCATATGCCTTTCCTGAGTAAACCTTCCCAAAATGCATTTTAATTAAGACTTTCTACTTCTCAGGCTCCCAAAATGTTTTATGAAATCTAATTTTCTGATTTTTAGTAGTACCTTCATTCTTCTACAAGTTATTTCTAAATATCTCTAAGATAAAAGAAAGGAACAGAGGCCCCAATATGGCTGAAGCCAAATGACAAAACAAACTCAAAACATGGTAGAAAACAGCTCAGAAGAGAATCTCTATGTGATCAATTGCCTAGGCCTATGTTTAAGATCTTTTTCCCCTCCTTGCTGTTTCTCTCTCTCTCTCCCTCTCTCTGTGTGTTCTCACTTCGTCTGTCCAAATGCCATTCTTCTTTTTTTTTCTTATTCACTTTCACTACTTGTGATAATATTTTCTCTTTTATGTCTCTAGAAAATACTTGAACAGCATTTGTAATGCTAGGCGGACTCCTGTTTTTCTGGGTGAAGGCTCAGAAACAACAGTCCAATATGTTTATGCAGAACAAATATTGAATGTTCCACAGATTTTAAAAAATACAAGTGTACTGCCCTCATTTTTTATCTCAACTTATCCTTTTCACGAGATATTTAAAGGAAAAAAAAAACAAGAATAAAAGGCTTTGAAGCACTTGTCCGGTTGTGTGGTAGATTTTTTTTTTTTAACAAATCGATCATGTGTCATTGCCCTGATGATGCTAGACAGAATGGAGGGCGTAGGTGTTTCTGATATTTTTATAATGTTCTGGATTTGAATAACATATCTCTATCCTATTTATTGGAAAAATTACTTGGCCCCAGGCTATTTAAATTATTTTTGTATTAATCTTACTAAGTGTGGAAGAATGCCACAGAGAATTTCTTAATTCATAATCATTTTCATTTTCAGTATTTTCCACTTTATTCATTGTTCTCTTGTAGAAGGGCAGTGAGGTATAGTGAAACTCACTCAAATTTGGGAAAACCTGAATTTTTCTATCATTTGTGCAAATAGGCGAGGTTGAAGGTAAGCCCCTTTGGTCAGACATTCTTGATTAACACAGACTTTCAAAATCTAATGCTAAAACAAAGCCTTGCTATTTAAGTTTTAAGTGAATATATTTCTTGGTAAGCCCTCTTTACAAACCTAAAACAGTAAATTTCCTTTAAAACCCTATCTTTATTACAGTTAGATCAATTGTATTTGTATACTCTGCCTATTCTGGACACTACAGACCTGATGCCATGTGAAGTCAAAATCAATTAAGACTTATTGTGCCGTTGTGTGACACTTTCTTTATGCCACATTTGTTTAAAACCATGATGCCAGGAATTAATAAATGTTGAATTAAATGTGTATATTTTGCATAACCACACTATTTGCCACTGACATATGCTCTTCACGCAGAAAGAATCCACAGGATGTGAGTCTCCCATACATTAAAATGTATCTAAATTTGGGGAGTAAATCTGCAAGCAAACAAGAAGAGATGGAGAGGAGAGAGAAGGAAAATGTATCAAGTTCTGAGTGTTTATAATCTACAGCAGCACTTTATATAGGATAAAGACATTATAAACCCAGGTAAGGTCATCATAGCAGAAAAACAAAATAATAAGCGGAAACAGGCAGAGTTAGACAGAAGCCCAGTAGATAGAAGTATTCTATTCCCTCAAGGGCTTAGAGAGAGAGAGGAGGGAGAGGGAGCGGGGAGGGGTAGTATGGAAGAGAGGATGTGAAAAGGGCAAAAGAGAAAAAGTAGGGAGTCTCCATTCCCTGAATGTGAGGGTGAGGGTCTTTCCTGACCTTCCCCTTATCTTCTGGAAATTGAAAAAAGGAAGGAAATCAGACGGCCCTCCTTTCCCTCACCCTCCACATCCCGCACCAAATCCCATCAAGTCACTGGGGAATACTGCTCCTGACTGCCCCTCTACACCACCTTTGTGGCCACAGCTCCAGTTCTCCCCAACACAGGGCAGGACAGCCACCAGCTCATTGCCTCTGCCCTGGATTACTGCAGTCACCTCCCCACCAGGCTGTCAGCCCCAGGCTTCCCCCACCACTCCAGTCCATTCTTTACCTAGAAGCCATAGCAATTTTCCAAAAACAACTGATCTCATCATCTCCATCCATCGCCTTCAAGATAAAATCCACACTCTTTATCCTAGTTTATAAAACTCATTCCAGTCTCTCCCCTCCCTACCTCGCCAACCCCATTTCTCTCATTGGGGTGGGAGGTAGCAGGGAAGTTGCATCTTTGTCAGTAGTCCTGACACTAACTGCATCACTTGGATGACACCATACTCTCCTCACATTTCTGTACCCTCCCACTGATTGTTCCTATGGCCAGAATGCCCTCCCCATTTCCCTTCCACCCCTACTGCTGCCCTTCACTTTGTTCAGACAACTCTCTGAAGTCCCAGGCCCAAATGCCAGTGTCACAAGTCAGAGGAAGAAGAAGTTCCTTTGAAGAATCTCTTATGGGCAGACTCAACATGCAAGTGGGTTTGAGGTCCACCCATTTGTGTAGGCATTCTCTACGGGGTACCCTTTTCCTCCTTTGTATCAATTACATTCTCATTGGAAGGCATTAGATTAGACCTCAACCCACGGGGAGGACAAGCATCCGGATGGCATCCTGTCATTCCCCCCATCAGGCATCAGCCCATCGCCCAAGGTCCAGTCAGTGTTTTCTGAGGAGCTGTAGCAGTTTACTTCATGGACCCTCTGCAGGGCCTAAATGCTCAGACCTCCACCCTCAGCCTGACAACCTGTCTCGGTGTTAAAAACAGTTCAAGGTAGCACTTGAGACCAAACGTGTCATTTTCCTTGTCAAAACGAAAGCTGTAAATTTTAAACCTAATGCTTAATGTATCCAGATATTGAACACGGGGACTTTTATCCCCAGCTTAATGGTCTCTCTAAAAACATCAAAAACGATGACTTAAAAACTCTGCGCCTCAGAGGTCCTATAAAATTACATGAAGCAACCCCCCTCATCTCCAAGTTTTAAAAAATTTATTGGAAAACACATACAATATATGAACTCCTTTTTTCTGAGCCTTAGATACTAAGACTGTGCTTGGTTGCTGGGGGTGGTTAAGAAAAGCAATAGGAAAAGACGGAACTTTATTAGATTACAATCTAAAATTTTAATAGAGTTTTCTGCTTCTAGGAATGGATGGCAAACCTTATTCAGCATCTTCTTGAACAGGGAAAACACGAAAGCGTGGCTTTCCTCCCTTAATATAACGTGACAATAAAGAGCAGAGGTTTTGAATTTTTTTTTTAATTCAGATATTTGTAGAGACCTGATTAGACCAGAAAGACAGGAGAAGGTAAGTAAAAGCAGTAGAAAGAGAGTTAGAATGTAATTATTTTCTTCAGTAAAAGGAGATTTGGAGTAAAAGGGTAATTGTTAAGAATTTTAGGGATGGAGAAATTATAACACTTGACTTTAGTAGCTTTATCCAAAACTCACCCACAAGCATACATTAATCTGAGGCCTTAAAAATCCACTCCCCAGCCAGAATATCTGCAATGCAGTAATGTGGCAAAATTTGCTTCCAAGGTCTTACTGACATAGCCCTAAAAATTCTTTGTTGACACAAACAGAATCTTTATTGCCTCTAGGCTATAAAGAGATAGGGGGAGTTTTGCATACAATCATTATCTTTCTGCCCAGAGAAAATTACAAACCATGACATTGGGAAGGGATAGAGACTGCTTTCAACTGTTGTATTAAATCTAAGACTTCATACTGGATGCTGCTGCCTATTCTAGAAAACAGAGTTGCTAATTAGGGGGACAAGATATTTGGGACAATGGAAAGCTTCCAAGTTCCCCCTGAATTCAAAATTTCCAATATTTTTAAAGCACTATAGATTCACAGATGGTAATAGTATCGTTTGCTTTACCTGCCTTAAGAATGCTCTCTGATGTATCTGCTTCTGATATAATAATAAGTCCATTATAGTTGCCCCATTTAAGGTTCTTACTTTAATGCCCCGACATTTTGGTGCATGTCTGGCTTCCCTACACCACAGCAGCCTCATTAAGGATTACTCCTGGGCTAGAGCAGCATCCAATGGGTTAATGAGGCTGGGCAGTCTCAGCCTGTTAGCAGCTGCTTAAGCAGCAGGCTGGGGAAAGCTCTGTTGATTTTCATTCTTCACTGCTGAGTGATGAAGGGCAACCTATATGCTAGAAGTCTAGTCAGGCCACAACCTGTACTCATGTACAAAAAAATTCAATTCAATCCATGCCCCAGGTCAACAATTACTCCATGATATATGATATAAGGGTAAAGTCAATGCGTTTACGGTGTATAAGGGGCTAAAACCAGGAGCTTGGGAGGTTAGCCACTATTTTGATTATACTTTACTGTGGAAACTTAAGACTCTATCAGATCTGATATAGAATCAAAATAGTTCTTTGATGGATGATTATACTTTCTTTTTTTTTGCTTGAGGAAGATTTGCCCTGAGCTAACATCCATGCCAATCTTCCTCTATTTTGTACGTGGGCCACCGCCACAACATGGCCACCAACAAGTGCTGTAGGTCTGCGCCCGGGAACCACACCCAGGCCGCCAAAGCAGAGCACCCCAAACTTAACCACTAGGCCACAGAGCCAGCCCCCATATACATCTGGATTAATATTATTGATGCTTTCAGCAATGATATTTCTTAGCTGGTCACTTTGGATATCTGAACTCATTTTGGGACGCAGAGCCCAAAACTCTATTACTAAGTGTGGTATACTGCTTTCTAACAAAAACATATTTTCAAAGATTCAATAATTTTAATATGAAAAAAAGCGTTCATCGGGTAACATTCACTTAACATATCTGAAAACCTCTTTTGTTTGGCTTCACTGCGTGAGAGTCACCTGGAGAGCTTGTTAAACATTCCTAAGGCCCATCTGCAAAGATCCTTATTCAGTAGGTCTGGGGTGGGGTCTGAGAATTTACTTTTCTAAAAAGCTCCCAGATGATGCTGCTGTTGCAGGTCCACCCACACTTTGAGCAGCACTATTCTAGGATATCGCTTTCTTAACTTTCTTCTTTCTCCGTCTCCTTTGCTGGACTTTCCTCTTCTCCATGACCTCTGATTTGGCATGCTATGTGGCTCAGTCTTACACCTCTTCTGCCTTTCCTCCCGAGGTATCTCATTCAGTCCCATCGTTCATATCATATCTGTAAGCTGCTAAAATGGGATTTTGCCCCTAAATTCATGATTGTGTATCGACTTGCTATTCAGCATCTCCTGATTCTCTTTTTAACCCCTAAACCTCACCCTCTTCAGCATTCTCCAACTCAGCCAATGGCACCTACACTCACAAAATTGTTCAAGCCAAAACCTTCGTCATCCTTAACTCATCCCTTCTTCTCATATCCCTCTTCAATCCACCAGTAAATCTTGTTGGTTCTCCTCTCAAAATATATCCAGAATCTAGCCATTTCTTACTACTTTACCCTGGCCAAGCCACCATCATCTCTTGCCTGGATTATTGCTATTATTTCCCAGCTGATCTCCCTACTTGTCCCCTTGTCTCCTACCCCACCTTTACAGAGCAAACAAAAGTCAGTTCTCCTCACTATGCTGTTCCACACCCTCTCCATATAACTCAAAAAACTGGAGGTCTGACAGCATCCCATAAGGTTCTATATGATCTAACCACAGGCCCTCATACTTGTTCCTCCTCCTATGCCTGCAGTTCCCCCTCACTCACACACTCTGGCCACACTAGCCTCCTTGATCTTCCTTTCATACACCAAAGCCTGTTCCTGCCTCAGTGCCGTTATACATGCTGTTTCCTCTGCCTGGAATACTTTCCCCGTACACAGGGCTCACTCCTTCACTCTATTCAGGTCTCTGCTTAGATGTCTTCCCAAGGGGCTTCCCTGGCTCCCTCTCTAAAATTGCCCACAGCCCTGATCCACATCACTCTGCAACCTCCGTATCCTGTTTCACTTTCTTTGCCCCGGCACTTGTCAACCCCGATGACTTCCTATTTACGTATTTGTTTATTGCTTGCCTCCCTCCACCAGAATGCAAACTCCATTAGGGAAGAGATTCTTCTTCTATCCACTGCAATATTCCCAGTACCAGAAACAGTATCTGAATTGTTGTAGGAATTTGATAACTATTCGGTGACTATATGAATAAATTGATTGAAAAGTAAATACTTTAGTCTGAAAAAAAAAATGACTGATTATTTTTTTCCCTTCTAGAATTGATCAGTTATTTTTCTTAGCCTTCATCACTTTAAGATGCAACGTTTTTACAACATTAACTTCAGGGGAACTATATGGATAATTTTCTTCGGTAAAAATTATCCAAAAGACTAGTTGCCCAAGTTTTCATTCCACACTTCCAATAAAATTCTGCAAAACTCTCACTCCACCTCCATTCCCCTATACCCTTTTTCCCTTGAGCCCACGGTCCCCAGGAACATTAGCCTGAGTAACACAGTCTTTTTGAGTGACCCTAAGTGCAGAAAGAGCTGCCAAGTCTATATATCAAACTGATTGGTCACAGGTGGTCACAATGTTGGACAAAATGTAAATTTTTCAGCACTGTGGTAACTGCATAGAGTAATACTGCCTGTTTGAAATGCTACCATGGCTAATTAATGCAGCTCAGGAGTTCTCACAGTTGATAAATACAAGCGATGGCAAAAGTCTGAAAGTTAGGTAAAGGAACCAGTATGAAAATAACTTTGGAAAAATACACTGCAGTACACAGCCACCATTCATCCTTCACACTGAAAAATTGTGCTAGGGCTTAAAATGACTCCTCTCACTAACTTTCTACCCAACTCAATTTAATTTAACTCAATTTAGGCTTAAACGCTTATACTCTGAACTCGACTGTCTTTGAGCTTTTTAAAGAGCAATGACATCGATAATCGAACCTGTGGACCACGTTGAATGTTTTCTGATATTATTTGTCAGACTCAAGCTTGCAATAAAAAGCAACTATTAAAAAAATAAATGCGTGTAGAGATTAGAGTCCACATTTTGAAATGTCAGTAAATACAGTATTTATGTGACAGATCATAATGACTTGTAAAAGGCAGCCATATGTGTATCAAGCTCTCAGTCTTCCTCATGTTTTTTTCTTTAAAAATCTTTTATTTTTAAATCTGAAGAAAACGACATTCAACAAGAACTATCTTTCAAATTTTTTGAGGAATTCAGACTGAAATCTGACGTCCTCAGCCTGCGGATTTCTCTTTCAAAGAGAAACCAGGGGAACATTTCCAGCTTGTGTGCTACTGTCATATCACAACATTTAAGGCAATAGAAAGATTTAAGGAAAAGAAATCAAGGATAGAACATTAGAGTCGGTTCCTCCGTCTTTAATGTACTGTTTCACTACTTAACAGTGCCTAAAGGTAGTTTGCCGGTGTACTTCCACAAATAGCACCATTAACAGAATTTTACATGCTTAGGTCACTTTCTTTTGATCCCAAAGAAGTCTTAAAACATTGTACAAACAACAGACTTGAGGCTACATCCCTGAAAGACAGCCACTTCTGGGGAGTAGAGGTGGTCCCTGACATAGCAACAGAACATGCAGGACAATTTCAAACAAAGAACTAAAGCAAACGATGGTCCTTCTGAAAACTGCCAAAGATGTTAAGTGTTTTCAGAGAGTGAAATCAAACACAAACAGCATAAGGCTGGTGGAGAATTTTCCTCGGAGTTAGATCCTCTGCTTAAAAGTGATTAAGTACTTAATGGTCATCACAGACCTCCAAATTTCATGGTCCCATATACATAAACCACGTCTCCAAATGCACTGAAATTGTATCTCAGGCATAAGCTTTCTTTTGTTCTGACGCCAGTTTGTAAGAGATCTTTGCGTGAACAAAAGCTTCTGTCTTTACAATAACCATCTTTCTTTAGAAAAGGCAAGCAATATACTTTTGGGATGCCAAATTGCACAATAGAGGGAACCAAATAATTCCAGCGAGGTTTGATGAGCCCTCAGCAAATCCTACAACAATTCCAGTCACCTGTCACTCAGGAAGTATCTCATAAAGAATTGTGTGGCATTGCTACTGTCTATTACCTGTGATATTCCTTTTGGTTCACTTGAGAATTTTTAAAAAATATATAATGAATGCATTCAATAATTGTTTGAATTGCTGCTGTGCATTCTGTCATAAATGGTTTATGGATAACCATCAATTGGTTCTGCTCATCAGTCTAACAAGTTCAATGTACTACTCAGAGCAAAGGATGACTATTTAACAGCTCTTGGCAGGAAAATTTGTTGCATGCCACAACTTTACAAAGAACATTAAAATCAATGACAATTTATAAACCAAAGGCTGGGAATTATGCTTTGGATTCCCATAATTCATCAGAATAAAGCTGTCAGATACCTTTTATTATAAATTAATAGCATGTTGTCTAAGAGCGCTGGGGAACAGATGTTTTGCCAGTTCAGTACTGACATCTAGTGGACAATGAAAAATATTCCCCCATCTTCTCCCAACTGGATTTTCCCTCTTTCCCAAAAGATATTTGTTTCTACCGCGTCAATACGAAGATTTTTATCACACAAGAAACTGCATTTGAGTTTAAGTTTTGAGTGTTTGTGTTTGAGCTAACAAATATGCCATGAGTTTGAACTTTTAGTGATAAACATTGGCAATGTGTACTTACAGTTTAAAACCTACTCAGCTAATCACATCTTTTTTTAATCTGTTTCTATAATATATTTTAAACTTTTTAGTACTTTTCATACTTGGTGACCTAATTACGTCTAATTCTTTACTATTAAATTAACTATACCATATTAAAACAGCAAACTCTCAACTCCAATGTTCTTATAAAGAAATAGAAACATAGTTCTTAAATAAGCATTTACTTAGCTTGTATATGATTAAAAGTCAGGGTTCAACTTAATTATTGTGAATTTTTCTCTCCAGTTTAATGTGATTGAGGAATGGCCAATATATTGCAAAAAAAGGAGAGAAAGATTGCAAGAGAGACTACTTAAATGCATTATTTGTGAATTTTGCTTCCTTAAATAATATTTTCAGGTTGGTCTACAGAATAACATTCCATGGTCATTAACATATTCAAAAACTGGAAAACATTGTCACGTACACTGGCAACGTCTCGGGTACACAGTCTTGGCCAAAGTACCCCCTGGAGTGAGCTAGCATTTTTTTCTGCCCCAGGTAAAGGACAAATCTGAGGCTCTTGATCTGGACCCATGCTGAACTTGACCTTCCAGGGCATTAAGGAGGTTAGGAGTACATTCCTTTCAGGGCCTTTTGGAATTTAGAGTACCTGAAAGTGAAGAAAAGAGAAATGAAACTAGTGTTTACTGTGTACCTTCTTCCGTGTCTGGCACTGTGGTAGGCATTTTACATGAGAAATTAATGGAGTGTGGGTCAGGGATGCAAATTAGTGATCCAATTTTGTATGCCTTAAAGGGAACACAAATAACCTGCTCTAGGACTGGCACCCAGCTGAAATTTCTGGAGGAGAAGGAACAATATCTCTCTCTAACTTGGTTGTTACTGGGAGACAACTGGTGAAATTCAACCAAAATCGCAATCTGCGCCATTCCACTTTACTGAATTATAAAATGGTGAGAATGGTATATGAAACCACCTTATAAATTTTGTGAAGTTCATAAAATCTATTTCTGGTTACTCTGAAAGCAGTGCATGACAATTATTTTAGAAGGCCTATGTGATTATGATGAAGGTGAATAAATAGAACAGAACACAATATCCTCCCACAATAAAGAGAAATCAACTTCAGAAGTTCTTTATGTGAAAGTGGGGGGTAAACCTGCTTAAAGCATAAACCCACAATTTTTATAAGGTAATGTAAAAGGAACTATTTCAGGATTTTCATATTTGTTATTTAAGAAACTCCAGTCCCAACCTCCAAATCGCTGTTTGAACATCTTTCTAAGCAAGCTTCTTGCAAGTCATTAAAATAAAGACAGCGCATGAATAAAGACAACTGAGTGGCATTTTATAAATTAACATGCCCTCTCAATGGGCAGCGTTTTTATATTCCTTCTCCTAGTATAAATAACTAACTTCAGTTCTTTTAATAAAAGAACCCTTATCACCATCACATTAGTCTTTAACTAACATTCCCTTATTTTTAAAATAGTTTTTAACTCTCTAACCGTTCTAAATTCTATATTCTCTTCTAAGCTATGAATCTACACCAACTCCCTCTATAAGAGATATTTCAAAAATCCCCATTGATGAAGAAATCCACAAATGCAGATGCACAGCTGTCACATTCACCCCGGAAGCAGTGAGACGATGTGGTCAAAGGAGGCAAGTTCTGGCAGCCAGATAGATAGGACGTTCAAAAACTTGACACTGTATCAAATGCAAGTCTCGAAGCTTAGGATGGGTGTTTTAAGTTAAGAAGCAATTAGGTTAAGTTGAGTAAAAACAAAAAAATTCTTAATGTGGAAAGGACAAAAAGCAAATGGAACCCATAAGTCTAGAAGGAAAGAGCATATGCAGGAGGCTCAAAGCTGACTTCTAATCCTGGGACAAGTCATTGTCCCTTCACATACCCCCTGCTGTGCAGACATGTCGGGGCCAAAAGCGTGCACCGGGAAAACCAGAGACCCACAGGACAGCTTCCTCCTATTTAACATAGGGTCAAGTTCTTACAGTTACAATAACCTTTATTAAAGCCTTCCCCTCATCCTCATTATTTTAGGTTGTGATTGAAGTAGACAGAATCACTACACATTAGATCTGGACCCTTCCCTCAAAGAACACCTAGCCCAGCTCCTCAACCCCAACAAGGAAAAGAGCCTCAGGGAGGTTGGGGTGTTGGAAGTCAATAATACAATAACCCAGGGCCATCGTGCAAAGGGATAGGAGGTCATCAGGGCTGAGTCCGTAGGAAGCATCAAGCCCAGGAAGGATTCAAGGCCAGGAGGATAAGGTAAGGCTAGGAGTAAAGACAAGAAGATAGCCACAGGAACAGGGAAGACCTGTCCCAGAAATGCATGGTCAGGCAGAGTTGAAATTCCTGAATGAGGAGAGCAGCCAGGAGCAAGGACATATTCAGGCGCCCAAGACCAGTACCAGGCTTTGTATGAGAACTCAAGTAGGCAAGTGAGAAATTAAGGCAAGCAGCACAAGAAAGAAAAGCAGAGCAAGCACATGAGTAAGAACCTGGAGATCCACAAAAGGCAAAAGGATAATCTAGCTCACAATCAAAAGCAAGACTTCAGCCCCACTTTCTGTTACCTGGAAAGGACTTCAGAAACTAAGGTAACTCTGGCTTGAGCTCAGAGATTCTAGATGGTTCTGTGAAGATAAAATTCAATCCCAGTCCAGCTAACTTGGCAGGTGTGAGCTGGTCACTGGAGCACCCGGATAAGGTGATGAGTAGGTGGGCATTAGGAAACTAGAGTGTCAAGAGGGCAGATCCTCATAGAACCTACGTTAGTTGAAATTATCATGAATATCTGAAACTGTGAATCAGTAAGGTGTGTGATTTATACACATGCACAAGTTAGTATTTGTACACACTCGCAGAGACTGCAACCTGATAATCTAGAGACATTCCATGCTCATTTCATCTCCTTATTTCCTCTCCCTTCAACTTTCAGTCATTTTACTGTTTGTTAATAGTCTTTTCACCACAGATTCCCCAATGCATTTTAAAATTATTTTCCTGGGTAAATTCACATCTCCTATTTATTTTTCAACTTTGTTTATAAAAATGTCTACTTTAAAATGTCATTTCCTAAAGAGCCAGGGTACATATTTATTTAATAGATGTTTATGCTTCTTTTAAATCTGCCTTGGTATTCTGTGTCCAACGAGGGGCTCAAGAAAAAGACATGAGGTGAATTCAAATCAGTGTGTTTCCAGCTGAGAATTTTGAATCTAAAGATTTTGAATTTTATCTAAACACACCAGAAATCAACTTTTTACTCTGTACTTTAAAAAAAAACACTGAGTAAATTCTAATTGAATAGGTTAGTTTAAATGATGAAAACAAAATTACATCTATAGGAATTTTTAACTGGGTAATTTCAAGTTAATCAGTGAATAGCAGCAGAAAGGAAGCTGAGTGGTTTATAAATTAATGTATTTAATCAATGATTTATAGTTAATTTACTTCACTAAGTCCCTCCTTCAATCTGTCACTAAGACTTTTATCTTTGAATTTCAGAATAAAAAAGCCAAACTATTATTTGGAGAAATGGACAGAGGTGGGGAGCCAATTGAAAACTCCAACAGCTTTCTGTGTATTCCTTTTGATATTTTATCAGTAAGATTTTGATAGTTACACAAGAACCACATGTTGATGTTATGTGCTAGTACCAAGCAGAGATATCAATGACTGTAACTGATGAAATAACTAAATATCAACAGTAAAAGGACCTCCAAGATGGTAAAAAAAGAACATCACAGAGGGGGGAAAATGAGTTGCTGGCCAACATATAAACAAGAATTTGACTCTGTTTATTTCTTCCTTCCTTCAGATATATTGGAGAATTGCTTTGTGCCTTGTACCTCTCATGGTCCAATTTAATATCTTCCTGTTTTTTAGAAGATGGTTTATGCAGCTTATTGGAATATTTCCAGGAAAAGACTGAGAAGTGGGGGGAAAGAAAGACGGAGAGAGAGAAAGGGAGAGGGAGGGAGGGAGGAAGGAAGGAGGATGAAAGGAAGGAAGGAAGGAAAAGAATCTCACAGAAATATAAGGCTCAGTACATAATAATATCCTTGGCAAAAGCTTTCCAAGGCTTCCACTCCTGTCTTAAATTCTATTTATTCTGTTACAAAAGATGTTGTCAAAATAGTGATCCTTGAGAATGAAGATCTTTATTTTGCCCCCAAATCAGTATATCAGAGAAAGAGCAGTGCAAATTTCCCTGAACTCTTGTGTTTATTTTCAGCCCTAACTTGATCTCCCTTAGAGAGTACAAAGCCAATCAAGAGAATTTCTGAAGCTCAACAACAAAAGACCTATCACTTTACAGATTGTCCAGACCTCTCCCACGGCACACCAGAGCAGTGGCATTGCTCAGGCACATTCTCACTAGTTGTGAAACACTAGAGGAAAATGACTGGAAGATGGGGGTTTGAACCCCACGTATGGTTACCATATGTTATATCAAGCCAAAGAATCTACCAAAATCCTTTCTGCTTCAAGGATGGAGATGTCATCTCCTGCTTCAGTCTGCATTCAGAAACCACTGCAGGCTCTCAGACAAGCAGCAATGCAGAGTGAATACCTATCTCCTTCCCAGATTTTTCTCAGGTTTCTTAGGAAGAGTTCAAAGCTTCACCCTTACTGTATGAAATCTAAATGCGGAGATCCCCAAGTTGCCCTTACTCCCCACCTCTAAAATGTACCCCTGCTTCAGCAGTGTGTGGTGTAAATGCTATTCTACCTGTTTAGGGGTGAGTTTTTGTGATCTGCTGTGTATGACCTAAAGATGTTGATCATACATCGGCATTGCCCAGGGCGTTCTCAGAGAGCAGGAACTGAATCTCTACACAGATATATCTTGCTTTTTAAAAATCCCATATGTAAAAATGCCAGCAAAGATAAGTCTTTGCACCAGAAGACATCTTGGGGATCATTTTATCTAAATTCCTCATTTACAGGTTCACTTATTCATTCATCTAACAAATATTTATTAATCCCAGAATTTCCCAAAGACTTTAAATGACTTCCTCAGAGAAACTAAATATGTTGCTCAGTGTTGCAAAGAAATTTAAAAAGAGTTTGAAATACTGTATGGTATCATTTATATGTGGAATCTTTAAAAAAAAAAAAACCCTCTCATAGAAACAGAAAGTAGAATTGCGGTTGCCAGGGGCTGGGAGTGGAGGGGAAATGGGGAGATATAGGTCAAAGGGTACTAACTTGCAGTTATAAAGTGAGTAAGTTCTGAGGATCTAATGTGCAGCATGGTGACTATAATATCGTATTGTATAGTACTTAAAATTTGCTGAGAGTAGATCTTAAGCATTGTCACCACACACACACAGAGTTCACTATGTAAGGTGATGTATGTATTAATTAACTAGATATTGGTAATCCTTTCACAGTGTATACATATATCAAATCATCACATTGTACACTTTAAATACATACAATTTTATTTGTCAATTATTCCTCAATGAAGCTGGACATTTTTTTTAAATAAAGAGAGTTTAAAGTTTCCTAAATTATCATCCATATTATTTCAACTCCTCCAGTGCTGAATTATTGGTATTTTCAGGCCAATCAAATCAAAGCAAATATTAGAATTTTTTAAAATTGAGATATAATTGACACATAACATTGTATTAGTTTTAGGTGTACAACATAATAATTTGATAATGTATATATTGCCAAATGATTACCACAATAAATTTAGTTAACATCCATCACCATACATAGTCATAATTTTTTGTGTGTGATGAAAACTTTCGAGATCTACTCTCAGCAACTTTCAAGTATACAATACAGGATAGTCACCAAGCTGTGCATTTTATCCCCAGGACTCTTTGTGTTGTAACTGGAAGTTTGTACTTTTTGACCACCTTCACCCATTTTGTCCACCCTCATCTCCCACCCTTGGCAACAACCAATCTATTCTCTGTACCTATGAGTTCAGTTTTTTGTGGTTTTTTTAGATTCTACACATAAGTGAGATCATACAGTATTTATCTTTCTCTGTCTGATTTATTTCACTTAGCATAATGCCCTCAAGGTCCATCCATGTTGTTGCAAATGGTACGATTTCATTCTTTTTTTTAAGGCTGAAAAATATTCCATTGTATATATATACCACAATTTCTGTATCCATTCATCTGTCAATGGACACTTAGGTTGTTTCCATGTCTCACTTATTGTAAATAATGCTGCAATGAATATGGGGGTACAGATAACTTACAAAATAGTCATTTCATTTCCTTTGGATAAATACCCAGAGGTGGAATTGCTGGATCATATGCTAGTTCTATTTTCAATTTTTTAAGGATCCTCCATACTGTTTTACATAGTGACTGCTCCAATTTACATTCCCACCAACAGTGCATGGGGATTCCCTCTTCTCCACATCCTAGCCAACACTTGTTATTCTTGTCTTTTTGATAATAGTCATTCTGACAGGTGTGAGGTGATATCTCATCGTGGTTTTGATTTGCATCTCTCTGATGATTAGTGATGTTAAGCACCTTTTCATGTACCTGTTGGCCATTTGCGTGTCTTCTTTGGAAAAATGTCTGTTCAGGTCCTCTGCTCATTTTTTAATCAGATTGTTTGATGTTTTTTTCTACTGAGTTGTATGAGATCTTCATATATTTTAGATGTTAACCTCATATCAGATATATGATTTGCAAATATTTTCTCCCATTCCATAGGTTACCTTTTCATTTTGTTGATGGTTCCTATTGCTATGCAGAAACGTTTTAGTTTGATGTAGTCTCACTTTATTTTTGCTTCTGTTACCTTTGCTTTTGGTGTCAAATCCGAAAACTCATTGCCAAGACCAACGCTAAGGAGCTTACCTTCTATGTTTTCTTCTAGGAGTTTTATGGTTTCAGATCTTATATTCAAGTCTTTAATCCATTTTGAGTTGATTTTTGTGTATGGTATAAGATAGGGGTCCAGTTTCATTCTTTTGCATGTGGTTGTCCAGTTTTCCCAAAACCATTTATTGAAGAGATTATCATTTCCCCTTTGTATATTTTGGCTTCTTTGTCATAAATTAATTGATCATATATGTGCGGGTTTATTTCTGGGCTCTTCATTCTTTCATTGATGTATGTGTCTGTTTTTATGCCAGTACCATACTGTTTTGATCACTATAGTTTTGTAATATAGTTTGAAATCAGGAAGACTGATGCCTCCAGCTTTGTTCTTCTTTTTCAAGATTGCTTTGGTTATTCAGGGTCTTTTGTGGTACCATACAAATTTTAGAATTGTTTGTTCTATTTCTGTGAAAAATGCCATTGGAGGAAATGTTTGTCTTTAGTCCCCCAATATCAGTCCTTAAGATGCCTCCCTGCATTTTTTCTCCTTTTTTTAAATTCATCATAGTCTCTATTCCCAGACTCTTGTTTCTCCTCAGTGGCAAAATGCATATGGGATTAATCATATATAGCAGGGGTGGTAAAGTTTTTCTGCAAAGGGCCAGATATTTTAGGCTTATGGACCATACACTCTCAACTACACAACTCTGCCATTGTAGCACAAAAGCAGCCACAGACAGTAAAGCAAATGAATAGGCCGTGACTGTGTTCTGATAAAACTTTATTTATAAAAACAGGCTGAAGGCCAGATTTAGCCTGTGGGCTGTAGTTGGCTGACACTTGATATAGACTATATTACCTGGGAGTATACCAATTAATTCACCATCTTTCCCAGAAGATAAATTGCCTTTTTCTCCAATTATAATTCTCGTCTCTTGATGAAATCCCTAAGGTAGGACTCTCCAATAGAACTTTCTGCCATGATGGAAATGTTCTATATCTGTGCTATCCAATATGATCACAACTAGCCACAAGTGACTACTGGGCACTTGAAATGTGGCTAGATAACTGAGGAACTGAACTTTATATTTTATTTAATTATCATTAATTCGAATTGAAGTAGCCCCATGTGGCTAGTGGCTACCCTGTTGGGCAGTGCAGCCTTAAGGAGTAATGAAGACCATCAGGTACTCTTTTAGACAGATCCAAAATATCGGAGGGTCTACTGTTCCCTCAAGTCACAATGTGCAGATAAGTACCTACACCATTAGGCCTATGACCAGCCTTGGCCATTTCAAAGTCATTCTTCTTTATGCAAAATAATGTTTTTAAGATAACTCTCTCAGTATAAAAAGTATAATTTAATTCATAAGTTTTGTATTTTTAAACAACTTTTTATGAACCCATCAATTGGATTAAATGTGTGACACCTTTCTTTCTCTTGATATAACATTGTGTGAAATTTGAGTTAATAAATAAATTGCACCTACAATTGTAAGAGCTGAGGAATTATCATTGCCTTCAATGTGCTCATTACCTAGCTGAAAATACAGGCACAAAAACAAATCAGTATGATACAATATTGTAAATTCTCTAATAAAGGTAGATATTTCATTAATAGGAACACGGAACAACTAAACAGCCTGGGAATGGATGAATCAGAGAAGACTAAAAAGAGCAGGAGACATTTGATTTGGGCATTGGCCAGGAATAGAGAGGAAAAGTATTTCAGGAAAAGGGAACAGCATTAGCAAAGTCACATAAATGAGTCATGCATACTAGTTTGGAGAGTGATGAGTAATCTAGTATGACTAGGAACATTGGATGTAGAGCAGGAATGGCTAGAGATAAATTCAGAAAGGTAGGCTAGGACCATATTGAAAAAGCAACTGTATGTTTGGAAAATACATTGCAGGCGCTGAGGTGTTATCATAGGTGTTAGAACCCAAGGGGTGATGTACTTAAGATCTTTGTTATAATTTTGGAAGCAGTGTGAAAGAGAGTTTACAAAGATTGGAGGCACAGACAGTGTACAAATAAAAGCTTTGTATTAATTTTTAATGCTGAAGATAGAGATTAAGAAGATCATACATCACTGGATTAATGATCATGAATGTTACCCCAAAACTTGTTAAAACATAGATCAGAGGTCACAAGCTTTGGTTGTCAGACCAAATTTAGCCCACAGATATGTTTTGTTCATCTTACAGTGTTCTTTTAATATTTTGATTTGGTTGCCAATATTTATATATCAGAGGATTTTACATGAAAATCCAGATTTCTCTTTAGAATGTCCATTTCCTTTAAAAACTCATAAGATTGGACAACACTAGGCCTACATTGTGTCATGGCAAAAATCAGAGGTTATTGGGTTGTAGCCACTGATCTCTGCCCACAGAGCAGCCCCTCTTTAGTTTTCCATGGTCCCTACCACTTCCTATTACTTGCCTTCTAGCTGGTTTTGCTCATTTATAATACCTGCCTGGCCCCAAAGGCATTTGAGTTTTTTTTACCCCAACTTAAGAAAGTTGATTTGCTTGAAAGTTTAAAATTTCATTTGGTTTCAGAAACTTCTTCTATGAATATTATCATCTACAATACTTACTATGTTTTTATTCTAACCACAATGACTTAAAAATGTTGCTTTCTTTAAAACATTCAACACTCCCAACCTTTTCATTGATTTAGACATAGCCATCCTTCTTGAATAGTTCATCTCAAAAATAGAAGAAAGAAATGATCAACTAAAGAACCGGAAAATAGATATTGGACCTTAGCCTTAAGCAGCTATGTTGCTTCTTCTGTTGGACATTGTACAGTTGGCAAGTCTTAGGCCCAACTGGCTTTCTCGAGATGACTTGTACCCCATATCTGTATGTGCCATCTTCTCTGTGACCTCCTGGCAAGTACAGAAAGACAATTGTCAGGATTTGGCCAATCCTGAAGCTTGGGCTTGGTGCTAGCTGGGAAAAGCCCCCAGTTATTTTAAAATTCTGATAAACTCATCCATTTTGAGATAATCTTTCTAGTTGGAGGTGAGAGGTTTTTATCAGCTTAGTATCAATTTAGATGCGAATAATGAACAATATTAGTGTAGGTCAAATTGGTATTAATTGTAAACTGGAGAAGTTGTGGTACACCAAGGGCTTGACTGAATAGATGCTATAGCTTTGATGACCTGCTGCTTGCCAAATAACAAGATGCCCATAAATGACAGTCAGTGATTGGTGACGTATTTTCTTCTTGATTTGTAAAACTGCTAGCATACATGTCCACGTGTTTTTTTAGGACAATTTCTATTGAACAAAATATTGGGGAAAAGTGAAACATGCTTTTCATGTGTTGGTATAAAGCCTCTATGATCTTACACAGAACAGTATAAAACCACATTTGCTATAAGAAGTCTGTATTCATTTGGAGGCTCATAAAGTGGGGAGGAGATGACACTCTGAAATCACGAATACTTCTCATTGTGATTACAAGACCACAGGGACAGGGGAGTGAGGAAGGTTATGAGGAACCATTTCCTCCCTGTCTTTCACTAAGAGTTTAGTATGTCTTTCTCTGCCCAGTTCTGAAAATGAGGGCCAGATTAGGGGACAGAAATTGTTTCAGTGTGTGGATTCCTATCCTGGAACCAGAGGAAATCATGATATTTAAACCCTAGATCCTACCCTTAGACCACATTTTGAGAGAGAGGATTCTGTCAAGCCCTCCGTTCTATAAACCCTCACAAAGCACTTCAGGGAACCCTCCAGAGCTGCTGAGCCCCCGGAGGCACAGCAATGAGGCGGTTGTCTCCACTCCAGGTTCAGAACTTGGATCCCATATGGCTCTTCCTTGAGCTGCTGATACTGGGCAGTTAGGGGAAGAAGGTTGTTTTGCTAGCTAGCACTAAAAATTACTCCTTCCTCAGCTTTACTGAGCTAATGCAGCCAATCAAATGCTTAGAAAAAATTCTTGCCATGGCTAAATGGCAGGTAGCCAAAGAGGATAAAAAATCAAGAAGTTGGGGGTCCAGGACAGCATCTCTGAGGCATAAGCCTAATTCTGCAACCTGAATTTTACCTAGAAGCCTTAGAAGTCTCTAGGGTAACGCACAGAACTATAGCATTTATGTTGCCAAAGACACCTGCCTTCCGTGCTTAATAAGTTCTTGTTCGCCTTAAAGGAAAAAAACAAAACAAAACACCTACACACACACAAATCCTCCCTCCATCCACACTTCTCTTCTTACCAACCTCAGTCTTATTTAAACAAATTCATTTTCCCTGGTCACAGGGAGCCCATATTAGATTTTGCTTTGGGACTATTTTCTAAATCAAGACAATTTGATGTAGTGTTTTGACTCAGAAGATGTTTGAGTATAGGCATCTTCCATCAGCCATTTTGAAGCAAACTATCAAAAAATCTCCAAGCATAGCTCTTAATACCAAATAATATGCATCCCTTACTCTACCCCCAACCCATCTATCATAGAGGACTTTCTACTTTGTTCATTTCAATGTTGTGTGGATTTTAGGTGGACATACACTACAAACTCTCTTAACCAACCTCCACTCAGCAAAATGGTCCAGTGAGCGGACCTTCTGAATTCCCTCTGCAAACCTTACTGGTTGATGCCCACAGCACATTGAATGCTTAGGTTGTGCTCACCAAGAGCCAGCTGCACAAGTCCCCCAACTGTTATGTCAGTTGTATTTATTTTAATTATACGTTAATAATTTAAAATAAACCATTTTAAATATGAGTGTGAAAAGAGAGTTATTTCTATGAAAACTAAGTTGAGTGTTTGGAAAGACTTCATAAAAGCAAGTTACACACACACAAAAAAAAACCAAAACCAAACAATAAAATTAGGTGAGAAGAAACAAGTGCAAAAGATGTGGGATGGTGGAGTGTAGTTCATAAAAATTTAGAAGTTTTCCATATTGCTTCATGAAAATCTCTAATCTCTCTCTCTACTTTAAATAAACTGAAACTGCATTTTGGAATTATGGGAAGAAATGCCAAGGAGAACTCCAATCAGCAAATCCACTTTCAGTGGAGAGCCTTGCTTCTGTATCAAAAAATTGGTGCATGAATGTACTTTTATATGTTTTAAGTTAAAATAAAATGTTTAAGATATGCGTGTATCACTTTTATGTGCCCGGCTTTCACCACCTTTTTCAATTCATCAACCAACTACAAGTCTCAGGGACATCAGATAGGAGGATTTTTAATGTATTATATTCATAAAATTTTATTTTAAGTACATGTTCCTAAAGTTTTTTATAACTAGGTTAGCCTTTTAGATAGCAATCCCCTTACCCATAATCATCCCTATAGAAGAGTTTTATTGTATTAAATATAACATATATAATACTAGGAGTGCTTAAAAAAAAAAGGGTCAGAAACTTAAAAAAGACTTTCCTGCGTAGTAAGGAACTGAGGAAAGTAATCACACTGTGGCTCAAAGAGTCTATCATCAGCATTTTAAACTTTCAAGGCTTAATCCAAGAATTTGAAGTACAGTCCACACAAGATACAAGTGAATTCTCTAAAACCATTAGCCATTTGGCTTATAAGGTCTGCTGGCCCTTCCTGAAATGTACATATGTCATATGCATTTTGAACACCTTATGATGCTGAAGTCCTGGTCTACTCACTACATTCCTTGTCCCATCTCTGGGACTCGCCCTCACTGTATTTCACCCTACTCCTCAGAGTAAGACTCAAAAATGAGGTGTCTCCGTATTACTTGGTAACTTTCTTTTTCTATCATTTTAACCATTTTTAAGTGTATAATTCAGTGACATTAAGTACATTCACAATATTGTGTAACTATCACCACTATTTCCAGAATTTTTCATCATCCCAAGCAGAAACTCATACCCTTGCAGCATTATTCACAATAGCTAAGACATGAAACAACCTAAGTGCCCATCAATGGATGAATGGATAAAGAAGATGCAGTATATAAATACAATGGAATATTATTCAGCCATAAAAAAAGAAGGAAATCCTGCTGTTTGCAACACCATGGATAAACTTGGAGGACATTATGCTATGTTAAATAAGACAGACAGAGAAAGGCAAATACTATACAAACCTCACTAATATGTGAATCTAAAAACTTTAAACTCATGGAAACAGAGAGTAACAGTGGTTGCCAGAGGCTGGGGGGTGAGGGAAATGAGGAGATGTTGGTCAAAATGTACACCTTTCAGTCATAAGATGAATAAGTTCTGGGGATCTAATGTACAGTATGGTCACTATAGTTAATAATACTGTATTGTACACTTGAAATCTGTTAAGAAAGTAAATCTTAAGTGTTCTCACCACACACACAAAAGATGGTAACTATGTGAGGTGATGGATATGTGCTAATTAACTTGATTGTGATAATCATTTCATAATATATCTGCATATCAAATCATCATGTTGCACGTGTGACATACACAATTAAATATACACAATTTTTATTTGTCAATTACATCTCAATAAAGCTATAAAAAACATTTAAAATTTTTCTAAAGAAACTGTACCCATTAAACAATAATTCCCATACCTCATCTGCAGCTCCTACTAACCACCATTCCACTTTCTATCTCTATGAATTTAGCTATTCTAGGTACCTCATATAAGTGGACTCTTACAATATTTGTCCTTTTGTATCTGGCTTATTTCACCTTGGCATAATATTTTTAAGGTTCATCCATGTTATAGCACGTGTCAGAATTTTATTCCTTTTTATGGCTGAATAATATTTTATTGTATTTATACACCACATTGTATTTATCCATTAATCTGTTGATGGACATTTGCTTGTTGCTTTATAACTTTTTAAAAGTTGAAAGTTATATAGTTTGTTTTGTTTTGTTGTATTTTTTAGGCAAAATCAAATTATCATATCAAAGTGTTCTCATTAAGAAAAAAAAATCCCTGGATAAGAGTGGCTGAGTCAGAACAGCCACAGCCACAGTGACATGCTATGTGTTATGAGCTGAACTGTGCCCTTTATATATTGAAGCCCTAACCCCCTGGACCTCAGAATGCAACTACATTTCAAGATAGAGTCTTTAAACTGGTAATTAAGTTAAAATGAAGTCCAGGATGGGCCTCATTTCAATATGACTAGTGTCATCACAAGAAGAAGAGATTAGGACACAGACACACAGAGGGAAGACCATGTGAGGACACAGGGAGAAGAACGCCATGTATAAGGCAAAGAGAGACACCTCAGAACCAACCCTACTGACACCTTGAACTTCTAGCCTCCACAATTGCAAGAAAATAAATTTGTGTTGTTTAAGCCACCCAGTCTGTGGTACTTTGTTATGGCAGCCCTAGCAAACTAATACATCATGTCTCACAAATTTGACTATTTATGACCTTGCACCACCATGACCTTAGAGGCTAATAGTAATGAAATCCTTGCTTTTCCATGAGGCCTTTCCAGACCCCTTCAGTCAGGGAGACTTTCTCTTCATTCATTCTTTCTTCAGCACCAGACACTGATATTAGCACCTGCCTAATAAGAGAAAAATATATATATACATAAAAATCTCTGAGCTCAGAAAGTCTACATTCTAGTCAGGGGTGGTGCATGAGGTGGAGGAGACAGATGAAAAACAATAAAAATAATAATCAAGTAAATTATATTGTATGTTAGGAGATGATAAATGTGATGGGAAAATTAGAAGAGAATAAGGGGGATTGATAGTGAGGAAGGTAGAATAGTTGTATTTTAAAAAGTGCTGCCAGGGTAGGTTTTTTTGAGAAAATAGCATTGGAGCAAAGACATTAGGAGATGAGGAAGGGAGCAATGAAGATATTTGGGGGAAGAGAGATCCAGGCAGAAGGAGCAGCCAGGAGAAAGCCCTAAAGACAGAGCATGTTCCTTCTTCAAGGAACCCAAAGAAGACCAGTGGTTGGTGCAGCACAAGTCATTGGAGAATAGGAGGAGATGAGGACAGAGAGGTAACAGGACCATGGAGACCACCTTAAGGACTTTGGCTTTTCCTCTGAGTAAAATCTGGGGCTATTGCAAGGTTTTGAGCAAAAGAATGACATGATCTAATTTACAGTTTTCAAAGGATCACTCTGGATGCTGTGTTATAGGATCAAGTGGCAAGAGAAGAAATGGGGAGACCAGCTAGGAGACTATTGAAATGATCCAGGCAAGAGATGATAGGGTCAAGGTGGCTTGGACAAAGACAGTAGCAGTGGTGAAAAGAGGTGTAATTCTACTTTAAGGGAGACCCAACAGAATTTAGTGATTTGATATAGAATGTGAGAAAAATAGAAGTAGTCAAGAATGACTCCAAGGTTTTGGGGCTGAGTGCATGAAAGTACTGAGGAAGGTAGAATAGTTGTATTTTAAAAAGTGCTGCCAGGGTAGCACCTGCACTGAGGTGGCCATAGTCTGAGATAGGAAAGAGTGGAGGTAGTGTAGATTTGTAGGGTGTGAGTGAGAGTCGGGGTTAGGAATTCAATTTTGGACACACGGAGTTTGAGGTGTCTATTAAACATCCAAGTAGAAATGTTAAGTAAGCCATTGAATACAGTGATCTAGATTTCAGGAGAGAAAAAAGAAATATAAATATGTCAGTATTTAGCCTATAGTGATATTTAAAGTCATGGGACTGGAGAAGACCACCAAGGAAGTGAGTACAGATAAAGAATGGAAGACCACAAGGTCTAAGCCTTGGGACACTTCAACATTAAGACATTTTCTTTGCCCTATTCCCTTGCTGGATCCCATTTATATTTATCTTTAATAAATTATGCATTTACCACAATCTGCCTTATATGAATAATTGTATTATATCTTCCCTACTAGATTATAAACTCTCAGAGTGCAGGGATATCTAAATATCTTCATGTCCCTAGAATATATGTCCTACAGATTCTGTTTCTCTGGTGTCCCCTGACATATGTTTGTATGCACGTGTAAGTATTAAGAGATTTATTGCAAGGAATTGGCTCACAAGATTGTGGGGACTGGCTAGGCAGGTCCAAAATCTGTAGGGCAAGAAAGGCAGGTTGGAAACTCTCAGACAGTTTACAGGCAGAATTTCTCCTTCCTGAGCAAAACCTCAGTTCTATTCCCAGGCCATTTACATGATTAGATCAGGACCACCCAGATTATCTAGGATAATCTCCTTTACATAAGGTCAACTAATTATAGACTTTAATCACATCTATAAAATACCTTCAACTGCAACACCTAGATTAATATTTGATTGAATAACTGGGTACTATAGCCTAGCCAAGTTAACACATAAAACTGGCCATCACAGGGCTAATTGAAAATAAAGAATCCACTGGTTGTAATAACTGTAAATTAAGTAATCTACTTCAGGACCTAATCTCTGTAACATTTACTAGCCCTACAAATGCCAGGCACAGTGGCAGGTACAGTTGCAGACGTGAATAACTCAAACTCCCTGCCCTGGGTGAGCACACGGGCTGGGAGGACAGACGAACACACAAACTCTCACAGTAAGTTAGGGCAGAGGAGTGGTCATCCACGTAACGCAGTGCACCCACAGAGAAAAGTCTAAAGACACCAATGAGCTTTATTCAAGGATGGAAAACAAACTGATTCTTCAAGGAAAGAGCCAGTAGAGATTATTAGGAAGATAATATGCCAAAAGCCCTTCCCAGTAAAGGAATGGTGAGGTCAGTGTTGTTACTGGGAGAATGTGTTAGGGGAGGGGACTATATTACAGAATTGTTTCTATTTTTCTCTTTCCCATTTATATATTTAAAGAGAAAGACTCCAGTGTTTTTGAAAAGAGGGGAGAGATTAAATCTATGATCTGGACAAATCTATTTTCAATAATTGACAAGTGGCTTTAATTATAACAGTTTGTATTTATAGAACACCTGTCCCCCAAAGCATTGAATTATCATTTTAGTGTATTTAAATCAAACTATAGGTCCCTAAGGTATAGACTTATCTTCCATAGAAAAGAAAAATAATTGTGCTTAATAATGATTTTTTGTAAAGAAGTATTTAACATAGTTACAGTATAGTTTTTCGATTTCAATAACATGTATTACTTGTTTTTCTTATTGCAAAAATCCATATATATTCATTGTAAAAAACTTAGAAATACTGACAAATAAAGGGAAGAAAATAAAATGACTATAATGTCAACTCCTTGAGATATTACTGTTAACATTTTTGCTGTATGTCCTTCCCATATTTTCTCTAAGCATATAATTTCATAAGAATGTTATTAGTTATTAAATATATGAACACAGTAAGCACATTTTGTAATGAGCTTTCTTCCTTTAGCAATAAACTATTAACATCTTTCAATATTGTTATACAGTATTCTACAAAATCCTTTTTAATGGCTGCAGAGTGTTCTATTGTAGGAATGTTCTTTATCCAATTTCCTACTTTGGGGACATTTTGGTGGATTCCAGTTTTTTACTATTAAAACAAGGCTACTATTACCATCCTTATAGCCACATTGCTTCAAAAAAATCTTGATTATTTCCCTAAAATACATTTCTAGAAGTATGTTTGCAGAGTTAAAGAATATGCAAAAAAATTAAGTTTTTTGCCAACTATTACCAAACTGCTCCAGAAACATTGCCTGCGTATGTTTCAGTGACCCTTTCTCATATCATATTTATTTTAATCTTTGCCATTTATACATGTTAAAACACCACATTTTAATTTTAATTCTTATTTCTTGGATAATTAGTAGATAGTAAAATAGTATCAACCCTCAAAGAGCCCATTTTCTGGCAGGAGAGATGTCTTACAATTAAAACATAATTTATGTAAATATATTTAAATGTGTATTGTATATAAATCCAATTCACACTTCCTAATATTTTGCATCACTTTGTTCAGCCACACTAGTCTTGGCTGTTTGTCCCACATGCCAAACATCCTCTTCTAACCCTACACCAAAGCCTTTAAGCTTGCAGGTTTCCCTTCCTGGGATATTCTTTCTCCAAATTATCACATGCGTGATTCTCTCATTTTATTTTTTTAAATTCCCCCCATCACTCTGCAACCCCTCACCCAGCTTTATCTTTCTTCATGGGACTTATTATTACCAATCATAAAATTAGATATCTATGTGTTCATCATCTTCAACTACCTCTCCAACTGGTACATAAGCTCAATAAGGACAGGATCTATGTTTTATTTGCTCCCATTTTCCTAGCACCTAAGACACTAGGTGCTCCACAAATAAACACACTTATGTCTGTTTAGCACTGAACAGAAGAGAGATTTCAAGCCAGTTATCCTTGCACTAGACTTTTGAAAAGAATTTAAAGAAGATATGCCAGATCATCCCACTGATTGGCTGAATTTATTACTTCCAAGGTGAATATATTACACTTCTGACACTTCTTCCCATACCAGTTAGTAGTATAATATTCATTAAATACCAAGAAGCCCAAAGATTAATAAAGCAGAAGAATTTTAATGAACTAACATCTGGTATGCAGGTCTTCAACTGGTTTCCAGAGGTGATCATCTTAACAGTTCTGCAAATCAGTGTGCATTGAGAGAAGCGATAAGTATTTACTTTAACCTATCCATCTTAAGCAATTTTACAGTCTTTTAAAAGGGATATTTATTTAAAATTCAATTAATAAAACACTAAGTCTGTTTAAATTAGCCCCTTGAAAAAGATTGGCCCCCACATATGACTTATTTGACATATCTATCTTGATTTCAGGATGATTTCCATTTTCAAGTTAAAGTCACAGGACATGGGTAGGAAAAGTAGTAATGAATTTCAAATCAAAATAACTGGGCCCTGCTCTTGATTCCTCAACATAATAATTGTTTAACCTTGGGCAAATCATCTAATCTCTCATTCTCAGTTTCCTGGCCCAATGATGTAAATAACAATACACACTGTCAGGGTTGCTGTAGAAATTAACAGAAATAATTCATTTTTTAAAATTTGAAACCTTTAGAGTGCTAATAAATATTTGGATGATATCAGTATAATAATAATGATAACGGCTTTTTCTCTCAATTATTGATTCAAAATCCAAACCATAGTAGTTTGCCATCCAACAAGGGAGAATACTTTGATTAAAAAAAAAAAAGAAATATTTCAAAATGTATACTCAGAATGGATTTTTTTAAAAGTCCAAAAAATTAAGTAGAAAAAAATCTCCCATGATGTCTCCAAAGCACTTTCAGAAACATCTACTAAAATTGCCACCAGACTAGTGAAGTGACTAGTGTGGATTAAAATATTGATTTAAAATAAAGAAATGTTCATCCTTGAAATCTTAGAAAACTTCATTCATGGAATATAATAGAAGATGGTACCTCAAAGGGGAAAAAAGTCTGCCTAATTCTTATCCTAAAACCATCTAAACTTAGGTACTTACGTACCTGGATAATATCTAGTCCCTCAAACCAAACCATCAATCCCCACTTTATCTTTTATCTCAGCATTATGTAGGGTAAAAAAATGAGAGAAAATATTGCTAAAAGCAGTACATTTACATCCATCACAAAATGATCATACCACTTTCCTTGTAGCCCAAAGTGCATTTAATGTAATTGAAGAGAGAGAGGAAAATGAATTAAAAGGAATAGGGATTATTTGTCTTTTCAAAAATATAACTGAGGGAGCTTTCCACTTCTGTCCAGGATGGAAGAACAGGAAACAGACTTCCCCCACCCCCCACCCCCGCTAGAAACAACTGAAAAACCAGACAAAATATATGAAGCGATGGTTTTTATTCCATTGGATGTTACTGACAAAGGACAGAGATCTCTGAAAGGTGAGAAACCAACAAGGTGAGCCCTACAGTTGTTTCAGTATATTTCCTTAAGAGAATTTCCAGGCCACGACACAGAGAAAGGGACTGCGAGGAAATCTTGGCTGTTTACCTGAGTTGAGCAGACTTTGCTGAGAGTCTAGAGAGGCCAAGACAGCTTGGGTTCCCTGGGCAGAGTACTGGAGAGGAGAGAGCTGCGCAAAAGGAGAACTTTAGGATATCTGTAGAGGATTCTCCTCATGACTTCAGCTGAGTACTGATCAGAACCTGTTTGTGAGGTAATTACCCAAGACTGGGGAAAGAACTACCGATAGAATTAAAGAAAACAATCCTGGGAGCTAACTGAGAGCTGAAACTAGTCCCCGTTCCCACCAGCTAGAAGAGAAGAACTTATACAGGCATACCTCAGAGACATGGCAGGTTCTGTTCCAGACCACCTCAGTAAAGTGAATATCGCAATAAAAAGAGCCACACGAATATTTTGGTTTCCCAGTGCATATAAAAGTTATGTTTACACTATACTGTAGTTTATTAAGTATGTGACAGCATTATGTCTAAGAAAACAATGTACATACCTTAATTTTTAAAACTTTATTCTTAAAAAATGCTAACCATCATCTGAGCCGTCAACAAGTTGTAATCTTTTCACTGGTAGAGGGTCTTGCGAAAAATGCAATATCTGTGCAGCACAAAAAAGTGAAGTGCAATAAAGCGAGGTATGCCTATAATTCAGAGCTTCAATAGACACCTCTGAAAGTTTTGCTTCAGTAATGGGGCAAAATTAGCTCTAGATTAAATGCAGCTTTGCTCCCACCTAAAGAAGCTCAAGTGCAAGACCAAAGAGGTTCAAACCATTTCCAAGTAACTTAACTGCACCCCAGAACAAAGGGCAAGAATATTATAGGAATAAAGAAATCAAGAAGATGGAATTCTCAATGTCTAACATGCAAATAAAAATTACCAGGCATGTATAGAAGCAATATATATGTATATATATATGACCCACAATAATGATAAAAATCAATGAATTGAAACAAACCTAGAAATGACACAGATGATAAAATTATAAACAAGGCCGTTAAACTAGTTATGATAACTGTATTCCACATGCTTAGGAAGCTAGAAGAAAGATAGACTATGTTAAGCAGAAACATAGAAGATGAAAAAAAAAAGGAGACCCAAATCAAACTTATAAAAATGAAAACTACTAAGTATGAGATGAAAAATACACTGACTAGGATGAACTGCTGTTTAGGCATTGCAGAAAAAAAGATAGTGAGAGGGGCTGGCCCTGTGGTGTAGCGGTTAAGTTCATACACCCCACTTCAGCGGCCCGGGGTTTGTGGGTTCATATCCTGGGCACAGACCTACACACTGCTCATGAAGCCATGCTGTGGCAGCATCCCACATACAAAGTAGGGGAAAATTGGCACAGATGTTAGCTCAGCGACAATCTTCCTCAAGCAAAAAAGAGGAAGTTTGACAACAGATGTCAGCTCAGGGCCAATCTTCCTCACCAAAAAAAGACAGTGAACTTGAGGCCTAGGAATAGAAACAATCCAAAATGAAACTCAGACGGAAATATTTTCTTAAATGAACAGATCAGTCAGCTGTGGAGCCACATCAAGCAGTAGAATATACTTGTAATTGGAGTCCTTAAAGGGAATAATAAAAAAAATTGGAAAAAATAATGGCTGAATGTTTTTCAAACTTTATGACCATTTTAAACCACAGATCCAAGGTGTTCAATGAACTCCAAGCACAAGGAACATGAAGGAACATGCACAGGACACAGCTCAATCAAATAATTTACTAAACGGTAAAAGAAAATATAAAAAGAAGCCAGTACAAAAAAAAAGACACATTATGTACAGAAAAAATAAGAACGACAGCAGATTACTTGTTGAAAATAATGCAAGTAAGAAGAGAGGAGCAACATCTTTAAAGCACAGAAATTTTAAAAAAACTGGCATACTGGAAACCTTGACCCAGTAAAACATCTTTCAAGAAAGAGGCAAAATAAAGACTTTTTAGACAAAAGGTGAAAGAATTTATCAGTAGCAGACTTGCACTAAAACAAATGTCAAAAGAATTTCTTGCTTTTTCACTTTCAGTCCCAAGTGCTTCGGGAACTGAGCGGGCTTCGGGGCAAACATGGCCAAGCGCAAGGACCGCACCAAGTACAACCGTTAGTCCTGAAAACGACACAGAAACCGCATTGGGAAACTGCGATCGCAAACGTATGAATCTCTTAGGGCGGATGGACACCAAGTTCCTGAGGAACATGTGCTTTGCGAAGAGGCATAAGAAGGGCCTGAAGAGGATGCAAGCAAACAACGCCAAGGCCATGAGTGCACCTGCTGAGGCTGTGCAGGCTCTCATAAACCCCAAGGAGGTCAAGCCCGAGATCCCAAACGGCGTCAGCCTCAAGCTTGATGGACTTGCCTGCACTGCTCACCCCCAGTTGGGGAAACATGCTCCGTACTCATGCTGCATCACCAAGGATCTCAGGCTCTGCTGAACAAAGACTATGCCTGTGGCTCCAACTCCAGCTCACGCTCCCAAAGGTGCCCAGGCCCCCATGATGCCTCCAAGGTAGAGGCCACTGTCTGCCCACGGGAGGAGGGAAGGATTGTTATGGCCCCTCAGCTGCTGCCTGCCTGGGACGGGTGTCCTCCTGTGCTATTTGTACAAATAAACCTGAGGCAGGAAAGAAAAGAAAGGAATTTCTTCAGGCAGAAGACAATAATACCAGATGAAAATCTGGATCTAGACAAAAGAACAAAGGGCATCAGAAATGGCAAATATCTGGATAAACAGAAAATAATTTTTATTCAAAACTTTTAAAAATCATCGACTATTTAAAACAACATAGTATGGGACTTATGACATATGTAGAAGTAAATTATGTTACTGCAATAAGGCAAAGAGCAGGAGGGGAAAAATGGAAATACTCTATTGTATCTTTCTTACACTATACGTGGAGGGATATTTTATCACTTGAAGGTAGACAGCAATACATTAAAGATATAAAATAAACCCTAAACAATCACTGAAATAACACAACAAAGAGTTATAGCTAATAAATCAACAAAGGAAATTTTAAAAAAATCCAAAAGAAGGCAGAAAAATTAAGAAAAAAAGGAACAAAAAACAGATAAGTAGAAAAAAATAGCAAGAAGGTAGATTTAAACTCAACATTACCAAGGATCCCATTAGATGTAAGTAGTCTAAACACCCCAATTAAAGGCAGAGTTTGTTGGATTGAATTTAAAAAAGCAAGACACAACTATATCCTACTGATAAGAAACGTACTTATAAAGACACAAATGGGTTAAAAATAGAAGGATGGGAAAAAACCAATCAAGAGAAACCTGGTTATTAGTATTGGACAAAGTATATTTGGGAGCAAATAACATTACAGAGGATAAAGATCATTTCATAATGATAAAGAGGTTAATTCATGAAGAGGACATAACAACCTTAAATATTTATACACATAATGACAGAGCTTTAAAATTCATAAATCAAAAATGGATAGAACTGCAAAGAGAAATAGGCAAATCCACAATTATAGTTAGAAATTCCAACAACCCTCAATCAATAATTGACAGAAATCAGCAACGATGTAGACCATTTGAACAATTTTATGTCAATCAGCTTGACATGACTGACATTTATAGAATGTTCCACCCAACAATAGCATAAAATATATTATTTTAAAATTATTAACACATTTTATGTTAGATGATAAGGAGATAAGAAAAGAAAGACAACAAAAATATTTGGCACATATATAAACATAAAAAAATTAAAATGAAGAAATGTTCATAAATATTATCATCCTCCTTTCTGCAACTGGTCACATGGGTATAGCTGGTATTCATAAACACCTTCTTTCTCCACCCATTCTATATTTCTTTTGCCCTCAGCAAGCACCTTACCTTGCCTAATGGGTCTGGGCCATTGATAGTCCTGCCTGAACTGGGTTGTTGTGGTTTTCCATTAACCTAATCACAGGACATGAGAGTACTAAAAGAAACTCTAGGGGATCTCCTGTATTTCATATATACTCCTCCTGACTCCAAGTGCAATCCAATTTCCACTTGGTAGTCAGGATCAATCACCTCAACCAACATAGTGACCCCCTTCTTAGCCCGTCGATGCAGAGGCATGAGGAGCCCAAAGCAGCCTGGTGGCAGTTTCAAATTCCAGTTCAAAGAAATCATTGTTGTGTTGCAGTTGGAAGCATTCTTCCCTTTGGAACTAAAACCTCTAACTCATCACAGCCAATGGTCACAGAGACAGAAAGCAAAAATTTTATTAGTAGATCACTAAGGGTAATAGTAAAAAAAGTCACTCCTATTTCCGCTCCTTGATTCCTGGACATGTGAATCCTGACTACGGAGAGAAACAGCACCATATAATGGACACTGATTTAGTGCATATACTACATCTGGGAGGACATTGCTCCAGCACTGCAAAGTATTATCAGCTAGCTGGTACTATAACTGAGTCTTTAAAAGTCCACTTCAGGGGCCGGCCCAGTGGCGCAGCAGTTTAGTCCGCGTTTGGCAGCCCGAGGTTCGCCGGTTCGGATCCTGGGCGCCCGCCGACGCACCGCTTGGCAGCCATGCCGTGGCGGCGTCTCATATAAAGTAGAGGAAGATGGGCACAGATGTTAGCCCAGGGCCAGTCTTCCTCGGCAAAAAGAGGAGGATTAGCTACGGATGTTAGCTCAGGGCTGGTCTTCCTCACACAAAAAAAAAAAAAGTCCATTTCAATATTGTATCAAGTCAGCTGCTTCAGGATGACGGCAACCGTGCTAAGACTAGTATATTTCACAAACATAGACCCATTGCCACACTCCATTTACTGTGAAAATAAGTTTCTTGATCAGAAGTGATGCTGTATGGAATACTATGACAGAAAATAAGACATTCTTTGAGTCCATGGATGGTAGATTGGCAGAGCATTGTGGGCAGGAAAAGAAAATCAACATCCAGAGTAAACGTTTATTCCAGTAAGAGCAAAGCACTGCTCTTCTCATGACAGAAGTGGGCCATTGTAATCAACCTGCCACCAAGTGACTGGCTAATCACCCTACAGAGTGGTGCCATATCAAGGGCTCAGTGCTGATCTCTATGCCAGTAAACATCATATCTGAGGGGTCTGAGCCCTAGTGGTCCTGCATGTAGGAGATTTCCATAAGTTTCTATTCACTTTTCTTGGTAGGCTTGGCTTCCCTTTTATGAAGTTTTAATTAAATGCCTAATATTTAATGTCCAGGAAGATACAAAGGAACCTAAGAAGGAGTGGCCAGAAGGTCAGGAAGAAAATTTGGAAAGTGTGGTTTCATGATACCAAAATATATATATATATATATTTCAAGAAGAATGAGGTGATTGAAAGACAAGATGAATACTGAAAAAACATCCTTTGGGTTTCACTACATGAAGGCCTTTGATGATTTAATAGGAGCTGTTCCCATGGAGTAATGAAGGGGATAGCCAGAGAAATTTTACATAATGATATATATCATGGCTATGAAATAGTTTTAAGGAAAAACGTAGAGATAAGCCAGCTCTTTTTCTGGCACAGCACTTCCCACTAGATGCACTGGGCTCCCAGTTTGGTGTGGCAGTTGATGCACATCCCATAGGCACCAGTGGGCTCTCATGTGCTGGGTTCACCGACTCACCCACCTGCACAGGTGCCCTCTATTCTACTTTGTCTCACCAACCCCATGGGGTTAGGAATTCTGGTGGGGTTCAGCAGCATCTCTGCCACTCATTTCCGAAGCCTGCTGTTCCTTCGCATGCAGTGGGTTACAGGTCACCCTAGTTCCTCCCTCTTTCTCCCAGTCCCTTCCCTTTCTTACAAACCTTCCTCAAAGCTCTAGCACATGGTTTGCACCTTTCCAGAATTTCTAGCATGAATACAATATGTTTGATATTTATCTTTCTCTTTGGACATTACAGGGAAATCTAGGAAGAATTTTATTTACATATATTATATATAAGTAATATTTATAATATATGTTATAATATATACACAAGCTGCCTTATACCTAGAAATCTTAAAAGTTTAAAATTTTTCAATAGACAATACCATCAAGGGTTCTCTTTGTGATTACTCCTGTTTCTTTCAAGGTTAGAAACTCCTTCTCTATCAAGAGATAGGAAATTTATTTCCTACCAGCTTTTTCTATTGATATGATGTCACTGCTCTTTCAAATAGCTTATCAATTATGTGACATGAGAGGAGGGACTAAAATTATAAATTTGTAGGGCAGGTTACATCTAGGGCGGGATCTGGTTATGCAAAAAATATGAAAAAAATGTTATTGTTCAAAAATCTAAATATGATAATTTATCCTTACATAAATCTGAACATTTGTGTTCCTGGAGGTCAAGGTATATTTGTAAAATTTCTTCAGAAATAATTAAATATAGAAAAATAAATAGGCATCATTCACCCTTGGCTTCTCTGGTTATCTAGCAATTAAAGCCATTGCTTAATTTACAGACTCTGTAGAAAAGACAATCATTAGCTTGCAAACACACAGCTGGCAACATGGACACTCAATCACCATGATGTGGCTTCAGCATCACTATTATTTCTGAATAAATAATAATACTTTGGTCTATCCTTTTCATGTAAACAAAAATACTTTTAAGAAAGGCAGTGTTGATTTACAGGTATGAAAATGACACAGCAAAACCTGAAATAACAGTATCCTAACTAAGCCAAAATTTATATTCTGCTACTTTCTACTTTAATGAGAAGAAGGCAAGAATACAAATGGCTAACATTCATTGGAGCTTCCTATGGACCAGACCTTATAATAACAGCTTTTTACAAATTAACTTACCTGTATTTTCTATGCTACTACGAGTCCAGTGCTGGTGGTCACTCCATTTCGTAGGTTAGGAAAGCACTACTTAGGTTGATTAAGACACTTTTCTTAAATATCCATGAATCAAATACAACTATGAATTTGCATGACATAGGAAGAGGTGCTGCCTAATTATGAACAGTGTCTCTCTACCATAACCCCCCAGGAACATTTCTCCCTTAAAGCTGTCCCGTACAGTATAAAGCTCTCCAATCTGCTTAATATTGAAGAAGACAATTCACTTCAGTGAAACTTATGCAGCTATTTTAATCATAAACAATATATTTCACTGTATGTATGATAGTGAGATTCTTACAGCATATGTCACAGAGCAAGTTCTATCTAATTTTACATTTTATAATAGGAATTATTTTACACATCTTTACACTCTACTTCAGTATTGGATTTAGAGAACATTTTTAGACTCAGTATTCTGCAATAAGACATCTTTTGCAATGAATATTAATGTAATTGTTTCATATAAATGTAGTATCACATTCATTCCTGTTTCTTTAAAATGAAAAAAGCAGTCTCAAGAATCTTAAGACATATGTTTTAAATGAAATGCATGCTGGTGTTCTTGGTATTTCATTTTAACATGCTCTCTAAACCTTCCTACCCCACCATCACCTAATCAGATAGTCTTCATTTTTAGTGTCCTCCCATATTACCCCCACTTCCTGACAGTTTGCCAGATTCTCACAGACTTCAGAATTGACAAAACACACTGCGAAAAAATGTCTTAACAATGTGCAAAGTTTTTCATGTATTTTATTGAAATATGTGCATATTACTTACAATATCACTTAATAAGACATAAAACTGGAAAGTGTTCAAAAGTTTAAGCCCAGGCTGTTGTCATCATCTTCATTCTTGTGAACTTAAATTACTTTTGTTGAAGAGAAGAGAAAAAAGAAAATAAATTTGGGGTTCACAAAATATTTCTCCTAGATACTTAAAAAAAAAAAAAGACAGACTTCAAAATCAACCCAAACGACAGATTCAGTCATCCAGCAATGAGGACTAGCCAAGACTACGTACTCCCTCCTCTGTCCTGCTTGAGTGAGGTGCAGCTGGACAAGGAAGAAAGCAACACAGTTCTGTTTCCTACGATCACAGATTTCAACTTAGAAGGAATTTTGGAGGACGTTGAGTTTAACCCCTTTACTTTATAGATGTGAAAACCAAGGCCCATCAGTTTCCAGGGTGAGCCAGTGGAAGAATCAAGAGGAAAAAAGGTGTTCAGATCTCACCCTAGTGCTTTTTCTTCTGTGGTACATGACTTTATTCAGGTACATGTAGTTCTAGGAACAGGTCATTGTCTTCCTTATTGACTGAATTATACATATTATCCTCATTTCAATAAACTAATAAGGAGCTTAAACTAAGCTAATAATTTGCCAATTTCATCAATAAATGAAAAATAAGAGATTTCTAAGCACCCTTCAATGTTAAAGAAAATTAAACCTGCGCCCCTCAAAGTCTTCCCTAATGTCATAAGGAATATAAGATAGTTTGTGTGTGTGTGAGGAAGATTAGCCCTGAGCTAATGTCCATTGCCAATCTTTTTGCTGAGGAATATTGGCCCTGGGCTAACATCTGTGCCCATCTTCCTCTACTTTTTATGGGATGCCACCACAGCATGGCTTGGCGAGCAGTGCATTGGTCCATGCCCGGGATCAACCTGCGAACCCCGGGCTGCCTAAGCAGAGCACGTGAATTTAACTACTATGCCACTGAGTGGGCCCCAAGATAGTTTATTTTTTAAGTGTATACTATAAAATTAAAATATATAAATAAAAACACAGGACCGACAAAAATAAATATAATTGGGGTAAAGATGTGTCAGAGTGGTCTGGGTCGGACAGGATAGAAGGCAGATCTTGAATTCTACGGAGCCTCTATAACAGAGGCTCAGATTTGGCTCTGAGATTCTGGGTGGCCACAGTCAAAAGGGAAATTTAATTATATGAGTCTTATTGTCCTTGAGAAAAACAAAACTTCTCATAAAAATTGATTAAAAACTAATATTCCTATTTGTAGATTTAACTAGCAAGAGTTATACATATGCTTAGAAAATATGTTAGAAACTATTTGCAAGATAAGTTCCCAACTTAATCCATTTAACTGACCTGAGCAAATTAAACTACATAGGGGCCCTGATAGAATGGCCCTCTCCACAACATAGCTCTTAAAAATCTGACTTATTTTTTTATTCTACTTTTATACTTTCCTTTGTAAAATAAGAAACCTCTTTCTTAATTCTGTTTCAGAGCATCCACTCCCCTTCATGTTCAAAATCCATTTAGAGTAAATGATTTTATAGATAGATGATAGACAGACAGAGATAGAGATAAATAGATATAGATATAAAAACACACACATATATGGGGCTGGCCTCATTGCCTAGTGGTTAAAGTTCAGCATGCTCCACTTTGGCGGCCCAAGTTCGCGAGTTCGGATCCCAAGCATGGACTTACACCACTCATTAGCCATGCTGTGGCAGTGACCCACATACAAAATAGAGGAAGATTGGCACAGATGTTAGCTCAGGGCTAATCTTCCTCAAGACAAAAAAGAGGAAGATGGGCAACAGATGTTAGCTCAGGGCCAGTCTTCCTCAGCAAAAACCAAAAACCAAAAACCACGTATACATACATATCAGAATCATAGGTTTTTGAGTTGAACTAAATCTTATATATTTTTAGTCCAACTCATTTACTTCACAGATATGAAAAAGTATACCCAAAAAGCTATAATATTTTACCCATTCCTTCAAAATTAATTAATTTCCAAGTATCTAAGAAACGTCTTTTCTCTCTCTTGGTTTTACAAAACTTTGGAAACTCAGACTTAGACATAATGGTAACTATTATTTTACTATTTTTGTTGATCCATTAATAAGTTCTTTAAATTTGATAACCTCTATTTCCTCATTTGTACAATGAGGTTAATAATTCCTACTTTATCAGGTCGTGGTGAGATTTAAATACAGTTGTGTGCTTAAACCACAACACCATTCACAGCATAGGCACTCAATACGTGTTATTGCCTTTGCCCATTTTAGTATAAGATACTGCAGGCATTGAAGATCCTTATTAAAATGCAAGTGCTGCCAGGTAAGTGATTAAGTGGTCATCGAGTAGAACCAGAGGGAATTATAGAGACTAAGATGTGAAAAGGCAGAGAGTACAGGGTTGTGGCAGCCTGTTTGAGGACCCGGGGCACTCTGATTAACAGCAGGAACGTGAGAGTTGTACAGACCTAGCAGCAAGTTCTAGCAACTGTTGGCAGAATGAGTCAAGAAGAAAAGAAAAGAGTTACTTAAAATAGGATAAGGCTCTAAAATAGGATAATAGGTAAGGCCTCACTAAGCTTACCAAATCTCTATACAGACTTGAACAAGAATTTAATCTCATAGGAACAATATATTCAAGATTTAATTCAAATAAGAACATTTTCCATGCCATACCCAGACTATAAAGATATGAAAGTTTGAAAATTCCAGTCAAAATTTGGTAATCATGCAGATAACAAACTTTGCTAACAATCACTGGGACATTATTTAACTCTGCTTTCTTGAAAAATTTTCAGGAAGGCTTCTTACGTACTTCACTATGAAACAAATTTTATTTCTCTATTCAAAAGAGATTTCTTTAAACTACCCAAGTAACAATAGGGTATAGTAGCTTAATCTTATGATATAGAACTTACCGGAATGAAGAAAACAACTGAAAGTAACATTTGAGTGGTACCATTTAACTACCAAATTTTGGCATTCATTTTGACAAGTTGATCTTTTTCTAATAAATGTAATCAACATTTAAAAACATTGCCGTGATGGCAAATTATGTGACTGGGGCTTTTCAGGCCACGTTTTTCAGTTAGAAAATAAAACACTATAAAACAATTTAAATATCCTAAAAATATTATTGGGCATTCATTTTGATATCTTCTCTAAGACACAAAAAGAGAGGAGGTGTGAATCTTGATCAGAGTCAGAGATTGAGAACATTTATTATAACTTTAATCCATACCTCACTTTTGACTTTTTTTGTGACTTTGTCCAATTTATTCAAATCATTTGGGGATTTTATAATATCTTGTGAAATCACCAAATTTCTCTGAGTTATCTTTATTAAAGCATATCTTTATCTTTAATAAAATATCTTTACTAACTCAGGGACATTTTACTAGAGTAATAGCAATAAAGTGATTTGAGAGGTTTCATTTGAATGCTAAATTTTATCAGAATCTTTCTTTATGCATTTAGGTTTTTTGATCAAAAAAAGCCCTAAACATAGTTACTTAGAAAAATGTAGAACTCTAAGGCCTTTTAAGTTAACTGAAAGCAATTTTTTCCAATAATATTTAGTAGTCTCCATTTCTTTTTGAAGAATAATACTGCTATGAGCATTTTTGTAATATTTCATTCACTAAAGTAAAAACTGATGGCAGTTTCATTCCCCAAATAAAAAGGAACTGCTGTAAACATAACTGAGGTACCAGGAAGCAGATGGTTTTAATTATCTACATAAAAAGCTATTTATATTGGGAATTTGAAAAAACAATCTAGAAACAATACTCATTGTAGAAACATACATTTTAATTAATTTGGGCTTTAAAACATAATAATGAGTGATTATTAAGTGTTACTTAAAGTCAAATTGACATTAAAGGCTAGATATGGAAAACTTGAGTGCCTCTGTGGTAAGCCTTAAAGAATTGCAGTTCCATACATAATTGTGCATTTGATCTCTTACGAATAAATTAAAGGGAAAAGGATTACTTGAAATCAGTACAAGCACACTTGCACAATGATATACAATAAGAGCCTTGTTTGAGCCCAGAGGTAAAAAGTGTACATTATATACTGGACAAAGCAACCCAAATTTCACATCCAGGAACATTCATTGGGACTTCAGAACCAAGGGCAAATCATGCTGGATGATTTTTCTTCCTCCTTCTCTAAAGATTTTTTTTTTAATTAGAATACTGCATAGGGTAGTGTTTAACAGCAAATGAACTATGGGTGTAAGGTTGGCAGACTTAGCAATAAAAATATAGGACATCTGTTAAATTTGAATATCAGATAAATAACAAATAATTTTTTAGTTTAAGTATGTCCTGTGCAATACAGAGACATAATGTATTTAATCTAGCAACCCTATCTAGGTGCCAATTCTGTCTCAGTCCCTTGCTAGCTAGGTGAATTTGGGCAAGTTATTTAATGCCTCTGTGTCTCAGGTTCCTTATCAGTACAGTGAGAATAATAGTACCGAACATACAGATCTGTTTGAAAATTAAATGAGTTAATATCTATAGAACACTTAGAATTGTACTTATTAGATAGTGAGTGCTATACATTTTGTTAAATAAATATTATTCCTGCCTGGAAGGAAAAATTATGTCAAAAGAGACAGCCTTAGAGTCTGCCTGGGAAGGTCTTTTGCCTTATTATTCTTGAATATATTTGTGTCTTAATTACAGGAATATGTGCCTCAAATCTTTCTCCATCACCACCCTTCTTTTAATCTCCTACCACCACCTCCCACTCCCAGACTTCCTCTCCTCTCCTATGGTTCACTGGCTCCCTGCCTAAGTCACCACTGGTGCTCTGGCTCTAGGGAAGTCACCCTCAAATCCCTCGGTGTTACATAGCCCTTGACTACTCAAGTAGTTGCCTATGCAGAACAGCCACGTTTATCCAGAATTGGACGAATACAAGAGCAAGTATAACGCAAAAGAAGCTGGGCAAAAAACCATCGAAGAGTGAGATCCTTAGCCATGGCAGTCGAGATGGATATTTAACCACGTTATGTGAGCATCCTCCAGGAGTCTGTATTTCTCCCAGGTGGTCATTCTTTTCTGCTCAGTCTCGACAGAAAGCTGTTATTCTGTCTCCCAAAAAGAACAGAATTTGGTCAACTGTTGCAACTGAAGCATGAAGGAACACACAAATAGAACAGTAGGCAATGGAGGGAGTAGGGGCAAACTCAGCATTCTAACAAGGAGCAGAGGAATCAGGGCAATGTGCAAACAGCATTAGGACACTACCTGGGAGAGTGGAAAAACCCATCCAAAATTCTAAGAACAAGACTTGGTTCTTAAAGTCAATTATCAGCAATATGTTCTAAAATTCTAAATGGCATTCAGGACCCCATATTACTTTCCTAGGGCTACTGTAACAAATTACACTAACCGTGTGGCTTAAAAACAGTAGAAATTTATTCTCTCACTGGTTTGAAAGCCAGAAACTCAAAATTAAGATGTTAGCAGGTTTGGTTCCTTCTGGAGGCTGAGGGAGAATCCATTTCATGCCCCTCTCCTAGTTTCTGGTGATTACCAGCAATCCTTGACGTTCCTTGGCTTGTGGGCGCATCACTCTAATCTCACATGGTCTTCTTCCCTGTGTCCCTCTGTGTCTTAATGTCTGTCTCTTATAAAGACATTCATCATTGGATTCAGGCCCCCACCCTAACCCAGGATGATCTCTCAAGATCCTTACTTTAATTACATCTGCAAAAGCCCTTTTTCCAACTAAGGTCACATTGTGAGATTCCTGGTAGACATGTCATGTGGGAAGGGTGGGAGGGGACACCATTTGACTCACTACAGACCCCAAGCAAGTAATTGACATTTCAGGATAGACGAGCTTAGAATGAGAGGAAAATAGAGCATTCAGAAGAAAATTAGTAGAATTTGGACAGTACAAGGTGAGAGGAATTTAGCCTAGACCTGAATGGAGACCTGCTTCTTAGAAATATTAGACTAAGGGTTTTCAACACTTATTTAGTGAAGAGGAATTAGAGATTGATATTAAAAACTCACTATCACAGGCAATTTGCTAAATACCATTTCTAATAAACCTTACAGAGTTCATTTTTGGTCATTCTCAACAAATCATTTCTATTATCTTCAAAATTCACTTAATTACCTAGCTTCCCCCAATTCCAGCACAGAGAATGTTATAAGATGAACAATGATAAGATTGTGATGCTCATGGTCAGAACTAGGTAAGTAGAATAATTCAGGGAAAAGCTGTTTTATCCAAACTTCTTTCTGTCTCAGTGTGGTGTATGCTCCCCAGGGACATTCTGGAAACACCCAGAGGTCTTCTGTAGTCTAATAATTTTAACTTTTATATTTAATAATCTATTAATTGCCAGTCACTAAACCAAGAAGATTTGGTGTTTGGATTTTTCTTTTTTAATTAAGACCTTATTTTTTTCAGAGCAGTTTGAGGTTCACAGAAAAATTTAGGGGAAGTTACAGAGATTTCCCATATACCCCCTACTCCCCCACCCCCATGCACACTATTGACCCACCGCACCAGAGTGGTACATTTGTTACAATTGATGAACCTACACTGAGATACATCATAATCACCCAAAGTCCATAGTTTACATTACGGTTCACTCTTGGTGTTGCATATTCTGTGGGTTTGGACAAATGTATAATGACATATATCCACCATTATGGTATCATACAGAGTATTTGCACTGCCCTAAAAATCCTCTGTGCTCCGCCTAGTCATCCCTCCCCCCCAACCCCCAGCAATGACTGATCCTTTTACTTTCTCCATACTTTTGCCTTGAGAGTTTGTTTTTAATATTTTATATAATTCTCACAGCCACACTATAATGTAGGTATTATAGACATTTTTTATAAGACAAAGTGGGGATATGAACCTAGATCTTTTTGACGAGTAAATCTATGCTGTTCTCTTGATACAGCCTCCCAATCCTTCCTACAAAGTTGAAGAGTACAGTCTTAATATGAGAACTCCCTCCAGTTATGAGGATCCCTTGTTCGTTTGCCAACCACATTATCCTTCTTTTCATCCGTAAAACATGTAGCACAGTACTTAGTGTGCCGTGTATAAATAGGTGATGACTTGTTGAGTGCAAAGTGAAAGGTCCTGCAACAAACCTGGACTGACTAATAAGGCTGAACTGAACCCAACTCATTATGTAGTAGTAAGAAACTAGTTATAAAATTTTGCTGGGAAGTTATAAAATGTCTGGGAAGTTCAATTAGATAGAATGATGAAATTTTCACAGTAAATACCTGCAGTCTGGTCAGACAACCTTCAAGGGCTAAAACTTCTGACTCAGAAAAGTATCTTTTCCTAAAAATGCAAAGGAAGCAACAAGAAGACAGCTGTGTTGATTCAGTTTAGGTAACAAGGCCATGCTGTTTTGAATACCATTTAAAGGTAGACCATATGAAATTCCGTATTTATACGTTGCAATGCAAATTTTGTGGTTATTATAAAAAAGTACTGTGATTCTTTGAATTTAACAGATTATTTTCCACCCATCCATCAAAATAACATTTTAAACTAACTCTTGGTTATTCAAAGGTAGTTTATCCCATTTACCTAGACTCTTTTCTTCTCTTCCTCCTAATTAGTCATGATGATAACGAAGAGTTTCTTACAAAAGAGCAGAAGGGACATGGAAATAGAAATGAAATTCAGACCATATAATTTGGATACTAATTGGCAGTTCATATGAAATGTTTGGTAGGGAAAATAAACCACCACCACAAAATAAAACGTTGATCAAAAGTTGTTTTTGGAAATTTCCAGATGTTCTGTATCTATGGTCTCTCTCTGTCTCTCAGTACTCTACTATGACAGGAATTGGAAGAGCATTTCATTTTTGTTCTTACTAACCACATTGAAGAGTAATATTAGGGACTTCCACTATTATGTACATCTCAAAATTTTGAAAGTAAAATAAAATCTAAAAACTATGTTCTGTCCTGTTTTAGCTGCAAAACTACAATCATGATATAATAAAATTATTGTATAGAAGAATGGTTAAGAGTTTTGCTTCCTATAACTTTCCATGAACCCAATCAGCTGTATTCTGAAACCAGGGATTGCTAGAATTTAGAAAGATTTAGTGCAGGTTTTGATTATATCCATTTTAATATATTTGTAGTAGGATTTGCAGGGAATTGGAAGACAGTTACCATAAAAGCAGGGCGTTGTGAGGCTGTGTTGCTCATCAGCATAACCAAGGGGCCTTTGGTTCCTGAGGCCAATGGTAGAGGTGGGAGAGGTGAAAGTTGGTGCAGAGTACAGTGTAATGGGGAACTCAGAGCCACCTACCTATACTGATTTTCAGAGGAGGTGGGAGATGGAGCCAAGTGACAAGAACTAGCCCATAAGATTATGAAAATTGGTTCTTTGGTCCTCTTGAGTTGTCAACACCACCAGATCCATGCTCATTCGTCCATTCATTCAGCAAGCGTACATTGGTCCCATCTGCATTTGTATTTGGACACCTTCTCCAGGTTGTAGCCTCTTGTAGTCACTAAAACATAGTAATCAAGACCATTAGAGGTGTATTGGATAACAAATACCTAGAAACATAGTAAATATCTATCAGTTAGCCAAAGGCCTTGTATGATACTTTATGGTAGGCCTATTTCCTCTCTGCCCATACCCTACCCCATCACCACTACCGCCAGTTCCATGTAGTTCTGGTAAGTAGTAAGTACGTTAATAGAATTTTCTGCCACTGTAACCATCATGTTTTTGTTGTTGTTCTGTTAAATTTTGTTTTGTTTTGTGTAGGGGTGTGGTTTTTACAAGTCCAAGTGTCTTTTGCTTTGCAATTAGACATCTTTCCCTAATCCGTGTTGTTTGCCTCTTTATACCTCTGTCTAATACAAATTATTATCCCATAAACCAATACTACACATAAATTCCATTATTTATGGAAGGTAAAATTTTGTCCTTAAGGAGTTGACAATCTATTAGAGAATCCAAAAAAGGGACATAACCCAAAAAAGTTAAGCATAGGTTCCAACTCCTAACTTAATCTAGGAGATCTGAGCAGGTACACTGGAAAAAGTGAAAACTGAGCTCTGCAGAGACTGAGAAGTACTGATAAGTCTAAATTTGGTAAAATAGAGTTGGAACAATTCTCAAATTTTTGCTGCCACCAATAATAACACAACTAACACTGGCTCAAAGCTCCATGGTTTATGAAACACTATTTCATCTATCATTCTCTCAAATGCCTTGTAAGTTAAGTGGAACCAACCAAATCTCTTATTGTTATCCTTACTGAAAGCTTATGAAAGAGAGTGGATAAGTTAAATGAGCTGACCAAGGAAACACAACTGTAGCTAAGTAAAGATCTTCCATCACTAAATTCTCCCACTGTCACACTACTTCCTAAGAAGAGAAACACAATTTAAGTGAATCATTAGAGACCTCATCATGACTTAAGAACAAATATATCATATCTGCAAAAAAATAATCACTAAAAAATGATATTCAGCTACTCATCAATAAACATCATGACCATCTGAAAAAACTATATAAAAGTGAGAAGTAGAAAACTAGATTCAGTAATATTAAATTTAATTAACTAACACCAAATTGCAAGTTTTCCCAGTGAAAGTTAAAATAAAAATGATGAAAAAAAAAATAAAGCTAGATTATTTTCAACAATTATTTTGAATCAGATGCTGTTACTGCCACCTCCAATCTTCAGTGAGTGCCAATTCCAAGAAAAAAGGTAGATTTTTTTTCTAAGTTGGGAGAATTTTCACCTTAACAAAACACGAAATCATGATCCCCAAAACCAGATCATAAGTTATTCAGGACAATATTTTAACACAACATCTATGTGGAACTATTTCCAAATCAGTTTCTGCTGAGAACCCCAATTATTCCCCAATTCCAAAATGAGGGACAAGACAAACACACAAAAAAGATGGTCAAAAACCTATTTTTCAACTCTTCGTCCTTCACCTGTATCAAGGTTATCTTCAGAAGCATTATCCAAAATTTGAAATTACAGCAAAAAATTACTATGTGTCCTTTCATAGTCATATGGAGGCAAGGCTTATCGAGCCTGCCTATGGCTCAGCTGATGCTCCACAGTAGAAGTCAGCAAACTTTTTCTGTAAAGGGCCATATGGTAAATATTTGGGGCTTTGTGAACCATATGTGATCTCTATGTCATCTACTGGACTCTGCCATTGCAATGGGAAAGCAGCCGTAGGAAACACACAAAAGAACGGGTAGGGTTGTGTTCCAACAAAATTTTGTGTATAAAAATCAGCCTGACTTCACTGGGCTTGCAGGCTGTAGTTTGCTCCAGAGAAAGGTAACTTTCCTCTTTACTATAGCTTGGGGTCGAGAACCTGTGAAATTAGATATTAACTTGTAGAAGACTGATAAGTTACAAATTATCTTTGTCCAGTAGAGATGCAAATGATTTCTGCCTGGTAGAAAAAGAACCCCAAAGGGTACTGTTTCGTTGTTCTGTAGGATATTAACCAGTTTGTATCTAACTTGTGTATCTTGTTTCTGTATTCTTTCTTTCACCAACTACATTATACTTACATACTTCAGTACCTTTTACCCTTAATTGACCCATCCCTCATCTCTACCACTCATTTATAAGTAACATAAATCTTTGGCACGTACTCACTGAATATCTGTAAAAGAATTATGCTTGTAACTTTTTGAAAAGTATACTTTAACAGGTATAAAAGGGTAAAGTAGGAAGCTGGAGAAGGATTTCTTTGAAGAAAGCTGGCTTGCTTGTGAATACCACTCACCTCCTTGGAGGAAGGTGCATAAGCTTTCTCCTCCCCTTATGCCTAAGGAATGGGCTTAAGTCCCTTAGAGTACTTGATGTGTGTCTCCTGCAGCATGGGGGATACAGGGGACCGATGCTTGACTCAGTCCCATAAATTCTAAAGGGCGAATGACCATGGCTTGCTGGCTGCTCTTCTGTTAAAAAGACTTGGCAGCAATGATGGTGCCCTACACATTCAATGTTGGTCAGGGCAAAGAATATAGCCATGTGCCACATAACGATGTTTTGGCCAACGACAGACCATGTATACGATGGGGGTCCCATACAGCCCCCAATAAGATTGGTACCATACAGCCTAGCTGTGTAGTAGGCTATACCATCTAGGTTTGTGTAAGTACACTCTGATGTTCACACAATGACGAAATCACCTGACGCATTTCTCAGAACATATCTCCGTTTTTATATAAGCAACACATGACTGTACTTGAGTATTTCCTACCTTCCAGATGCAAGCCATGCAAGAGGGAGCTAGCCTGGAGTTCTCTTAGATTCAGTTGAAGAGAGCCCCCTGGAAGGGCAAGGCCCCACTGTACACCTAGGGGCTAAGGAAGGATTTAATAAGGAACCAGCCAGAGTTACGTGCTTGTGGGGTTGGGGGGCTCCCTAAAGAACTCACAAAAAGTAGCCTAAGAGAAAGAAGCCCAGAGAGGGCTGACACTACCCAACAATGGTGTCAGTCAAGTAAAATCTCTTCTATTCCCTTTGGCTCTTCATCTTGCTGCAATTCCAGGAGGGTCTCAAAATCAGCCTGGTGAGTGGGAGGTAGAGGTGAATAAAAGCTCTGGGTGAGGAAATAGAAAAGAAGCTGAGCATGCATTTGTAACTACAGGCAGTCACCTCTCAGACACAAGCTGGGATAAAGGGAAAACTTTCAATAAAATTGCACATTTTAATTATTACACTGAGCTGAGCATATTAATTACTAAACTGAGAATACAGTGGTCAGAGCAACCTTTATTACCAAGAGAGATCAGAGAGTCTTGAGACTTTCCACAAAGAGCAGGTTTGTCAGGCAATGAGGAAAAGGAATAGGGTGGTTTTCTGATGACATCCCCCTGCCCCAGAGAGAGCGGAGGGTGAAGATCTAGCTTCTCCAGGGGGAATAATAATAAACACTCACAGACTTTCATTTGGAAGGCACTTTGCTGTGCCTGGAAATCAGGAGGGAATTTAGCTGATATAAATCAATAGGAAAAGAGAACAACTGGAAAATGAGACGAGTTCTGAGTGACTGCATTTAGTGTGGGAGAGTCCATCTGAGTTTTTTTTCTTTGCTAAAGAAAATTTTCTCAACCATATTTTAATTTGTCTTATCATTTATACAGTTCTTAACAATTCATTTTAGACCTACATTGGTGATTTTTTTTAAAAAAATTAAGTACATATGCCATCTGAGAGGCCATTTTATAACTTTTAGATTTGCTTAATTTTCTAGGAAGAGACATAGATCAGAGATTCTCAACTAGGGGAGATTTTGCCACTTGGGGGACATTTGGCAATATCTGAAGACATTGTTAGTTGTCACAACTGGAATGATACTACAGGCATCTACTGGGTAGAGGTCAGGATGCTGCTAAACATCCTACAAGGGACAGGCCAGCCTTCCACAACAAAGCATTATCTGGCGCAAGATGGCAATAGTGCTGAGGTTGAGAAACCCTGATACAAACTGATCTTCATAGAGAGGGTGTGTGTAATGGTTTTAAAGCATGGAAACAAAATACAGCCATACCCTCCTGTGAGCTGTAGATTACAATATGAGCTAAAGTAAAATTTAGAGTCTTACATTTTTTAGTCTGAATCTAATCTTTTTAACTTTCATTTCAGGCTGGGTTTCATTTAAGGTGGATGCTTATACTTCCAGATTTTTGTTAAATAAATATGTTACGAACATCCCATTGTTTATCCGGATCTAATTCTTCGTTTTCTTTATCTAACCCATTTTTATCCCCTACTGTTCTGCGAATTTATATGCTGCCAACCGCATAAGTGCGTCTCACATGCTCATCACATGCTTATTTTTCAAGCAACTTCTCAAAGAAGCCGTGCCCGTACAGATACTCTCCTTTCCACTGTTTACTGCCTTTCTACACAAATAACAGATTGCAACAGTGATATCACTGGATCTGGAACGGGAAAAAAACACCAATAATAATGTTTTTCTTTTCAGTCAATCTATTAGCAGTACATGTGTCTTTCCCATGAGCCATTTTTGCTACCCATTACCAGAGCCACCAACCATTGAAATCATCTTTCTTTGCTTTTAAAAATAATTCTTTTCACTTCAGAATCCTGGCTGTCATTTATTAGGTTGGAAAACTGATTTTTGCTTTTGATATATGGATTTAGATTTATGCCTTCCAATGTTTGTGATAAGAGACAAACTCATTATGGTCTCTGATATGTCATCACATTCTCAAGTTTCATAGAATTGAGAACGAACAATGGTATTGAGATAGGCATATATATATATATCTGTATATATATATAGTGTGTGTGTGTGTGTGTGTGTGTATATATATCTGATAAGTAGATAGACAAAGCTTGGAAATTTTAACTTATCAGCTCTCAGATTTTAATTCCAGAATTTCAAATCCCCTTTATTTTAAAACCTAAATGTATATAAGGGAAAATAATTCCATTTTTTTCTGACATCTACAATTAATTCAAGACATAAAATCATGGCTATGCAAGAAGCCTGTGGAGCATGCTTTTATCAACCTACATCTATTTCTTGGAATCTAAATGTCGTAGTGCTGAGGGCATCTTTTACTTGAAAAGATTCAAGTTTCCTTCTAAAAAGAAGACCATATGGTTCAATTCTGCTGAGCAGCGTAAATAATATTCCTAAGGCAAGACTGGCCTTAAAGGTCAACTAAACAATGTCTAGAATTAACTTCCTTTCTCTTTGAGGCTGGCCAGCAGGCAGCCACAGACACCTTTTCCCTCTCTTCACCCTTATAAATGCCAAGCTCCTTCCTCTCTCCTCCCTCCTACCTTCCCTCTGGTCCCTCCAACATTTCTTTTATTTATTAATTGAATTATTTTAACTTTTGAATGCATTTATTCAACATTCACTCAAATTAGTTTTGTATTCTGTCTAATGATTTTTACCCCAAACTCCAAGCACGTGGAGGCTGCTCTTGTTCACGGTGGAAAGGGCTGGGTTCTTTAGTGAAAGCCATAAAGCTGGGATGAATAGCAAGAGACAGATACAGATAATGAAACACTTCCACTCCCCCAGGATTCATGAACTGCTTCTATTTCTGCTGTTGGCATATGCCTTGCTGCTCATCCGCTATAGACTGCAAAGCAAGACGTTGCATTTCTATACTCCAGTTTTTCTTAACATTTAGAGATTTTGAGTCTTGTGTAGAAGGAGCGCAGTTTAATTAAATCATTTGTATCTAGTCTCATATGTTGTATGTGAAATCTCTCTCACCCTTCCAACTCCTATTTTCTGTTCAGAGTTACTTATGATTGATTAGTGCTCCCTTGCCTTTTTATTTATAGGCATTGGCTTTCCATTTAATATTTCTTAGTGCACTTATTTTTTTTTTAACTGCTGCTGCTCTGATTTTTTGGCATACACACTAGTGCCTTCTGGACTGTGCTAAGCTTTGACAAGACTGAAGAGGAGGCCCGACTGAATTTGTCTAGTACAGCTAGCACTCTACTCAAAATAACTTTTCCTTTAAAAAATCTATTTTTACTGGTTCAAGCCTCATCTAATCTTTCAATCATGAGGTTGAACCTTGCATTTTATTTTAAAGTGCAAGGGGTAACACTGAAGACATTAATAAATAGGAAAAAAAATCACTTTTAACTCTGTACATTTAACATGGGTTAATATGATAAAATTAAATCTGTTGTTTGACTCTTCAGAGCTAATCAGCTTTGTAGGCCAAAAATATCAAACACTTGGCCTTTTCCAGTAAAATATCTTATAGTGAAAATCTTTTTTCCCTCTGCCAGTTCTTGAACTTTGTACATGACACGGAGCACTATTTTCAATCGTAAATGAATAACCTTGTAGGAAATTATCTAGTTTATCCTACGGTGGTTTATAGTAGAACTTGTTCTAACACAACTGCCCATCCAATGTGCATATCTACAACTGATGCTAAATTAGTACCATCTGAGTTATTTGCTTTTTAGGGAAATAGGATTAACAAAGGAAATTGAAATCATGAAGAGATCGGGGGAAAATTTTTTAATTGGTCCAAGTTTGCTGATAGCTGACTGGAGCACTTCATCATCTCCTGATGGGCTCTGGATTCATTACGTTCTTCGAGGCTTTATGGGAAATTAATAACAAGATGAAATGGGAAGTGGCAAAACAAAATTTATTCAAGAAAAATAACTTATTTGTAGCTTCCCGTGATTGTGGAAAAATTGTAACTATTGATTCAAGAAACAAAAGAATTTTATTTCATCTTATTTCATTTTTGAGTAGGTAATAAATGTACTTGATTATAAATTAAAACAATATTAAAAACAATGCAGTAAAAGGTCTCACTCCTGCTCCCGCTTCTATCTGCCCTGTTCCTGCCACCTCCAAAGGTATTTTATTAGTTTCTTGTGTATCTCTTCAGGGTTTCTTTATGCAATTACAATTTATATTCATATTCTTCCCACTGTTTCATACAAAATATAGAATAGTACATACAGACATGTACCACATAACAATGTGTCGGTCAAAGACAGACCACATATGTGACTGTGGTCCCATAAGATTAGCACCATATAGCCTAGGTGTGTAGCAGGCTACACCATCTAGTTTGTGTAAGTACACTCTATGATGTTCACACAATGATGAAATCACCTAACAACGCATTTCTCAGACCATATCCCCATCGTTAAACAACACATGACTATATGTTGTTCAGGATCTTTTTGTTTTTACTATTCAATACACCTGGAAAGAATTTTCCATTTCAGTACATCAAGAACATCTTTTTCTTTTTTAGAGCTACCTAGTATTGCACTGTAGGGGATGGACCAAAATTATTTTTAAATCAGTCCCCTATTGATGGACACTTAGGTGATTTTCAACCTTCTGTTGTTACAAACAAGGTTACAATAAATAAAGCTTGTATATTAGTCATTCTCTTTGTGTGTAGTTTTATCTGTAGGATAAATTCCTAAAATTGCTGGGTCCAAGGGAAATGCATTTATAATTCTGATAGATAATGCCAAATTGCACTTTATAGGGATTGTACCATTTCAAACTGACAGGTGGGAAATCACTTTTTGATATAGGTTTAATTAGCAGTTATCTTATTATGAGTGACTTTTAACATATTTTACATTTTTAAAGGTCCAGTTGTATTTTCTTTCCTGTGACGTGTCTGTTCGTATTATTTGTCCACTTTAAAAAACACACCTAACCTTTTTCTTATCAACCTCTAGAAGCTCTGTATGTATTAGGGAGATTAATCTTTTATCTGTATTAAGAATTGCAGATCATTTTTCCCAATGTGTTATTTATCTTTTGACTTGCTTATGATAGTTTTTACCCTGCAGAAGTTTTTGTTGTGTTAATATATATTTTTTAATATGCTCAAAGCTATCAGTCTCCTCTTTTATGACTTCTGGATTTCTAGTCATAGTTAGAAACCCTTCCCTACTCCAAAGGTTGAAAGTAATTCACCCATGTTTTTTCTTCTATCACTTTTATAATTTCACATTTTATATTTAAATATGTAATACATTCGGAGTTTATCATGGTGTGTACTATAAGCTATGGATTAAACTTTATTTTTCTCAATAAACTATCTTATTATCCCAATACCAATATTATTTAACAAAATTTATTCCATCTTCTCCCCACTGATTAGAGATGGCACATAAATTTTTAAGGAAACAAATAAGTATATTTGTAAGATTTAGTCAATAAATTGCTGGGTTTTAGTTAAGTACTCCGACCATATCATCATATATCATATTTTCAATTCCCTTTTCCTTGAAACAGAGATAGAAATAAATAGTTCAACTTAAAAAAAGAGCTGATTTTGGGGCCGCCTGGTGGCGCAGCGGCTTAGTCCGCGCTTGGCAGCCCGGGGTTCGCGAGTTCGGATCCCAGGCGCCCGCCGACTCACTGCCTGTCAGCCATGCCGTGGCGGCGTCCCATATAAAGTGGAGGAAGATGGGCACGGATGTTAGCCCAGGGCCAGTCTTCCTCAGCAAAAAGGGGAGGATTGGCAACGGATGTTAACTCAGGGCTGGTCTTCCCCACAAAAAAAAAAAAAAAAAAAAAAAAAGAGCTGATTTTGGCCCAGTCTATAATATATAAAGGAAATCACTAAATTCATATGAATACTTCTTTAATACTTCTTGGCAATAGCTTTATGAAGGTCATTCTAAAAGAACTATGGTCAGAGATGACCACTAAAAAACACATAATAATAATAGACAACAGTCATTAAGTGCCTATTAATAACTAGATAATTGATTAAGCAATATTATATTTTTTATCATTTAATTCTCACAATAACCTTACAAAGCTTATTATAGCCATTCTGCAATTTAAAAACTCAGGCACAGTAAGTACATAGCAGAGCCAGGATTGAAATTCAGGGCTGCCTTTCTCCCTAACTTATAGTCTATATTATACTGATAACCATTCTCTTTCTCTCTTTCCCTCTCTTTATATGTATATAGATGTATATATACACACACATACATATATGTATCAGTATATATATATATATATACACGTATACACATAAACATACACAAATACTTATATTTATTTCATATATGTATGTATGTATATATATACACATATATATCACATAGGTGAAATGTAATAAAAATACCTAATATTTATTGAGTGCTCATATGTGTTAGGCATTGTGTTAAGCACTTTGCATATTTAACTCAATTGATTCTCATTAAAAAACCTTCTATTAACCCTACTTTCCAGATGGGGAAACTGAAGCAAAGAAGGGTTAATTTGCCCAAAAGTCACACAAGTAGTAAGGGATGGAACCAGAATTTGAACCCAGATAACATGGCTCACTGCCCTTGCCCTTACCTACTTCACTATACTGTCTCATTGTACACATGTCTAGCAATAAACATCATTAGTGGGTTAAAGTTGATACCATATCAATATATATTCAATTAACCAGAATGCCCAGTGACTAGAGCCAATAGACTTTTTGGTTCTCCAAGTGTTATGTGGATATTCTGCTCTTTTTCTTTTTCTTAGCATCTTGCCCTAGTAAACATAGAATACAGAAAATCATGTGATCCTCCTTTATAATTAAATATCCTATGGGACTATCCAGTCATCATCAAAGCCATAATAGAACTATTCACTTGTCTCCTCCTCTCTTGGACTTTCCTAACCAACTCCCTCTTTCAGCAACTCTCAGCACGGCCTCCACCATGCTCCAGCCCAACTTTGAACGTACCTTTGGACAGCCCTTGATACTTTACATTACCCTCTTGTTTTTTGCCAATCTCCCAGCTTCTCCCTCACACCATTTCTCATCTCCACTCCCACTTAAAGGTACTGACTTATTCACGCTTACGTCCAGACCCAAGCCTGGCACATAAGAGTGCTCATATGTATTTGTTTTATTAGATAACACCTTAAATGATCTCTCACTCTGCTTTTCTGCACTTCACCTTGTTTCCTGGAATGCATCACTTTCTTCTTCCCACCAGCCTCCAGCCTCACCCTCAGCCCTTAGCCTTCATGTTGCCCACCACCAACGCCTACCCAGGCAGTGTCCTGCCATGAGATGATTCTATGCTTCAAAATTATCCTTCCCTCACTTAATAAGATTCTTAGCTCCTTAGTGCTCTGATCTCAGCAAAACAGCCCTGAGGAAAAGCAAATTAACTGAAACAGTTATGGATACTAAATAGCCCACAGTGCTGGTTCTCCAGATGAAATCTAATTTTAAAGGAGGCTAAACCAAAGAAATGAACTGCTAATAAAGCATGTAGCTGCTTTGCAGAGGAGGGAGACACCTTCTGAGGTTCTTAAATATCATCTACACAACTGCCCATTCTTCACATCCCCATTATGGATATAGATGTATGTACAAAATTTAACAAAAAGGAAACCAAATTTCAGATTAAATTTTAATTATTTGTGTTTTGTTTGTTAATGCTACATTCCCCATTTTCCTAATATCTTCTTTCTATTTTAAAGTCAAGCACAGAAGTTTTTCATTTAATTCAGGGTTCAGATTACAATCAATTTTAGGTATAGCTATTTATCATCCAATCTCACTGCTTCCTTTTTAGTTTATGAAACCCCACTGAGAATTCTACCAACCTGCGTAGGCTGATTGGTAGCTAATCACATTTTTCTTTCATTGATACCATAGAAAGCTGAAAAATATCATTAATTCCTGCCCATAAAAATTTTTATGGAATATTAAATCACTGTTGCCATCCATTTGATTCACCATATTAACAAACTAAAAAATAAAACCATATGATCTTCTCAATAGATTCAGAAAAGCATTGGCAAATCTTATGTATATTCTTGATAATAACTCTCAGAAAACTAAGAGAATGGAACTTCCAAAACCTGATAAAAGACATTCACAAAAAAAACTACAGCCAATGTTGTCATACGTAATAGTTATATTAGTTTGCTAGGGTTGCCGTTGTGGGGGATTGGAATCGGCCACCTCAAGATGTATCTCTTTACCTTATTTTCACTGAAGGAGGCTTTGACCTTCCTCGCCCCCACTAACTGTCTGAAGAGATTTGGAATGCAAGACCTGTCCCCAGTACGGGCCGGCACTGTGTATAACTCTGGGTATCAATAGACTGGGAGGGTCTTTGCTGGGCCCATTCTTATCAAAGTTCTGTTTACCAGACATTTACATTTTTAAGGGAAATCTCCATTTATAAAGGTATTGCCCTCTCTGTACCAGGAAGAAGGGGCAATGACTGTATCTCTAGAAATTTAGCAATGAGGAAGGTGAGGACTTAAATCTGTACACTCATGTTTACTGTGTTTTTCTTGTAGTCCCCCGTAGCTGACACCCTCAATGCCCAATATCCTCATTTGTCTATTTAAGAGGAGAACCTCTGCCATTTTGTTGAGAGATACTCAGTTTCCCTGGGTCTCTCCCATGTATACATGTTATAAAGCTTTGTTTGATTTCCTCCTGCTATTCGGCCTCATGTCAATTTAATTTGTAGCCCAGCCAGAAAGGGCCCAGAGTGGGTAGAGAATACTCTTTCTCCCCTTCACCATAACAAAATACTATAGACTGAGTGGCTTAAACAACAGAAATCTATTTTCTCATGGTTTTGGAGGCTAGGCTGGAGGCTAGAAGATGAAGGTATCAACAAGATTGGTTTCATTAGAAGCCTCTCTCCTTGACTTGTAGATACCAGTCTTTCTCTCTTTACATGGTTTTCCTCTGTACTTGTGCATACCTGTGTCCTCATCTCTTCTTTTAAAGACACTAGTCATATTAGATTAGGACCCACCCTTATAATCTCATTTTCCTTAATTGCCTCTTTAAAGACTCTATCTCCAAATACAGTTACACTTTGAAGTACTAGGGATTAGGACTTCAACATATGAATTTTGGGAGGACAGAATTCAGCCAATGGCAATGGTGAAAGACAATGCTTTCCCCTAAGATCAGGACAAAGCAAGGATGTCTGCTGTCACCACTCTCTTCAACATTGTACCGGAGGGTCTAGTCATTTCAAGTAAGACAAAAAAAAAGAAATAAAAGGTATCCAGATAGGAAAAGAATAAATAACACTGTTTTTATTCACAGAGAACATCATCTATAGAGGAAATACAATGAAATCTACAGAAATAGCTATTAGAACTAATAAATGAGTTAGCAAAGTTTTAGGATAAAAGATCAAGATAAAAAACTCAAATGAATTTCTATATACTGCCAAATGAAAATCAAAAAATTAAGTTAAAAAGTACCATTTATGATAGCATCAAAAATATGAAATACTTAGGGATAAATATCATAAAATATGTGCAAAATCTGTTCAATGAAAACAAGGAAACATTACTGAGAGAAATTAAAGAAGACCTAAATAAATGGAGACATATACCTTTTACATTGTCCAGAAGACTAAATGTTGTTAGGATGTCAACTGCTCCCAAATTTATCTGTAGATTCAATTCAATCCCAAATAAAATCTCAGCAGGTTTTTCTGTAGAAATTGACAAACTGATTCTGGATGTGCAAAGGGCCTAGAATAGCCAACGTAACTTGAAAAGGAAGAACAAAGTTGACTAACACTATCTGATTTCAAGATTTATTACAAAAATATAAAGCTATCTTTTTTTGAGGAGGAGGAGGACTGGCCCTGTGCTAACATCTGTTGTCAATCTTCCACTTTTTCTTTTTTTTTCTCCCCAAAGCCCCAGTACACAGTCGTATGTCGTAGTTGTAGAGTTGTAGCTCTTCTATGTGGGATGCCACCTCAGCATGGCCTGATGAGCAGTGAGTAGGTCTGCATCCAGGATCCGAACCTGCAAACCCTGGGCCGCCGAAGCAGAACACGTGAACTTAACCTCTGTGCCATCAGACCAGTCCCTAAAACTATCTTTATTGACTAAAAATATTCAAACAGACCAATGAAACAGAACAAAGAGACCATAAATATTCCTACACCTACATGAATAACTGATTTTTGAGAAAGATGCAAAGGCAATTCAGTGGAGGAAAGATAATCTTTTCAATAAATGGTACCATCTTCAACAAATAAACCATTAAAAGAAATGAATCTCAATTCATATCTCGTACCATACACAAAAATGAACTCAAAGTGGATCACAGGCCTAAATGTAAAATCAAAAATTATAAAACTTCTAAAAAAACATAAATTGGAATCTTTGTGACTTTCAGGTAGGCAAAGATTTCTTATAAATCACCAAAAAATATGGATATGACTATCCATGAAAAGAAAACAATAAATTGGAATTTATCAAAATTAAGAATGTATGTTCCTAAAAAGACACTGTTAAGAGAATGAAAATATAAGCCACAGAGTGAGAGAAAATAATTTTTCTTACAGGCAACAACATAAATGAATCTCAAAATAATTTTGCTAAGGGAAAGAAACCATAACAACGAAAAAAGTATACTGTACAATTAATTGCATTTACATATAGCTCTAGAAAATGCAAACTAATCCATAATGAGAGAAAGCAGATCAGTGGTTGCCTGAGGGGGCCAGAGGGAGAGATTATCAAGGGGCACAAGGAAACTTTGGGGGTAATGGATATGTTCACTATCTTGACTGTGTGATTATTTCACAGGCGTCTACATATAACAAAACCTACCAAATCACACACCTTAAATATGTGCAGTTTACTGTATGTCAATTACACCTTAATAAAGCAATTGAGAAAAATTCATAGGAAACACCTCACTCTCTAGATATTTCCAAATTCTAATTTTCATCAGTTTACTCTACCTTTGCTTTTGCTGTTCTGTCAGATTAGGAAGCTCTCTCCTTTCCTACTCTTACCCCCTATCATTCCACCTCTGTCCAGTGAAATCCTTCTTGCTCTGCAGTCTTAATTCAAGAGTGCCATCTCCTTTGCAAATCTGTTCCCAATATTCTATGTCAACATGAACAGCTCCTGTCCTTATAATCTCATCTGTTTATTTCATTTTGGCTTTGTAACCTAGTTAGTTTTTATATACTCATCAGCTCCACTATACTGACAAGTTTCTTGAGAGAGGTGCTGTTAATTGTTTTTTAATTCTATCTATGACCTAGCAGAATTTTTGACTATAGAAGTACTCTGTAACTGCTTAAAGGGTGGATAGAGGCATGGAAGGAAGGAAAAGAAAATAACATATTCCATTCCCTTAGCTTGTTTTCTTCTAAATCAGTACAGATGTGCTAAATGGTGCTCATGTGTTATCTACACAAGGAGCTCATTTTAAACATGTATCCCTGGAGATAACCTCTTAACCCAAAGGAGTTATTCTTGTGGTAGACATTTCAGACATTCTGGAAGGCTGGTGGGGAAAATAACATTAAGGAAAGTAAGACCTTACAATGCCCTCACGTGATCCCAGGCTGGCAGTCTGCCCTCGAATAGTGGTTCAATAAATGACTCTCACCAGCTGAGCCAATAGACTTTTTTTCAAGACTCCCCAATGATTTCCAGGGAGTAGCTGTGAGACTGGGAAAATCTGACTTTCTGCGTCTATGTTGCCTGAATATGAGAGATTTCTATTACATTATTTAGTCTTTACAGATGGGGAAACTGAGAGACAAAGGAATCCAGAGGTCACAGAATAGTTTAAAGGCAGAATAACTGTTAAGTATTTCTCCTGAGCCCAGGTCAGAATCCCTATTTAGATCTTTTTTAGATCATGTTGCTCTAATATTTCATTAAACACTGGAAAAATATTTGACATCCTACCAGAACTGCTGTGCATTAAAAAATACAGTAACAGAAACACTAGCAGTTTGGAGACACAGATTATTTATTTGGATAAAATAGAGACTCCAATAATATTTTCATCAGTGTCTTATTTAAGAGCTATTTCTTTTTTATAGGCTGATCTACTCTACTCAGAAAGAAATGGAATGTGTGTTTAATGTAACAGCAACTCAACAGAGGCTGCAAAGACTGTGGGAAGGACTTTTGAGGTTGAAGTTAAGTATTAACCTTGAGTTCTCATAAACCTGAGAGTATAATAAATTATGTACTTTGTTTACAAGATTGTAAAATCCATGAGTATAAGAATTATGTCTTGCTTTTTGATATATCCCATTCATTCATTTATTTATCAAATATTTTCTTGTGTACCTAATATACAAAAGATTATTTTGCATTGAGGACATGGTAACAACGAGATAGACAATGTTTCTTCTCCCACAGAGCTTACATTCTAGTGGGAGGAGACAACCAATCAATAAACAATCCACGTAGCAGAGGATGATAAATGCTCTTCAGAGAACTCAAATAGGGCAAAGTACTTGAGAGTCACCAGGTGGCCACTAGATTGGGAAGTCAGGAGAGATCTGTCTGAAGAGGCAACATCTGGGCTGAGAATGGAATGACGAGAAAGTAAGCACACAAAGAGCCAAGAAAGCATCTTCCAGGCAGAGGGAACAGCCTGCTAAGGCACAAAGGAGATGGGTTGTTCCAGGAAAAGAAAGAAACATAATGTAACTAGAGCGTGGATGCGGAAGAGAAAAGTGATGGATGAGGAGAAAGAAGAAGCAGGCAGGGCACAACTAAGGAGGGCTTTGTGAGGAAGAGGAGGGAGCTCAGATTTTATTCTAAGTATGGTAAGAAGTCAGTAGAGGATTTGGGGCATTGGCGTTGCATGATCTGATTTACATTTTTAAAAGATCCCTCTGGCTACTGCATGGAGAGTGGGTTGTGGGGAATGCAAGATGGGTAAGAAGGAGACTAGTTAGGATAGAAACCGAGGAAAGAAATGAATAGCGATATGGACTAGGGCATAGTAGCAGCAATAAAGAGAAATGGATGGATTCCAAAATACATCTTGTAGGTAGAATTGACAAGACTTGATGCTAAATCAGATGTGGCATTTGTGGGAAAGGATTCAAGGATAATGCCAAGATTTTGAGTTTGACTAAGTAGGTTACTATGACTTAATAGATGCTAAAAAAATAAATCACTGTTTACATTTTAATTTACCCAACCTCATTAAGCCAACATAAACCAGCATAAAAATTTAGAACTGGAATTTTAGACACTTTTCAATCCAATATTTAACAAACAATAAAACTGAAGCCACACCAAGTGGTTAAGAGACTTGACCAAAGTCAGACACTAGTTAGTGACAGAGCTGGTATTACAACATGGATTTCTTTTACTTCCAATCTGCTGCTCTTTTAGTGACACCATGCTAAGTACAACATAGCCACAGGAGTTATTATTCCTACTGCCTAAAGTCAACAGGATAGTAGCAAACAATATCCACAATATTGTGATGAATGGTCTCTTTCCCCAATTGTAAATGGGGAGCCAGAAAGATGAGAGATGGTCAACACTTGTCTCCCCTCCACCTGCCATATTCAATCAAGCAATAAGACTTGTCCGTTTTACCTCTTACATAACTCTCTAATCCAACCTCTTTAGTCTTCCTTCGCCACCTCTCTAGTTCAAACTCCCAGTTCTCCTTTCAACATAGACTTGCCTCTTCCAGTCCATTCCCTACCAGCATGCAGACTAATCTTTTTAAAGATAAGTTTTCTCAAGCACCTTCGAAGTGTCGTGCTCCTCCTTGCTCCGGGAGATATATGCTAACCTTCTCCCCGAAACCTCTCCCTTTACCCAGCCCACTCCCCTTTACTTGGGCCTGGTTAATTCACATTCTCCTTCTAAAGCTCTGCCCAAGTTTTGTTTCCTCAAGAAAGTATTTTTTGCCACCACCCTCCCCCCACCTAAATCAGATATTTCTATTATATTATTTGCAGATCACTTTTAATTTTTTGTAGAACTTACTGTGTTTCAATAATTAATTGTGCATTTAGTTGTTTAATATCCATCTTCCCTGGTAGTTGAATGTCTGTCACTCCTGCTAGAAGGTAAGATCAATGAAGATTCAGACCATATCTGTCTGGTTTACTCCATATCTGCCATTCCTCTAAAGTGTCTGGCATGCCATAAGTAATTAATAAATATGAGATAAATAAATCAATGTATGTGTTCCTTTTGGCTATAGACCAGAGATGTCTCATATATTTTATATTACTAAAAAGTTTTATAAATGCTAATTTTATATGGACTAAATTTGGCAGGAAACTAAATAATTAAAAGATAATAAGGATGCTTAACATACACAGAAGGGAAAAATGTGAATGGGAAACAAGGAAGGATTGGGTAAGTTCAAAATTAGCCAATGTGACTTAAATATTTACACAAGTATTTCCTTATACTACTACATACGTTATCTCACAGAGGCCCTCCCTCACCAACATGTCTAAAATAGTTCACCCCATCACCCTACCACCCACCACCATGGCAACCACGCTCTAATTATCCTGCTTTAGTTTTCTTCATAGTTATTATCTATTTGCTTACCTGTCTGCCTTTCCCTCCATAACAAAAGCTCCATGAGGGCAGGGACTTTGTATTATTTAGTGCTACATCTCCTCTGGCACCTGGCCCATGGTTGGTGCACAGCAAATACTTGTTGAATGAATGAATGACAACACTGAGTTATCTGAGCAACTAGGCAACATAGGGATCATTATTTCCATTTTGCATATGACACAACTATTTCTCTAAGAGCATGACTTAATACATGTTCAAATCTGTGCAATTTGTAAGTGACCAAGCTCCAATTCAAACTCAGAGTTTTGTGCTTTCTAGCACAGGGCTCGGCCCACAGAACAGAACCCTCACTTGCTGAAAAGGTCTGAAGCAGAAGGGTAGTTTACTAACTCAGAATGAATTTATTTATTTGGAGTGAGATTTCTGATTTTGGGGACCAACCTGTGGGTGAAATATCTAAACAAAGCTTCGAGCTTCACTGACAGGCAGAGCCTGGACAATCAACAAGCAATACGTTGCTTCTTGGTCTCCTAAACAGATTTAATGGAGTCCATTGGGACCTTGGGTTGAGGATGGGGAAAACTAAAGATCTGGGGGAAAACAAGAAGTAGGCAGGAAAAGGCTTCAAATATACAAGGTGCCTTATGAATATCCCACCATTACCTGACCCACAGATGCTGCCCCTATCACTGCCACCATCATTTCTCACCTGGCCAGTTTCCCAAATAGTGGACGCAGAACTATCTGTATCAGAAACAGCTGTGCTGCTTGGTAAAAATGGAAATTGTCTCACTCCCGCCTAGAACTGAGGAATCACAAACTCTGGGATGGAGCCTGCAGATGTAGCTTTTTAACAAGCATCCTGGCTGATTTCTATGCATATGAAAGTTTGATCACCATTGAGTTAAAATTTGGGGTAATTGGGGCTGGCCCAGTGGCATCATGGTTAAGTTCTTGTGTGCTCCGCTTCGGTGGCCCAGTGTGAGCAGGTTCAGGTCCCAGGCACGGACCAACACACTGCTTGTCAAGCCTTGCTGTGATAGTGTCCCATACAAAGTAGAGGAAGATGGGCATAGATGTTAGCCCAGGGCCGATCTTCCTCAGCAAAAAAGAGGAGAATTGGCAATGGATGTTAGCTCAGGGCTAGTCTTCCTCACACACACACACAAAAATTGGGGATAATTAACATGTCAATATGATGCCTAGACACATAAAGAGCATAAAAGATGAAACTGATGTAAACCCTCCCAGCCCAGGGCCAATGTGGTTGAGAAAAAGAAAAATTAATGAACAGGTATACTGTATCTGGTTATGATTTTGTTTCTGCTCAGTTGAACACAATCAAAGTAATACTCCCCAAAATGTTTGCTATGATTTTTTTCCTCTTTGGACATTATAAAACTTCATCTGAAAATATTTAGTAAGAATAAATCTTTGAATATCTATGAGCTGATGATCAAAGTGTTAAGGGTAACAAATAAATCTGTTTGCTTATTAACTAGTAGGTAATTGGAGGCAGATTTTATTTTAAATTTTTGTGACTTCTTAGTTTTTTCTATTTATTTGATTTTTTGGTATGACTGGGACACTGGATGACAAACTGGGGGGCAGGGTCTTCACACTAAATCTACAGAACTACATGTGAGAATAACAGTACCTTCCTCGAGGAGTTTTTGTGAGAACTAAATGAGACAACATAGAAAAAGTACCCAGCCCACTGCTTGGAGCACTGTGGAAACTCAACAAATGGGAGCTGTTATTATGATATTTTAATTCCTAAATAAGTTGCACTTACATCCATATATATAGGGAGGAGGCAAAGCTTTCAACATTTCTAAACATATTTCTAAACATATTCTAAACTAAGCCTAGACTGTTTGGGGACACCTTACTATTTCGGAGTTCCCCTCCCCCCCATTATTAACACAGACAATAAAGACTGACCACCATTCTTAATGACAACAGCCATAGAACTTGGCCTAACAACTCACCCTCCAGGGAACAAAACTGTGGTCTAGACGTCACAGCCTCTTTGTTAATCCTGACTCCACATCCTTCCTTGACCTCTTCTTCTCGAGGTGGCGTGGCCATCTCTTCAGGCCTGTGACTAGGCTAGGCTCCTTTCTTTACCCAGATGTCAAACCCGCCTCTCTCTAGTTATTTATTAATCATCGGAAAACAACATTTGATTCCCACAGATTTTCCAGAATGTTAACCTCTAACTCTTTATCACAACTTACTTTTCAAAGATAATATTTTAGGAGGCTTGCCTAAAGAATGAGCCATCTGTCTACTTTTCAAAATACTCTAAATTTTATCCTTAATGAAGCCAAGCACTCAAAGAGCTACCCACCTGCATGTTTTGGTCCCTCGTATAGGTGCTTTTGTGTCACTTCTCTCCAGTGTCACACCACAGCACATGACCATGAGCATGAACAGTGCCACCATGAGTATAGTCAGGCCCACCACATCCTATAGTGTCACGTGTACAAGAATTCACAGAAGATAATTTTCTTTCTGACCTTCTGCAAATGGACGGCTCAAGAAAGAGCCCTCTAAAATCCTAGGACTGAAATATCCAACCTGAAAGCCTAACTCCCCAGCCTAAAATGTCTTCTCTCTGAGTTTCCAAAGGAGCAGCAGGCAAAGGAAGACCTGGTCAACTAGGCAGGTCACATGTTCTAGCTCCTGCTCCATTTCATGTGTATCAATTTAAACAGCAAATTAGTCTTATCCCAATATTACAGTACAAATGGAAACACTTGCCTTTTAGAAAGATCATCTTGGTCTATAAAGTGGAAGTTTACCAGCAAAAATTTTCTTCAAGATTTTAAAATTGAGAAGCTATGTCTTCTGAAGTTTCACCCAGTAAAACCTGAGATGTGAGCTCTGATCATTATGCCAAGAAGAGTTGCAAAGTATTGGTCAAGCCTGCTATTCGCATGCATTGGAAACCAACCCTCACTCACTTAAGCAGAAAGCAAATTTTTAAAAGGATCTTGGGCATTCACAGGTAAGAAAACTGGAGGCTCAAGCCCGCAGGCTTGTCAATCAGAAACAGTTCCCAAAATTATGAAAACACCACTGCCACCCCCAATGGCATGGACCCTGCAGATGACACCACTGTCAGACACACTACCCCCAGGCACTGGACCGGGACACCACATTAATGCACTACTACCTTAGGAACAGGATGCAATTTACCAACCCTGTCATCTTTCATCAGAATGGAATCTGGACAGTTCCTTTTCTCTTCACCAGCTTCCCACACGAATCTGAGTAGAAGTGTGTGTTTAGCAGAACTTTGAAGTCACATGCCCACACTTTACCTGCAAAAAACACTGGGAAGGTGATTATCTACCAAGTCCAGCTTTGTAGTGGGAAACAGTACATGCCTTATAAAGTGGAAAATTCCCAGATGTTGGAAAGGAAGTTAAGATGTTAGGTAGCCAAAAAGAATAAATGACTGTTTGCTACAGCAATTGATCTGCCTGTCTTGAGCAACTAAATTTGAAATGTCACTTAAATATGGGATATAGGAAATCTTTTTGAATCAAGGTCCTCCCGGAGGGATGATTTCTTTTTTCTCCTGGCTATGGCCCTCTAAAACTGCAAGCACAGAGATTAAGACAAAATAGATATTTCCAATTTTTCACAAGGAGAGGCCCAGCCCTTTGTATCTTCTGACTTAGCTCACAGTTTCTTCATTGTCGCTCCTTCTGTTTTACATCCAGTGATGTTTTTGAGGAAATGTGGCAAATGAATGTATCCAGATTCTGGACTGTATTCTGAACACACCACAGCTAACAAAACTTCAAGAGGATAGAATAGCTCAGTGAAAGAATAAATCTAGAACTTTATATCCTGATGTGTAATTATATTTTACAGATCAAAGAAGATTTCAAACATTGGTTGACAATATTTATGAGTTCCTAAACATAAGTCCTAGATGGTACTTTCCTCAGCATGATTTAAGCAGGTTCTCCTGATTACTTGAGAGTAAGCCCTATGTCTACCTAACATTTTCTGTTACCTTCAAATTCCCAATTATCTATCATGCATTATATTGGCAATCAATAAATACTCATTGGCTAGAGAAGGTTGTGTCATTTGGGTTTTAAGAGGTCAACAAGAAGGATCCATGAGCATTCACTCTGGGAAAATATGCCTGTGTCTCTCCTTTTTGGATATTTGCCCATCTTCCTTTTTGAAATTTACCTAGCTATGACAGATTATATTAACTAATAATGAATCTTTTGAATCTTTTGTGAATGATTCACACATAAACTAATTTATACATGAAATAAGGAGATTGTACTTTAAGACATTGCATTCATACCATATTTGATGTAGTTTTAAAACAAAAGAAATGAATTCATTTTTGGTCAACATAGAATACCAGTGCATAAAATAAATGTGCTGAATGTCTAAATGCTGCCTGCACCTCACCCTTCTGATAAGGAGCAGGTGCAGGATTCTTTGAGGCTCAGGCAATAGGTGAGAGAGGCAGGCAGAAAGAAGCTAGATTTTGAGAGGCACACCGGCAGAAAGCATACAGAAGATGCAAAAAGAGTCAGGACGGGGGCTGGCCCAGTGACACAGTGGTTGAGTTTGCACACTCTGCTTTGGAGGCCCAGGTTTGTGGGTTCAGATCCCAGGCACGGACCTACACACTGCTCAGCAAGCTGTGCTGTGGTGGTGTCCCACATACAAAATAGAGGAAGATGGGCACAGATGTTAACTCAGGGCCAATCTTCCTCACCAAAAAACAAGAATCAGGACAGGGTCAGATCAAAAAAGGTCAGCAGAGGGGCCGGCCCAGTGGCACAGCAGTTTAGTTCGCGCTTGGCAGCGGGGGTTCGTGGGTTCAGATCCTGAGCGCCTGCCACCGTGCTGCTTGTCAGCCATGCCATGGTGGTGTCCCATATAAAGTAGAGGAAGATGGACATGGATGTTAGCCCAGGGCCAGTCTTCCTCAGCAAAAAGAGGAGGATTAGCAATGGACATCAGCTCAGGGCTGGTCTTCCTCACAAAAAAAAAAAGCCTGGGACCAGGAAAACAGACTAAGAGACAGGAGACAAAAGTGTGTAGAAGCAGAGTATGTTCAAACATAAAAGGCAGAAAGAAGGAAGAGAATCCCATGCCATTGCCCAGAGCAGTGGTTCTCAAACTTGGGTGAGAATGGGAATCACCTATAGACCTAATACAGGACAAGAGGCCAGTCCAGGCTCCTGGAAGTAAGAGAGGGCCTGGGTCTTTGTATTTTTACCAAGTTTCCCAGGTGGTTCTGATTCCACTCAAAGTTTAAGAACCACTGGCCTAAGAGCATCAGCTAATGGATGAGGAGAGTGGACTCTGAGCATTTCAATGACTTGTGTAACTGAGAAATTATATTCCCCTAAAATGATCTATCTTGAATTTCCTACTTCAAAAATGCATTTTAGGATTGACAATTACTTCCCCTGCTACAGGTGTGAGGAGCAAAATACTTTCCCCCAAAATGGGGATTACACAGGTTAAATTTGCATATGATCACTTCACCATATCGTCATTAGCCTCAGTGTCTAGTGTTTAAAAAAAAAAACTGTCAGTTTGTCTTTTGCTCTTTAATTCACTTGTTCTTCCCTCTTTGATTTAGTACTGGGCCACTGCAGACTTCATATAGACACATTATATGAACACAAGTCTCCATGTAAATAGCTAGCTTCTCAAGCATATTCTTTTTTAAATTTAATTTAATTTAACTTTTTTTTTTTTTTTTGCTGAGGAAGATTCACTCTGAGCTAACACCTATTGCCAATCTTCCTCTTGTTGTTCTTTTCGTACGTGAGCTGCCACCACAGCATGGCACTGACAGATGAGTGGTGTAGGTCCATGCCCAGGAATTGAACACAGGCTGCCAAAGCGGAGCATGCTGAAGTTAACAACTAGGCCACTGGAGCTAGGCCTCAAGCATATTCTTGAAGCAGCTGCAGCTCTCTCCCCTCACCTGTGACTTTGGCCAATTCATTTATATGGTCTTAGTTCTGCCTAAATTCTGACTGACTTAATTAATTAATTTAAATTTAAATTAAACAAAACAAAACATTGGAAAACATCTCAAATGCATGACATTCCTGTTTAGGAAATGCGCTTTCTTCCCCTTTATGATCATGATGGATACGTGGCCAGGAGATCTTCCTTAGAGTTTTACGCCATTTTGCTGAAGAGAGTAGCATTGAAGAGGAAAAAGAACCATCCAACCTATGATATTTTAACAGCAATTGAGGTGTGTCTGTGTCTGTGGAGGAGGGAGGAGGACGTGTATCAGGGTGTTTGTCATTGAAGAGTTAGGTTAGGTATTACACCCATAAATTACAAATACTGAATCTGAAATCTTCTGTCACTCTAGGTAAATTGAGGGTCTTGCCCATAATTAACATGGCCACTGACTCTAACAGCCAAACCTGTTTTGTTTTATGTAAAGAGGAATCTTAAAATTTTGTATCTCCCTAATCTTCAAGACAACTGACCTTTGAACTGATCGCCTCAGAAGCATCTATTACATGTTGAGGCCTTCATTTAAACCTGTTTGAGTCACTATGCCAGGCCTTGGGTATTCAAAGATGGAAAAGACTTGTCTCTGTCCTCCAAAATCTCACAATCTAGGAGAAAAGTCAGAGATGATTGAAAAATAGACTGGCTTACCTCTTCCAAACAACCTCCAGAGTTGTCTCAGGAATCCTTGATGTTGTGATGCTCCTCGTGAGTTTCTTTTTTCAAATCTATTTTTACTACTTACTTGTCTTTTTCTTTTAAAGTCAAAGTCAATTCCTTTGAGGTTCCTTCCTAAAGCATACACAAAAGCATTTGAGTTCTATGATCAAAATTCACAAGAGCAATGGCCTTTTTCTTAAAGTGCTAGAAATATCTAGTTCTAGGCTCTTTGAAATCCAAAGAATTCAAAACCTCCCTGGAGATGTAAAATGACTATATTGGAAAAGATACACCTATGTGTAACCAAAAATCTTATCAAGAGCCAGAGCTACACAGCTGTCCATGTGGCAAAGAGAGACAGAATATTGAAGGGAAAAGAAGACAGGCTTTGAAGGAAATAGAACTGAGGTTGAATTTAAACTCTAAACTTTCTGGCTCTATGACATTTAGGCAAGTTGCTGAAGCTTCTGAAATTTACTTTTCTAATGTTTAGTTGCACATAAAAACTGCCTTGCACTGTGACCATGAGGACTAAAATAATGTTTGTGGCATGCCTTGTACATAATGGATACTTTATAAATGGTGGCTATTACCACATTATTCCCAGCTCAATTACTTCTAGAAATTAAATTATTAACTACAGCTTGGATAATTACACACCAATAAAACAACTACTTTAAAAATCTGGCTTAATAATGAAACCGTGAGATAAAATAGTTTTGTTTTTCAGAAAAATAGGTTTTGCTGCCTTATATGCTTAAAAATACACAATTATTGACCTAGCTTGATCACTGCTAGAAGACTCCCAGTCACCTTGAGCCTGTCCCAGAAGAAGGATGAGCAAAGACTGTCACTCAGCATCTCTCTAGTGACTTGCTGGCTTCCTTACCCCCCTTGCTTCCTTTCCCCATCCTCTTCCTCTTGCCACACATGCCTTGTGTGTTTCTCTCCTCTTTAGTACTTCCATCATGGAGATGAGCACATGAAAAATGTACACAAGGAAATACTAGATAGTCGGAACTCCTTGGGGGAAGGATGATACCATTTGCCAAATTAAGGCTCCTTCATTATCTATCTCCAGTTTTCCAAATTCTCCTTACATTATCGTGAGTTGACTAAACCCATTAAAAATCACTGGTTATAGACATACTGCATCATAACAAGAATCTGAGTACCCAACGAACAATGAAAATACAATGCTTCTAGATTAGGGTTCTTGTGAGCCTATGACCTAGTTCTAATAATTCATAAATCTAAAACGCTTTATGATTAATTTATTCATGGTAAGGCTGAAAGGCTAAACAAAACATCAAATTTAATTGTTTTTGGTGAGAAATTAATCCATGGAGTGAACCATCATCAATTATCTCATGCTGGTCAGAACCATTGAGTGGTACTTACTGTATGTATATATCATTAAAAATAATGGGAAAATAAATCATTTTAACAACAACAGTGCCAAAGACAATATTTCAAAAGAAAGGATCTCTGAGTGAAAAAATAAAGTGTATTATTTTGGTGGTCAAATTTTGGAAGACATTAGTCTATCCTATTTGTCTAGTAGTGAGAATTTTGTTAAACTATAACACCTTCTCAGCAGCCCTCCCCATTGCCAACATCACACATCTCTGAAGAAAGGTCCTGTGGCCTGTGATTTCTTGACTGAGCTCCTTTCTGTTCTTGGTAGCATCAGACAGCTTCTATGCCTCTCAGTGGCTAAATCATCAACCACCATAGCTCAAAGGATGATCAATAAAGAGAACTAAAAGAATTCATGTATTTTGTAAATTAAATGCATTCTTTTGTTTTCCAGAACTGCATAATCTATAACAAAAAATCAATTAGTAAAACTCATTCACTGTAATATATTCACAGAATATCTCAAGAGCTATAGTTAGAAATAAAAGATATTGCCCTAAAGCACTCTAAGGCCTGTTAACATCCAAATACCCTATTGTAAACCAAACTAATTTGCACAACGAACCTCTTCTAATTAATTTTATTTATTTATGTGCCTTTCTTAATTGCATTTCCCTTACAGGACCCACATCTTTCCAACACTGGATGGTAAGATAAAATATAAGTCTGTCTACCAAGAACAAATTCTTGCTGGACAATGGCTAAGGAATTTCTTCTATCAAGATGAACACTGGAAGCCATTTCCTGTTGGTCAAATGGATTCTTGACTTGTTCAGCCAATCATTTCATCTCTCTGAAAGAAGAAATAATGAAAGAGACACACAAGTGCTGAGTCTAATAGTGTTTAAGAAGTGAAGCTGGCCGGAAAATGGAAGACCCTGGAAAAATGCAATCATTTCATCTACGGGTATGTTTCAGCCAGTGATGGGAAGACCAGCAATCTAAGAAAATACATTTCAGAAGGATTAGTTGGGTAGAATTCCTTAGACAGAAACTATGAAGGGAGATGGCTCAAAGGGAAGGATGGCTTACAGATAAAAGATTCTGACAACACAATGTCAAATAATCCCTCTGAGGAAGAGAAAAGAAGACATGGTAATCAAATGTTGATGAGCCATAGACAAGTGCCATGGAGTTGAAAGAAGACTGTCAGGCAGGCTAAAAGCTGAGAACGAGAAAAGGCTTTCAAAAATGCTAACAATCAACAAAAAAGGCTTTTTTCTTTGAAGCAAATGAAGAAACTAAAAAAAAAAAAAAAAAGATACATGGTTGGGAACACCAAAAGGGAAGAAATGACAGAAAGTTCAGGATATCATTTCCTGTTTTGTGTGTATCTTCTGTCAAGGGAAATGCTAGTAAGCCCAGAAAGGCAAGAATGAACCGTAGAAGGTGAAATTAAAGACCACGATTAGGCAGAATCATGTTCAAAATACCAGGCAGTTTTATTCGATGAGTTAAGCCTTTCTGACCATGTGAATTCCACCTCAGGCTTCTGAAAGAAATCACAAAATGAAATGGCTGAACCTCCCTGAAATTTTCACTGAGGAAACTTGGGGAAAAGGAAAGGCACCAGAAGATAGAGATGAGCTAATATTGACTTAATATACTTAAAAGATGAGGAGTGGGAGAAGGTGAGTTTCATTAATTGAACTTTAAATTCTGTGTTGATTCTGGGCAAGGCAGGAATTGAGGAAATCAAATGGGATCAGTAATGGAGCCACCATAGATTCATGATGAACAATTCAATCCAGACCTAGCTCATTTTCTCATTCGATAAAATTACTAGATCAGGAGACAAGGAAAATACTGTGGACATATGTGTTTGAGTTTAAGCAAGGCATTTGACAGGCTTTCTCATTTTACCTTTTCAAACTGTGTTTGCAAAGAACAGACTTCCACAGGATATTCATAGGTATGCCGAGAGCGGAGTTCATACACAAGTGCATTTGGAAAACATGAGTTAAACAAAATATAAATTTTGAAGATTATATATAGTAATGTGCACTGTGACTCTCCAAGAAGAGAACATAGTGTGAAGCATCTCCCAAACTTTTTAAAATATGGCACCCAATTTTGTTTAGGCACATTTATTAACATGTTTTTGAAACAAAATTTAGGAACTGGTTTATTAAGACAAGAAATATATATTGAATAAAATCCACAATTAGAAAGTGTCTTGATTATTAGATCAACCATACCCATAAACAGAGTACCGACCTGAAGAGAAGTCTCCAGTGGGGTGACACAAGGCTCAATCCTTAATGCTAGCCTCAAAATCATCATCATTGACTTGTTTGAAGAATTGGGTGACACTTTTCAAAACTATGGATGCTATAGAATAGGAAGAGATAACCAATATGTCACTTTACACAATCAAAATCCAAAAAGATTCCAATTGGATGCAACCATGAGTTGATTCTAACAAGATGAAACTGAATAATAAATATAAAGTCCTATATGTGGTGGGGGAAAAAAGATACAAGTGCAAATTGGAGGTAGGTTGAGGGAGGAGAAAAGTTAATAGCTATGTATATGAAAAAAAACTTCAGATTTTGGCAAAAAACTCATTCTAAATCCATAGCGGCGATGTAGCTGACAAAAGAAAATCTTAATACACTCTTAGACAGTAATAGAATTATAGAACTCAGGACAATCGAAGCAGTAGGATACATCTACCCTGCTCTGATCCCACCATATCTGAGAATCCTGTCATGCTTTAGGGGCATGCTTCAAAGACACATTATCAAGCTGGATAGGGTCCAAAGGAGTTACCAGTAGGGTAAAGGGGCATGAAATCTTGTCATGAAGCATCAAGAAATGAGGCAGAAGCTAGGACTGCTTAGTCTACAGAAGGAGAGCTGAAGGGGCACAACAGTTGTTTTCAAATATTTTGAGAATTGTCTTATGGATGGAACAATAAACTTATACAGGAGTTCAGTTTTGCCTGAAACTATTCTCATAATTAGAGCTGTTTAAAGATGAGCTGGCTCTGACATTTGTGAATTCTCTGTCATTGGAGGGTTCAAACAGAGGCTTAACAAATGGTTAATGAAAATATAGTAGAGGGGACTCATATGACAGAAGAATGAACTACATGGTTTTTAGGATTTTTTTCCTTAATCTTTTAAGATTCATACTTTGGGCTAGGGACACAGGCATGATGGTCCTTACTTGGTGGCCTAGAGTTGTTGGAGAGAATGAAGAAGTCAGAACCAAGGCCAGAACCCATGGGCTGGTACAAAACTAAAGGCGAGCATTGGTCCTAAAGTCTTAATCTCCTGGTCTTATTCTCAGGTTTGAGGGCAGCCAGGCTCCTCCAGAAGCAAGATGGAGCGTCAGCCTTTATGACAGGGTCACCAGACCTTAAAACTTACCAAAGAGTTTGAGTTTGAGGATGTTAACCTGCCTCAAAATATCTATTCTTGTCACCCGAACTAGCCCAGTAACTGGAAGAAAACTGAGCCTCCAGTGGTGTGTGGGTTCTGGGAGGTAATGGACCCTTTCAACAGCGAGAAGGAAGAGCAGCAGACACTGGAGAATGACAAGTCCATTACTTTATGAATCTTGGACCTGCAATTTTTATCTGTAGAGAATATTATCTCCAATGTTACAACTTCAGATTAAATACCAGTAGATACTTCTATTTCAACTTTAGACTTAATATAGAAAAAATGGTTCCCTTTAGCCAGCCCTGATGGCCTAGTGGTTAAAGTTCAGCGCTCTCCTCACTTTGGCTTCCCGGGTTCCCCTGCTGCTGTGGAACCACACCACCTGTCTGTCAGTTGCCATGCTGCGGCAGCGTTTCACATAGAACTAGAAGGATTTACAACTAGGATATACAACTTACAACTAGGATATACCATGCACTGGGGCTTTGGAGAGGAAAAAAAAGTGGAAGATGGCAACAGATGTTAGCTCAGGGTGAATCCTTCCTTGCAAAAAAAAAGATTCCCTATTTGGGTACAAAAATGAATTTGCATATGGATTTATGAAAAAAATTATGAAACATCTAACTATAAAAGAGAATAAGCAGATTGAACTTGATGAGCTGGCTACACCCTGGAGGATACATTAAAATTCAAATTAACCAAGAAAATCTGGATTATCTAACATAAAAATAAAAAACAATAATATAAAAGTAATAAATAATAATAATTACAATAATGATAGCAAACACTATGTGCCAAGCCCTATTCTATGCAGTGTATATGTGAAAAACTTTTATTCCCACAACAATACTGATACAGCTACTATTATGTCATTTGTACAGAGAGAAAATTGAGGCATAGAGAGGTAAAATAATCAAGGTAAATACAGCTGAAGGGTCATTTACTTAAGCTGAAAACAAAAAAGGCACAAATTCAAAATGGGGCACATATTAAAGAAGAAAAAGAAGAGAATGCTAGAACCCTGTGATGCTCAGGGTATAGGAAAGCAGACATATATGCTGATGGTGGGAGTATAAACTGATATAGCATTTCTGGAAGAGAATTTGGCAATTGGTATAAGAAGCCTTAAAAATATCCATTTTCTTTTTCAATCCAGTAATTCCACTTCTGGAACTCTTCCTAAAGAAAAATAAGTATGAACAAAGATCTCTCCACAAGATTATGCATCATGTCACTACTTTTAATGGGAAACAAATTGTTTCAGTAAAAATGATAACTAAAAAATACTAAAATGCAATTCAGTCTCTAAAAATGAGGCAGTAAACATATGTATACACACGTAAAGATACTCCTAATATTTTCTGAGTAAAACAGGCAGCAAATTTGTTCTAGAAAAATGTGTATCAAAATGAAAAAGATAGTTTATCTGAATGGTGAGATTATCAGTCAACATTATTTTCTTCCTTTGGAGTTTTCTGTATTTTTGGATATTGTAACAAGAACCCCATTACATGAGAAGTAATTATGAGTGTAGTTAAGTGTGGGCTCTGGGGCCAGCCCTGGTGGCCTAGTGGTTAAGTTCAGCACACTCTGCTTTGGTGGCCTGGTTTCAGTTCCTGGGCACAGACCTACACCACTCATCTAATAGTGGTCATGCTGTGGCGGCAGCTCACATACAAAAAGAGGAAGATTGGCAGCGGTGTTAGCTCAGGGAAAATCTTCCTCAGCAAAAGAAAAAGAAAGAGTGGGCTTTGGAACCAACAAACCAGGGTTCAAATCCCAACTTTACTGTTACTCACCGGGTGACCTTGAGTAAGTTACTTAATTTCCTCATCTGTAAAATGGGAATAAAAATGATACTTGCCTCCTAGGATGGATATGAGAATTAAATGAATTAATATATGTAAAGCATTTAGAACAATGCCTGTACCCTGGTAAACATCAAAAGAATTAGTAACTATTATTATTTATAACATTCAACAAATTCTCAACAACAACAATAATATCACCAACCAAGTAGTATGTTCAGAATAGAAAGTCCTCAACTTTCTGTACATTTATGAATCTTTATAAATAAGAACAAAGCAACATTCCACCTCAAGCAAAAAAACAACAGTCAACTTTGCCTGTTACCAAGAGATGGCATAGGCAGTCACGCACAGCCACTTCATTCCCAGAGAGCACCTGTTTGTGGTGCCTGCGTCTGGTTTTGAGGTATTTCATAGTTATACAGCTATTATTAGCCACACCATGGCCAGTGAAAAAGCAGCAAGTTTAAAGCATAGCAATAAGAGTCATATGATTGTGATGGAAATAAAAAGAGAAAAAAAAATTTTAACTGAAAGTGAGAAGATGATGAGATGTTACACGTACAGGTGAGATGAATCATTGGACCATAAGAAAATTTGTTAAGGAAAAAAACCAAATCATGTAACATTTGAAAAATGCCAGACCTGTTTGATCTACAGTAATCAGCAGCAGATGAGGAAGAGTGAATGAAGACAATAAACAACTGAAGACATGGCCAGATGATGGGCATCAAAGCTGGACATCTGGCAACCTAATGGTAATTCATTGTAACTGGCTATTTGAGAACTTAAATGCTAAGCGTGGTCAATACACTGCAGATGAAACCTTTGTTACAAATCGTGGATGAGTCTATTGGTCAAGGCCTTGTTTGAATCTGCCCACTTTCCTTATGGAGTCAAGAGGTGGTAAAATTCCACCCCAAGCACTAAGGAGTTCCCCCACATGAATTATGGAGAGAATCAGGAAGGGAGATTTTAACAGCCCTGATATATTTGCAATGTAAACAAAAAACAATATTTTGCGAAAAGATGTTTGATAGACTGCATATTAATTGAGAGAAGAGCATGCCTTGTTGCAGCTCTCCAAATTTGTATATTGTGGGAATGCACTTGGAAAATGTAAGCTTCAGCCTTTCTTAGGGATATTGCTACGGCTTTGCTGTTATTGTTAAAGCTAATCCTAAAGCCTATATTATACTTTTTTTTGGGTGAGGAAAATCAGCCCTGAGCCAATATCCCTTGTCAATCTTCCTTTTCTTTTTTTTTTTTTTTTTTTGCTGAGGAATATTAGCCCTGAGCTAACATCTGTGCCCATCTTCCTCTATTTTGTGTATGAGATGCTGCCACAGCATGGCTTGATGAGTGGTGCATAGGTCCACACCTGGGATCTGGGCCTGCAAAACCCAGGCCACCGAAGCAGAGCCTGCGAACTTAACCACTATGCCACCGGGCCAGCCCTTATATGATACTTTTTATGTTTAAAGTAATAGAGTGCCGTTCGGATTTATGTGCAAGTGGACTTAGGAACAACCTTTTTATAAGTAGACTTCTGTACTTACCCTCAGTGAGATGCCCAGAAAACTTGGAAATGTAGAAAATAAAACCAGCCAATGAATACACCACATGCAGATATGCAAAGTCACCTGGAAGAAGCAGAATGGTTCCAGAGCCAGCCAGACTCAGTTATAACTCTACTAATTATTCTAATGTGTCAAAACAAAGGACAAATTGGGCAAAAAGCAATGAAATAAAAAAAGAAATTAAAAAGTCATTGAGTCAAAGGCCACCTTAGATTGTCCAGGACAGAGAGGAGGCTACTGGATTTTGAGTACTCTAGCCTTGTCGTTAAGGCCAATTCTAACAGAAAGATTGATACATCTTATTATGTCAGGCTGACTCCATTAAACATGAAATTCATCTAACTCTTCCCATTCTGTTTACTTGATCAACAAGCAACCCGCAAATTATGAGCTGGCTTCCTATGTAGATATTCCTACAGAGACATAATGCTCTATTGATGAAGCCCATGATAAGCATTCTGGTCCTTCTGACCATAATTTCACACTGTATATTATCAAATTGGCTGATTACTATTTTGCTTTCTGTCTAGCTTGACAACAGAAAAAATCCATATTAATCCTGTGAAGCAATTTCTCATTGAAATTTTTAAAACTGGCATTTTTATTTTATACATGTCTTTCTAAACTTCGGTAAAGGGAGTCAGCCCTTAAGAGATGAATCCACTCTTCTTCTGCAGACAAGGTAAGACTGAGGAACCTGACCTTGGGCAGAGATAACTAAGGCCACGCTGTGCAACTCCTGGTGACCTTCCCTGGTAGTAATACCCTGATATTGCAGGTAGCTGCAGTCAAGCATTCCACTTTTCCACAAGGAGCAAATCAAGAACTCTCTCTGTACTCAATGGTATTTATATCAGGCTCCATTGAAAGGACTCCTAAATTGGAAAGGAAACAGAGAAAAGCAACAAATACAATATTCTGATTAACTATGTGTTTTAATCCTGGGAGATACAAGGTTGAGAGGAACAGAGAAGTGGTCAGAGCCATGTGACTGAAGAAAAGACTGATCCTAACCGAAGCTAAGACTGTGGATTCCAATTACTACCTCTTTTTAAACATGGTGCACTCTTTGGCACTGGTTAAAGAACACTGAAAGTCGGGATGACTTTATTATGATTCTCTGCCTAATATATAACAGCGTCGCTTATTGTCCATGACTGTTAGTGATCATATAGAAGCTACTGTGCCAAGCTATAAAATCTATCTTTCACTTTGAATTCACTTCAGAAACTTTACAAGTGTCTGCCCCACAGTAAATTGAATGACTTAATCTACACATGGAGATCTTTCATCTTATCCTTTGCTTCCTTAAGACACCATTTCTGATGTGTTAACTAACAAGAACAACCGACCCTCTCATTAAGTCAGATTTTTTCACAAGAACACAAGTAACCAACAAAAGCTCCTCAAGAGGTTCACAGAAAGGAAATAGTTAAATGATAAAATTGTGCAATGTTATGCAGCAAGCTGTGTACAATTAACTAGAATTCAAATATACACCTTGTTCCAATCCAAGCCATTTATCAGATAAAAATAGTCTGCTACAAGAATGTCATGATTAATGAGGTGAGACTCCAGCTAATTACTGTTTCCTCCAGAAGTAATTAGGTTGGCATTGCTAATCAAGATGAATGAACACTCTGACCCGCTTTTTTAAATGTAAAACTATGAGCCACTACTGCAATAACATCATTTAGTTCAGGCAATGTAGTCTTTATTAGGCTTGTAGTTTGATTAAATTCTTTTGTTACACCAGGCTTTCCACACATGAACAGATGAATGCTGTGATGTTCAAAGAGTTTTTCACCCTTAATTAAAGACTGAAAAGGCTTGTTCAATTCACAGGGCAATACATAGGACAGCTCTAAATTGATAGCTTTTAAGTAGAGAATAAGGGAAGGAGTCTTAGGGCTTGTCCCGCTGTGAGAGAGTTCCTCCTCCTACTGTAATTCCACTTACTACAGTTGTGAAATGAACATGAAATACTTTTATTATATTTTATTAAACAGCTTTTTCATTTCATCACTGCCTCCTTTAAGGAACACAATGCATATATCTGTGCTTACTTATTTTTTAATGCAATTAATATAAGGAGGGAGGAGTATAGCTGATTCGGTACTATTAATAGAATGCACTGCTGTGTGGAAAGCAGGTCTGTGAAAGCGGGCAGAGTCCGTACTGCTGATTCCTGCAGTTTACAGTAGAGCAACTAACATTTCATACTAATGGTTATGGTGAAGAAAAAAAAATTTTCTCAAGATGTGATTATATTTCCTTTCCTTTCGAGCAAAGGGGCTAACTTCTAGACTAGCAGCCAAATTTATATCAGATAAACTCTGCAGATGATCTCTTATTAATCTTTTATCAAAAATGTCAATACCTTTGCCCCAAATGAGTTTGCTAGAGGCTTGTGATCTTGGCGACCTCATCAATTCCACACACTGAATAGATTTTCTTCATCTGCCTCCCTTTTCTTCACTTGCTCACAAATTTCCATTTTCTGATTCCTAATGTTTTTCTACAGTCATTCCAAAAGGGTAGGATTATCCTGTCTACTCTTCCTCTGCCAGTTGGTTTATATTTCCACTTGCCAGGTTGGGAAATCCTATTTTTATATCTTCTACTTAATTATATTCCCAGTCTAGAATGTGCTGTCTCCTCTTTGATTGACATGTTTGGACCTCCTGCTGCTTTGTTTTTCTCTGCAATTTTGTATACAGGAGGATAAAATAATCTTAAATTTTGACACCTTGTCTAGGTCTGGGAGTCAGTTTCTTTTTTGGGATTTTTCCTTGTTGTAGATTTCATAAATGGCTTTTAGTATTAGTGATTTTCATTTTTTAAAAATTCCGTCTTCATTTAAAAAGATATGAATACCGCTGACCTGCAGGTCCTACAGTGTCTGTTCTCCCGAACTCCTTTTAACAAGCAGCAGAAGCCAGTTATTCTCAGCCCCAAGCCCGACAGAGACACGGAGAGGGAAAATGGGCCACAGTAGTGCACAAAGCCTCATTGTGCAAACGGAAAGCCTAGACACCAAGGCCCGCCGCACCACGATAGGTAAATGTGTCAGGACATGCCCCGCTGCTCGAGGGTAATTGTCAGGGTGTCATTATACACGACACTTCATTCTCTTTCCTAATTTTCCAGTTGGGTTTTGAATTTGTCATAGTTCCGTGTCATTTACTTTACTCCATCATTATTCTACACCAGGCTGCCTTTCTTAAATGTGGCTCCCCTCACGTCTACGAGTCGCGTTAGATTTCGTCCTAGGATGTTGTATTAAATAGCTCCCGAGCTTTTTTAGACTTGTCTCTCGGGTTCTCTCTTTTCCTTGGTGCCTGTCTGTTTAGCACAAGGATAGCTCCTGTTCTGCCTGATAAACCCAAGCTGGTATCTTGTGCTTTCTGCCATGTGTTATTTAATTAAAACATGTAGTTCTTTCTTGGTCTTCTAAATAGTTCTGGCACCATAATAGTTGCTGAGACTCGGGGCAGCAAAAGGATTTAACACAGGGCTCTTGATAGCATAGACTTTGATCTAGCCTTTTACAGTTTCATGAATTTTGTTTGTTTGTTTTAGTATGTAGTCTCAACCCTGGTGAGAACTGAGGATAAACTCTCTGAGTCCAGGTACAGTGCCAGGGTCTTCCAACATATATTCCGAAGGCTACAATATATACAAGAAATTCTTCTTGGACTGAATTATACTTTCTAAAAATAAAAAAAACCACCTCAGAAGAAATTTTCTATGAGGGGAGAATGTCTTTAATCTGGGCTCTGTCACTGGTCTATTGGTTGAGTGTATACAGCAAAAATGAAGTTAAATATTAAACATGTAGCAGAATATTCATCAACAAAGTAATTCATAACATTACCGCCTTCCTTCATTCTTTTTAAATGTCATCATATTTAATTGAATTGTTCAGATTTTTCCTAACTCCATAGTTCACCAGTTTATTTTGAGGACATTGCATGGAAAAGAAAAGTTAATCTAGTCCTTCTCAGGCTTCTTGTTCATTTTTTTTCCCAATTAGAGTTCTTATGTTTCTAACTCAAGGCTAAGTTTTGTAATTCAAAATCCTAATTACAAGTCAGGGGTTTTTTTAAAGTGACTTTTACTGAATTTATAAGAAGTATACAAACATTCACTAAATAATAGCAGTTGAATCTGAGAGTCATGAGCTCTAGGAGTGCACAGGAAAGAAAATTCTATTATAAGGCAGCAGTGATGAGTTTAAAAAGTCTGAATCTCTTTTCTCGCATTGTTATTTTAGGGGTGGAGTTAGGATGGACAAACGTGGTTTCTCGAGTAAAATAGGAGAGTGAGAAAGCCAGGAGTTTGTGCAACACCAACTTACCAAGGCCAAGATATGAACCCAGCCAACAGCAGGGCCTTCAGCAGTCCAGCAAGGCAAATGTCCAGAAAGAGTGGCAAATTCTGTCTTGATTTAGCCAACTGTCAGCACTAGGGTGGCAACCGATAGCACAAGGTCCCAGCATCGTGAGTGGAATCCAGGGAACCATTGATACTTGGAAGTTTTATGATCATTCATTTCTAATCTAGGGCCATCTATCCACTTAAATTACAGCCACGGAGAAAGAGGAAAGACAACTAAGAACAGCAAGGGCCTTATCACCTTGCTGAGGTTCAAGAGCAGGGAACCTCGGGAAGGGACTGTAAGACAAGATCAAAGACATCACAGCATTAGCCCAGTCCTGAGCACTGAAGCACACAGGAGAAGAAAAGCTGTGACTTGCAGGAGTAATCCAGAGGCCAACAGGCCTGCAGAGGCATAATCATTCATTCAATAATCATTTAATAAGTGTCCACAATGTGTACTGCAAGAATGAAGACTCCAACCATCATAGCATTTGTATATGAGTGGAGAGATCACTAAAAGTCAGGAGCAATAATAAAGTACGAGAATGCTGTAATAGAATAACAGGAATCCCTAAGCTCGTCAGGTGGGGAGGGAAGGGTGTTGGGAAAACCTCCCTGGAGGAATTTGTGTTTAAGTTTAAGCCAGATCCAGAGTCTGATCTACTACAAAGGAGAACCTGGGAGAAATTTCAGAGACCTGTGCTCAACCATAACCACCAGATCCATGAAAGAGAGTATGATAGAGGAAGTTGGGAAAATACATATTATTTATTACTAGCTAGGGATTTGATCCTAAACAATAATGTGGAAACCTTGATCCTGGTAAATTCACATGAGCAGAGAATAATATTTTCTTCTTGGAAGACAAGCAGTTTTAGCAATCTAGACTTGCATTTACCAGAGTATGTTCCAAGGATCACTAGCTCCACAGAAAAATCCACGTGAAAAGAATTATGTGATCAAGGGCCTTGGGAAAACTTTGAATACTATTACCATCTCTTTGAGAATCACAAATCGCACTATAAATATTTTATTAAATATATTTTATCTAATTTATTAAATTGCTATTTATATAGTTATTATATTTATAATGTGATTTATATTAATTTATTTAAATATATAAATAAGGACATATTAATTAAATATGTATATTTAAGGCACTAAAAAGATTTACAATTAAGAAATGTGCTTGAATTTTGTAACCATGGTAATTCATAAGCTTATTTAACCATGGAACTCATTTTTATGTGAAAACTATTAATATTTCTTGGAATTAGTGTTCTACACATCATACTTTAGGAAACAGTGTTCTAAACTAGGCATCAACAAACTTCTGCAAAGGGCCAAATAGTAAATATTTTAGGCTTTGGGAGCTGTGCAATCTTTGACACAACTAATCAGTTCCACCATTGTAGTGCAAAAGCAGTCATGGACAATATGTAAATGAATGGGAATGGCTGTTTTCTAATAAAACTTTAGTTACAAAAACAGGCATTAGGCTAGATTTGGCTCATGGGTCATAGTTTGCTGAGCCCTATTCTAGACAATGACTCATCACCATAGGCCCCATACCAGAGTTTACTTTTAGCCATCCAGTGACTGGTGTGCTAATGAGGGAAGAGTGATAGCCAACCTAAGTAGAGACGATCTTAGGTCTATATTACCTAGAGAGAAGAACCAAAAAAGAACTCAACAAGTAGAAGAAGGAGAATGCCCAAGAGATTACACCAAATAAAAACAAAATATTTTAATGTATTTGCTGAACACAATGGCTTCATCACTTAGTACCATGGGTTAATCATGTCCTTGGCCAGATCCTTTATCAGCATTCTCCTGGGTAGAGTGAGTGGGCAACACCTGAAGTTCCCCAGAGCCAACATGCAGAAATACTTGAAGTGAAATTGAAGAAAGTAAAGACTAGGGGTAAAAGCAGAGATGACAATTGTCATAGATGCCTCCCTTCACTATTCCTGCTTCCTGTCTTCAAGTAGCCAATAATGAGGGTCTGACCTAAACATGGGGTGATAAGGCAGCTTTATACCTTTTGAGATTTCTGCAAATCTCTCCCACTGTCCAAAATTCCGCCTTTACAGATATAAGTGAGCAACGTAGTACAGATATTGAAACCAAATAGATCCAGTGAAAATGAATATTACCTAAAACAAGCACAGCATTCTCCTCTTAGTCGATGAAACAGACAAATTCGACGTATTAGCAAGATGATTTGGGGTGCCAATGAGATAAGATTCAAATGAAACAAATCTCCACATGGTAGAGCTTAGTGATGACTAGCCATAAGTACTGAAGTTTGATACGGGATGTTTACCCCATTATCACCTCTCTATTCACTCTTATATCCCACATCCCAACCTCCTTTACCTTTTTCTTCTTCAGTGATCAACACAGAGTTCTGGAGGTACTTACATCCTAAACACGTTTATTGGGAGGTGCCAAGAGGGAAGAAATCTAGGGAATAGAGTCCTTTGGAGAAAGCTTAGTAAAAAGAAAAAAAAAAGCTTTTAAAAGGACTTCCTTATTCATAAGTGAAGTAATCAGTAGCCTAAGTTCTGTGACATTGATGGGTTGAGCTTTATCTTGACACTTTATCCCTCAGAAGGCTTTTCATTGCTCACATGTTGAGGAGGCAATAAAGGAAACATCTCTCTAGGCTTAATTCTCATCAGCAAAGAAATAATAATGGGAATCTTATAGGCAAGTGATCATGCCTTGTAGGAATCCAGAAAAGACAAGGGAATGGATGCTGTGTGTGCCCATGGCTTCCAGTCAAATGAATACACCTGCAGTTAAACACAGTTGAGTTTATTGACATGTTGCCATGGGGGAGAACACACCATGGAGAACCATGGAGCATCTCAGGAAGAAGCTGTTAGAGTGTGTTATAGGATTTAGAGTTGTCTTACGTGCTTGTGGGGAGGATTCAAGAAGTAGGGCTTCACTCTAGATTAGATGCTGAGGGAAGCAGAGGTAATTGTTGTGATCAGTACTTTGATAATTCTAATCTAAAGATAAAAAGAACAGAGTGAGTCTAAAGTTGTGATTGGCAAAGAAACAGTGGTCACTCATATTAGCCAGAATACAGGATGTTTGGTCATTTTTATGGTTTGGACAATGCTCATGTTTTGGACTGTGTTTGGACACAATTATGGAGTGGTCTTGATCCATGAGTCACAGAGTGGCCTTGTCTGATGTTAATGTTCTGTAAAACTGTTATGTTCAACAAAAGACCATCATGGCCCAGCTATGAGTGTCAGGCCAATTCATAGCAACACCACGTCATGGCTGAGAGTACCAGGTCAGTCCCCAGCTGTGGGGAGCTACTTTTCCCTTTCTCAGTACTGCATGCTGGAGAAAAGCAGATTTGAGAAATATCAGAGGAAAGATATATGTGATTCAATAGCCATAAGGACTAAAAGGAAAATTATTTGAAAGAGATGAGAAATTCTACAACATAAAAGTTAGGCAATGCAATGTCAAGTAATTCCCAAGAAGGAAAAAAGGGAATGTCTTAAAGGAATTCAAAGTCAGCACGGGGCACCTAAGTGCTGCAAGTTTTAAAAGGCTTATACAAAAGAAGAAAGGAGAGGGGCCGCCCGGTGGCGCAGCGGTTTAGTCCGTGCTTGGCAACCCGGGGTTGGCGGGTTCGATCCCAGGAGCTGGCGGACGCACCGCTTGTCAGCCATGCCGTGGCGGCGTCCCATATAAAGTAGAGGAAGATGGGCAGAGATGTTAGCCCAGGGCCAGTCTTCCTCAGCAAAAAGAGGAGGACTAGCAACGGATGTTAGCTCAGGGCTGGTCTTCCTCACCAAAAAAAAAGAAAAAAAAAGGAGAAACACAAAACTAATGTTGGTTGGGAAGGGAGAGCATGAACCCATGAGAACAAATAGAATAGCCTGATACCTAATGTAGTTAGTGACTTCCTCTTACTGCAGAGGTTTTTAGATGCGGAGGAACACGGGACTAAATGACATGTATATCAGAGTACCAGCAGGGAACAGATGGTATGCTCAACTGGGTAGCTGAAAAGAGATTAATAAAGAAACTTTTACAATCATTTGGGAAAGGAATAGGAATGGCGTAGGCCCCCGGAGTTAGTAACAGCAGCAAGCTGTCATTATCTCCAGGTCTGGAGAGGCAAGGGGAGGGATGAACACTAGCCCCAGAGGAGAGATGGTATGAAGAAGACTGTCTGACAGCAATATGACCTTTGCCCAAGTAATGAGCAGCCCACAATGACCCAGCAGTGAGCAATCCAAGGAAATGAACACCCTTATCTCGCTTTCCTTCCTTCCTCCCATCTCCTGCTGGTGACTCTCATTGTCCAAATCCAACTGGAAGCCAAAAATCCACATGGAAACCTATGAATGCAGCCCATAAAGTCAGCCTCAGGGGCACAGAGAAGGGTAGCCTTCTGCCCGTGAAGGGAAAAATGGAAGATAACTCACCTTCAACTCAAAGATTCCACTACTCCATGGTACTGTTTAGTACCTCCCATTCCCAAACTGGCAAAGCAAACCAGGCCAAGCATAAAAATGAAGCTGCAATAATTATATCCTCATTTCCCCTTTCAACATGAACATGCCATGTTTCTTTTCACTCTCCTGCCTCCAATCTTCACTCCCCTGCCTAGTCCCCCATCAGAGATCTACTGTCCGCTCTCCCTGATCTATTTGCACAAGCATGCTTCCACCTGGCCCACGTTGCACTCTGCTAATGGACCCTTCTGGACTGGTTCTTGGACACAGGTTCCCTCCCTCCAGTCCCAGCCTCCTGGCCCTATTCGGACAACCTGTACATGCGCCTCCCAGGTGGTCCGGTTCTCCTAGGCCAAAACAGATGATAATTCTTTATATGTTCACTTTTGGGGGAGTGAGAATAAGGGAATGTACTTGGGGCCAAAGTTACTCAGAAATTGGCTTCACTGACCTCTTCAGAAGAAAACTCTACAATCATCCCACTCTATTAGTCTCAAAATATCAAGGACATTACACAACTTATTTACCTATGCTCATTTCTAATTTAGGGGATAATTCGATTCAGGAAAATTCCATTAGACTATTGTTTTGCTTAAAGCTATCAGGCTAGAAATAAAAGTTGACTGTAATCTCCAGGAGGGTAGAAACTATGTCTCATTTTGCTCACTAATATCTCTAAAGCACCTTGCAAGGATTTGGCATATTCTTGGTTCTTAAAATTATATTAGTTGAATAGGTAATTAAATGATGACATCTACTGGATTTCCAAAAGGAACAAAAGGTGGCATCCCAATTTTGAGCATTATATATTTTCTTTTCTTTCTTTCTTTGCCCTTTAAAAAAAAAAAACCCCAAGTGCAGAAATGAGCAAATCATTCCTGTCAACTTATAGCTCATACTCCTAATCAATCAATTTAAAGTTCTAATGTTTTACTCTATTTTCCCCTTCATTTCTGTGCCCCACTTGTATTCCTCTCCTCAAAATAGGAGGAAGCTTAATATATTTTCTAATTAAACTTTTTGAGATAATTGTAGATTCATATGCAGTCATAAGAAATAATAGAGAGATCTCTTTACTTATTTTCAACATCTTGCAAAACTACAGCACAACATCACAGCGAGGATATTGACATTACAGTCAAAATATAGAACATTTCCATTATCACAAGAATCCCTTTTGTTGCCCACTTATAATCGTACTCCCTTCTTTCCTACTCACACCTCCTCCTTAAATCCTGGCAACCACTACTCTGTTCTCTCTTTCCATAATTTTGTCATTTCAAGAATGTTATCTAAATAGACTCGTACAGTATGTAATCCTTTGGATATTGGCTATTTTCACTGAACATAACTGTAGAGATTCATCCATGTTGTTGCATGTATTGATAGTTTGTTCCTTATCATTGCTGAATAATATCTCATGGTACAAATGTACCACAGTTTATTTAACCATTCTCCTATTGGAGTTCATTTTGGTTATTTTAGTTTCTGGCTACTACAAGTAAAGCTGCTATGGACATTCACGTAGAGGTTTTTGCATGAACGTAAGTTACGTGGTCTAACTCAAAGCCAAGTGAGAAGTCCACCCAGCCCACCTTGAGCCCTGGCAAAGGGGTAGATGTATTACATTGCTACAGAAAAATGAAATTTAAGGACCAATAATTCAATCTACCACAGATGAGTTACTTCAGCTCTCGGCTACCAAGGATAACGGAGAAAAACATTTCTTGAATGTATTCCCTTATAAACCTTTGTAGAGTTCCCAATGGATATGCACCCAAGAGTGGAACACTAGGTCATAGGGCATGGACACGTTTCTCCAAACACTGCTGAATTGCTGTCCACAGCGACCGCACCCGTTAACACTCCCATAAGCAATACAAGGGAGTTTCTGTCTCTTCACATTCTTGCCGACACTCGATATTTAGCCACCTTTTTAACTTTTTATTTCTGATATGTGTAAAGTGGCATTTCACTCTTGTTTTAATTTGCATGTCTTAGATTATAAATAAGTTCATAAACCTGCCACCATTCAGACTCTGGAGTCCGCGAATTGCCTATTCTGATGTGTTGCTCATATTTTTTCTCAGTTTTCTGTTTATTTTTTTGTCGATTTTCAGGAGTTCTTTGTATACTTGTATATAAAATTTTTGTCAGTTTAAGATGCCAGAGAGTTTTTTTTCTCATTCCATCATCTGTCTCTTAATATTGTCTGCAATGTCCTTTAACAGAAATCCATAATTTTGATGAAATTTTCATTGTTTTTTCATTAATTTCATTAAATTTTTACTTGAATTCATCTAGAATCCACTTTTATAAGTGGTGTAAGGTTAGGATGTAGCAATATTTTTCCCCATTTTAGTGAGCTTTTTTACAGAATTTTGTACCAAATAGTTCATATTTTCCCCCATTAATTTGTGATGCTGCATTTATTGTATGGAGTTCCCATAATTAAATAAATCTATTTCTGACCTCTTTATATTCCATTGGTCAATTTGCTTATTCATGAATGAGACCAAATTATTTTATTTCCAAAAGCTATGCAGTATGACTTAATATCTTGTAGGACAAGAATCCCCATTTTATTCTTTTTCAAATTTGATGTAGCTATTTGTTATCTTTATTTTACATATTTGAATGTGTTTGGCAAGTTCCTCAAAAATTCAGTTGGAATTCAGCATTAAGTTTGTAGATTAATCAGGGGAGAATTAACATCTTTACTTAGATAAGACTTCTCATCTATCAACATGGAATATTGTTCCATTTATTGTAATCTTTTATGTCCTCTAATAGGATTATAAAATTGTCTATACTAAGTTCTTATGCATTCCTTGATAGTTTGGTTCATAGACATAGCATAGTCTTTATTGTGATGTGTATGTTATCTTACATTTTATTATATTTTTAGTTGATTATTGCTAATATAGAGGAACACTACTGATTTTTGTTAGATCCTTTATCTAGCAAATTTGCTGAACTTTTATTAGCATTATTTCTAATAGGTTTTTTTGTTAGTCCTGTTGGGTTTTCTGTGAAGATCATCATGTCATTTGCAAATAATAAGTTTCCTTTCAAACCTTATATCTCATACATTTTTCTTGTCTTATAGCATTGAACATGACTTCTGAAATCTTGTTAAACAGATGTAGTGATAGTGGTTATCTTATCTTGTTCTCAATCTTAATGGACATGTAGCTGAATTTTCTCCAGGATGTATAATATTTTCTAAAAGTTTTCAGTATATATCCATTATCAAAATAAAGAAATTCCTTCCATTCTTGATTTTATAAGATTTTTTTAAATTATGTTAATACTGAACTTAGTCAAATGCTTTTTCTGCATCTACTGAGATAATAAAAAAATTTTCTTCTTTGTTCCACATACTGATTGTTTTTCTGATAGTAAACCATTCTGGCATTCCCAGGGTAAAATAATAATAATGTATTTTTCACACATTGTGAGATTCAACTAGCTAATATGTTACTTAGGATCTTTACATCTATGTTCATACACTAAACAGTGTGCGTGTGTGTGTGTGTGTGTGTGTGTGTGTGTGTGTGTAGAGAATATACATATAGGTATATATTACTACATAATGCAATTTTGAAATTAAGGCTATTCTAGTTGTATAAAATAAGTTAGGCAGCTCTAAATTATTTTCTATTATGGAGCAATAAAATAGGGATTATAGGGTCCTTAAAATTTTAGTAAAACTTATCTGAAAAATTGTCTGGGCCGAAAATTTTGGGAGAGAAGAGATATGATTTCTATTTCATTTTCTACAATTATTATTTAATTTTTCTCTTTCTTCTTGCTTCATTTCTTTCATTTTATATTTTTTCATTTTAGATTATCAAGTTTATTAGCATATAGTTGTTCATATTTTTTTAAGACTCATATCTGTGGTCATGTCTTCATTTTTAGTTTTTACGTTATTTGCACCTCTTTTTTACCTTATTAATCTTTTCATGGAAACAGCTTTGGGTTTTGTTAATCTCTATTTTTTGTCATCTATTTCATTGGTTTCTGTCTTTGTGCTTTTGTTTTCTTCCCACTTAAAAGGTCTTCTCTATTAGTTTTTTGTTTTTTTTTTTTTTTTGTGGGGAAGACCAGCCCTGAGCTAACATCTGTTGCCAATCCTCCCCTTTTTGCTGAGGAAGACTGGCCCTGGGCTAACGTCTGTGCCCATCTTCCTCCACTTTATATGGGACGCCGCCACGGCATGGCTGACAGGCAGTGCGTCGGCGGGCGCCCGGGATCCGAACTCGCGAACCCCGGGCTGCCAAGCGCGGACTAAGCCGCTGCGCCACCGGGTGGCCCCTCTATTAGTATTTTTTAAACTTCTTGAGTGTTTCGCTCATTTGTTTTTAATAAAACTTCCCTCAAAGTACTGTTTTAACTCTGCTATACATATTTTCATTATTCATCATTTCTATTATTTTTCTATTTTATTAATATTTTAAATTTACTATGTTTGCAGTAATACAGGTTTCCAGTTATATAAACATTTAAAAGTTACTCTTTTATTGGTGATTGGTGGACTAAAGATATGGTCAGAAGGATGATTCTTTATAATTTACCAGAATTTCCTTTATGAGTCACAGCTTTTTTGTATGTTCTTTGCATTCTTTACAAGAATGCTTATTTCCTGTTTTTTGAATATATCTATGTAGATATGCAGATTTATAATATACAAATAATATGCATGATATCTATAAAACGTTACATCCAAAAATACATTTCATATGTAAGTTGAAGCAAGTTAATTATCCTATTCAAATTTTCCACACTTAATTTTTATTGTCTCTTTATCAGCTTCTGAGAAGAGTGAATTAAAATCTCCAACTGTGTTTATTGAGCCATCTGTCTCACCTCATAAATCTGTCACTTGTTGCTTTCTGTATTTTGAACCTACATTGTTAAGAATATATGTATTTATTATCAACATATCTTTTTTATCTATCTTCCTTTTTTGCCAATGTCTCTCTTTATCCTTTATGACTTTGCCTTGAATTCTATTTGTCTGAGATTAAAGTTGTTTCCTCAGGGTATTTATTTTAGTTCATATTTACCTAGCAAATATTTTCATTTTTGTACTTTAAAACTTCTGTGTCTTATAGACAAAATAATCTGAGATATTTCTGACATCTTCTTTTATATTTTCTGTTCACTATATTGTTATCCTTTCTCCCTATCCTATCTCCCTTCTATTCAACAGGTTAAAATTTCTTCTGCTAAAGAAAATTTTATGCATTTTATTTGTATTTTCTGGTGGATACCCCTACCTTATTTAGACCCATATTCATGTTCATTTATCCATATCAATTTACTGAACTTTCAATATTTAAGAATGTTTTCTTACAGAAAAATCTCCTTGACATTGGCCTTGGCTGTGATTTTCTGGATATGACACCAAAAGCACAAGCAACAAAAGCAAAAATAAACTAGTGGGACTACGTCAAACTAAAAAGCCCTGCACAGCAAAAGAAACAACAAAATGACAAAGCAACCTACAGAATGGGAGAAAATATTGGCAAATCACATATCTGATAAGGGGTTAGTATCCAAAATATATAAGGAAATCATACAACTCAATAGCAAAAACACAGATAATTTGATTAAAAGATGGGCAAAGGACCTGAATAGACATTTTTCCAAAAAAGACAAACAAATGGCCAACGGGTACATGAAAAGGTGCTCAACATCACTAATTATCAGGGAAATGCAAATCAAAACCACAGTGAGATATCACCTCACATCTGTTAGCATTTCTATTATCAAAAAGACAAGAGATAACAAATGCTGGCAAAGATGTGAAGAAAAGGAAACCTTTGTACACTGTTGGTGGGAATGTAAATTGGTTCAACCACTATGGAAAACAGTATGGAAGTTCCTCAAAACATTAAAAATAGAACAACCAGCAATCTCACTTCTGAGTATATATATATGCAAAAGTAATGAAACCACTATCTCAAAGAGATATCTGCACACCTATGTCCATTGCAGTATTATTTACAATAGCCGGGACATGAAAACAACCTAAGTGTCCATTGATGGATGAATGAATAAAGACATTGTGGTATACATATACAGTAGAATATTATTTAGCCATAAAAACAATGAATCCTGCCATTTGCAACAACATGGATGCACCTTGGGGGCATTATGCTAAGTGAAATAAGTCAGACAGAGAAAGGCAGATACTGTATGATCTCATTTATATGTGGAATCTTAAAAAAACAAAACAAAACAAAACTCACAGAAACAGAGAGTAGACTGGTGGTTGTTAGGAACAGGGGGGTGGAGGAAATGGGTGAAGGTGGTCGAAGGGTCCAAACTTTCAGTTGTAAGATGAGTAAGTTCTGGGGATCTAATGTACAGCATGGTGATTATAGTTAGAAATACTGTATGGTATACTTGAAAGTTGCTAAGAGAGTAAATCTTAAAAGTTCTCACCACACACACAAAAAGATGGCAACTAAGTAAGGTGATGGATGTGTTCCTTGTGATGTGTTCACAATATATGTGTATATCAAATCATCACACTGTACACCATAAACTTACACAACGTCAATAAATCTGGGGGAGAGGAATATTTTCCCACAAAACGAAAAAGTATTTTATCACTTTCTCTCTCTAGTTGCTATACTCTACCTCCCATCCCTGACCATGTTGATATATCCTAGAATTTAGTTCTGAATTATAACGATATACTTTTCTTTCCTTATGGGGAGGCTTTTCTTGTTTGGATCATAACAAACTTCCCTAAGTTATTTATAACTCATACTTCATATATCAATCAAAGCATTCTCCTGGGCTTATTTGTCTCCCTCCCAGAGCATTTCTTCCAAAAGAGTTTTAAAATATGGTATTTATGTGTCAAAATTTCTAAGGCTGTGTCATGACTGAAACTATCTTTATCATAATCTTGCATTTAAAAGATAGTTTAGCTGAATATAAAATTATAGTTTGAACAGGCTTTGGAATTAGACAGATCTAGGTTTAAATCCCCATTCCACCACTATCTGTGTTACCTTAGACAAATTGCTTAACATCTGTGAGCCTCACTTTCCTCATCTGCAATGAAAGAATGCTAATGTCTAATATGCAGCATTGTCAGGGCAATTGATGACACATGCAAGGTAATCGAAATGTTATATTAACCAGGGACTTAGTACATGGTAGTTGCTTTTAAAAAACATTGTAGTTTGAAGTTGTTTTTCTTTGACATGTTGACATCGTTACTCCATTGTCTTCTTGTTTCCAGTATTGCTATCGAGAAGTTTAATTTCAATCTGATATTTTTAATTTCGTGATCATCCTTATATCTAGAAACTTTTAGAATTTTAAAATTTTCTCTTTGAATTTGATGTTCTTATATTCCACACCTCTAGGTGTGAGGTTTTCCTGAATTATCCCTTTTGGTACTCCATAGCTCTTTTGTATAGCTATTGTTCATTTTTTCTTAATTCTGGAAATTCCTTTGTCATTATTTCTCAATTGTTTCCTCATCTCTCTTGTCTTTCTGAGACTCCACCATAAGTGTGTCTATTAGCACTTCTCTTTATGCCCCTTATCATAACATTTGCTTTCATATTTTTCTTTTTTTTTTTAATTCTTTCCTGTGTCTTCTAGGAAACACTCTTAGAATGATCTTCCAGTTTACTAATTTATTCTTTGCCTATAACCTTCATGCTATTTATCCCTCACTGAGATTGTTTATTTCAATTGTAATTTTTATACCCAGTGTTTCTGCTTGGCTCTTCATGGTAACTGCTCCTTTATGCTTCATATAACCATTTTTCTTTCATCTCTTTGAGGACCTTTATTATATTTATTTTAAATTCTTAATCTGTTTCAGTAATTCTGATTTACCTATGAGACATAGTCCAGTTTGTTGTCTCTCTTTAGGTGCACTGTGCTTCTCAGCTATCTGGCTTTTGTGCTTTTCAGCTCTCTGCCAGTTGAAGCTTATGATACGCTAGAGAATTACCTGTCTTAGCTGAAGCAGGAGAAGGGCAAAGTTGAGGCCTCAGCTTGTGCTCTCTTCATAGACTTATGAAGAAGGGGTGATTGCACCCCAGGCCAGGGAGCTCAGGGTCTTCACCAGTCCTATTTATTGCCCTTTTTCCTGTGACCCCAACTCTCAGGAGATATTTCTACTCCTCTAACCTTGAAACTGCTCTCTTTTCTTCCTTGATATATAGGCCTAATTTGGGGTATGGAGGGGTGGGAAAATGAGCAGGAGGGAATGCTGGGGCGGGGGGAAGGGGCAGCAAGTCTTTCTTTATCTGTTATCTGCTCCTTACTCAAGCCAGTCTCTGGCATTGCCCCGATGTTGCCCCACAAACCCTTCAGATATTGGGCTGCCACCACCATTTTGTCTCTTCTACAGTTACATGGGAACAAACAATAATCTGTCCAGGGCAATGTATTCAGAAGGAAAAGGCCACAGCTCAAAAGCTGCTTCCCAGTTCATTACCCAATACACAGACACACACACACACACACACACACACACACACGGGGTCACAGCTACCTTCCTGAGTATTTCTCACAGTCATTACTTTAGTTATACATACACTGTTTCTTCTTTACATGATTCTCCAGGGTTAGACTGTGGAGGGAGCCTGCAGCCCGTGCTCTTCCATCATCTTTTTAGGAACTTATCTTTCTTTTTCTTTTTCTTTCTTTATTATTTATTTATTTATTTTCTTTATTTGCATTAAATAGAAGAGTTTTCCCAGACTAATAAATAAATGGAAAAGCTGAATTTATTTTCATAATTTGCCCAAAAATATATTCTACAAGTGTAAACATGTCACATTTAAGAAATGGATAAATGGATGCATGTCTCAGTCTGTTAGCCATGGGGGATGGGGGTAGAGAAGCTGTCCAAAAGAACACAGTGCTCATCCTTCAGACAAGGGAATCCAACCCAGCTTTACTGTCCGGGTTATGTTCCATAACAAAAGAGGTAACCACGATACAGGGTTTTCTCTGGAAAGGCATAGCTTTCAACCTCTCTGCCTATATGCTGTAGATGTAGACTCAGAGTCCATCCTAAACAAGTCTTGAGCAATGCCCTGTGAGCAAGGCCACTATACTCAAGGTCACCTGAGGACCAAGCAGCAGGTAGGTCATGCAAGATATTATAAGCTCCTTATCTCTAGGGCTTGAGGAATTTGGTTCATTTAAAAGCTGGGACAAAATTCTACTTTGCCAGCTTCCAAAGGAGAGGGAAATTTTTATTAAGGCCTGTATCAAATATCAATTGCCATGTAATAAATTACTTCAAAACTTAGCAGCTTAAAACAACAAACATTTATAATAGTTTCTATGGGTCAAGAATTCATTAGAAGCTTCCTGATTGGTATGGCTCAAAGTCTCACCTGAAATTCCAGGAAAGATGCCAGGAAGGGCTGCAGTTATCTGAAAGCTTGACTGGAGCTGGAGAATCTGCTTCACTTACATGGTCTTTGGCCAGAGGCCTCAGCTCTGCGCTGACTGTGGGCAAAAGTCTTCAGATCCTTACCACTTGGGCTGCTTGAATGTCCTCAATGACACATTGCTGGTTTCCCCCAGAACGAGTAATTTGAGACAGAGTGAGGAGGAAGCTTGATGCCTTTTATGACATAGTCTCATTGGTTCCACACCATCACTTCCACCATATTCAATTTGTTATAAGAAGTCACTAAGTCTAGCTCACACACAAGGTGAAGAGAATTAACCTCCACCTCTTAAAATAAAGAAAAGAGTATCAGAGAATTTGTGGACTTTTTTTTAAATTACCACTGAAATTTTGAATAATACAAATAAATGGAGGTACTCCCTTGATCAGTATAGGATTTAACAAATCAAATTTGGGGACGTTTGGAAATTAATTTAACAAAGAATTTCAAGGACATTAAAGCATTATGTCGTGATGTAGCAAATGAATATTATTCCAGCATTTCTCTAAGCCTTCATAATATTGAAAAATGCTGACTGATGTTAGAAGGACTCTAAGATGTTAGAACCGTTCAGAATAATTATCCAAAACTTGAAAATAAGGCAAAAGATGGCAGAATTACTTTTCAATTTCATACTGGAGCATTGTCCAACAAGTCTGACCAAAGTTTATCTAATTTTCTAAGGAAATATATTTCTGACTCATTATTTACTGTTCATTAGAGCCCAGACTCTGTGAAGATACTTATTAATTTGTGGACTTTAGTCTGATCAGCGATGATTTCTCTCCAATAGAAAAAAATAACTGCAATACTTATGATTTTGTTGCTCTACAAGACATAACCTGTTTTGTCTCTTATTTTGCAAGCTTAGTTCATCATGCCTTTCATGAATGACTGTATAAATCTTTGTCCCTTGAATTCTTCTTTAAACCAGATTTACCTTATAGCTGGATCCCTCATGAATAAGTTAAATAAATCTTTGACATGTTTTTACTTTATATTTGTATGAGAGACATGTTTTTAACTTTTGAAAGGTGTACTTTAATAATCTGTGAGGTTTTGCCCACTGAGATAGACTCCACTGCTGGATTCTATAATACTGTACAGTCCAAGAAGTACACCTTACGAGCTCTTTGCTCGCAGGAACACCTTCCTTGAGTCCTGGAGTGAATCTCAAGGGCAATATAACTTTTCCTTCATTGATTCTCTGTTTTTCATTCTTCTGATTTTATGCTTTTATTTTTGTTTCTGGCTGTTATTCTGTCTATATTTGTCCAATTTGTGGTTTTGGCCATGTCTTTTCCACCATCCAGCCCAGGAATTAGTAAATAATGGACCATTAGATGAATCTCAACTAGATAGTCTAGAGATCACCCTGCATAAACTTGGGTCTTCTCTGCACGTGGCCAATAAGTTATTCCCCACTGGTACAAACAGTGATTGGAAATCTGATTTTATGGTATGACTATTTGATGATCTCTGTCAATATAATGGGGACCTAATCTTTATCAGATGAGAGATGATAGATAATCTAGTTTGTTTGACTTTTTGGTTTGTTGCTTTGTCTATTTGTGAGCTCAGCCCAATTAGTAAAAAACTGTATGTCTACTGAAAAGGAGAAAATCTCTTTGAGATCTAGACTGGTGAGTTTTGTGTTTCTGTTTACTTTAGACCTGTGTCTGTAGTTGTAGAATTAAAGCTGCAAGCTTTCTGTGTGTCTTGTGTCAATAACTGAGAAAAGCATTTGCCTTTCATTGTATGAGTATGAAATATTTTCCTACCTCTGGAGAGTATTAATATATTAAACCATAAAACTCTTACTTGGATATAGAGATCAATAAGGGCTTGCATAAATTTAATATTTTCAGAATTCTTATAAAATAAAGAAACTGAACTTCTAATGCTCTGAATGTGCTAGACTTTAAAAAACAAAAACAAAAATTTTCCCGGAAACTGCTAACTCAGAAGCATTTTTATATAACAATCCAAATTCATGTAATGAAAGTGAATATTATTGGACAAATCACGATAGATTTTCATAATTTTGTTTAAAAAGAGTTTCCTGTCTTTTTCCTAATTTTGTCAGTGTGAGGTATCATAAAAGCATACATTTTTTAAGATTTGTATTTACTTCTCACAAAGAAACTAGGAATCTGAAGTTTCTAGACTTTTTATACTGCTTTATAAGTTCAGATAATTTATTACTTTCTATAATTTTTTAATTGAGGAAAATCATATGTTTGACTAAATAGAATTATAATTATAAATCTGATAAATATTTTGTATCAACAGTAATTATGTCCTGTAGTGTGTCAGCTGAAACTTGTTTTCCAAGATCTTTTTTTAACTTTAAGACACTAAACTAATATTAAATTGAGTTAATTGCTGGATAATTCTTATTGGAAACCTGCCATAATATCTAAGCAAGCATAGTTTTAATATATGTGCTTTCGTTTCTTTTTCTTGCACATTGTAGAGCTATACCTCTGAGCTCTGTTAACAAATGTGTTTGTTTTTGCTACTTTAAGAAGGTATGAAAGAATGTGTGTGACTGTAGAGGATGCATGTGTTCCGGAATTTTGTGGTCTGCTAAAACGTATCGCAGACAGTTCACAATGAACTACCTCTAAATTTTCTCTGATTAGTAGAAGTTAGTTACTTTGGTTACACACGCAGCTGTTGAAATAATGGCAGAGAAGTACAAGCATGTGTGCAAGAAAAAGGGAGTGTGAGTTTTTTTCCAAAGGAAAAGGAGAGTGGTTTTATTTTACAGTGTCTTGTTTCAGCATAGGGAAGAGAATAATGAAAAACAAAACTTAGATGGATATAGAAAGTTGTAGGAGTTTACAGAAAGTAAACTTTGTTTGCTTTAGTTTTGAATACCTGCAAACAATGAGTCTGAAAAGAAGCAATATGTAAAAAGAAAATCGGCAAAGTATGCTTTGTTTGATGCATTAATTCAAAATATAATGCTTTTATGAAAGACCGGAATTAGGTTTTCTCTCTGAAGTAATTCTCTCAAAATAATTAGTCTGCTCTTAATAAGAGGCAGTAAAAAGGTATTCTTTATAGTCTCAGTTATCTGCCCAAGTAATAAAAATTCTGTATCTCACCAGAATAACTTTCTATGCTTTGTGCTGAATTTTTATACCCTTAATTATTTCTTTGAAGCAAACAACAAAATCAGAAAACTTAGAAGAGAGAATTTATACAATCTGAAGAAAGAGAATAAAAGAAAAAAGTGAACAGAGCCTGAAGGACTTGTGGAACAATATTGAAATGTCTAATATATGTGTAATTGGAGATGCCGATGGTGACCCGAGAGAAGGTTAATTCTCTGGCTTAATAGCTGCTCAGCACTGCATGGCCCTAGATTTATTGACCATATTCTGAAGGGCCTATATATGCAAATTAATATTCCTTACTACATCAATATAAATGAATTGGGTAAAACACAATGTAACAAAACATTTATGTGATCAAGAATAATCTTTGGAGATTATTTATATTCATGGGGGGAAGGCAGATTTGTTAAGAAAAATTATCCAAAACTTGAAAATAAAACAAGAAAATGACAGCTTAGCTTTTCAATGTCATATAGTAGCATTCTAGTAGGTCTGCCCAAAGTCTATTTAATTCTCTACAAGAATGCACTTTTGTTTGATGTACTATTTACCATTGATTATAACCCAGATTCTGAAGTTACACTCTAACTTATAGATTTTTATCTAGCAGAGATAAAAATGATATCTTTGATACATGTTTACTTTATATTTGTACAGGTCATATTTTTAATTTTTTGAAATATTTATTTTGACAGGATGAAATCACTGAAATTCAATTTTAGAAAAGTCAATGCCCACATACAGAATTTTGGCTGTAGGCAGAGATTAACACAGAATCTTCTCCAAAGAGTTATTCTGTGTGTTTGTTTTTAAAGGATGACTGATGTAGCCTTAGACAATTTCATGTAGTAGCTGATTTCATGAGGCAAACAAAACCCAGATGTATAGGATTAAATGCTGCTTTATAAATCATTAAAAACCATCCTAAAATCAATTCAAAAATTGACCAGAAACCACTGCACTTTGCTCCAAAGAGAAATAACCTGCTGAGTAAGCAACGCAAATGCGACTCACTCTTCCCCAAACTGAAGGAACCTGCTGGGTCAGCACCGTGACAGCAAAAACTCCAGCAGACGATGGCAGTAAAAGTCAAAAACAGTAAAACCTACTGAATAAAAGCCAAGATATTGGAAATTTCATTTACTCTGTTGTTAGAAACTATATTAGTATAAGCTTCTATGGAAAGCATAATGGCAGAATGTGGCATAAAATCATATACAAAAAAATACTTTTGATATGTGCGCTGGAAAGTTATCTCAGATACAAGAGAAATGCCATAAATTCCCATAAAGTAAGATCATCAGTTTTTTCATATCATCTGATATTGATCAAGAGACCTAAACTCAAATCACTTAGAGGTTTTTGACTTCAAAGGATGCAGCAGCCCTGGCAGCAGAGGCGGCAGCTGTATTCCCATAGAAGATTAGGCTTCTGTACACTCTTCCCAAGTCTTTTCCTGAAGTCACCAGAATCAGTTCTTCCAAGCTCACATAAACACACTAAAGTCCAGCCGTCATGCTCTCCTTGGGGCCATTACCCTGTGATGTTATTGTAGATGATATTTTTTTTAAAGTATCCTTCTGGTATCTCCAAAAATTAAACAGGCTTAGCTGGGCCCAATGAATAAGTACAATCATTTCCTTTCATCTCCCCTCCCCCCCAAAAACAAAACTGAAGCAAGATTCCAGAATATGCCATGTAATAACGACAGAAGCATTGCTAATTGAAGATGAGACGCATACAGAGAAAATAATCTGAGAAAATAGAACAGCAAATACTCTCAAAATCTGACATTTTTGAAAAATTTTATGTATTCGCTTTTCTATTTGGGCCCAAGATTACTACTTCCAGAAGCTTCTACGGGCAATGCAATAACAGTTATGAAGTGGAAAATAAATGGAAAGAGGGTAACATTTCAAGTTTGAGTTTTTTTCTCATAAAGTCTATAGATTGTGGGGAAAAAGTAAAAGACATGAGGAGAAAAATATAACATCAATTAGAGGACATAGCTTTGAACAAACTTGGAAAAAAAACTGTTTTTTTTGTTTGGGTGTTTCATTTTGTTTTGTTTTTATAGCCTGCTATGCTGTGAGCTATGTGGAGCACATGTAGTACCAAGAATATAGTAGGCACTCAATAAATATTTGTTAAAGACATGATAAAATTAACTAATTAATGAGCTATTTAAAAGTGCTGTGATTACCATTATTTATAAATCAGATTTCAGTTAAGGCTAGATTTGAAGAAGTGTTCCAGGCCAGAGCTTCTCAAACTTTAATGTTTGTACAAATCATTTACATATCTTGTTAAAAATGCAGATTCTGATTCAGTAATCTAGAGTGAGCCTGAAGAGTGTGCATTTCTAACAAGTTCCTAGGTGATGTTAATGCTGCTGGTTCGTGGACCACATTTTGAGAATCAAGATTCTGGGCCATCTAATGCTTAGCACCAATAAGGAAGTTTCAGAGTAGGGTGTCAAAGAGGAGAACTGTTGGGGCAGATGACTAGCAAAGAAACAGAAAGGCTTGGGCTAACCAAGCATGGCAACAGTGGGAGGGTAGATGGCCACCTAAGGAGCAGGCTCACTGTCTCTTTTCTTTTTTGCTCTGTAAAATGAAGTTTTTATCTCCTGTTTTTTTTTTCTTTTAAATGTTTCAAGAATCAGCAAGCAAGTGGGAGACAGAAACAATGACTGTCTCCTCACCCTTGACATCATCTTATGGCCATCCATGGGGCTTTATGAGGCTGGGTGAAAAGGGTTGTGAAAGACCAGTCTCCTCCCCATATGGCACCTACTCAAGAGACCTCATTTCCTGGAAGAGAGACCTTCGCTACAACCACAGGAGGCCCATTCCCCAAGAGCTTTGAAGTTTAAAAGAGGATGTTCCAGCGTCACCAGCCTCAAGCAGATTTCACCCACTAGTTGCCCCTTTCCCTCTTTCCCTCTTTCTATCCACTCCCTAGCTAGAATCCCTCCCCCTCTGCTCCAAGACTTGCAAATGCTGAAGGTGCCAAGATGATTCCCAACACACCTATCCCCTCCCCCAGGCCTGGTCAGCCATCATTCTCTATCATGGCTGTCATACTAATGGAGTCCATGATGTACTCAAAGAGATTGTCCCTTTTCTGCAAATTTTATTTAAGAGTCAGAGTGACTGAATACATTCACCTAGGTTACTGGCCCAGAGGTTACATGAATCTCTCATTTTAGCCCTTGAAGTTACCTTTTGAGCTCAAGTTTGTACCAACACAAAAAACCTGAAAAGAACAGAACTCAAAGTGTGGGGAAAAACCATATTATTTCCTGTTTCTCACTCTTCACCAGAGATGAGATGTGTAATAATTTCCTGCCTCCCCTATGATTACAGTGACCCTCCTGGGGCTGGTGCCACAGGTACTCTCCCTGTCCCCATCGTGCAGAGGAGGAAACTAAGACCAGGAAAGGCTGTGTTGTGTCCACGATCACCAGCCAGAGGCAGCCCCAGGGTCTTCAGATCACAGCCTGTTGAGAAGCCAGGTGGGGCCCCAGGACGCCCTGGGACAGGAGGTCAGGGAGTGTCCCTCAGGCCCTGAGATATGGAACAGGAGGCAAATGCCAAGTGTGGGGAGCACACTCCCCCAGAATGGGGAAAGCGAGTCCTGGGCTTCTGCCCTGCTACTTTCAGTGCCTAGGAAGCTGGATGCTGCTGGGCTGCCGCTCTCAGGACAACCATGTCACACAGCCCCAGGGGGCATAATTAACATAGACTACAATGTGAAAGGCGCTCCCTGGAGCTGCATGAGGCTGCAGCCCTGGAAGGGACTGCTGAGAGAAGATGACCCGCAGGAGAGGACTGGTGGAGGTGGAGTGCGTGAGAGCCAAGGAAGGTAAATGAATTCCAGCTCTCAGGAAGATCTCTCCAGAATGTTTCTCTTTAATTCTGTATGGATATATGTACAATAAGAATGATGATTAAGGGGCCGCCCGGTGGCGCAGTGGTTTAGTCCCCGCTTGGCAGCCTGGGGTTCGCAGGTTTGGATCCTGGGTGCCCACTGATGCACTGCTTGTCAGCCATGCTGTGGCGGAGTCCCACATAAAATAGAGGAAGATGGGCACAGATATTAGCCCAGGGCCAGACTTCCTCAGTGAAAAGAGGAGGACTGGCGATGGATGTTAGCTCAGGGCTGGTCTTCCTCAAAAAAAAAAAAAAAAAAGATGATTAACATGTACATATTGCCTCAGGAAAATATCGGTGCCATTCATTAATTGCTAGAGAACTAATGAGGTTATCTCCCTGGCTGTGTAAAAGAAACTCAGAGCCAGCCCTGACGACCTAGTGGTTAAAGTTTGGCACACTGTGCTTCAGCGGCCCAGATTTGGTTCCTGGATGCAGACCTACACCACTCGTCTGTCAGTAGCCATGCTGTGGCAGTGGTTCACGTAGAAGAACTTACAACTATACACAACTATGTACTGGAGCTTTGAGGGGGGAAGGAAGAGAAAAGGAGGAAGATTAGCAATGGATGTTAGCTTAGGGCAATTCTGCCCCTGCAAAAAAGGAAAAAGGCTGCCCTAATTTAAAAAAAAAAAAGAAAGAAACTCAAATTATTGTCTCTTGTGTAAACTACTGGTTATTAATCCCTAATTATCATGCTTTACAATAAGGACTGTGCATAATAGTAAATGTGTCCATGTATGTTGTTGGGAGTCTTATTTTATTACAATAATAGATTGATTTTGTAGTTTGCATGTTCCCAAACCTGAATTCAACAAGTGCAAAGAAAAAAATAGTAGAATTATCAACAAGAAATGTATGGCAAGATAGATGAGCCACCTAAAACATAAAGAGAAAAACTAACTGAGTAGTTGAGTTTCAGGAGAAACAAAAGACCAATCATGACTGACACTGGTAATGTTAGCAGAAAATAAGCAATGTTAAATGCACACTCAGTGCCATTGTGCTTAATCTCACTTAGTCCTAGCAACAATCCTATAAAATTGGTATAATTACTGTCCCCATTGTATCCCTAAGCAAAGTAAAACACAAAGGGGGAGCCAGCCCTGATGACCTAAAACATTTGGCCACTTCGGCAGCCCTGGTTCATTTCCTGGTCACGGAACAACACCACCCACCTGTCAGTTGCCATGCTGTGGCAGCTCACATAGAAAAACTAGAAGGACTTACAACTAGGATATACAACCATGCACTGGAGCTTTGGGAAAGAAAAAAAAAATAAGATTTGCAAGAGATGTTCACTCAGGGCAAATCTTTCCCTGCCAAAAAAAAACACGTAAAGGGGATCAGTAACTCACCTAAGGCCAGACAACTAGTAAGGGCAGAACTGGAATCAAGTCCAAGCAGGCTGACTACTGAGCCCAAGCTTTTGCCACTAAGATGTACATATTTCCTATGACCAGCAACCAACATTTGTTCCTATGCACCTGACACTGGGCTGACTGTTTTACACATGTTGTCTAAGGTATTAACGACCATGGCCATATTCAGTTCTACTTTAGCCAGTCTGAAAAAAGAGATAACATCAAGAAGCCTAGAAAATGAGAATCCAAAGAGGAAGAATTTCTTAACGTTTATTCAGGATAGTCCAGAGGAAGCCACACTCTGGCCAAATGGTGTTAGCAGTCCAAATGACTTGGCCGTATGGAGGGATGGTCATCCAACCAACCCCTCTTGCTCTGATACTATAATGACCAAACCTCCTGGTTATAATTTCCTTTTTTAGCTTTTCTTTTTCCCCCTCCAAGGAGAGAATGGTGGAATCACTGGCATCACTTCACAGCTTTCTCAGAGTAAATTAATAAACTGGTATTCTGGTTTATACATCAATGTTTTGTGAGTTGGGATAAATCAAGTCTGTCCATTTGACTAAACTGAGCTCTTTGATTTAAACACGGTGACCGCATAAAAATACTGCCATCCTGAGACCCTGTTGGTAAGGCAGCTGACCTCTTGGTCTTTCAAGATAACATAACTATTTTGTGTCTAACTACATGTATGTGCGCTCATTTCTTTCATGCATTGTTTCTTCAGGTCCACACAATTTTTAAAACAAGGGAAACATATCTCTTGACTGTGGATTAGTTGCCATAAATTCTAAAGCATACAATTCAACAAAAAGATGGAAGAAGTAGAAGAGGAGGAGAAATAACCTTTGATTAATAACCAGTGGTAGCACTATTTGGGGAGAATGACTTTAAACAAAAATTATTCATGTCCCCAATAGAAGTTGAACAGAAATATAAACCAAAGTCACACAAAATCAAGGATAAATAAGAGCCTTAGAGAAAGTCAGAGTTCTTTGGTCTATTCCTAATTTCCAGAAAATGCTTTTACAAATGGTAGGCAACTGAGCATCTGAGATCTAATTGTATCACGTCTAACAAACTGGTTTGATGTTCTCCTTTTAGAAGAGCAGATGGAGTCGTCTAAAGACTATGAGAAACCCCTGAAGAAAGATGTGACAGTCTGAGGGACAGACTTAAACTAATGTTTAAAAAATAAATGCTTTCATGAATTAGCAGGGATTTTGCAATCCAGATCTAAATGAGATTTTCATCACTCTTTAAACAATGCCAAAGTAATTTTCTGGTTTTAAAGAAGAAAAAGGGACAAGAATTTAAGAAGTTAAATAAAAAGCAATAGATGAGAAAGAGTTCAGCGTGAATGCAACATCAAGCAAAGTGGCTTTGGATACACTTCTCTTAAAAATTTCTTTAGAAAACAGGGAATTGCAAAGAATAACGTAATAAACACTTACGTATCTAGTTGTTGCTGTTAGTGCTGTCGAGTCGATTCTGACTCCTAGTGCCCCTGTGTACAGCAGAGCGGAACCCTGCCCGGTCTTTTTACACCATCCTCTCAACTTCTGACACTATATCAGACAATGCTCCCTGCTCTTCACAGGGTTTTCACGGCCAGTTTTTTGGAAGTGGGTGGCCAGATCCTTCTTCCTAGTCTGTCCTAGTCTGGAAGCTCTGCTGAAACCTGCTCTCCATGGGCGACCCTGCTGGTATTTGAAATACTGGTGGCGTAGCTTTCAGCATCACAGCAACACACAGCCACCACAGAATGACAACCGACAGACAAGTGGTATGTGGCCCTGATTGGGAAATGAACCCCAGCCATGGCAGTGAGAGCACTGAATCTTAACCACTAGACCACCAGGGCTGGCTACATATCTACTACACAGTTTTAATAAATGATAATATTTTATCATACTTGCCTCAAGTCACTTTTGAGAGAAATAAAACCTTACATTCATAGTTGAAAGTCTCTCTGTTCCTCTTCCCAGTCCAATTCTCCTCCCTTTCTTCCCAGAAGCAAACATTATTATGAGTTTTGATGTGTACTACACCTACTGTATATGTATATAATATAAAAATAGATAGTACTGTATATACATAGTACATTCATGTATCTCATGGTGATGTTTCAGTCAACAATGGACTGCATATACCATGGCGGTCCCATAAGATTAGCACCATATAGCCTAGGTATGTAGTAGGCTATACCATCTAGATTTGCATAAGTACATTCTATGATGTTCATACAATGATGAAATCGCCTAATGATGCATTTCTCAGAACATATCCCTGTCGTTAAGTGACACATTATTGTGTATATATGAAGTATGTATAGTGTCAAAATATGGATGGGAAATAAATTTCAATATCTCATGTAACTCATATATCTCATATATTTTTAAAAATATATTCTCAAAATTGCTTTTGATCTGAGAAATTTTAGAAGATAAATTTGAGAGTAAGTTAATATGGCTAAAAATCAGTGGCCATTTCTTCCTGGAAAATAATAAGAATAGAAACAAAATTTAAAGCAAGGACTTTATTGTAGTGAATTCTGAAAGCTATTTCATAAATTCTGAGAGGATACTGAGAATAGGAAAGGATTTCAAAGGTGGTGATGCGATAAAAAATGCTACCAAGAAGCTCACATTTTATAATTTTAGATTTAGCAATGAAACAAGTCCAAAATAGATTTCAAAGGTGAACCCAAGTACTGTAAAAGATTATGGTGGTTCGTCAAACTCTCTTCCACGCATGCTAAACTGCTCTCTGAGAGAAACAACACAGCTTCAGAAATTACATTAACTCTTCAAACCTCCAGGGTACGGTTTACAAAGTTATTATCTGATGCACTAAATTTTCTTAGCACATCAATTATTCTCACAACATCATCTATTCCCTGGGCTTAAGTTATGGCCTCTACAAACCATAGAGTTTTCTGATTACTTAAAAGTTCATGTGAGTCCCAAAAGTGCTCAATTTATTCACAGAAGTAATTTAGGCCACCTAGAAAATCCAACTAAACAAGTGAAATTCACTCCGATGCCACTGCATCCATATACTTAAAGACAAGAGTGGAAAAGGTCAATCTGACATATGCAAACCTATTAAAGATAGAATCTATTGACTGTACAGTCAATCCAAATGGCCATTATGATGGGCAAGTAAAGCCAATTAAATAAAGAATAGTTCCCTTATTGGTTTTATGTAGTCAGAGCTTTAGTACTTTATAAATGCTCCGTAAGTCTGGCTCTCGGCCAGACTTCCTGGGATTATTAACAGTCCCTTGGTAATTTTATCAAAGAGAGAGGTATCGATCCTGGTATTCTAGCCAAATTCTAACTTACAATGTTATTGTCTACCCTCCCCAAATCCCCTCAGATTAAGTGATTTGTTCTGAGAGGACAACCACCCCTGGCTTCTCACATGCTTCTTCCAAACCCAAGCCTCTCTCAAGAGGCTGAAGAAAACTCTCTCTGGCCCAACTCAATAACACAGGAGCCTCGATGGGTTCACAGAAGCCTTTTTTCTCACCACGCACTCAACAAAAATGTTCATATTCTAACCCTTTTTTAGCAAGAGATGTGCTTTCAGTCATTCCATTGGCAGGATCAACTGCACAGGACATGGACAGATATTTATTTACTACTATCTAATTTCTCTATAGACCATCCTAGGAGTGACAGAGAGAAGATGAAGTGTGAGGAGCGAAGTTGTGAGCTTCATCTCCTGCTGGAAGAAGAGAACATAAATAATTAGCCTTACTGGCACTCCCCTTGAAAATAAACATAAGCTTTACTGGTTCAGCAATGGAGGTTGGAAAACACCAAACAATTCCATCATTTTAGCCAATCAGAAACATGATCACTACTTTTTCCCTAAGAACACCTAGGAGAGATCATCTTTAAAGGGGTGTAAATCACCACAGAGTAAAGTGGCCAAGCAGGTGAGGTAAATGAGTGTGGTGGCCCCCCAGTCTGTAGGATAACTTGGATGAGAAACCATGGACTAGGTGATTTTTTATGTCATCATCAGTCTTACAATTCTGTCAATAGGAAACTAAATAATAGAGTATTTATTTGTTTGATTTCACTTGAAAAATGAGTTGATTCAGTGAGAAAAAAATGAATTACTATGGTTTTGATAACATAGGTTTTATTTTATTTTTCCTGAGGAAGACCAGCCCTGAGCTAACATCTGTCACCAATCCTCCTCTTTTTGCTGAGGAAGACTGGCCCTTGGCTAACATCTGTGCCCATCTTCCTCTACTTTATATGGGACGCCGCCACGGCATGGCTGACAGGCAGTGTGTTGACAGGCACCCGGGATCCAAACCAGCGAACCCCGGGCTGCCAAGCGTGAACTAAGCCACTTACACCACTGGACCAGCCGGCCCCTGATCACATAGGTTTTAATAGGCATTACACAGGCATTAGCAGGTTGACAGAGTTTTAGTTGTCATATGCTTGCTTTGTGTCATGTGTGTATAGCGCAAGCTACCTGCAAACTCTAAGGAGAGATTTCTTTGGTAATAAGGGTTATAGGGGAAAATAGTAAAAATGACCATAGCTCAGAAAGCATTAATGCCATTTCTATGCATTGAAACTACAGCATAGTTGGTTGTGAAACATAAATACATCTAGTTAACAAATAAGCACATATTGAGGGTCTAAAAAATCATCTTTTCTCTTTTTAAGCAATACTGACACTCATTAGCACCTTTGAATATAATTTTATGCAATTTAATTTTTTATTTATAAAACTGTTTCCAGGTGTGATTATTCTTCATTCACCCCTGGATATATTTTTAAAAATAAAAACTGACAGCGTTCATTTCCAAAATTTATGTATGCTGGTAGAATACTCTAATTATACAACAAAGTAATTTTGTTAATGTAATTTTTTTTGGTATCAGGTTACACTCCCTAAAGATGTTTGCAAAGTTAAAAAAAATTTTTTAACTCCAAAGTCCAAGTATTTTCCACTAACACTATTCACTATTTCCTTGTGGATTACAGCTATGCAACCCAAGGCGATGTCTGGTAATTCTTTCTCAAGTTCCTTTTCTTAATCTGCATAAGCAGAAACCCCAAGGACAGGGAGAAATAGCATCTTTGATATAACTGTAGGCTTATTGTTACCAGAGCAAACTCTGACAACAGCGTATGAAAGAATTACCTCAGAAGCAGGAGAAAACTCAGGAAAATTTCAGGCAGACTTTCGCTATTTGTGATTCCAGGCAACAAAAGGATGACAAATTACAGAAAGATATTCCACTTTAGGTAGAGATGCAGTGGCAATCATTCATTCATTTAATATTTGTTGAGCACCTACTTGATGACAGGAATGTACTAGGTGGTAGGGATCCAAGGACGAAAAGGATGGGTCTCTGCTCCAGTCTGGTGGGAGAGAGATACATAAGGGCTTTGCCTGTGGTGATTAAGATTGAGTGTGGCAGATGAGTTTCTCCTGGGAATGATGGTTATTCAGGAGAAACATCAGTCAGGCCCGCTCTGCAGGAAGATCATCAAGTTAAAGAACAACAAAAAACAAAAGGTACTGGCCTCAGGGCCCCTCCTCTGACTGTGCCCCAGAGTCTGCCAGCAGAGACCCTGTGGTCTCCAGCTTAGAAGGTCCCCCCTTGCGTTATGAATGCCTGCAGACAACGTGTCCTATAGGACACTCCCTGACAATGGGGCCTGGTGGGACTTTCTGCCTACTGCATTGTTTATTTTTCCTTTCTCGTAATTAAACCTTCTTCTAATCCTACCGGGTAATAATATTTGCAAATGGAGAACACCTGGCTCTCCAACATGATGAATTTTCTAGGCTTCTGGGGAAAGAGTTGTTCAAGCCAAAAGCAATCTAACACACCCCCAGAAAGTAACCTGAGCCCTTCGTAATATGAATACACAGGCGCAGGGGTTAAATGTATTTTCAGCACAGAGAAACCATGAATAGTGTGCCTCTGTGTGGGTGTGTGTGTGTGTGTGTATGTGTGTGTAACCACAGAATTCTAAGCCTGTAGGGTGTGCTTTATATCTATATCATATGTTATCCAGATACCAGTTGTATATTATAAGCTGCATATGCAATACCATATGGACACCATAAAATATCACATGTGTTGTCAGGATAATTTTACATTTAGTGCATGATGAAAATGTCTTATATTATATACCTATCTTTTCTGTGCGTACATGGATTTGCCTAATAAATTGCTTTCATTACCAAATTCAGATATAAATCAAAGTTAAAATCTCTTTACTTAAATTTAATAAAAAACAATATGGAAATGTGAATACAGTTTGTTTTTCTTCCCTAGATTTTTCTGCCATGCAGCATTTAACACTGGTGCAGCTGTCAATACCCATTCATCTGCTATCGGACAGCTTTTTCCTTTCACTCACTGTGACATTTTTAAAGTGGCAAAAAAAAAAGCTTAAAACAGCATATTTGTCACTTTTTTCTTCCTAGTGACCTTTTAAGCACTAGGGAAAATTACTCTATATGTACCAAACCCTTTAATCATTACACACACATTCACAATAGTGCTTTATATAGAAGTATCGTTTAATTAAATTCAAGAAATTTACGTTGTACGTGCTGCTGTTCATTTAATTAGTCAAAAATTTAAACATAAGAAAACCTCATAGCTCTTAGCTATGGCAACCACAGAATGCAAGTGTAATTTATATTAAGAATCATTTTTTATAAGTAGAATTTCAGAAATAACTTGTACACACCCTCAATTTCCAGCTTTTAAGTTCTGATAAATAGCGACATGAAATACTTTTTTTAGTAAGTAAAAAATATATGTGGGTGATGAGACATCACAAGGAAGGTTTTGAGAAGGAAGATGTAAGATTGAGTCTCAACCCTATGTTGGATCAGCTGGGTGACCTTGAGGGAGTCACTTTGTATCTCTGATTTGCTCCTGGTATCTCATGATGTGAGAAATAAGATACTGATAACCACCTCTCTTCATCACAGTGTGACTGAGGACCAAATTAGCAAATATTCGTGAATATTCTTGGAAATCTATAAAAAATGAAGAGTAATACAACTTATAGTTCAAAAAAATATAGTTTCAGTTTTCTAGAAGTGGTGGAGAAATTTAAAATTCTTGTAACATGCCAGAAAGAAATCAAATATTTAAAACAAGCTACAATATCTCTAAAATATCTATATCACTAACACATTATTTAGAGTTAGTGTCTTTTGTAAAAATAGCAACAGAAATCCTGCTGCACCTACTATAGAATGGCATTAAAAATTGCAAAGGGTAACAATTCTGGACTGCCCTTTCAGTCTCATTTTTATTCCTATCACTTTCACTATAACTGGCATTTCTTTAGAAGTGACCAGGTCTTTTTTCCCCTCCCCTCTCTACTCTTTGGCCTCAAATAATGGAAAGTGAATGGGCTTCACATCTTAGGACAGAATATCGACTTATGAATTGGTCACCAAGAGTAACTTAGCTTCTCAAACCATCAGCTTTCTTGTCTCTCCAAAAGAGAACATAATACTCATCACATAAGGCTTTTTGGGGGTCAAAAATAGTGTATATTCAGGGCCTGGTACACATAAGCTCTCAATAAATGGTATTCATTGCTCATGTTCTGGCAAGAAATCTCTTACCACACTTTGCTCTAACAGCAAAGGGAGGACTTACAGATTCTGCAGTTCAGCAAGAATCCAGCCAGGAATCAAGATGCAGATCTCCCCATCCTTCAAGTAGTCCTCCTGGAGCCTTCCTCATTTGGCTGTGGCATCCTGGCGAAGCAAGGGCTGGATCTCCTCAAGGCCAGGGATCATTGTTGGTTCGAAACGTCAGGAGTTAGATTTGTAAACTAGATGAAATTCGAAATTGGCCCCCAAACACGGAGGGCAAGGAGAGACTGAAAAAGAAGCAGACTACTTCAGAGTGGTAGGTGGCAGTTTTAGTAAGCAAGGGAGCTGACATAAGAGGCTTGTCTTGGGCGACTGCAAGACGAGTAGATCTCCACCCCCGCTGGCCAGAATCTTAAAAGTTTGTTTAGAGGCCTTAACTGGCTTCAGTCATGTATACTGTCCAGATGTCTCAATAACACCTTACTCCCTCAAGGCTATGTCCTTGGAATAACTCCTAGTGTGGGAATGGTGGGTGGAACGTACATTCGGAGGACTGGGGAGGGGGTGAGGAATCCAGCTGGTAGGTCAACCACAGGTCACATCCTCTTGATGACCTCCTTCAACAATCATGGTTTATTTCTCCACTCCCCACTAGCTGTCTCATATAGACAGGGAAGTGGGGGAATGGGCTCAAGTCACGCCTGGTGGGAATAGGACTGTTCTAACAAAGTACACTAAACATCAGAATAAAGGTGAGTCCTAGGATCATTTGAAGGCTTCATGTCAGGGAGGTTTAGAACAGGAACTCGGGCTGGGTCTTAAAGGATGAATGGAATTTGCCAGGCTGGCAAGACTGAGGAGAAAGTTTCTTTAATAAAGACAATAGCGTGTTCAAATCTCAGAGAAATGAAATGGCATGTCGCTGAAGCATGATCTGAGAGCAGATAGAGATCAACAGGGCTTGTCCCATGGTACCATCCTGAGAAGTCTAGGTTTTATCCTCTCTTCTGCCAGGACCCAACGAAGTTTTCAGCAAGGAAGTAACATTCCCAGATTTGTATTTTAGAAAGATCACTTTAACGTGTGGAGAATGGGTTGGAGTGGGAAATGATTGCACAATGAGAGATTAATTGGTAGACTTTGGAATAGTCTAGACAAGAAATAATGTGAGCCTGAACTAAGGCAGTACTGGTGTAAGTGGGAGAAGAGGAAAACTAGGAGAAAGAATCTACAGAACTTAGTGAATGAAGTGAAGGCGTGAGAAGGAGAGAGGACTTGAGGATTGTTTCTAGTTTCCTGGCTGGGGTGACTGAGTAGATAGTTAACAGATTAAACATAATAAAATGATATGTATTTCAATATGAAAATGCTTAAACATGATTATACCAGAAGTCATATGCTTGCATTTATTTACAATAATGTTTGGATTAAGAGACATTTTGTTTATATTTGACATTTGGAAATAAATGCTAAATAACTGTATTCCTATATACTTAAAATCACCGTGAATGTGTAACAGCGACAAAGTCTAGGCCATCCTGTGGGTAATGATATGCTTTTCCAAAGTGGGGGATAACTCTTAGTAACATTATATCATGCTTGATAATGCTGTCAACAAAACATGGTCTAATTTCCCTTCCATTTACGTGGTAGTTGCATTCTTAGAAAATTCTGTATATGTTTGAGTGGCACAAACTTACTTTAGGTTCACAGATAAAACAGTGTTGCATTCTAGGCTTGGGGAATTGTAAATGGCATTTTTCACCCACTTGAATGGCTAGCGGGAACATTTGAAGTTGTACCGAACACAGGACAATTCTTTGTGTGAGACTGTCCTGTGCAATACAAAATCTTGAGCGTCCGTGCTTCCCCAGATGCTATGGTGACACCTAAGGCATTGGGACAATTAAAAATCTTGTCAACAAATTTCAAAAACATTCCCCAGGGGATGGTATCACTCTGACCCCATTGAGAACTAGTGTGCTTAAGGAATTTTCCAGAGAAAACGCCACAACGTCCTCTTTCTCAGCATCTGTGGGATTTCAGCCCAGAAATAAAAACCTGACTCCCTTAAAAGGAAGTTGATCCTCTAATTGAGAAATCTTCGGTTTGACTAAAACTGTACAAGACACACTAATGGGCAATCAGGAAGTATGAGAAGGAAAAAGACAGTATCATATCCATTCTTTAGTTTTTAGAAAAAGTCTCATCTGTCTCCAAGTGTTGGTGTGACCTTAGGCAATTCATGAACAGTAACAGGCCCTGTTACCTCTAACAGGGGCAGATGGGGGGCAAGATACGGAGAATAACCATGTCTTTACTTCCTGGCTGCCCTTGCCCACTGGTTTGCTGAATCCAGTGGTGTGCTGGAGCCGGCTCGCACCGGCTTTTGAGAACCAATCTAAATTTTCTGGAATTTTGTGAGCTGGTTGACGATATATTGGAAGCTTGAAATTGGCCATGGTGGTATTATTTAAACCACAGAAATTGAAAGACAGTGCAGATCAGGCCTCTCCCCATTGTCCAGAGGCAGGGATTAAACATTTGCCAGTCCCCCTCTGGTTGAAGTTCTCCTCTGTCTTGTAGGAAAGCGAAACGTTGTCATCTGTCATCAGGGAAGCATTTTACAAAAGCCCTTCATCCTCTGCATCCTCTCTGCCTTCACAATCTGCTGATTATAACTTTAATGCTTGGTGATATGCTGAAGTTGTTACTTGTGGACACCACAATGCTGTTTCTCTGAAGCACCCATGCAAGTGTCTCATGGACGAGCAACCTCTGTGCCAGCCACTGATATAGGAGCTAAAATGACTCACCCTAAGTAGACACCTCTGAAATCCTAGCACTGCTGTCTGTCAAGGGGTGCATTCCAGTCCTCCCCAACCCTCTTCCAGCAGCTAAGATTTACTCAAAGCTTCAGCTTGGGTATAAAAACAGACTCATTCATTCTTTACTCAATCTGCTGTTCCTGCAAGACCAAGCTTAGGGAAAAGTCACAATGGCCTCAAAAGAAACTTGAAATTGACAAATCCCTGAGCTTCAGTTTCTAGGCCAAAAAGAGTTAGGAGTTTTGTCAGCTTCGAGTCACTAGAGGCTTCAGAAGTCAGTCAAATCTGCCGACTCAACACATTTTGCTTTAAATAGGAAAGATGCCAACTGAAGTTAAATGGCCAAAGAGATTTCCAGGGAGTGGTAAAATGAAGGAGAAGGGAATATGCAGTAATAGTAATGATTCCTACTTCAAACAATCCGACAGCACTTTCACTAGATATTTTCTCTTCTTTCTCCACCATGTCTTCTGAGTTAAGTATGGTTTTGGCCATTTTACATGTGGTAAAAGTAGAATGGTCAGATAAATAAGCTAGTTCTAGGACATTTGGAGAAATCTGAACTAAAACACTGGTCTTTTGATATCTTCCTCTCAATCATTCTGACTCTAGATACATCTTTCCCATTTGGTAACATGAAGATAATATAACTCAATTATCCCTTGAACCACATCTAAGCTTAGGCTTTTAGGCATATGAATCTCTTTTTGAATAGTTGAAAATAGTCAAACATTCATTTAGTTCAACTGAATTCTAGCATCTTTTAAAAAAAATCAGTATAAGCTACAATAACTCCATATGCTATTTGCTCCTTATATCTTTTTTCTCTTTTTTCTTTTTTAATGCAGCTTTATTGAGATATAAGGAGCATACAATAAACATAGTAAGTGTACAATGTGACAAGTTTTGATATATATATAGACCCATGAAACCATTACCACATTCAAGACAGTGATTATTCCATCATCCTCAAAATTTCCTCGTGCCTTTTGTAATTCCTCTCACCTACCCATTCCACCTACCACTATCCCCTGCCAATGCCTGATCTGCTCTGTCCATATAGATAAATTTTCACTTTCAAAGTTTTATCAAAATAGACTCATACAATATGTACTCTTCGTCAGGCCTTTTTCCCTCAGCATAATAATTTTGAGATACGTCCGTGTTGTTGTATATATCAATAGTTCCTTCCATTTTATTACTGAGTAGCACTCCATCGTATGAACATGCCACAGTTTGTTTATCCATTCACCTATTGAAGGACATTTGGCTATTTTCCAGTTTGGGGCTATTTACAAACAAAACTCCTATGAACATTCAGCCAAAAGCCTTAGTATGGACATTTGATTTCTTTTCTCTTAGTAACCTACGTTACCTTACCTTAGAGGGGAATGGCTGGGTGATATGTAGGTGTATGTTTAACTTTTTAAGAAACTGACAAACTTTCCCAAAGTGGCTATTCCATTTTATTTTCCCAACAGCATGGTTTGAGAGTTGCAGTTCCTCCACGTCCTGGCTAACAAGTAGTATGTCAATCTTGTTAATTTTAGCTACTCTAATAGGTGTGTAGTGGTATCTTATTGTGGTTTTAATTTGCATTTCCCTAATGAATAGCAACATTATGGATCTGTTCATGCGTTTATTTGCTCTCTATGTAGCTTCTTTTGTGAAATCTGTTGCCCATTTTTAATTGGGTTGTTTTCAAGTTATTGAGTTTTAAGAGTCCTTTATATGTTGTGGATACAGTCCTTTAGCAGATATATGCTTTGCAAATATTTTCTCCCAGTCTGTGGCTTGTCTTTTCATTCTCTTAACAGTATCCTTTGGAGAGAAGTTTTTAATTTTGATGAGGTCTAATTTATCAATATTTTATTTTATAGATTATGCTTTTGGTGTCATATCTAAGAGATATTTATCTAACCTAAGGTCACAAAGATTTTTCCTTATGTTTTCTTCTAGACGTTTTATAGTTTTAGGTTTTACATTTAGGTCTACGATCCAGTTTGAAATTTTGAGTTAATTTTTGTATATGGTGGAAAGTTTAGATTGAAGTTTGTTTTGTTTTGATTGGCATATAGAGATCCAATAATTCCAGCACCATTTGTTGAAAAGGCTATCCTTTCTCCACTGAATTTTCTCTGCACCTTTGTCAAAAATCAATTGTCCATATATGTGTGGGTCTATATCTGGACTTTTCTGTTTCATTGATCTATTTGTCTATCTTTATGTTATTATCATAGTTTATTGATTACTGTAGCTTCATAACAAGTCTTGAAATCAGGTGGTATTAGCTTTCTAATTTTGTTCCTCTTTTGCAAAGTCGTTTTGACTATTCTAGGTCTTTTGCATTTCTACATGAATTTTAGAATCACCTTGTCAGTATCATACACATACACACACACACACACACACACACAGCCTTCTAGGATTTTGATTGGGGTTATATTGAATACATAGATCAATTTGGAAAGAAATGACAATTGTATTTCTATATACATGCAACAAACATTCAAAAATTAAAAACACCACCACCTACAATAGCATCAAAAATATGAAATATTGTGGCCGCCTGGTGGCGCAGCGGTTTAGTCCGCGCTTGGCAGCCCGGGGTTCGCAGGTTCGGATCCCGGGCGCCTGCCGACACACTGCTTGTCAGCCATGCCGTGGCGGTGTCCCATATAAAGTGGAGGGAGATGGACACGGATGTTAGCCCAGGGCCAGTCTTCCTCAGCAAAAAGAGGAGGATTGGCAACGGATGTTAGCTCAGGGCTGGTCATCCTCACACATATATATATATGAAATACTTAAAAATAAATCTGATAAAAGATGTGAAAGACTGAAAACTACAAAACATGGCTGAGAGAATTACAGAAGACCTAAACACACTGGAGCAATATACCTTGTTCATAGGTCAGAAGACTCAGTACTGGAGCAATTTCTTCCTCCATTTAATAGTAGAAGCCACTGCATTTTAGCTTCTTTTGGAGGTAGGTGTGGCCATTTGACTATGTTCTGCCTAAAAGAATCGAGCAGAAGAAACATGTGCAACCCCGGGGTCATATCTTTTTCGCTTTCTGGTTTTCCCTTCTCATGGGCTGGTGAGGATGAGGACAGCACTCTAGGGCAGTACCTTTTCAAGTAGAGTCCCCTGGCCAGCAGCATCAGCATCACCTGGGAACTTGTTAGAAACACAAATTTTCCATCCTCACCCCAAACCCATTGAATCAGAAACCCTGGAGTCAGGGTGCAGCACTCAGTGTTTTAAAAAGCCCTCCAGGTGGTTCTGAGGCATGCTAACATATGAAATCTGCTGCCCTGGGGACTGCAAAGCATCAGTTAGGACCTGGTTGGCTGACATCCTCAATGAGCAGTCACCCAGTCTTCCAGGACTGCCAGGCTACCTCCATCATCTTATTTGATGGAGAAACAAACTTCTTTTGCTTGAGACATTTGTCATTTCTGTCTCTTTGTTATACGAGTTTAACCTATCCCTAACTATACCTCCTTCTTGCCTCTATGTGATATTATCTTGGCCTGTGTCGGGAAGGATTCTCTTTTAGGATACACTGCTTATGTCAATGATAGTATCAAGAGCATCACTTCATGTCAAGGATTGTATTTGCAAGGATTGCACACTGAGAGATACATCATAATGACAGGTAGGACCTTTCCTATATAAATGTTGACACTTTGAGAAGTTGGAAACATAATAAAGTTACATAATATGCTGTCTGCAAAGATAAAACTTATAAATTGTCATACATAAGTCAGTCTTAAAAATTAGAATATAAAAAGTTTTTCTGCCATTTTCCCTTTTTGCTTTTAATTTAATTTCTTTTCTTTTTCTCTAACTTTGAAGAGGAACTATGGGGTTTTTCTTTTCCCTCCAAAGTATCCACTTTTTCTAATCCACTCCCATCATGTAGGTACTTTAGTTGTCAACAGCAGCAAGAATTACCCAGAAGATTATTTCAAAGGAATTAAAAAGGTATGAACATCCCCAGTTGCTGAAAGTAAGAGAAATAATGCTTTAAATAATATTCACACTTGATTGTTCTAATCAAATCTTCAAGCAAAAAAAAAAGAAAAAGAATTATGACCTGGAAAAAATGTCTTATTATTTTAATCAGATAGATAGATAGAAGCTTTTGATCTGATATATATATATAAAGAGGCTTCCCAAAATATAGTAAAAGTACAGTTCAATACGTCTTGGTGGAAATTTTTCAATGATTCACCATGAAGCACTTCTTATGATGCTTGAGCAAGCCAGTCAAACGACTTGAATACTTCCCAGTGACAGGAGAGTCAAGTGTTCATAGTTCATTCAATATTCTACTTATTTGTTAAGCACCTGCTCTGTATCAGGCAGCCTCTTCAATTTCTGAACAGCTGTAATTGTTTAAAAGTTCTAACTCATCTTGAGATGAAATCCTCCTGTAAATAGCTTCAGCACAGCTCCATTGCAGAAACACACTGTGCTAGGGCCTGGGGATATAGACACAGCTGCATTCAGGGAGCTCACAGTGTCATGAAGTTAGAGACAAGGGGTCTGACAATGGAATTAATAAACACCAATACAGAGACATACAAAGTGTTTTGAGAATCTAAAGGAAGAATCCACCAACTCTGCTAAGGGAGTGGTCAGAGAAGGCTTCAGAGAGAACATGGTATTAGAGTTCTAAAAAATGAATAGGAATCAAAAGAGAAAGAATATTCAAGGTATAAGGAAGAGTATGGCTACTAGCGTGGAAGCATAAAAAAGCATGACATATTTAGGAAACTTCCAGCAGCTCAGTACGTCCTGAATAAAAGGTTGAGGGATAGAAGAAAGTAAGACTGGCAAAAATCTGCAAGAGGCAAATTAGGAAGAGACTTGTACATCATGATAAGGAGTTTGGACTTTATTCTCCAGGCAATGGGGAATCAGTAAAGAAGAAGAGAAGGAGTGCCATGATTAGCTTTGAATGATTACTCTGACTGAAGTATAGAGAATGAGTCAGAAAAGGGAGAAAACAAGAGAGAATAGAGAGGAGACCTGTAAACAGTTTTATAAGTTTCTTCCCCTTTCTTTCTCCCACCCTCTCTCTGTTCCTTCCTCCTGAAACAGGAAATCTGTCTAAACAGAGGTAGTAGAAGTGTGGATACAGAGTAATCAACAGATTTGAGAGATAAGGAAATAAGATCATCATCAGTACCTGACCATCAGTAATTGACCATCAGTGACCAATTCAATATGGGGGGTTGAGGGACAGGGCTCTAATTCTGCCCCCTGGAGCATCACAAAATTCTTCCCTATGATAACTCTTCAGTCACTTGAGAATAATTATCACACTCTTTCCCTCACTGCTCAAACAAACCAATGTTCGTCTCTTCAATCTAAGAACAATAAAATGCCGTTCCCCAGTTCTACTGTCCTCTAGTGTTTAATCAAGTAAAGAGGGTACCTTATCTAAAATTTATCAATTCAACAATATACTCAAAATTCAGTCAGCAGAGAAACGCCTTCCTCTTCAGCCTATAGGTGTTTACACCAGCCAAAACATCTCTCTCACTGTTCAGTTGTCAAGAAAATATATTAATGCTTCTAAATCAAGAACAAAAATGAAATCACTCAGAAATAAAGTTTAACATTTCATATTTTTGGCACTTAAAATATTCGTCTATTTGTGCTATCCTAACATGAGCATATGACTTGCAAAGGGAAGTAGCCATAAATCAGGCAACTATAACACCACTCCTCGCAGACATTTGTCAGGAAAAATCATTAGTATACTGGCTAAGAGAACACTAATAAAGCAGTGCATTTCATCTCATCTGGTCCTTATTCAACAACAGCAAAGAGTTCCAAAGCAAAAGACAAAGAAAATTAGAATTATCATTATCCAGTACCAACCGATGAAGCACATTTCTTGATGCTGGCAAAACTCCTGGACCTAATCTTTATTTTTTAACCTATTGATCCTTTTCCATCAGTGGCAGACTTGTTCTGCCACAAGCGATGGGTTTCCAAATTGGCCTGAGGGAGGCACGTGGGTTAGAAACAATATTGTCATTGGCCTACTTTTGGCAGGATTGATGGAAAATCAGACAACTGTTATGTTTTGGAGTTGTGGGCTAATAGTGCCCTCTGTTTTCCATTTTTGCTCCCATCAACAGAATCACCAGATGGCCAAGAAGCCACTAGAATAGAAGTAATGTTCCCATATAGTGGAAAAAGACCAACCCCATAATCACTCTAACATCTATCTAGCGGCTTAAAATAGCAATCCACATGGTTAAAGGTGAAGAAAACAAAGAATACATAGCACAAACTCTCGAAGCCTCACTCCTTCCACCAGCATACCTCGTGTCTTTAGAGCAATAATTTCTTTGCAGATTCCAGCACTCTCAGAATATCTCATTCATCCTCCCAAATGCCAAACCTCATAGCCTGGTGGACCACAATCACCTGAAATATTTGTAAGACTCTTCCTAAACTCCCCTGAGATTCTGAGTTAGTGAGTCCACAAAGGAGCATAGGAATCTGTAATTTAAAAAAAAAAAATCTTTCCAGATGATTCAAATAGGCACATTGGGGAACCGTTTAGAGGAGTTTGAGGTCTACCTATGAGATGGATTTTCAAATGAGGGTGCTGAACAGGGAAGTAATCAGTTGGGTAGCTTTTCAATTTACATCAATCCTCTGCTCCCTCCCCCAGGTTTCTTCTGTGCCTCCTAGTGAATCGAGAGTATAGTACCCAGGATGAGTATGACCCTTAAATTGAGAAGCAACGCTCTTTGGAATGAAGAATCAGGGAACTGCCTGGAGGAAGAAGAAAAAAAACTTCCTCTCTGAGAGTGTGAAATTTAGAACTAGCAGGATTCAATTATGAAACCACTATCTTCTTCACCACCACCTTCAATTTTGATTCATTCTTATGGGGCTAGCTCTTCCTCTGCTCCTGGAAGAAATTCTGGGAAGATGGAAGTGGTTTTTTCAGACATTCTTAGATAATAAAGCCATTTTGTCTGAAAAAGAGTCACACTTTATAATTAAAAGTCAAGTCAAAACTATAGAGTTTAAAGTTAACATTTCCCTCCTCTGCCATTTGAACATGAACTCCCAGTTTGGGCCTACACATTCAATCTTTTCTCAACTTCCTTTCTTGCTTCTCCCCCTCCTCCACCTCATTCAATCAGCTTCTTCTCTGCCCTTCAAGGTTGAAGGTGGGACTGGGGTCAGGAGAAGGGAGGGAGAAGAGGTAATGATACTGAGAGAAAGGTCTTGCCTGACCAAAATTGATGCAATCTGACACCGGTTCCCTCTGGCTAGCTGATGTATAAAGTTGACTCTCACTCATGAGATGCATTAAGGGTTCTTTGAAGAGCTCCTGCCCTCGCTGAGACCTTTCACCTGCAGAACTAGGAGAATTTATCTCCTCTGGCTCATGGCTCACAATTCCTCCTTCCAGTGCCTGACTTTGACCATACACCTGCACCCTTTCTCTGATGAGCTCTCCTTGCTCTCCCTACCCCAAGTACTTGGGCAACACTTGAAAGGCAGTTCAAGGCTAGCTTTCTTTTGCACATGTGGCCCACATTTGATCCATGGAAAAGACTCACGTGTCATTCCCTGTCCCACCATCAAAGCAGGAAGCTCTAGCCAGAGTATCTTACCTTTAGGTGCTCCAAGCGTGCGGCAAACGATAGTCAACTGTGTCCCCTAAACAGGAGGGAACCATATTGGGAGCTCCAATGTATCCCTTTGAAGCCCATTTTGCTTGCCTTGAGGCAAAGAAGAAGCTCCTCCTCTACTCCATCCCTACAAGGGAAGGGGATGGGTATCATACCAAAAACTCTCTCTAAACAATCCTCTTTTATGTCTCCAACCAACTCCTCTCCATCTCTTCAACTTCTTTCATAGATTGGAGGTGAATGGTCTGCAAAATCAGTTCATAGCTGCCATCTTCTTAAAATGTATTTATGTGAACTTGCATCCCTCTTGACATACACTGCTTCTATTGTCTTGAAGTCTTGGATGAAACAGAGATTTAAAGAGTCCAATATTACAATTGGTAGCTAAAATCCTAGTCCATTAGACTGCCAAACTGAGAAGGGCAATGGATTTCCATTAGAGGATCTGAACATGCCCTGCATTCAGTTGGCTCTTTGACATTTGAAGTCTGGGCAGACTGGCAGTTCCCATTTGCCAAGGAGCAATTACTTCTGCAGTAATTAGGTCTGAAATCATGTTGCCTCTTTGAATCAAAAGCAGTTATCTGCACAAGATAACATTCAACCAGTGCAGACACAGAAGAGTAAATAAACAACCAATGTTTCTTCAACCAGATGCGGCACTGAATTTCATAGCAGATAAAAATTCTGAGAGGATTAAACATTGCAAGGTTATAATCATAAGGATACCAAAGAGATTTATTAATTAAACCCAAAATATGGAAACTAAACTGAAGTGATTATTATTTATATTATAATAGGAAAGAAACAGAGGGTCAAAGGGGGAAGAAAGAAGGAATCTTAAGTGGTAAACTGGAAAGCAAAAATTTATATATATCAAGGATTCTAAAGATCCCCTAGTTTGAGCCCCCTGTTTTACATAAAATAATATTAATAGTAATAGGCAACCCTAGTGAGCATTTATTATGTTTTAAGCACTTTGTGTATGTTATTTCATTCAATCATCACATATGAAAGGCTGTTGTAGACTAGCTTGTTCTTGGGTCTTCACTGGCTCCCTCTCTCCAGCACGTTATAGTGGGCAGAGCACACTTCTCCACCCACTGATGTTGGGCTTGGCCATGTGACTTGCTTTCACTAATGGTTGTTAGCACATATAACACAAGGAGAGGAAGTAAATGTGTTTGTGTAATTTGACTTGTCATCTTGCATTCTTGAAATTGTTGCTGGTCCAAAGAGAAAGAAGAAATGTATGGAGCAGACCTGAACTCAATCTTAAACCGAGAGCCAAGGCCAACCAAAGAGCATCCTGAAGCAGATATGGCCCAACAACCTTGCAGATCCATCAGCTAGGAAAATTAATGCTTTGGTAAGACATGAGTTCTGGGTAGATTGGTATATGGCATTATTTTGGCAACAGTTAACTGATATGGAGGTCTAGACAAAGAGAAATAATTTCTGCTCATCTCCACGACTGAAATAAAGTTCAAAATAGTCATATTCCCAGTTTTTCTTATATTACCTATCTGTCTCAATTTAGATACCTTGACTCTAACCTGTGGTATTGCCAGAAGTTAGGATTTTATTTGAAAAAGAGTTCTACAAGGAACTCACAGAATTTCTAAATTATTAAAAGAACTGAAAACATGCCCCTCTTTTTTTAAAATATATATATTTTTGATGTTTGTTCTGTGTGAGACGTAAAGACAACCAAACAGACATCTACAACTTGACTCAAGCAACACATGAGCTTTAGGATGAACAAGAATAAAGCAGATTGGCAAAACCTTTTCATGCAAAATGGACCATCAACTGCCAGGAGCAGAAGCACATAAATCTTTGGCATTAATTGATGAGTGTTTCTTGAGAGCCTATGCAATATTATGCTGAGAGCAAAGCTAGCAGTGGGGAGCGGGTGCTTGGGGAGTGGCTAAAAAGTATGAGAAAGAAATCTTCCCTTGAGAAATTTTATCCTCATTAGAAAGAAACTCTCAGAGGTTCAAATTCATTGCTTCAAACCCCAAAACATTCAGAAATGCATGGAAAGTCATAATTTGCTTAAAAAATATATTTCAAATTTGTTAACAAACTAAAACATCTACCCCCACCAAATAAAACCTACAGCAAATATCAACACAGTGGTGAAAAATTTAAAGCATTAAATTTAAAATTAGAAACAAGACAAAAGTGGCTGATATCGCCACTTTTATTCACATTATACAGGATGTTTGGACCAGTAAAATAAGAAAGAAAAAAGAAGTCAAAAACATGAGAACTGGAAAGGAAAAGTCAACAACCATCATTATTTGTAGACTATATGATTATATATATAGAAAACTCAAAATATGATATAGATAAAGTGTTAGAACAATTGAAAGATTTTAACAAGATAGCTGGATATAAGATTATTAGTTTTAAAATCAATATTAAAAAGTCAATTGCACTTTTAGATACTAGGAACCAACATTTAAAATATATAACTTTTGGGGCTGGCCTGGTGGTGTAGCAGTTAATTTCATGCTCTCCGCTTCGGTGGCCCGGGGTTTGCAGGTTCGGGTCCCAGGCATGGACCGACACGCCGCTTGTTAGCCATGCTGTGGCAGCGTCCCATATAAAGTAGAGGAAGATGGGCACGGATGTTAGCCCAGGGCCAGTCTTCCTCAGCAAAAAGAGGAGGATTGGCAAAGGATGTTAGCTCAGGGCTAGTCTTCCTCACACACACACAAATATATATATATAAAAAAATAAAATATATAACTTTTAAAAATACCACGCAAAAGTCAAAAATAAATAAAGTGTGTGAATAGATTTAATGGAAGCTTTGCAGGCTCTCTAAGAAGAAAAATACAATACTTTACTGGAAGACATGAAAGATGACAAATAAATGAGAGATATATCATGTTCATGGTATATGAACACAAATGTATTATAGCCACGTCAGTTATCCCTAATGTGTTCTATGAATTCAATTTAATTCCAATCACAGTCCAGTAAGGTTTTATGGACATTAAAAGCTAATTTATACAAATCATATGTAGATTAATAGATGGATAGTTATGTGACAAAGCAATATAGTAAAATGTTAACTGCAGAATCTAAGTAGTGGGTTCACGGGTGTTTACTACAAAATTCTTTCAACTTTTTTTTCGTTTTTGAAACTTTTCATAATAAAATGTTGAGGTGAAATTATTTCGAAAGGTCAAGGGCTAAGAATTGGCCAGACACTCCTGAAAAGGAGTGCTTTGTGCTTTACCACAAAGAAAAAGTTTAAATAAAAGTTATAACAATTAAAAGAGTGTAGTATTAGTGTAAGGAAGGAAAAATGAATCAAAGGGATGTAATAGAGAGCAGGCATTTATGAAAACCTGATTTACGTCAGACTTGACATTATAGATCCTAGGGAAAGGATGGACCGTTCAATAAATGGTACTAGGAAAATTGGTTATGCACATGGAGAATAATAAAAATATTAAAGACAAAACTTTTAGAAAAAAGGTGAGAATATCTTCTAAATAACTTTACAAAGGGGAAAGTTTTTTTTAATTACAAAAAAGCATAACCCACAAAGGAAAAGACTAATACATTTTATTACATTAAAATTAAAAACTGCCGTTCAACATAAGATGGTATTAAGAGAGTAAAAGATTATCCCATAATCTGAAGTGGTTATTTTCAACTCATATAACAGAAAAGATTGATATTCATATTTTACAAAGAACTTTTATAAATCTTTAAGAAAAAGATAACCTTATAGAAAAAATGTACAAAATATGCAGAGTGGCATCTCACAAATGAAGCACAAATAGGCCATATGTATATTAAAACATGTTCAAATCGTTAATTATAGAGGAAATACAAATGAAAACCACAATGCAGTTTTTTAAATTGGGTGGTATGTATATGAATGTTCATTTTATTAACATTTTTGAAACTGGATACATATAAACTATTTTATATATGATATAATTTATCACATCTTCTTTTTTTTTGAGGAAGATTGGCCCTGTGCTAACATCTGTTGCCAATCCTCCTCTTTTTCTTTTTTTCTCTCCCCAAAGCCCCAGTAGATAGTTGTATGTCATAGCTGTACATCCTTCTAGTTGCTCTATGTGGGACGCCGCCTCAGCATGGCTTGATGAGCAGTGAGTAGATCCGCGCCTGGGATCCGAACCGGCAAACCCCGGGCCACCAAAGCGGAATGCGTGAACTTAACCACTATGCCACCGGGCTGGCCCCTCACATATGTCTTTTAAACAAATATATTAAACATATATGTCTTAATTAACAAAAATTTTGAGCCAAGTGCAGAAGGATGCTGAAAAGCCTAATAGGGAAGTAAAAATCTAAAAAGCTCATCTGCGTGGACAGAGATAAGCAAATTCTCTCAGAAATCTGAACATTTTAGTGCCCCTCAACTTTAAAAGAAATAAGTCAAAACAAAGGTGCCACTGGCTTATAATGTACTTTAGTAAATTTGCTAAACCTTCCATAAAGAATAATCTAGAGGCTTAAAAACCACATATGACTTCGTAAAGACTTATTTGTTACTCTCCTCAAAATTTATGAGTTGTGCCTTAAGTATATCTTTCTGTCCTAGGAAAAAGAGCAAGGGAGTGGAAATTATGACCAAGTATCTCTCTTCCTTCCTTACTTCCACCCTTCCTCCCTTCCTTCCTTCCTCCCTTCCTCCCTCTTTTTCTCCCTCCCTCTCTGCCTCCCTTCCTTCCTTCTTTCCTTCCTCCTTTCCTTCCTCCCTTTCTCCCTCTCTTTCTCTCTTCCTCCCTTCATCCCTTCCTTCCTTCCTCCCTTCCTCCTTTCCTTCCTGCCTGCCTTCCTACCTTCCTTCCCTCCTTCCTTCTTTCTTTTCCTTCCTCCCTTTCTCCCTCCCTTCTTCCCTTCTTCCCTTCCTCCCTCTCTATCTTCCTCCCTCGCTTCCTTCCTTTTACTTCCATCCTTTGTCTCTCCTTCTCTATTGGTTTTCTACTTCTGCATAACAAATTACATTTAGAAATAGAAGCTATAAACAAAACAAATTTATTATTGCACAGTTTCTGTGGTCAGGAGTCCTGTCACCAATTACATGGGCCCTCTGCTGAAGGTCTCTCCAGGCTGAAAGCCAGGTATGGCCAGGGCTGTGATCTCCGGGTCCTCCTCTCCTCCATGCTCATTCAGGTTGTGGGCCGAATTCAATTCTTTGTGGTTGTAGGACTGAGGTCCCAATATTCTTGCTGGGTGTTAGCTGGGGGTCACTCTCAGCTCCTAGAGGCTGCCCTCAGGTCCTAGCTACATGGTGCTCCTACAACATGCTGCTTACTTCTTCAAAGCCAACAGGAGAATCTCTCTCATGCTTTAAATCTCTCACTTCTTTTAAGGGTTCACCTGATTAGGTCAGGCCCTCCTAAGATAATTTTTCTTTTGCGTAACACAAATTCAACTGACTAGGGACCTTAATTACAGCTGAAAACCACAAATTATTTAAGATGTCTGAAACATAGAGTGACAGGTGGCATTGAGTGGGAGAAAGCTAAAGAAATAAAGGCTAAGTCACATTGGACTTTGTAAGCCATATATGGAATGTGGCCATTGTCCTAGCAACAGTTAGAAATATTGAAGGAGTGAAGGATTTTAAGAACAAAAATATTAGAATGGAACGGTCACATTTGCATTTTAGAAGGATAGCTCTAGGGGGCAGTAAGAAAGATAAAGAGGGCAATTCACTTGAGCAAGTATTTGAGGAATGAAAGGGGAACATGTGGCAAAAATAATCCTAGAAACTACGCTCTCAGAAATTCTTTAATTTGAAAAACAATTACTCAATGTCTATTTCATGCCCAGGAACAATGCTTATAATCAGAAAGAAAGTCATATGCTCCTTCTCCCCAGCCTACCACAAATATACACACATGGCTTTTGATAAAAGAGTTGAGAGAGAGGAAATGCAAAAGAGAATCAAAACATCATGGTACTGGCAGAAAAATGGACACACAGATCATAGAACCGAATTAAGAGCCCAGAAATAAACCCACACATCTATGGACAGCTAGTTTTTGACAAAGGAGCCAAGAACATACAGTGGAGAAAGGAAAATCTCTTTAATAAACAGTGTTGGGAAAACTGGACAGCCACATGCAAAAGAATGAAAATAGACCATTATCTCACACCATACACAAAAATTAACTCAAAATGGATTAAAGAATTGAATGTAAGACCTGCAACCATAAAATTCTTAGAAGAAAACACAGGCAACACATTCTTCAACATCAGTCTTAGCCGTATCTTCTTGAATGTGTCTCCTCGGCCAAGGGAAACAAAAGAAAAATAAACAAATGAGACTACATCAAACTAAAAAGCTCCTGCATGGCAAAGGAAACCATCAACAAAATGAAAAGACAACCTACCAACTGGGAGAAGATATTTGCAAATCTTATATCCAATATGGGGTTAGTTTCCAAAATGTATAAAGAACTCATACAACTCAGCAATAAAAAAAACCAAACAACCCAATCAAAATCTGGTCAGAGGATCTGAACAGATATTTTTCTAAAGAATATATACAGATGGCCAATAGGCACATGAAAAGATGTTCAACATCACTAGTTATCAGTGAAATGCAAATCAAAACTACAGTGAGATATCACCTCACACTTGTCAGAATAGCTATTATTAAAAAGATAAGAAATAACAAGTGCTGGAGAAGATGGGGAAGAAAGGGAACCCTCGTACATTGCTGGAGGGAATGTAAATTGGTGCAGCCACTATGGAAAACAGTATGGAGATTCCTCAAAAAATTAAAAACAGAAATACTATATGATCCAGCTATTCTACTTCTGGATATTTACCCAAAGAACACGAAAACACTAATTTGAAAAGATACATGCCACCCCTATGTTCATTGCAGCATTATTCACAATAGTCAAGACCTGGCAACAACCTAAGTGCCCATCAATGGATGAACGGATAAAGAAGTTGTGGTGTATATATACACAATGGAATACTACTCAGCCATAAAAAAGATGAAATCTTACCATTTGGGACAACATGGATAGAACTTGAGGGTATTATGCTAAGCAAAATAAGTCAGATGGAGAAAGACAATAATCGTATGACTTCACTCATATAAGGAAGATAAACAAACACATTGATATGGAGAACAGATTGGTGGTTACCAGAGGGGAAGGGGTGGTGGGAAAGAGAAAGAGGTAAAGGGGCACATGTGTATGGTGACAGATGGCAACTAAACTTTTGATGGTGAACATAATGCAGTGTATACAGAAGTTGAGATATAATGATACACACCTGAAATTTATATAATGTTATAAACCACATGGCCTGAATTTTTTTAAAAAATAGATATAAAAATGGAAGATTTCTTATGAGACAGAAGAGGTAGAGTTTCAAAGGAAGAACTTGCTTTTCTGACAATAAGTGACGACAAGGGGAACCCACATGCATGCTCTTCCATAGAGTATTTCTCTCTTCTATAAAGAGGATGCTTAGCCATGTGCGTATGTATAAGTGCATATGCTCTGCTTCAGTATTGCTCAGGATGAAGGACCAAGCTTGTTTTTAAAATTACCATTCACATACTTATGTTTTTGCAAAATATAATAAAAATAAGCTACTAGAATAAAGAAATTTTAAAAAACAAAACAAAAAACATGCAAAAGAGAATAAAATTTAGCGGAGAAGATTAGCACACTGCAATCCGCACCACGTCTTCATCTATTGTTGCCACATAGGGTAAAATTTCATTTTTAAATGTCCTTGAAGTTAAAGGGATACAGGAAACTGTCAGTTACAAAAGTCATTGTGTCTACAGGATAAATTGTTCAGGAGAAGAACGAACATGCCTAATGGTGAGATTGAGTGAAAGTTTTTCCGTGGATCCTCTGCTATTTTAAGTAACACACCAAGCATCGAAAGAGATCAAAATAGAAGGGTGACCAGGGCACAGCTGGGTTTGTCAAAAAAGGTCTCCTGATGAAGGAAAGAGAGAATATCGCTCTGCGGAGAGAAGGGGCAAATCCTAGTAATAAATTTATCTCCATATGGAACATTCAATTCCTTTCCATTTGACTTGTCAAAGGGTTTGTTTTGTGATTGGAACATCCCAGGTGTATAATAAATTGCTAACTTCATCTCTTGACCAACTTGTAAATCTTCATCCTTTCCAGGGATTAACTACTTACTAAATTCATTGATCAAAATTAAAACTAGGTTTCAGAATGCTGCCCTCCAAATCCCAAGAAACTATAAAACATTAACCCTTTGCAGATCCTTCCAGACTGAACACCAGGGGGTGACATCAATGCAAGTGATTAATAGGAGCTACCTAAGGTCTGGGGGAGATGCTGACAGACATTTCCCCCGTGTGCTAGCATAAGCCATCTCCTAATCAGCCTAAGAAAACACACACCCTGACACTCTCCATACTAATGGAACATTTCCAATTAATATTTGGAATATCCATAGAATTGTTTTGCACCAGTACCAGAGGTTTTTACAAAGGTGTCAGATCTCCTCAATGCTGCAGAACTAACTTATTAACTCAGTCTTTTTTAAACATTCTAGAAGCATCAGTAGCAGCAGCAGAATGAAACGTCAAATCCAGAATGAAATAGTTATAACTTTGTGTAATGCTCTTCTGAAAAAGGACATTAGCTAACATTTTTATCCACTGACCCCTGCACCGTTGGAGTTGTATACAGTGTATACACTCATCTTAGAGAAGCACAAGCCTCTTCTGTCTTCCTTCTCCCTTGTCTATTTACAGCCTGTGGTGCTATCTTGGGGCCTTAGAGGCATTTCATCCAAATATCCACATTCACACAAAATGTTCCAACACCTTCCCAGTACGATCCTTGACATTTTCTCTTCCCTCCCCGAGAGGCGCGCACTGTGAACCTGCTCCTTCTTGCATGTGAAATGGCAGCGGGGCTCCTTAATGTTTCCCTCAGATCGTCTACCTCCTTTAGTCCTCAAAACAAACTCTGCCTCAGTTCATACAGGTCTGATGATGCCCTAAATAAAGTGCCATCGAGACTTTGCTTCCCACTGAAGGGTACAGGTTAGACCCAGATGGAGGTATAAAATGGCATGTGCCCTACCAGAGTATTCCCAGATTCCCTTAATTACACTTTCTGGAACTGTTCCCTTTGAATCCTCTAAACCAGGGGTACGCGATCTTTTCTTTTTCCCTTGGAGGCTACTAGCTTACAATATAATCATTTAACTGGGGATCATACAGGTTATGCTAACTCCATTCATCTTATAAGCATCTGGTGAAGCTGGCATTCTGAGTATGTATGGTTGTCATGCACTGTGTGAAGCGATTTATATGCATTATTTTCACCAATCTTTATAACACACCCCTGACATGTTCAATCACCAATATCTGTTTAAACATGACGAGACCGAGGCACAGGGAGTGTATGTAACTTGTCTGAAGTCGCATAGCTAGTGAGTGGCCGGATCAGGAGTCACACCCTGGTCTGTCTGGCCCCAGAGCTGGGCCGCACTCACTAATGACTGCCTTCTCCTTCACCACAGGCAAAGCTCCGCAGTAGGTCCTAGAATCATGCGGATGGATGAGCCACATGGATGCAGAAGACAGTAGTTCTGCCCCACCTCCCCTTGGAGCTTAAATTCCAGGAAAAACATGTTAAAAGCTATTACAGAGCTAAGAACAGAATGGTGGTCAGTATGGAAGATGGAATAGCTAACTCAGCCTAGAGGATTGAAGAAACCTCCCCCAGAGGAGAGAGATTCAAGCTGTAAATGTGAGGAAGAATATTCAAGCAGAGGAGCAGGCAATGTACTAAAGCACAGTGTTAAAAGACGGCACATCCCAGGAAAGGCAAGAAGCTTGACATGACAGTGATAGAGCCTGGGACAGTGGAAGGAGGAAGAGGAGGAGAGGGACAGGAGACTAAACAGGTTAAACTGGGCCTTAATTGCAATGCCAACAAGTCTGGATCTCATTTTTCAGGTAAGGGAGCCAATTGCTTTTTAAGCAAAAGATTGCATTATTAATGTTGACTTTTGGGTTTGTTTTTGTTTAAGGAATATTATCGAAGTGGAAGTATGGATAATGGAGGGCAGTAGAGAGACAGACCAGAAGCAAAGACACCTTTTTGGAGGCCAGGACAGTAGTGAAAGCAAGACATAGAGAGGGCCTGTGCCAGCCCAGTGGCAGTACAGAGGAAACGAAAGGCCAGAACAAGATCCATTGAAAACTTTCTTCTCACTACTTACCATGATCTTGTATACCATATATTTACTTAATAATCTGTTTATTTTCTGTCTCCCACTGAACTGTAAGTTCCATGAGAGCAGGGAATTGTGCTGAATCCCTAGTGCCTGGGACACTACCCTGCAGAACCTCCATGAGTATATTTAGAATAAATGAAGTAAACTCAAAGGAGTTTAGAGACTGATTGGATTTAATAGATGAGAATGTTAGATGACTAAAATTTCTAGCTTGGGAAGCTGAATGGATGGTGACAGCGAATTCACAAGACAGTTTTGAAGTGTCTACAGATTTCCAGATTGATATATATTGAAGGCTGTTTAAAGTTTGGGACTCGAGGACCAGAGAAAAGTTGAGACTGATTTGAGAGATTCTAGAGTCATCAGCACAGAGTGAGAAATAGTGCTGAAGCCGTAGAAATGGATAAAACCAGCAGAGCCTATGAGAGGGGGAGAGGAGAAGAGTAGGGAAATCATGAGCAACCACAAAATTTAAGAGATAAGGGAAGCTAGCAAAAGAACAAAGAAGAAACAATGAGAAAACTAAGAGGAGAACTGGGAGAGAAGGGTGTTCTTGGAAACAGCAAAGGAGAGTCTGGAAAAGAGAGTCTGGCACATTTTGGGATGATCGGTCACGCCATTTACCATAGCTGGGTAAAATAGAAAGAAGATAGAAGATAGGCCATTTGTATTTGGAAACTAGATAATTGGTAGAATCTTTAGAGAGAGGTTTGGGGGCGTGGAGGCAAGGACTGAATGAAACTTAGAGAGGAGGTGGGAATTGGGCTACCACTAGCTCACCAACCCCTTTGTGCCAGTTAGCAAAAGGCACCTCTTCTGGGCAGAGGCAACCTTGCACCAGGGCCCACGCACTGGCAGGCAGAGTGCCCCCTCCCCTCAAGCTGAGTATCTCTGTGCAGGGCAAAACCTGCCCAACACTGTAAGGTGGCCCTTTGCTGGGAATTAGGCAAGGAATTATTTTAGGATAGTGAAACCAGAATGCAAGGACCAATGGAGAAGTCAGTCTAAGATAAAGGAGAAAAGACAGCAAATAGAGTACAGTGCAGGAGACAGAAAGAATACACCTTCGAGTCTGAGGTGCATGGTAAAGGTTTGAAACAGAGGAAAATAAAACTTATTAGAGGCAAGAAAAATGATGCTCTGGTCTGCACTGATGGTTCGCCTGAGGTTGGGTACTGGCGACACCAGTTGTACTGGTGTGTAATTCTTTTCCAGCCGGGTTCAGAAGCTCAGCAACAGGAACAAAGAAAGTACTTAGCTTCTTACATTTTTTTGAAAAATTACAAAATGCTTCTCTACCCATTTTAAAAATTGACAGCAATCACAAAAATCCAGACTTTAGGAAACTACAGAAAAAATAACCTAGTTCCCTCAACAAATAAATTACAAGTTGAAAAAGAGAGAAGGAAAGCGGGAATCTGAATAGTAAAAAATATGAAGAGAAAAATCAACCAATCATAATGTGTGGACTTTATTTGGACACTGATTCCAACAGGCAAATTATAAAATATTTTTTTAATTTATTCAATTTAATTAAGGGGCAATTTGAACATTAAGCGAATTTTGTAATATTAAAGAATTATTAAAATTTTCAGGAGTAATATTAGCCTTGTGGTTATGTTTGACTCCTCACGTATGAGGGGTGTATACAGACATATTTACAGACAAACCTGCTACTGAAATGGAGCTTGCTTCAAACTAGTATGGGAAGGAGGGAAGCGGATGGGGATGCAGGTAAAATAAGATTGGCCATGAATTGACAACTTTGCAGCTGGATGAGAGGCACATAGGGATGCATTACACTATTCTGTTCACTTTCACAGAGGTTTCAATTTTTCTGTAATAGATTTTATTTAATTTAGGGCCAAAACAAAATTCTGTTCAGTGAATAATGGAAAACTTGCATTACTTCTAATGATGGCCAGTGAAGGAGATAAGATGAGAAGCGGAAGAGAGAAAAAAAATTTAAAGGGAAGATACGTAAGTCAGAAAAAGCCAGAAAAGTTAAAATGACTGAAACACAGAGAAATCAAAGCATAAATACAAACAGAAAAAGAGGAAGCAACCAGAGCAGAACAGACTTGTGAAATAACGTTACCACCTTGTGGTCTTTTAGGATATTGTCCTTAAATGCTCCAACCATGATGTTTTTTCACACCTGTAGGCACTTGTGGGGACAGCGTGCTACACTTGCACCAGGTGTAACCGAGTTAAAGGCCATACCTAAGTTTCCGTCTGGAGGTGTCTTATTTGTGACTTAAACTTTCTTGACTCTCCTAACATTCCAGACTGTACCTCCACTTGTTGTCACAAGGTCCCTGCATTTACTAAATTTTATTGTCCTAAATTTCCCATTTTATATATTCAGAGTTAGGCCCTAATTTGGTATTTCAGGACTTTATGAACAAATCCTTGTGCACTTTATCCAAACCCTTAATGGTTGACTTTTTAAAAAAAAACGACTTATTGAAGTATAATCGATGGACAAAAAAACTGGACATATTTAATATATACAACTGGACGAGTTTGGAGATATGCATATACCTGTGAGACCATCACCGCAATCAAGGTAATAGACATATTCATCACCTCCACTAAGCATATCGTCTTTTCCCCATCACAGCTCCAGCCTGACTAATCTCAATTTCTAACTCCTCCATCTCCTTGAGCTTTCTCACCTTTCTCTAACTTTTTCCAACTCCATACAAGTTATGTTTCTTGCAGTATGTGACAAAGTTGCATAATATGTTCATACAGTGTGGGAGTGGCCCCATGAGACAAAGGAAAGGACTGGGAATTTGGAAGCAAAGGGATTCAATAGCTGAAATGGCCCCATTATTCAGCCAGATGACCCAAACGAGAACATTCCATCTTTCTCAAACTCAACAGCCCAAATAGCCCAAATGCTATTACTATCACTCAGTATTATCTTTTAAATTCACCCTCCTCTCCATCCACATCCCTTCTGGGTGAGCTCTTGCTGTCCCCTCTGGTGTGGACTAATGCACTAGACTTGTAGCTAGAATCCCTGCTTCTAATCGGTAGCCCCTCTGATTGACCCTCCACACTGTGTCGTTACTTCTCCAAAATGCAGATCTAATCAGATGACTCTACTTAATACCTTCCACAACTTCTTACCGCCCACAAGAAAACAATCCTAAATGCTGACAGCCAACTTTTTCATAACACCATTCCTGCTGCCTTCCAGTCTCATTCACTGAGTCCCCCCAATTTACACACTCTGCTTCAGCCATACCAGGCTACTTGCTATTCCCAACAAGGCCACTGTATGCTTCATACTGCCTTGCCTTGGCACAGATTGTTATCCTTGTCCAAAAACCCATTTTTATGCCTGGTTAACTACTAATCTTGGCGTATCTTAGCTCAGATGCTGAGTTAACACTCAAACCTAACACTCATGGCTGGCCTCATCTCCCAACGGAGTGTTCCCATGGCACTTTTGCACTATACAGTTAACTCGCTGTATTGTAGTGATGTGTTTACTGGTCCCTCCAAACCCCTGCCTCCACCTGTTTAAACTTAAATGTAAGTTAACTGGAACTGAGCTATATTTGTTTAAGCATTCCCACATTAGCACAGTGCCCAGCAAGGCATGGGTCCGCAGTAAAGGTTGGCTGCCTTCTTCCCTGCACCTATCTGTGGGAATCTGATCTCCAAAATATGGAGTGGGTGGCCAGAGATTTAACGAAGAAAAGGAGGCTTATTGGATTGGTTATTTTTTCATGATAATTAGCCAATGTTAGCAAAGATTCTCTCTTAAACTTCAGGCAGGAGTGAAAATTTGTTTGAGTCTTTTTGAAATAAATACAACAAAATATGTCAAAAATATGCATATCGTTAGACCCAGAATTCCACCTATAGGGATTGAAATTGACAATGTGCACAAACATTTGGATATAAGAATGTTTCTCACAGCAGTATTAATATAGTTTTAAAATAATCTACAAACCCAAAATGTCCAGAATAGGAGCTTAACAAAGCAAATTGTGGTATAACCATATAATGGAATTCTAGGCAGCTATTAAAAATGAAGTTGAAAATTATTCTTCTGAAAAACAAAAAACAAATGCTGGTTATAAAGCAATTGTAGTCAATTTTATAGTGTGTGTGTGTGTTCATTTCTATCGTGGACTAGCAATAGACTTATGTACATATATACACATACATAAACATAAGATAATGCATAATGAAAGTTTGGAAAGTATGTATACCCAAATGAAAAATATGTTTATAAGTAATATTGTTGGCCTCTCTATATTTTCTGATTTTTCTCCAGTGAACACGTATTGCCTTCATAATAATAAGGGGAAAAAATAAAGGTTATTTTTTTAAGAGAAGAGGAAGAAGAAAGGAAAGGTGACTGAGTCCCTGAGGCCATAAAGAAAGGAGAACATAGGAAGCTGGCCTAAGCATCTGAATCTTAATAACAGAAAGACCTATGGAATTTTACAGAAGGTTAAGCCGATTGGTCGTGTGTGCCATAGTGTCAAGTACTCAGATCAATATGTACTTGAGGTCACTGTCAGTGAATGGAAATGATTTAGAGAGGAGGGAGCTAGGAGGAAGAGGTGATATCTGTCAATATTATGGGTCAGACTATTCACATAACCCTTCTTTCCTTTGTTGCCCCAGCCCCACCCCCTCCACTATGCCCCCATCCTTACTTCAGGGACTTGGAGAATAATAGAAACTTCCTTTATTCTTAGAGAACAGGAAGGATATCTGTGGAAGTAGTGCAAGAAGAATATCTAGGCCATATGCCTGCCCAGTATATCTGGATCTGCTTCACTAGACTTGGGCTTCCCTCCCCTAAACAGAGCTCAGTGGACAGACTGATTCTTTCCAAGTACTTGGAAATTTATTTAAGTTTAGGTTTCATCAAAAGTTTTACACTAGTTGATTTACAAAGAAAACCAATAAAGAAAATCTCTGGTCACATTAGAATGGATATCACATCTTCATTTTGAAAACTTTTTTGGGGCTGGTCCGGTGGTGCAGTGGTTAAGTTCACGCATGCGCCACTTCAGCAGCCTGGGGTTCACAGGTTTGGATCCCGGGCTTGGACCTACACACTGCTCATCAAGCCATGCCATGGCAGCATCCCACATACAAAATAGAGGAAGATATTGGCACAGATGTTAGCTCAGGGACAATCTTCCTCAGGCAAAAAGAGGAAGATTGGCAACTGATATTAACTCAGGGACAATCTTCCTCACCAGAAAAAGAAAGAAAGAAAACTCTGTTGTTCTGATAAAAATAAATAAATAAAGTACTAAAACCATAACAGATGAAAGAGGAAGTTGGAGGTTGTGATGGTTAATTTTATGTGTCAACTTGACCAGGCCTAGGGATACCCAGATAGCTGGTTAAACGTTATCTCTGAGGGTGTTTCCAGAAGAGATTAGCATTTGAATTGGTGAACTGAGTAAAGCAGATGCCCTCCCCAGGGTGGGTGGGCATCATCCAATTTGTGGAGGGCCTGAATAGAACAAAAAGACGGAGGAGGGGAGAATTTGCTTTCTGCCTCACTGTTTGAGCTGAGCCGTCAATCTTTTCCTGCCCTCAGTGTTCCTGGTTATCAGACCTTCAGATCCAGGCTGGAATCTACACCATTGGCTCTCCAGCTCTCAGGCCTTCGAACTACACCACCAGCTTTCCTGGGTCTCCAGCCTACAGACAGCAGATTGTGGGACACCTCAGCCTCCATAATCGTGTGAGCCAATACCTTATTTCATATATATATAATATATATATTTACATATATACTATTGGCTCTGTTTCTCTGGAGAATTCTGGCTAATACAAAGGTGAAGGAGTGGAGATAGCAAGAGTACAGTAATTTTTCAAGAACTTTGGCTATGAAGTTGAATAGAGAAGGGTACAGGTAAAGGGAGGTATTTATTGTTCCTTTGTTTCTGTGTTTCAAGGTAAGAAAAGACTTTAGGATTCTCATGTCTTAGGAGGAAAACTATTAATGGGGAAGTATTGAACATAAAGGAAAGCATGCAGGGGAAGGCACTGGTATTGAACAGGATAAAAAGCGTCAGAGCAACTCTACTTCTGAGGTTGCAGAAAAGTAGATGATGAAGATGCATACTATTTGTAGTTTTGAAGGTGTAATGTGGTGGAACTTTTTGATTCTTTGTGAAATTAGAAGCAAGATCAACTGCTGGGGGGTGGCGGATAGGGGTAAAATAGTGGTTTTAGGAGCAGGATATATATTTGGAAGAGCCACAGCAAATAATGTCTCCTTGGAAAAGATATATTATCACAGGTGGTGTTCTCCGGGAAGCAGACATTGAGACAGAGTTGGGAGTACAAAGGATAATTGGAGAATAACACCTGTGAGGGGGGACTCATGCCATACCAGAAGCTCAGTGTTGTTCTCTATTGTTGGTTGGACATTCAGAGGCAGCAGATCCAACTCGGTAGGTAGGAATTCATGCTATTAAGTCCATACATAGCCTCCATCACTGCTAATGTGGCCACTTCATTCACGTGCCCATCATGCTAGTCCTGGGGTAGCTCCTGATAGAGACTGACTAATGTCAGTGGCCAAGCCACATTGTCTACTTAGTTGTTTAGCACCTCTTCGATGGTGGATTCTCTCTGGGGCAAGTTCATGTATTACAGAAAGGTCTTTACACTTTTGCCCACTCCCATATGTCCATCCATATATCTCTATCTCAGATCTTGTCACTGAACTTCCGATCTTTTTTCCTTCCATCCCTCATCAGCTTGTTACACTGCTTATTCATCCTATATAGTATAACCAACCTCCTTTTACCTAAAGTGGATAGCCTAGTATACCACCCAAAATTCTGTCCACTGGGAATATTTTCCTTCACCATTGTTTTTCAAGACCACCCTGAGTGAAGCAGTAATTCAACTGCTAGCCACATCCAGCTTACATCTACATACCAAGCCAACCTGTCTATAAACCAAGCTAAGGCTTTTTCTCCTTCCTTCAGCTGGTTATACAGGACCTCCCCTATGATCATAGGTGTGAGTTGAAGGAGGGGCGATGGTGTAAATATGATGGATGACTTAGGGGGTGGGTTATCTGCTCACTCAGTCTGCTCGTATCTTTCAATCCTGTTCATGTTTTGGTCCCAGATGTACTATTTCCAACTTACAGTTAAGTGGATTACCACTGCGCCCTCCTGACTTTATAACCTGGTATGACCGTCAGGATCCAGATCATGATGGCCAGTTTAAGCAGCATGGTTTCTTGGGGTTCCACGTTCAAGGGTTCCATCTCTGCTGGGGCCTAGTAGCACACCAACAGCTATTTTTCAAAAGGCAGTTCATTCTCACCTGCAGATGGCAAGACTTGACTCCAAAAATTCAAGGGGCCAGTTTCTGATCCTTCCACTGGGAGAAACTCCATATTGCATCTTTTTCTACCAACACCATAAGATCTACCAAACCATATGGCCCAAGTGGCAGAGCTGCTTGTACCAAAGGCTGCATTTGTTGCAGAGGTCTTACCAGCTCCAAGCCCCACTCAAAATCGGCTGTCGTCCATATCACCCACTACGTGTATAGTAGTATTCCTAGGTGTGGAGTGTGGCGCCTCTGGAATTCAAAGAGACCTACTAGGCATTGTGATTCCTCCTTTGTAATCAAAGATGCACAATACAACATTTTGTCTTTTACTTTGAAGGGGATATCCTAGCACATTCCTGACCACTCGATCTCTTCTCTTTACTTAAATGGCGGGTCCATGAATTTTCTTAGGGATTACCAAATGTATGTGTTTTACCAAAGCCTCCAGCATGCTAGCTAACTCCAGTTCATCTTGCCTCATCAATAGGATGTCATTGATATAGTGAATCGATATGATGTTCGGTGGGATGTCCAGATGGTCTAGATCTATTTGGACTATATTATGGCAGAGGATGAGAAAGTTAATGAAGCCCTGGAATAAAATTTAAAATGTATATTGTTGTTCCATCCATGTGAATGAATACTTCCTCTGATCCTGTTTTGTGCCTCATGACCCGGATAGGAAAGAATGTATTTGTCCAACCAATGGCTGCAAAGCATGTACCTAAGCCATGTTAATCTGCCCCAATGAGGATACCACATTAACACAGCAGCTGTAATCAGGGCCACTACTTAGTGAAGATTGTGGTAGTCTACGGTCATTCTCAAAATCCATCCACTTTCTGCAAGGGTGAAACTGGCAAATTAGAGATATGAGAGGGTTTACCATTTCTGCATCCTTTAGATCTTTAAGAGTGGAAATAATTTCCACCATCCTCCTCAGTATGCAATACTGGTTTTGATTATTTTGTTGGCTGGGATGGGGGTAGTGTCAAAGATTTCCACGTGGCCTTCATCATTGTGATTATTCTTACCCCATAGGGCGAGGACCCAATATGGAAGTTACTCCAACTTCCAAATATATCAATTCCAACTTTTTACTAGGAACTGGGAAAATGACTACTGAGAAAGTTTATGGACCCAATGGACCCAATATAGCCACACTTAGAAAGGACTCCATTTAAAGCCTGATCTCCATACGCCTGCAGTCTAATGTGGGTCCACGATGATGATTCTGTCTCCAGTTATCAATGTCAGCTTGGACACTATGTCCAAAGGACCTCAAAATGTCCAAGTAGTCCTCTTTCTCCAGTGTACAGTCTCAATGGCTATAGGTCCCTTCAGATAAAGACTGGAGAATCATTACAGTTTTACTTACTATGGTGCTGCAGTTACCATCCCCTGAGGATCTGGCCAATTCTTTTGTAAATAGATTCCAGATTTGAAGATTGCTCATGTCTAAAAATTGGGCAGGAGATTTCATTAGCAAGAATACCTTCAGCCATCTGCTCATCCATTTTTGCTCTTATTTACATATAGTACGCTCATCTCTTTTGCCCCAAGAGATGCTGATTTCTATTAACCATCTCCACCAAGGCCAATCCTTAGGTATGTACGGCTTTGAGCAAATGTTTTATTGTGGATTCCTGTCTGTATTAATAATTGATTTAAAGTGTATTACAAAATTCATGGGTTCATGTGAAGTATAGTGATTTATCAATGAAGATTTAGAGTAATGGATAGAGAAGAGGTAATTACATATTGTTTTTCTGTCCAATCAGTGCACGTGAAGATTCTTTGTAGTGTCCAGAAACCATTTCTTTGTGTTTAGGTCCAGGGACCTATCTCTTACTGTTCCTTATTCTCAAATGCACCATTACTGGCTAATTCCATATTTCCCATTGTAAGGAAAAGGCAGCAACACTTATTAATCACAGTGACATGGCTCTTCAGAGTATTTGCTTTGAAACAGTGAAGATCTTCTTGCCTGTGTCTGCAGTTCCATTCTATCATTTATTTAAAGCTGGTTACATCATTACTTATGATCCTGCATCATCCCTTGTGGTTCCATGAATACTGGCTTCCGATGACTCTCTCAAGGTTGTACCTGTGCTTTATTGATGATAAGCACAAGTGCAAGTCTTACTCAGAGTATGCAGGAAAATGTGAACAATAATTTGTTAAAGTTAAATTTACCATTTGGAGTTTTTACAGCAAAAATGTAGAATAACGTATCTTCCAACCATGTCTTCTCTTGAGCTCTTTAGGCCATATCACTGTATTCCAGGAATGTGGTCCCTTTTTATGTTGACCATACCACTGCCTCCCACACACTACCTCCAGCAGGGAGAATAAGTGAGAGACCTGTGAATGGGGTGAGGAGAATGGGGTTATTTGCAAAAGGAATGTCTGTCATTCATCTGGCATGGCTCAAGTGTGATCCAGGTCAATCAGAGGCAAAAGAGGACATCAATCAGAAGGACCCATTGGCATCACAGAGCAATGGTCCTGAAAGCCCTCAAAGGAGATTGGTGCAGTCACCCGGGGAGAACTGCCTGAGTCTAAGGAGAGAGTGGAGTGATCACTCTGGGTACCAGCAGAAGGAGGGCATGCAGAGTAAAGGATAACTAAAACCAAGCCAACTGCCCTTGGTGTTGTAGAACAGAGCAAGTATCATGGTCAAAACATATATAGGTGAGAGTCAATGCATGGGCTTACATGTGGTTCAATCCCAAGAGTCAGCAGTAGATCATTGGTAGCCAAAACCCTGAACTCATTCTGGTCCTACATGAGTAAGAGTCATTCCAAAACCAGCATGTCAGAACTATTCAGTTCTCTTACATGATCCATTGATATACTAGAGCTGGCTGGTACCAACTCATGAGAGTCAACTTTTAGCATCTCTTCCCAACTCTGTAATCAGCAGCATCATGTTAGTAGCTTGAAATTGTGCATGATAAGAGTATTTACACTATGGGATAAGAGAATTTACATTTCAGGGCTTTCTGTGAGAGCTGCTTGTTAAACATTTATCAATACACCACTGACATGATCCCATGAAAGAAATATGATCAGCAGGAATAACCCACTCACTTGACTGGCTTCCTATAACTGAGGCCTGGCCACAGGGCTCCAGGACAACCCCATAAGCACGAGTTTCTGAGCTCACTGGGGCATCTGGTTGATGCCACATGCAGGGTAGAAGGCCAAAGAGCTCTAAAAGGGGAAAAATGGAAACTGGAGTCCCAAGGGTCCTGATCTAGTCTTGGGGTATCCTGCCTAGATGGCAGTCCCAGCCCCAGCTGGTCGGAGGCACCAGAGGAAGACAAAAAAGTTACCAGGGAGGTCTCCAAAGCATGGGACCCGTGGTAGCGGCTCTACTTGCTCATATCTAATGGTGATAATGATCTCCATAATTCTTAACCAGTCAGGCTCCCTTGGCTGCCATGCCATGATTGTTAGTTGCTTTGGTAATCATGATCACCTGGTTAAGCATCATCTTTTGGCCTCTACGCTTCAGAGCACTATCATTATCCTTGCTATCACTGAGACAAGTTCTTTGATAGCATCTCCTACTGTCACACTTGGCTTCCAGAGAGCCATCACTAAACTTCTTGGTGATACTGGTGCCTCTTTCACCTGCTCATTCCTGATGGCCTTGGTGAATGGTGTGTCCTCCAAGTCTTCTGTGAAACATGATCCTCTGATCTTCTGGACTCATATATCCAATTTCAGCATGTCCACTTTTCTGACCCTTTAGTACCTTTTTCTAATGTCTGCCATGGCAATTCAGGCATTTCAACCTCACTCAGGTGGGCCAGCTTCTAGGAACCGCCTTAGTAGCAAGTTTGCATCATCCCCTGGAGACCTTACTAGGATGTTAAATTGCCCCCAAGTCAATAAACTCATTGTAAGCTACCAAAGAGACTAGCTCTATTTATTACTCAGTTTTCAATCATCTGTTAATTGATCTCAGCTTTTCATTATCCAGCTACAAGGTGTCAATGCAATTTACTAACAACAATCCAATTCTGTTTTCTTCATATTTATCATTCCTCCTGTTATTTCAAACTCCTGAATGATCACATTGACAACGCATTTCCATCTACCAATACACCATTCCAGTTCACCATAAATGAAAGTATTATCAATTAGTTTGCCACCTAGTGCAGGGTCTGTCTGTGCAACACCTACTAGGAGGGTGAGTGAACCAGTTCCAAACTCCTATATTACTGCTGCTTTCTTGGACTAGTCCTGTCACCAACTGTTGCAGGTTGGGTTTTCTGGGAAATAGATGCCAAGATAAGAGTTTGAAATGTAAAGGCTTATTGGGCAACAGCACCTGTGAAAGAAAAGGGGGAGAGGAGGATTTGTCAGGGGGAAATTCCAGGCCATGAGGCAGACCTGACAAAGTCTCTGCCAGATCAGTGGGGAGCTCCAAGGCAAAGACTCCCACTAGGAGTCCCACATAGGGAAGAAATGGCTAGGTCTTTGTACCATTGGCTGGGGCCTGCCCTGAAAAGAGTGTGATGTCAGTTTGAAAGATGAGGCAGAGTCTGAAAGAGCTAACAACCAGGGGCTGTCAGCTAAGGACAATCCATACAAAGTTCCTTCTTAAAGGGAAATCTGAGTAGCACATTTCCAAATCTGCCATAGATATACAAATATTGATAAGTTCAAATACTTACCTTGTTAGGATAAATAAATATGAGCATGGTTTGTACATTAAGGTCAACCACCATAAAAATAAAAACAGAATTTAAAACTGATTACCCAGTCATAGTAAATTTTATATATACAATAGAAAGCAGGGAGTAAAAAGAAACAGTACAACAACTACATAATATGAAATACTAAGATAGAACTAAGTTTTAATATAATAATTGTACTAAAAGTAAAGGTTTTAACTCACCAATTAAAAGACAGAGACTTTCAGATTTAATTTGAAAATATATAATATGTTGTCTTCAAGAGCCACGCAGAGCAAAAAGACACAGAAAGGTTTAACAAAAACAATGGAAAAAGATATACCAGGTGAACATGAACCAAAATAAAGCTAAGTAATTGGTTTAATATCTGATAATATATATATATTCCTTTGAAGCAGATAAGGATAGATAGAAAGATATAGATATAATAGGAACATTATTCACTGATAAAAGGAACATTGGGACAATCCAGAGAGAAAGCTGGCATTACTTGGTCAAAATAAATACACGCTTACTCTATGACCCAGCAATTCTTCTCCTTGGGTATATCCCAGTGAAATTATTACTCATGTCCATTAGTAGATATATAATGAGGAAGTTCATCATCATATCATTGTTAGTGGTGGCAGAGTTGGAAGCAACCTGGGTGCTCATCACTGGGAGAAAGGATAGGTGAAATGTGTTGGATGCGCACTATGAAGAATTATGCAGCTGATAGCAACAGTATGTTAGAGGTACATATTCAAAGAGTTACACAAATTAATCTTAAAAACATAATACTGGTGAGAAAAGTGAGTATAAGAATGAAATCAATAAAATATCAGTTACATGAACTGAAAATAAATGGCCACAAAACTATACACATATTGTAAAACTATGTTCAAATAAAAAGGTATACAACAGTTGCTTGTAAGTAGGGGAGTAGGAGTGGAGGATATGGATAAAAAGGGAATGAATTAATAAACTAATGAGCAAACTAACTAGAGGGGCTTTGCTAGGACCAACGATGACAATACAGATTTAAAAGATGAGCACGATTAACTCAGCCCTCTGCTCCACAAGCAACTGCTCTTGAAGGCCCAAGCTACATTGAAAACTTTGGAACTGTAGGAGCATCAACCAGCAAAATCATGTCACAAGCAGTGCCGGCCTCAGGGGCAGGAGCGGATGAGGCACACAGCTGGATATACACAAACCTAACGGTTGGCTGGTAGGTGGTGGGAGAAAAACAGAGGTTGTCAGTAGTTGAGGACTCTTGGCAGGTGGGCCTGACATAACACACCAGAGTCTAGGTTAGATAACAATAATAGGCCAGAAGAGAGATGTTTGGACAGAAAAGGAAGAGGTCCAAGTTCTGGAGGTTTTAATGAGGCAACAGAAAAGATATGGTGGAAGGAAGACCATGAAAAAAACTGGATGAACAGGAAAGTGTAGCCAGATTGGTATAATAAAGTTCTACATTTCCGTGGTGCATATTCAGATGGTAAATTAGACACAGACTATGACCATGCAGGTAGGATGTTGATATGAAATGGAAATGAAGAACACTAAAATTTGAAGAGGCCAAAGAACTTTTGGCCTGAGTTGCTGGAAGGGATATTCGGAAGTACAGCTAAGTTTTCTGCGGTGATGGCAGCAGGGGGCATGAGAGAGAAGACTGTGCCTCAGATACTGAAGCACTTCATGAGTAAGGAGGCGTTTCCAGAAGAATAAGAAATGGCAGTAAGAAAGACAAGTTGGGTGTGACACAGCCATGTTTCACAAACTTCACATAGGGCAAGTGTTTGTTGGAGAGAAATAGCAGTGGGAGGCTAAGAAAATATCCACAGTGCTCTGAGCCCCGGATACGTGGATTTGGGGACTGTGACTAAGTGGTACCCTCAGGAGAAAAGCTGTTTTCAGTTAAGGTAAGGAAGAAAGGACAATACCTTGTAAAACAGTTAATGTTTATATATTCCCATCCCTTAAACTCCACTCCCAACACACACACACACACACACACACACACACACACGTTACACACTTACAATAGAAAAGTCCTAAGACAGTCTATGTTCCTACCATCTGTATTAGTTAGCTCAGGCTGCCATAACAAAATACCATAGACTGGGTGACTTAAACAACAGAAATTTATTTTCTCACAGTTCTAGAGGCTAGAAGTCCATGATCAAGATGCCAGTTGATTAGGTTTCTGAAGAGAGAGAGCTCTCTTCCTGGATTGTAACTGCTGTGTGCTCACATGGCCTTTCCTCAGTGCACGTGTGCTTGAAGAGAGAGTGAGCAAGCTTTCTAAGTGTTTCTTCTTATAAGGACACTAATGCTATCAAATAAAGGCGCCACCCTGATGAAGTTACTTAACCTTAATTACTTCCTTAAGGCTCCATCTCCAAATATCGCCACACTGGGGGTTAGGACTACAACGTAAGAATTTTGGGGGAACACATTCAGTCCATAACACCATCCAAAAGCTAGGTGAAATGGCCCCTATTCAGGAAGAACCTACATAATATTTCAGACATAAAAGACTGGAAGAAGTAAAACTCGATCTGAGACCTCCAAAGACAAGGCGCCTCCCTGTGGTAGCCAGTGTTCAGATAAGGTGGGGCTACAGGGATCCCCTGCTCACATACCTTCTGAGTGAGTTGGGATTTTAAGTGGGGAGCACAACATAGGAAAAGGTGTGCCAGAGTGACAGAATAATATCAAACAGTTCCAACTTTTAAATGAAATCTTTTTAAAAGCACTTTGATACTGTATTCTAGCATTTTAGAACTAGAAGAGACTCTAGAGGTAATCTTATTTAATCTGATCATTTTACAAATGAGAAATGAAGCCCACAAAACCCATGGTCATTTTTGGGAGTTCTGTCACCTGAACAGGGTGTTTCCACTAAGCAACACTTTACCTCTAGTTTCTAGCTGTCTCCAAAGAGATATTCTGAGTTAACAAGGAAAAAGATGAACAGAAACTAAACAACTAAATTTCACTCAACCTTTCAGAAGACTGGTGTTATTAGCAACCCCCCCTTAGGTTTCATTTTTTACTGCAAAAAGTAAATAAGCTGATGTTGTCAACACAATTATCAGGTAACATAAAACAAAGAAAAAGAACTCTGCTCCTCTAACCACGTAAGGAAACTCACTGGCAAATGTGGTCAAGTGGTTACATTTTCTTTCTTGTTTATTTTTCTCTTTAGAATATTTCAAAGCTGGAACTCAGAAATCTTTTTTAGCAGAACTGCTTTAGGTTCTTGCTAGGGATGTCACCAAGACAGCCTTTTACAAGGCACCTACACAGCCTTCTGCTTCCATGTGAAAAAAAAAAAAAAACTTCAACAAGCACAATAAAATTTTAAATTCTTTCCAAGTGTTACAAAACTGAGAAAAAAGAGAACAGTTTGAGTCTGTGGTGAGAAGATTAAAATGGCAATCCTCTATCAACTAATTACTAAATATATAGTTTTTATAAAAAAGACTAAATAATTTTCAACTATTAAGATTCACAATAGTTGAGAAAACCAACTAGAAAAATTGCAGTAGAAACTAGGATGTTTGATTCACGATTCTGTGTTGAATTAAAATAATACAGTAAAAATACCCAATATGTCAAAGAGTAGTATTAGGCTGATTCCTCTTTTGTGATATTCTGGTAGAGTTAAGGGAGCAGAGGAGATAATCCAATGCAACTGCCAAATCTTTAGAAAAAAGCAGATTGTTCCCTGCATAATGCATGATGGCCACTTTCAAAAATAAAGTTCTGGTATAAGTCAATAATGCTTGGCTCGGGTCTTGATATTTATGCAATATTAACTTCAAAAAATAAAGCTTTGGTATAAGTCAAGAATGCTTGGCTTGGGTTTTATTGACATTTATGCAATATTATGAGAAAAACAATTACAGATTTTTGACTGAATCTCATCTAGAGAGAAAAAATTTTTCACTGCTGGTTTCAGTGTTATGGACATACATTTTTAAAAATATACACTGGATGGGGCTTGAAAAGCTGCTGAGATGCTAGATTCTAAGAACACTGAATTCTGGTCCTCTAGGAAATCAGTGGCAGTTAACAAAGTACCTACATACTTTTCTAAATTGCAGCTCAACTAAACAAATTAAAACCAAACCAGGAAGAAGTATATGGCAAAAAATAAAATGGATTTCTAACTTCCAAAGTAGTGAAGTACAGCTTCCCCAGTGAAGTACCTTTTCAGGTATCATATCAACTCAAATTCTGGATAGCCATTTCCAGAGTTTATCTCTCTCCAAAATCAAATACTGTCTTTTTATTTTAATTATTTTTTGCTTGATTGAAAATACTTCTTAACTATTCAATACTTCAATTCATTCATTTAATAAACATAAAGCCCCATTATGTACCTAGCTCTATGTAAGGTTATGATACCATAAAGATAAATAGACTCATGGCATTAAGGAACATAAAGTCTACTCAGGGAGGCAAACTCATAAACAGACAATTATAAGTTCATTGATAAGAGGTGTTCCTGGGGCACTGCAGTGAGGCAGGGGAAAAGAGTCAGAAAGGACAATTGAACAAGCAGGGAGATGGCCTTCTGGAAGTGATACTTCCAATGTAGTTTGAACAAAGTTTTAACAAATTAAGGATTAACCTGGTCAAGAGGATGAGAAGCATGAAAAAAACACCGAGTTTTGAACAAGATTGATATATGCCAGAACTATAAGCAGATGGGTGTTGCTCTTTTCAAAGTAGGGGGTAAGAAGATTTGAAGGTGAAGAGAAGAGCTGAGACCAAACCAAGTAAGTCTTTAGCACTGTGCCTAGGGAGCCATTTTAAACAGTGAAATTGCCAACAAAAAGAACAAAAATGAGAAAAATGTGGCACTAAATATATGGTGAAAAGGACATTTACAGTATGATAGCTGAAATAAGAAGACAGTGTCAGCTTGTTCAACTTCAGTTGGGCATTCACATGTCAGATGACTCAAATTTTTCATCACTCTGCACTTGCACTTGTCCACAAATGATCACAAAAGTGCCCCCAAGAATTGACTTTGGGGTTACAAATAAATTTTAGCAGGTAGGCAATTCACAAACATAGAATCCATGAACAACGAGGATAGACTGTGTGTGTATGTATGGGTGTGTGCGTATATACACACACACATATATACATAGATATATATATATATATGTGAGCATGTGTATGTATAACACCACATTGTGAGGACAGCAAATATACCTGCTTCTCAAGAACACATGGAACATTCCCAAAAGTAGATCATATATTAGGTCAAAACATCAATAATTATCATAAAGTAGTAATATTACAAGCAACACTCTGATCACAATGGAATAAATCAAGTATTAAGAACAAAACCCAAAACCAAAAAGATCCTTCCACCTAGAAATTAAACAACTTGCTATTAAACATCTCATGTAAAAAGGGAAGTACATACAAATTACACAACTTCTGAAAAATAATAATTAAAACACTGCAAGTCAGAATATATGGTATTTGTTGAAGGTAGTAATTAGAGAAAATTTCAGAAATTTTAACATCCATACCAATTTACAGTATTGATTAAATTCCCAACTAAAAGAGCTGCAATAAAAAGGTTCTACTGTACATTGAATGATGGAGGAATAGCTCCTGTTGAACCAGTGTTCCCACAGATAACTATAAAATTGTGATACAAAACTCCTAAAAGCACTGGAGAGCAACCAATAGCAAAAAGAAACCAGAGTAGAATTTACACTTAGAAAAAGAGAATGGTACTGAGTTTCCCATTTTATTAACATTATGCCTGAAGACAAGCCACAAGTCAGAAGTTTGTGGGGTATCTAAAACTCAAAAATCTGCAGTCTTACTTACTTGAAGTAACAGAGGATAGAGTTCAAAGCAACTCTGAAGTATGGAACAGTTGGAAAGTATGGAAATAAATTCCAAGAAATGCCCAGAGAGAGATGGCACTAAAATCTGCATATAGACTCTGCTCAAATCTCTGGCTGACCTCTGAACTACATGTCTGTGGGGCATACACCAAGCAGCCCAACTAAGGCTAAAAAAAAAGAAACTAATTAAAATTTTAGCTGCTGTCCACCAGCTAAAACAAATAAAATCAATCCTTTTCAGAGGATCAGGTGTCAGAATCAAGGGGCCGGCTCCATGGCCTCGTGGTTAATTTGGCACGCTCCGCTTTGGCAACCCGGGTTCGGTTCCCAGGCGTGGACCTACACCACTTGTCAGTGGCCATGCTGTGGTGGCGACCCACATACAGAACAGAGGAAGACTGGCATGGAAGTTAGCTCAGGGAGAATCTTCCTCAGCAAAAAAAAAAAAAAAACAAAGACGACAACTTTCTACAACATACCAATCACAATGTCCAGGATAGAAATCAAAACCACTAGAAGTACAAAAAAACAGGAAAATATGAACCATACTCCAAAGAAACCAAATCAATAGACAGTCCTTGAGATGACCCAGTTGTTGAAATTAGTGGGTAAGGATTCTAAAGCAACTATTATAACTATGCTCAAGGATATAAAGAAGACCATGCTCATAATGAATAAATAAGAAATTTCAAAAAAGAAATAGAAACTCTGAAAATAGTCAAATGAAAATTCTTAACACTGAAAATAATATCCAAAATGAAAAAAGTCATTGGGTGGGCATAACAGCATTTTGGAAATAAGAGGGGAAGTCAGTGAAATATGAAGACAGACCAATAAAAATAATCCAATATGAAAAAGAGATAAAATTGGGAAAATAATCAACAGAGCATTAGTGACCTATCCAACAATATCAAACAGTCTAACTATGTGTAATTGGAGACTTATAAAAAAGAAGAATGGGTCAGAATATATACTTGAAGAAACAATGGCTGAAACATCCCCAAATTTGGTATACATTTACAGAAAGAAAGAATACAGAGAAAAAATGGTAAAACAAAGGGGGTAAAATATTAAATGGAGGCCTTTGGAAAAGGATATATGGGAGTGCATTGAACTATTCTTGTGACTTTTCTAGCATTTCCTAATTCTGTCAGCTGATGGAACTTAGAAGCAGTTAACACCCCAGCAATAATGAACACACTTGGCACTCAGATCTTAGTTTCTAAATACTCTCTAAAAATAAAAAAAAATTCAGGGCTCGTTGAAGAAATAGTCAAATTGAGCGTTGAGGCAGAGAAGGTACAAGCCTAGCACGAAACACCTTGTGTTGCCAGAAAAGGAAGTGCTCAAAAAATGATGTGGGCATGTTGAAAGGGGATAGCAGCCAACTCGAAGCTCTCAATCATCAAACTGGAACAGACTGAGCAACAAAACGATTGTACTAGATTATAGCCCATAGAATTAAATAGGCTTGTGTCCTTATTGATATAGTTGGATAAATAAATAAATGTAAGGAAGGTACAGTTCTTCTTTATAGGAAAATTCCAACTTATGAACGTAGAAGGAAAGAGGGAAATACAAAATCAACATCAGGCAAATATCACAATTATTGCAGGCAAAAACTGCAAATGGATGCTAAAATGGACAGCAAAAAAAAAAAAAAAGCATAGTTTAAAAGTATCCCCTCCCACAGGATATTTATCAGTTAAAAGGAGAAAATAGGTTGAAATCCGGCAGACACCACCTTAATCAAGTGACTAAGGTTAGTATTACTAATACTACACAAATTAACATCTTATATCTCATATGATCCACTGAAACACAAATATCAATTCTATAGTATTCTTAACAAAAATATATATCTATGTCAGAGTAAGGAGAAAGAAACAAATATGAAATGGGAGAGGCAAGGAAGAACTCTGTGGAGTTGGATCAGAAACTGGAGGTGTCAATGTGAACTCATAATTTCTAAAACGTGTGTGTGTGTGTGTTTCCTTGCTCTGCCAGCTAAAAGGGCCAAGGTTCAGTGATTTTCCGGAAGCAATGAGCATACCTAGTTCTCAGACATTAGTTGCTCAATACCATTCCCCCTAAATGGAACCAGGCTCCTTGGAGAAATGGCTGATAACAGGGCTCAGAAAGGGAATGTGTAACTTGGTCTGGAACGTCTTGTTTCACTAAAAAGTAAGGAAGTGCTCAAAAAATGTTGGAGCATATCAAAATGACACAGGAACCAGATTTGATGGAACACTCCCAAGCCAAATTTCAGACGATTTTAACATCAACATAAATAAGTACAGTAACAGATTATAATCCACTGATAGAAACCTATGAGTTTATACTTAAAATACAGTCACATGGATGGTGTATGATAGACAGAAAAGTGATAGACACAAGAGGACAATTCCTTACAGTAAAACACTGATATATGTGGAACATGCAGCAAAACTAAAAATGACTATTTTGCAGCCATCATAATAAAGATTGGTTTAGACAATTATCAAGTGTTGCTAGATTGGGGGAGGGGAACAGAATGTTTGAAAAAGAGCAAAAAATGTACATAATCTTAAAGTATCTCCCCACAGATTGCTTATTAGTAACAAAGGGATAACAGAACTATACAGTGAAGACACAGAACAATACTTTGACCAGGTGATCAAAATTAACATTAACAGTGAGTTCTTCAGATGTGATACCCTAACAAGGACACATCACTTTTGTAGTATTTTGGCTGGGGATACATAATCTCAACCTAATCATTAGAAAACATCAAATAACTCATATTGGAAAACATTCTATAAAACACAAACACACAAACTGCTGACTATTTTTGTTATGGAGAATTGATCTTCATGATAAATAAACATTATCAGAAGGGAGAGATCATATCTTATCTTTGTATCTCCAACATCTATCATATTACCTGATAATTAGAAAGGACTTAATAAACATTAGTGGAATGAATATTTCCTGCCTAGACTGCAAGATGCTAAGTCCCAGACAGTGGGACTATTCATCTGTTTCCAGCCCCAAACAGTGCAGACACAAAGTACAGTGGTTAGAAGAATAATGAATCTTTAAACTAAGTAAATAGAATTTGTTCATAGTTATATAATATTCCACAGTGTCATCTCAACCAAGTTTTTGTAAGTAAACTTTTTTCAAAATTTTTAATACTATAAAACCAGAGAATTAGAAATTTACAGAATCATTTTAAATAATTATACACTAGCTTTGAAAAGATTTGTTTTTCTACATAAGTAAAACCATAAAAATAAGTTGAAATAACAACAAGATTTATGGATACACTGCAGTTAGAACTCATCTTTATTGTTACAACCAATTTTTATTTACAGAATATAAATCTCTTCAAAAGATACATTCCTTCATTTAATCAATGGTAAAAGGCCTTATTAAAACAGAAATAAAGCCTAAACATCGCTTACATTTAAACAGAAATACAGTTTTATTAAAAGTTTATGAACATATAGCAAAAATGTACTTTTACTTAAGCAGTTACATGAATGAGGCTGTTTTTAATTTTCTTCACTGGCAACCCCATTTTATCCACAGAACAAATTTTACTTAAATTAACAGTAGTAAAAATGTAAAAATTAAATTTTAAACATGAAAATATGCAACAAAAAACAGGAAGTATCTTCATTACCAAACAGATTAACAAGTTCTCAGACACTCATATTTTTATTAAATAGGCGTATTAAAACACCTACATCAAAAGTTGCATTCATTGGAGAGGTATCAATACATTTTCAGTGCTGAGACTATTTGTAGCACTTACAGTATATACAAAGCAGCATTAAACTACTATGGTTCACATTTGATAAACACAAATTTAAGCTTTATGCCACAACTTCCCAATTCACATACAGCTAATGCAATGACAATCATTTTGGTTTTTTTCTCCTGAAACTGATAAGGAAATTATCACTTAAGAACATGTAATATTGCCAGGTCTTCTTCCTTATAATAACAGTATATTTTAAAATTCAAATACTTCATATATGGAAACTTCAACCAGCTGTACAAAGGTTCCTAAATACAGTACAGTTAAAAAGTTTCCTTTTTATAGATTCCACCAATTTATAGTTACTTTAGTACAGATAAATAACAGGAAACTTCTTCAGATTACTGCACAATAAAAATTTCAGTGTGTCACTACATAATTTAAGTAGCAGCACACCACAACCATGGCAAGTAAATACTCTCATCTCCTCCACTGCTTTTTTGGGGGCCTTTTCCAGGTCACAGGAGCTAGTTTACACGGATACCATTGGGTCTCAACCTATCTCTGAAAGTTCTTATATTAAGGGTTTTGAAATTTAACTAGTGGAACAATTCAAATCAGCCAGCTTTTTCTTACCCTTCACTAACTAGTTCAAATATAATATGTAATGTTTTCAATTTGTAAGTGTTTTGTTAAAATGCCTAATAGTATACCATTAACGGGTAAAACGTAAACAAAAATATGCCTACATGTAGGGATTAAGAGTATTTTACAGAGCAACTTTTTCATAACTAGAAAAACTATAGGATTCATAATGAACACAGATTTTAACTTGCTATTTGATAGTATCAGTAGCATAGTAAGTGCACTAAGTATAGGAAAGAAGAGAAAGCAGGTTTCAGGACAGAAACCTACTAAAAAGTTGAATTTTGTATGCCTCGAACACCAACGAATATTTTCTATAAGGACTATCTTGATTTTTTTCCATTCAAACAGTTGAAATCTTCTGCCCATTTCAAATTAGAATCCAAAACTGAAAATTTTAGCGTCAAAACCGTTCAGAAAAATCTAATTCATTATTTAATATATCTTCTTAATTTCAGTTTTCAAGTATTCAAGTAATGCAAACCCAAGCATTTTCATTTATAGCAATTCAGTTACAGACTAAGCTTCAAAAATGGGGGGAAAAATTCACTTAAAATAATTGTTAGGCTTTTGTGTCCAAAGACATGAAACCCAAGACATAACACCATAACCACACAAGAGGATGTAGTAGGAAAAAAAAGGCGGTTCAATATAACTAATGTCTTTCTTTAAAAAAAGAAACAAAAACAAAACAGATTGCCTTAAATATAACTAAGTTTCCAGTCAAAGGACATTCTAAAGTCTTACGAACTAAAGAAAAATCAGAGCAAATTAATTTTGAAATATAGAGAAAGCTGCTTTACCACATACTTAGAATTCATTTTCCTCTGTGCATAATAATTACTAGCATTTGCCTTTTGTGTAAAGTAGTACAAGTTGCTGCCAATAACAAAACTCTCCTCCTGGCATAAAGCATTGTTAACTTTGCCTATCTATCGAAGAACTGATTAATATTAAAAGCTTAAGTCTGTATCACTTTGGAATGCAGTATAAAATGCTTATTAAAAGCAATTTAAAGCAGAAAATCAAACTGATAGTATTCTCATTTATATTATGAAGGAATTCAAAAATGGTACAGAAGGCTTTGTGGAATGTAAAAAAGATATCTATATAATTTTAAAAGTGGAAGTTTTAAATTTTTAATTCAGAGTGTGGGGAATTTTTTTCTTTAAATCTGGACGCTTTTGTTAACACATTTGTTAAATTAAAATAAATATTTTTAGTTCAGAAAAAACGGAAATAGTCATTAAAAGATTACTTATGTCTTTTCTGTCTTTTAAAACCCCATAATGAACAATTTTTTTTTTTTTTTCAGACAAGCCTGAGATATGCTTAAGCTGAACTAAGGGCTATTAAGTACCATATCTCTTGTGTATATGGGATTTAGATTCACATTGAGATATATAAAAATTCAAGAGGTTTTTTTGGTAGAAAAAAGTTAACAACCTTAAAAACAGGAAAGGATTATACTTGAGTTTGCAATCATTAAATCATACTTTTAATTTGCTTTAGCTTAGAATCATGACTCAAAGAATCAAGTTCTAACAGTGTATTGATTTACTGCTTGCAGGAATCTAACCTCACAAAAACTAATGGCCAACGAAAGAATGCAGAAAAGTCATATTAGGCACTGAGAGGCTAAATAAATAAGTACTGACATTAACAAAACTGATAAACCCTATTTCCAGTTCCTCTTGTTAATCCTGCTGTGCAGCCAAAATTGTTGGCTATTTCCAGTCTAAAACCAAAGAGCGGGATCATTTCTTCACAAAAAATTTCTAAAAAGGGAAGAGAATGCAAAACAATACACAATCTCATATGCAAGATACAATTCACACTAATTTACAAATTTCTATTTACACTGTTTTATGTACATTCCAGGCAGACCTAGTTGATGAAGTTTTGTGCTCATATTGATCTCAAAAGATCATGTGAACAGTATGATTTACTACCACATCTCTTCGATTTCCAGAAAGTGGTGGTAGCATGGAATCAGGAGGGAAAAATAATCAAATATTACTGGTCAGGTAAGATCATACAGGAAAGGAACAAAGAGAAAAAATTGTGGAATTTTGCTTGTTACAGCATCCAGGCCACTATGGTCTATTGACTAACAATGGGTAGACATGAATGCCACTTCTCTAACAACCATTTCCATATTTACACAATGAGCTTACTACCAGTTGAGTTATTAGGTAAGGCATTCAAGTTCTTTAGCTTAACATAAAACGGCAACGGACATCTCAGCAAGCTACAGGACAAATTTGAGAGGGATGTTTTTCCTTTAGAATCCCTTAAATAGTCAATTAAAAAGGGGGAGTAATTTTGAACCCTATTACTAGCCTGCAGCATGATCCCAAAAACCTGTACAGAAAGTGGGAGCAACACAACACCCAAAATCTAGCCTGAGTGGAGGAAATATCCTAAATACCTTATTTTGTTCCCAAGATCCACTGCATACTCCTAGGGATAAAGTGAGAGCCTTTATTCCCCTTTACATTCACTTCTATCTGAATCTCTCTGAAATGCTAACAACAGTGTCACAGCCAGCAATTATGCACAGTCTACCAGGAATGGCTCAGTAAATCTCTATTCAAAATAGTTTGAAGAATATGGAATAAGGTAGAAAAATGATCTTCTCTCCCCCAGTAGTTCTCCAAGATATATACTGTTGCACTTTAAGAAGTCAGAAAGCAAAAAAGCAAGAGTATTACATATTCTTCATCCTTCTAAGAAAATGTTCCAACCACAGATGAAAATTCCACCAAAAACAATTGCTCAGGTTCACTCGAACATTATATAAAAAGCTATTTAATTGGTTCCATTCATTTAGTCAATTATGTAAAATTCTATTGATCCTACAGTAATATGATTTATAAAAACAGAAGTGAACATCTGTAACACTGGGGAGGTAGAAAACAAATCTTGGTCTAACACTGTTATAGATATAAACAGATTTTAAGATTCTATTTATGTAACTAGAATTTACCATTTAAAATCGCCTTTAAGTGTTTCTACATGTTTTATTAGCTTTAAATATCTTGAGATAATCCAAGTATTTTAAAGCACTTATCTGAGAATATAAGTCATTTGGAATAATACATCAGACTCCCCAGAAGATTTCTCAGAGGACAAATTTGTAGTTGCATATTCTGAATATGCAGATCCATTAAGCCAACTTTGTACATGGGCACTTATTTGACCAAAGTGCAAAGCTTGTCAGACTAATTTTCTAAGTAAAGTTAACCATGATTGCTCAACTCCACACAGCAATCTTCAAAACTTGAAGCCTACTTATCTATCCCAAAGATCTAACTTACTTCCATATAATTGTCATTCTCACACTCTCAAACAAAATAAAATACAAACAAAATCAAGAGAAATCAAAACAAAGAGAAGCCCTCCTACCATGAGAATTTCTGCTTAATTCACATTTTGTTATATCTGATATTAACTGCACAAGATCAATGTTCTAAATGTTCCTTATTGAATTCTTCAACTGCCTCAACCTACTTCTCTGAACCTACATGTATCAAGTAATCGTTTGCTGCCATTCTAAAGACATGAAACCAAAATGTACAGAATGAGTCGAGGGAGGTAAAAAAGAATCACCTAAATGATATTTTCTTGTTCCCAAGGATGACAGACATTCCTACCTTTGTTTCAAATATTAGCAATTGTTCTACTAGTTACTATTTAATAACAAACAAAAACAAAGAACATCTCAATAAGTAAAACAAAATTTTTGGTTAGAAACAATGAGATAGTAAAATTTTAAAAACAAACCAGTAACTTAAATGACCGTATTTAGTATATGAAAACATCATTTAATGCAGATTTTGGTAACATAAAATCATATATCTATTCCAGGATTATATGGTAAATATTAATATTTATGTTGCCAGACTACATAGGGAGAGAGGAATTTAATTCTAAAATATATTCCCCAAAAAGAAACACTTTCCAATATTCAATTCAAAAAGATGTACCATTAGCATAGATAGTGAATGCATTTCACCCTCCTAAACAGATATTTTTCTATGAACATCCTAAGTTATCTACACCAGCGTCTGGCATTTCAAGAGTAAATGATTCATTTTACTTACAGCGCCATCAAGATAAAAAGGTCACACTGAACACCTAGAATGTTTACTAAAATTAATCTTATTAAAGTAAAACAAAAAAATTTTTCTCTGGAACATTTTCATTGCTTACACTCAACAAACAGATGAAACAGATGAAAGCATTCACAGAATCATGTTAAATTTATAATAAATAATTGACATACAACATAGATTAAGTTATCAAAGAATTAAACTGACATCTTTATAGCTTTTTGTAGATTTAACAAATTTCTAATCCACCACATATTGACAGCTGTAGGTATATTTCCTGACATCATTCAGTCTATTTAAAAAATAGATTGGTTGTTTACAGGCATAATTTGTAAAGCAAGATAACCAAATTAAATAACAGAATTTTATCAAATATTGGCTTTTCAGAATTTCTTAAGAAAAGATTCACAAGCATTGTTCAGCTACTTGAGAATAATTAAATCTTGTCTTTACTCAGGCACTTTTAATGCAGTAACCTCAGGCTTCATTTTAAAGTATTGGTTAAAACGAACAATTGCATACCTGGTGAGAAAAGAGAGTAACAACAGAATTAGTCAAAGCTGAAAAACTTAATCTTTCCTTCATTTCTACTCACCCCTTCTACACTGATTTTTTTTAAGTTTTAAGATTTTCAAAGGACATATTTTTAGTTTATTGCACCACCTACTGGACACTTTTCTAATACCGAGAGCATGTAACAGATTATATCAGATTTCCTCGCAGACCAATTATTAAATGTATGCAACTTTATAATATTTGACTGAAAATAATAACTGCAATGTCCCCTATGAGTTCTAAATGTTAATCCAAAAAAAGGTAGAGATAAACATATTGCATACAGTAAAAGCAAACTTACCCAAGGAAATCAAACTCAATAGTGGAGTATTTGGCTTGAATCAAAGCCCACAATCCCCAAAAGAAATGAGAAGCCTAAAGAGGAGGGAGGAAAAATCAAGAATTATGATAATGCATTTTTTGGTAAAACGAATAACAAACTGTTCATTTTTTCCTTTTTCATCAACTCCATGCACAATACTTTCTTGATGCTTTTTTTATACAAAATATCTAAAAAACAGGTAATACTGAAGTATATACAGTTATCTGGATGGCTAGAGATCACTTTTGTCCACACCAAGGAGGTTATAATAAATTATAATCACATAAAAAATAGAGCCCAATTCCTGTAACCCATTTTGTGTAGGCAGAGTTCAGTATCAGCACTGACAGATGTTGGTTAAGTGTTTTTAATGGTTATAATTGCTAATAGGCTTTCCTATAAACTACATTATCAAAGGACTTTGTTTCTTGACATAAAAATATAAACAAAAAGGAAAATCTAAACCTTAAAAACACATATTTAAAAGTAAAGAATGTTCTAGGGGTGACAAATATCTGAAAACAACTTTCATTGACCCAACAATTCTTCATAACCAATCACAACATAAAATAACATGACTTTACTTATCTCAGAGAAAAATGGGTCTCAGGACTTAGTAAAAAATAGATGACTGTGTGATTAGGAGCTGTAAAATAATTGTGTGTGTGCTTTACAATCTATTTTCAGTTAAACATGATGATATTTTAAATATTATTAACACTAGTAAGACTTCATTTCCCAAGAAATACTCTATTCTAATTAGATATACTTTAACTAGAAAAAAAAAAAAAACAGCCTTAAAGACAAGGTTTTGGTTTCAGCTAAATTCACTACAGAAACAATAACAAAAAGTCTCTAAGAAAAAATTACTCAACAGCTGGGACCTTGGTATTATAAAAAAAAAGTAGTTTGGTAGGTAAAGCAGCACAGTATCTAAGAAAGAATTTTTAATTTGAATTATGAGTTGTAGGGGTTAAAGTTCAGGAACTGTCACTAACTCCCTTTGCAAACTTTAATAAGTCACAAACATTTAGTGTCCGAGTTATCAGTTAAAAGACGAGAATATTAACCATTCTGTATTCCACACAGGATTATTTTAAAGATTAATGGAAATTATATGTGTAAAAAAACCTTTTTATCCTCTAAAGATCTCTGTTTTACAAGTATGTTGCTGTAAAAATCTCTATTTAAAAAATACTATTGCAGGGCCAGCCTGGTGGCATAGTGGTTAAGTTTACATGCTCCACTTCAGGGGCCTGAGGTTTGCGGGTTCAGATCCCGGGTATGGACCTACACACCGCTCATCAAGCCATGCTGTGGCAGCGTCCCACATACAAAATAGAGGAAAAATGGCACAGATGTTAGCTCAGGGCCAGTCTTCCTCACCAAAAAAACCCAAAACTATCACACTTTGTTTTTATCTTCCTCAAAAAATATCACTAACGGGATATATAACTTCCCATCAAATGCAGGTGTAGAAAAAAATAAACAATGTAGTAAAGAGTAAACAGCTAAAGTTGCATGCACATGAAGCCTAATGGTTGCAACAGAAAAAAAAAAAAAAAAAGCTGGACTCTAGAGTCAAACTGCAAAAATTACTAGCTGTGTGCCTTTGAGCAACTCAATTAATCCCTCTGTACCTTTTTTTCCTCATCTGTAAAACGCAGGTATGATATTATGATTTATAATAAGAAATAAATATTTGGTCTTCATCCACTGTTCTTGGCTTATAGCTCCCCAAATCCTTGCAATTTCCTAACCAAAAGAGCAATGGGAGCATATTTTGTTAAAATATTTGGTCTTTTGTTATGGGTTCCTGAAATAGTCGCATAGCCATAAAAGTGAAAGGAGTGTCTTGTTATTTATAACAATCTGAGTTCAAGTCAGTGAGGTGACTTTTGGAAAGCACCTAAGGATGAGGGCTGGTTGCCAGGGGAACCAGCCACGTGATTAGAGGATTGGAACTTTCAGTCCCACCACCTGCTGACTTCCAGGGAGGAGAGAGGGCTAGAGATCTAGTTCAATCATCAATGGGCAATGATTTAATCAATCTTGCCTACGTAATGGGGCCTCTGTAAAAAACCAAAAGGAGGGCATTCGGAGAGCTTCCAGGTTGGTGAACCAGAACACATCCACATGCCAGGTTAGCGCACCCTAAACTCCAAGAGAACAGAAGTTCCTGCACTAGGGACCCTTCAGGACCCTTATGGACCTCACCCTATCTACCTCTTCATCTGGCTGTTCTTCTGTATCCTGATAATAACCTTTATAATGAACTGGTAAACATATGTAAATACTTCTCTGAGTTACGTGAGCCACTCTAGCAAATTAATTGAACTCAAGGAGGGAGTTGTGGAAACCTCCGATTTATAGCCAGTGATTAACAAGCACAGGTAACAACCTAGACTTGCAATTGGTATCAGAAGGGACAGGGGGAGGGCACATAGTGTCAGAATGAGTTAAATTTGTAGGAAACCCAATCGCCGCCTGCTGAGAATTAGAGAACTGCTTAGTGGTGTGGGAAAAAACACACAGTGGAACAGATAATAATAGTATCTACACCTGGCATATAACAAACATTCAATAAAATGTTAACTATTATTACATGAAATTAGGATGAGAAAGATTTTCAAAAATGGTCTTCTTTCTATCTAAGTATCTCAGGTATTATGAAGTGAATTATGAGATGAGATGCCTTCCTTCCTTTGAAAGTCTCAATCAGTGGTTGTCAAAGTGGTCCATGGACCTATGGGAGGTTCCTGAGGCCAAAACTATTTCCATAATAACACTAATATGTTACTTGCCTTTTTGACTATGTTAACATCTGCAGTGATGGTTCAAAAGCAATGGTGGGTGAAGCTACTGGTACCTTAACATAAGTCAAGGCAGTGGCACCAAACTGTATTAGTATAGTAGTTTTATTCTTCATCACAACACACTCACAGGAAGAAGCCTGTCAGACTAAAGAATGTCTGTTATGAAGCCATTAAAACTATTAATTTTATTAAATCTCTACCTTTGAGTACGTGTTATTCTAATATTCCATGGGACGATATAGGAAGTACACATAAAACATGTCTGCTGCATACCCAAAGCACAAAGGCCGTTTCAAGGAAAAACATACAACTGAGTTGTGAGCTGAACTTGCACATTTTTAATGGAAACCATTTTTACTTGAAAAAACAACTGATACAAACTATAGTTATTAGACTTGGGTATTTGGCAGGTATTTCTCAAATATAAAAAAGAGAATTTGTCATTTCAATGAAAATAACTGACAGAATTTGTTGCCAATGACAGACTCTGACTATTCAACCTAAAACTAGAACTTTGGAAAATCTGTATTTGACTCTGTGAGCTTACCAGCTTCTCAACACAATAATTAAAATTTTTCTGATGACACTTCTGGTGATATCAATGAATGTGATTTTTTGATATATAATGAGATGTATCAACATTTGGATGATCTATACAACTCAATGAATCAATATTTTCCAAATAACTAATAAGTGATGTTAAAATTACAAAATTACACTCTGGTACAAGAGCCAATCAAAGTACAAGATAAACCAATAGATTTTAATGTAATAGAATACAAAAAGTTAACTGATATGGTCAGATTGCACACTGCAACTAACCTTTAAGAAACTATCACTTGTTGAGTTTTGGTGAAATATCAAAAAAGAATATCCACAATTATCTGAAAAGACAAAATACTCTTCTCTTTGCCAACAACACATGTGAATGAAACAGGCCTTTCTTCATAAACTTCAACCAAAACAATATATTTCAACAGATGAAATGCAAAAGCAGTGTTATAAGAATGAAGAGCAGTATGAGAATCCACCTTTTCTTAAGCCAGACATTACAGAGATCTGTAAAAGTGTAAAATAATGCCATTCTTTCACTAAATTATTTTTTGTTTTGGAAAATAGTATTTCTCATTTAAAAAATGCTGTTAATGAAGGACAGCCCCGTGGCAATGGTTAAGTCTGGCACACTCCACTTTGGTGGCCCAAGTTTGCAGGTTCAGATCCTGGGCACAGACCTACACCACCTGTCAAGCCAGGTTGTGGTGGTAATCAACATACAAAATAAGACTGACACAGATGTTAGCTCAGGGAGAACTTCCTCAAGCAAAAAAAGGAGGAAGACTGGCAACAGATGTTAGCTAAGAGTGACTCTTCCTCACCAAAAAAAAACAAAAAGAATGCTGTTTATGTTAACATGAGTTTATTATTTTTAAAAATATGTATTTAATAAGTATTTTGAATCTGTTTTAATTTCCAATATGGTAAATATTGATAATTGGCCTATATAAACAAAAGCTGGTAGAGATCTTCAAAAAATTTTTTCAGTGTAAAGGGAGGTCCTGAGACCAAAAAGTTTGAGAACCACTAGTCTAAATCACATCAGCATATTTTAAGTGATATAAAAATCATCTGTGGATGGTACCGTAATCTCTTCCTATTAGATTGGTTCTGTAGTGGAAAAAGCTGAAATCAAGAGACATTCTACACTGAAAAATAACATCAAATCAGCTCTTCCCACCATTTCAAGTAGTGTTGGTAACTGTATTTCTCAATCAACTTTTATTCATACATAATATAAAATAACTAAATGATTCTACACTAGAGAAACATTATACATATAACTTCATGAAAATCTTCTCATTTTGGTAGGAAACACCTTTTATAGGGTGAAAAATGAAAAATTTATATGTAACATTAGACTCTTAAATGGATGAAAAAGAAATGTAGGAAATACACCATTCATCATTCGCAGTGCCAAAATTGGCAAAGAGAGAATGCTTAAGTTCAAATAAAATAATATAATATTCTGTGATTCTGTGATTTACTTGTACCATTTCTCTCAGACCTGTAAGTTATGAATATGTAAGTTTTTCTATCAAAGGGCATTTTAATTTGTAGGCTACCGCCTCTGTTGCAAAGAAAAATTCAAAGTTAAATAACTAAAATGAATCCTCAAACTGTTTTCTGAAAAAAACCCTATATATTTTACTTAGTAAGAATCTGAAGTCCGTAAACAACGTGTCTAAAAACTCCTCAAAGCTTAAAAAACCCATATGTAAACTCTTATTTGGTTTTATAATGCAAATACTTACTTTTGTTTGCCATGACCTGAACACTAATTAATTATAATAATCAATAACAAGTGAAGTCTTTCAATATTTAGAAGTCTGAGCATGCCCTGAGCAATAAACATTTACCAACCATTTATTTAAAAATATCTATACTCTGGGGCCAGTCCGGTGACATAGTGCTTATGTTCATGTGCTCTGCTTCGGCGGCCTGGGGTTCGGATCCTGGGCGCGGACCTGTGCACCACTTATCAAGCCATGCTGTGGCGGGTGTACCACATACAAAGTGGAGGAAGATGGTCACGGATGTTATCCCAGGGCCAATCTTCCTCAGCAAAAGGTGGAAGATTTGCAACAGACATTAGCTCAGGGCTAATCTTCCTCACAAAAAAAAACAACTATAATCTTATTCAAACATTTCTTTTCTCCCTTGAAACATCATAGAGTGTGCCAAAAACAAGATGACTCTGCTAGAGCAGAAGTGAGAAGTGGAAAATAAGACAAAATTTGTAGATACGATCATTTGGATTTCATTCTGTAGGTCACGGGGAACCACAGAGTAGGAAAGTGACATAATCAGCTTCATGAATTAGATTCTAGCTACTAGAAAGATCACTTTTATATGTACAGGATGAATCACAGACAGAAAAAACCTAGAGGTAAAGAGACCAGTAAAGGCTAACATAGGTGAGAGATTAAGGTCTTAATCAAAGATAATACAATTAAAGGAGAAAGGGTTGGAATTAAGAGAATTTTAGAAAACAAGAATAATAGAACTTGGAAATTTTAAAAAAAAGTGAGAATGGAGAAGAGCAACACATGAAAGAAAATTCCTTCTTTTCTGGTTTTCTGGATACAGCAACTGAATGGACGGTATTTTAATTAAATCAAGATAGTAGAATATGGGATAAATAATGAGAGAGAGAACGAGATGCACGAAGTAAAATTCAGGTTTGGATACATTGTGGTCAAATACCAACAAGACCCTGGAGAGAGATAGTCAGCAGTGATCTGGGGCTCAACAGTGGGGGAAACTCAACATGGGATCATTAACAGAAAAGGCAAAAAAGCTATGAGACTACATCACCCAGTGAACGGAGTGGGGAAAGCCCAAAATTAGAACACTAGGGAACCCTAACATGCAAGAGGGTTGGGGGAAGAGGAGGAAAAAAAGGAGACTGAGCAGGAAAGCACAAAAGAGGAAAACCAAGGATGAATGGTATCACAAAAGTTAAAGAAGAGAAAATTCTAAGAATCAATGGTAAATACTGTCAAATGCTATGGACAGATCAAGTAAGATGAAGACTGAAAAGTTTAAATTGGACTTAGCAATTATGTCATTATTGGTAACTGTGATCTGAATCACTTTTTTTTAGAATAGTGAGAGAGAAGACAGACTGTGGTAGTCTGAGGAGTGCCTGAAAGACGATCAAGGAGAAAGATCGCAGGTTTGCTTTTATTTCACCCTGCCTCCCAAATATTTACTCATTCATTCAAACACTTGAAATTGTGATAGACATTTACTTGATGATCGGTAGGATGAATTAAGAGGTGATAGGAGAGGTAAAACTGGCTAGCTAAAAAGAAGCTACAAAAACAGTCTTTAAAAAGAAAGGAAGATACATCAAAAAGAGTTAGTAATCTCAGTGAGAGGGGCTTGTGAAGCCAAGTGTGAGTCAGCTAAGTTCTACTATATTCTTTCTGTTCTGAAGACAGAAATAGAGGCCCTGATGTAAGAAAGTAACCCATCTCAGAAGAGAAAGGGCAAGAAGAGAAAGGGCAAGAAAAGCACATGACAGAGCCACAGAACTTACATAAAAGAAGAGGAATCCAAACCAAAACTGACTTAATAAATGGTTTTCAAGGGTTTCTTAATGAGGAAGAACTGGGAACTGGTATTAGAATCTCAGAGTATAATAAATTACTATATTGCTTATGTGAAAACTACATGTAAATTCTGAAGACATACTAAATGATGGATAAATATCATTAAAAAGGTACTGAAGTTTTCTGTCTCTATCAATCATCCTTTATCCTTTTTCTCTAAGACTTTCTACTGAACATATGACATTATATAAATATGTTTGCTGTACATTTTATGACTGATGATTAGTTAAAGAAGATGTGGTATATACATACAATGGAATACTACTCAGCCATAAGAAAAGACAGAATTCTCCCATTTGCAACAACATGGAGGGAACTAGAGGGTATTAAGTTAAGTGAAATAAGCCAGAGAGAGAAGGACAGACACTGCATGAAGTCACTCATATGTGGAATATAAATGAACACACGGAGAGAGAGAACTGATTGGTGGTTACCAAGGGGAAAGGAGGTGGGGGGCGGGCACAAGGGGTGAAGGGATACATCCACATGGTGACAGACAAACAATAATGTACAACTAAAACCCCACAGTGTTATAAACTATTAAGATATCAATAAAAAAAATTAGGTTAAATATCATTTTTTTAAATCAGGTTAAGTAAGTTTCCTTCCAATTCTAATTTGCTAAGAGTTTTAAATAGGGATGGGTGTTAAATTTCATCCCAAAAAAGGTTATTTTGTACATTTCATTTGCCCTTCTAAATTATAAGCACTTTAAAGGAATGAACTACGATTTATTCCTTTTTTAAGCCTCCAATATACCTGACCCAGAGTAAGAATAAGTACTTGTTATCTGATCAGTGATTATTTATAACCAACTTGGTGATCAAACCAGAAGCAACTGTGTTTTTCAGTACCATACATATATACAATCACAGTATCCAAACAAAGGTGTTAAACATAATCAAAAGTTTACAAGGGAACCCAAGTTAACTCTCTAACAGTAAACAGTGGGACTGTTGACTAACAATTTATAAGCAATGTGGACTTTATGTGGCAATTAATAAACTCAATGCCTTAGCAACAATTGAATTTCTTTAAATGGGTACATGGAAAAAACAAATTATATCAACAATAATATTCCTCAGGTTAATACAGAAATTGGCTAAATAGAAGTACTAAGATGATTCTGAAGTTCATTAAATGACCTCATCAGAAAGAAAGCCCTACATTCTCTATAAGATCATGCTTAAATAAATAGAAACAGCAAGTATCCTAGGACCAGCTGGAGAGAGCACATCGTTAATTTAATCAAGAGTTCTGCTGAAAACAGGCATCAGAACAGCAGGTAAAGTCACATTTCAGCACACCCTCTTACTTGAGATGTAGTATGAATGGCTCTGGGGAAATGCTGCTCTTAAGACTATGAAACAGCACATCTGTGAGCCACCAAAAGGGTCTATTTGTAAAGACTACATAACAAATATTCCCATGTCGATTATACAGAATTATATTAAAACTAAAAAGAGGTAGCTAAAATAACTTCAACCTAATGTTCAATTTAATTGTCTAACACCTTAGCTGAAAGCTCATTCTAATGCATCATGTCATTCTCAAAAGATCATTTAAATGAAGTAATTTTTTTTTTACATAAGTGCATTTAGAGTAAAGAAAAGTGAGTCTTGAAAATAACAGTAAAGCATTAAAACACCCAAGAAGCTAGAAATAACTGCTTATCAAAAGAAGGTCAATAAGACAAACATAATTCTATTGGTTCTTCAAATCTACTTTTATCATGTTAACATTACGATGTGATGATTAAATGTATTGTGGAAAACCTCATTTCCTGTACATCTGTCCTTGATTATGTTTTCATAACGTAAAGAAAGAGAATAGATATAATATAAAAAACTGCTTCACACATATCTTAACTATAACTAGAGCTCACTCATTAAACAAATAATTACTGAGCACTTACCATGTGGCCAGGCACTATTGTTCTACGGGCTGGGGATATAGTAGCGAATGAAACAAAATCTTGGTCCTCAAAAACATTACAATGGGGGGCGGGGCGCGCCGGGTGGCGCCACGGTTTAGTTTGCACCTTGGCAGCCCGAGGTTCACAGGTTCGGATCCTGGGAGCCTGCTGACACACTGCTTGTCAGCCATGCCGTGGCGGCGTCCCATATAAAGTAGAGGAAGATGGGCACGGATGTTAGCCCAGGGCGTCTTCCTCAGCACAAAAGAGGAGGACTGGCAAGGGATGTTAGCTCAGGGCTGGTCTTCCTCACACACACAAAAAAAATTACAATGGGAGAATTGTAAACAATTGTGTTTTGTCATTATTTTGAACAAAAATTCACAAAACTGAAAATGAGAAATTGTTTTATAAGATGAAAATTTAAAAAGCTTCTTGAATTACAATAAGAATTTTTCATTCATTGTTTACATTTAAACTTACCAATGCAAACTGATTGACTTGAATGAAGAGTATTTCTACCTCCTTTTCAGTAACTTCGGTCCCAAACCCCTTATATTCTTTGTAAGCTTCAAGGTAAGAACGCAGCCACTGGCCCTGTAGTTCTCTATCTGGATAAAGACTATAGTCTACATCACTCACACCTAAAGTGGAAAAAAAGTACACTGAAGATTTTAAAAACACGTTCTCTTCTGCATACTTTAATAATCCTTACCATTTACATATGTTTTTCAGAAAAAAATTATAAAATGTATCCATTTTTGGCTGAAATACTAGATATTAATAAAATTTATTAAAATAATAAAACTAATAATCATAATGTATTCCAACTTAAATTCTAATGCACAATACAGTTGGATCATTATAATCAATTCTCATTGCTTCAATTTTTCCACAAAGTGTGAAGCTTGAACCACCTACATCAAAAGCCACAAATCTTCATTTTAATAAGTACTCCCAGGAAATCTTATGCATACTATATTTAGAGCATTTCCTAAAACTGTGGCTCTAAAGATTTTCTGACCATTACTAATGGGTTAACAAATACATTTTATATTGAAACACACACCAGATATTAAGTTTCACAAAACAATATTTACCCTAACTACACATTCCAACTCTGATACTTTCTATTTCATCTCTTTTCCTTTCCTTACTTTAAATTTGATTTCATGATCTGCAGTTTGAAAAATACTAACCTAGAAGATAAAGTTCATACTATTTTGCCTAACATTCAAGGTCTTCGTAAGTTGGTCCAAATTTACTTCTTGGATCTTACAACTCTCTTTTCTCCTTAATGGATTTTATATCCTACAAAAATAGGTATACTCACCTTGAAGTTTTCTTCCTTCTTTCTGCAGTGCCCACCTTTCTCTTCTATCTGCACATCCAAATTCTACCTTTCAAGTTTTAACTCAATTTTTCTACACAAAATCATATTAAGATCACTGGAGTTTCCTCTTTCACATCTGCAGCAGTGACTATCCATATTATTAACACAGTATATCTCATTACATGCACTGCTGCTTTCCCTTCCTACAGATATGTGGAAATACATATAGTACATATATGGGGATACAGCATGTATATAATAAGCTTGGTAGAGAGAAATAACTGCAACGTGTAAACTAAAACTTTTCCCCAACTTTTTTCCCAGTCTGGTAACCTAAAGTATATGAAAATACATGAATGCATGAATACACACAAATACAAACTCAGCAATTAAAAATTCCTACTACGTATAAACCATCCAGGAGAATTTCCTAATCTTTAGTTTTAGAGCATTTCATGTTTCTAAATATAGTCATAAAATTTATTTTAAATTAATTCCACTTACATAAAAAAAACTATAACTTTTATATTTAACAGCGACAACAGATTAATTTTTCAGGGGTAAAAACGGCCAGCTTTTCAATTATTCAAAGACAAAAAAAATTCTAGAGCTTTTTAGTTAACCAACATTCCAAAAGCACAAGTACATGACAGAAACAGCAAAAGCTTTTAAATGATAAAAAACTGATTTCAAATCTTAGTTCTCTGTATTTTACTGTGACCTTGGTGAGTTACTTTCCTCATCTGCAAACTGAGAATATTACCTAACTTATAATTGTTGTGAGAAAAAAATGAGATGAGATTTATGAAGCACCCTACACTATGTCAGGTCTTAATAGAAGCCACAATCACTATTTCTCTCATATTTTCCTTAATAAATTAAGAAAGAGGTCATCTCCTCTGTCCTCTAATAATAAAGAAAAAAGGTCCAGAAGAAGTTAAAAAAATGTTGCTCCTGCTCCCAGTTGACCTTCTTTAAACAAACAAAAAAAAGAATTCTAAAAGTATCATTTCAAAGTTACATATGCTACTCCATAAGTTCAACCCTGGATTTTACCTGCAAATTCATTGAAATGATTTCCGATATCATATGCCAGGTAGTTGTATCCAGAATATTCATAATCAATGAACTGTACATCACCTATGTGAGACACAAAAACAAAGACATAAGAAATCACATGTAAGATCAGAAAATCCCTATGCTATTTGTAATTAAATAGCTTCCAATATTTTGTCTCATTGTACGTGCTTGGTTACATGCACTTCTGAGACAGTACAGGGTAAGGCTGTGAATTTTATGGCAATGAGCTTTACAAAATTCAAATTACGTATCTTGGTCAACAGCTTCTTTGTGAACATTAATGTCCACTATATTAAAGAAAGTCAAAATACAGTCATTCTCCAAGTTCAAATAAAAGCAAAATATTTGTCTTTCACCACACGGGGGCATCAGTTACTTAAAAATTCTTTAATTAGAAATGAAAACTCTACCTTTGGAAACTGTTAATAATCTATGCAATTTTAACAAAAAATTAACCTATGATACTCCAGTAGTGAAATGACAAGCTAATTTACATGTGGAAATCAAATATAAACTCTGAAAGACTTGAATTCTGTGAACCCTGCAGTTATGCTATAACAACACTTGCTGATCAACTTAATATCCCCAATTTAAGAAATTAGTTGCTATCAAACTCTTACATTTTTCTGGAACGCTACATAACTAAGGTTTCCAGTAGCAGCATTAAGGTAGCTGTTTTATCATTTAAAAAGACCAAAAGTAGAGCTGGTTTTAAATGTTTTCTAATTTGAGAAATTTTTACATAAGTTAAATAGATTCCTATTCTAAATTAATGCTAAACATATATATGCATATTTCATCACAATTTTCCAAAGACAATCTTTCTTGTTCCACCTGCCTAAGGGACATAATCCTGCTTAGGAACTCCTCTGAGTACTGAGATTATAGAGGGTTTGGCTCAATAAAGATATAGGTCCCATTTTTCAAAAGAGAGGCAAGAGAAAAAGTTAAAAAGAGAGAGAGAGACGTTAAAAAAAATCAAAATGGGTCACTGTCTACACCAGGGATCACAAACTCAAAGGTTTAACAGGGGCAAACAGTTAAAATGAATACATGAACAGAGATGGCTGTACAAATAGTTTCTAAGCTGCTTATATTGAGAAAATGCATAGCATATGCCTAGCTACATTGTCTTTTAAACATCAGGCTGAAGTATCAAAAAAAACTCCTGGTCTATACACATTGGCATTTCTTAAATAAAGGAAATTATGAACTATAATGTGTTGATATAGATTTATATGTTTAATTTGGGGATGTATGCTGATCATATTCAAACTCAGAAAAACAGAATTATATGACAAAAAAATGTCATGGCAAATGGAATATTTCACATAAAAGCAAAAAATTATTTAATGTAATTGTTACTATATAATTCTAAACATGTATAAATAATAGCCAAGTCTAGAGTAAGATAAGAATCAAAGTATCAAAATCTGTATGCAAACTGACAAAATATAAGGTTTTAAAATATTGTTGACTATAATAAATCATTGCATTTCAACCACCACAAGTATTATATTCTTGAATTCACACAAAAAAAACTATCAAAGAGAAAGTCTTCAAGTTAACCAAATCATTTTACTAAACTGTAAAATGGGAAGATGGAACAAGTCTTAACCAAATCACTTTACTAAACTGCATATGGAAAGTCAGAAAACATACTTTAAGTTTTTTTCTAGATATCACTGGGAATGAGAAGGTGAAGACCACCATCATGACAAAATACTTTGAGCCATGAAAAAAATTTCAGTTTCAAAAATTATTTAGTGACCAGGAGAATTACAAATGTTATATGAAAAAAGATACAAAATAGTAAACACAGTGATCCAAATTATTAAAATATTATGCCTGAAGAGAGAAAAAAAAACATACAATGCATAGGGAAAAAAAGATGAATGAAAATAAACCAAAACAAAATGTTTCTACTGGTTTCATTACAGGTGATAGACAAGTGACCTTTATTCCCTTATATTTTAAATTCTTTACAATAAACATTACTTTTAGAAGGAAAGAAAATGATAGTTTAAAAAGATTAAGATGAATTCTCTAAACAAAACTGTCAACAGATTAAAGACTAAACACAATGATTTGAGACATAACTCTCTACCCGGCCTTCAAGAAATCAGGATTCAAGAAGATTTACCAAGTTGCACAACTGAGCCAACCAAACAGTTTTAATACATAGTTTTTTAAATTGTAGCTGTTGATTGCTTTAGCTCTTGAAGCATAAATTCTTGTAGAGCTCATATTAACTGTTACATGCCAATAAAAATACACAGCCCAGTCCTGAAGCTTACTTTTGCCACATAAACAAAAGCTTCAATTTCAATTTTCAAAATTATATTTAGAATTTGGCAAATATAGTTAAAATGGCAGGTAAAACATGCCTGCTTGTAAAGTAAATACAATTTAAATAAAGCATAGATCAGTTTAACAAAAGTTAAAATCTGTTTCAGTATGAAAATTTTAGCAACAACTTTTTGTAGTAGCATTAATTCATTAAAACTAGCCTTTATTTTTAAATGCTATGTTGAGTTTATAAATAATGAAATTTAAAAAATAAGAAAATGAAGCTAACAAGATACAGATGAGGCTGTTACCAGGCTCCGTGCATGTGAACAAGTGATGCGATAAACCTCCAGTCAGTGCGTTTAAGAAGCACGGGGTGCGCCGCCACATGGCAGCAACAATGGCATACCTAATCTGTAGCAGATGAAGAAAATTTGGCAAACTCACATTTTACAAGACACAAAGCTTAAAAGGAAAAAAATTTTTTTTTAAATCTGCATTAACTATTCTTTTTCAAACTACTGCAAACAAAGTGGAACTCAACCTTAAATTTAATCTTCTGCAACAAAGTAAAATTAAAGAGGCCTGCTTCCTTTATTTCGGGTCCCAGAAAAATCAAATTACTGGAAAATGCTTTCCTACCAAAGGAAGTGTACTGAACTTCTTTTCTTCTACAAATTTAGTTTTTGACTTATAAAATTTCTAATTATTTAGAGAAATATCCACATCACTATTAGTAATTAATAGCTCATATGACATGACTATCTTGTTAATTCTTTAAGACATGAATTTTTAATTGGTGTTTCAAAGATGAAAATACTCCCTAAAATTTTACACACAATCCTATGTGTATGTGTATTTTCTGAGGGGATTTTCAATTTTCCAGATTCTCAAGAGATCCTTGACCTCTAAAAAGTAAAGAAGCACTGCTTTAAGGACTAAGACTATATTTTATTTATCTTTATATAATTAGCACACTGACTAGCACAAATGGGTAAAGCATAAGATTCATTAATAAATAAAACTATAATCTGAATTTTCAAAAGCTATTTTATTGCTATATTTCTTGCATATCTTCGCAGTAATGAAATTCACACACTATTGAGTTAAATTATTCAAATCTCATTATAGCTGAATAGTTGAACAATTATTAAAGTACTTTAAAACTAAAAAAATTAGTTTATTAACCAGGGCTATATAATTCACATGATATATATTCATTTGGATTCCCTTATTTTGCTGCTGTTAAGGAGAAAAAAAAATAAAAAGCAAAATAACCAATATGAGAACCTGAAAATCTTTCCAACTCATTCTACTTGCTCTGCAGCGTTAAGTAAGGTGAAAAGAGAATAGAGAGAAAAAGTAACTATGATTACACTAATGTTAACAAAATGCTTTCTCTCTTATACAGAAAAAGGGAGCATTGTGCTCTGGGAAACTGTCCCTTCATCCCTCAGTCTGGCCTCCAGTAGTATCCTGTGTACACTTTCACCTTAGCACTCATCATTCTGAACGTAAATATCTGTCTTGTGATCTGACTCCTCCACTACATGACATATGGCTTCTTGGAAGGGCAGTAAGTCCCTTTCATCTTTCATCATGCAATCCACAGAGCAATCCATAGCACACAGGAAGTATTCAAATGCTAGTGGAATAAATGGAGATTCTGCAGCGAATGCTGAGACACAATGATAACACACGTTTAAATGGGGGGGAGAAGGGTGGGATAAGCACAAAATGCTAAAGAACAAAGTGTGGCATTTCTGACATTCTTATTCAAATATATGATTAAACACACAGTGGAACTGAATGTATGAGTAAAGAAAAAACACTAAACTAGTAACTATTTTAGATAGCTCTTTCTTAAGAGTTTGGGTTTTCATGGTCCATTTAAGTTTTTTATTACCTGATTTAGGGATATTTTGTTTCATGCTAAATAGTGATCTGGAATACAAGTTAAAACAAGGTTAAGATTATCCTTCATAAAAACTCCACCTTGGAAAATATAAGTTACCAAAATATAAAAATAAATTTGTATTTATGTAAATTTTAAAATAAAACCAACAAAAAAAACCTCTCAAGCCATTAAAACATCAATAAAACAACCACCCCAAAAATGTCTTTTCATGAATAACAACAGAGTGGATGAGATTTAGAGCCAATCAAGTAACTAAGAATGGTGACATCCATTTTCTATTTATATTGTGTAAAACTCTAAAGAAAACCTAGTTTACTCTATAATTCCCAGAAAAGGCTGTCTTTTTCTTCCACTCATTTATATTTCCTTAAATAGCTGTAAACCAGCTTCTTATATTTAGCTGACAGAGAAAATAATCAATGATTGCCATTACTGAAATTTACAGTTATATATTAGATCTTTACATAAGCTTTTATGAAGAAATGGGTAAGAGGGAGAGAAACAAAATAGTCACCAATAAACACTCTGCCAAAGGATCAAGACACGAGACAACAAACTCAAAAGCTTTAGCAATTACTTCTAACATGTCAGCAGTTAAAGGATTAATTGAAATTCAAATATTAGAATTGAAGTCAGTCAATAAGCAATATCACAATTTGTTCTACTTAGCAAAAATTTTTTTGATTAATTTAAGAGATGACTGGTAAGTCTTATCTTACAGTTCTAGAGCAAGAACTACTGCTTTTGGTTTTCTTATTATGTAATAAATTCTATCATCATATCATTAAGTATTCTTTTCTTACCTTTTTAAGATGTCATTTCACTGAAGGCAAGGAATGGGCCGATGTTTACCAACCACCTAATTCCTGGCACTGACTAACTTTTCAAAAATCTTGACAGCTACCATCAACTTCAGAAAGGAAGCTCACTCTTCTCTCATATTCCTGAGTCCTGTCAACTGACATGGTGAAAACAAGTAGAGGCAGTATTTCTTCCTGTGATGCCTACCAGTTCCTGTAACATCCGCATGTGAAAATGCCTAAAAACTGCAGGGTGCTCACAGTCTTCATGTATGTGTGTGTGTGTATAAATATGTACTTAAATATACATATACACATTTTTAAACTTTAATAACTCAAGTTATAGTTAAGATAAAATCTGTAAGTTGCACTTATGACAAACTGAATTGTCACCTCACACTCATGAGGCATAAATCTTCCAGTTATAGGACATAGTTAACCTTCTGGCTTATAGTAACCACTTTCACTTTTTTCAGGAACAAATACATTTTGTAAAATGCATCCTATAAACATAATATAGGTGTTAGCAAAATAGGTATGCTCAGGCCGAAGGCAGCCCATTGCCTGTTTTTGTAAATAAAGTTTTACTGGAACACAGCCACACATATCTATTTATTATCTAGCTGTGTTTGTGATACAACAGAGTTGAATAGTTGCAAAAGAGACTATAATATGGTACTCAAAGCCTAAAATATGAACTATCTAGCCCCTTACAGAAAAAGTTTGTCATCATGGTATAATAGCTGCAACTGAGAGCTGCTGATAAAATAAGTATGTAGTGCTATATACTTTATACTCATGATCTAAAATCTTGTCACGAACCATCTGAAGTAGATATTATCTCTAAGTTACAAATGAAGCAAACTGAAGTTTTAGACTATCAATAGTATGAGCACTTCCTGGAAATCTGTTCAATATGCATATTCCTAAGCCAATCTATAGAAATTGTTTTTAACAGTTGGTCTTAGATGGGGCCCAGAAACCTGCATTTTTTTCCAAGCACCTTAGGTGATTCTGGTGCGGACAGTCAAGGATCAAATATAAACATTTAATAAAGAGATAAAATGACTTGTCTAATTACCACTTACTTTCATATGTGAGCAGGGATCTGAACACAAGTATACTTGATTCCAAAGTCTATACTCTTTCTGACTTCCCGTGGTTGTAATTAAGCTTTAATACATCTCCTTTTAAGAGTTACTTAGAAATTTTTAATCTAGTTACAATATATAAAATCTAAGTTATTATAATTGAAAAATACATGCAGAGACTTCAAGATGATCTACTATAAATTCATGAAGTTTAACTAAAATTTGGAGTCCTGAGAAATTAACACTCTACAAATACTACAGAGAGATACTGAGCTTGATAATGCAAAGGCCAGTCTCTTGGCTTTCATCTTATTATTTTTATATATCTCACAGGTGGGTTCAAAATGGTAAAGCCCTGAGTTGAAATCACACGAAGGACTCAAAAAGTGACAGCAAATCAAACACGTTTGTGAATATAATAAGCAGCTTAATTATTTGTTCTATGTAGAAACTATTTTAATTTCAAAAGATTTAACACTGGGCTTTTTAGATGCTATAACAAAGTAACCAGTTAAGAAGGTAAAGAACTTTGCAGTCCATATTCTAATTTTAATTATCCTCCTTGAGATTACAACTATAAATACTAACGCTATGCTACAGTGTCAAATCTACATATTTTTTGCTTAAAGTACTAAATTTACAGAATTTACATTTTTTTAAGTATGAGGCATGGTACCTTCTCCTTATAACTAAAGACGAATATGTCACACAGTTATATTACTTCAAAACCATTAGCTGCTAATTTGAAACAGAGTAAGATAATAAACAGAACAAGCTTCTTGCCACACTTTCATGAGTTTTAGATTTTTACCTGAACAACATTCCATCCATATTTTCGTAATGCTTATGTATCAACTAATCACATAGAAATTTTTTTTTTTTAACGGATGCCACAGAGTCCAAACTAGCCTTCCTAGTGGACATAAACCATTGGTAAGAAAAAATAACAGAACATCTACATAACTAACACACAAATACAACCACAAAGACAAGAAGAAACAAATGGTACATAATAACATTTCTATGAATAAAGGCAAACTCTAAAAAGTATATCAACATAAGTTACATTTGTTGAACTGTGAAATTGATTTTTCAGTGTAGGACAGAAAAATTAGATGCAAAAGTATGATTTAGGTAACTCTTGGTAAAATAAACAAATGACAACCTTGAACTCTTAAAGCCAAACTAAAGCATAAAGATTTTATTTGAAAATATGATAATTTTTCTTTCATATCACTGATCAGTGGTTTAGATAGGCAACTGGCTCAACAAAAAATTTAAAATGCATTTTTTAAATACCTAAGACAAAGTAATCTGATTTTTTTGGTCCCTTATGTTTTAGTTTTATGAATAAGTTTGTTCTGTGAAATGAATATGCAAAAGAAACTTATAAAATAAAAATATGAAAAGTTAAAATTATATTCTAAAGGAAATAACAGATTCTCTTTAACTTGCAGTTAAAAATAAAGCTGAGTGTCCACTTCAAACGTAAGATGAAGTCCCTCACTTGAAATTCTATTACATAAGATCATGTGTTATTAGGTCTTGGACTGAACTTAAAAGTTAACACATCGCTTTAATGCATAACTAATACTTGTCTCACAAATGGCTTTGAGATTTGGTTACTATTATATAATGTAGTACATACATACTATGAAAATCACAAATAATAAATGGACAATAATTAAAGGACACTGTCAAGTACATAAGGGTACACCTGAAGGTTAAAAAAAATTATTCCACACAAAGACTTCAAGACATTCAAAATAAAGCTCAGCATATTTTTAAAAAATAGAATCTCTAATCCACACTAAAATATCAAATATAAAATGTACTCAAAACATGTTTTAGAAAATATGTGCTTCAGTTTACCACCCTTGACAGTGTTCTTTGGTTGGTTTTCTTCAAGTTAAAGTCAGTAACAATCTTTGCATTAGTATAGTCTCAACTTACAATCTAATAAGGATGGCCATAAATAATTATTTAATATAATTATGACCACTTAATCAGAATTCTTTGGCTTCGGTATCTTCACAACAGCACACTTTTGATTCAAAATAATCTTCCAACTATAATGACTATCTTCAAAACTGGTTTCCTTTATAAAATGCAATAGCGTCATAGTTTCAAACAGACATTTTGAATTAATACTAATCCTTCAAGCAAAATTATATCTTTAAATTTCAATTTAGTATTGAAGGGCATCTATCATTTAGCAACCAAACCTCAAACCACTTTATCCAATAATATAATACAACCAAGTGTTTCTTAAATATGAAAACATAGAGAATTTGAATACAGCAAGATATGAACAATCTCAAAAGACATTTCACCAAAAAGTATCACTGTCTACCTCAAAGAACATTAAAACTATTTACCAGAGCTTCTTGATTATTACTTTAGTAGATACAAATTTCAGCAACTACAAATAACATTTCCTCCCTCTGTGGTTCTCTCCTTAGCATCAAAATATCTAACAAATCAGCATAATAAACACGTAATAGAAAACCTGGAGACATATTTGTTTCTAATAATGTTGTCCTTCCCAACACTGAGAAAATTTCTATATTTATAAAGCAGTGCAGTGTCAGTTGGTTTTTCAATAACCCCCACCATTACAAGCAGGTGCATTTCAAACCATGAATTACCAAACAGGTTTTACAGTTAACTTTATAAACAAAGTCATTTGATCATTTTTCATTGAAAACTCTAACAGGAATCATAAACTGATTCTAATAAACCAATTCTAAGAAACGAATTTTATACAAATATATAGAGAACATATATTCCTATTTTAGCACAGTCATCAAGACTTTAAAACCTAAAAGAAAAACTTTCAAGATTTCATGCATGTTTTTAATACTTGCATTTGAATTAAATTTATTTATTGACACAAAGATCAAAGGACCATTAACAACATAAAAGAAATCAACTTTACTTACTGCTAAGTTCAAATACCTACCTTGTTTCTCATTGTAGATTATATTCTTACACAATAGGTCATTATGGCAAAGCACAACAGGTGAGCCCAGGTTGGAAAGAATCTCCTTCATCCAAGTCATCTCCTCCTGAAGCGTCTGAGAGCTTGGGATATCACTTAAGAACCTTTCAGTTTTAAAAGAAGAGTTATTTATATTAATGACAACATTTTTTTCAAGTTTAATTAAGGATTAAAATCTATTTTTAGTAAGTTCTTTCTATTTAATTACACAGACTCCTGAATTAAAACAAGCCAATTATTCCAAAATTGGAATAAAGAAAAACCTTAACAATAAACTTAAACATGAATGAAAACAAACTGAGCAACAGTTAAAATGCAGGGCAGAAAAATAAAAAATATATCACTACAAAATGAGGAGGAAAAAATATATATATAGCTAATAGCTAACATTTACTAAGCAATATTCTTAATATTTTACATTTATCTCCATTTTATAGATGGGGAAATCAAGGCACAAAGAGTTTAATGAAAAGAGGTTTAAGTATATAATTTAAAGTTACAAAGACAGCCCATTAAAAAACTAAAACATCTACTTCAAGCTTAGAAGTGTGAATGCAGTAAAAATCAGCTAAATTCACATTTGGAAGTCAATAGATATTATCTACTATTGACAAATCAGCTCATATTATTATATGATAATCATATAATCATTACTCATTATATTACTATGATAATCATATCACAGAATACTCATATTACCTATTATAGAAATTACCCCAGAGTACTGAGACCAGGAAGGGTGAGAGAAACTGTGAAAAGCAGAACTAGAGATCATAGCTTTTTATCCTACACTTTTCTGTACTATGTATTAGGCAATATTTCTACTCATTTCACAAAAATAAAATGAAACAAAAATAGGGTGCTACCACTAATTCCTCAACAGTACCATTAGGCTTACAAAATTGCTGTTAGTTTACTCTTTCTCTTCTTCCCTTAACACTTTGAGCCAAGTTCTCTCCCTTCTTTCACTACAGTCTCTCATATTATCCCTTACTTTTCCATTTTACAATACAATAAAGATTCTGTATCACTGAATTTACTTTAATGAATTTGTCTATTCAGGTGATTGCTACCTGTATATTCCCCACTACTGCATTCTGTTCTACACACAGCTTCCAAAAGTAATCCTTATATGCTATTTTCAAAATGGTGTAACTGTTCAAAAATCTATTTAAAAAGTACACAGTTGATGGAAAAATTAGGATTCAAAGGGTTATGAAGATGATAATTACAATCATGTAGCCCTGTCCGTGGGAATGCTCACCACTGAGTAGCACGGCTCAGCACCCACTAAGGAGCCCCCACCAACCACAGCAGCTCAGCCAAGCCGCCCACGAGTGCAGAGCCAGCCTTCACATGAAAGAAAGTGCCTGTCCCCTGCCACCTAGCACACCAGCTTGGCCAGTCACAACTATCAGAAAATGGACTATTTCTTCTACAAGATCTTTTATACAAACCACATGGTAACCACTAAACAAAAAAAATCAGAGCAGAACCACAAATCATAAATAAAGAGAAAACCATCACAGAAAACCACCAAACTGAAATGGCAGTCAGAAATACAAGGGAAAAGAAACAATGAAAATATAGAAAAACTGGAAAACAAGAGATGAAATGGCAGTATTAAGCCCTCATGTATCAATAATCACTCTAAATGTAAATGGACTGAATTCTCCAATCAAAAGACACAGAGTGGCTGGATGGATTAAAAAAGAAGACCCAACAATATGCTGCCTCAAGGAAACACATCACAGCTCCAAAGACAAACATAGACCCAGAGTGAAAGGATGAAAGATGATACTCCAAGCAAATGGCAAGCAAAAGAAAGCAGGTGTTGCATACTTAAATCAGACAAAGGAGACTTCAAGATAAAAAAGACAATGAGAGACAAAGAGGAGCAGTATATAATGATAAAAGAGACATTCCACCTAGAGAACATGATACTTATGAATATATATGCACCTAACACAGGAGCACCAAAGTATACAAAGCAACTATTAACAGACCTAAAGGGAGAAATTAACAGCAACACAAGAATAGTGGAGGACCTCAACATCCCACTTACATCAATGAATAGATCATCCAGACAGAAAGTCAACAAGGAAACAGTGGCCTTAAATCAAACACTAGACCAGATGGACTTAAAAGATATATATAGACCATTCCATCCAAAAACAGCAGAATACACATTCTTCTCAAGTGGACATGGAACATTCTCAAAGATAGACCATATGTTGGGAAACAAGGCAAGCCTCAATAATTTAAGAAAACTGAAATCATATCAAGCATCTTTTGCAACCACATTGCTATGAAACCAGAAATCAACTACAAGAAAAAAGGCAGGAAAGTTACAAATGCATGGAGACCAAACAACGTACTACTGAACCACCACTGGATCAATGAAGAAATCAAAGGAGAAATCAAAAAATACCTGGAGACAAATGAAAATGAAAACACAACATATCAACTCTTACGTGATGCAGCAAAAGTGGTGCTAAGAGAGAAATTTATAGCAAGACAAGCCTACCTCAACAAAGAAGAAAATGATCAAATAAGTAATCTTAAAACTACACCTAACAGAACTAGAAACAGAAGAACAAAGCCCAATAACAGAAGGAGAAAAATAATAAAAAACAGAGCAGAAATAAATGAAATAGAGACTAAAAAACAATAGAAAGGATCAATGAAACTAAGAGCTGGTTCTCTGAAAAGACAAACAAAATTGACAAACCCTCAGCCAGATTCACTAAGAAAAAAAGAGACAAGGCTCAAATAAATAAAATTAGAAATGAAAGAGGAGAAATTACAGTGGATACCACAGAAATACAAAGGATTAGAAGGGAAAACTATATGCCCAAAATTGGACAACCTAGAAGAGATGGATAAACTCTTAGATTCATGCAACATCCCAAAACTGAATCAAGAAGAAACAGAATCTGAACAGAACAATCACAAGTAACGAGATTGAAATAGTAATCAAAAACCTCCCAAAAAACAAAAGTCCAGGACAAGATGGCTTCTCCGGAGAATTCTACCAAACATTCAAAAAAGATTCAATAACTATCCTTCTCAAACTATTTCAAAAAATTGAAGACGACAGGATGCTTCCTAACTCATTCTAAGAGGCCAACATTACCCTGATACCAAAACCAGACAAGGACAACAGAGAGAAGGAAAATTACAGGCCAGTATCGCTTATGAACATAGATGCAAAAATCCTCAACAAAATATTGGCAAATCAAATACAGCAATACATTAAAAGGATCATACACCAGGATCAAGCGGGATTTAAACCAGGGACGCAGGGATGCTTCAATATCCACAGATCAGTGTGACACACCATATTAAAAAACTAGGACTAAAAACTACATGATCATCTGTATAGATGCAGAGAAAGCATCTGACAAAATCTAACATCCATTTATGATAAAAACTCTCAATAAAATGGGTATAGAAGTATAGTACCTCAACATAATAAAGGCCATATATGACAAACACACAGTCAACATCATACTTAATGGTGAAAAACTGAAAGCCATCCCTCTGAGAACAGGAACAAGACAAGAGTGCCCACTCTCACCACTCCTATTCAACATAGTACTGGAGGTTTGGGCCAGCGGAATTAGGCAAGAAAAAGAAATAAAGGTATCCAAATTGGAAAGGAAGAAGTAAAACTCTCATTGCTTGCAGATAACATGATTGTATATATAGAAAACCCTAAAGAAGCCACCAGAAAGGTATTAGAAACAATCAACAACTACAGCAAAGCTACAGGATACAAAATCAACTTACAAAAATCAGTTGCATTTCTATACAGTAATAATGAACAAGCAGAAAGAGAAGTCAAGACTACAATCCCAAATACAATTATAACACAAAGAATAAAATATCTAGGAATTAATTTAACGAAGGAGGTGAAAGACCTATATCCTGAAAACTGTAAGACATTATTGAAAGAAATCGAAGGTGACATAAAGAAATGGAAAGATATTCCATGCACATGGATTGGAAGAATAAACATAATTAAAATGTCCATGTTACCTAAAGCAATCTACAGATTCAGTCCAATTCCAATCAGAATCCCAACAACATACTTCACGGAAAAAGAACAAAGAATCCAAAAATTTATATGGAACAACAAAAGACTCTGAATAGCCAAAGCTATCCTGAGAAAAAAGAACAAAGCGGAGGCATCACTATCCCCGACTTTACTACACAAAGCTATAGTAATCAAAACGGCACGGTACTGGCACAAAAGCAGACACACAGATCAATGGAACAGAATTGAAAGCACAGAAATAAACCCACACATCTATGGACAGCTAGTTTTCAACAAGGAGCTGAGAACATAAAATGGAGAAGGGGATGTCTCTTCAATAAATGGTGTTGGGGAAACTGGACAGCTACGCGCAAAAGAATGAAAGCAGACCATTATCTTACACCATACACAAAAATTAACTCAAAATGGATTAAAGTCTTGAATGTAAGACCTGAAACCATGAAACTTCTAGAAGAAAACATAGGCAGTACACTCTGTGACATCAGCCTTAGCAACATCTTTCCGAATACCATGTCTACTCAGGCAAGGGAAACAAAAGAAAAAGTAAACAAATGAGACTACAACTAAAAATCTTCTGCAAGGCAAAGGAAACCATGAACCAAACGAAAAGACAACCCAACTGGGAGAAAATATTTGCAAATCTATATCCAACAAGGAGTTAATTTTCAAAATAGATAAAGAATTCATACAACTCAACAACAAAAAGACAAACAATCCGATTAAAAAATGGGCAGAGGAGAGGAGTGACGTCAGCATCATGGCGGAGTGAGATTCCCTCTTTGAATCTCTGCCCCCTACGACACAACGAAAACATCATTCACATTCCAACAGAGCTCAATCAAACACTACGAAGGACTTCTGAGAAACCCCTGCTGCCATACATCGGACGGTGGAGGTGCGGGAAGCCCAGGAGGACGGGAGGAGAGGTAGGAGGTTCTACTCCCCCTCCCCAATCAATCGGCAAAGACAGCGCGGTTCGTGGACAGAGGGGGGAGGGGCGGCCCACAGCGGGGAAAACTATCGCCATCCAGGTGCTCTCACACACTGTCGCAAGATCCCCACTGGGAAGCGACGATGGACTGTTTAGGGGGTGTGGCAAACACCCTAAGAGAGCCAGAAAGGAAACCCCCCGGGTCAAGCAGGAGAAAGAGAGGACCCCTCCCCACACACACCCGGCGTTTCAGCATAATCCCTCTGGGGGCTGCAGCCGCCTCAGAGCAAACCGCTCGCGATCTCCATCTAGTGGCAGCAGGGGGAAACTGCAGGACCAAATTATCATGAGGGGTAAAAATAAGGATGTCCCCATCGGATCCTTGCGACAATTTGCCAGGGCTACAGACCAAAAGGAAAATGACAAACACCCAGAAACCAACCCTGAAGGCACAGAATTTGATAACCTGAATGACAGAGAATTCAAAATAGCTATCATAAACAAACTCAACGAAATACAAGAGAACACACAGAAACAAATCAACGAATTCAGGGATTATGTCACAAAAGAGATTGAAACCCTAAAGAAAAACCAATCAGAATTATTGGAGATGAAAAACAAAATCAACGAGATAGTGGAAAAAATGGAGTCTTTAAAGAGCAGAACTGACAATATGGAGGAACGAATTAGCACTATTGAGGATAGCCATGCAGAAATGCTCCTGGTAGAGGAGGAGAGAGAGCTAAGACTAAAAAGAAATGAAGAAATTCTTCGAGAAATATCAGACTCAATGAGGAAAAGCAACATAAGGATAATAGGTATTCCAGAAGGAGAAGAAAGAGAAAAAGGAGCAGAGACTTTGTTCAAAGAAATAATAGCTGAGAACTTCCCCAACCTAGGGAACGAGAGGGAAATAACAGTGAATGAAATCAATAGATCACCTAAATATATAAACAGGAATAAAAAATCATCTCGCCACATAGTAGCAAACTTGAAGAATACCCGTGACAAGGAAATAATATTGAAGGCAGCTAAACAAAAAAACAAAATAACATACAAAGGAAACCCCATCAGGCTCTCAGCTGATTTCTCGACAGAAACTCTACAGGCTAGGAGAGACTGGAATGATATATTCAAAATCATGAAAGACAAAAACCTTCAGCCGAGAATACTTTATCCAGCAAAAATATCCTTCAAATACGATGGAGAAATAATAACTCTCCCTGATAAACAAAAGCTAAGAGAGTTCCTCACCACAAGACCCCCACTACAAGAAATGCTCAAGAAGGCCCTTAGGCCTGAAAAAAAAACAAATGAGAAAGGGGATACAAAGATTTCAACAAGGAGAAAAGCAAGGAGACTAAACCAGAACAAAATACAGTTGGAAAACATCAAAAATTAATTCAAGCTCATCACTGGAAACACACATTCATGACACAATCTGGAATAAAGAGATAACAAATAAGGAGGGGAAGAGGTAAGGGATTGAACTGACCCAGCCTCAGGAAAAAGGAGGCATCTGAAAATGTACTTTCTTATCCAGGAGATCGTTTATATAAACCGCACGGTAACCACTAAACAAACAACCAGAAGAGAACCACACATGACAAATAAAGAGAAAACCAAGAGAATGAGCATGCAGAAATACCAAATTGAATTTGCAGTCCGAAACACAAGAGACAAGAAACGAAGGAAATGCAAAAGAACCAGAAGATGAACAATAAAATAGCAACATGAAACCCTCATATATCAATAATCACTCTAAATGTAAATGGATTAAATTCTCCAATCAAAAGACACAGAGTGGCAGGATGGATTAAAAACCAAGATCCAACAATTTGCTGCCTCCAGGAAACACATCTCAGCTCTAAAGACAAACACAGACTCAAAATAAAAGGATGGAAAACAATACTCCAAGCTAATGGCAAACAAAACAAAGCAGGAGTAGCCATACTTATATCAGACAAAGTAGACTTCAAGATAAAAAAGGTAATGAGAGACAAAGAAGGGCAATATATAATGATAAAAGGGATACTTCACCAAGAAGACATAACACTTATAAATATCTATGCACCCAACACAGGAGCACCAAAGTACATAAAACAACTGCTAAAAAACCTTAAAGGAGATATTAACAATAACACAATAATAGTAGGAGATCTTAATACCCCTCTCACATCAATAGATAGATCATCCAGACAAAAAGTCAATAAGGAAATAATGGACTTAAAGGAAAAACTAGACGCAATGGATTTAAGAGATATATACAGAACACTCCACCCAAAAAAAGCAGAGTACACATTCTTCTCAAGTGCACATGGAACATTCTCAAGGATAGACCATATATTAGGAAACAAGGCAAACCTCTATAAATTTAAGAAGATTGAAATCATTACAAGCATCTTTTCTGATCATAATGCTGTGAAACTAGAAATCAACCGCAAGGAAAAAACTAGGAAAGGGACAAAGATGTGGAGACTAAACAACAGGCTACTGAACAACCAATGGGTCGTTGATGAAATTAAAGGAGAAATCAAAAGCTATCTGGAGACAAATGAAAAGGAAAATACACCATACCAACTCATATGGGATGCAGCAAAAGCAGTCCTGAGAGGGAAATTCATAGCAATACAAGCTCACCTTAACAAACAAGAAAAATCCCAAATAAATAACCTTAAATTGCACCTAACAGAGTTGGAAAAAGAAGAACAGACAAAGCCCCGAATCAGCAGAAGGAGGGAAATAATAAAAATCAGAGCAGAAATAAATGAAATTGAAACCAAAAAAACAGTGGAAAGGATCAATGAAACAAAGAGCTGGTTCTTTGAGAAGATAAATAAAATTGACAAACCCTTAGCCAGACTCACTAAGAAAAAAAGGGAAAAGACTCAAATAAATAAAATTAGAAATGAAAGAGGAGAAATTACAACAGACACCACAGAAATACAAGGGATTATTAGGGAATACTATGAAAAGCTTTACGCCAACAAATTGGACAACCTAGAGGAAATGGACAAATTCTTGGACGCGTACAACCTCCCAAAACTGAATCAAGAAGAAATAGAGAATCTGAACAGACCAATCACAAGAAAAGAGATTGAAACAGTAATCAAAAACCTCCCAAAAAATAAAAGCCCAGGACCAGATGGCTTCCCTGGAGAATTTTATCAAACGTTCAAAGAAGATTTAGCACCTATCCTTCTCAAACTATTCCAAAAAATAGAGGAAGATGGAATACTTCCCAACACATTCTATGAGGCCGACATCATGCTGATACCAAAGCCAGACAAGGACAATACAAGGAAGGAAAACTACAGGCCAATATCGCTGATGAACATAGACGCAAAAATCCTCAACAAAATATTGGCAAACCGAATACAGCAATACATCAAAAAGATCATACACCACGATCAAGTGGGATTTATACCAGGGACACAGGGATGGTTCAACATCCGCAAATCAATCAACGTGATACACCACATTAACAAAATGAAGAATAAAAACCACATGATCATCTCAATCGATGCAGAGAAGGCATTCGACAAGATCCAGCATCCATTTATGATAAAAACTCTCAACAAAATGGGTATAGAAGGAAAGTACCTCAACATAATAAGGGCCATATATGACAAACCTACAGCAAACATCCTACTCAATGGGGAAAAACTGAAAGCCATTCCTTTGAGGACAGGAACAAGACAAGGGTGCCCACTCTCACCGCTCTTATTCAACATAGTACTGGAAGTTCTGGCCAGAGCAATTAGGCAAGAAAAAGGAATAAAAGGACTCCAAATAGGCAATGAAGAAGTGAAACTCTCACTATTTGCAGACGACATGATCCTATACATAGAAAACCCCAAAAATTCCATCAGAAAACTACTAGAAACAATCAACAACTACAGTAAAGTGGCAGGGTATAAAATCAACTTACAAAAATCAATTGCATTTCTATACACTAACGATGAAACAACAGAAAGAGAACTCAAAAAGACAATCCCATTTACAACTGCAACAAAGAGAATAAAATATCTGGGAATAAATTTAACGAAGGAGGTCAAAGACCTATACAACGAAAACTATAAGACACTATTGAAAGAAATCGAGGAGGACATAAAGAAATGGAAAAATATTCCATGCACATGGATTGGAAGAATAAATATAGTTAAAATGTCCATTCTACCTAAAGCAATCTACAGATTCAATGCAATCCCAATCAGAATCCCAATGTCATTCTTCACGGTAATAGAACAAAAACTACTGAAATTCGTATGGGGCAACAAAAGAGCCCGAATAGCTAAAGCAATTCTGAAAAAAAAGAACAAAGCTGGAGGCATCACAGTGCCTGATTTCAAAATATACTATAAAGCTACAGTAATCAAAACAGCATGGTACTGGTACAAGAATAGACACACAGATCAATGGAACAGAATTGAAAGCCCAGAAATAAAACCACACACCTATGGACAGCTAATCTTCGACAAAGGAGCAAAGAACATACAATGGAGAGAGGGAAGTCTCTTCAATAAATGGTGCTGGGAAAATTGGACGGCAACATGCAAAAGAATGAAAGTAGACCATCTCCTATCGCCATATACAAAAATCAATTCAAAATGGATCAAAGACCTGAAAGTGAGACCTGAAACTATAAAACTCCTGGAAGAAAATATAGGCAGTACGCTAATTGCGATTGGACATAAAGGGATCCTTTCAGATTCCATGTCTACCCAGACAAGGGACACAAAAGAAAAAATAAACAAGTGGGACCTCATCAGACTAAAGAGCTTCTACAAGGCAAATGAAACCAGGATCAAAATGAATAAACAACCCACCAGCTGGGAGAAAATATTTGCAAATCGTTTGTCTGACAAGGGATTAATCTCAGTAATATACAAAGATCTCATACAACTGAGCAACAAAAAAACAAACAACCCGATCAAAAAATGGGCAGAGGATATGAACAGACATTTTTCCAAGGAAGAGATACAGATGGCCAATAGACACATGAAAAGATGTTCAACATCACTAATCATCAGGGAAATGCAAATCAAAACTACACTGAGATATCACCTTACACCGGTTAGAATGGCTATAATCACAAAGACAAATAACAACAAATGCTGGAGAGGTTGTGGAGAAACGGGGACCCTCATTCACTGCTGGTGGGAATGCAAACTGGTGCAGCCTCTATGGAAAACAGTATGGAGAGTCCTCAAAAAATTAAACATAGAAATACCGTATGATCCAGCAATCCCACTCTTGGGCATCTACCCAATGGACGTGAAATCAACCATCACAAGAGGCGTATGCACCCCTATGTTCATTGCAGCATTATTCACTATAGCCAAGAAGTGGAAGCAACCCAAGTGTCCCTCAACTGAAGATTGGTTAAAGAAGATGTGGTATATACATACAATGGAATACTACTCAGCCATAAGAAAAGACACAATTGTCCCATTTGCAACAACATGGAAGGACCTAGAGGGTATTATGTTAAGTGAAATAAGCCAGAGAGAGAAGGACAGACACTGCATGAACTCACTCATATATGGAATATAAGTGAACACACGGACAGAGAGAACTGATTGGTGGTTACCAAGGGGAAGGGGGGTGGGGGGGCACAATGGGTGAAGGGTTACATCCACAAGGTGACGGACAAACAAAAATGTACAACTAAAACCCCACAGTGTTATAAACTAAGACATCAATAAAAAAAAAAAAAAATGGGCAGAGGATATGAACAGACATTTCTCCAAAGAAGATATACAGATGGCCAATAGGCACATGAAAAGATGTTCAATGTCACTAATTATTAGGGAAATAAAAATCAAAACTACAATGAGATACCACCTCAAACCTGTCAGAACGCCTATAATTAACAAGATGAGAAATAAATGTTGGAGAGGATGTGGAGAAAAGAGAACCCTCACATACTGCTAGGGGGAATACAAACTGGTGCAGCCACTACAGGAAATAGTAAGATTTCTTAAAAAATTAAAAATACAAATATCATACAATGCAGCTATCCCACTATTGGGTATTTATCCAAGGAACATGAAATCAATGATACAAAGAGATTTATGCACCCCTATGTTCACTGCAGCATTATTCACAATAGCCAAGATGTGGAAGCAACCCAAGTGTCCCATCAACTGATGAATGGATAAAGAAGATGTGGTGTACACACACACACACACACACACACACACACACACACACACACACACAGGAATACTACCTGGCCATGAAAAAAGACAAAATCATCCCATTTGCAACATGGATGGACCTTCAGGGTATGATGTTAAGTGAAATAAGCTAGAGACAGACAAACACCATATGATTTCACTCATATGTGGAAGATAAACAAATACACGGATAAAGAGAACAGATCAGTGGTTACAAGAAGGGAAGCGGGGGGGTTGGCGAAAAGGGGTAAAGGGGCACATATGCATGGTGACGGATAAAAACTAGACTACTGGTGGTGAGCACGATGCATTCTATACAGAAACTGATACATAACAATGTACACCTGAAATTACACAATGTTATAAACCAATTATGACCTCAATAAAATAAAAAAAATTAAAAGATTACAATCATGTACAAACAAAAAGGAATAGAAGAAAATATGAAAAATATTTTTAATATTCCAATTGTTTTTAACATTCTAGTGTTGTATATTTTCTATTGGAGCTGGGTCTTTCACTGTTATTTATCACAGTGCATCTCCAGCTTTTCCAGATTATCACTAACCTCAAGGATTTAAAGTATACCTTGGAGAGTCTAGGAAATATAACCCAAAACCTACCTAAATAACCTCTTTTCAATAATAATAATCATTTTTAAAGTAGCATCTAACATTTATTTAACATTTATATGGCCAGGCACTGTTCTAAGCACTTTATATATACTAACTCAATTAAGCCTCACAAAAACCCTAAAAGGTAAATATACTACTCTTATTATTTCCATTTTACAGATGAGGAAACAGGTAACATGCCCAGGGTTACACAGCAGAACTGTTAATTGGCAGAACTGGGATTTGATCCCAGGTGGTTTGGCTCCAGGGTCTTGTGCTCTTAACCCATGCAATACCATACTGCCTCTCAACTCTACATTATCTTAAAAAGTCAAGAAAATCTTGCATTCACCATTGCCATCTACTTCATTATTTTTAAATATTTCCCCCAAAATCTTTCAACAAAATAGCTATTTCAAAAGATTTTCCATTTTTATGCTGTTACTTCCTGAATATTCAGCACACTAGACACTTCCAGATGTTTGCCTATCTCAATTAAAGGAATATAATATCCCTATGAAATTCAAAATTTGACAAACTACCTACAAATGCAAACACACAGAGTGAATCAAACTAATCTTTGAAATAATCAAACTCAACGGAACAATACAGCTATTTTCCCTAATGATTTATAAAAAATAAAAAGAAATAAAATAATCTGTAAGTCCTGCTTGCCTCTGCTGTCTTAAAACAAAGACTTCCCGAATACAAAAGTTGAAGTCTTCATGTATGTTTTAGGTATAAAGGACAAAATAAAATTTCCAATTTTTGTACTACTACTAATCACACCATGTAAAAACATGTTCATAGGATTTAAATTCTAAATACTGATTTACAAAATGTCTGTATAGAAAATAATGAAATAACCTGAGTCAGTTTGAATCTGGGGAGTCAGTCTTTAAAAAGCTGAATAAGACTCAAGTAAATGAATTTTTAACCGTATAATCTAGGACTTAAATAGTCAAAGTAAACTAAGACAACCCTAACTTTTTCACACTCCAGTATTACTACACTGCCCCAATGTCAATCTCTAGACCATTCAAAACAGCTTTGAACAAAAGGAATTTTTTTAAAAAGGCCTCTGTGGCCAACTTATACTATGCAAAAATGTACCCATTCATAGTGATCTTTATATTACATTTACTTCCAAATAAATGTTCTATATTTGATTCTTGGCCCCCTCACTGCTACCCAGCTCCCCACTCCCCGTTTTTGTAGAGTTTGGGGTTTTTTTTTTTTCCCCAGTCAGCTGGAGGAGACAGAGGGGTAGTGCCTCTGAGAGTCAAATGAATCAATGCTTATTTTACTTAAATGCAGAGATAAACCAAACCAGATTTTATAGATAGTAACCCTGTAGTTATCTTTGAAACCCTAAATATAGAGCAAAGCGATGTAAAACATTTTTAAATGTAAAAGTAATTTTACCTTTTATTAATGTCTTCATCTGCAAATCCTGTGGGAATTAGAGAGAAATATTTTCCCATCTTTAGCCATAGATTAGATTTGGGAATCCAGCCATTGTGTGCATGAATAGCATGGATTTTAGCAAGCTGACGTGCTATTAGCCTGTTTAAGAACAAAACAGCATAAAAAGAAAATGTTAAGCATTATACATTTATGTCTATCAACAGGTAAACTAAAATAACTAGCGTGCATTTATTTCATAACATCATTTATTTTTACCATTTATAAGATTCAAAATAATTTGGCAAGTCAACTCTCATAGGGAGAGACAAATGTTTAAAGCAGCAGTAGGAAGAAACATCTACAATTAATATGACAATTAAACACTGTCCAAAAGGGGTTGAGTGTCTGGAAGTAGATGGCTCCTTTTGATTACATAAAAAATGTTTGAGAGCAGCAAAACAATACAAAATCATAAATGGTTTCAAGGCACATATTAGACATTAATCAGAGATACATTTAAATTGCATTAAATCATTTTAACTTTGAGCCTTTGAAGTTACTGAGGTTAAAGTGCAAAAAGGAACTAAAGTAAAACGGTAACTGGGCAGATAAAGGAGTTCTCTGAGTTAATTTCTATAACTGCACTAAAGACAAATTCTCCAGGGGTCCGCCCGGTGGCGCAGCGGTTTAGTCTGCACTTGGCAGCCCGGGGTTTGCGAGTTCGGATCCCAGGCGCCCGCCGATGCACTGTCTGTCAGCCATGCTGTGGCGGCGTCCCATATAAAAAAGTGGAGGAAGATGGGCACGGATGTTAGCCCAGGGCCAGTCTTCCTCAGCAAAAAGGGGAGGATTGGCAACAGATGTTAGCTCAGGGCTGGTCTTCCCCACAAAAAAAAAAAAAAAAAAAGACAAATTCTCCGAACAAACGTTAGGATTTTACGCCATCAGAATCAATCTTCTTGATACAACAACAAAATGATTTGAAGCTGTGTATACTTGTGTCCACGCTACCTTGTACCTGTAGAACCTAGTAGAGCAAATGCTAATAAAGGAATAAGCATACCAAACAGAAATAAGTTACCTAACAGTCTGCAGACTAGCAGGTGGAAAAATGACTTAATAATAATCTACAAATTAAAGAACTTAAAACTGGCAAATTTTCAAGATGCTAACAATCTAATGCAATACTCCTCAAAGTACAGTCCTAGGACCTACAACATAGCACTACCTAGAAATGTCTGAGGTCCCACCTCAGATCTACTAAACCACAATCTCTGGGGTGGGCCCCAGCACTCTGCATTTTAAACAAGATTTCCAGGTGATTCTAACCCACTGAAAAGTTTGAGGGGCACTGATAAAATGCTTCAATTCTGCAGCTTGGCTATCTACTGAAATCAAACTTTGGAAGCTTCAGAAAAATAAAATACAGAGCCCTGGGTACTACTCCCAGAAATTCTGATTTAATTGGTCTGGAGTGCAGCCAGGGCATCAAGATATTTAAAAGCTTCCCAGATGACTTTAAAATGCAAAAACATTTCAGAACCACTCAACTAAGGCCTGCAGGGAATCCAGCATTGTAGTATTCCTTCACCAAATTGTGATTAAACAACACAGTTTTATTATATTTTTATACTATAGTAAACACTCTTATCGACCTAGTTTCTAGTAACAAAAGAGTCCTGATATTCCTTTGGAGAAACCTCCATCCCCCTCAATTTTAGTTCATTTGGTTCATACTGAGCTCATCTCAATCCTAACTCCCTATCCCATCTGCACCACTAACTTTAGGAGGTAATATATGACACAGACTTGCCCAGAGTATTCCATCCTTCAGGTCACAATGATTGGTCCTCGCATTTCACCTAAACTAGGCCAAAAGGATTTGATCCTACACTTTTATTGAAGCTACTGCCTTTGGTTGAAGCTATTAGAAAAAGAGGAACTCCCTCCACCATGGCTAGATTGATTAGATAAGCCTGCAACTATTGATAATTATAACTGCCACTCCTAAGGAAAGTTTGCCAGAAAATAAAGCTAACACAGAATAAAACAGAAGAGAGCGATATTTCTAATGACATTATTAGAGCTCCTGGATCCACCCATGCTTGAACTCAGTATTCTCAGTTACATGTATCAATAAATTCCTTCTTCTTTAAGTCAGTTCAAATTTTCAAATTATCATCCTCAATCAAGAGTCCCAATGCATTACCAAAAAATTAAAATCTGTAATCTTTTTAGGTTTATGTCTTTGGTTCATCTCTCTCAAACAAACTGGCAAACAACCATTGCTTTATATAAATCAAATAATTATTGCTTGACTGACCTTCCTCAAGACCACATACTCGTGTCTACAAGAATACAGAAAAAAGAAATCTATTTTTATACCAATCTCTCATATATGCACACAAGCCCAGGCTCAAATGAACAAATGATACTTTAAGCACCAGGAAACTTCATGAAAAAGTCAGGAGAGTGCAGATACATAAATAAACACACATCCACATGCACATATACATACGTGCACGACAAGAGATTTTCACATATTGAGGTATATGGGGTAACTATCTGGGTTCAAAACTGATTCAGCTTGAACTAAAAGGCCTGACTTATGCTTATGGCCTATCAAACATATATTGTACAACTGCTTTAACCATTAAAGAATGCACTCTCTTAAGAATGTATACTTCCCCTCTTATGCCCTATTGGTAATGCCCATATTAGTCCCTTCAACAAAATCAGGGTCATGTTGACCTGCTAATTCGCAGCTGAATACTTCTTTGAAACTGATGGATATGTACCCTGGGCATGTTTAATGTATGATTCTTTGTTCTAAAAAGGCATAGACTGTACTGAAAACCATGCTTCTCCAGAAAGCTTTCTTCCTTTCCGGAAAAGGTCTTCCTGGGTTATAATCCTCAGTTTGGCTCAAGTAAAACTCACCTTATCGCTCTTATCTATAGCATGGTATTGGTTATTTTTCATACGTGCGTGTGTGTGACACATATATATTTTAAGCCAGTAAGAACAAGTTTTAAAACTTTAAGGAGGGGAGTTAGGACAAGAGGCTTGAAGAAAGATACAATTCATTTTACATAAAACTCAAGAGGCAATCTGTGTCAACAAAATATATCCTAGAAATGTTTATTGAACAAATGAGACCAAAAGGTTACTGAACAAGTGATTCAGGAGAAGGGTCAAATATTAGAGCAAGTATTTAACGCCAACAAATTTTATGTGCTGTGATTTTTAAAAATAAAATAATAATGTCATTTTTTATAGTTTTACTCCAGAGTTTGTATGAGATCCTGATTTGCAAAATACAGAAAGTAGTCTCAGAAGTTGTCTGATTATAAGTTATTCAGCTGGGAGTGTAACTGAAATGACAATTCTATGGTAAATACTTCAAAAATGGATAAAATATGGCCACAACTCCAAGGGGCTCTTACAGGTTAATGCAATGTGTTGAACACGAATAGCTGCTAGAAGAGAAAGCACCTACTAATTTTGAGTGCCTTAACTTTTCTGGCAGAAAGGTGGCTAATCGAGGCTGAGCCAGGATTTGAACTGATTATGTGATGCAAAAGCCAGGCCCTTTCCACTATAGAATACCCTCATTACACTGCACAGAATTAGTTTGAGTTTTCATTCTGACTTTGCCAATGTATTTTCAGTCTGAACTTAAGCAAATCATTTAATTTCTCTGAGTCCCAGGTTCCTTACAAGGAAAACAAAATTACTGACCTATTACATAATCTTAATGTTCTCCTTCAAATCTAACATGATATGCCCCTAAATACCAAAGAATATTTTTACATAAAAATTGAATCAATTTAAAGATTTAAGCTCAATAATGACAACATGAACTTCACATTCACATATAAAGATTCTGTAGACTAACTTCCCATTTCCTACTAGTTTTAACAGAAATATTAAATGAACATAAACTATGGAGTGAGAGGTAAAATTTTCCAAATGATAGTGATTTGTATCAGAAATTTATCAAATATAATTTTCTCCTTTGAATGAACTTCTGAAATTAGATGAAATTATGAAAATTACTTTTATATGAAATTTTAAAAATATTTCCACATAAGGTGATACATACCTACTCAAATCAAAAACAAACTAAAATATTAATGATCATACTATAGCAAAATTAATATTTGAAAAAAATCAAAACTCAAGAGCTAATAATTAATATCTTCTAAAGTAAATTATAGATATATTTGCCTTATCTACAGGTGCATTGTTAAAATAAGATTATATAAGGGAAAAAATTAATATTGAATGATAGTATCATCTTTATATAATAGGTAAAAATATATTCAGTGTGTTGTTCAAAATGTTTTGTAGCATTTTCCTATATAATTCAAAACAGAATAGCAGCAAATAATAATAGTTGAGATTCCTTTATCAATACTATTGATAAATACTACCACTAAGTTATCCTATAAGGGGAAAAGAGTATGCTTTATTCTTCTATCTATTCTAGCACTCAGCACTTAGAGAGGAGGTACATAGCAGATATTTGATGAATGAGAGTCATTACCCTGTCAATAGACTCAAAATACATTTAGAAATTTACCATAAGACCAAGGGATTCCCCTACTATTAGGTTCATTGTCAGGTGGATTGAAATCTATCTTGGATTTTTCTTAAATCTCATATAATAAGAATTATAACAAAATTAATGCCTTGCTATACAAAGTGACCATCCATTTGAAATACTGCCTGTTCTCTGACAAGAAAGATACATCTTGTATAAGCTTCTTCTCAAAGTCTAGAGTTCAATGCAATTTCTACACGTCTCAGAATTACTAACGTCTAATTTTCTGTAGAAAAATTAATAAGAAAAGGAAGAAAATCTATTTATTATACAAATATCCTCATGGAAATACCAAGTATAGTTCAACTGCAAGCACAGAACTTATGTACTTAAACTAGGCTTTGTTAGGAGATTTAAAAAATTAAGTGAGTCCTAATTACAAGTTCCATGCTTATCTAAAATTTTTGATACACTGAGCTTGAACAAAACAAGCAATTTGTGAGGAACAGCTTTGTTAAGAAAATTAATAGTTTTTACTAGTAAATGAATTCAACAAAGTTGCAGAACACAAAATCAGCATAAAAATCGGCTGTAGTTCTACATTAACAATGAACGGTCCAAAAAAGAAACTAAGAGAACAATTCCATTTACAGTAGCATCAAGAAGAATAAAATATTTAGGAATAAACTTAAACAAAGAGTTGAAAGACCTGTACACTTAAAACTACAAAACACTGATGAAAAAAATTAAATACACAAATAAATGGAAACATATCCCATGTTCATGGATTGGGAAATGTAATACTAAATGTCAATACTACCCAAAGTGATCTATAAATTCAATGCAATCCCTATCAAAATCCCAATAATGCCTTTGAATAAATAGAAAAATCTATCCTAAAATTCAAATGTAATTTTAAGGAACCTCAGATAACTAAAACAACCTGGAAAAAAAGAATAAAGTTGGAGATCTCACATTTCCTTATTTCAAAACTTATTACAAAGCTACAGTTATCAAAACAGCATGGAAATGGCATAATGACAGATATATAGACCAATGGAATACAGAGCCCAGAAATACATCCTTTAGTTTACTGTCAAATGATTTTGAATAAGAGTGCTAAGACTATTCAATGAGCAAAGAACACTTTTTTCAACAGCTGGTGCTAGGAAAACCAGATATTCACGTGTAAAAGAAGATGAACCCTTTCTATACATCACATACAAAAATTAACTCAAAATGGAACAAAAATCTAAAAGTAAGAGCTAAAACTATAACATTCTTAGAAGAAAACAGAGGAAAACCTTCATGACATTAGATTTGGCGATGATTTCTTGGATATGACACCAATAAGACAGGTACCAAAAGTACAAATAAATAAATTGGACTACATCAAAATTTAAAACTGTGCATCAAAGGACAAAACCAACAGAGTGAAAAGGCAACCCACAGAATTAGATAAAATATTGGTAAATCATACATGTGATAAGGCCTTAACATCCAGAATATATAAAGTATTCCTACAACTGAACAACAAAAAACAATTAGAAAATTGGGTAAAGGACTTGAATTGACATTATCCCCAAGAAGATACACAAATGGCCAACAAACATAAGAAAAGATGCTAAACATGACTAATCATTAGGAAAATCAAAACCACAATGAGATAGCACCTCACTGCCATTAGGATGGGTACTATCAAAAAAACAAAATAATAAGTGTTAGCAAGGATATGGAGAAACTGAAACACTGTGCACTGTTGGTGGGAATGTAAAATGGTACAGCTACTATGGAAAAGAGTATGGCAGTTCCTCAAAAAATTAAAAACAGAATTACCACATGATCCAGCAATTCCACTTCTGGTTATATACCTAAAAGAATTGAAAGCCGGGTCTCAAAAAGATATTTGCACAACTGTGTTCATAACAGCATTATTCATAATAGCCAAAAAGTGGAAGGAACTCAAATGCCCACCGATGGATAGATAAACAAAATGTGGTATATACATACAATAGAATATTATTCAGCCTTAAAAAGGAAGGACATTCTAACACATGCTACAACATAGGTAAACCTTGAAGACATTATGCTAAGTGAAATAAGCCAGTCACAAAAAACCGAAAGTATTATTCCACTTACATAAGGTACCTAGAGCAGTCAAATTCATAGACAGAAAGTAGAATGATGGTTGTCAAAGCTGAGGGTAGCGAGGAAATGGGGAAGTCGTTGTTTAATGCACATAAAATTTTAGTTTTGCAAGACAAAAAGAATTGTGGAGATTGGTTGTACAATGATGTGAATGTACTTAACACTACTGAACTGTATACTTAAAAAATTATTAAAATGGTAAATTTTGTTACATGTATTTTACCATAATTAAAAATAAAAAATTAAATAAATAAATGGTCATAAAATATAGTTCTTAAAAAGACTTGATTAGAGCACTTCAATTGTTTCCTATTAGTAAATTTTATATACAACAGAAAAAACATTAAAAAATCTCATTAACAAAAATCTCATTAATAAATCATTTTATTTTCATATATAAGAAAGCAATAAAAACTAAAGATTTCTGACATTCACTATTATAGATTGATCTTTCCTCTACCTAGTCTCACTAAGTAAGGTTTTAATGCATTAACATCAAGACAAACACCACTCTAAAATCCCATACTCAACAAAACCAAATGTTTGAAAATCTCAAGGCTTCAGAGCATTTCCTCAAATACCCACTAATACTCACTAATTGCTCCCTCTCTTGGAAGTTTTCTAAAAATTAAGAGCATTATAACAATAACAGGAATTGTGTGAAACTGAAAAATAATCCCTAATCCTACCATCCCAAAAGAGTCTATTTCATTTTTACAAACTCCCTCTGAGTTTTCACATAAGCAAATTATTGCCTGTTCAGCTAATAAGCTGATTTTTTTCCTCTTAGCCCTGCATCAGCCATTTTGCATGTTTTAGACCATATTCAAAATTATCATTTCAGTAGTAGAATAATACTTATTTGTGCAGAGATATCTTAGTTACATCTGAATATAAAGAGTTGTCATGACAGAAACATAGCATATATGAGTTACTATATATTGCCGTATTGATTTCCAAAAGAGATTACCAATTTTACTTGCTAGGCACAATGTACCAGTTTCACACTACCCTCAGCATTAAATACGAGTGTTTTTTAGCTACGCTTTTTAATAAATGTGCAATAATTCATTTTAAACTGCATTTCTCCCATTATGTCTCTTGCTGGGTGGTTTTAATTAAACTTCAGCCAGGATTCCCAACAAGAGGCGTTTTAGAGAAATGTCTGATGAGAAAATTCCTAAACACTTTTGAATTTCAAAAAAATGTTCTGAAGGTCTCTGGAATACTTGATTGCTACAGAAAAGTTCAAATAAAAGAGATCATGATAAATTTCCATAAGTCCAATTACTAGCTAAGCATTAATTGGTGCACCTCATCTTTACCTATTATCCCATTCCCTAAGCCTCCTCCATCCTCTGCCTCATTCTTTGAAGTCCAGTTCAAATGTGATCTCAGTGAAACACTGCCTCATTTCCCAAGCATACCACAGTAAACTATCAAATCTTTTCTGTTCTTCTATGTATACTATTTACCTTACTTTTTGTCCAAAGTTATTGTCTGTCACAGACTGTAAATTAGTAGGAGGAACTGTTTGAATTTTTTCCTCCCCTAGACTAGATTAAACATATTCTAATGTCTTTTATATTCAAAGTAGATATTCTGTATTATAATCATAATATAGGCAAGTAGCTATATCTGAATGAACCAAAGCAAGAGAGTACTGTGGACTTTGATCTAAGCCTTAATCAACATTTACTGAAGCTGTGATTAATCAGTCCAGATTGTTGGCTGCATATTAGGCTGACCTGATAACAATGGCTCAAAACGTGACATCTAACTAATCTCAAATTGGTAACAAGTCTTTATTAATAAATAAATCAAAGACTCATTTTTACCATAAATACACAAAATTCATTTTTTTAAAGGAGAAAAGCTAAATAAACACATCATCCCAAATTTACATCCTTAACCTCTTCTGGGGCTCCAGAATAATCGTTTACTCAACTGCTTACTTGATATTTTTTTAAAAGTATTTCTCTGTACATACTGAAAACAATAAAAACATATTCCTTTTGAAATCATTTATAATTCAGCTCTTTTATTAATTCAAATATGCCTTTCCTTCAACTAACTTTTATTTTCTGTTTTACAGTAATTAACAAAACCTGCTAAACACTTAAATATACCATAAGAGAATTACAACATAATCTGAAATAAATTTAATAGCAAAATAAGTTAAATAGCAGCATTACCACTCATAGTATCAACTAACTCTAACCTATTACAGAGTTCCTTACTGTCATCTTCTTTTGCTTCCTTTCTCAGCTTCCACTCTGCTTCTATTTTTCAAAATTGTGAGTCAGTTCAATGTATCACTTACTACAAGCCAACTGTCATAGGATTTTATTGAGTATTGATATTTGGTTTCTAACACTATGTATTCTTTTTTTTATGAAATGTGTATATGTCTGCATTAGTTATCATTTATACATATACTCTAAGTAAGTACATCTAACTGAAAGTACAGAAAAGTTTCTTTTTGAATAGACTTTTTTTAGAGCATTTTTAGGTTCACGGCAAAATTAAGCGGAAGGTTCAGAGATTTCCTATATTACACCTGCCCCAACACACGCATCACCTCCTATCAACATCCCCCACCAGAGTAGCACATTTGTTACAACTGATGAACTCATACTAACATATCATTATCACCCAAAGTCCATAGTTCACAACATTAGGATTCACTCTTAGTGCTGCACATTCTATGGGTTTGAGAAAATTTATGACAGGTATCCACCATTAAAGTATCATACAGACACTTTCACTGCCCTAAAAATCCTATTCCATCTATTTATCCCTCCCTCCCCCCCAAACCTTGGCAATCACTGATCTTTTTACTGTCTCCATAGCTTTGCCTTTTGCAGATTGTCATATAGTTGATTTAATGCAAACATGTTTGTGACATTGTATCTAAGTGATCTTTGACAACACCTCAGTGTTCTTGATCAAAAACTATACTCTAACTTTCTACTTGAGGTTACTTAAAAAGATCAATTACGAAAAGCTTTCCTGTTAAAAGAGAAATTCTATAGTAAGCTTAATGATGACTTAATTATAGAAAATGATCAGAAATCAAAAAATAAGGAAGTCTCCATTCGTTTTCTTATTGACTCTATTCACTTCAATTCTACAAATTTGTCATAGTAAGTTATTTTTTAGAAGTGGTGTAACAAAGGCCTATTTTCCTTTATGTTTTATGCTCTTTTCTCAATGAGTAAGTAGAAAGATTAAGTTACTGATCATTAGTATTTTGGGTGTATGTACTTTTAATAGTCATGCGATCTTAGGCAAATTACGTAAAATCTTTGCACCTTACTTTTCTCATCTATTAAAATGAGATTACAATATTACCTATCCCCTAGAATTGTTGTGAGTTGAATTTATTAATATACATAACATGTTTAGAACAGTATCCAGTTCATTAAGTGCTATATCAGAATTAGCCACCATCATCACTTTAATATATCACTTCCCCAATTAACAGAATAATATACCCATCACTATTATTTGTTAGTATTAGATAAAAAAATAAAATCTTTAATTTTCAATATAAAATGGTTGCTTCAATGAAGTTAAAATAAAAACCTAACTAAGGAGGGAGAACCTAACTAAGTACCTAAAATTGCTTAGTTGAGAGATTCTGAGGTCTAATCTAGGTTCAGGAAGAAAGAGTTCCAAGACTGGTTAGTATTGTCTGTCACAAATAAGGGAGCGGGAGTTAGTGGCAATAAATATTTGCTATGCCACATCCATATGCCTCTTTCATACACCTCAAGGAACACTATACAGTCACAAGCCGCATAACGACATTTTGGTTAAAGACAGGCCGCATATATGACAGTGGTCCCATAAGATTAGTACCATATGGCCTAGGTGTGTCGTAGGTATACCATCTAGATTTGTTTAAGTACACTTTAAGATGTTCACACAATGACAAAATAGTGATGTTCGCACGATGACAAAATAGCCTAGTGATGCATTTCTCAGAACCTAGTCCCATCATTAAGTGACACGTGACTGTATGCCATAATAGATAGTTCTTAAAAGCAAAAAAGTTTGTTTGGGGGCTGGCTTGGTGGTGTAGTGGTTATGTTCATGCGCTCCACTTTGGCAGCCCGGGGTTTGCAGGTTCAGATCCCGGGTGCAGACCTATGCACCACTTATCAAGCCATGCTGTGGCAGGTGTTCCACATATAAAGTAGAGGAAGATGGGCACAGATGTTAGCCCAGAGCCAATCTTCCTCAGCAAAAAGAGGAGGATTGGCAACAGATGTGAGCTCAGGGCTAATCTTCATCACCAAAAAAAAAAAAAAGAAAAAAGTCTGTTTGAATTTTAAAATTCAAAAAATATGTTTCTAAAAGCAAAATAAAGCCAATAGATTGGTAATATCCATTATATTTTGCCTAAGTAGTATTTTAATAACTTTCTTTACTTAATGTCCAAGTTGTTAGAAGCTTTGTAGAAGTCAAGTAAAGTGTGCAAAGTCTTAAGAGGAAAATAAAAGTTAAAAGCTAACGTTGACATAGTGTGTAACACACACCTGGCATTGTTCTAAGCTTTTTACATACATTAACAACTTCAATCCTTACAACAACCTTAGATATAGGTACTATTATTATTTCCATATTTTAGACGAGGAAATTGAGGCACATTTAAACACAGTTCATAGAACTAAAGCAATCTGGCTCCCTAGTATATCTAGTGACAGAGCTATATTGCCTAACATAAAATTTCACATGGCTTCTGATTTCATAACTTTCCACTATCACTGAAAGAGAAAAAACCTGCCCCAAGCCTCCAGTTTCTATCATGTGACTACAGAGTAAAAGGAGTTGAGAATCTCTTGATTTTGAACTTGTAATCGGCAGACAGTACTATTAGCAGTTCAACTGAAAGTTTAAATTTGGTGTATTAAAGACAGTTTAGGAATATTAATGTGAAATGTATCCAAGTGTGAGTTTTACAAAAGCAGTTAAGACTGCTACATCAGTAATAATGGTGAAAACACCAGTAACAATGGTGAAACCCAGGGCCAACTTTAACTATACTCAGTTGTTTGCAAAAGTAGTTAGATAATGCATTACTAAAACCCACCCTACAGATAACATCTCTGAGGCTGGGGTCACCATGGTAACGGGTGAATGTGCTTGAGTTTTTCAGGAACTGAAAGTTGACCCCTTGTCCAGTTCAGGCAGGTCAACACCACCAATCCACCAACTGAGCCTGTGCAGGTGTCCAACAGATGAACTCCTGATGTCAAGGAGCTAAAAACTCCACCCTCAGATCATGGTAACACCACCATTTGGTGAACATGCATCCTATGAAGAGGTGTGAAACTTGACTAAACTTGCATAGATCTTCAATTACCTCACTTCTCCTTACTGCCAATCATCTATTCCCACACTTCAGACCACCCCTCTCCCTTATCCTATAAATATCCCTGAGTCCCCATTTTCCAGGCCGCGGATCTGAGACTGATTCTCCCACCTCCTCACTTGGCCACCTTGTGATTAAATCCTTTCTCTTTGCAAACTCATCGTCAGAGGGTTCGGCATAATCGTGCAGCAGGCAAAACAAATCTGGTTTGGCAACAATGGTATTATCCTTAAGCAAATTTTTCTTAAATCTTTTGGACACTGACTCTTAAAATTAATATTTCCCTACCTGCTTTAATTACTAGGAAACTCATATAACCCTTCTCTAACAACTTTATGGAATATATTTTTTGTTTCTGAATCTAATTCCAGCTTCTCCTTTGGCCTAATTTACGCATCTATTCATTTTTAATCCTGTTAAACAGTAGTCCTCCCTCATCCATGGGGAATCCGAGAACCCCTGCGGATGCCTAAAACCAGAGGACAGTACCACACACCCTATAACTACTATGTTTTTTCCTTTTCATATATACATATGATTAAGTTTAATTTATAAACTAGGCACAGTAAAAGATTAACAATAACTAATAATAAAGTTGGCTTAGATGGCTACAAAGTGACTAACGGGTGGGTAGCATATACAGCGTGGATAGGCTGGATGAACGGATGATTCACACCCTAGGTGGGACAGAGCAGAACAGTGTGAGATTTCCTCACACTATTCAAAACAGCATGCAATTTAAAACTTGTTTATTTCTGGAATTTTCCATTTAATATTTTTGGACCACAGGTAGCTAAAACCATGGAAAGTAAAACCACAGACAAGCAGGGACTACCGTATAGATATTTCTCAACCATTGTGAACAAGACTGAGAATTTATAAGTAAATAAATAAATTTACATATATATATATACAAGCCTGAAAAACCACAAAAGCATTTGACATAAAAGAATAAACATAAATCTATTAATCAAGATCTCTCAACACATTCAAAACAGTATACTCATGTTATTACGGGACAAGACTATATCTGATGGTTAAAACTAAAGTTTGAGTAGATTTCTATGGCAAAATACTTTAAAATATTATTCAACAAATTTAAAATACGTAAATGATACTGGTCCATTCCATTTTTATCAGTGTGTTAACTTAGCAAACCTTAATAAATGATCCAGGATCCCAGGAGACCCAAGACCCTTTCAGAAGGTTTGTGAGGTTAAAACTATTTTCCTAAGATATTATTTACCTTTTTCATTCATTCTCTCACGAGGGTACAGTGTAGTTTTAAAGAAGCTACATGAAGTGGTGTGATGATGTCATCATGTGACAGCTAACAGAATGTGCACTTGATATTCTTGTATTCTAAAAAACTTGTTTTCATTTCTAACATGGTAAATATTGATAGATATAATTCACATAAACAAAAGCTCCTTGGGTCCTTAATAACCATTAAGAGTTGTAAAGAAGACTTGAAAACTTCTGGTTTAAACTATGAATGAACTTCCTATTTTCAAATCAAGCCCATTTGTTAGAGTTTTCAAAAGCAGAAAGGGAATTTTAGAAGACAGCAATTTGCATATGTAAGACATTATTCTTACAGAAAACATAATTCACTGAATTAAACAATGAAAAGTTTAAAGAGTAACAAAGTCGTATTAACAGAATTAAAAGAATCTTAGTAAGCAAGAACTCTGAAAATATGAGCAATTGAGTAACAAAACTTAGTAGTAAGAAATATGCAATGCTTTGATTCAAGTACTATTTTAAAAAATTAAGGGGAAGCCATGACCCTCTGCAGCAAGCTAATCCAAAACTTCTTGCAGCCCTTTCTTTTGCAGTCAACAACAAGAATGGCAGACAGAAAGGAATTTTTTTCTTTAGCAAAAACAAAACTCTAACTAAATAAAGTTTCTAAGTTAACCAAATAGTTGCTCAGAGAAAGAAAAGACAATTTTTAAAAATATTTCCTTAGTGCACTTAATACTCTTATTTTTCAAAAGGAAAAATTATTTAGAAAAAGAAAAGTACCTGAAAATGGCAGGGTTGCAGACATGCTTTGGATCCAATGCTTCTCCCTGTATAAATTCATAGCACAGTCCATTATTGAAGGTACAGTACAGTTGTGGTGCACAGCCATGAGCCTGCAACACTCGGAAACTCTTCACTTCCTCATCTCGATCGACTAACAGCTCAGTCTTATTGCCATAAATTCGCACCAGGACTACGTCGTCCATTGTATCACCCACGTAACAGCCAATAAGTTTATTTGTGATTCCATCTGTGAAAAGCTGCCAAAAAGAAAAATTGGGGGGGAGGAAGCAGTTATATACTTTTAAGGAATGGAATATGAGATAACTCGAAAATAATTAATTACTAATTAAAAGAAAGTATCTACTTTTTAACCAAAGAACTTTTGAATATAATTTTGCCTAACATTTCTACAACTTTAATTCTAGATTTAAACAAAAAGGAATGCTACTGTTTAATATGTTGCCCTTAATTCCTATAAGATGATGTTTTTCTTGATCTGAAAATGTTAATTATTCAATCTCCAGTATTTCTATACAACTTTTTGAAACCTAGTGTATCTCAGTCTGCCTTATACTGCAATCACTGCCAACACACAATCTTTCCAATGTCTAATAGATTGGAAAGTCTCTCAAGACAGGGATACTGCCCTCTTCCTAGTATGGTATACAACATTAAAAAAAAAAGTCTTTAATAATGTTCACAAGTTTAAATATACAAATATAATCTACCAAAATTTATATTACAGTAAATCTTCAACATATAAAAAAATGAATTTTAAATGTTAATTTTAAAGGTTACTTAACATAACATGTTATTGTTGAAATTGTTTTAAGTATTCAAGTTATAATAATTTAAACTTGAATGCTACAGCTAAAAGAAGAAGCACAACCTTAATTAGAGGAAGATATAAGAGGTAAGTAGAGATTTCTACGATATTTTCTGAAACGGACTTTTGGAACTTTTCAAGAGCTCTAAGTCAAGTATTTCAAATCCTTTTTTAGATCTGAGCACAAACAGTATACTGAGAAAGCAAACAGATGATTAGAAATATAAATTCTCAGATTACCAGAGGGGAAGGGGGCTGAGGATGGGCAAAAGGGTTAAAGGAGCACATATGTATGACGGATAAAAATTAGACTACTAGTGGTGAGCACAATGAAGTCTAGACAGAAACTGATAAATAATAATGCACACTAGAAATTACACAATGTTATAAACCATTGTGATTTCAATAAAATAACTGAAAATAAAGCAAGCCTAACACTATAGCACTAAAAAAAAAATATTAGTTCTCTATTCAAAAATTATAACTTTCAGTTTCCTCTGTACTAATTTGACACTAAAACTAACTCTTTTATTTACCCAATTATAATTCAAAGCTGTTGGAGGCTCTCAGGTGGAATAAAAGCACAAGAAGTAAAAGTGAAAGCAACAGTTAGGACATTTTTTCCAAGACAACTGGGAAAGAATAGGAAAAAAGGACAGAGGATACATTTTAAATGTATACACATTTAACTAATGCCTGAGAAAGAGGGTAAATGTTTCTATTTCAATAAGAGTGTTGTAATGATAAAATGACATCTGAAAAGGCTTCAGATCTTCAGAAGAAAATATGAAAGTATTTACTAAAGTTAATATACAGCTAACAAGTTTTAGTAAGTTTTTTATTATATACAAGGCTTGACTGCTATCCTTATTCATCTAATGCAAGTAAATTGAATGAGCTAATGTAAAGAGACTTTGAATATCTATGTTTTTTAGGTATGCAGAGACATACAAACATTACTTTCCACCTAGATTTCAAAAAGATTATACGTAGGAAGACACTGACAAGACGTATACGCACTTAAACTAAATGCTAATCATTTTATTAAAATCTGTGTTGAAAAGCATGTTCTTATTACAATGCCATATCAATTCACGTGTTATTCTGTAACTTCTTCAGATGTCATGTAGAGATAAACTATTTCAATTATTGTAATACGGACTGAGAAATTAACATTCTGAAATGCTTATAATGAATGACACTGTACACTCCTCAAATGCCAGGATTCATAATCTATGTTTTCTATATCCTCATAGCAAATAGGTACTTAATACTTAAACACTAGAACTCATATAGTTACCAACATCAATGTCTTCTTGATCTAGCTTATAACAAATGCATTCTCTCACTCTTGCCTATAATAAAAAATTTATTTAATTGTGCACGCTATATTGTACATTTATATGTACGTACAGACACATACATGTAAGGATGTATGCACTTAAAAAGGCTAGGGATAGATATTAAGATTACCGAATACAGATTACTGAACACTATATAGACATTTATAAGGATGGCATAGGATCACAACTCCAATGACGCTAACCCTAACGTTCTCTATTGCACAACAGCCACATACATACTTGCAATGAAATGACAGTCACAATAAATCCCTAGGATAAAAAATAAATATATGAGTAATATAACTTCACATTCATAAAAATATTTTATGTATAAATATGGATAAAAATGTCTGCAAAAAGATTCAACAAAATATTAGGTAGTTTAAATCTTGTTTCTTGTTTTCTTATTTCTAAGTAGTTTAAACTTTTTACTTTTGGCCTATGTGTTTTCTCACTTTTTTTTTCCTGAAAGGAACCTAGTTAACAAGTGAAAAAATTAAATTAGTGAGAAAAACAAAAGGAGCCCAACAGCTAGGAACTGACCTGGCACACACAGCAAGGCCTTGAGATTCTGTTGAACATAATTTCACACAATACCAATAGCAGACGAGGCCACACTGTGACAATAATGGGTCAAGACAAAAACAAAACCACTCTGGAATCATGTCTGAATGTAGACAAAATTACAAAATTTTTCCAAACCACAAAAATGACCAAACATTCCCCCATTCTGGCTAAGTGACTGCTGTTCCTTTTCCAGTCACAGCTGTGGCCCTGCTTCATTCCTCCAGTCCTCTAGGTAAAATTAAGATACCCACACAGACTTGCCCCACTTTCTTTCTGACAGTACCCAACCCAGAGGAAAGCCTTGCTTCCATGAACTCTCTCCCAAATCACCAGACAAACTCAAATTCTATATTAAGTCATTTCTAACACCTACTTACTGAGATCCCCACCATTCCCCATGGTATAAGTTCTTCCTTACTGCAATGAATAATAAATCAAACTCATTCAGCTAAACATGTGTTCCTAACGATCTCTCAATGGAGATCACTGACTTTAAAGATTTAAGGATAATGCTTTTTGCCCCTGGATGGTTCCCGCCTCATTTATAATACTACAAGTAATTCAATGTGCTGAACTTTCTGAAATGCACAATTAAAATATACTAGACATATACTACAAGATATGCATACTATACTAGATATATACTAGAAATATAAAATTCCACTTCAATGGACGGGGGACAAAGCTAATACAAAACTCATGGAGCTCCTTTTTCACAGGGTTTATCCTGCACTGTTTGTCAAGTATTTAGGATGGTATGAGTTCAGAGGATGAACTACAGAGCAAGACTAGTTGAGTCTGAATTTTAGCTATGCTATTTACAAGCTGAGTAACCTTAGGCAAGTCACTTAACCTCTATGTGCTCCCTTCTTCTCATGTATAATATCAGCATATTAGAATCTATAGCATTGTTATAAAGATTAATAAGTTAATATACATAAAAACACTTAGAACAGTGCCTGGCACACACTAAGCTTTTAACAAGTATGTACAACTACCTATTTAAATTTTAAAGTGAGACAGCAAAATAACTCATGATGAAATCATAAAACAGTGAATAATTAAGACAAAATCTATGTTACAGTTTTACAGATTAACCCTAGATTCTATGATGTGCTTGTCCCACCTAACAAATCTTAAAAGCAAGACCCAAAAGATTCAAGCTATTCCCAAATAACTACAAAAACTGTTCAGTGCCTAAGGTAAAATCCACAATGTCTGATATCCAATTAAAGATCAAAAAAGGCAGGAAAATACAACCCATAATGAGGAAGAAAAGAAAAAAAATCAACCAATTGAAACCAACTAAAAGTGACAGAGATGTCAGAATTAGCGGATGTTAAAACTATATTCCATAAAAATGTTTTGTATTCTATAACAAAAAGTTAAGCAGACACTGAAGATATAAAAAAGACCCAAATCAAACTTCTCAAGATGTCTGAGGTGAAAACTACACTAGATGTGATTTTACAGTAGGGTAGACACTGCCCCCCCAAAAATTTAGCAAACTTGAAGACATAGGAGTAGAAACTATCCAAAACGAAACACATAGAAATAAAAGAACTAGCACAAAAAAAGAAAAAAGAGAGAGAGAAAGAAGAGCATCCATTAGCTGAGAGACTACATATAAAATCTGAGTCCCCAAAGAGAGGAAAAAAGAAAACAAAAAATTTTTAAAGAAATAATGGTCAAAAGTTTTCCAAATTTGATGAAAAATTATAAACTCAAAGATCCAAGAAGTTCAACAAGGCAAAGCTCAAGAAACATGAAGAAAACTACACCAGGGCACATAATAAAACCGCTTAAAATCAGAGATGAAGCATCTAATGATACCAATTGATTTTACCTTCCATGTACCCAGGCAAATTTCAGGAAGTCATCCTTGACCCCTTCTTCTCCATCCCCCACATAAAACGTTTTCTTCCTGTGTAATTCTTAAATCCATTCCTGTTTCTCCATCCCCACTTCCACCACCCAAATCCAAGACTTTGTCAATCTCTTATTTGCAGTATTTCCATAGCCTTATTGGTCACTCTTATCCCAGGTTAACCACCTTCCCGTCTTTCAAAACAATTCACACTCTACACTGCCACCAGAATAATCTATCTAAAATACAAATATGAACATAATGATAGACAGACTTCAAATGGCTCCACCTGGTTTAGAGGATAAAGTTCAAGCTCCTTCAGGCAGAGTTCCTTGATACCTCTCAAGTCATCTAGCAATCTACCTGACAAATTCACCCTTCTTTTTCTCCACCTCACCAACTTCTTACTTCCTTTAAAATTCCAACACAGGAGTTATCACTTCTAGGAGACAGTCCCTAAACTCAGATAAGGCATAAATACTTCTCAGTGCTTGCTAATACCCTATACCTAGCATTTACTAAAAGGCACTGTAGACTCCTTAATTATATTTGCCACTGCATATTACACTGTGAGCTCCTCAGAGATTTGGAACATATCAAAAAAAGGAAAAAAATAAAGGCAAAAAACAGGAATATAAAACAGATGGGTTGAACAGAAAAAAACAGTAAGATGGCAGAGAGAAAAACTCAACTATATAAGTAGTTACATTAAATGTAAAAGAATTCGATAATCCAATTAAAGGACTAAGCATGAAAAGACAACTATATGCTGCTTTTACAGGAGACATGCAAAAGAAAAGCTGATGCAGCTACAATATATTAGACAAAACAGATTCTAACAACATATACCAGGAGATAGAGGGACATTTTATAATGATAAAAGGATTGATGCACCACGAAGATATAACAACTCTAAATTTGTATGCATCCAATAACACAGCTTCAAAACATATATAGCAAAAACCGATAGCCTAAACAAATTCCACAATAACTGTTCAAAACTTGAGCATACCTCTCAAGAGTTGACTTTTTAAAAAGAGAAAAATCACTATGTATACAATAGATCTAAACAACAGAATTAAAAATCCAACTTAACTGCATACACAGAACACTGTACCCAAAAACAGAATATGCATGAAATATTATCAAAATTGACTACAGGCTTGATTATAAAGAAAGCCTCAATAAATATCAGAGGATTAAAATCATTCAGAGTATTTTCTCAAAATACGATGGATATGAGCTAGATATCAACACACACCACACATACACATATACACAGCCCAAATAAAAATGGTTAAGATGGTAAATTTTATGTTGTTTTTTTTACCACAATCAAGAAAAAAACTTAAAAATTCTCCCACTCACTTGAAATGAAGCAATGCACATCTAAATAATCCATGGGATGAAGAAAAAAATCATAATGATAATTAGAAAGCATTCTGAACCAATGATAATAAAGACATATTAAAACTTGTGGGTGCTTACAGGGACATGTAAATAAAAATATTTTTTTAAAAAAAGGCAGAAAATTAGTGATCTAAGCTTCCAGCTTAAGCTAGAAAAATAGCCAATTAACCTTCAAAAAACTTAAAAAAAAGGATTAAGAAAATAAAAGAGCAAAATTAATAAAATAGAAAAACTCAAGTCAAAATGTTGTTTGACAAGATCAAGTTGGTAACTTTCAAGCAAAATTATCAAGGAAAAAAAGACACAAATTATCAATAAAGAAGTGGAATTCCCTACATACATACATCCTAATCAAAATAGTAGCAACTGATACAATGATATATTAAAAAAAAAAAAGAACATATCACAACCAAATGGGGTTTACCCCAGGAATACAAAAGGTTTTAACACTCAAACAAAAAAAAAATCCATGTAGGGGCTGCCCTGGTAGCGTAGTGGTTAAGTTCACGCCCTCCCCTTCAGCAGCCCAGGGTTCTCAGGTTCAGATCCTGGGTGCAGACCCAAACACCACTCATCAAGCCATGCTGTGGTGGCATCCCATATACAAAGTAGAGGAAGACTGGCACAGATGTTAGCTCAGGGACAATCTTCCTCAAGCAGAAAAAAAAAAAAAAATCAATGTAATTCAGCTCAATAACACAAAAATGGAGGAAAATCACGTAATCATTATGAGATGCAGAAAAAGCACTTGATAAAACTCAACAATCACTGCTGATGAAAATACTTAGCAAACTAAGAATTAAATGAAACTTCCTTAATCTGACAGAATATCCAAAGAAAACCTACAGTGAACATACCTAATAATTATTGAAAATGTTCTCCCTGAGACTGAGAACAAGACAAAGATGCCCACTATCACCTTCTATTTCAATATTGTGCTGGATGTCCTAGCCAATGCAGTAAGACAACAAAAACGAATAGAGTAGGAAAGGAAAGAAAAAAACAAAACTGTCATTATTTGCAGATATGGAGAAAAAGCAAAAAAAATCTACATTAAAAAACAGAACTAATATGTAAATTCAATATACAACACTCAATTAAATTTCTGTATACCAACAACAAACCATTTTTTAAAAGGATACCCTTTACAAAAGTTTCAAAAAGCATATCAAAAAGTCTCAAATTTGGGAACTCATTGGTGGTTACCAAGGGGAAGGGGGGTGGGGGGGGCACAAGGGGTGAAGGGTTACATCCACAAGGTGACGGACAAACAAAAATCTACAACTAAAACCCCACAGTGTTATCAACTAAGACATCAATAAAAAAAAAATGGGAAAAAAAAGTCTCAAATTTGGGGCTGGCCCTGTGGCGCAGTGGTTAAGTTCGGCACGCTCCACTTCAGTGGCCTGGGTTCGCAGGTTCGGATTCCAGGCACAGACCTACACCACTCACCAGCCATGCTTTGGCAGTGATCCACATACAAAAAAAAAAATAGAGGAAGATTGGCACAGATGTGAACTCAGGGCTAATTTTCCTCAAGCAAAAAAAAAAGGAAGATTGGCAACAGATGTTAGCTCAGGGCAAATCTACCTCAGCAAAAAAAGTTAAAAAATAAAAATTTTTTAAAAAGTATCAAATTCCTAGGGAAAAATCAAATGAAATGTTCAAGATCTCTACACTGAAAAGTTCAAAAGCTTGAGAGAAATTAAGGACCTAAATAAGAGTTTATTGATTGTAGGACTCAATATTGTTAATGAATTCACTTCTCAAATATCTGTAGATCCACAAAATATCAATCAAAACCCATCCAGTTTCTTTTGTGGAAATTGAAAAGCTGAGTCCACAATGTATATGGCAATTAAAAAAACCAAGAATAGTCAAGGCAATCTTAAAGAACAAAGCTAGAGTCCTAAACCAAGGTCTATAGCAACTATATCAGATATCAAGATCTATAGCAAAGCCTGAGAGTAATCAAGACAGTATAGTACTGCTGCAGTAACAGACAACAAAGGAACAGAAGAGAATTCATAAACAGATCCACATACAGAGCCACCTGATTTATGACAAAGTTGACACTATAATGGGGAAAAGATGGTCTTTTCAATAGATCAAATTATAGGCATATGGGAAAAAAATGAATCATGATCCCTTCCACCTCACACCAAAAACAATTCCAGATCAAAATGTAAAATATCAGGGGCCGGCCCGGTGGCACAGCAGTTAAATTCGGGCGTGGCAGCCCGGGGTTCACGGGTTCGGATCCTGGGCGCCTGCCAACGCACTGCTTGTCAGCCATGCTGTGGCGGCATCCCATATAAAGTAGAGGAAGATGGGCACAGATGTGAACTCAGGGACAGTCTTCCTCAGCAAAAAGAGGAGGATTGGCAACGGATGTTAGCTCAGGGCTGTTCTTCCTCACAAAAAAAAAAAAAAAAGTAAAATATCAAAACAATAAAGCTTCTAGAAAACACAGAGAAGTATCTTCATGACTTTAGCATAGGAAGAAATCTCAAAACACAAAACATGCTACTCATAATTTAAAAAATTAAAAAACTCACCTTAAGATGATCAAAGACTCTATTAAGAGTGAAAATGCAAGCCACAAACCTGCAGAAAATATTTGTAATATGTATTCCTTAAAAAAGGACTAAAATCGGTGCTGGGAAAATTGGACAGCAACATGCAAAAGAATGAAAGTAGACCATCTCCTATCACCATATACAAAAATCAATTCAAAATGGATCAAGGACCTGAAAGTGGGACCTGAAACTATAAAACTCCTGGAAGAAAATATAGGCAGTACACTAATTGAGATTGGACATAAAGGGATCCTTTCAGATTCCATGTCTACTCGGACAAGGGAAACAAAAGAAAATATAAACAAGTGGGACCTCATCAGACTAAAGAGCTTCTACAAGGCAAATGAAACCAGGATCAAAATGAATAAACAACCCACCAGCTGGGAGAAAACATTCGCAAGTCGTTTGTCCGACAAGGCATTAATCTCAGTAATATATAAAGATCTCATACAACTGAGCAACAAAAAAACAAACAACCCAATCAAAAAATGGGCAGAGGATATGAACAGACATTTTTCCAAGGAAGAGATACAGATGGCCAATAGACACATGAAAAGATGTTCAACATCACTAATCATCAGGGAAATGCAAATCAAAACTACACTAAGATATCACCTTACACATTAGAATGGCTATAATCACAAAGACAAATAACAACAAATGCTGGAGAGGTTGTGGAGAAACGGGGACCCTCATCCACTGCTGGTGGGAATGCAAACTGGTGCAGCCTCTATGGAAAACAGTATGGAGAGTCCTCAAAAAATTAAAAATAGAAATGCCGTATGATCCAGCAATCCCACTCTTGGGCATCTACCCAATGGACATGAAATCAACCATCACAAGAGGCGTATGCACCCCTATGTTCATTGCAGCATTATTCACTATAGCCAAGAAGTGGAAGCAACCCAAGTGCCCCTCGACTGATGATTGGTATACACATACAATGGAATACTACTCAGCCATAAGACACAATTGTCCCATTTGCAACAACATAGATGGACCTAGAGGGTATTATGTTAAGTGAAATAAGCCAGAGAGAGGACAGACACTGCATGAACTCACTCATATATGGAATATAAGTGAACACACGGACAGAGAGAACTGATTGGTGGTTACTAAGGGGAAGGGGGGTGGGGTGTGGGCACAAGGGGTGAAGGGTTACATCCACAAGGTGATGGACAAACAAAAATGTACAACTAAAACCCCACAGTGTTATAAACTATTAAGACATCAATAAAAAAAATGGTAAAAAAAAAAAGGACTAAAATCTAGAATACATAAAGAACATTTATAAATCATTAAGAAAAAATAATCCAATAGAAAAATTAGCAGAAGACTTGAACAGACAACTCAAAATAGAAGACATCCATATATCCAGTACAGAAAAAAGATGCACTAATTATCAGGAAAATGCAAATTATACCCATAATAAGATATCCCTAAGGCCCACCAGAATGATAAAAATGAAGACAGATAATACCAACGTTGGTCAACATAACACAAATGAAACTCTCATACACTGCTATTAGGGGTATAAATTGGCACAATCGCTTTGGAAAACTAAAAATACATACACCAGATGACCCAGCAAGTCAACTTCCAAATATTTATCTAAAAGAAATGGATATTTATGCCAAAAGATATATACAATTATGTTCACAGCAGCACAATTTGTAATAGCCAAAAATGAAAAACAACCCAAATGTCTATCAATAGTAAGAGAGAAACCGAGGGATATCCTTACAATGGAATAAGTCAGCCATGAGAAAGAAGTAACTATACATACACGAATAAATCTCTCAAAAATCTGAGAATAAGTCAGACCAAAAAAAAAGCATATTCCCTGTAATTCCATTTAAAAAAATTCATAAAGAGGCAAAATCACAATGTAAGAAATCAGTATAGGAGAAACGCTTGGTTGGGTAGATAGATGGATAATGACCACAAGGGAGCACAGGAGAGGATTCTGGGGTACTGTTCCTCAAATCTGCTTCCTGACTTGGATACTTATTACATGGGTGTGCTCACTTTGTAGGAAAGCTCATCAGGTTCTACACTTATGATTTGTGCACTTTTTATTATGTATGTCACACATCAACAACAAATGTACTTTTATTAGGAGAGTTAATGTAATATTGAGATCAGGAAGAATGTACTTCTACTTAAATCTTTTCATTACCTTCAATTCACAGTAATCCTAGAGAAAAATCCCTAAAGCTATAAGGTTTTTAAAATTGAAAAGAAATACAAAGGTATTTTGGCACTTTGGCTTTAATTTCTACCTTACTGTTTTAAAGAGTGGATATAGATATAAATATAGATATACATATAGATATATAGAAATGCTCTATATATAAAAGATAAAATAAAATTTCTTAGTCTACTACATGCATTCGCAACACAGATGATATCATCACCAAAGGGGGAAAAACTGGTTCTTGAGGAGCAAAAAAAATTAGATATTACAACGGCTTGTGGCTCTTCAAAGCTCAACCTTACCTGCAAAATCCTATTCTTTAGTATTTAATTTCTCCTGTTAGGTAGAAATTAACATAATTTACCTAATTTAATTTTAATTTTCTCTTTAGAGAGTAATTGTAAAAAGGGTTGAGTTGAGAAACAGTCACCTAGAACTTAGAGAGATTAAGTAAATACTCGCTTATGTATAGTCTGATTGTAAAGTACCCTGGAGATGATCAGTTTGCAGGATGAGAAAACTATAACCTATGCAAGTTCTCATATTTATCCAAAGTCACGGTGGCAGAACAGGTTAAAAAACCTGGTGTCATGACTCAATCTGTTTCAGGGATATCAAGACCACCCTCGAGTTTATGGGTTCCCTAGCATGACTCCAGACTCACTGTAATATAGCTAAAGCATTATTTGAGGAAAAGAATGAGGAAGGGGCAAAGGATAATAAATCCCTGATGCCTGGGTGTTTATCAAAATCACCCATAGTATGAAATAGCAGGCATGTTGCCATCTGTAACCAGAGGTAAAAGTAAACGAAACCTAAAAATGATAGATCCAACCCCAGAGGAGCTGAGTCACTGAATCCACAATAAAGTGCAAAAAACTGAGAAACTGGCTAAATGCAAAATTCCTTGGCTGTTGTTAGCCACTACCTAGAAGAGAAAGGTAAAGAGTTTTAGGATGGATCTTGATGTTGCATCAGCCCAGGTTCCAGCTGGTCCAATCCAACATCAGGCTGCTAACCAGAGAACCACCACAAAAGAGAGAAATCTTGCTGAACAGCAGATAACTCCTCTATGACCTGTTTACCAAGATGATTTAGGGGGTAGAGGGAGAAAAATCAGGAAAGTAATGAAACCAGGGGATACAGCATAAAGTTTTTGTCTCATTTTGTGGATCAATATAGCTAGCTCCCTAAAGAATCTTTATTAACATGGTTCATAAGAATGGTTAAGTGAGGAGCAGTCTATGGTTTGAGACCATGGCTAATGCAGGACCCAAAGCTCACTTGAACTTTCCTGAATGGCTGTGACTAACCTGAACACAGAGCAACCTAATCCCAACAGGACTGCTAGCCTGGTAGAAGAGATAAAAATGGCTAGAAAGTTTGTTTATCCTGAGTAGAGAAATTGTCCTGTCCCTCCTTTGCATGCAAAGTGAAACACTCCAGATGAAGTGGCTGATATGTTGCATATGCAGGCCATACCAGACTGGCTTTATAGTGATCAGAATATTCAACCACTTAATATGCCCCGCCCCCAGCTCATGGTGAACACTGACAAAGGTGGCTCCTTCCACATGGGTCCCCCATGAACTTTACTGTTACCAACACAAGAAACTTCGGGTTCCTGTATCAGATTTGCTGTCTCAAGCTTCCCTTTATGGGTCTTAGGGATGATACTAAGAAAATTAGAATGGTTCAAAAGAAAGCAGAAAAGATAAGGGAGATGGCAAATCTACTTGTCCCAATAGAGGGGAAGTTTTTAGTGGTTACTGAAAAATCAGATGAATAAAGCAGACACTGATGGGGTTTAAGCAAAAGTTTTTAATGCAGCATTATTAGAGATTGGGTGGAGTGACGGGAGCTGCTACTGATCTCCCAGCTTTGAGGCGTACCAAACAAATCCATTCTATTTACTCCAGCTTGGGAAATTTTAAAAAGCCAGAAAGCAGAGATGAAGTTGAGAGCCTGCCACCAATCCGGGCCTGGGCAAAAGAGTAATCAAGAAGAAAATTGACCCTGAGGCCAGGATCTTGGCTGGACCCTCAGCAGGTGGGGACCCAAGGCCAAATGCACATATGTGGGTAAAATGGCCTGGTGTTGGAGAAGAAACCTTTTTGAGGCTCCTTGACATGGAAGCCCAATGCATTAAATCCAAAACCTATATGAGAGACTCTGAAAGGAGCAACAGTTAAACTGGAAGGATATGGGGATGCTACTGTCAATGGGAAAAGTTTGGATGCAAATTAGACTGTTGGAACAGATATTACATGAGGTTTTTGCCAGAACGTATTACTGAGATATGTTTTACAGGAATGCTTCTCCTATTTAGTATTGTAAAACAGAAGACATATAAACTGACCCTTCAGCCAGGACTAATTTACCATACCAACTAGGAACTTACAGAAGTGCCCAGATCTGCACAGCTTGCTATTTGAAGCAATACAGAATACCTGGTGGGCAAAAAGAGATTAAAAGCTAAAGTGATATCAGTGAACTTGAAGGTTATTTTGAGAACCCCAAAACATGATCCAATATCTTCTTTCAGTATGTGACAATGTCCTGCAAATACAAACCCCAAGATGATAAAAATATTAAACTCTACTTAGCTACAATGAAATTTCTCCAGTGCTTACAGATGACTAAGATATCAAGCAGGGAAAGAGATTTTTAATATGTATTTATGGTCTAAAATGACCAAATAACTCATGAGCTCACGAATGAGCTTCCTCAAGTCAATAAAACAGTAAAGACAAGATTCAATTATTCTTTAAGATAATGGCTACTAGACAAGCCTAGGAAGCCTAGAAAGGTGGAAATTCATACACATCAGTTAACTATTTTGTGGAAGAAACTATTGGATTCCACTGTGTTCCAAATAAAATTAAAAGTAACATAATAACAAACAAAATACCATTTTCATGTATCCAACTGGCAAAAATTTTTAAATTTGATATCAGGGATTAGACAAGGTTATAAGGAAAAAGATACCCTCCAACACTGTTTTGAGGAGTACAAATTAATACAACTTTCCTGATAATTTGGCAATATCAAAGTGTGAAACAGCATGATATTTTTATCATGGCTTGGATTGGCTATAGCACCAGCTATACAAATCAAACACTAATCTAGATGCAGCTGTGAAAGTATTTTGTATATCTAAAATCAGTTGACTTTTAGCAAAGGAGATTATTCTCCATAACGTGAATGGGTCTCATCCAATCAGCTGAAGAGCTGTGAAAGCAAAACTTAGGTTTTCCTGAAGAAATTCTGCCTCCAGAATATAGCATCAACTCCTACCTGACAGTTTGCAGCTTACCATCCCGCCCTACAAATTTCAGACTTACCAGCCTCCACAACTGTGAGAGCCAATTCCTTGAAGTAAATGCTGTATGCATGTATGTATGTACGTGTGTGTGAATATATATATGTATATATGTGAGATTCTGTTTCTCTGGACTGACACACAGTTATTAACCTTTTAATTCCACTAATAAGAATCTACTCTATGGATACACTTAGAAAAGTTATCCAAAATATATGTATAAAAGCAGTTCACCGTAATACTGTTTTTAATATCCAAAAAATAGAAACAATTCAATGTTGTTTAAAAAATATAGGGCAGATTATATATACTGACATGAGAGGATGTCTAAGATATATTATTTTAAACAGCAAAATATAGAATAACTTAGTTATACAAAAGGAATAGAGTTATATTTACTGATATTTATAAACACAGGTAGAGATATGTGCCCTGGTAAATCTATAATTTGATAATTTTTTAGAAGTTCAAAAGAAATTGTTCACAATATTACCTTTGGAGAGAATGATTTGGAGGGAGTTTAAACTTTTTACTTTTCGTTTTATAGCCCTGTATATGTTTTAAATATTTTATGAACATTTTTATTACTTTATTATGTATATTTTTTAAACAAAATCAACAGGCTGAGATAGAATATGAGCCTTTCTTTTTTTGTGTGTGAGGAAGACCAGCCCTGAGCTAACATCCATTGCCAATCCTCCTCTTTTTGCTGAGGAAGACTGTCCCTGAGCTAACATCTGTGCCCATCTTCCTCTACTTTATATGGGACGCCGCCACAGCATGGCTTGACAAGCAGTGTGTCGGCGGGCGCCCAGGATCCAAACCTGTGAACCCCAGGCTGCCAAGCGCGGACTAAACTGCTGCGCCACCGGTCGGCCCCCATGTAAGCCTTTCTAATTTTCTTTATACTCCAGAATTTTTTTTAAATCTCATTTTAAAAATAATAAAGTCACATGATGTTTAACATGACCAAATATTATGCTTGTAGCTATCAAAATTATAGTCAATACCATACAAACATGGGAAAACGTTATGAAATGTGAAAAAAGGAATACAAAATTGTACATATGATTACAACTATGTATAGTATGTATGGGAGAAGTAGAAGGTAATAAAACATAAAAAAAGTTGATTTTTAAATAAAATATAGATAGGAAATGAGGGGTTTTTTCCTATTCAAAGTTTTAATATCTGATACATCTTTTTCACAAAACTATATTATTTCATGTTCATGTAGTCCCTTGTAAAAGGAAATTCACGCACTTATATTATTTTCTCAGAGTACCAACTTGAAAAAAATGACTAACTCAAAATATTCTATTTTGTTAACTTAATTTTTTTTTAAAAAATGCTGTTGTGATTACCACTAGAGGGAGGGAGAGGTTAGGACCAGGAAGGGAAATGAAGCTATTCTACGGTGCTGGTAATATTTTCTTTCTTTCCCTGGATTGGGTTACACAGGTATTTGTTCTACAACAATTTACATTTCATGCATTTTTCTGTATGTTGTATTTCACAATTTTTAAAAGGGAAATAAAAATTTATCTATTTATAGCCCTTCTGTTATATCAAAAAGTAAAATAACTCCTTTTAAGATAAAATCGTAAGAAATATAACCTCTGATTCCTTAAATATAGGTCTTCAATTACTTCCCTATCTTTGTCACCCACAAAAAAAGCCCTTAAGCTTCCCTCTTCCTTCCTCACCTGCAAGCAATTAACAAGTCCTACACATTTATCTTCTTAAATGTCAAATCTGTCCCTTATTTCCATCTCCAAGGCCACTGTCCTAATTTGGTTCCTTGTCTGGACTAACATAACAGTCTCTCCTACGTTAAGTCTTTTGCAAACATTTTTAAATGCCATACACTGAAAGAAGTATTTTTATCATCTAATTCAGTACATAGATTCTTCTGTATAAAACTAAAACAAGCTTCACAAAACAATACCTACCTTATTATTTGCAAGGCTCTCTGATCTATCCTATCACATCCTATTTTAACTCATCTTTTTAAACTGTGGTGGTTGCAGCCTACTATATTGATTTAGCATCCTATTAGTGTGTGGTAACCACCAGTTTCAAAACCAACGTCTTAAGTGATCACTTATTCCCCAATTCAAAACATTTCCTTCAACAGATGCTGCCTACGTTGTAGCCTGCCACCTCCCTAAAAAATACATGATATAACTCACCTGCTTAAAAACATTCAATGGCTTCCCATTATGTTCTCAATAATAAAATACCACCTCTTTAATGAGGCACAAAACCTTCTTATTTAACCACTGCCTTTCTCAAAAATCACTCCCACTTCTTTTCTTGTTCACACACCACTCTGCCCAAGATACTCACAGTCTAGCTTTCTGAAAGTAGTTTTCTTTGCCCAGAAATGCTTCCCTATTCCAACTGATCACATCTTTCCTTCAAAGCTGAGCTCAGGTACCCCCTCCTCCATGAAGCCTTCCCTCCTATATTCTCCCATGCCTATCTTCTGCTACAGTTAGAGGTACAAAGGAATGCCACTGAAAACTAGTACAAAAACTACATGTCAGAATTACTGAATTTCAGGAGCATAGAATTCTTTCCGATCAATTTTTACACTTATAAATAGGGGGGTGGAAAATTGGGGAGTTTTGGAAATGAGAGATGAAGGCATGTAGTACTAAAACATGCTATGCATAATTTTATGTATTTCATTTAATCCTCACAATATTCTACTATTCTAACACTATTAGTAGTAAAGTAGTAAAATCAGTACTAGTAGCAAAACTATTAGTAGTATAGTAGGTAAGTAGTAGCATAGTAGTAAAATTCTACTACTTTCTACTATTTTCCAAGGTCGATAGTTTAATCCCATTTTATAGAGATTTAAAACCTTGCCAAAGGTTACAAATGGCTAAAATCAGATTCCAAAACCATCCTCTTTCCACCACACTATGCTGAGGCTCCAAAGAGAGGTGAAGTAGTTTGCTTAGTCCAGGTCACACAGCTGTTAATACCTAGAAATGAACTAGTACGTTAGGTTCCTGACTTTTGAGTCACATCTTAATAAAATACATGGGAGTGTATCAAACACTACAGATCTTTGATAGGAGCCTATCAAAGCCTATCTCTCTTAGCCACAGTCAACATAGTTTTAGGTCCCACCAACCACTTGAATACTTTATTATTATAAAACACTGAAAACAGAGAAGGAATAGGGAATAGAAAACTGGATCTAACCATTGATATTAAAACTTATGTTGAATAATAACTATCACTCCTTATATGTATCTATAGGACTCAAGGTTCCTATAAATATCATATCCTTCTGACACACTTAATATATTACTTAAATTTACCTAAGACTTTTCAGAAACTTCTCACTTAAAGAACAAACTCATCTTTTTAAAAATGGGAAAGAAAATTAATTACCAAATTAGAACACTAAAGGAAACACAATTTAATAGGGCAACTTGTATAATTTGGTTTTTGATTGTTCATTTAAAATAAAAGAATATCAAATATTAAATATCAAATCAGCATTAAAAAGGGTTATAGATTTTTAACAGAATACTTCAGTAACTATCTCCAACATGGTTAGATAAACAGGAGGAAAAGGATACGAAAACTGCTATGTAGCTAGCTACAGAACCTTCCACAAAGATTAGTTTCCAAGATAGTATATGTATGCTTAAAAAATAAAATTAAGAGATTTCAAAACTATGCATTCAAAAACAGGCAAACACTTGCAGTACAGCAGAAAAAACAGTATGCTTTTGGAATGTTCTTGTGAAATCTTTGCATGTGAACAAAATTTGAATGTTCATTCCAAAAACACCACACTGTAATTATTTTCTTATTTGTCTTCCCCATCAAACTAGTAATTTCAAAGAATGGATGTATTGTTTGCTTTTGATTCAGGCATCCATTATATAGTAGGTACTCAGTAGCAGTAATAATTATCATGAGATAATCATGCGAGAGAGCATTTATTTCATTCTTACAACAACCCTCTGAGATAGGAGCAATTGGATCCATTTTACAGGTAAGGATACTGAGGCTTAGGAAAGTTAAGTAACTTGACCAGGTAACAAACCTAGTAAATTACAGAGCCTGGACTCAAAACCAGCACTATGTTCAAACTCTATGCTCTTGACCACCGTAATATGCTGTTTGTTGAAAAATAAGTTAATGTAAGGTACCATATAGCAAGTGATCTCACTGAGACCCTATAACAAGAATAGATATGTTAGCTTTATAACGTCACAAAATTATTATGGTCTTTCTAGCCTACCTACCAAGCCTTTACCATCACCTAGTATAAGTCCCAAGTTACAGAAAAATTCATAGTGACAAGTTAATGAAAAAACATGTTCAATATTGCAGACAGAAAGATCCGGAGACAACACACTGGAATATTCCAAAACCGATTCATCTACTCTTTTAGAAGAAAAACAATTTTAAGAGTCTCCTGAGAATTATTCTGTTGGGCCTAAGAGATCTCACTTGATTTTTTTCTTTCTTTATACAAGGACTACCCAAAGAAATGTAAATAAGTCAAAACTCCATATCTTCAAATAAAATAGGGAGGGAGTTTTTACATAACAAAAGGAGTAACTATCTTAAAGGAAAGCTGAAATGAATCCCTCTTCTAAAATAATGTCACATATGCAAAAAGTAAGGCAAATTTATGTTCAAGGGAATTTAAAGCAAAATCTTTTTATGGGCCAAAGCTTTAATTTTTAAGAAATTAATTTTACACAGAAATGGCTTCCTTGCCTAATTATAATATACAAACATGAACTTTTCTTGGTCAAAGAGCAATAATTCATAAGATGAGTTCTTATCCCACACCTGCCATTTACAAACTGCAAGTTCAGTTTCATTAACTGTAAAACACATATTAGGGGCCCACCCATGGCCTAGTGGTTCAAGTTCCGTACACTCTGCTTCAGCAGCCCGGGTTCGCAGCTTCAGATCCCAGGCGCGAACCTACACCACTTGTCAGCCACGCTGTGGCAGCGACCCCCATACAAAATGAAAATAGAGGAAGACTGGCACAGATGTTAGCTCAGGGCAAATCTTCCTCAGCAAAAAACAAAAACAAAAAACACACAACACATATTAACTACATCTACCTCACAGAACTGTTGTTGGGTAAAGGTACATGAAAGTGCTTTTTAAACAGTAAAATATTACTAAATAAAAAACATTGTAACCAGTATTGTTTTAGATCTACTCTGCCTATTCTAACATACTACACTCCAAAAAAGCTCACTACCCCTTTAATACTGTATTCTTTTAATTTCACATGGATAGGAAAACAAAACAATTAAACTTGTTAAAATCCTATCTAAAATGAGATATATTATTCCCTGTGTCCATAACTTTTGAGCAAAGACTGGGCCCTTTACCATTTTGACTGCATCAAAGTCTTTTTTTGCTTGTTTCTGGATTTTCCGATATGTTTTGAATAGTTCAGTTGGCAGGAGTTAATTGCCAGGTAAAATAAGTGTTACTAGAATAAGCTTCTAAGGTATGTTTAAAGCATATTTTAAATCACAGAAAAATTTTTTTAAGAATCTTTGGAAAAAAATGGCCTATATTACTGATACCCAACTGTTTTAATCTATTGACTATATGATACACACTTCTCCTTCTGAAATGTGAGGTATGATTATCTTTATACTTCAAAGGAAGTAAAAGCAAATCTCAAAAGAATATATTCCCATTGAGATTTACTAAAGAAATCCTGAAGCATCATAAAAGCAGAGTTTGTAATGACCTAAAATGTGAGAGTCAGATCTACCAAACTGAGAAATGAAGAACCATCACTTCAGTTTAGCAGTTGTCCCAGCTTCTGGATGAAAAGCTGTGCTCACATGGAGGGACTGCACTTCTAACTAATAATCATCCTGAGGGCAAAATATGTGGTAGTATTTACCTTCACTTACAAATAAGTATATGAGAAGTTTAGATGATGAGTCCAAAGGTCTTAAAGTCAAAAGTTGCTCCATAGATAGAAGACAAGATTCAATAGCAAATAGTTTCCAACAATCAAAAACAGATGTTATCATATTTTGTCCCTTTTGTACCTATATCCTGGCTTTACTTCACTGAGTTTCACCTAAAAAAAAAATAATAGTACCTACTGAATACAGCTGTTTGGAGGATTAAATGATAAAACAAATATAGATTACCTAATCAACAATCTGGTACCTCGTACCTCAGGGTGGCTATTATTACTGTTCTAGAGATAAATACACCAACGGAAACTCCAGGCTTCAAAGCTTCAAACTTTTTTTTTTTTTTTTTTTTTTTTTTGGTGAGGAAGACCAGCCCTGAGCTAACATCTGTTGCTAATCCTCCTCTTTTTGCTGAGGAAGACTGGCCCTGGGCTAACATCGTGCCCATCTTCCTCTACTTTATATGGGACGCCGCCACGGCATGGCTGACAGGCAGTGCGTCGGCGGGCGCCCGGGATCCGAACCCGCGAACCCTGGGCTGCCAAGCGCGGACGAAACCGCTGCACCACCGGGCCGGCCCCAAAGCTTCAAACTTTTAAAGTCTCTGCTTAAAAAGCAACATGGTTTGCCAGTACCAGAATTTACCAGGAAGCAGCACTGCCTTTAGTTAATATCTAATTTATGACTGTCAGAAAATATACCATTTTAATAAATATAAAGTTCTATAATAAACTGCAAATAAGTTAATAAAGAAGCGAGACTTCTCGAGAAGTTTCAATTTGGAAGTTTCAGGTAATTTTCTTTAAAGAAGACATTAATTTTTTAAAATCACACATGAAAATCATTTTGGATTCACTATGTCCTATATACTTGGCTAACACTCCCTTAAAACTTCAAAATTTCTGTCTAACAATTTTTTCCCCAAAACATACGGGTCCTTTTAATCTGCTCAAAGCTCTTCTAGGCAATAAGAAATGAAACTAACACTCAGGAAAACCCGAGCGTCGGGAACCGTTCTGGGCCCCAAGGCACTGTTGATGTTTTATTCATCTTTGTATAGGCGACTACTTTAACAAAGAATCTGAGATAGTGTTAAGTCCGTAACATTGCTGAAATAAATTAGTCCACAAAACAAGGCAGATGATTTGGCTACTTCAAGTGAATGTTCTTACATTATTGCACAGATTTGAAACAAACCTCAATTATTCTAGCCTTTAAAATGACTGTGTGTTTGCAAGGGAAAAGGAGGTTCATTTTTGTATATAGTTCGTGAAACTCCAAAAGTTAAAAACAAATTAGTATTCAAAATAAATTTCATGTATACTAAATCATCACTAAGTTATTAGAAAACGCCTAGATTCTTAACGACTTTTTCCTCCCAATTTTTGTTTATCTATGAATACAGCGGCTCAAGAAAAAGAATTATTTGCAACCCACTGATAATTCTAACATCGGTATTGTTAATTTTACTAATACGGCTATAAAAAATTTCAGAAACATCGATTCAAACAAAATAATGTGTATAATGCTACCTAAGAACCCAATCTAGTAACGCATGACCATGGTCAGTACTTAGGAATCGAGCACCCTCGCCAATCCGAGGATCTGAGGAGACAAAACGCAGGGTAAGGCATCAATGGGTGTAAACCGACGGGGGAGGAAAGAGAAAGGAAAAGATCAGAGAGGATTAATTATTGCATTATTTGTGGAGGGCGAGGAGAAGGTTGCTAGGGCCGACTGGCGAGGATCCCTCACATGGGGAGTGGAAAGGGTTCATTTTGCAGTTAGAAAGGACAGAGGAGGGGGAGGAGGGGCGACTATCAACAGGAATCGGCCCCGTGTGGAAGGGGTGCGTCACTTACGTAGCCGCTTCTAGAAAGAAAATGTGCCCTCGGGATAACCTCAATATTAGCAATTGTGAAGACAGGGGGACTGACCTTCCCAGGTGTAACGGAGGAAATACGGGGTCACTTCCCAAAGGACTGAGGGAAACGTTCCCGTAGGTCCTCCCCGCTCATTGTGACCCCCAGGGCCGCGTCGGGGTTGGCAGAGACCCAGGACTGAGGTGTGGGCGTTACCTGCAGGGTCACCTCCTGAGGGTCCCAGTGCGGCCGCAGGTGTTGCAGGAGGCTCAGGGCCCCCTCCCGGCAGCGCTGCTCCTCCTGATCCTGAACCGTGACGTCCAGCTTGGGGACCTCCGGGGAGCCGGGCGGGACGTGGATGTAATTGGCCATGGCCCAGGCAACAGCAGACACTATCACAACGACGACGGCGACGGCGACCACGAGAACGGCGGGCGCCGACAGGCTGGTGGATCCTTCCGTCCCGGGGCGCCCTCGCGGGAGGGCAGGGGGCGTTCAGACTGACAGACGAGCGGTAAGAGAACGGCTGGAGGGACTCTCTCGCCGACCCGGGTCTGGACAGCAGCTGAACTGAGCCGGAGCTGCTCACGGGGAAAATTCCTCTCGTCTGCCCTCGACCGCCGGCGGCCGCGGAGCATGCCGGGACTGGCCTGACGCTGGCGTCACGCGCGGGGCGGGGCCTCCGCCTACGTCAGGAGCCGAGGCGGACTTTCTAGCCCCCGACACAATGGGCCGGCGACCAGAGCTCGGTTCCTCTGCTATCGTCAGACGGTCTGCAGTGTGTGCTGCTAGTCTGAAAATCGCGGGGCTCCTCCTCCGGAATGAGCCTGATCCTTGCCAAGACCTGAAAGGCACTGAAGCTTTAGCTCACCTGATCAGCAGAGTCTTGGGGTCTGAGTTAGAGTTAGGGCTTTAGGACTGAGTTTTTCTGAGAAGCAAGGGACACGTCCTGAAATAACCCCGGGATCAGCCTCTGAACTTGGCCTGAGTCTGGGCAACCTGGATTTAACTGGGTCGCCTTGATCTCGGAGCTGCTGTGTGCTGGGGACTACATAGTTGGGTTGGCAACTGAATTCTCATTAGCAGTGTCGTAGGATCGTGATCTTTGGACAGTTAAGATACATGGGCAAAACGATAGCACTTCATGATTTCTTTTTAAGGTCAGATGTTTGACCATATTGACCATTATTCAGAGCCGGGAAGAACAGGTTATAGACTGGGATGAAGATAAAAGGGAAGGAAAGAAAAATAGTGAGTCTCCCCGCTAGAATGGCTCGACGCTTGTTTCAGGGTATCCGTGAGTGGGCCTTAAAATGGCTACCTTCAAACTTTTAGTCTTGAGGTTTTATAGCAGCTATTTCTCCTCTTAAGGGAATACTGGAAACTGGGTAATCCACAAATAATTTATTGGGACCTCCTAATTTTCCTTACGGTTGAGGGAAATGGGTTGAGATTTGACCTCTTAATCTATGTCTTCCCTGCAGCCTTTAGTTTAGTATGTGATGAATATAGTTTGTTAGTGGTAAATTAAATCACTAACTGGATTCAGCTTAACATTCCAAATGTTTAATTACCTCATTAGCATCAGTTTACATTCTGATTGTCAGGAAGAACCTAGTTACCTTTGTAAATCACAAAATAAATAGCTCGCTCTAGATAAATGTAAACTGAAAAGGGGAAAAGAAAATACAGTTTTATAACATAGCAAGAAAGTTGATCCAACAATTTCCAGACTTAGGCATATATTTTTTTAAATCATGCACTACAAGAAACACTAGATAATGTGTTCCTTCCAAATTGGGGAGGAATAATCAATATACTAATACTTTGACATTTCAGATAGTATCTCTTTTATTTTTGCATAATTTGTACCTTATTAAACAGTTGACATTTTAAGAATTTTAAAACTATTTTGAATAAAATAATTTAATAGCAAATTATAAGAAATTATTTCAGAAGTGCACAAGTTTGTAATTTTAAAGAAGCATCCATTAACAATTAGAAAAAAAAAAAAACAGATACCTAAGGATAAAACTAACAAAAGATGTTGAAGACCTTTATGGATGAGATTATATTTAATGGAAAAATGAACCATATTTATAAATAAGATACTTATTATAAAGATCTCAGTTTTCACTGAACTAATCAATAAGTATAATGCAGTTACGATTAAAATCTCAACAGAGTTTTTCATAGAACTTGTTAAAATTCATACCAAAACTTAAGGTCCAAGAAAAGCTGGTATATTTATTTGTGAGGCAGGGAAGTTTGGAAAACAAGTTGGGAGACTCATCCTACCTGGATTTATTATATGATGGTTTAGGAATGGGCAAATAGACTAGTAGAACATAATAAAGATTCCAGAAAAAGACCTACACATGTATGAGAACTTTGAATATGACAAAGGTGGCATTAAAAATTAATGAGGAAGGGATGGGCTAGTCAGTAAATGGTACTGGAACAATTGCTATTTGAATGGGAAGATTTTTTGATCCCACCTCATTATATATAAAAATTAATTCTAGAAGATAAAAAACCTAAACATTACAAGTAAAACTTTAAAAATATATAAGAAATATCAGTTCCTATCAACTCGATATATAGATTCAATGTAATTCCAATCCACATCCCAGGAAGTTATTTTGTGGATAGCCACAAACTGATTCTAAAGTTTATAGAGAGATGCAAAAGACCCAGAATAGCCAACACAATACGGAAGAAGAACGAAGTCAGTAAACAGATACTTCCAACTTCAAGATTTACTATAAAGCTACAGGAATCAGGGCCAGCCCCGGTGGCCTAGTGGTTAAGTTTGGCACTCTCCACTTAACCAGCCGGGGTTCCATTCCCAGGCATGGACCTGCACCACTTGTCTTCAGTGGCCTTGCTGTGGTGGCAGTTCACATACAAAAAGAGGAAGATTGGCAGTGGATGTTAGCTTAGGGCAAATCTTCCTCAGCAAAAAAAAAAAAAAAAAACTACAGTAATCAAGACAGTGCAGTTTTGGCAAAAGATAAGGCAAATAAATCAATGAGGGAGAATAGAAAGTCCAGAAATAGATTCGCACAAATAGAGTTAACCGATCTTTAAAAAAGGAGCAAGGAATTTCAATGGAGAAAGGATAATCTTTTCAATAAGTGATGCTGAAATAACTGGACATCCACATACAAAAAACATGAATCTAGATGTAGACCTTATACTTTTCACAAAAGTTAATTCAAACCAGATCATAGACCCAACTGAGAAACAAAACTATAAAATTCTCAAGAGAAAACATAGGAGAAAATCTAGATAGCCTTGGGTTTGGCAACGACATTTTTGATAAAACACCAAAAGCACAATCCATGAAGGAAAAATTGACAAGTTGGACTTCATTAAAATTAAAAACTTCTGCTCTGTGAAAGCACTTTTAAGAGAATGAAAAGCCAAGCCACAGACTGGGAGAAAATATTTGCAAAACACATATCTGATAAAAGACTTGTATCCAAAATATACAAAGAACTCTTAAAACTTAACAGTAGGAAAACAAACAACCCAATTGAAAAATGGGAAAAGGATCAGAACAGGCACCTAACCAAGAAGATATACAGATAGCAAGCAAGCATATGAAAACATGTTCAACATCATATGTCATTAGGGAATTACAACTTAAAACAATAATGAGATACCACTACACACCTATTAGAATGGCTAAAATCCAAATACTGACAACAACAAATGCTGGTGGTGGTGTGGAAAAAACAAGAACTGTCATTTATCACTGGTGGGATACAAAATGGCACAGCCACTTTGGAAGACAGTCTGGTAGATTCTTACAAAGCTAAACATAGTCTTACCACATGATCCAGTAATCATGCTCCTTGATATTTACCCAAATAAGTTGAAAACTTATATCCACACAAAAACCTATACAGGAATGTTTATTACACCTTTATTAATAATTGCCAAAACTTGGAAGCAATTAAGATGTGCCATGGGTGAGTAGATTTTAAAAAACTGTGGACCATCCATATAATGGAATATGATTCAGTGATAAAAGAAATGAGGGGGGCCGGCCCAGTGGCCTAGGGGTTAAATTCGCGTGCTCCACTTCAGTGGCCCAGGGTTTGCAGATTCGGATCCCGGGGGCAGACCTATGCACTGCTCATCAAGCCATGCTGTGGCAGCATCCCATACATAAAGTAGAGGAAGATGGGCACAGATGTTAGCTCATGGCCAATCTCCCTCACCAAAAAAATAAAAATAAAAATAAAGAAACCTGGAAAAAGAAATGAGGGATTGGCCCATGAAAAAACATGGAGGAACCTTAAATGCATGTTGTTAAGTGAATGCAGCCAATCTGAAAAGGCTACACTACTGTATGATTCCAACTATATGACATTCTGGAAAAGGCAAAACGATAGAGATAGTAAAAAGATCAGTGGTCACCAGGGGTTTGGGCAGAGAGAAGAAGGGACGAATAGATGGAGCACAGGAGATTTTAGAGCAGTGAAACCATCCTGTATGACACTGTAATGGTGGATATGTGACATTATACATTTTTCAAAACCAATAGAACTGTGCAACACAAAGAGTGAATCTTAATGTAAACTGTGAACTTTAGTTCATATTTATATCTTTGGCAAGGCAGTAGTTACTCAATAAATGTAAATGAATGAATGAAAAAAATATGTAAGAAAATATAGGATCAGATCTCTATGAGTGCAAGTTAAGGAAGGATTTCCTAAACAAGACTCATAACACAGGCACCATGAAGGAAAATGACTGATAAATTTGAAAACATTAAAATTTAAAACTTCATGAAGTTAAATGACAAGCCATGAAAAGAGGAAAAAAATAACTGTGATGTGTATGATCAAAAAAGGATTAGTATTAATCATCAGGGAAATGCAAATCAAAACTACACTAAGATATCACCTTACGCCTGTTAGAATGGCTATAATCACCAAGACAAAAAACAACAAACATTGGAGAGGTTGTGGAGAAAAAGTAACCCTCCTACCCTGCTGGTGGGAATGCAAACTGGTGCAGCCACTATGGAAAACAGTATGGAGATTTCTCAAAAAGTGAAAAATAGAAATACCATAAAACCCAGCTATCCCACTACTGGGTATTCATCCAAAGAACTTGACATCAACAATTCAAAGAGACTTATGCATCCCTATGTTCACTGCAGCATTATTCACAATAGCAAAGAAGTGGAAGCAACCCAAATGCCCATCAACTGATGATTGGATAAAGAAGATGTGGTATATATATACAATACTTAGCCATAAAAAAGACAAAATGGTCTCATTCACAACAACATGGATGGACCTTGAGGGTATTATGTGAAGCGACATAAGCCAGACAGAGAAAGACAAACACCATATGATTTCACTCATATGTGGAAGATAAACTAACGCAAGGACAGAGAGAACAGTTTGGTGGATACCAGGGGAAAGGGGCTGGGGGGTGGGCACAAGGAGTGAAGGGGCACATTTATATGGTGACTGACAAATAATATACAACTGAAATTTCACAATGTATAAACTATTGTGACCTCAATAAAAAAATTTTTTAATAAGTAAATAAAAAAACTTTTTAAAAAAGACTTTGTATTCAGAATACCAGTAATCAATAGGAAAATTAAACCATCCAATAGAAAAATTTTCAGAAGAGGAAATCCAAAAAAGCCAATAAGCTTATGAAAATATACCTCTCTAAATAATATTCAAGGCAATGCAAATTAAAACGAGATACCATTTTATATCCATTGGATTGGAAAATTTGATTTCTGACAATGCCAAGTGTATATTACTGGTGGGAAGGTAAATTTATTTTAAAAAAAAAACTTTGGAGAACAATTTTGTAATATTTAGTAAAGTCGAAGACGGACTTTTTTACCATCCACAAATTTCAATTCCACCTATATAAAAATCTCACACGTGTACCTGAGAAAGTGTGTACAAGAATGTACAATGTGGTATTATTCATAATAACTAAAAACTGGCAGCAACCTAGCTGCCCGTCACTAGGGAAATGATTGGATGGATGGATGGATGGATAGATAGATACGAACATCCTACAACAGAATAAAGATGGCAGATGGAATATGTGCATGTCCTTAAGTATACATTCAGATGATAGCAGTGGCCCTAGAAGTCAGAAATCAAGCAGTAGCTCTGAGGACCCAACAGCAACAGCACCTCTGGTTCATTTGCAAACAGTTGACTTCTCTGTCAACTTCTCTGTCTCCGACTTCTCTGTCTCTGACTTCTCTGTCTCTTCTCTCTCCACCTGTTTTTATCTCTATTCTGCTTCTAGTTGTCTGTTTTTGCTACCTTGCGATTTCTGCCTACTGGTTTCTCTCCGTGTGTCTCCCTATCATTCAGATTTTACCCAAAAGTTGTTCCCAGGGAGGCCTTTCCATTGCTTCCTTTATCACAACAACCTGTTTCATTTTTTACACATCACTATCACTCTGTAAGTTATCTTCAAATCAATGTACTTACTTTTTTAGAATCTATCTTTTGTACTACAATGTTACCCCCAGACAAGCAAAGCCACAGTCTATTTTGTCTATTGCCCCATTTCCACTGCCTAGAATAGTGCCTAGAAAATAAAAGGTACTCAATAAATAAATACTTAAGCCCACTTAGCTCCTGAAACTGCCAGTCTTACATAAGAATAGCCCTCAGTGAGGGGTTGTATTAGCTGATCACCATAGAGTACTCTGATTATGCTGAACTCTTCTGCATGACCACTTCCTAGGCCACAAACCAACTCATAAATTATCTTGGGCTTTGGAACAAATCCTTAGCTACAGGACATCATTAAAACCATCTAGCACCTTGCAAGATGTCTAGAGGATATAAGATAATTATGAAGATATAACATCAATATAAAGTGTCAAACACATTAGTCCTCTTCCTGTATTTAGCATGACATTGGGGCCCTCCAATACCTGGAATGACCTCCCTCCTATCTATGCTTCATGAAATCACACTCATTCTTCACTCTCCAGCAATTATCTTCATGGAGCCACCTGGATTTCCTAGTCCAAATTTCTTTCTTTTTATGCATCGGTTAGGACACCTAACAAATTCTGTCTTGTGCCACCCACATTGCAGATTTAAGTCATGAAGATTGTACCACATGTAAAAGACTGGTAAAACATTTATAACTTGTAACATAATAAGCATTTTGTAATGAGGGAATGAAAGGATCACTGAATGTAAATCAAGGGCTCTGGTCATAAATATTTTAATTACAATGGAGTTAACTTTAGTTACCAGAGTAATAACATAAAGAATTTGCAGAAGAAAATAGTCTGTGAAACAAGATTATGTGGGCGTGACTAATAGCTAGATCATCCAGCAAATTAAAAACATGATTAAAATGAAATCACTCGTATACTAACAGAGAATTAGAGTTAACATTGTTGTAGACTGAACTGAAAAGTCAGAAATCCAAAACATCTATGATACCTGATGTACAAGGACATGCCTGCTCTGTCCTCTGCTCCCCCGCCAAAACAAAGGAAAAAGAAGAGCCTCTAACTGCTTAGATTTTCAAAGATGCTACATAAAAATGAGGCTGCACCTGTTCTGTACTTCACAACTTTAAGATACCCTAAGGGAGCCAGCCGTCTATAAACTATTGCAACGACCACATTAAACAACTAAGAAAGGCTGTGCTCGTTATAGGTATGCTCAGTTATAAGAGCTAATAAATATTTAACTCTATAAAACATGTCTATTAGTGCTTGTTCTAACTTGTCTCTTTTTCATATTCCTAGAAGCAAATTATAACTCTATTTCATACAATAGATTAATTCCTTTAGAGAAAGAATTCTATCATTTTCCTCTTTATATCCTTTATGGTCTCAAGACAGTGTCTTGCATATTGTAAATTACAACTGTGGATTTAATTGAGCTGAGAAATATAGCAAATGATCCTTAAATTTAACCATCTAAAATATGTAAGGGAATAGACTTCTTAAAGATCCTTCTATGAGTAACGAAAGGGGATGCACTTTACCAAGCATTGAAGTATATCATAAAGATATAAATTATGAGGTTGGCACAGGAATAAACAGATTAAAAAAGAGAGAGAGAGAAATCCAAGTATATATGAGTATTTAGTATGGAATAAATGTAATATTTTAAATCAGTGGGGGAAGGCAGATTAATTTATAAAATAGTGTTGAGATCATATTTTTATAGAATTTGATAAAGTTAGTTTAGCGGTCCTTATTATTGTTATTTAAGCAGTATTAATTAAAAGTTCACAGTGCTGATCAATATTTCATCTTAGTTCTATATAAATCAGTGACAAAACATCATGTTAAAGGTGAAAAAACAGTTATTTAGCTTACTTAAATCCTGTGTTGGTTTTTTTAATCTGTTTTTCTCAGGACTTAGCTGATGCCTGGCATTTAAAAGGCATTTAATAATTATTTGTTGAATGATAAACTGGGTGACTGGCTAACTATGTTCTGAATTATAGTTTAAAACAATTTTTTTAGACTCCTAAGGTACACTGAATTGAATAATCACTCTATAGTGTTTTCCTACCATTCTAACTTTTCCCCAAATGCACTTAATTACTTTAACACCAATTCCTAAGTTAAACGTTTAATATCTCTATTCTTATGCCTGTTTGGTCCTCCATAAACAGTGTTTGAAACAGTATTTTGATATTTGGAAGTAAGGATTTCAGAGCAATTGCGTGTGCCACAAACTACAAGGGCTAATGCCTACTCCTTGTGTGCCTATAACATCTGAAAAACCCACATCAAGAGCCACTTTGTCCAGCTTCAGATTCTACTGTATCTCATCCAAAGGATGCAATTTTGCTTTCTAGCTCTTTAAAGCATATTTTACAGAGACTAGAGAGGCAATGAAGGGGATTAAAAGGATTTGACCAGGGGGCCAGCCCAGTGGCACAGCAAAGTTCATGCCCTCCGCTTCCTGCGGCCTGAGGTTCACAGGTTTGGATCCCGGGCTCTGACAGATGCACTGCTTGTCAAGCCATGCTGTGGCAGCCTCCCATATAAAGTAGAGGAAGATGGGCACGGATGTTAGCCCAGGGCCAATCTTCCTCACCAAAAAAAAAAAAAAGGGAGGATTGGCGATAGATGTTAGCTAAGGGCTAATCTTCTTCACAAAAAAAAAATTAAGAAAAAAAGGATTTGAGGGGCCACACACATGGCATAGTGGTTAAGTTTGGCGCACTCTGCTTTGGTGGCCTGGAGTTTATGGGTTCGGATCCTGGGTGTGGACCTACATCACTTGTCAGCCATGCAGTGGCGGCAACCCACATACAAAATAGAGGAAGATTGGCACAGATGTTAGCTCAGGGTGACTCTTCCTCAACCAAAAAAAAAAAAGATTTGAGCTTTGTAGTTAGACAATTCTGCTGTAGAATTTGAGCAATTTATTTAATTTCTTTCCACCTCCATTTCCTCATCTGCAAAATGGTGATAATAACAGAGATGCCATGAAGATTTAAATAGACAATTGTTAAATCCTCAGAATAATGCCTGGTTCTAGTAACGGCTCAGATATGTTTTGAGCCCTTATTATTAAATTTATATCTGAATTAAATGAAGTGGTACATAATAATTAGCTATTATTAAATGAGATGGTGCTATTATTTTTAGATAGTAGAAGGTAAAAGACTTTCTTAACTTAAACCAAGGGAATTGTTCCAATGTTTAAACCTGAGTTCAGTAAAGGGATTTCAAAATCCAGAACTGAGTTATGGCTTTGGGGTCTGCCTAACCTAAGGATGCTTCTCTCTTCTTTCCTTGGGATAGGTTTATCAGAGGCTAGAAGAGAATATTCTGGGGGGAGGGAAAGGAGAATATCAAGGACCTACTTTCTCTGGTCCTTTGTAATCCACTAGGTCTGTTCATGTTACTCTCCTTTTCTTCTCCTTGTATACTTTAAAGCTGCCCTGAGTAACATGACCTGGAAAGAGAGCACAATAGCAAGGAAAGAGGAGTGACATGGTGGCTCAGTGATAATGTCTGCAAGTCATCTAAAACCGAGCAGATGCAGGGAGATCAGCCACTATTTGAAGGATTTATGGGTATGCAAACTCTGAAGATTGCTAAACAGAAAAATGAAATACTAGGTTTTTTAGTGAAGATGGGTAGAAGGTGGCCCTATTAATTGTAAATTGGCGAGATAAACCAGGATGCCTAGGTAACCACTACATAACAGATTATGAATCGATCCAGTAATAACCATCCAAAAGAGTTTAAAGTTCAGTAAGACAAAATCCTGATGGCTTAAAAAGGACAAAGCCTACTGTACTAATTAATTAACTTTTATGATGGTGTCAGGCCATTAGCAATAATGAGGAAACATTGGATCTCATGTATTTGGACTCTGGTAAGATGTGATTCTTTTTTCTTGTCAATACATTAGGACCATATGGTCTAGAACCCGGCACTGTAAATTAGAGAGAAAATTGACTGAACATCTTATCCAAATGGTTAACACTGCTGCCGAAATGTGCCAAATAGAGCTACCTAGGATCACTCCAAGGTATTTTTAACATACATATTTGTGACAAGTATGAGCATTTTAAAAAAAACCAGTAAGAGTTTCCACCCATTCTCATACGTCTGAGTCACTGCTCAGAAAGAGTAACAGCCAAACCAAGGTACACCTTCTTGACCCAAAACCGTATGTCTGAAACAAATATATAAGAGGTGACCAATACGCAGACCTTCAGATGGAAAAAATAAAAACTTGGGTGGAGGAGAAAAGAGGAAGAGGCAGAGTGGTAAAAAAATCCAAAAATCATAAAGTGTCCTAATTAGCCATAAAAGAAATACAAAACTTGTGTATTTATATAGATACAAATTGATTCTTTCAATGTTAATTATATCTTGAGTTGATCATAAAATAATAAACATTAAAACAGGACACATGCCAAATCATACAAAATCAAATTATTAACCCGAGGTTGAAAAAAAGGGGCCCAACATTAAGAGGCCAATGAATAGTCTTCTAAATAAAAACATTGTCAAAAAAGAAATTAAAAATACAGTAACAATATTTAGGAAATAACTGATATGAAAACAATATATACAAGATGGGCTGCTGCTAAATCGGAGCTACACTTGGTGAATTTATGACTTTTAAGTGTTTTATCACCAAAATAGGAAAAGAAAAAAGAAGCACTGTGTTTATCATTTAAAAATTACCCCAGGGAGGGGGAGGTGAGGGGGCCACAAGCCCCATAAAATCAATCTGTCTTTCAGTTCAGCCAAGGCTACCTTAGCTGTAAGAGAATATACAAATGTAAATGGGATTCTTTTTTTTTTTATGTGAGAAGATTAGCCCTGAGCTAACATCCGTTGCTAATCCTCCTCTTTTTGCTGAGGAAGATTGGTCCTGGGCTAACATCCGTGCCCATTTTCCTCTACTTTGTATGGGGCGCCGCCACACCACGGCTTGACAAGTGGTGTGGCAGTCTGCACCCAGGATCCGAACCTGCGACCCGGGGCTGCCAAAGCGGAGCGCCCAAACTTAATCACTATACCACCAGGCTCGCCCCTGTAAATGGGATTCTTATGCATCACCAATAACTAGTTTGGGAGGAAAAAAATATTTTTTTTTACTGTATTGGCAATTGCAGCAAAAAGAATAAATTACCAAGGAATAAAGATGTGCAAGATATTTTTTCCTATAGTACATACTTATTTTTAAAAACTATAAAATATTAACATGCAAAAAGAAAAAATTATTTTTTTCTACTCACCAATAATTATCAATAACATTAGCTCCTGATGATTTGGTTTAAAATAATTTTATTGGGGCCGTCCTGGCGGCGTAGCAGTTAAGTCCGCGCTCTCCGCTTCAGCGGCCCAGGGTTCACAGGTTCAGATCCCTGGCGCCGACAGATGCACCACTTGTCAAGCCATGCTGTGGCAGGCACCCCACATATAAAGTAGAGGAAGATGGGCACAGATGTTAGCCCAGGGCCTGTCTTCCTCAGCAAAAGGAGGAGGATTGGCCACAGATGTTAGCTCAGGGCTAGTCTTCCTCACACACAAAAAAGAAAGAATAATTTTATTAAAATGGCAATTGATTAAAATGACAAAGCAGTCAAAACATATTCTCAGAAACTTTAATTTTCACATGATGCCCCATTTAGCCAATTTCTCAATCTTTATACATAGTTAAAATTTTTTGTCTGTTTCAGAATTTTTCATGTTTTTCTTTTTGCTTTTCTTAAGTATTTTCAGCTAATTACACTGCTCTGAGCTATTTGAAATACTGAAATTTGAAAGTAACCTAAATACTCGAAAACAGGGAAAACATAAGTAACTTGTGATACACCCATGTAGCATAAATTTGTGCAATCAATAAATTAAAATATAGTTGCAAAAATGTATCTATTGAAATGAAAGAAAAGATGAAAAGGTGACCACACAATGAACGTAATGTGTTTTCAGGTTTAAAAAATATCTGTGTATGTGTGCGTGCACAGGAAAAGGAATTAGGAAGATAGACATCATTGATGTTTTTTTTCTCTTGTCTGTTTTTTGTCTGATTATTCAGTAATAAGCATAGGTATTAAAAATAAACATTAAAAGACAATGAAGTTTTAGAACAAAATGATCTTGAATTTAGGAGGAATGAAGTTTTGTTATCAACTTTTTTTTTTACTTTCTAATTTAGCTATTGTGTCTCTTTTCCCTCTTTGACAATGTTTTCTTTTTTTTTCCTCTCTTTTCTCTCTTGGTCTTGCTTTCACCCTACCTGGTCAAAAACAAATGATTCTAAACAGCAGTTCACATTTTTATCTCTTTTCAGGACCAAAAAAAATCAACAAAAGCCTAACATCATTGGCTAAAAGGGTATACAAAAGTGGAAGAAAAAAAATGTCTGATAATCAGTATGTGAAAACTAATTATTGGGAATATTAATCCTTGAACAAATTGTTTTAAAAATCAATCTAACATATTTAACATACAACTATAAAATATACATGGTTATATGTGTGTATACATACATATTATAATTTTGCACACATGCATATTTTACATAGCTTATATCATATTGTATATCAAGTTTTGTATAATGATTTTTTTCTGGTATCATTTAAAAATTACCCCGGGGGGGAAGGTGAGGGGGCCACAAGGGGGTCATATGCATTTCATCATGTCATTAAGATTCCTGGTGAGCATAATTTTGATGGCTGCATACTATTCCATCATACAATATGCCATAATTTATATTATTCATTTATTTTTTATTGAGATTAAAACCACATAATATGAAATCTAGACTCTTGATAAATTTTTAAGTGTATAGTACTGTATTCTTAACTATATGCACACTGCTGTACAGCAGATCTCTAGAGTGTTTTCGACTTGCATGACTGAAACTCTATACCTATCGAATGGCAACTCCCCATTTCCCCCTTACCCTCCATCAGCTCCTGGAAACCACCATTATTCTTTCTGCTTAAATGAGTTTGACTACTTTAAATACTTCATATAAGTGGAATCATGCACTATTTGTTCTTTTGTGACGGGCTTATTTCATTTAGCATAATGTCCTCAAGATTCATCCATGTTGTGGCATATGACAGAATTTCCTTCCTTTTAAGGCTGAATAATATTCCATTCTTTGTATATACCGCATTTTCTTTATCCATTGTTCCATCTTGGTTGGACACTTGGTTTGTTTCCATCTCTTGGCTATTGTGAATAATGCTGCAATGAACATGATGGTGCAAAGATCTCTGTGAGATCCTGTTTTCAATTCTTTTGAATAAATACCCAGAAGTGGGATAGCTGGATCGTATGGTAGTTTTATTTTTAATTTTTTGAGGAACTTCCATACTGTTTTACATAGCAACAGCACCACGAGTGTACAAGGGTTCCAGTTTCTCCACATCCTTGCCAACACTTGTTATTTTGATAATGGCTATCCTAACAAGTGTGAAGAAGTAATTCATTGTAGTTTTGATTGCATTTCCTTGATGATTGGTGATGTTGAGCATCTTTTTATATACCTACTGGCCATTTGTGTGTCTTCTTTAGAGAAATGTATATTTAAATCCTTTGCCCATTTTTAAATTGAAGTATTTCATTTTTTTGATATTGAGTTGTAGGAGTTTCTTATGTATTTTGGATATTAACCCCTTTTCATATATATGGTTTGCAAATATTTTCTCTCATTCCATAGGTTGCTTTTTCACTCCTTTGTTTGCTGCACAGCTTTTTAGTTTGATGTAGTCCCACTTGTCTGTTTTTGCTTTTGCTGCCTGTGCTTTCAGTGCCATATCCAAGAAATCATTGCTAAGACCAATGTTATGAAGCTTTCCCCTAACTTTTCTTCCAGGAATTTTGTCATTTCAGGTCTTATGCTTAAGTTTTTAATCCATTTTGAGTTGATTTTTATGTTGGCAGAAGATGAAGGTCCAATTTCATTCTTTTGCACATGGATATCCAGTTTTCCCACCATTATTTGTTGAAGAGACTTTCCCCATTGTATATCATCTTGGTGCTGCTGTCAAAGATCATTTCAATGTATACATGTGGGTGAAGCCAGGTACCTGAGGATTACCGTAAATATTCAATAAGAATATGTTACCATTCTACCTTGTTCCCAACACAGACACAGATGATAAGAAGTTAATCTTGTTGATTTGCTGGGGTTTTTTTTAAGCTTCAGTGCATGGTTGTGTATCCTAGTTGTTAGTTTTTAGTTCTCTATGTGAGCCACTGCCACAGTATGACAACTGACAGACAGGTGGTGTGGTTCCACAACCAGGAAATGAACCTGAACTGTGGCAGTGAGAGCTTTGCACCTTAACCACTAGACCACTAGGGCTGGCTCTAATTTGCTGTTTTCTTGTTTAACCTGAGGGATGACTCAAGAGGGCCACAAGGAATTATGAGCTTGTTTTGCAGAAGATAAAGAATGCCTTTAAGGATGTTATGATCACCAGATAACCAGCCCCCAGCTGCCATTGATGCCCAGAAGTCTGGTTGCTTAAGGGCTTACCTGGAGTGAAAGAAACACGGATTTCCCCTTTGTTTCTCTGAAACTCCTCCTCCCAAGCCCCTTAGCTCTATAAAAACCCCTGCTTTCTTCTTCTGTTAAGGCAGATTTGAGAGAACCTATCCTCCCACCTTCTTGTTTTGTCCAATTCAAATAAAACTTTCTCCAACACCAAGCACCAATGTCTCATTGATTGGCTTAATGCACATCAGGCACAATTTGAGATTAAGAGGTTCAGTATCATGGGCTTATTTTTGGTTTTTCTGTTCTGTTCAGTTGGTCTATATGTCTGTCTTTATGCCAGTACCATATACTGTTTTGATTACTGTAGCTTTTTGAAGTCAGGAAGTGTGAGGCCTCCAGCTTTATTATTCTTTCTCAAGATGTTTTGGCTACTCAGGGTCCTTTATGATTCCAAATGAATTTTAAGATAATTTTTTCTATTTCTGCAAAAAATGCCAATTTTTTTTGACTAATAACTTGAATTTATTGACTCTGAAAGGAAGGACTAATTAGGGCTCCCTAAATGACACAAACAAAACGTAATTACAGCCCAAGCTGTTTTGTGTAAAGTTTTCTCACCTCAATAAACCTGTGGCAAACATTTTTTAAAGTATTTTTTTATTGACCTATAATTGACAAATAAAATTGTAAGTATTGAAAGTGTACAACATGATGATTTCATACAGCCATTGGTATTTTGATAGGGATTGCACCAAATCTGTAGCTCACTTTGGGTATTAAGGACATTTTAACAATGTTCATTTTTCCAATCCATGAACACAGGATGTCTTTTGATTTATTTGTGTCTAATTTCTTTCAGTAGTGTGCCATAATTTATTTAATCATTCTATTTTCAGTAGATTTCTAGTTTTTCCCAGTTGTCCTCTATGATAATTAACATTTTGAGTAACATCTTTGTACATGAATCTTTACTTTCATTTCTGATTACTTCCTTACGGTAGATTCTAAGAATAGAATTACTGTGTCAAAGGCTATAACTATATTTAAGATTTTATTCATGATGCTATATTGCTTCTCCAAAAATCTGTTTCAAACTACATTTCTATAAGCTAATGTGCATGCCTATCTGCACTGAACTCTCACCAGCATGAATAAGAAACCTTTATTGTTTAAGCCATGGAGATCTGGAGGACTATACGTTAGCCACAGTAAAATCCAGTCTATCCCGAATGATAGTTATGACTTTACAAGTTTTCAGATTATAGTGTCAACACAAAATAACCAATAACCATTCTATAGATGAGAGAAATAAGGTGCGTTTTCTTGAGCCAGAGTGAGGACTATAACCCAGGAAGGCCTTAGAAAGCATTCTAGAGAAGCATGGTTCTTAGTACAGTTTTATATCTTTTTAGAACAAAGAACATACATTAAACACATCCAGGATACATTTTCATCAAAATTTCAAAAGGCATTCAGTTACAAATTAGCAGGTCAACATGACCATGATGTCAGGAAAGGGACTAATCCAGCGTTACCAATAGAGTGTCTGTTACCACTATGGCGTAGGAGGGGAAGTATGCATTCTTAAGAGAGTGCATTCTTTACTTTAATGGTTGAGCAGAAGTACAATGTATGTTTGATAGGCCATAAATCGGGCTTTTCAGTTCAAGCCAAATCAGTTTTGAACCCAAATAGTTACCCCATATACCTTAATACATGAGAATCTCTTGTCAATAACACCAAACTGATTAAGGTTTGGGAAGCTTTTATATGGCTTTTGAAACTTCATGGCATAAGCTAAAAGCTAAATGTGAATTAGCAGCTTTGTATTGGGGATCTAGCAGAAATTTTATAATGATTTAAAATGTCTTGTGGAACCTCTGAAATGGAAACTGAATTAAAAGAACTTTTGGGAAGCAGATGAAATGAAATTGAGGTTATGTCAAATAATATGAGTGTTAAATTCTGCCAAGTAAATGGTAGGGAGAATTTACATGGGAAATGTTCCTTTGAATCTCATTTGGAATTCTTGAGCCTGAAGTAAAGATAATTCTGACCATTATGGGACAGGTAATATAACTTAGTTGTTAATAATAAGCCCTTTACCAAAATTCTCAAATCCCAAAGGCTCTAAAAACCAAAAGTTCTTTTTGACATTTGCCACAGACTAATTTGGTAACAAATTCAGACCAGCTGAAACCAAACTACTTATAGTCCTCATTTGTTCCACTTTGTGTGAATTCATAAGTTTAAATCAGATATACTCATTTCTTTGCTTATGGGGAGGTTCCCAGACTCTGTTGGAAATATTATATAAATTTTGGTATATGCTCTTATTTACTTTTCTAAAATCTGAAAAATCCTGAATTTCAAAATATGTCAAATCTCATGGGTTTCTAATAAGGAGTTATGGACTTGTAATAGTTAAGATTTTTTATAATGTGTATTCTGTGCCAGACTATTCTAAGGGCTTTATTTTAACTGAATTCATCTCAGAAAACTTATGAGAAAGATACAATGGTCATTTCCATTTACAGATGAGGAAACTGACACACAGACAAGTGAAATAATTTGCAAAGCTAAGAAGGGGCAGAGCCTAGATTCATATGATGGCTCCAGTCAGACAGCTGGACTAGCTCAGCTGGCTTTTGAATCAAAGCTCAAGGCTTACTTAGCTGGTAGTAAAATCAGGCTAGTTTAATGACCACTCACACTCCGTTATCTCATTGTAAAATGAGAATAATATTACTAACGAACTCATCAGATTATTACCTAGATTAAATAAAACATGTAAATCACTTAACACAGTGGCACATAGTACCTACTTAATACACGTTTGCTATTGTTTATACTGTTGGTCAGATTAAGTCAACCTGAACTATCAATCACAATGGGGACCTTGAAATATTTAGAAATAACTTAGATTTTGCATCAATAAAAAAAATATATATCTGTTTGGACTATCTAGCACCATGTTTATACCGTTAAAAAATATATAATATATCCAAAGGAAACCGGTTTTTTTTCCTGTGCTATGGTTTGACCTATAAAACACAGTGTCTGACACAGAGTAGGTAATCAATAAATATTCCTTGAATGAACATGTTGTAAAGTGATAAAGAGGCAACAACATGCTTCAGATTGTGAAATGTTGAGTCCACACAAGATACACATCACTGAAAGCCTTTGTTGACAATGGTAGATAACCAAAATGTTAATGTGCTCATCGACTTCCTGAAAACAAACAGTAAAGTCCACAGTCTATACTTCGTTAGAGTTGTGCTGAAGAAGAGCCTACCATACTTATCTGGCAAGATGGCCAACAAAGAGTAAAAGAACAGAGCTTCCCTTCCCCTTTCAAGACCCTCAGGCCACAAACTGGCTAACATAGGGGAAGGAGGGCACTTGGGGGAGCAGAAGTGAGTCAAACTAAGCTGAATTTTATTTTTGTATTTTTTTGTGAGGAAGACTAGCCCTGAGCTAACATCTGTTGTCAGTCCACCTCCTTTTTCACTGAGGAAGACTGGCCCGGGGCTAACATCCCTGCCCATCTTCCTCTACTTTATATGGGACGCCACCACAGCATGGCTTGATAAGTTGTGCATCGGTCCGTACCTGGGATCTGAACCTGCGAACCCTGGGCCACCAAAGCAGAGCACACAAACTTAATAGCTACGCCATGGGGCTGGCCCTAGGCTGAATTTTAAATAACTGAATATGATTCAAAAGTTTGGGGATCTGACTGGGATGTCATTAAGAGATGAGTCAGAGGGATTTGATAAGAGTTGAAGTCATTTAGAAAAATATAAGCTTTATGTTTATACTGTACTGAGTGGAGACTGCTGATTAAACTAGTTATGTATATTTTTCTGGCAAAATAATTTTGAAAAACTTTTAGAGCCCTTAAAGATTTTAAGAACCCATCAAATACTTCAGAAGCAAATATTTAAAATATATGTGAGTCACTTGATATTAACATTAGTAAGAAATAATGTACCAAAATCTTACATTATTTGTTTCACTTAATTTTATCATGCTAGAACTATCACTTGTGAATTGTAATTAATGACATAATAAAAACAGTAAAACACTTGAAGTATGCCCCTCCTTCAGTTTGTGCCTGAAAAAAACTCCTACTCATATTTTAAGACCAGTACAGATCAACCAAATGAAAAGGCAACTTATGAAATGGGTAAAAATATTTGCCAAACATATATCTGATAAAGGATTAATATCCAAAATACGTAAGGAACTCATACCACTCAATAGTGAAAAATAAATAATCTGGTTAAAAAATGGACAAAGGACCTGAATAGACATTTTCCTAAAGATGACACACAAATTGCCAACTGATACAAGAAAGTGTGCTTAACATCACTAATCATCAGGGAAATGCAAAGCAAAACCACAATGAGGTATCATCTCTTACCTGTTAGAATGGCCATTATGAAAAAGACGAGATAACAAGAAATGGTGAGGACGTGGAGAAAAGTGGATTCTGCGCATTGTTGGTGGGAATGTAAACTGGTACAGTCACTATGGAAGATAGTATGGAGATTCCTCAAACAACTAAAAATAGAACTACCATATGATCCAGCAATCTTACTTCTGGGTACATATCCAAAAAAAATGAAATCACTATCTTGACCAGATGGAAGAGATACCTGCACCCCCATTTTCAGTACAGCATTATATACAATAGCCAAGACATGGAAACAACCCAAGTGTCTATTGATAGATGCATGGATAAAGAAAATTTAGTGTGTATGCATATACAGTGGAATAATATTCAGCCATAAAAAGAAGGAAATCCTGCCATTTCTGACAACAGGGATAAACCTGGAGGGCATTATACTAAGTGAAATAAGTCAGACAGAGAAAGACAAACACTGCATGATCTGATTTATATATGGAATCTAAAAAAAACTGAGTTCATAGAAACAGAAGCAGATTGGTGGAGGGGAGTGGAGGGAGAAATGAGTGAAGGTGTTCAAAGGGTACAAACTTCCAGTTATGAGATGAATAAATTCTGGGGATCTAATGTACAGCATGGTGATATAGTTAATAGTACTGCATTGTATACTTGAAAGTTGCTGAGCTTACATCTTAAAAGTTCTCATCACGGAGCCGGCCTGGAGGCGTAGTGGTTAAGTTTGCATGCTCTGCTTTGGTGGCCCAGGGTTCGCTGGTTCGAATCCCAGGCAGGGACCTACACACCACTCATAAAGGATGTGTTAACTAACCTCATTTCACAATATACATATGTATATCAAATCATCATGTTGTACACATTCACTTACACAATGTTATATGTCAATAAAGCTGGAAAAAACATATTTTGAAACTAGATAGAGGTGATGGTTGCATAACATTGTGAATGTCCGGGGGCTGGCCCCGTGTTGTAGTGGTTAAGTTTGGCATGCTCCACTTCAGCAGCCCAGGTTTGGTTCTCGGCGGAGACCTACACCACTCATCAGCCAAGCTGTGGTATCGACCCACAAACACAATAGAGGAAGATTGTCACAGACGTTAACTCAGGGCAAATCTTCCTCAACAACAACAAAAATAAAAGAATAATAATAAAAATTTAAAAACCTCTAGCTGAAAAAAAAAAAAAACCTTGTGAATGTAGTAAATGCTGCTGAACTGTTCCATTTTAAATGGTTAATTTTATGTTATGTCAATTTCATGTCAATAAAAAAAGAAAGAAAAAGACCAGTACAAATGTCACCTTTAGTAAAATTATAAATAATATGCCTCCACATGATATTGTATTATACTTATTTATTTACGTTTCTTTTTCCATAACTAGATATACGTTCTTTAAGGGTAGGAATTATATTTTATTTGTTTTCGTCTCCTTTACCTTTACCTTTTGTCTCCTTCTCCTTTACCTAGCACAATGCCTGACACATAGTAGGCAATTAATGATTTAGTTAATTAATGAATTAAACAAGTCACACATATTTCTGATCATTAAAAAGTTGAAGTTAAGTTTTGGATAACTAGCACACTTTGAAAAAGTTGTTGATGTTTGTGAGCAAAAAGTGCTGAATGTGCTAGGTTATTAAGACTTTTTTTCATCAGGTTACAGGAGATTGACCTAACAGAGCTGATAATTGATTTTGTTACTCACCAAATTGCTGACTTTAACATAGCTGTTAAAATTATGAAAACCATCTAAAATGTGTTGAGTTTTTAAAGATCACTCTGTTTACTTCAGACTGACGAATTCATTTCTGTGAAGTCAATGAATAGTTTTAAGGGATCTTCATTTCCCAGTAATGTGATAGTGAGCTAGATGGTGGAATATGACCTCAGGCTTGCAATTCTACACGAGTCTTTAACTTCTTCAAGTAACTCATTAACTATTTGTATTGTAAATATAAAGTGCATGATGATACTGAAATAACTAAATAGGCTAATGGCTTTTATGCTGTTAAGGTACTCTACTGCTTGTAAGTAGTCTGTCATTCACTGAGATAGTCCTTCAAATTTTTCCTTTGTGTGTAACTATTTCAACTCCCAATGTGGCACTTAGGGTTGTAAAGCCTTTATTTGAACATTTTGCGATTCATTTCTCATAACAATGGAAATTTCAACCTGGTACACACCCAAATATGTGCATGGAGGGGCCAGCCCTGTGGCGCAGCAGTTTAGGTGGTGCTTTGGCAGCCCAGGGTTCGCAGGTTCGGATCCCAGGCGCCTGCAGACGCACTGCTTGTCAGCCATGCAGTGGCGGCGTCCCATATAAAGTAGAGGAGGATGGGCACGGATGTTAGCCCAGGGCCAGTCTTCCTCAGCAAAAAGAGGAGGATTGGCAACAGATGTTAGCTCAGGGCTGGTCTTCCTCACACACACACAAAAAATATGTGCATGGAAATAGTCTTCAAAGAAATAAACAGTGATGCAGTGATGAATCAAAAAAATATTCTATTAAAAAAGCAAATTTAATATTGCTTTGTTCAGATTCTTATATGTGGTGGTATACCTTTTAGATTCTAACTAAAGTGATATTGATATTAATATGGCTATTATCTCAGTTTTACAAGCCTGGCTACAGATATCTTCATATCTGTTGACTTGGGTAAAGTGTCTAATGTAAACATAAAATTTCCTCAAATAAAGATGAAATATTTTCAGAAGTAGTACTAAGTGAAAACCCAGCTTGGTAACAATCTAGATACTTATGTCTGTCTTGTTCATTTTTGGTTTCCTGGCAAAAAAAAAAACTATTTAACAATTTAAGAGTGGTTAAACTCAACTGCGATTAAAGAATTTTCTTTCCTTTTGATACATTGCTATGTTTTCCACACAAATATGAGTATCTTGATCAAGGGAAGTAGTAGATCCACTATGAACCGGCTCAAATCAGACCTTTCCAGGATTGTTATTAATTTATAATGTCATTAAAATAAAGAAAAGAATAATATTCTTTTAATGAATGTGCAGATAAATATAACCAGAAAATCTAGGCTGATTATATCTCTGCCTCCGAGAGCTAAAGTAATGTATTCGTTACTAATATACAAAGGATAGTCCAACATAATGGACAATTATTTTCAGTTGCAGTTTTATGAATGGTGTATAATGCCACATCTGAAATTCTGCTGCCAGTTCTGGGGAAAAGGAAAAGAAGAGTCCAGAGAAGGTTGAGCAGGTTAGTGAAGCATTTCGAAACGCTGTTGCTTGTGGAAAGGTTAAGGTCACTGTGGTTCTTTAGCATAGAGAATAGAATAGACAGCTGTCTTCAGATATTCGAAGGAAATTTTGTACAGAACAAATTAGATCTTATTTTTGTATTGCTTCCAGGCACAAATAAGATAAATGAAATGGGACAGGGAGACTTTGTGAGTGAATTATGTCCCTTTACATTCCTAAAAGTACTCAAAATTAACATTAGCAAGGTAGAGAGTTTGTTTTTTTTCTTTTTAAATATATTCCAAAATAAATATGAAAGAGCTTTACCAAAAAAATGAGAGGAAAGGAAGGAAGGAAGGAGTAGGAAGGAAAGACTGGAAAAAAACATAGGGATGATCTATCAAAAATTACTTTAAATTACATATATCCTAGTTACACTGAGGTGCCAGAGTGCTGAGACATAACTAGTTGTTAATAGGGAAAATGTCAAGAGGAAGGAAAACAGAAGTAAGGGCTTAAAAATACTTTAAATTGCTTCCTTGTTTTTGATTTTTTTTTAATTTCCATTTCTACACACAATTGATATTACTAGAGCCCTGCTGCTCTCTTTGATTAAATGAGAAAAGATTAATTGCTACTTTCCACCTCACTGGGTACTTCCTGTAATATCCTGTTTTCTGTTAACTACTTAATCAATAATTTAATTAAAAATCAGTAGAATGATAAGTAGGTAGAATGAGGTCTCGTGAGGTCTTGGATTTACTTTGAAATATTTCAGCAATAAAAATAAAGAAAAGGAAGGTAGACAAAGCCAGTATGGCAAACCACTAATAATTTTTTAATCTGGTGTTGCATGTGTTAGGGTTCAATATATTAGTCTCTCCACTTCTGTGAATGTTTGAAATTTTTCATAATAAGATCAAAATCAGTAGTTACACTGAAGGAAGTCAAGCTCTTATCTTTAAAGAATAAAGTTTCATAGTCTACTGACAAGAGATTTTCACATATTGGGGTATATGGGGGTTTCTATTCTGATTCAAAACTGATTCAGCTTGAACTGAAAAAAAAAAAAAAGCCTGATTTAAGACCAATCAAACATATATTGTACATCTGTTTTAACCATTAAAATAAGAATGCATACTTTCCCCTCTACAAAGCCCTACTGATAACACCCTATGGGTAAGGACCATATTAGTACTCCTAAAATAAGTTCCCTTTCCCAACAGAAGGGTCATGTTGACCTGCTAATTTGAAACTAAATACCTCTTTGAAACTTTGATGAAAATGTATCCTGGGTGTGTTTAATGTACATTCTGTCTTCTAAAAAAATATAAGACTGTACTGAAAACAACATTTCTCTGGAACGCTTTCTTCCTTTGCGAAGACTGCCTTCCTGGATTATGATCCTCTCTTTGGCTCAAGCAAAAGTCACCTTATTTCTCTTATCCATAGATTGGTTATCGATTATTTTGTGTTGACACTATCAATGAAGATTTTTTTTGTTACATCTTGATTTATCCAGAATAGTATCGAAAATTTCTGGTATTTGAAAATTTTCTATCTAAGAATGAAAAGAAATGTATGCATATGATAAATATGAGATTCAAGACATTTTGAGGGGCCAATCCCATGGCCTAGTAGTTAAGTTCAGTGCAATCCGCTTTGATGACCCAGGTTCGGTTCCCGGGTGCAGACTTACACCACTTGTTGGTGCCCATGCTGTGGTAGCAACCCACATACAAAATAGAGGAAGATTGGCATGGATGTTAGCTCAGGGTGAATCTTCCTCAGCAAAAAAACAAAAAGAGAAAAGACACTTTGAAGTTCAGCATAATTAAAAGTAACACCAACTTGCACTTCTTGTCACAAGTGAAAAATCCAACTGCTCCTTGATTCCAAGATTCTTCATGAGCTCTTTCTAACCTCCCACCTCACTCCTTTCCTTGCTCTTATACCTCAGTCTTGGATTTAACCTTAAACACCTTGCCCTTTACTCTATTGCTCTCATTGATTTACTTGAATGGAAAATAAGCTATGTAAGATTCAGGAGAAAAAGACTCTTGGATCAAAAAGAATCTTAGAAAAACTGAGACATACAACATGAGTGGTGGTAACAGAGAAGAAAAAAGAACATGTTTGAGCCCTCTACTATGGACCAAGGCAGTATTATGGATATTTTACGCGTAGCAGAGTAAGACATCTTTTGATATTGTTTGCAAGAGAAGCTTATTATTTCTTGAAGAGTCACTAGAGTGGCCCTATCTTTATACAAATGTCAGGCAGGTAGAAGTCTTTAATGAGAGTGTAATTGAAACCAGTAAACAGTTAGCCATTGATGATTAGGTAGCTAGTAACTAAAGTTTTTTTTGAAATTACTAATTATAGCTTTTAGTTGTTCACCAACCCATTGTTCACTGTGCTGCTTAGGCAATATACTATCCGACTCCCACCAGGTTCCTATAGATAACATCTCCCTGGCACCTGGGTCACCATGGTAATGGGTGTTTGAGCTGTTTTTCAGGAATTAGGACCTCTTTTCCAGTTCAGACTGGTTGAGACCACCAACCCATTAACTGGGCCTGAGCAGGTGCCCAATAAGTGATCTTTTGACATCAAGAGGCTAAAAAATCCACCCTCAGATCATGCTAATGCCATCATTTTGTAAACATGTGTCCTATGATAAGGAATGCAGTTTGACTACGCTTGCGCAGATCATCAATTGCCTCACCTCTCCTCACCTCCAATCACCTATCTCCACACTTCAGACCACCTTGCCCCCCTACTCCATAAATATCCCTGAGTCCCCATTTTCCAGGAGGCAGATTTAAAACTGGTTCTCCACTTCCTCATTGGCTGCCTTGTGATTAAAACCCTCTCTCTGCTGCAATCTTGTTGTCTCCAAGGTTGGTTTTCTGGGTGATGGGCAAAAATGAACTGGGTTCAGTAACATAATGTTCTGTAACGAGGGTGCAGCAAATACCTTTCATCACTCCATCAAGCCTGTCACACTCTGTGATTCCTGGACTGTAAAGCTGGTTACTGGGGCAGAGTAAATAAATCTGCATAAGGAGCCCAGGGCCTTCCGGTAGAGAATAAATTCTAAATATCCTCTCTGGGGATATCCTACCCCCTACTCTCTGAGACATGAAATTAGAGAATTTTGCTGGGTTGGAGAAGGCTTCATTCACCCAAGATCCAGTGGTAGGGACAGGCAGCATTGTTACCGAACCAGGTTTGTTTCACTCATCATACAAAAAGCCAATCACCAAGATGACGAGTTTGCAGCAGAGAAAGGGTTTATACACAAGACAGCCAGGTGGGGAGATGGGAGAACAAATCTCAAATCCACCTCCACAAAAAATGGGAATTAGGGATATTTATTGGATAAAGGGGTGGGGTGGTCTGAAGTGTGGGAATAGACGATTGGAGGTGAGAAGTGAGGCAACTGATGATCTGCACAAGTGTAGTCAAACTTCATGGCTCTTCATAGGATGCATATTCACAAAATGGTGGCGTTAACATGATCTAAGAGTGGAGTTTTTGGCTCCCTGAGGTCAGGAGTTCACCCATCAGACACCTGCACAGGCCCACTTGGTGGGCTGGTGGTCTCAACTGGCCTGAACAGACGGGGGTAATTGTTAGTTCCTGAAAAACAACTCAGGCACCCATTACTATGGTGACCCAAGCGTCAGGGAGATGTTATCTTTGAGGAACATAGTGGGAGTCGGATAATATATTGCCTATCTACATGACTTTTAAAAATAAGTGACACAGCTAACAAGGGGGCAGGTGAACGATTAAAGGCTACAGCTAATAACCCCCTAGACGGGGCTGCCCGGTGGCGCAGCAGTTTAGTTCGCGCTTGGCAGCCCGGGGTTCCCAGGTTCGGATCCCGGGCGCCCGCCGATGCACTGCCTGTCATCCACGCCGTGGTGGCATCCCATATAAAGTAGAGGAAGATGGGCACGGATGTTAGCCCAAGGCCAGTCTTCCTCAGCAAAAAGGGAAGGATTGGCAACAGATGTTAGCTCAGGGCTGGTCTTCCTCACAAAAAAAATAAATAAATAACTGCCTAGAAAACTTTAGTTACTAGCTACCTGATCATTAATGGCTAACTGTCCACCAGTTTCAGCATGTCTTCTAAAATAAAACTAATGTGGAGAAAGGGGTTATCTGGACTGACAGCTCTAACGCATGACAGAATACATACAGAAACAATGCAGAAGCATAGTAATAAATATATTTACACTCTTTTTCAACATAAAGAATTTATTGACACTTATATCCTTCCCCTGAACAAGACAAAATTTTTACCTCGTCTGGAAATTTAGCTCCAAACTATTTTTTTTTTTACATCCTACCTCTACTTTCTTAGGAAAATTACCTATGTATAAAATAGTGTTGCTTGTATTTTAAAATTAAAGGAAAATAATTTGGAGTCAGTTGTGAACAAAGCAAGAGGTATTCAAATCCCAAAACTATCTGCTACATGGCCCCAGACGTCCTCATCCTAAACCCTGACCTAGTTCCCACCTGGCTTCCTTATCAGAATAGGTCTCACCTTTGATTTTCCACCTCAAGTCCTATTTTCCCCTTGAAATCTTACCAAGCATCTCACTTCACTGAAACGTTTTTTGGCCTCGGAATTCTCATCATATTTACCTATCATATTCATTTCATGCTCTTCACTATTGTTACATTTTAAGTATATAAAACTAAAATGGAACTTATTTGAGAGCAGTGACTGCTTTCTAGCTCTCGCTGGACCCTTCAAGGAGTTTAATGTGGTTTTTTTATGCATAGGCTAAACATTAAACCAAAACTCTAATTTGGTCAGAACACATGAGTTCTTCTCTTACCTCTCTTTGGTTCTTCTCAGCTTAGTAACCATCACAGACAACTGAATGTGAATCTTAGGGCAGTTATTGGTCTACCTAGCAACGAGGAGGGTTCCCAAGGATACAAACCCTGAAGTCATATCCTTTTCATATGGTAATGAGTGAAACTAAGGAGGTAGTCCTAAAGTAGAACGTTTCCATAATAAACTGAAATCCTATGTCAATATTAGAACTCCTGTATAGTTAACTGTGGCTTTATGGTCTCAGGAAGGGCCATTATTATTACCCTCTCTATAATCAAACATTTTTAGTCACATGGAGCAAACATATCTAACTTTTTATAAATGAAATAATGAGGACATATAGAGGAGTACCAAGAACAATATAACAACCATGTATACATAAGCCAGATTTAACAAACATTAACATTCAGTCATTTTTTCCTAAGAAATAAACATAAAGTTGAAGCCTTCTTACCTTATTTTTCTCTTTCCCCAGAAAGAACAGCTATCATAAAGTTTATATGTATATTCTTCCCATCCATGTTTTAATATTTTTTACCACACGTGTATATATCCATTAACACTATGTACTATTATTCTGCATGTTTACAAATGTTATATCATACAAAATATCCTGCAAACTGCTTTTTCATTAAAAATTATTTATCTGAGGTTTATGCATGCAGATATATGTAATGGATTTCTTTTAATTGCTGCATAGGATTCCACAGAGTGAATAATCTATAATTTGCTTCTTTATTCTTTTATTGAAAACCATTTAGATTATGTCCAATTTTTTGGAAATTACACCAAAAAAGCTGCAGTATCTTTGTACATGACGTGACACATGTGAGACTCTCTTTAGTGTAAACATTTGAACATGAAATAATGTTAATATGATAAATTGTTACAGATTTTCTGGTGTTGGACCATGCTTATACTCATGTAAAAACCTTATTTCGTCATGACTTTTTTTTCAATTACTGGCTTGAAACAAATTTTATTTATGATCTTTGGCTCTGCATTCATAAGTGAGTTTTGTCTATGATATTATTTTCTTGTAATGTCCATACTTAATTTTGGTACCGAGGTTATACAGCTTCATAAAATGAGTTGGAGAGCTTTCTCTTTATTACTATTTTTTAAATAGTTTGTTTACAACAGAATTTATTTCACACTTCAAAAACATTGTAGTATTCTTTGCTTTGTTGATATTTTTAGATTTTTTTGAATGCTTTTTTCAATTAATATTAGAAAGTTAATTTTTCCAGAGCATTATCCATTTCATCAATATTTTTATATTTATTGATATGTTTTTATATTTTCCTTATAATTTTAACAATCTAAATTGTATGTACAGGGGCCGGCCCAGTGGCGCAGCGGTTTAGTCCACGCTTGGCAGCCCGGTGTTCGCGAGTTCGGATCCGGGGCGCCCGCCGACGCACCACTTGTCAGCCATGCCGTGGCGGCGCCCCATATAAAGTGGAGGAAGATGGGCATGGATGTTAGCCCAGGGCCAGTCTTCCTCAGCAAAAAGAGGAGGATGGGCAACGGATGTTAGCTCAGGGCTGGTCTTCCTCAGCAAAAAGAGGAGGATGGGCAATGGATGTTAGCTCAGGGCTGGTCTTCCTCGCAAAAAAAGATAAATAAATAAAAATAAATAAATAAATAAATTGTATCTACATTTACATTCTCTTTTCATCCAAATATTATTTATTTATGGCTTTTCTTTATCATTCATTTTTGCTAACAGCATAACTATTTTATTTTCTTCAAAGAACCAGCTTCTCAATTTGTTTATTGTCTCTTTTTTTCTTCTCTTTCATTATTTTCTACTCTTTTTATTATTTCTTTCTATTTTCTTTGGCATTGCTCTATTCTTTTTGTAAATATTCCATGTGTGCTTAAAAAATATACATATTCTCTGATTATTATGTGTCAGTATATAAAAAATGAATGAAACTTGTTCAATTGTATTACTCAAATGTTCTATATCCTTTTGAATTGTTAATCTATTTGATTCATATTCTACTATAAAGAAGAGATTTCCCTCTCTACCTGTGGAATAAGAAGAAAGATATTTGGTCTTTGTCTCAGGTTCCTGGCACAGAGCTCCTAAAACCCTTGAAATTTCCTCAGTGATAAGGGTGCTAGCAACGTTTTTTGTTCTAATAAGGTGACTCTTTGCAGGCCCCTAGATAGTTTCATGATGGGGGCTGATCACCAGAAAGATCAAACCTTGACTAGAGGCTTGGAACTTTCAGGCCCAGCCCCCACCAACCTGTGGGGGAGGGAGAGGAGCTGAAGACTGAATTAATCACCAGTAGCCACCATCATGCCTACATAATGAAACTTCCATAAAAACTCCTAAACGACGAGGTTCAGGGAATTCTGGAGTTGGAGAATACATTCATATACTGGGGGGGATGGCGCACCCCAGCTCCACAGGGATAGAAGCTCCTGGGCTCAGGACACTTCCAGACTTTCCCCTATGTACTTCTTCATCTGGCTTTTTCATTTGTAGCCTTTATAGTAAACTGTAATGGTAATTATAGCATTTTCTTGAGTTTTGCAAGTTGTTCTAGCAAATTATCGAGCCTGGGGGGAAGGGTTGAGGGAACCTCTAAATTCGTAGCCAAGTCGGACAGAAGTGTGGATAACCTGGGGACCAGATCCTTGTGACTGGCATCTGAAGTGAGGGCAGTCTTGTGGGACTGAGCCCTTAAACCTGTGGAGTGTGACATAAATAATGGGTAGTTAGCGTCCGAATTGAATTGAATCGTAGCACACTGAGTTGAGGTCATAGAGTTGGAGAAGTGGTGTTGGGAAAGACACTGCGTATTTGTTGTCAGGAGGAAAAAGTCTCTCACCATTGTGGATTTTAATTTTATTTTAAAGGTTATAATCTGTGGTGTGCTGGAGCCAGCTTGTGTGGCTCAGAAGAGCCAGATGTTAACTTTTATGAAATATGTGGGCTGGTTGTTAAATACAACTACTCACACACACATACACACACAAAGGGTAGCATGTTTTGTGTACTATTTTGACCTTGCTTTTTTCATTCATGATATATCTTGGAGATCGTTCTATATCAATAGAGGGGGTTTGTGTTTTTTTAACAGCTGCATTAAATTCCTTTTTTATTTTCAAGATGATCTATTTTTTGCGTTCACTACGATGAGTCTAGGTGTAGATTATTTTATTTTATATATTATTTGAACTTTGGTGTACACTTTGATTTTCAAGATTTATGCTGGAATATTTTATTTATTATCTCTTCAGATACTAGGTCCCACCCTACCATTTCTTCTTCTGGAACTCCTACAATTGCTTAGTTATTATGCCATTTAATCACGTAGACATCAAAATTGCGGATGTATCATTTTACATTTAGTAGCAAAACTTATGCACTATATATTTCTTAAGGTAAACTTTTGTAAAAAAAAAAAAAAAAAGACACCCCAACATACAGTGGCTTAAAAAATGTCGTTATTTAGTGCTCTCACATGTCACAATCCTGAGGTGATTGGGCCAAGTTTTCTGGCTGGTTCTACTCCATACAGTCATTAAATAGACCTGTTTCCTCCCATCCTGTGTCTTCATCATTGCCTAGAGCAAGAGCCCTTAACCATTTTTGTGCCACGAACTTCTTTGGCATTCTATTCAAGCACGTGAACTCTCTCTTAGAATAACATTTTTAATGTATAGAATGAAATACATTTGGATTCAAAGGAAACTGATTATACTGGATTACAGCTATCAAAATAGTTTTCTAATATAGTTCTCAGTTCATTAAACAACATAATCTAGCAATGGATCTAATAACATCCATAACTTTGAAGTAGGATTCAGCATGAATGGTATTTAGAGAGACCTGAAAAAATTGTAATGTGATATGAAAATTTTCTTTTCTTTTCTTTTGTGAGGAAGATTAGCCCTGAGCTAACATCAGTTGCCAATCCTCCTCTTTTTGCTGAGGAAGACTGGCCCTGGGCTAATGTCTGTGCCCATCTTCCTCTACTTTATATGGGACGCTGCCACAGCATGGCTTGACAAGCAGTGCATCGATCCGCGCCTGGGATCCAAACCTGCAGACCCCGGGCCGTGGAAGCAGAGTGCACGAACTTAACCACTACACCACCAGGCCGGCCCCTGAAAATATTCTTCTGGGTGGCAAATTCATAGCTATTGGTAATACTACACTGTGATTTGTTGTCTACATTCATAATTGAAGAAAATATTAGTTTCAGCTAGGGGCCAGTGAAGATAAGGATGTAATATTTTCCCATCTAAGTTCATGAACCTAAGAGTAAGAACTCCTGCCCTAGGGTGTCTCTTTGGCTTGAAGCTGAATCCTAGGCCACTCAGTGTTCTCACTTACAGAAAGAGGAAGAGAATGAAGAAGTGCACACTCAGTGTTTTAAAACTCTGCTCTGGAAGTGACATGTATTACTTCTGCTCATAAGGACTTAGTCAATGGCCACATCTAGCAACAACATAAGCTGGGAAATGTAGTCTTTGGCTGAGTGGCCATATATCCAAATATAATTGTATTACATGAATTTTAGTAAGTAACCAGCAGTTTCCTCCACATTCTTATAAGAAAAAATTATTTTTTAATAAATTTCAACTTTTAGAACAGATCAACGAGAGGTGGATTTCCCTGAGCATTTCTTAGATGTGCAAACCTCAAAAGCATTTTGATATATTTTAGTAAGATGAAATATATTTTTAAATTGCAAACCTAAAGCAAATAAGCTAAGCAAGAGTGGAACCAGGGAATTAGCTTACCTCAAAGTTGTGAATTAGGTAAAATTTATTTCAGTCTTTACAACATTCTCATTCCTACCCATTTTTTAAAACATCCTTTCCTCTTCTCTCCCATTTTGTGAATCTGCATCTTTCAGCCTTTATTTCAAACATTTCATTTTGAAAATTTTTAAAAATATAGAAAAGTGGAAAAATATTAAATGAATACCTATATACCCTCCACCTAGATTCAATAATTGTTAACATTTGCTCTATCCCTCTTTATTTTACATTTATATATATTTTTCTAAACAATTTGAATGTAAGTTACAGATATCATGGAACTTCATCCCTAGATACTTCAGCGTGTATCTCCTAAGAATAAGGACATTCCCCACATAGCAATTCATTATTAATCTTAAGAAAATTAACAATAATTCCCTAATACCATCTAATATCCATTCCATATTAAAATTTCCCAATCATTTCAAAAACATTTTCTACAGCTAGTTTTTTTTCTAATATGCATCTTTTAGTTTGGTAATAGACCTTTCCAATTTTAAATGAAACTCCTTTGTATCTAAGTAGTATCTGTGTTTTTCTAGACCTGTTTCTACTTATGGAATAAAATGCCTTGTATCCAATTAGTACAAGGGAAGGAAGGAAGGAAACTTGTTGGTTTTTTTCCATATAATTAAGTAACTCTTTTGTACTTAATATTAAATTAGACCTAATGGTGGTGCTAAAAGGATATAGTCTTAGTGACTTTAGACAGGAAGGAATGGATTACAGAGTATTCTGGGACTGTCTGTGCCCACTTTAGGCCACATTTGACCCCTTTGCTTTCTTTTCAATTTTTCAAGATTTTCAAGATTCCACCAACGTTTATTGATTAGCTAATATGTGCTGGGGACATATAATGAAGATAGACATGGTCTCTGCTGTCATGGGAGATAGATCAGTTAATAGTTTCAGTAAGAAGATAATCATGTTTATTGAGAATCCACTATACAACAAGCCCAGAACTGGTGTTCCCTTAATCCTAGCCCGTAGTCCTTTCATACTTTTCAGCCCTGAGATATCCACATGTCAGACTCGGGTGTCACTATTAATGCACCATCTCCCCTCTCCAGTGCCTTATAGTCTGGTTGCTCCAACTCTCCATTTCTCCTGCAGCACTGGTGTTATGTACTCACTCCTCAATGGTCCCTCAAGCCCCTTGGTCTCAAGACTCCTGGATTATGACTGGGAAGAAGGGAGTAACTGTCCAAATGTTTTAGTCAGCTATTGTTGCAATGATGTGTAGAATAAACCATCCAAAATTCAGTGTCTTAAAACTGCAAGCATTCATTTTTCTCTTATCGATCTGTGGGTTGCTTGCTCCTTGGCTATGCTAGCAAGACTCTTATCTCTGGCCTCTGGGTTCCAAGCTCCAGGTTGCAGGCTGGGTTCTGGTATGCTCCATGTGTGTCCATAGCTGCCACCCAGGTCAAATTGCCAAAGCTCAAGAAGACAAAACAAACTTTATGAGCACATTTAAAGCCTGTGATAACATAATTTCCTGTCATATCTTATTCTATTGGCAAAAGCAAATCACATGGCCAAGCCCCAAGTCAGTGGAGAGGGAAATGAGTCCACTCCAAGTTAGAAGAGGAGTGGAGTGAATATTTGTGGGACATTAATCTATTACACCAAGATTTCCAAGAAGGACACAGAAGAGAGTAGAGTGGATAGGATCCCAGGGTAGGGCACAGAAGAACTTAATCCTGGCCATGACTGGAAATGGAAAAGGAGGAACAGCCCCCCAAAAACAACTATCAGGAAGTAATATGGAGGACCTATGGCAGTGTGCGAGATGATAATAGTGATGAAATGCTACTAGGTATCACAAAAAAATCATAGACACTGATATTGATGAGAGAGGTAAAGAATTAAATAAGAGGAAAAATTACAATTTTATTTTTGATTGTATATGACAAATTATAGCTATTTGTGTGGGCTGCTTGCCTTTCGTGATTCAGTCTTTAGGTACAGTAACTACCGCAGATATTAAATACACCAAATTGTGTTATTTTAGTTATAGTAGAAGAGTTTACTTTCTGAGTGTTTATAGACTTTTATCATGTAATCTGATTTTTTGCTGATTAGAGGGATGCATGCTCTAAACTAGGGTGGAAGCTAAAGGTATAGAAACAAAAGAACATATTTAAAAGCTATTTTGCAGAAATTATGAACAGAAGGTAGTAAATAATTGGATTAGGTTTAAATGAGATGGATGAATCCAAGATATTTCTGTACACAAGCTTATGTGACTTCTTGAATAGTATAATCAACAGAAGCAAGTAAGGTGTGAGGGGTCTGAGAGATAATCTCTGTGATATTGTGATTTATAATAGGAAATATGTATTTGGTCTTTGTCCCATTCCTGGCACAGAGCTCCTGAAACTCTTATAATTTCCTAAGTGATGAGAACGCTAGGAGAGCCTTTTGTTTTAATGAGGTGACTCTGGGGAGGATCCTGAGTGGCTCCTGGATGGGGGCTGGTCACCAGAAAGACCGAACCGTGATTATAAGCTTGGAATTTTCAAACCCACACCCCATTCTCCAGAGATGGGAGAGGAGCTAGAAATGGAGTTAATAATTGATCATGCCTATGTGAGGAAGCTTCCATAAAACCCCGATAGTACGGGGTTTGGAGAGCTTCCAGGTTCGTGAACACATCTATGTACTGGGACGCTGATGTACCCTTAACTCGACAGGGACAGAAGCTCCTGTTCTCGGGACCCTCCCAGACTTTGCCCTACCTATCTCTCCATCTGGCTCTTCATCTGTAGCCTTTATCATACCCTTTAATAAACTGGTAAACAGAAGTGTTTGTCTGAGTTCTGTGAGCCGCTCTAGCAAATTAATCACTGAGGAGGGGGTTGTGGGAATCTCAGATCAGAACCATTGGTCAGAAACACAGGTGACAATCTGGAATTGCAGTTGGCATCTGAAGAGGGGTGGGGGCGGTCTCGTGGGATCCTAAGCTGTGGGATTTGATGCTATCTCCAGCTGGAGAGTGTCAGAATTGAATTGAATTGTGCTAAATTGTAGGACATTCAGCCGGTGTCGGAGAATTGCTTGATGGGAGGAAAAAAATCCCCACATGTTGGAACTGAGTGCAGAATCTTAATCTCCAAAAATGACTGCTGACAATTCTCCATCTTGTGCAGCACGTGCTGCTCCTTTCATTCAGATTGCCCTGTGACTTGTTTTGACCGATGAAATATGGCATAGTTACACTGTGCAGTTGTGGACCTTTCCTTTAAGGGGTCATTGTGAACATTTCAGCCCCAGCTGAGCTCCTAGCTGAATGTAGCCGTATGAGTAACCCAAGTCAACACCATGTTGGCCGAGTTACCATTCAGCTGAGCCTAGCCAACTCACAGAGTCACAAGATGTTATAAATAGTTGTTTGTTTTAAGCCATTAAGTTTTGGGATAGTTTGGTACTCAGTAATAGATAACTCAGAGAGAAATTTGTTCTGGGCATAGAGTTCTGTCACGACAAAATATCTTAAAATATGCAACATTGGCTTTTGGACTGGGTGGTGGGCAGAGAATGGAAGGATGCAAGGAGACTGTGGGGGAAGACTGGAAAAGTAGTGAGGAGCCTGTTGACAAAGATTGGAGAAGTAGCAAAAATAACATTTAGTGGAGACCGGAAAGGCAATGAGGAAATTATTATTGGAGACTAGGAAAGAGGAACCCGAAGTATGCAGTGGCAATTAGCAAGCCTGCCATCTGCAGTAACTTGGAAGAGAAAAAGTACTTAGTGAACCTATAGATCTGTTTACGGAGATTTCCAGGCAGAACGTTGGAAGTGTCGATTGGTTTCTTTTAGCAACAGCATATGATAAGGTATTACAAGAGAAGGATGAGAGTAAAAAAAGGGATTGTTCAGTTTTCAAGTGGAATTTAGAGGATGTATAGAGGGCCTTGGATAGTCTTTCTATCAATAAAAAAATTCTCAAAGCCAGAAATATCCTCAGGGCAAAGTTAAAATCCAGAGTTCTGCCAGTAAAACACTGTCAAGATCAAGTCAAGGGTGCAGCTACAAGATCCTTTGTTAAGACCTCAGAACAACTTATGCAAGTGTCTTGTGGATCCTTAGAGTTACACAGAAGGGCTTCTAAGAATCACGAGGGCATTATCCCATAGCAGCCTAACATGCCCCAAATAAAGAGGGCTGTCTTGGAAAAAATTATCAATATGGCTTTTGAGGCACAGAGTGAACCCCGAAGAGATTAATATAAAGCTTCCAAAGTTGTTAAGAGAATTGCCCTGGCAAAAGTGACATCATCTTATGCTGAAAGACAAAGACAGTTAACTTCGAGAGAAGACTCTAGGCCCCTAATTTCTTTTGTGTGTGTGTGTGTGTGTGAGGAAGACCAGCCCTGAGCTAACATCCCGTCGCCAATCCTCCTCTTTTTGCTGAGGAAGACTGGCCCTGGGCTAACATCCGTGCCCATCTTCCTCTACTTTATATGGGACGCCGCCATGGCATGGCTGACAAGCAGTGCGTCTGTCCACGCCCGGGATCCGAACCTGCGAACCCTGGGCTGCCAAGCACAGACTAAACCGCTGCGCCACCAGGCGGCCCCTGGGCCCCCACTTTCTAATGGAAGAAAGCAGGCTATGAGACTTACTTAGGGAAAAGGAAGGATAACTTAGGTGGAATAAAGATCCCACAGAGGCCAAAACCAAGAATCAATAGAACAATGAATTTGGAAAACTCCCAGAGAACAGAACTGGGATCTGTCTCTGGAGTTTGGGGAAGGGGCCACATGCACCGACCAGATTTCAGACTGCTACGGACCAGTGACTACTAAGTGTCTTTCATTTCAAACTTTTAGAACATCAATTTCTCTTGCAGTTATCCTATCCTTTTCTCACCAGTGTATTCTGGGTATGGTCGGGGGAGGTGGGCAGACGGGGTTTTTAACTCACGGGTCTCCAGATAAAGATGAACTGAATGAACCTAAGGAATCTCCTTCGCCTCTGGACCAAATATGGATGACAAGATCTCGGACTTTGAGCTAGCGGAGTAATGGGATGAGATTTGGGGCAAGAAGGTGAGATAAATGTATTTCGCATGGAGGAAGATAAATTCTAGAGGATAGACTGTGGTAGATTGTTTCTAAAGATAGCTGCCAACAATTCCTCCCATCTCTGCAGGTGCATGTCACTCCACCAATCAAAAGGTAGAATCTAACTCCCCTCCCCCCAGAATTTGGGCTGGATTGTGACTTGCTTTGAGCTATAGAATGTGTTAGAAGTGACATTCTAGAACATCCGAGCACAGTCCTTAAGAAACTTCTGCTTTTCTGGGATCCAGCTGCCACACAAATAAGCTTGGGCTATGTTACTGAAGAGTGAGAGCAGGGACTTCAAGAGAGAAGTCCTGGGTTCCAGCACTCCCTGACAAGATCCCAGACATATGACGGAAGCCATCCTGGATGATTCAGCCCGGCTTGGATCCCAGATGCACTAACGGCTTCAGCTGACACTATGTGAAAGAGCAATAAGACATTGTCAGTGAGCCCTGAAAAAAACTGCAGAATCATGAACAAGTAAATGATTGTTTTTAAAAACCCCTAAATTGTTAGGGTGGTTTACTATGCAACAACAAATAACTAAAACAGGGTGCTTGATAACATTCTGGGGATGGTGGAATACGTGTAGGGAAACAGAGAATGATTTAATAATTAGGGATTCAAATATGTTGAATTTGAGATCAGAGTGGGATATATAAACAGAAGTATGCTGCTGTCAAATTAATAACACCTTTCAGAAAAGTTAAACAGGATTGTACATGTATATAGTACTTTAAGCAATGATTTATTCAATAACTATTTACTGATAATCTGGTATGTGCCAGGCACTGTGCTTGGGGCTGAAAGGAAATGTGTTTCAAGATGACTTAAATTAATTTAGCCAGTTAGCAATTTTCAGACTATTTTTGTAAATATTGGTAGCTTCTAGCAAGTAAAGGTAGGTGGGCTGTTTCTCCACTCCCCCTTTGCCCCCATTCCCAACAGCCTTGATATCAGTGGTATCTTACAATAGAAGCAAGTCATAGATCAAATTCTGACAAATGTACTAACATTTATTAGAATGTCATTTTAATATATACAGTCCTTCCATGATGAGAATGCAGAATTCCATTAAGAAATACCTATTAAGATGATGAAGCAAACCAAAATCATAGTATTAATATTTTTATGGTAGATATGGGAATAAGCTGTTTGTCATTGGTATATTTTAATGTTTTAGGTTTTAATGCATTAAGGAATTTGGCATATTTAATATTTTACAGATTATCCTTATGATTCCAAAATAAAAGTTTTACTGATTTAGGTTTGCAATTTTAAGACATGACATGTTGAAAGGTATATGACAATGTTATCAGATTTATAAATAGCATTATAACTTTTAAAATAACTTGAGATTCAGTATAAATATATACATATTTAATTTTCTAGATTTATGAGTTATTTAAATACTTGGGAAGTTTTGCCAATTAGACAGTTGAAATATTTAACTAAAATTGTAAATGGGACCAAAATTTTTTTTTTTTGGCTTAAACAACAGAGTTTATTTTCTCACAGTTCCAAGAGTCTGTAAGTCCAAGATCAAGGTGTTGGCTGGGTTGGTTCCTTCTGAGGGAAAAATCTGTTCCAGGCCTCTCTTTGCTTTGTAGATGGTTGTATTCTCCCTGTGTCTTCACATCATCTTCCCTTTGTATGTGTCAGTGTCCAAATTCCCTCTTCTTATAAGGACACCAGTCATACTGGATTAGGGCTCACCCTAATAACCTCACCTTAACTTAATTATCTCCTTAAAGACCCTATCTCTAAGTATGGTCCTATTTGAAGGTACTGGGGGTTAGGACTTCAACATAAGAATTTGTGGGGGGATGCAGTTCAGCCCATAACAACGGAGACGATCAAGAGAGGAACAGTTTTGTGAAGAAATTCAAGAGTTTAGTATTGAATATATTAATTTTAGGATGCCTATGATATATACAAATGAAAATGTCAGGCAAGCAGTTGTGTATTCAGAATCTGGAGCTCTGAGGTGAGGTCTGGTTTGGAAACACAAATTTGGGAACTGTTGGCAAATTTAAATTTTATTTAAAGCCATGGGAATTGGCCCTGTGTGTGTTTGGGAAGGGCACTTATATACAAGAAACAAAGAATCCAAGTTGAATCCCATGGAAATCCACAGAAGTTCTTCGCTCGCACAAGGCTATGGCTCATGTCTTCAGGCCAGCCACACGGTGGGTCCTCAAGGTCAGTTACAATGTAGAAATTAGCTCAAAAAGAACTGTGGAGTACCAGGCAAGGACTCCTCCATTGCAAACAGAGATTTAATTTTTTAAAAATCTTGACTATATCATTGTTATAAACATAACACACTCTTATTATTAAAAAAAATTCCTGCAAATTAAAAGGTATGATAAAGAAAAGTGAAAAAAAAATCCCATTTTGGACACTTCATATTCTCTTAGTCTCAGTCCTTATTGCAAGATCGGCAATGACAAACAGCTTCATGAAGGTTTTGACTTCTCTCCTGTGACAGCACCTTCACTCAAGCATGTGCTGAGTATCTCTTGCTACTTACCCTGGGGCTTCTGTGACACCATGGCAGGGGACGTCAGTGGGAGCCTGCTTGGCACTCATCCATGCACACCCTTGACGTGTGGCAACCCTCAACCTACGGGGATGGAAGCCAGTGGATAAATACTTCCCGATGTTGATCCTTGGGGGGCACAATTCGGAGATAACTTCTGTATATTTCCTCAGGTGAACCCAGCCAGGATGGATCACCAGTTGCCCATAGTGATGCCTCATTTGGTAGCATCCTGTATATATCTACTAAGTCCATCTGGTCTAATGTGTTGTTTCCTTGTTGATCTTCTGTATGGATGATCTATCCATTGGTGTAAGTGGCGTGTTAAAGTCCCCTACTATTATTGTGTTACTGTCTACTTCTCCTTTTATGTCTGTTAATAATTGCTTTATATAATTAAGTGCTCCTATGTTGGGTGCATATATTTACAAGTGTTATAGCCTCTCATTGGATTGTTCCCTTGATCATTATGCCCTTCTTTGTCTCTTGTTACAGTTTTTGTTTTGAAGTCTATTTTGTCTTATATAAGTATTGCTACCCAGCTTTCTTTTCATTGCCATTTGCATGGAGTATCTTTCTCCATCCCTTGACTTTCAGTTTGTGAGTGTCTTTAGATCTGAAGCATGTCTCTTGTATGCAGCATATGTATGAGTCTTATTTTTTATCCAATCACCCACCTATGTCTTTTGATTGGAGCATTTAGTCCATTGACATTTAAAGTAGCTATTGATATGTACGCACTTTACTGCCATGTTTTTACTTTTTTTCTTGGTGTTTTAATAGTTCTTCTCTGTTCCTTTCTTCTTCTCTTGCTTTCTTCCCCTGTGGTTTGATGGCTTGCATTGGTATTATGTTTGGGTTCCTTTTGCTTAGTTTTTTGTGTATTTATTATAGGTTTCTGGCTTGTGATTACCATGAGGTTCATATATAATAACTTACATATATAGCAATCTATATTGAGTTGATGGTCTCTTTAGTTTGACTTCTATCTGAAAGCTCTACTCTTTTACGCCCCTTCTCCTACATTTTATGTTTTTCATATCATATCTATCTTTTTTTGTGCATTTGTATCTGTTACCCTCTTATTGTGGAAATAGATAATTTTTTCATATTTATGGTCTCTTTCACCTTTATATAAGTCCCTTTAGCATCTCCTGTAGGACTGGTTTCTTGGTGATAAATTCCTTTAATTTTTGCTTGTCTGGGAAACTCTTTATCTCTCCTTCCATTCTGAATGGTAACCTTGCCGGGTAGAGTATTCCAGGCTGTAGGTTTTTTCCTTTTAGCACTTTAAATATGTCGTGCCACTCTCTTCTAGCCTGTAAGGTTTCTGCAGAGAAGTCAGCTGATAGCCTTAGGGGGTTTCCTTTGTATGTAACTTGTCTTTCTCTTGTGGCTTTTAGGATTCTCTCTTTATCTTTAATTCTGGACATTTTAATTATGATGTATCTTGATGTGGGCCTCTTTGGGTTTATCTTGTTTGGTGCTCTCAGTGTTTCCTGTACCTGGATGTCTGCTTCCTTCCTTAGGTTAGGAAGTTTACAATTATTTCTTCAAACAGATTCTCTGCCCCTTTGTCTCTTTCTTCTCCCTCTGGGACCCCTATAACATGGATGCTAGTGTGCTTGATGTTGTTACAGAGGTCTAAATGGGACCAAATATTAATCAAAGGTCTCTTAAATATAATTGTTAAAATTTTTCAGATATATAAATTATTTAAGTGAAGTTAAAAGCTTAAGGAGAAATAAGTTTTTAAATTTGTAACATTAATAAATCAAACATTAATAACCTCCACTAATCTTTTCTTGAGTCATTGTCAAGGATACCAAAATATTCTCATTGACATAATATGGGTTGAGAGTTCATCAATGCTAGGTATGTATGGCTTTTGTTGAAAGGGAATAAAATGCTACCATGTACGTGTGTGTGTTCTTTTGCTTTGTCTTTCTATTAGTTTAATTTAATGGCTAAAATTTACATTTCTAAAATTTAATTTGAATGCTTAAATATTTTAAGTAATAAACTGCTAAGAGAAAGATTTTTTTTTCTTTTTTGACTAATGTGCTGCAAGGAGCAGAACTGTTTAAAAGTGGCCCAGAGAACTCACTGTTGGTTTCCCAGACAATAAGCAGCTCTGTCTCCCAGTGGATAGGACTGTAATTGAATTCGGCTATCCACTAGCTGGTGGCCTTTTCTACCTAGCCGGAGCATTACAATTTCCTGTGGGTCCCAAGATCTCTAGGAAGGGGTGGATATAGGTTTTGTGGGGCCTGAAGTTTTTATGTCTCCTTTTGCTGACTTTTCATTTTTACTTTCCAAATAAATCTTATTACTTAACCATACCATGTGACACTGTGGAATTCACTTTTATCCTCTTCATCTTAAGTTCTACTGTTTGTGTGCCGATTCAGAGGCATTACTTTACATCTCTTTCACATGTAGCTATGGAGGAAATTAATTTGAAATTTTATCCTGATCAAGTACAATGGAAGTGTAAGATATAGCCCTGCTGTCACAATTATGTATAAATGGAATGTAAGAAGCTTAGAAAGATACTTAATTAAATTAGAAATTGTTGTTCTTATCAGCAAATTATGACAGATCTGAAAAATATCTTAGGAATAAAAGTGGCTATTGCTGCAAATTATGTGCTTTTGCACTATATAATCCTTTTTCATTTATGTAATTAACTTGCCTTTATTATTAAATACAAAGTTTTCAAGAGTAAACCTATCTCGAGCTGGGAAAAAAACCATCCAAGTATATGAACTTCGGTTTCTACAGATGCCCCAGATGACAAGTAGTTTTAGAAAGAAAACTAAAGAGAGTGGGTTCTGGTCCTGGCTCTGCCTTTTACCTGCCATGTGACTTCACGTTAGCTCATCTGCTAAGCGGAGATAGTACAGCTCACTCTGCCAACCTGACAAAGTTATTTCATAGTTTAGCAGAACAAGTGGACTTGAAAGGATCTCCAAGGTTCAGAGGAGAGGTACTACTGTACTCATCACTTAGTCACTGCTCCATAATACTGAACACACAGCATCCCCTGTGCCTGGAATATACTGCTCTCTCCCCTTTGCCTATTGACATTGCACTTCCCCTTTAAGTCCATGTTCAAAAGTTATCACCGCCTAGAGCTTTCATTGAACACCCCATCTGAAGTCTTCTTTAGTCTGAAAGCACTTAGGGATCATATGATTTTTCAACTCACAGTTTTTGCTATTTCCTTGGGTCAACTGTATTTTTTAAATATGGTATAATGTCACATATTGAAGGGAGGAAGCACACGGTATTCAACTTCACGTGCTGAGAGGACCTCTGCCTATCCTTTGCTAGGCCATGTGGGGATTCTAAGGTGAATATTCTTCCTAGTTTCAGAAGCATCATAATGTAGTAGCAGAGATGAGACATACTGTTTATTAAATATTCAGCGTTATCACCATTAAACACTATGAAGTCATTAACATCTAGATGGTATCTGAAGCCCAGAGAGTAAAGGAGCTTGATCTGAAAAGACTGTAGGGAGAAGAGGACCTAGAGCAGAGCCTCAGACATTCAATATGAAAAGGATGGGAGGAGGATGCTCAGAGCCCAGAGAAGGCTGTAAGCCTAAAACCACTCTTTAAAAAATGTCTGTTTAAGAAAAAATGAGCACTGAATAAAGTGATCAACGTCGTAAGTCATCAGGGAAATGCAAATTGAAACCACAATAAGATGCTATTGCCCAACCATTAGAGTAGTTAAAATTTAAAATACTGAAAACATCAAGTGTTGGGGAGAATATAAAGCAACTGGGACTCATAGACTGCTGAGAGGAATGCAAATAGTGTGGGCATTTTGGAAAACAGTTTGGCCGTTTCTTATGAACATACACTAATAGTACAACCCAGCAATTCCACTCCTCCGTATTGATCCAAGGGAGATGAAAACATATATCTACATGAGGATTTGATCCTGAATATTTATTGCAACTTTATTCATAATAGCTCAAAACTGGATCCAACCCAAATGTCTGTCAATAGGTGAATGAATAAGCAAATATGTTTCTTTTTATTGCTAAGGAGTATTCCATCCTATGGATGTACCATAATTTTTTTTCTATTTACTAGCTGATAGTCACTTGAGTTGTTTCCTTTTGGGGCAATTATAAATAAAGCTACTATAAATATTCATGCAAAAGTCTTTGTATAGACATAAGTTTTCATTTCTCTTGGGTAAACACCCAGGGGTGGGATTGCTGGGTTATATGTTAAGGGTACCTTTAACTTCATAGGAAACTGCCAAACTTTCCCTTTTTTTATTTTATTGAGGTAACATTGGTTTATAACATTATATAAATTTCAGGTGTACATCATTGTATTTCAGTTTCTGTGTAGATTACATCATATTCACCACCCAAAGACTAATTACCATCCATCATCATACACATGTGTGAATCACCCCTTTTACCTCCTTCCCTCCACCCTTCCCTGTGGTAACCACCAATCAAACTGCTTCTAAAATGACTGTACAATTTGCATTCCCATCAGCAATGTATGAGAGTCCCAGTTGCTCTGTATCCTAGCCAGCATTTGGTATTGTCATTTAAAAAAATATTTAACCTTTCTAATAGGTATTATTACGGGTTGAATTGTGCATCCCCCCAAATTTATGTGTTGAGGCCCTAAATTCCAATGTGACTGTGTTTAGAGATAGAGCCTTTAAGGAGGAAGTAAGGATAAATGAGGTCATAAGGGAGGAAGCCTAATCCAATAGGACTGGTGTCCTTATAAGAGGAAGAGACACCAGGAGTGCATGCCCACAGACGTGAAGCCAAGTGAGGACACAGCAATATACTGCGGCCATCTGCAAGGCAGGAAGAGAGATCTCACAAGAAACCAACCCTGCCAGCCTCCAGAACTGCGAGAAAATAAATTTCTGTTGTTTAAGCAATCCAGTCTGGGGTATTCTGTTATGGCAGCCAGAAGAGACTAATACAGGTGTATAGTGGTATCTCATTGTGGTTTTAATCTGCATTTCCCTAGTGATTAATGACATTGAACCTCTTTTCACGTACTTATTTGACATCTCTAGCTCTTCTTGTTAAGTATGTGTTTGCATATAATTATGAATATTAGTGCACCAAAACCACTTTTTGCTCCACACATTTCTTAATTTGCTAATATCATGGTTTTTACCGTGATGCTGTGATTCATCAGTATTTTTATTTGAATAATCTTTGCAAAAATTAGGTTTCAGTGCTGAGATTTTTAAATTGAATTTACAATAATATTAGATATTTAGATGTTTCACCTTAGACAGAATGAACTTCCTTTATTTTGATTCTATGATTTGGATGAAAAACCCTATTATTGAAATGAACTGATTTTCTATCTGAAGCATTTGATACCACTGACATAAAAAATATGCATCATTTAACTGTTTGTAAATCTCTCGTTCTGTTAATGGAGCCAACACATTAACAGCTATTGCTCCGCTTTTCATAAGTGTGCAAAAAAATTCAATAAAAAATGAGTGAAAATAATTGAAACAGTCATTTGATCTAATGAATCGCAAAGTGATACACAAATGGGCTTTCTACACCTGCACACGTTAAATTCTTGTCTTGGCCGTAGTCTTTTGAAAGGAAGTACTCATTTTGAAGTAGACGCCAGTGCGTCTTCAACTGATTAGTGTCTTCTGGATGTTCAGTACTCAGTGCTGTCACTGTGGTCCCATGGTGGACGTAAATAATGGCAAACATGTTGTGCCAGTTATACATTTATCATCAACGTTCTCAAGAAATGGAAACACAGTACTTACTTTTTCATTAAATATGTATGTTATGGCTTGAATTGTACTATATTCCCCTCCAAAATTCATATATGTTGAAGTCCTAGCCCCTCGTACCTTAGAATGTGACCTTATTTGGGAATACGGTTGTTGCAGGTGTAATTAGTTAAGATGAGGTCATACTGGAGTAGAGTGGGCCCCTAATCCAATATGGCTGAAGTCCTCATAAAAAGGGTACATTTGGATACAGGCATGCACACAGGAAGAAATCCATGTGAAGAGAAGGCAGAGATGGAGATGATGCTTCTATAAGCCAAGGAATGACGAAGATTGCCAGCAAAGAACCAGAAGCTAGAGGAGAGGCATGGAACAGATTCTCCCTCACAGCCCTCAGAGGAAACCTATCCTGCCAACACCCCGATCTGGGATTTCTAGCCACCAGAAATGAGAGACAACAAATTTCTATTGTTTAAGTCACCCAGTTTGTGGAACTCTCTTACAGCAGCTCTAGAAAACTAATACGAGTCCATGTGTGTTAGAGGTAACCATATAATTGGAAGTTCTCTTCACTTACTATCATGTAGAATAAAATGCTTATTTAAAAAGCAATAAAAATATGATATTTGAAGTTTATATATGCATTATTAAAACTCAACAGTATCTGTAACAATTGTTTAAATTGTAAAACAAGAATTTTTCAGGGAGGAGTATTTTGTCATTGCTACTGTCATGGGGCAAATTAAAAAATCAAACTAACTTTCAGTAGGTTTTAGTATTGTTTCAAAATTCGCACTGGCAATATACCCACTTTGTGCCTGCTCCTAGGGTGGACTGCTCCCACCATCCCACCCTTGGCACACTCCTGACCCACACCCTTGTGTAGTCCCCTCCTACACTGACTCTAGGCTTGACCCTATGATTTGCTTTGGCCAATGGTACATTATTAATCATGACACAAACAGAGGCTTGGAAAAGCATTTTCACCTTGGAGCTAGCACTCTCTTACAGTCTTGAGATTGCCATGTGAAGAAGTCTGGGCTAGTCTGCTACATGCTGGATCATGTGGCCAGCCAACAGCAGCACTTACCACCAGATATGTGAGTGAGGTCTTCTTATACTTCAGCCCCAGGTGGGCTACTAGATGACTGTAGACACATGAGTAATCCCAGGCAAGACCATCAGAATAATTTCCCACTGAAGTCCAGCCCAAATTACCCTGATCCATGGAATCATAAGCAAAAAAATGGATGTTGTTTTAAGCCACTAAGTTTTGGGGTTGATGTTTATGCTGCAATAGATAACTAAAACACCACTGTAAGAATTTTGTCTTATACTCTGAGTGAGATGGTGCTATGGACGGAATTGTGTCCCCCTGCCCAAATTCATGTTGAAGTCTTAACCTACCATATGACTGTATTGGAGATAGGGACTTTATAAAGGTAACTGAGGTTAAATGAGGTCATAAAGATTGGGCTCTGATCCAATATGATTAATGTCCTTATAAGAAGAGATACCAGAGAGCTTGCTCATTCTCTCTCTGACATGAGGACACAGAGAGAAGGCAGCCATCTTTAAGCCAGGAAGAAGGCTTTCACCAGAACCCAACCCTGCTGGCACCCTGATCTCAGACTTCTAGTCTCCATAACTGTGACAAAATAAATTTCTGTTGTGTAAGCCACCCAGTCTATGGTATTTTGTTATAGTGGCCCAAGCTAACAAAGACAGAAGACAGTAGGAGGTTTTGAGCCAAGGAATGATATGATCTGAGCTTTCAAAGGATTAATCCAGCTGTTATGTTGAAAAAAACAAAACAACCATAGGTAGCCAAGGGAAGAAACAGAGGGACCAGTTAGAAAGGTGGTGGAATAATCTAGAAGAGATATGATGATGGCTTGGACCACTTGGGTAGTAGCTGTGCAAATGATGAGAAATGGTAAGAATCTGGTTTCTGAATCTACAAACAAGGTTTGATGACAAACTGAATATTCAGTACAAAAAAAAAAGGGAGTTAAGAATGGCTCAAAGATTTTTTGCCTGAGAAAGGGAAGAGATGACAATATCACCTAATGAGATGGGGAAGAATGCAAATAGCAGTCTGGGAGAGGACTTACTAGAAAGATCAAGAATTCTGTTTAAGAATGTTAAGTTTGAAATACCTTTACACATTCAGTCTACAGGAGAAAGATTCAGGCTGAAGATATTAATTTAGGAGTTGTGGGCATATAGATAATAGTTAAAGTTTGAGTTTAGATTGAATGTTTTAGGGACTGAGAGTAAATTGAGAAGAGGAGATCCAAGGATTAAGTTCTGGAACACTTCAATATTTAGAGCAGCTGTTCTCAAAGCGTGGTCTGTGGCCCCACGGTGTTCCCTGAGACCCTTTCAAGGGGTCCTGGAGGTCAAAACTATTTTTGAAGTAATATACAGAAATTATTTGCCTTTTTTATTGTGTTTACAGTTGCACTGAAAATACGAAAACAGTGATAAGTAAATCTGCCGTTACTTTATCACAAATCAAGACAGTGGCATCAAACTCTGTTAAAATCATTGTAGTCTTCACCACGGTTCTTGTAGTTTAAAAAAGTGCCAGTTTCACTTAAGAATTTCCTCCAGAAGAGAGTAAACATTACTGATTTTATTAAACTTGATCTTCTAGTACACATTTATTTGACATTCTATCAACATGGAAAGTCTTTATAAAGCAATTTTACTACAAACAAAGAACTACGGTTGTCTTGAGGAAAGACACTCATACCATTGTTTGAATTGCAAATTGAACTAACTGCTTTTTTTCATGAAACAAAATTTTTACTTGAAAAAAATGACTAAGAAAAAATTATGCTTATTCAGATGTGGGTTTTTGACAGACATTTTCTTGAAAATGAATCAAGTGACCTTGTCAATTTGAAGAAAACAACTGGCAGCATTTGTTTCCAGGGATAAAATTTGAGCTTTCAAGCAAAAATTAGAATTTCGGAAAACTTATATCTGCCCCTGTGAGCTTGATATGTTTCCAATTCTTGTCTGATGAGATCAGTGCTGATAATAGCAAATATGGTATCATATAATGAGATATGTTAACATTTGGAATATTTGCATAATTCGGGGAAATAATATTTTGTAAATGACCAATGCATAATGTTACAAAACCTTGTATGAGTAAAAGAGCCATTCCAAGTGCAAAATAGACCAATAGATTTCAATGTAATTGAGTAAAAAAAGTTTATTGGTAGTTTCAGATTGCACTTTACAACTAATCTTCAAGAAACTGCCACTCAGGGAAATGAAAAATAAATAAATAAATAAAAAGAAACTACCACTTGGAGTTCAGGTGTAGGATCAAAGGAGAATATCCACAATTATCTCAAAAGGCAATTAAAACACTCCTTCCTTTTCCAAATATACATCTGTATGAGGTCAGATTTTTTTCGTATGCTTCAATCAAAACAACATATTACAACCCACTGAATGAGAAGCAGAAATGAGAATCCAGCTGTCTTCTATTAAACTAGACCAGGAGTAGGCAAACTTTTTCTATAAAAGTCCAGCTAGTTAATATTTTAGGATTTGCAGGCCATATGGTCTCTGTCACAAAAATGCAACTTTTCCATTATGATGAGAAAGCTGCCATAAACAATATGGAAGTGAATGAGTATGTATGTCTGTGTTCCAATAAATCTGTATTTACAAAAATAAGCAGTGGACTGAATTTGGCCTGTAGGCCATAGCTTGCAGCCCCCTGGACCTCTAAACTGGAGAGTTAAGAGATTTTCAAAAATGTAAAACAGTGTCAGTCTTCTCACTAATTTGTTTTGAAAAATAGAGTTTTCTTTCATAAAAATAGTATTTATGCCCTTGTTTACTGTTGGTGGGAATGTAAATTGGTACAGCCACTATGGAAGACAGTATGGAGGTTCCTCAAAAAATTAAAAATAGAACTACCGTATGATCCAGCAATTCCATTTCTGGGTATTTATCCAAAAAAAACCAAAAACACTAACTCAAAAAGATATATGCACCCTCATGTTCATCACAGAATTATTTACAATAGCCAAGATATGGCAACCACTAAGTGCTCATCAATGGATGAATGGATAAAGAAAATGTGATATAGATATAGATATAGACATAGATAGATACATTACACCCAATGGAATATTATTCAGCCATAAAAAAGAAAGAAATCTTGCCATTTGTGACCATATAAACAGATCTCGAGGAGTGCATTATGCTAAGTGAAATAAGTACGATAGAGAAAGACAAATATCATATGACCTTATTTATATGTGGAATCTAAAACAAAAACAAAAACCAAGCTCATAGATACAAAGAACAGATTGGTGGTCGCCAAAGGCAGGGGGTGGGAGAGTAGGTAAAATGGGTGAAGGGGGTCAAAAGCTACAAACTTCCAGTTATAAAATACATCTGCATGTGACTTAATGGAGATGTGATGTACAGCATGGTGACTATAGTTAATAATACTGTATTACATATTTGAAAGTTGCTAAGAGAATAAATCTTAAAAGTTCTCATCACAAGAAAAAAAATGGTAACTATGTATGGTGACGGATGTTACCTAGACTTATTGTGGTGATCACTTCACACTATATACAAACATCAAATCATTATGTTGTATACCTGAAACTAATATAATGTTATATGTCATTTATACCTCAATAGAAAAAAATTTTTTAATTTAAAAAATAGTATTTATGTTAACATCTAATGGGTCTATAATCATTATTTTTAAGTGAATTAACAGATAATTTTTTAAAAGCCTCAATTTTAATTTCCAGTGGTGTAAATATGAATAGATATAAACTACATAACCAAAAGCTCTTTAAGGTTCTCAGTAATTTTTTAGAGTGTAAAGGGAGTCCAAAAAGTTTGAGAGCTACTGGTTTAGAAGTTGGGGACACGAGAAGGAACCAGCAAATGGGACAGAAGAGGACCAACTCATGAGGGAGGAGGAAAAGCGAAATGTCATGTCCCAGAAGCCAAGTGAAGAAATTGTTTCAAGCAGGAGAGTGTGAGGTTAACTGTGTCAACTGACAACAGCATATCAAGATACTAATGGGAAGGAACCAACAGACAGGGAAATGTTGAGCTTCAAAGGAGTGGAGAGCTGATCATTTGCAGTAGGACACTGGAGAAGAGGAAGGTGATGGCATCCAGAGCACTGGCTGAAGAATTTGCTTTAAATGAGTGAAAAGTCCTCACTTCTACTGAAACAAGAGGTAGTAAACAATGGACGAGGGCAACTGCAGGCAAATTTGTAGGTGCAAGAGCAGGAAACAGGGAGTGTCAATCTGATGGCTTCTATTTTCTTTTTTTTTTTTTGTGGGGAAGACCAGCCCTGAGCTAACATCCGTTGCCAATCCTCCCCTTTTTGCTGAGGAAGACTGGCCCTGGGCTAACATCCGTGCTCATCTTCCTCCACTTTATATGGGACGCTGCCACGGCATGGCTGACAGGCAGTTCGTCGGCGGGCGCCCGGGATCCGAACTCGCGAACCCTGGGCTGCCAAGCGCGGACTAAACCGCTGTGCCACGGGGCGGCCCCTGATGGCTTCTATTTTCACTGAGAAGTAGGAGAAGAGGCATCTTTCGAGATAAGGGGGTGAAGTGTTTGGAGATTTAGAAGAGTGAAAAAAGTGAAAGGAGAGGAGAGAGAGCTGACTAGGGAAATTAGAAGGACATTCAGGTAATGTTGAGTTTCTAGGTGGGGTTAGAAATTATAAACGTATCATCTAATGCAGCAATCTATATAACTGATGGATTTTCTCTAGCAAATATTTAACAGCCCAGGTGTTGGTACAGAGAAGACAAACAACAGACCTACTGGACCAGGGGTAGGCAAGTTTTTTCTTTAAAGAGCCAGATAGTACATATTTTAGGATTTGTGGGCCATACAGTCTCTATCAGAACTATTCAACTGGGCCTCTGTAGTGTGAAATCAGCCATAGATGATATGTAAATGAATGAGTATAGCTGTATTCCAATAAAACTTTATTTACAGACACCAAAATTTGAATTTAATACAATTTTCATGTGTCACAAAACATTATTCTACTTTTGATTTTTTTCAACCATTTAAAAATGTAAAAATAATTATTAGCTGGTGGGCCATACAAAAACAGGCAGCAGGTGAATTTGGTCTGCAGGGCCCATTGTTTGTGAAACTCTGCACTAGACTATGGGCAGATTAGAAAAAATTGCACTCTCCAGGAAGAACTACCCCAGGACTCTGAGGGTAGTTCTTCAAAATTGGTTTCTGTTTGTTCCCTTGGCAGGGTGTTCTTATGCAGTTCACAACATGCACCTATGTATGGGATGGTCCTCACAGAGTTAGAGTCTATCATATGAAACGATAACAGGAAACAAAGCATGGGAATTGAGGATATTGGCACAAAAATGGCTAAAGTGATGTGAGTAGGAGTAGAAGTGAAGATGGAAAGGGGATGATAGACACCCAGTTGAGGGGGTCAAGGAACTGATGTAACAGGAGTGACTGAAGGAAGAATTGGAAGGAAGATTAAAGTCTTAGAGTGATATGTTTGAATTTAAGATTTTTAGAGTGAAAGAGTTCTGGGTAATAACAGAATGTGTGTGGCTCATTTAGAGGTCAAAGTCTTCGACAAGAAAGAGGGAATGACCAAGTTGTCAATAAGTGACAGTACAACAAAGGTTAGAGGTTGATACAGCTGATGACATGAACCATAAAGAAACAGTGAGGGTGAAAGTGTAATGATCTGAAACTGGTTCAGGGACAGAGGGAGGATCCATCAGTTGCTCTAACACACGCCTGACACTCCCTGGTCATCTCCCTTCCAAAAATCACCTTCCAATTATTTGCACCTACACCCCAAGGAATTAAGTCCTTCAAGATCATTTTCTTTCCTCCCAAAGAACTGGTCTGGCAGGGAAACAACAGTGTAGAAACTCAAAAGCTAACAGTTGAGGGAGGAGAAAAACTTGGGTAACAATTTTTGCTTCATTATATTCATATATTTCAATTGCCTACTGGAATCTCCAGTTGAATGTATCAGAGGCTTCTTAAGCTCAATGAGTCCAAAACAGAACTTAATTTCCTCCTCAACACACTCTACCATCTCTCCCTATCTCTTTGTCTCCTCTTGAGTATACTCTCTCAGTAAAAGACATGACTAACCTTCCTCCTGCTGCAACTCCTTTCACGGTTTTCCTTCATCTATCCAATTCTCTTTACATCCAGCGCTACTCCTTTGCTTCGGGCTCTCATAGTCTCTCACCTGGATTATTATAACATCTTTTCAATGATCTCCCTAATAATTCTGGCTTTATTTAAAATTTTCATAAGTTGTGCATTATGGATTTTTTTTGCATTAACTTTGATTTTTTTAAATATTTCATTGGGGCAGGCCCTGTAGCCTAATGGTTAAGTTTGACACGCTCCACTTCGGCGGCCCCAGTTTGATTCCTGGGCGTGGACCTACACCACTCATCAGTGGCCATGCTATGGTGGCGACCCACACACAAAATAGAGGAAGACTGGTGCAGATGTTAGCTCAGGGCGAATCTTCCTCAAGCAAAAAGAGGAAGATTGGCAATAGATGTTAGCTCAGGGTAAATCTTCCTCAGCAAAAAATAAAACAAAAGTAAAAAAATAAATAAAATATTGCATTAAAATATCATTTATCTTGTTTACTGAGTCTTTTGGTGCCTCCTTAAATCATGCATAAAAAAGTAAGTGCTTCACTCACTTCACCCTTGTCCCAGCCCTACTTCACCCTTGTCCCAGCCCTACTTACTACCTCTAGTCTTATTTCCTGTAGTCAGTTTTCCATTCAGCAAGGGCAGTCAACTAAAATACATGTGTAATCATGCCACATTTCTGTTTAAAACTCTTCAATGGATCCCTCTCAGTCTAATTCAACAAGACCTCAATAAGATCAGCCTTTTTCCAGTCCCTGCTTACTAGTTTAGCCTCTTTTCTAGATTTCTTCCTCCTCCTTTACTCATCATCCATGGCTAACATTATGTACAAACACAGAATGGACACATTGTTCTTAGAGCTTTACACGTATTATCTCATCCTATATTATGTGGTGGGGTAAGTACTGCTATTAGGTGGGGTAAATAATATTATTTTATTTCTATATTATTTTATAGCCAAGACACTGAGCCATAAAGTTTCACAACTCCCTTCCTCTAGGTCTCTCTTAGGCTTTTCCACTGCCTGGAAGATTCTCCAATCTCTTTCTGTGGTTACTTCCTGTGGTAGGCTGAATAATGGTCCCCCAAAGACGTTCACATCCTAATCCTCGGAACCTGTTAGCCTACATGGTAATAAGAGACTTTGCAGATGTGATTAGGTTAAGAATTTTGAGATGGGGAGATTATCCTGCATTATCTGGGTGGGTCCAATGTAATCCCTTACAAGAGGGAGGCAGGAAGATCAGAGTGAAGGAGAGGATGTGACATGGAAGTAGAGGTTAAAGTGTTGCTATTGCTGGAAGGTGCCCATGAGTCAAGGAATGTAGGTGGCCTACAAAAGTAGGAAAGGGCAAGGAATGGATTCTCCCCTAGAGCATCCAGAAGGAATACAGCCCTGCTGACACCTTGATTTTGGACCTCCAATGTCCAGAACTGCAAGACAATAAATTTGTGTGTTTTTTTAAATTGAGGTATAACCAACATGTAACATTATACCAGTTTTAAGTGTACAACATAATTATTCAATATTTGCATATGTTGTGAAATGATAACTACAATAAGTCTGGTTAACATCTATCACCACACACAGTTAAATTTTTTTTTCTTGTGAGAGAACTTTTAAGATCTACTCTCTTAACAACTTTAAATATACAATACAGTATCATTAAATATAGTCAGCATGCTGAACAAATGTGTGTTGGTTTAAGCCACTAAATTTGTGGCAATTGGTTACAGCAGCAATAGGAAACACTTCCTCAGGGAAGCCTTTTTTGGTTCCCCCAAACTGGGTTAGATGCTCCTCCTCACTGTTCCCCCAACTCCCTGTCCTCGCCTCTCCCACAGTACTTGCCTTGCTGCATTGCATTTCCTGGTTAGAAGCCCATCTCTACCTCTAGACTGTAAGTTCCTTTGACAGGGATCATGTCAGTCCTTGGTATCCCCAGAGTCTAACTTAAAGACACACAGCTGGAGCTCAATAGATATCTGTCGGGTGAATGAATAAATGTGACTTCTCAATCAAAGAGGGCTGAGATTATGTATTTATACTCAGATCATGTGTAGTGGCTATTAAGTTTAAAATACAACTGAATTTGTCTTCCTGGCAAGAAAAAGTAAAAATAAAAAGGCATGGAGTGGGCTTTTTCCTAAATGCCCCATGAACGCAGATGGAGGGAGTGGTTACCTTGACAACAATGAGAAACCTGCCTTTCTCAGAGAAACAAGTGAAGCAACAAAGCAAGAGAGAGTGAAAAATTAAGAAATTTTGAGGTTTAACAGGGGCTTTTAAGTTTTTTACATAATCAGACACATACTTAGAGATGACATATGTGCCAGCTGCCAGAAGATTTTATTCAGGATAATGGTGACTTGAATGTGGTTGTGCTGGGCTTGCTACTATTGAATATGACTCCAACATGAGTCAGGGCCACAGGATACTTTATTTATTCCCATTTTCCTTTTGTTCTAAATCTTTATTATGCTCTAGTTTCATAATGTAATTTATGAATGCTGATCCTCTGGTGGCCTAGCGGTTAACTTCGGTGTGCTCCACTTCAGCGGCCCAGGTTCAGTTCCTGGGCTCGGACCTACACCACTCATCTGTCAGTGGCCATGCTGTGGTGGTGGCTCACATACAAAAAGAGAAAGATTGGCAGTGGATGGGAGCTCAGGGTAAATCTTCCTCAGCAAAAAAACAAAAACAAAAACAAAAAAGAATGCTGATTCTCAAAGGGAGAAGTCATTACAGAATTGTGAGGGGTCATTACAGAGTCACCTGAGTTTCTCTCCCATCTGCTATCTCACCAATTTGTCCAAAATAACCAATAAACATTCCATAGATAAGAAAGATAAGGTGAGTTTTTCTTGAGCCAAGCTGAGGATTATAACCTGGGAAGGCAGTTTCCACAAAGGAAGAAAGCATTCTGGAGAAGCATGGTTTTCAGTAGTCTTATACCTTTTTAGAACAAAGAACATACATTAAACATGCCCAGGATACCTATTCATCAAAGCTTCAAAGAGGTATTCAGCTGCGAATTAGCAGGTCAACATGACCCTGAATTCCGGGAAAGGGAATTTGTCTTCAGGAGTACTAATACGGGTGTCGGGTGCCAAAGTAGGAGGGGAAGTGTGCATTTCTATCTTAAAAGCATGCATTCTTTTACTTTGAGACAATGTTTAATGCATTCTTTACTTTAATGGTCAAAGCAGATGTACAATGTATGTTTGATAGACCGTAAGTCAGGCTTCTTTAATTCCAGCCAAATCAGTTCTGAACCAGAATAGCTACCCCATTTACCTCAATATGTGAAAATCTCTTGCCAAGTTGTTCAGAAGTCTGGCACAGTGTGACTGGGATCTCTGCTTAGGGCTGAAATCAAAGTGTCAGCTGGACTGAGTTTTTGTCTGGAGGCTCTTGGGAAAAATTCACTTCCAAGTTCATTGGGTAGATGGCAGAATTCAGTTCCCTGCAGTTGTAGGACTGAAGTCCTGTTTACTTGCTGGCTGTTAGCCGGGAGCTGCTCTCAGCAATAAAGGCTGCTCTTAGGTCCTTTCCCAAGGCCACACATCATCACTACACAACATGCATGTTTGCTTTCTCTAGGTCAGTCAGAGCACAGTTCTTGAACTTCCCCTTCTTCATCTAGCCAGAGAAAACTCTTTACTTTTAAAGAGCTCATCTGATTGGGTGAGGCCTGCCCAGATAATCTCCCTATCTTAAAGTCACCTCTCCCATGTAACAACATAATCACAAGAGGAAAACCCATCATATTCACAGTCCCAGGGATTACCACGCCACACACAACATGTGAGTGGGAAATTTTGGGGCCACTTTGGACTTCTGCCCACTACACCACTACCCATGAAAGTTTATCAGAATGGGGAAAAGGAGTGTATTTTGAAAACAACCCAACAATAAACAAAAAACACCTAAGGTTTTTCTTAGTACTTTCCCCCACATTCCCATAGAGAACCACTCCTTTAACGGAATTAAACTTGAACAACTTACAATTATATAATTAGTTTCATTCAGTGTGACTAATCTAATTCTTCCAGCATGACTCTTAACTTCAATTGATTACACAATGATGGTACCAGGTCACTAACCTGTGCAGGCTACCCCTGCTGGCCAATGAGTTCACACGACTTAACTAATCCATAAAACAATGACAAAACATTTGCTTGGAGAGCTAACAATATCAGGTGATGGTCATGCTATTGTACTAGTGTTTTGCCAGAAGCTACTACTGGGGGAAACTGGGTCAAGGGTACATGGGATTTCTCTGTATACTACTTCTTACAACCACATGTAAATCTACAAATTTCATCTCCAAATTAAAAATTTAATTTAAAAAATATCCATTTTTTGGTGACACATTAGACATAGGTGCCACATGTCAGATATCTGGAATGCAGGCATTGGTTCTTCTGTTTCCAGAAAAAAAGAAGCATGAAGGAAGGCTGGATAGAATTGGAAGCTTGAGGAGTGGGAAGAGAGTTTGTAATACCCTAAGTGAAGAATCTGATAAGAGCTCAGTGAAAGATGAGCAAAAGTTCTAGGCAGCCTCTTCCTCAGTTGACTTCGCAGTTTCCAGATTTTACAGATTGGGTAAATTGGCTATTCATGTTTTGGAATTTGTGCATTGTTTAGAAGACTAGAAATCCAAAGCTTTTTCTAAGTTTCCATTATATTATGCAGAGAATCAGATATTTTAAGCAAAAACATTGTGACTTTTGTAACCACTTAATAGAGAAAGATAAAAAAAAAAAAATTTAAAGCCTCCAAAGAGCAAGGCACCTATTTTCTCCTACACACTGTTTCTCTGATTCCAGTCATTGTCACCATGTGATGAGAAAGGCCTATCAATGTGTTCTTCTCTGTGGATAGGCTACATCCCGGGCAAGGTGAGAAGACAGATGAAATGAGCCTTTGATTCAGTCAGTTATGATTCCTACTATAAAAATATATAAATTATATATATTTTTTAAAAATATTATATTACATACTATATTATATATAACACAATATATAATATATAATATAATATATATAAATGCTTACATAAAATAGCTATTAAATTTTAGCTTGTTACATAATGAAACTAAATATCTTAATAAACGTACCATATTCTAAGATTGACTTCAATCTCTAACTTATTCTTTTCTATTTGATCCCAAGCAAAAAATTTCCAGGCAAGTTCCAGATGCCATCCATTAGCTATTTTCCCTTACATCTTAGTTATTAAATCCACATGCATCGTTACTCCAAGCCTGTAATAACCAAGGTCATTGACCAAGGCGTCCTCACTCTGCTAATCCTGCTTATTTTTCACAAAATTACTAATCTTCAGGGAACATCTGAAACCATCATTTCTATTTCTGAGTCAGAAAAACAAAAACTGGAGAAAGTTGTGGGTAATAAGAACTCTTGGAACATTAAACTTCAACATGGGCTATGTGACAATCTCTCTTTTATCTGGAAAAAGACAGATTATCTGGAAAAAGACTGTCATTAGAAGTTGAAGGTGCCCCAAAGCTAGGATTATTTGATTCTCAATACCTAACTTTTAAAAACTAAGACAAGGTCTAGGGAAACAGTATGAAGGATGTTTTTGTCTTTGTATCTTACTCTATGTCATGAGAATTTTTGTATGCATGTAACACTTCAGTTAAAGGAAGCCCACCTTTCAAGGCTCTAAATATAAAAAAATAAAACGTTTTAATCTGATGTCATTTTAGATATCAAGGTTACTTTGCAAGGAGAGAAGTGACTAGATGATGACAATGGGCCCTAACCATTGATGTACTTTTCAAACTTTGGAAACAAGGCAAGAAATTTCGTTAGCAGGTAGCTTTTGCCTTATTGGAATGCAGCCTGAGACCACCATGTTAGAGCCAATCTATCCTACCATAGGATAGCAGACCATGCCGAGGAAACCTGAGACCCGTAGCTGACAACCAGTGGCAAACCGCCAGACTTGTAAGGCCACATTCCAGCCTACCCAACCTATATGCGGCTACACGAGTGGGCTCAGCTAAACCAACAGAGGAACCATCCAACCAACCCACAGAATTGTGAGCATAATAAATTCTTGTTAAAGCACCAAGTTTTGGGGTAGTCAAAACAGACTGGAATAGTTGAGAAAGACTTCATGGAACTCAACATGTACAAAACTAGACTCTTTTTTTTTTGACTTGCAGATTTCACCTTTTCTAGTAATAGCGCCACCATTTCTCTTTTACTCTGTTTTGAAACGGAGGCATGTTTTTTCTTTGTTTTCTTTATTTCCTTCCCCGATATACAGTATATAAGCCTCATCAATCCTTTCTTAATGATTTCCTTCTCAACTATCCCTTCTATTAACACTGTCACCATGTTCATGTTAATTTAATAACTAAAGTACAGCAATGACTCTTTGCTTTTGATCTTCAGCCATTCCATTTATCCTGAATCCTCACGGAACTGTCTTTGTAGTAAAATATTGCTCTAATAATGCTTCTTTCCACCAAAAATTCCTTAAATGGCTTTCTTTGCCTATACAATAATATTCTTGCTCCCTAGCCTTACTGATTGAATCATCTCCCTCCCAATTCTGGTTGCCATGTATCTTTCCAGTCATAAGTTATCTTTCTTCCAAGTTATCACTGTCAAAATTGACTTTAGTGGAGCCATTTTTTTTCCTTTTTGGTGAAGAAGATTAGCCCTGAACTAACACCTATTGCCAATCCTCCTCTTTTTGCTGAGGAAGACTGGCCCTGGGCTAACATCCATGCCCATCTTCCTCCCCTTTATACATGGGACACCTGCCACAGCATGGCTTGACAAGTGTTGCGTCGGTCTGCACCCAGGATCTGAGCCTGCAGACCCTGGGCTGCCGAAGTGAAGCACGTGAACTTAACCACTACACCACCGGGCCAGCCCCTAGTGGAGACATTTTAAAATGCAGTCGAAGCTGCCTTTGCAGAGAAACTATCTTGCTGTCTTGAACCTTAGACTGGGCCAAAATGGCTATTTTTTTACAAGCAACTGTTTCAGAAGTCAGCAGGTGATTGGGCATCCTGATCACAAAGACTGAGGATTGTGGAGTTTCTGAAGATAGAATTAATAGTCAATCAATATTTAGCCAAGACTAGCTCTCTACCTCCAATTCCAGTTAAAATTCCTTGTAATACAACCTCCTTTCTTTGCCTTTAAAAGCTCCTGACTTTTACTCCCTAGCAGGACACTATTTGGGTTTCTACTTGAATCTGTGCTCTCCAAATTGCAATTCTTTGATCCCAAATAAACACTTTGCCTCTTAAACTGTTTCTCTTTTTGTAGGTTGACATCACTTTTCTCCAAAACCCCCAATTCCAGCCAAATTAGCCTAGTTATTGTTTCTAGACTATATTATCATTACTGCACAAAGGGCACAATCTACTTGCCATGTGACAAAAGCCAATCATCAAGAGACAAGATGGTGGCAAGGAAAGAGTTTATTACAGCTTGCTAGCAAGGCGGAAGCTGACCAACTAATGTCTCAAAGAACCATCTTACAGAACAAAGACTACAGGCCAGTTATATAGGGAGCTGGTCTCCGGGTGGGGGAGGCAGCTGGTCTCAGGGTGGGGCATCCATCTAGTCTTAGTTCCTGCAGTCTTTTGTTTTACTTGATATGCATCAGAGACTGGAGCAACGCCCTATACCCTGATCTTTCAGTTGTCATTGATGATGGTTATCAGCAACAATTCTCTGTCCCAGGGGTCATCACATTCCTAAGGAACTCAAGAGAACAAAGTTATCAACTTATAGCAGCTGGGAGGGGCCGGAAAACCCACAGAGCATGCCTGGGCTAGTTAATCAGAGGTCATTCAAAGTTACAATATGGTTCTTTTCTACAATATGGCTTTCCTTATATCAACCTTGTGTCAAGCTGGTATCATTATAAGCATTCTTTCTTTAACACATTTACTCTTGGTTTTTTTTTTTTCCTCAAATGAATCTCTGCTATCTAGATCTAGCTCATCCAAAAATGTCCAACTTAAATTCTACGTTCTACATGAGGCTGCTCTCCTGACCATTCCCAGATTATTTTTTGAACTCCTTTAATATTTTATTGTCCGATACATTCAGTTAACACCCACTATTTAGTCATTTATTATGGTTACATTTTTTATGAATAATAATGTTTTAGTCAGACACCTAAATTACAACCTTCTAGAGATCAAGGTCCATATCTTATGCCTTGTATAAGTATAAAGTGTTGTCAGTAAATATTAATTGATGTTGAAGGAGGCAGTAGGATTTGGGTAGGTGGGGAGGGAAGGGGCATTCTAGAGGAAGAAGAGCAACAAATGAGAAAATGCATGGTTTGCTCCAGAGAGGGGAAGACAACATCAAATAAAGGGTCAATTTAATTCCCTAACAACAACAAAAGCAGCATTCAGCTATGTTTGTCCCCTTGCTTACTTTTCTCCAAGGCACAATGGTGCTCATTTTTTGTCTCAGGACTTTTACACTTGTGGTGGAAAATACGATCACCGAAATAGAATTTTAAAATTACTTTGTTGTTTGCAAGAACTGTGTTAACAGGAAGGAAAGAGGGGGAGTGTTCACTAACTGTAGGCAAATTACCACCATACCCCAGTTCCTTAACAAATGAAATTACAGGATCTATTTTATACCTATGCCCCGGCTCCAACCCCCAGAGTTGCCTTGTGGTTAGCAAGGGAGGAAATGCCTCATAACACCCAGCAGGATGGGGGAAGGGAGAGCCCCGTAGTCAAAAGTTTCTTAGAGCTCTTTAAAAGGAGTGCTGTTTGCATATGTTTGAAAGCCTCTCATAGTTGGTCCAGTAAAACCCTGTGGACTACCATTTACGTGAGACCTTAACTTTCTCTAACAACTGACACATAGTGCTGTCATACAACAAATTCATTTATTCAACAAATATTCTCTGAGTGCCCTCTATGAGACAGGCACTGTTCTAGGGGAAACATGCCTTACAAGAAACAAAAATTATTTATGCAAAAGCTGAAAAAACATACTATGAGAATACTGACCAAAAGAAAGCTGGTCTAGCTATATTAATATAAAAGAAATATACTGTAAGGCAATAAATACTACTAGCAGGTCACTTTGTAATGTTGAAATGTTCAATTCATCAGGAAGATATCACAATTTTATTTCTGTATGCTTTGAATAATAGCCTCAATATATACATATAAAGCAAAAGAATTGACAGAACTATAATGAAAATTAAATAAATCCACAATCATAGTAGATTATTATGGAGAAGCTAATTTCTTTATCATCCCTTTTCTCCCTACATCTTTGCATTGCAGAGTCCCTTCCTTTTTTCAGTTATTATCTCCTCAGATTTATTTTCAAATTATTCTATTTAAAATAGTGTTTCCCTATCATTGTTTATTGTATATATATTTGCCCAGTTATAGTATTTGTTTATTTGTTTATTAATTTCTTCTCTACTAAAATGTATTCCATGAGGGCAGGGATATCATCTTTCTCATTCACCATGAAATCTCTGGTTCCCTGAACATCTTCTGCTGCATAAAAATGTTTGCTGAATGAATGACTAAACAACAGTTAACAATTGTTAGACAATTGTGTGTACTAGAAATGTTGAATGCATTATCTTAATTCTCCCAACAATCCTTTATTTTACAGAAAGGGGTAAGTAAGTTAATCTCACATAGTTAGTAAATGACAGAGTCAAGATTTGAATCCAGGGATATTGTCTCCTTGTGAGTCCTTGACATTCTGTTGGACTGTGAATCCACCATAGGCTCTTCTTACACAGGGATATGACATTTTATTCATTAAATAAAAATGTATTAAAATGCTTACTGTGTGTAATGTGCCGGAGATGCAATGGTGAGGCAAAAATGGACAGTGCCTGATTTCATGGGGCTTGTATCATATTAGGGCAGAAGATAGTAAACAATTACTTGCATAATTAATTATTTAGTTATAATTTTAGTATTAGCAGGGATAACTTAAAGTTCTATGAAACTACATAACAGGAGAAACTGACCTAGTCTGGGGATTCAGGGAAGGTTTTTTTGAGGAAGTCACATTTGGATTGAAATTGATTCGTACTCACCTTTCAGATTTCAACCTAAATGTCACGAGCACCCCAGATACAGGATGAGTAAAACACTTCACAGTAGAACAAACTTTAAAAGAAAACTTTTATTACTGTAGGTATCTTTCATAGGGGTTGAAAAATTTTCCCTTCTACCCCTCTAGGTTCTTTGGCTGGCCTAATAATTAAATTGATATAAGACAGATTAACAGGATAAAAACAAATTTAATTATGTATGTATGGGAGCCCAGCAAAGACAATGAGACTCCTGAGCTAAGGAATGGGATAGGGACCTGGGGCCTCAAAGGGGAGGAGGGCAATTCACAGGAAGATAAGAAGAGCAGATGTGTGGTAATCAGATGTTTTCCCTGCCATGAAGGTTAACTCTTTCAGTTAAAAAAAGTTCTCTCTGGTAATAGCTCTTTTCCTGGGCCAGGTCCCCTATCTACATTCTTTTAGGCAGTTAAGGGAGAGGTAAAAGTTTTTTCTGAGTCTGCTGGGTCTTGACTGCCTTTAGTTCAAAATAATCCACATGCCAGAGTGGTGCATTTTAGGGTAGCATATTCTGCTCCCCTTCACTCTGAAATACAGAGTTAAAATATCTATAATACTGTTATTATGCCTAAGAAACTTGATACCAAATGTCCAGTCAAAATTAAAATTTTCATGATCCTTTCAGAAATGTTCTTACAGTTGATTTGTTAACATAAGGATCCAGTTGGGGTTCATACACTACATTTGGTAGAATTGCAGCTTAAATCCTTTAAAATATATAACATTTTGCTATCTCTTTTTTTTCTTGGGATATATTTGTTGAAGAAATTGGGTCATTTGTTCTATAGAATTGCCCTTACTTTGGATCTTCCCGATTGCATCCCATGGTGTTATTTAACATGTTCCTCTGTCTCCTGTATTTTCTGTAAAACTGGTAATGAGGTATAGAGATTTGATCAGACTTGTCAACCTACAAAAACAGAAACCAGTTTAAGAGGCAAAGCATTTATTTGGGATCAAAGAATTGCAATTGGGGGGAATAGATTCAGGTAGAAACCCAAACAGTGTCCCAACTACAGGAGAGGGGCTTAGAATTTTTATGGGAAAAGGGAGGATGAGGTGAGTTGTATTAAAGAAGAGTTCATTGGTGCTAGATGAGGTGAGGCTAGATTTGTACTTCATAGGTTGGCCTGACGTTCAATCGTCGGGCAAAAGGCGAGACCTGTATGTCATTGATTGGTTAGCAATCCAGTCATCAGCAAAGTCCAGTTCCATCAGTCCTTATAGACAGGATATTTTTGTCTTTACTGACTTCTTGGAAAGTTGGTGGTTTGGTCCAGTTTGGAAGATAAAGAAAACAAGATGTGCAAAGCAATTCCTCTGGAATGGCAGTTCTGGCTCTCTTTTAATATGGCTCCACTCATGTCACTTTTCACAGATTCAGGTTCAATTCTTTTTTGACAGGAATATTTCATAGGTATTGTGTACATCCTCTTGTATCACATCAGGAGACATACATGCCTAATTGTCTCTCCTTTGTGAGGTCAGTAGCCATTGATCACCATTGCCTGAATCCAGGATTTCATGAGGGACTGCAGATGGGTAATGTTTTAATTTTACCATTCCTCCTCATTTATTAACTGGGATATTTCTATATAGAGAAACTTTCTTTCACAAATTATTACCTCGGGTTACCCTGAGGTGTAGTTCTTTGAGGAAAGGCAAGATAAGTGCTCCATTCACTCTCTTTATTTGTTTCTGTTTCCAGAATAATGTGTTGGTTTTTGTAGCATTCCCCAAAGGGATCAATGAGGTTTTTTTTTTTCTCCCCCGCTGTTCTAAATATCATCATGGACTCTAGATTTTTATAAATTTGATGCGTTCCAATAAAAAATATGTATTATTAAGTTTGATGTATTCGATATTATACATCTATATATTTTCAGATATACAATATTACTAAAATATGATTACTAAAAACAGATTAAGATTTCTTTGCAGTTATTTTTTTTCCTTAGGACTTTTCCCAGTAGGGATGTATAGATAAATTTCTGTGTTCTAAAGGCACTTGCAATAATTCTTTTCTGTGTGGTTAGTTTGCCATCTCTCTACATAATTAGGTTTATTTATTTCATTTTGCTTTCAACTAAAATTTTTTGGTTTTATTTGGCTTTATAATTATGTAAAACATTTACGTTTCCAAAGTCTATGCTACAAAACAAGGTACTTTTCTGAAAAGTTTAGCTTCTTTCCTATCTCACCTGTCTTCTCGATCCTCCCATAGGTAATCATATTACTAGTTTTTGTTTACCCTTCACTTAAAAATATTTTCCCCCTTTGCTAGATAAAAGATATTTGCCCTTTTTTTCCTAAACATGCTTCTTTTTAATGCTCGGCCAGTATATCCTGGCCACAGTAGTATAAGATATTGTCTTTATTCATTTTACAGTTGCATATTATTTAAATATGCAAAATAACACAGTTCATTCAACCAGTCTTTTTATGATGGGCATATATGTTGTTCTTAGTCTTTTGCTATTACAGAGAGTGCTGCCATTAATAGCCTTGTGCACTCAACTTTTTGTTTCTGTTAGTGTTTCTTTGGGATAGGTTCCTGGAAGTGAGATTACTGGGTCAAACACAAATCAACTTGTAATTGTGCTGAATATTGCCAAATTCTCCTCCATATGGTTTATATAATTTTGCATTCCCACCAGCAGTGTATGATAGCGTCTATTTCTCCACAGCCTTGCCACCAGAGTATGTTGTCAAACTTTTGGATTTTTCCCTATCTGATGTGCAAGAAATGACAACTCACTATGTATTAATGTGCACGGTTTTTATTATGAGCATCTTTTTATATGGTCAAGGACCATTTGACTTTCTTTTTCTGTGAACCATCTATTTATATTTCTCCATTTCTCAAAAGCTCTTTTAGAAGCTCTTTATATATCAAAGATACTAATCTTTTGTCTGTGATATAAGTTCCAACTATTATGAGGTGAGGAACACATTTAATTTTTCTTTCTTCCATACAGTTATTCAGTTATCCAATCATCAATTATTAAGAAATGGAACATGGTGTTGTCTGGTTTTTTTTTGAGTTTGACTCCATTTTTTTTTTTGGTCAGGAAGATTAGCCCTGAGCTAACATCCGTTGCCAATCCTCCTCTTTTTGCTGAGGAAGACTGGCCCTGGGCTAACATCCGTGCCCATCTTCCTCTACTTTATATGGGACACCACCACAGCATGGCTTGACAAGTGGCGCATCTGTCCATGCCTGGGATCTGAACCTGTGAACCCTGGGCCGCCAAAGCATAGCACATGAACTTAACTTCTACACCACTTGGCCAGCCCCTAACGTGGTGTTGTTTTGCACTTGAAAAGAGACTAATGTAGTTGGAATAGGTCAGTGGGAGAGTCAATGAAAAAGCTAGTAGAGTTGGTAGGGGCCAGATCATATAGAATCTTATAGTAGAGATTAGAAATTTTGGTTTTTATCTTTTTTTTTTTCTGCTGGGAAAGATTCGCCCTGAGCTAACATCTGTTGCCAATCTTCCTCTTTCTTTTTTTTTTCCTCCCCAAAGCCCCAGTACATGGGGATTATACTTGTAAGTCCTTCTCATTCTATGTGAGCTGCCACCACCACATGGCTACTGACAGATGAGTGGTGTGGTTCTACGCCCGGGAAACCAACCTCGGCCACTGAAGCGGAGTGCGCCAAACTTTAACCACTGGGCCATCAGGGCTGGCTCAGTTTTTATCTTAATAGCAGTAAACAGACACCGAAGAGTAGTATGCATCAGGGGATATCTGAGCAAACCTCCCTTAGCTGGGGGGGATGGTAGTGGGTCAGTTTCTTTACCCAAATGGGAGGCAAGACAAGCCACAGGACAGAAGTAGTGGCTAAGGTCCCAGGGTATGTAGATGAATTTATACTTGGAATATTTATTCAAACCCCAACATCTTTAGTATTAAAAGACATGTAATAGACTTTTCTTGTTCCAATAAGGTTCCCATAAGTATTGCTACAATTTAAACTCACCTCACCTAAATTGCAGTAGCTGTCTGCATGTACGGTACCTGTAATCTGTGAAACTACTTCCTTCTGTGGGAAGCAACAGAACCTACAGCAGGTTTAGAAATCCCTTAGGCAGCTGTCTGGAACAGAATGAATAAGTATCATGTCACAGTGGGCTGTACAGGATTACTAGCCATAGATTCAGCTCACTTTTGTTCTTCTCATCAATTGCAGTAATCAATAACTGCCCCAGTTGTTAGCACTCCTCCTTTAAATAATGCTAGTCCACTGAGTTCAGCTTGGAGCTGAATCTTGCTCATGACAAATTTAGTAAATACGTGTATCTAGATTTGCTTTGCAAGGTACATTAGATACATTATTGGACCACTCCTCTAACAACAGGAAAAGACTGGAAGTTAACAAAGGGGTTGGGAAATTATGTATCAATGTAATTAACTCAATTAATGTTACAGTTGGTGTCTCTGTGAAGATAATGGCTTATGGGATCATAAAAACTCTATTAGTGCTACCTAATTGGTCAAGGAAAAATGGTGTGAATAACAGGAAACACAGCGTTGAGTTAAAACTTTGAAGAGTCAGGTATATAACCTGGATCCCATGAACTGAGGTGAATTGGGTCCTACTTCAGTTTGTACATACTGAAATGGAACAATTCATTTGAACAATTCATGTGAAATGAAACAATCTAGCAATAGGTGATAGGTTAACACAGGTTGAGCCATAGTTTGACTTTAAACACACCCAACAAGGCAAAAATAAAATAAAATTAAAACCCACTTCTGAACTGATGTCCCTCTTTTTAAGTTCTGAACATTTTTACTTTGTTATAAAGAAAAGAACAAGGGAGTATCCCTTGATCTTTGGCAAAAAATTCTCCTAAAATAAGAGTGGTACAAACATATTTGCTATTTAAAAAGATCACTTGAGCTGCTTTATGATGAATGGATTAGAAGTAAGCAAGTGTAGAAAATGGGGATGTCAGTCTTCCAGGTGATAAAGAGTGGAGGAAAGGAGATGGATTTGAGAGATCCTTAGGAGTTATAAACAATAGGACATGGTGATTAATCGGAAGTGGAAGGTAAAGAAGAGGAAGAGTCAAAGATAATTGTCGATTGTGGCTAGTTTTCCACAAAGGACTTAAGTAGACATAAGTGGAAAACCGGTAGGCTTTGCAGTTCAGGCACTAATAAGTGGAGCTGGTACTGGCACAGTAAGAAAGTCAAGGCCTAAAACCTGGTTATTAGATAGGGGTGACATGGGTCACTGAGTGCCCTGACGGGTATTGATACAAAGCAATGTGTTCCACTTCAAGAATCTTCCAATCTGGAGAACATCTTACTCAATGTGACCCACTGTACATTAAGCATGCCTTTATGAAATGCAAGGGAACCAACGGGAAGCCAAGTCTACCTAGCTACCTATTTGGCTCATTTTTACCCTTTACTCAGCTGATTTGCTGCTTTAGAAGTAAATCAAAGCAAAAATAACTGAACTGAGTTCAAGCTTTCATCCGTATCCACTCTCAAACTCAAACCAGTGAGTTTCTGGCTTGAGCACTTGACTAGGTAGCTGGTGTTGCTACTGCCTGAGATGGGGAACATAGTGGAGGAGGCCCTGGCTTTTTATTTTGTTGTTGAAAATGCTGTTGTAGTTGCGGAAGAGGTAAAGAAAGGAAGTTTAGTTTTGGATATGTGACTTTAAGGTCACTTTGATACTCCAAATGGAAATAGGAACTAGGCACTTGCATCTATGGGTCCAGATCCCAGAAAAAAGTTGTGGGCTAAAGATAAAAATGTGAGAATCGTTAGCTAAACAGATACAAATCGAAATTATGGGCATGAATGAGCTCACCTAGAGAGATAGTGTAGTTAGGAGAGAAGAGGGCCAAGAACTTAACTCTGAGAAAAACACGTATTTATTAAGGATGGTGAACAGGCTGAGAAGGAAGATGTATATAGCAGAACAGGTAGAAGCATGGTGTCCGAATACCAAGAGGAAGAGTATTTCAAGAAAAGCATGACCAACAGGGTCAAATGCTACTAAGAGTCACGTAAAATGAAAATCATTCACTGGATTTAACAATCAAAGGTTACTGCTGGCCTTAGAGAAAGCTGTTTTGGTAGAGCAGTGGTAGCTAAGGCCACATAGAAATAGTTTTAGGAGTACCTGAGAGGTGAGGAGAGGGCACCAAATACAGATAACCCTTGAGAAGTCTAACCTTGAAGGGATGGAGAGAGATTAAAAGGAACATTTAGGAAGCCAAGAGAAAAGCAATAGTATATGTGTTAAATGTTACTCAAATTTGATTCCACAAGCATCTGCTGATCACATGAAGGGCACAGGGCAAGGAACCGAGAATTGAGAGACAGTAGGAAAAGGTCCCTCCCCTCAAAGGGTTCAAGGTTTAATAGGGGAGAGAGAGAGAGAGACAAATAATTATGTACATGGACAGTGCATTAAAAGATGCATTTATTAGATTCAATGGTAGCATAGAGGTGGGAGTGGAGAGTATGTTTATCAGAAATGAGATTAGGGAAGACAATAGAGGTGACATTTAAACTGAGTTATGAATTCTTAAGTGTTTGCTAGGATGACTATGAGAAAGCCATTCCAGGCAGAGGGAAAAACATAGTTTATGGGAAAACTACACGTAGCCTTCAAAGAGCATGGGTTCTTGGAACCACGTAGTCTAGGTATAAATCCTGACTTCAACCGTACCAGTTCCGTGATTTGGGGTCATCACCATACCTCTGCAAAGCCTTGATTTCCTCATGTCTAAGATGAAGGCTGATAATTCCTATCTCACAGAATTTCAGGGAGGCTTAAAAGCTGTGAAGAACTGAATTCAATAGCTAGTACACAGTGATTACTCAATACATGTTAGCTCTTGTTTTCACTGTAGGATCTAAAATGCAAAAAGAGTAGCGAGGTCTGAAGCTAAACCAGATAATCAAGAACCAGATCATAACAGATTTGTCAGGAAGGCAGCATTGTTCCCAGCATTCATTAAAACAAACTAGTACAATTATTAGAAAGCAAACTGAAGTCAGGCTTAATTCTACTAAAAAAAGTCTTCAGGAAGCATCTTAATTATAATCTCCTGTTGATGAAGCCTAAGGCAACAGGTATGTACAAGTACTTTACAGGCTACTAATTAGGAGGCCCAACTGCTAACATCTAATTGTGCAATTTGCGATTTTTTTTTACGACATCTTGTAATACAATGCATTATTTTCTATTAAGATTGTTGCTAAACTTGTTTTCTAATATTTTTTCTTTATATGTTTCAGTATTAAAAAATGAACTAGTAGTATGGTAATACTTTCAGTAAAAAAGCTGTTTCAACTCTACCACCAAAACAAAACAAAACACACCAGAATTAGCTGATGACATAGTGTGGCTGAACTTGAGAGTCTGTGAGGCACATGTTAAGGGTAGAGTTAGCCTCCACAAAAAGCTGCAAGTGGATCTAAGGAAATTTGTGTGGGAACTGTGGCCTCTATCCTTTTGTCATAGTTTCAATGGATAAAGTTTTCTCTAGTCCAACAAGTCAGTGATTTATCTTTCAAATTTTTATTGTGAGGTAGTCTTTTTCTTTTTGGAAGAGTTCAACTTCTCACTTATGTGAACAATATTCCTACTGTAGACGGTATTTTTGCCTTGAAAAAATAATCCTGGGTCACCACTGCCTCCAGCACTTAACCTGTTGAGTTATTTTTAAAGTTAAGAAGAGCATCTGGATATCTTCATTTGGGAATTTTCCATTCCTGATGAATCCAGTGGTATAATCTTTCTACCTTTTGGTATGGCATGTATTGTTAATACTGTTTTTGATATTCGGTGTGGAGTGATTTGTGTTATGCCCTGTGTGTATGCTTCAGTTTCCCTAATCTTTTTCTCATGGCCTGAGCTCACAGATTATGCCTCTTTTATGTATTTTAGCACATATATATATATATAATTGGGTAGATTCTTCAATGTTTAATTAAGCTCATCTGGTCCACCTCTTGTAGTTGACTATAATTTCCTATGGTAGGAGATCCTGAACTCGTGCCAGCACTGTTAGTTTTATCTTTAGGTTTATAGATGCTTAATAAGCACACTGAGACGATCTAAGAGCGCAGGGCAAACTCCTTCAAGCAGTGGCTTTGGATTTCAAAGTTTTTGTTTTGCCCAAGCCCTACAGTAACATCTGTAACTCAATACACAGTACACGTGTATATGAATGAATACAAAATGTTACTATAGAACACTTACTCGACTATCCGAGATGTCCCTGAAGTTTCTTCCTCTATTTCACATAAACAACAACACCCCTTCCAAGTAGAAACCAAGCTAACTTGATTTTACGAACCACTAACGGGTCGTTAAAGGCAGATTGACATCTCTCCTCTAGCAGTCTCCGCTGCTGCTCCCTCTGTCACAGCCCTTGGGAAACGCGGCGCTTGCAGGTGGGAAGGCAGCGGCCCGCGGACAAGTCACAGAGCCGCACCAGCGCTTCGTCCCCGGAGGATGGAGCAGCCTTTCTGCAAGGCAGCAGCAGGGCGCTAACCCACAGCCCCGACTCGGTGGATGATGCAGGGCTCGACCCATTTCCCTGCCCTCCAGCTTCCTCGAAGTCCGCCCCGCCCCCTTCCTCTTCTGGTCGCGAATATCATTTCTCCCCCGCGGAGGGGGCCGAGCGCCGAATGATCGATGCTTCCTCCACGCCCCGAGAGCCGCCATTTTGGGGGGGGAGGAGAAACACTTGTCCGGGCGGCAGAGGCTCAACGGGATGTTGACTGGCTTTTGCTTCTCTTGCCAGCACTGTGGGAGCGGGGGAGAAGAATCCAGCGGGACCACTCCTCCGGCCGCCTCTCCGGAATGAGGCCTCGGCTCCCGCGCGGGACGTTTCCCTTTCTCCTCCGAGAGTGAGTGGCGGCCGCCGGGGTGGCGCGCCCCCGCGCGCCCTCCGCTGTCAGTTACCCCGCGCGCTCCCGCCGGCGCGCGCCGCCCCCGGCGCGCTCCCACCCCTCCCCCGCCCGGCTTGGGGCTTGGCGCAGACTCGCTTGTTTGTTTCTGCAGGAGCCCAAGGAGAGGCCGAAGCCGAGACTATGCCTGGGAAGCTGAAGGTGAAAATCGTGGCCGGGCGCCATTTGCCAGTGATGGACCGAGCTAGTGACCTGACTGATGCCTTCGTGGAGGTTGGTGCAAGGTCCTGCCCCTCAAAAGACAGGGAGCGCCAAGCCCTGTGAAGGTTCCTACCGCCCTGGCCCCCAGCCCCTCAGCCCATTCCCCTTGGACTGCCCTCCCGTGTGCGGTGCTTGTTCAGCCCTCCCTCGAGGGCTGACTGCCGAGACTGCAGCGCATGTGATGGGTGCACGGCTCGCAAGCGTCGGCGGGTCCCTCCGCCCGCCGGGAGGCTGTTAACTGCTCTGCATGCTGGGGTGACCCTGATGTCAGGATTCCTACCAGGCCACCTGCCAGTCAGGAGATCCCAAGGCGTGGCCACGCGGCCGCCGAAACACACACACAGACACACGCCCTTCTTTTGGGGAGGGGCGGCTCTTCACCCCAGAGTGATGAAGATGTTTAAGCATGTAGATACAGTCCGTTGTGGTCATTTGGAGACCTCCAAGGCGAGGAGATCTACTCTCTAACATAATATTTTCTGAATCATCAGTGCAAGTTCTAAAACACAACTGTAACACTCTGTGCTCTTGTATAGACTGGTAGGTCTGCTGAGCTGTTTCAGGGTAATTTAGTGCCTTGAGGTAGGAAGCCAATTAAGTGCCATGGATTTAAATTGCAAAATTGCTTTTTAAATCTAATGATTAGTTTAAGACCCATGCAAATTAGCATAGGCCTAGGGCCCAGAAGGTAATAACCCAGAGTCTGAAAGAAGCCAGGTAAAAATTGTAATAAAAGTTGACATGATGGGGCCAGCCCAGTGACGTAGTGGTTAAGTTCGAGGGCTTGCTTCGGCGGCCTGGGGTTCGCAGGTTCGGATCCCAGGCATGGACCTATGCTCTGCTTACCAAGGCGTGATGTGGCAGGCGTCCCACATATAAAATAGAGGAAGATGGATATGGATGTTAGTCTAGGGTCAGTCTTCCTCAGCAAAAAGAGGGGTATTGGCAACAGATGTTAGCTCAGGGCTAATCTTCCTCACCAAAAAAAAAAAAGAATTGACGTGATGCGCCAGAGCGTTAGAACAATAATCATTTGGGCTATTAATGCTTAGAGTTGATAGATACATTATAATATATAGCTGGATTTCATCTCAGTATAAAATATCTTTATGTTCCCTAAAGGTTCTTTGACCTAAAAACTGAAGTTTTTCCGCAAACATTGCCATGGTAATTCTTAATTACAATTTCATTTTTAGTTGAGAAACAGTTCCTGAGTGTGTTCTCTGACCAGATGTTAGGTAATGGGGATACACAGATTACCAAAGCATAGTCTTTGCTTTGGTGGGTCAGAGACTGACCACACAGGCTAGGTTAATAACTAATAGCTAACAATATTGAGTCTCATTATTGCCAGCTGTGTGCTAAGTACTTTTTAAATTCTTAATCTTCACAACAGTCCTGCTATTGTATTGTTATCCCATATTACAGTTGACGTAACTGAGGCCTAGAAACCGTAAATAATTTGCCTAAGGTTACTTACTTAACCTTGTAAATCTCTATAGCCTTGTGGTCTGTTGTGTTAACCACTGTACTAATGACAGGAGGATGAGTGTTGTTGTAGAATATGGAAATGTAATTTTGTCTCTGAAGGTTTAGGGAGGCTTCCTAAGAAAGTGATATTTGAGCTGGGCCTTGAACAGCCAGGGTTTTACCAGGCAGAGGAAGCATCAAAGGCACAGAATGGGATACATGGTATGTTTAGGAAACCATCTTAGTTTGGGATGTGTCTGGAGTCAAAGGGGATATGTGGGAAGTGGAGGTTGTGGGGGATAAGGCTGGAAAGGTAGGTTGGAACCAAACCTCATTTTCTATGCTAAAGAATTTCTCCTTTCTTCTATAAGCAGGAGTAAGACAGGGGAGCTTTTTAAGTAGAAATGAAATAAGATCATGTTTGTATTAGGTTGTTTATAGGATAACTTGAATGGTGACGTTATTGACAGGCTAGACAGGTGAGAGCTGAGGCAGGGAGATCAGTTAAGAAGGTGTTGAAATCATCCAGGCAATATGTGCACATTGAGTAATGGCATTGGGAACAATTTAGAGGAGAAAAATTTGAGGGACTTTTTTTTTTTTTTGGTGAGGAAGACCAGCCCTGAGTTAACATCCGTTGCCAATCCTCCTCTTTTTTGCTGAGGAAGACTGGCCCTGGGCTAACATCCGTGCCCATCTTCCTCTACTTTATATGGGACGCCGCCACAGCATAGCTGACAAGCAGTGTGTTGGCCGGTGCCCAGGATCTGAACCGGCGAACCCCGGGCTGCCAAAGCACAAACTAAACCTCTGCGCCACTGGGCAGGCCTGAGGGACATTTCTTAGGTAAAATTGTTCTATGGTATCAAATGGTTTTTGCTGGTGAAGGAGGGGTCATATTCAAGGGTAACTCATTAATTCCTTCTTTGAAGAAATAGTTATCGAGTGTTCACTATTTGCCAGGCCCAGTGCTAGTCACTGGTCTAGCCATGCATAAATGATGGTGAACAAAATAGACTTGGTTCCTGCTTTTATGGAGCTTATATTTTGGTGGGAGAGACAGACATTAAAAAGTAAAGAAATGATTAAATATGTAATTACAAATTGTGATGAGTGCCATGGAAGAAAACAATAGAAAGAGAATAATAGGGAATATTTACTTTAGGTTGAGTGATCAGAGGAGGCCTCTGAGGCAGTGTCAATGAGGGAAAGACCTGTTGGACGAGAAGAAACTAGCTGCTCAGGGAGTATATTTGTGTGTGTAGGGTAGGGATGGGGCAGACGAGAGCCTGGAGGAGAGAGTCTCAGCGGAGGGAAGATCCTGAGGAGATTTGCTTTATTTTAGGAAGAGAAAGAAGATGTGTGTGGCTGGCATGTAGTGAGTGAAGAGGGGAGTGTTATAAGATAAAAATTGGAGAGTTTGTCAAGGAGTCAATCACGCAGGACCTTAGAAGCCGTGATTAGGAGTTTGAATTTTATTTGATGGGAAGCAGTTGTTAAGATGAACACTTTTGTTGCTGTCTGGAGAATGGACTGAAGAGGGGAAAGAGCTGAAGCAGGCAAAGGTTCAATAACAGTTCAAAAAAGAGGTGGTGAAGGCCAAGGTAATGGTTTTGGTAATGGAGAGAAGGGGACGGATTCCAGATATACTTTGAAGATAGACTCTAGAGGATTTGTTGGTAGATTGGAGTAGGGGACCAGAGAAAGGGAGACTGAAAGATGACTTAGTTTTCTGAGACTCCGTGGAGTTGGTAGAGATTGACTGAGTGGGTGGAGAATCAGTTTCCATTTGGGCATATTAGGTTTAAGATGTCTTTATGACCTTTAATTGGAGTTGTCAAGAAGTTGGATTTATGAGTATGGTGTTCAGAAGAGAGGTGTGAGTTAAAAATGAGCTCATATAGGCCAGTGCTTCTCAACTTTGTGAGACCCACTGTCACCTTTATAATAGCAGGTGTTTTGAAATCCACCGTCACCTATCTTGGCATAATATTCATAGCTAATACAACCTATCTGTGCTCACAATTTAAACAATCAAGTGCTCTGATAGTAATAAGAGAAATGAAAGTGTTTTTTAATATGTATTTCAGTATGGAAGTGCTTGTTCACAACCACGGTGGAAGACATGAGGGAATCAGATTGAGTCCATGAGTATTTGTTGAGCCCTTGTGTATATCAGACACTGTACTGGATATAGTACAGTGTGCAGGGGATATAGTAATGAATAAAACAAAAATTTCTTTAGTTATGGAACTTACATTTTATTGGGAGAAGGGAGTTCATAAAGAAGATAATTAAGTGAAAGGCAAAGTATACTAGATGGTGAGAAGTGCCCCATGTGGGGAAAATAAAGCAGGGATGCAGCGTAGGCAGTGCCTCGTCTATGTGCCAAATCCGGTGAATATGACTGCTCCTCACCCAGAGTGAGACAGTTGTGTAGTTTTGGCGTCTCAGATAGGCCTTCATTGCCATTGGCTATCTGATTTTCCAAAATAGTCAACTTATGGGAAAAAACCGAGTTGTCCCTTACTTTACGTGATGGTTGTATTTCTTGACAATTATGTCTATTAAAACCCCATCACAACACTTTTGTCTGTAAAACTGAGTTAGGTTCTAGGTAGGTTTTTCACTCATGTGACTCTCTGGTTGGACGTTTGAAAGTCATGACATGAGATGACTCTTCGTTGTTGGGGACTGTCTCTTGCATTGTAAGACACCTAGCATCTCTGGGCCTTCCTCACTGAATACTACTATTATTTCCCCAAAAACACCTCTAGAAATTTCTAAAGCTCCTTTGGGACTTGGTTCTTTCCTTTTTGCAAACCTCTGACTTGGAGAGAGAGAAGAGGGATGGATCCTTGAAAATACTTGACATTAAGAGGTCTGTTAGAGGAAGAGGACTAGGGGAAGGAAGCTGAGATTGTCAGCTAATGGGGGTGGGGGGGGAATCAGGAAAGTAATATCCGCGAATGCAAGAAGAGGGGAAGTTTCTAGAAAGAGGAAACCCTCAACTGTCAAATGACACTGAAAGGTCAAGTAAGAGGACAGAGAAGTCACTGGATTGGGCAACATGGAAGTTGTTGCTGATCCTGACAAGAGGAGTGATAAGGACGAAAGCCCATACTGTGGTGAGTTGAAGAGGGTTAAAGGACACGGGAAGTGAGGAGGTGGGAATGTAATGAATAGGCAACTGTTTCAAGAAATATGGGTGTGAACGGCAGAGAAGAAATAGTGTGATATTTGGGGGAGTCTGTAGCTTTTAGTACTTTTTAAAAACTAAGTTAGAAGATAATAGAATGTATTTGTGTGCTAATAGGAGTAATCCAGCAGAAAGGGAAAGATGAATGCAGGAAAACGGGGACAATGAAGGATTGCAATATAATAAGGGATAAATTCTGTGATGTAGATTGTAAGTACTATATAAGCTAATAGAAGAGGGACATAATGAAGCCTGGGCTGGTCATGAGAAATCTCTGTGTTGAGCTTGAAGAATGGTAAAATTTCCATAGGCAGAGAGGAAAAATGGGCATTTTTCAGATGAATAGAACAAATTTGGTAAAAGCAAAAAGGGGGATAGAGCATATGTAATTGAAGGGAGGGTTCTTGTTCAATAGAAGTGGGAAATAAAATTTGGCTATATATGGGGTGAGACAGATTACCAAATGGTCTGAAAACCAGGGGAAGAAGTCTGTACGGTAGAAGCTCTTAACTATCTTCCATTAACTGACTTGTTATAGTCCCCAGGGCTCTGCATTCCTTCCATAAGCACTTTCTTGAATACCTCATATCTTTAGATTATTCTCCAGTGTGCCTGTGTGGTTTTGCTCCCATCAGTTGGCTGTTCTACTTCACCAAGAGGCAGTTGTGTTTATTCCCAAACCTGTTTATGCTAACTCTATTTGTTATTGTAATTTATTTAAAACCTTATATAAATGGGTGAAATAAATGTGAAAATGCAGTTGATAATGCTATGTAAAGACTTATGGATACAGTCACTAAAAATTACTCTCCAATTAGATGAAGATTGTAAAAAATCTAGGATTCTGTGTTCATAGTTTTTTACAAGTGATTTTAAGTTTTACCACCACATTTTAAATAAACCCAAACTGGCAATCACAGATGATACGTTATGAGTGTGTGATTTATGGAAAAAAGATGATGCAGAATTCTAAACAGCGCACCTTTACTCAAAGAAGAGACTTTAGTCTTACATTAAAAAATAGAGGAATGAATATTTATTTCTATGTTTCATCTTAAAATGTTTACTGTTTGTATCATTTTTAATGATTCTCTGATTTAACCAAATTAATAGATTAACTAATCAAATACTGGTCCTGATTGCATTGGTCGAGGAAATTTCTACTATATATGATGTGAGGAGTTTAGGAAGCCAGTGAAGACCAAGTAGTGTTTAAAGATGATTATTCTTGCAGGAATCTCCAGAGTGAATGGGATGGGATTCTATACAAGGGAAGTATTAATGGAAGTCTATCTCAACATTAATGTGCATGTTACAAACTCTTACCACTAAACTACGTTATCATTTCGTGTTTATTCAGGAGCCTTGGAGGGAACCAGGAGAGGAAAAGAAATTAATATCTAATGAGTATTTTCTATGTACCAGACATTTTGCTAGGTCTCTACATGCATTATCCCATGTAATGCTCACAGCAACCCCCCTTTTCAGAGGAGGAAGCAGCCTTAAATAACAGGTTAAATAACTTTCTCAAGGTAATTTAGCTAATGAGTAGGGAGAGAGAATGCTTTTACTTTACTAGGGAATCTCATTAAAATCCCTGATGTTTAACAAAGTTGTAAGGCATTCATTTAATTGCTGAGTAATAAAATCTCCTTTGAATTAAATAAGACTAAATGAACTGTTTCTTCTTTAGCAGAAGGGGAGTCATCACAATTCCGGCAAAATAGACACTCTAGCCTCTTCTTTTTCTAAAATCTTGCTTTTGGTTTAGTGTATGTGGGGACTGTCAGATGTTTATTATATCTAGAATGGACAGTTGACCAAAAAAAGAAAAAAAGACACAATGTAGCACTACAGTATATTGGGACAAAACTGAAGAGGGCTCTGAAATCATAACTTAAAAAATGATATGCTGTTTTTGCCAATTGATCCAAAACCCTTCCGTACATATGGCTTTTGAATGGTTTTGTAAATCCTAACATTTTACTTCAAATTAAGCAATTTTTAGGTAAATTAAGCAGTAAGTATTTCTTTGATATTTTGAATATTGAAATGTAATGAAAATTAGATTAGTAAATGAGCAGTAACCTCTATTCTCAAATTTCTTTTCTCATTAAGTTTCGTTTCTTTAACGTTTATGATTTAAAATTAAAAAAATTATGCAAGTAATACATGAATAGCTCCCATTACAAAAGATTCAAATACTCAGAAGTAAAACTTGCAAACTTCTTACTTTCTACACTGTACTGTATTGCTTAACTCTATCAGTCCCTTCTTCAGAGGTAATTGCTGAGTTTTTTTGGTATGTGTTCATCTACCCTTTCCCAACTCCTTTAAGAAGAAAAAGCTGCTGCATATCCTATTTTTAGAAACAAATGTAATCATTCTTTATGTATTCTGCTACTTGGTTTTTTCAGTTATTATGTCATTGACATCTTCCCAGGACAGTACCTATAATCGACTTCCTTCTTTAGTAGGGAGCATGTGATTTATTCACTTTACTGTTGAATAACTATTGAGGTTTTTGTATATTTTTTGGGAGGGGGCCTTATGTGAAAGTGCTTTTTTAGGATAAATTCCTGGAAGTTGATCCAGAATTCTATAATTTGACTCAAAATGAAATTTTTGCCATTTGACTTTTATTTTAATTTTTGATGTTTTTGAATTTTAAAATAATACATTTAAAAAAATAGGTAATGTATGTGGCATGGTTCAAAATTCAAAAGGTACAAAACGAGTCAGCCTCTCATGGCCTTTCCTTTAACCGATCTATTCTGTTCTTTCTCGTGGCCACTGTTAACATTTCTTGTATATTCTTCTAGAAATAATCTGTGCGTATGTAGGCATTTGTTATATGCCTTATGATATTTTGTTACTTTTTTCTTCACAAAGAATGCCATACACGCTGTTCTGCAGTAGAAAGATATATCTTGGATTTTGTTCCATGCATAGAGAACTGCTTCAGTCTTCTTAAATGCGCTGCATTGTGTGGCTTTATCATACTTAATTTAAGCAGTTCCAAACTGATGGAGGTCTAGGTTGTTTCCAATCTTTTGCTACTGTAATGCTGCCTATATATGTTGTTGCCCATGTCTGTATGAACTTAAAGGATATAGGCCTTTAAAATTTTGATATATGTTGTCAAACTGCACTCTAGAAATTGTTCTGATTTACACTCCTACCAAAAGTATGAGAGTGGCTCACTAACACTGTTTTCAAACTTTTTATCTTTGCCAACCTGATAAGTAAAAATGTTGGCTTAATTTGCATTTCTCTTGGTATGAAAGAGGTTGATCATTTCTTGATGTATTTACAAGACATCTTTATTTCCATTTCTTTGAATTGTCTCTTCATGTCCTTTGACTATTTTTCTGTTGCTTTGTTGCTCTTTTACATATTGCTTTGTAGGAACTTGTTAGAAATTGAGGAAATTAGCTCTTAAGCTTCCTGACTACTTCTCAAGTCCAGTCTGAGGTTTCACAATCTCCATTCTGTGTTGGACAAGTCCCAGGGATTAGCCTGCTTTCTGCCTTCCTTATTTCTTTTTTTACCTATTTTTGGATCTTCATGATTTAGTGCTTGCCAAGACTGGCTATGAAATAAGGTAGTCTCCCTATCCATCCCCTTTCATTGTCCCTGAAGATAGAAATATAAAACCCGTCATGACCATAGTTTATTGCTGATCACTGTGTACTGTGAGAGTGTAAGAGTAGAGTAAGGGTCAGCTGGCCTTTTTACCTTCTGATTTTATTTTTGCTAGTCATCTGCTCTTAAGACTTTCTTTTGTTTCAGGTTGTGTTTGGTAAAGGCCATACTGACTCCTTCCTCCATACTGACATAATGGTTTATGTCTTTAATTTGCCTGTAGAGCTAGTCAAGAAGAACAGTGGGTAATCTCTTGTTCCAGATGTATTCCATAAATTTACCTGGACTCATCTGTACTTTCTTCCCTTTTGCCTCAAGGGATAGTTTTCTTTTTCCCCCTCCATGGTTAATCTTCCACTGTGTGGCTGACGTTAAATTTTATTTTTATTCACATTTCTGATATTTATATTTGAATTGGTTTCTTATTTGTTTTTAGGTAAAATTTGGTAATACCACCTTTAAAACAGATGTGTATCTCAAATCCCTCAACCCTCAGTGGAACTCGGAATGGTTTAAATTTGAGGTAAGTTTTTAAATGCCAGCATTTTTGAGTGTATTGTTTTGAGGTGACCCTTTTCCCCAGGAATGATAAGCATACCTTTTATTTCAGATATAGTAGTTTTTCTACACCATAAAAATATTTCCTAGAAATACTGAGTTTTTAAGAAATTATGTTACAGTTAAGAAAATATAGTATGTGAATATGAGAACCCAGATTAAAAAAAATAGAATTCCTTAAAGGTATTATATTATTACTATAATAATTTTCTCTGGATTTAACATATACCAAAAATCACATAAGAACAATGTACAGATTAAAAACAATTTTTTAATTGTGGTAAAAAATATATATCATAAATATTGCCATTTTAACCATTTTTAAGTGTACAATTCAGTAGCATTAATTACATTCATGATGTTACCATCACCACTATTTCCAAAACATTTTTATCACTCCAAACAGAATCTGTATTCATTCAATGGTAAATCCCCATTCCCTCCTCTCCGCAGCCCCTGGTAACCTCTAATCTACTTTGTGTATCTTTGAATTTGCCTATGTTAGATTTTTCATATAAGTGGAGTCGTAAGTATTTGTCTTTTGTGTTTGACTTCTTTCATTTAGCGTAATGTTTTCAAGGTTCATCCATGTTGTAGCATGTATCAGATTTTCATTCCTTTTTATGACTGAACAATATTCCATTATTTTTATATATACCACATTTTTTTTATCCCATTTATCTATTGATGGACACTTGGGTTGTTTTTGCCGTTTGGCTACTGTGAATAACGTTGCAGTAAACATTGATGTACAAGTATCTGTTTGAGTCCCTGTTGTCAGCTCTTTTGGGTATATACCTAGAAGTGGAATGGCTGGGTCTTATGGCAAATTCTGTTTAGCTTTTTGAGGAACTGCCAAACTGTTTTCCACAAGTGGCTGTACCATTTTACATTCCCACCAGCATGTGGAGAGTTCCAGTTTTTCCATATCCTTGTCAACACTTTTATGTTTTTTTAAAAAAAATGTAAGCCATCCTGTAGGTCTGAAGTGATATTCACTGTATAGTTTTAATTATGAATGAGGTATTTTTGTTTTCAATGAGGCAACTTATAATTTCTGTGGCTAAGGACCATTTGCATTTCTTTTACTTTGAACTATCTCCTCATTTTTTAATCTTCCAAGAAGATACTTAGAGATGACATTATGGCAGTAGACTTAACCAGGACTTGGTGACCAGCTTAACAGAAGAATGTACGTGCGAAGTGGTATCTCATTGGTTTTGATTTGTGTTTCTTTAGTGACTAATAATGTTGACCGTCTTTTTATTTGCTTATTGGCTATTTGTATATCTTCTTTGGAGAACTGTCTATTCAAGTCCTTTGCCCATTTTTGAGTTGGGTTGTTTATCTTTTTTTTGTTGAGTTGTAGAAGTTCTTTTTATATTCTGAATATTCAATCCTTATCAGATACATGATTTGCAGATATTTTCTTGAGTTCAGTAGCTTGTCTTTTCACTTTCTTGATAATTTCCTTTGATACACAAAAGTTTTTAATTTTGATGAAATCCACTTTATCAATTCTTTTATTGCTCATGCTTTTGGTGTCAATTCAGAGAATCCATTGTGTTTACCCCTGTGTTTTCTTCTAAAAGTTTTATGGTTTTAGCTCTTATATTTAGGTCATTGGTCCATTTTGAGTTAATTTTTGTAATGCGGTGAGGTAAGGGTCTAACTTCATTCTTTTGCATATGGAAATTCAGTTGTTTCAGTACCATTTGTTGAAGAGACTGTTTTTCCCCCATTGAATGGTCTTGGCACCCTTGTCAGAAGTCAGTTGGACATAGATATATGGGTTAATTTCTGGACTTTCAATTCTATTCCACTGGTCTATATGTCTATCCTTATGCCATTACCATACTTTTTGATTACTATAACTTTGTAGTAAGTTTTGAAATCAGGAAGTATGACTCCTACAATTTTGTTCTTCAAATGTGTTGATTTTTTTTGTTGTGGGGCATTTTGATTCCCTTCTTGTTTTCTTTTGTGTATGCATAGATTGTTTTTTTAGTTGTTTCCAAAATGACGTGTATTTTGAAAGACCCATAATATGTTGCACGTGTAATAAATCCGTGCCATTTTAAGCTATATTATTGAGGTAAAAATGTGGAAGATATGAGTCACTGAAAGTAATTAAAGTAACTTGCTTACATGATTTCAGATGGAATTAGAATTACAAAATGCATCTTCATTACCCTAGGAAAACATTTAAATGCTTATATAGCTTCATTTTCATGGCTTTTTCTTTTTTCCATAACCTAGAAATGGTTAAAAACAAATGCTCTGGATCAATTACATTGTTACTGGAATGGTAAGAGGAGGCAGACTTTATGTATTAGTAATTTTCATGATAATAGGATATTAATATTTAAGAAAATGGATATTTCATTTTATTGATGACGTAATACTGGTAATTTTTAAAGCTACAAAGTACTCAAGTAGCTTAAATAACTTTAAAAAATAATATATTTGTACTTTTCTGAAATAAGAGATTTTTATAACATTAATGAGCTTTAGTAAATAGTTATCAGCCATTTCCCTTAAAATTTACTATTTTGGCTAGTACTTCTAATAATAATATATCTTATGTGAAAAATGTTCTGAAACTTTGTATTTAGAGTTACCATTAATTGTACACTTCTTTTTTATCCCCGTTTATCAGTTGTGAATTGCATTCAGTTATATATGTCATGAACTCTCGAATAATGTCTTAAAAAAATAGATGTTTAGTTTTCTTTCATGTAAAAGGTATGTTGAGCCAGGCAGTGTAAGGGTCTTTTGGTAGCTCCATGCAGTCATGGAGGATCCTTCTGTCTTTCTCCTCCATCATTCATAGCCTCTGGCTTCCATACTCAAGGTCACTTTAGCCTCCAAGTTAGCAGCTGGAGTTATAGAGTTATAGTTCATGTCAGTGTTCCAGGTTGGAAGAAGGGGCTGGAATGAAGGGGAGTGCAGGAGGGGTGCTGGTAAATTAACATACACTTTTCAGCTGAGGAAGCCCTATTTAAGTTTTTCCCCACCAGGTCTAGCTCTATGTAATGACTTATGCTTATAGCTCATTAGTTGCAAAGGAGGCTAGGAAATGTAGTCTTTTGGCTGGGCATCTTGCTGTGCAGCTAAAATTTTTAAACACCTAAAACATTTCTGAGAAAGACTTAATTTATAATATTTTATGACTGAAATTGGTTCAGTTTATTGGTTTGAATTGATTTGAGATTGGTTCGTTTAATCTATTAAATATTCTTAATTAATTACAGTTAATTTCTAAACTTCTCTGTTCAGCTTTTTAATGTTATTAGTTATCTATGTATATAATGAACTATTTCCAGTCACTCAGTTGGTATGTAGCTCTATAATATCAGGAAAGGGATACCTTAGTGTCTCATGAAATAAGATGATAGTACTCATAGGTGGATGTGTAGGTGGTTGAATAAATGTACACAAAAATGTTATTAATGGAGTTAGAAATTGGGGGGACGTCTTTGGAGGAATGGTTAATGGCTTAGTTTATGACTCCCTTTTATTAAATGTATAGTAATGCAATAGTGGGGGAGAGAATGCTGTTGATGACACGTGATTCAGAATGGATTGGAATTCAAAAGCGTTGTTTTATTTTAACATTTCATTTTGGAAGTTTTCAAACACACAAGTAGACAGATCATAAGTTGAACCATCTCATCTATCCATCACCTACCTTTACCTTTACCTACCAAAGTTGTCTACATTCTCCTGTTCTTATTTCATCTGCTACCCTACCCCCCATGTTTTGGGGGGGAGGCAGGAATATTTTAAGGCAAATTAAAGATATTATGTAATTTTATCCATAAATTTTTAATTATGTCTCTTTTATAAAGACCCCCTTTTTAAAACAAATCATCCAGTCACATTATCACATTGATGGTATCAACAGTAATTCCTTCATGTACTTTAATTCTTAAAATAATCTTCAGAGGCTGGATTATTAATCTAAAATCAACAAGAAATTAAACAGGGGATGGGGAAAGGCATAATGTTTCATAATTCAGTTTAAAAAATTTAACCAAAGTACAAGGATTATAGAGATACCACTTGACCAAAGCATATATGAGGAAGACACAGAGATTTTAGTTGACCACAAACTCAGTCTTAATTAACAGTATGATGTGTCTGCTGTAATGACAAACATTCTTGGACTGCATTTAAAAAGTATTGTATTTTAGTTATAGGAAATAATCTTTTGTATTCTGTGCTAATCTTATTACTATCTATCATATTGTGGTCCATCTAGCCACTATATTTGATGGGGAACACTGGCAAATTGGAGGATGGCGTGGTATCCACAGGATGGCAGCCAAAATAGTGAACATGTCTTCCATGAAGGAGAAATCTTTTTTTGCCTTGTTCTTTGTCTTAGTCGGTTTGGGCTGCCGTAACAGAATACCACAGACTGGTGGCTGAAACAATAGCATTTTATTTCTCCCTGTTCTGAATGCTGGGAAGTCTGAGATCAGGGTACCATCATGGTTGGGTTGTGGTGAGGACCCTCTTGTTTGCAGATGGCCATCTTCTTGCTGTGTCCTTACGTGGCAGAGAGAGTTTATCTCTCCCTGTCTCTTCTTATAAGGATACTAATCCCATCCATGAGGTCTCTACCATGACCTAATTACCTCCCAAAGGCCCCGTCTCCAAATATCATCCTATTGGAGATTAGGCTTCAACATATGAATTTGGGGATGACACAGACATTCAGTTCATTGCAGTCTCTCTTTGGCACAGTGCCTGGCACATGATAAGTACTTGATAATAAGTAAATAAAAGGAGAGAGGGTAGACATTTATTTCATGAACTTAAATTGTTTTCTCTTACAAATAATATGTTAGTTTTGCTTACAGTTTTATTCTCTGAAATTGTCCTTAGAAGTTATGGTGTCATTGTGCTCATTAGCATCCTTACTCTCTGTAGATAATATATGGACTCTGTGATGACATTCCTTCAGCATTTTTGCTGGATACCATGGGTAGAGTAGTAAAACACAGGATAATATGTAGAAAAAGGAATTAAAACCTAACACTTTGTGTGTTAATCATCTTAACTTTGTGCTTGGTGGTAAATTATACATTTTTTCCCCCAGAATTTTGACATCTTTGAAAAAGGAGTTACAACTTTTTGTTTGTATATTAATCCCTCTACCTTTGTGCTTAGAGATACATTTATAAGGTTTTTTTTTTCCAGAATAAGTAATCTTTTACATTTGGTATATGTAGACATTTATGGTAATGAAGATTTTTAAATTATAAGATTTAATTTTAAGATATACTTTTAGGTGGATGATGAAGATTTACAAGATGAACCTCTACAGATCACAGTTCTTGACCATGACACTTATAGTGCAAATGATGCCATTGGTAAAGTGTACATTGATATTGATCCTTTACTCTATAGTGAAGCCGCAACAGTCATCTCAGGATGGTTTCCAATTTATGATACCATACACGGTAAGGAGTGCATTTTAAGGAAATAAATCACCACCTTTTAAATTTATCCTCAAAGACTTGTGTTTTCACTTGGTGGTTTTAAAAAAGATGTCGTCTTTTTAATAGACTTGTAATAGTAAAGTATAGTTGGTAGAATTGTTACATTTCTCAACATAATTTGAAATAATGCCTGCGAACTGTATAAGTAAGTGAATGCATTACTTAAAAATTATCTAATGTTGGTACTCTGTGTTTGTAAACACATTTTCAAATAGATAATATTGATATTTTTCAGCTTAAAAATTCTTCAGAGGCTTTTTGTTTCCTGAAGCAGGGTTTCCAAAGTGTGATCTGGGGATACCTAGGGGTCCCTGAGATACTTTCACAGATTCTGTGAGGTGAGATGAGAACTGTTTTCAGCAGAATACTTACATGTCATTTGCCATTTTTATTCTCACTTTCTTACAAATGTACAGTGGAATTTTCTAGAGCTTTTATGATGTATGATGTTACCACACGTTGAATGTAGAACAGAAATAAGAATCTAACTATTCCATTAAGCTAGACATTATAGAGATTTGCAAAAATGCAACATAGTGCCACCCTTATCACTAAATTTCTTTTTGTTTTTCAAAATACAGTTATTTTTATAAAAAATGTTTATATTAACATAAATGGATTTATTATTATTTAAGTAGTAAGTACTTTTTTCCAGTTTCAATTTTAATTTATAATATGGTAAATATTGATAGATATGATCCACATAAACAAAAACTCTTTGAAGTCCTCAATAATTTTTAAGATTGTAAGGAGGTCCTGCTATCAAAAAGTTTGAGAACAGGTAGCCTAAAAATATGCTGTCTCTTTAGAATGGCAGATGGACCCATAAGGAACTGGCAGATGCTTCTCTACAATCTTACATCTTTCTGCCTATTGTATATTTCTGACCTGGCAATTCCATTGATAGTAGTTTATTACAAGAAAATAAGATGTTTGCTGAGATTTATATATAAGTATATTGTGACACTATTTATATTCTATTATTATTTACTAATGTCTAAAATGGAAAACAGAATTTACTTAAATAAATTAGAGCATATAGAGACCATAAGTTATACAGCCAGAACAAAAAGCATGTTTTCAGAATACAGTGGCATAAGGAAATGTGCATGATATATTATGAATCGCGAAATTCCGATGATAAAACATTGTAGGATGATCCCAAATTGTTTGGAAACAAAAGAATTGCATATATATGATATCATTAGACAAGTGGGCAGAATACATGCTAAAATGTTTATCCTTGGTTAGTTTCATTTCTGGACTATAATCCTATTTTTCCTCTCTTGTTTTTTCCATATTTTCTGCCGTATATATGTATCATCTTTGTAATCAGGAAATAAAATGCAGTCAAATGTTATATTACCAGTAAAAAAAGCCACTGGAGAATTAGTTTGGGCTTGGGTTAAAGGCAATAGCTATATAAGTGAATGAATTTTCTGAACATTTTATATTAAATATTGTTTATAGTTGGTTTAATATATGATATGGCCCTTTGTTAGTAACATAATCTTCTCATTATTTCAGTGGGTAAATGAGCAGCTCACTCTTCCTAGAAAGTCTTCCTCCATAAATATGAATTTGACTTGAAGTCAGGCTGGTCAAGTAAAAATATTTAGTAAACGTTTAGAGGGGGGCTGAATCATTTTCATTTGTTAGGGTATTTTCTGAAAAACCCTTATTCTTGGAATTGCTTAGCCTATTTTAACTTATTCGTTAAAAAGAATAAAACTTCTTTTGTGTAAATCAGATTCTTAGATTAGTTGTTTAGAGCATTTACTCTGGGATAATAAAGATCTGACTTTTAATCCTGGTTCCACCACTTACTACCTAATGATACTATGCAAATTATTTTTCTTTTATTAAACTTTAATTTCTTCCTCTGTAAAATGGGAGTAGTAATACTACAGAAATTACCTTACTGGGTTGGTGTGAGCACTGCGAGATCCTACACGTAAAGCATTTAGAACATTATCAATGCTCAGCAAATGTTATCATCATCATCATCATTGATGTAAATAGGACTCCTTTCCAGTTAGTCTTGGTTCACATAAGTGGAGACTTGTGGTAAAAAGGAAAATTATTCATTCTCTAATGCATACATATTCTTCAGAAAATGTAATAAAGAAACCACTTAGAATGAAAATAATTGGGAAGCAAAGTTAACATTGCTGTTATGATTGATCCATTATTTTAAAATCATTAATTGGCATTTATTTGCTTGGTTATTTAATTGTACTGTATTTCTTAAGGTAGAAACTTGATTTTCCTTTTGAAATTTTAGGTATCCGTGGGGAAATCAACGTAGTTGTCAAAGTAGACCTCTTCAATGATTTAAATCGATTTAGGCAGTCATCATGTGGAGTCAAATTCTTTTGCAGTAAGTAAATGCATTTTATTACTCATTTAGTGGGAAATTTAATAATTGTCAAATATGGGAAATCAAATTAATATTTCAGAAGGCTAATGGGAAACGTATTATACTTTGGTTTTATTGCCAAAGAGAAAATTGTTGATTTTTCAGAAACAATTACTGTAGCTCTGGGGACCATTTATTTGGTTTTAAAGTAAATGATATCTAATTTTTTACAAGTTTATAGGAATTTTTGTTAGAAAAATCCAGCAGGGCATGCGTATGCATGCTGTTGTCATGACAGTGCGGCCTTGGGGAGGCTGCCCGGGCTGGACATTACCCCCCTCCTGCCCTGACTTCAGCCCCTTCTCCTGTCCCTGCTTGAGCCTCCTCCCCGCCTGCGAACCCCTCCACCCCACCTATGAATGTGTTTAGAAAGAATTCCATGAAACATGGCTGGTAACAGTTGCTTAATGCCAGTAGAAAGAGTAATAGGTAAAGAGTTTTGGATTCTTTCCAGAATTTTATAGAAGAATCTATATATTAATGAAACAACTTAATCTCATTTACTTAAACCTTATATTTAATAATATTGGGCCCTAAGGTGGAGAATTGGTTGTTAAAGCACTGCATAAGAATACAACTCTGAAATACCTAAGAACGACTGGAAACAAGGTTGAAAATAAAGGTGGCATGTTTTGCTGCAATGCTACAAATTAATTCATCCTTAGTAAAATTACATCTGGGTGACTGTGATCTGGGAATGGAAAGTGTGATAGCATTTGCTACAGACCTAACTCAAAACCAAATAAGGGAATAAACCTAAACCAACCTATACTGTATGGCAAACAGGAGGAGCCCAGAGTTCATCTAGGCCACGTGTTGAAAGAAAATCATTGCCTTGTTGAGCTACATGTGTGTAAGCATGATATATAAAAAATTGTGGTATAAAACAGGTGATTTACTGTATCTGAATAATAGACTACCCTACCTAGATGTCAGCTGGTTGTCAGTAGTCAGCAACAACATAGAGGGAGAAGAACTTGTTGCACTTTCTCAATCAACGAAAACGAATCCCACACTCTAGTATCTACATTTAGGGAAACAAATTTGATGAGACTACATGTGTAGTGTATTTAGAGTTAATTCAAATGGGTTGTCTAAAAGCAGACAATACAGTTGTGGAGCCATTTGTGGTGGATGTACGTGTGTATCTTGCAGAAGTCTCCAATGGCCTTAAAAAGCATAACCAACTTATGGAAAAGCTTGCAGCCACTCATCTAATGCAGGTTTTACTCTTTATCAGTAGGTCAACATCGATGAAAAACAAGCTGTAAAATAATTTTCACTATTTGTCTTATTACTTTCACAGAGATTAATATTTTACTACTATTAAAGTTTTCTTTCATAAATTACACATGTTACTTTTGTCAAATGTGTAAAAGATGCAACTATATTAAACTTTGTATAACTGTCAAAAAAAGAGAAAAATCCAGTGGTATTATACTCTAGTGCAGGACACTGAAAGATAGGAGCAGAGCATTATAGCCAAGCGCTGTGGAGCTATTCACAATTACATAGGCTTCTGAGCCAGCCCTGATGGCCTACTGGTTAAAGTTCATCATGCTCCGCTTTGGCGGCCCAGGTTCAGTTCCCGGGCGCTGAACCACACCACTCGTCAGTCAATAGCCATGCTGTGGTGGCAACTCACGTAGAAGAACTAGAAGGATTTACAACTAGAATATACAACTATGTACTGGGGCTTTGGGGAGGAAAGAAAAAAAAAGGAAGATGGGCAACAGATGTTAGCTCAGGGCAAATCTTTCCCAGCAAAAAAAATAAAATAGTAGTTCCATTCTTTTGGCTGCTCAGATAAACAAGAGCAACAACAATAGAATTACATAGGTAATTTTGGAGGTATGAAGCCCTGTGAATGCCATGAAATATGGGTCAGAATTGGGCAGTTGTGGACAATTCATAGCCAGCCTGGATTATTAGGGTTGAAAATTCCTAAGTAGTTGAGTTAGCTTCAAGACATGAATGTCTGTTTTAAGAAACTGGTTTTGTGTAGGTGTCTCAGGTTCTCCTCTTTTTGAATTTAACCAGATCTTACTTAAATCCAATGACCTTTGGTGTTTTACTTATTATGAGTCTGTTAAGTTGTGTGGTGACTGCTGAACCAGTTGGGCATATACCATGAATTATTAGAAACTGCAGGGCTGTATGACTCCTCGTAATATATCAGAAAGGTAATAGTTTCTTTTTTTGAGACTGCAGTGTGTGGTGTACAGGAGAACTTTTTCTTTTTTTTTGGTGAGGAAGACCAGCCCTGAGCTAACATCTGTTGCTAATCCTCCTCTTTTTGCTGAGGAAGACTGGCCCTGGGCTAACATCCGTGCCCCATCTTCCTCTACTTTATATGGGACGCCGCCACAGCATGGCTGACAAGCATTGCGTCGGCGGGCGCCCGGGATCCGAACCTGTGAACCCCGGCTGCCAAGCGCGAACTAAACTGCTGCGCCACCTGGCCGGCCCCACAGAAGAACTTTTTCAAAGGACTTTGAATAATTAAAGTTTTTTGTATTCATTATTTCCTTTTTACCTATTTATATAATAATCAGCTAGCTGACTTTGATTTTGATTTTTTAAACTTTGTATTGAGTGCTATTTAAGATAGTCTATAGCTGTTTTCTAAATTATAGAAATGCAATTTATATCTACTGTGCTTACATGAGAAAGGTGAGAGGCCTCATGAAAGACAATGATTATTTCTAAGAATAAAATAGAGCTTAGAAGACTTTTTGATTGGAAGTATTATAATTACATTGAGATTTTCACAGTAAAATATGTTCTTGTACTCTATATCCAAAAGGTAAGAACTTCATTGTATGTTTTTTAAAAATTGAATTTAACCTCATGACAGATAGAAGCATAATAGACAATTTCTTTTAACAGCAACATCTATTCCAAAGTGCTATAGAGCTGTAATAATTCATGGATTCGTAGAGGAACTTGTGGTCAATGAAGACCCAGAGTATCAATGGATTGATCGAATTCGCACACCCAGGGCATCAAATGAGGCCAGACAGCGACTCATTTCTTTAATGTCAGGTATTTAAAAAAAATAACTTCATTACTGATTGGCTTAATACTCCAGAATTTTTCACTTCCTTTTGACCTGCCACCTGAAATTTTACAATGAAGTCTGTGAGTTGTAAGTGACTGATTCCCTACCCCAGCCCCATCCTCCTGAACACACATTCATTGCTGTCTTAGAACAAGAAGAAATCTGAATCAGAAGCTTATAGTTCCTTCTTAACTAGATAGTAAAAAGAAATTGTGCTCGTGAAGTGACGTAGTGGAAGGTGCCCAGAGCAAGGAGGTTGGAAACGGGGTTCTAGTTTTCCTCTCTCAAGCATTTATTTACAGTCAGAGCTTAGGTTGTCTCTCTAATGCTTTTTGTTCAAATGTGGCCTTTTCATAGTCCTTCTCTGACAACATGTAGCTCCTGTACCCCTCCCTGCCACTCTTATCCCATTACTTTTTTTTTTTTTTGTGAGGAAGACCAGCCCTGAGCTAACATCCAATGCTAATCCTCCTCTTTTTGCTGAGGAGGACTGGCCCTGGGCTAACATCCATGCCCATCTTCCTCTACTTTATATGGGACGCCACCACAGCATGGCGGATGAGCAGTGTGTCGGCGGGCGCCCGGGATCCGAACTGGCGAACCCCGGGCTGCCAAAGTGCGAACTAAACCGATGCGCCACCAGGCCAGCCCCCCCATTACTTTTCTTTATTTTTCTTTGAATAACCTATTTACCATCTAAAATTTATATGTGTGTGAGAGTGTATATATATATATATATATACACACACACACACACTCAACATATCAGATAATAAGTATAAATGTTATATAAATTTATATATTTTAAATAGAAAAATAAAATGTTATAATGTATTTCATTATGTTATATTTGTATTATATTCATTCTGCGTATTTGTATTATGTGATATAATCATATGTAATAAATGTATTATATATTATAATTACTATTTTAGAATATATTATATGCTATATATCCTATATGTTATATGTAATATTTATATTTGTTTACTTGTTTTTTATCTGTTTCTCCCACCATTATGTAAACTCCGCTAGATTTGAGGCTTTATCTCTCTTGTTCATCTCTGTATCTCTAGCACTTAGAAGAAAGGAAGAATGCCAGACACATAATACACATCCAGAAATTATTTGGTAAATGAATGCATGGAGGAGTGAACCTTACTTGCTACATCTGTAAAATGTAGCTAATAATATCTTACCTCCCTGAAAGCAGGATGCTGAACCAGATAATCTTTTAGGTTCCTTTCAAGTTCTAAAAATCTATGATTTGTTGACTCTCTTCTGTTCCTACCGTATCCAGCTTTATATTATGTTATGTGGAGATATGAAGCAGAATGAATTTTCCTCCTTTTTCTGTAGGTGAACTGCAGAGGAAGATTGGCTTGAAAGTACTTGAAATGAGAGGAAATGCGGTTGTTGGGTACTTACAGTGTTTTGATCTGGAAGGCGAATCTGGGTTAGTGGTACGAGCCATAGGAACAGCGTGTACACTGGATAAATTAAGTAGCCCAGCAGCGTTTCTTCCTGCATGTAATTCCCCGTCCAAAGAAATGAAGGAGTAAGTATGAAGCAATGAATTGTTCTTATGGAGCTTTTTATCTTTAACGTATACATTTTCATTGGATTTGAAACATTTTAGTAGGATTGTTCAACACACATTTGTTTCTGTGGTGATTTTTTTCTTATCAGAGATGACTGTCAAAACTGGAAGCTTAAAACTATTTAGATATTCCTGATATTTTATTTATACTGTCTTAATATGGAATTCAAATTAAGTAATGTAAACTTAAACTCATTCCAGATCTTTAGACACTGTATATCTAAAGCATAAATGAATGTTTATGCATCATGTGTAATTTTACTTATTCTCTGGAGAATGCTTAAAACCCTATACCTGCTAATCCAATTATGCTTATTATTAGCAACATAGTATAGAAAACGGAAAGAGTGATTTGTGCAGGGGTTTCAAACTCAGATGTCTACAGAGGCCAAGCAGTTTATATAAATAAAATAGTGGGGTATAATTAAATATGGAATACTGGAGACTGTGTAAAGCCGGTTTTGGCAGACTTTTTCTGTAAAAGGCCAGATGGTAAGTATTTCGGGCACTGGCCATATAGTTTCTATCTCTGTTTACCAAAGAAAGCAGTTTGCCAATCTTGATCTAAAGGAATTTAGACTCGTACATTTTTTAAAAACTATGTGTGATCCAACAAAACACTTCTGTTGACTGGATTCGGCTTATGTGTCATCATTTGTGTCTAAGGCAGCGATTCTAAAAGTGCTGGGGGTGCTGTCAACAGGGAGTGTTTGAAATGAAAATTTTCTGTCATAATGATTGAGATGAGGGGGACAATCCTGTTGAGGACTAGAAATGCTGACTATCCTACACGGCAAGGGACAGCTCTGCACAGTCATGCGCCACATAACAACATCTTAGTCAATGACAGACTGCATACACCACTGTGGTCCCATAAGATTAGTATCATATAGCCTAGGTGTGTAGCAGGCTGTACCATCTAGTTTCGTATAAGTACACTCTATGATATTCACACAGTGACGAAATAGCCTAATGACGCATTTCTCAGAACATATCCCTGTCGTTAAGCGATGCTTGACTGTACAATGAAGACTTGTTCCATCCTCAATGCCAATAGTACTTTCATTGAGAACCATTGATCTACAGATTCTTCTAGATCAAAAGTCAACAAACATTCTGCAAATGACTAGAAGGTTCAGGTAAATAATTTAGTCTTTGCTAACAGCAATTACTCAACTCTGCCGTTGTGTGAAAGCAGCCATCAGTAGTATGCAAATGAATGAGCGTGGCTGTGCTCCAGTAAGACTTATTTACAAAACAGATGGCAGGATGGATTTGACCTGTAGTGTGTAGTTTGCTGACCCCCACTCTGTGTCATGAGGGAGTCAGAATTCAGTCAGAAAACCTAAAATGTTTCCCAGTTCAGCAGTAGTCAGGAGAGGTTGACTAGAAAGCAATCACAATCTTTTTTAAAATGAGATTTTCCTCTTTATCTTAAGCTTATTCTTTTTGTTTAATTATTTCCTTTCTGCAGGCCTTTAGTTATTTGGATTAAATTTCAGTCACAGGAGGGAGCACAGTATTACATATATTGCCTAATTTTATTTGGAAATACACTGACAAGTGAAATAATTGTTTTAAATATGTTGAAGAGTGAATTTGCTTTATATTTCGTTTAAAAATATGTCTTTAAAAGATGTGAACTGTCTGCTGCTACAGGTAAAGTCAGATTGCAGGTAACTCTTTGAGGGATTCCGTTTTTTTTCTCTTACCATAGCAAATTTAAGTGAAGATATGTGACTTCCTCCTTCTCTTGCCCCCCTCCCGCCCCGGGCTTTTGCAGGGTTTTGCATAACCTGGCTTTTGGAGCTGTGATATCTGAAGTTTTCCTCTTTTCACTAAATTACTTAGTGGAAAGAGAAAGCTATATTACGTATTGGCGTCTTAGAATGCTGTATAGATGGTAGTGGAATACATTTTGCCTGCATTCAGGAAGAGGTCCATTAATGTAAATCTGGGATTGTGTAAGTTTTCTCCTTTCTCATTTTGTTGTAGCCATTTGCCTTGAGTTGTCAAAGATTTACACCATGAAGAATTTAAGTTGCTTCATTAAGATTTTCTGAAAGGCATCTTACTACCTAAGTTGTGTTATTAAAAAAAAAACTCAGTACTCAGGCTGCTTTATTTCAACCAGCTTCTTTTTGTTTTTGATAATGAATCGATTTGGGTGCTGGTTTAAAATTGTTTTATGATTCAGCTGATTATAATTATTCTGGTATTTAATTATAACATTGTTGATTCTAGACAGAGATTTGATAAAAGGTAGTTTGGATTATGTTCCCATCTGAATGGATTTAATATTAGAGATACCACTAGGGTATTGTAAGGCAACCTTTCATGCAGGGAGACTGATAAGAGTTAGAACTCCAAGAATTCATTATGGTGATGCTCTAGTGTATTTGGATTTTAATTTTGATGTCATAATGTGAACATTTTACAATGTTCATTTTATTTTACCTTTATTAATGGTGTGTTCTACTCTGTCAGTTTGTTTTTTTCCTTTTAGCTGTTTAGTGTAATGCACAATATAAATCTCTTTGTGTTTCCTAGCTGAACTATCTTGATGGTAGAAAATGTATTTAAATATGATTTATTGTGTTTCTACTTAGAAAAAGGTGCTTTCTAAGAGACTTTAGCTATAATTTCTGCTTTGTATGGCATTGGTCTGTAGACTTTTTAACTCCATTAGTCACTTCAACAGAGAAAGAAAAAACAAAAATCAAACCTCACTCAGTTGTTTGTATACAAATAGGTCACCAATGAAATATTTGATTTTTATTGGTTGTATTAAACACATTTTCATATTAACTAGCAACAAAAGCAGAAAATTTGTCCTATTGTAAAATCAGTGATATTTTCAGAAAGTAGTCTGCAGAACCTATGAAAGATGATTATTGCCAGTTAATGATAGCTTATGTTTGAACCTTGACAAATTGTGATTGTTGGGAATGCTCACTGGGCAATAAAAAAGAAAAGGCCAGGAAAAGTTGGGCTCTTGGCCTCCTTTTAATTTGAATTCTAAAAAATGGGGATATGATAGTTTTTCAGAGTGTATTCACATATGATTCTTTTCTCCTCCTTGTGTTTAAGTGAAGGCATTGTGCAGTGAAATAATTGCTAATATGAAGTACAGGATTCTTAGTTATATAATATACCTTTTTTCTCCCTCTAATGTAACTATGCCCTTTTAGCCAAATTTCTTCATGAAAAATTTAAATGTTATATGTGAATATATATTCATGTATCTGATCTAAATATATCTATATCTATCTATACATGCTTATAGATGTGGTCCTTGCAGGATGTAAGTTGTATCTTACAAAATTTCAGTTCAGAATGTGGTTTAAATAATAAATTCTGTTTTAGTTTAAATAATATATTCTGTTTGAGAGCTAGGCAAAAAACATTTACATTGCTATGTTAATGTGTTTTTAAAAGCAGTGTCCCCTTGCTTTGTTTCCTTCCCAGTGTAACCTGGTTTTAAGCTAAAGTACTTGGTGTGCTGAAATACTGGAATGTTTATGTCTGCTTATATCCATTCAGTTTACTCATTTCCCATTATGCTGTCATTTTTCATATTCTTAAGTACCCCTATTTTGAGATTCTAGACAGAAACAGTTTGGTTAGTTAAACTTTCTTTATTGAAAAATATAATTAATTATATCAGCAATTATTCATATCTCAGTTTCGAAGGCAGTATAAGAACTTTATGAGTGTTTTCTCCCCAAAATACTATATAGTAAACTCTCTGGTGATCAAAATAATAACATTTTAAAGCAACTTAAAATCCAAATCTTAGTCTTTTTCTTATTTAATTCCACTGACTGTTCCACTTGCTATTTTTCTTATTCACAGTCCTAATTAATCTGATCCTTTAAAACTATAACTATATCCTAACAAATTAATATTTAGCTATTCTTTTTTTATTTCAACTTGTCTTTTGCATGCTAGGGATTAAAAAATAATTCCTCCCCCTTAACTAAAGCTCCTTTGAAATTATTTTAACATAACTTTGCTATCTGTTGTATGTATTGTTTTCTCTTCTTCCACTTTGACCACAAATTCCCTCAGGTCTCCGCTGGTTCATCCTCCAAGCCATGGATGCCGCTCGACTCACAACAGCCCAATTCACACTGCTACTGGCTCACGACTTACTCAGAACTTCTCTGTGTCTGTTCCCACTCTCATCTATACTGGTACGAGACTGCTCAGACTCCAGAGCTGGGGAAGGCAGGCCACGGGCAGAGTGGCTGCTGAGGGCAGGCAGGCAGGTAGCGTAGGCAGGTACCACAAGTCTTTGCTTCCTCCTTTTCTCACTCGAAGTCCAGCTGCAGTGAAGAAATCCTATATTTAGGCACCACAGAGGCTCTAACTACATGGAAGTGAAGGTGTTCTTCTAGCTTCCAATGTCTCTTCCATAGATCCTCTAAGAACCCTATCTTGTGTACGTATACTGTGAGTTTTTAGGAGAATCCTCCAGTATGTATTTTTGCTGTTATTTCTGCGTTTGGTTAGAAATAATATTGATAATTGGATTCTAAATGAAATGGCTGCCAAAGCTTCCGATTTGCTCATTTTCTTTATGTACAAAACGTGTTAACAGTAGGGTCTGTTTCATTCTGTGGAAGAGAGCTATTGGAAAACAGGTAAGCAAATCTGCGTAAAATGCAATGTTTCTGTGTAGCTATATTCATTTTCCTCTCTGCTCTGTTTTTAGCTGTGGCACTCTTGTTGCTATAGGATAAGGAAACATATTTTTCTTTTGAAGATATCTGTGTGTGCAAATATAAAAACAGTTGTGAATATTTGCACATACCATTTGCAGTCATCATTTTTTCTTTCGTAACTTAAAAAAGCACTGTTTATTTAAAAATATTTTTAGTCACGTATTCTTTTTGTTTCTTTCTCCTTTTAATATTTTTTACCCCCTTAGTCTGTCATTTCATGCTTTTTTGCTTTTCTACTTGGCTTATTAACTGTTTCAATGCAGATAATTATTTATCTGGAGAATGATGAATGGTTAAACAGCAATTGGTTGTCTTTGGTCTCATACCCAGCTTCACACTTAAGAAATGACTGCTGGCCCTGCCCCAGTACTTTCCTGGTGTTTGGATCATGCTGCCTTCTGTCAAGTCCTTTGGCACATGATTACTTAATATTTCTCCACCTTCTTCTGGCAGGATTCCCTTCAATGAAGATCCCAATCCCAATACTCACTCATCAGGACCCTCAACCCCTCTGAAAAACCAAACTTATTCCTTTTCACCTTCCAAGTCCTACAGTCGACAGTCCTCTTCTTCTGACACAGATTTGAGTTTGACACCCAAAACTGGTAAGGCGCTTCCACCCATCTTTTTTTTTCTTTATTTTTTTTTCAAATTTGTTTCTGTTCTTTATTAGCTTTCCATCCGAGCCTTTCCTCCTGTTTTTGGCATTTAAGTTAAAAGATAATGTAAATACTGATCATTTTCAGTTACTATAATTGAAATATGAAACTTTTGTACAGTTTAGGAATTTTCTTGCTCAGAGATCTACGTTTTGTTGATTTAATCATAGTGTAGATGTGAAGTTGAGGATTTATTTTTGCATGTAGACATTTTTCATTTCATGCTCAAATTAAGAACAATAACATCTTAAAGCATTTGAATAGAAAGTAACCCTAGTAACTTGCAATCCAATTTCTCATGCAATATAAGCATTTTTGAATTCATTGTTTCTGTCAATTTCTGAATTTAATTTTAAGATTTTATTATGAAAAAAGTCTTCAGAACTATTGAAATGGTTATATTGAAGTACATATATTTATTTATTAACTTCTTGTTATTTGAAATGTTTGGTTTTGCTAATCTTACTCTCAAGGTTAGAAAATAGCATTTTTACTTATTCTTGCATATTTCTCAATGTATTAAATTTATAATTTCCCCTCTCCTATTTGTATTTTGATAATCTCTGTGAGTTTTTATGAATGTTTTATGATTAAAAAATTGATTAAAAATCAAATTCGTTTATTACTCCTTAAAACAGAATTAACTTATTTAAGTCATTAAGTTATTATTCTTAAGAGAAAATAAAATGTTTGAAAGTTAATAGTTTGCAATTTTTGTAAATAATTTTGTCTGGCATTTTCCTCACCAGATTGATGAAAACATTTTGCATATTTCTTGTTTGTGTTATTTTTAATTTATCATCTTTAATAACCTTATTTTTGTGTTAGACAAGAAATTTATAAAATAACCCCAGATTTTATGAAAACAATAAAAAGAAATCTTATTCTAGAATCAGTGCTACTTCTAAAGTAAAGAAAGGACATTTAAAAGAAAGCCTGTAGATTTAATACATATTTTTATAAATCACAAAACATAAAGAAGATAATTATGAATACCTAATTCTTTGAAGAGAAAAGCTTTAACTTTACATATGCGTGATTATGAATAACATCTAAAAATAGTGTATTTGCTCATAATGGATGCTTTGGAATGTGGCATCTTAAACATATTCATGTCATAAAAACTGAAACATTCAAATTGTAGTGAAGTGTTTTTTGTTTTTTTTTTAAATGATGAGATTCTGGCCTTGAAATTCATGACGATCAAAATGAGAAAGACTTAGGATGGTATTTGAAGAGTAGGTTTTCTTAAAAATATTTTTGAGGCTTTGTCCACTGGCTGTTTGTGTATTCCAGGCCACTTTTCAGTATTCTTATCTTTATTTTTCCTTTCCATACCACAGATAAAGTTTTGAAAGTATGTCCTTGGTCTTTTTCTTTTTCTTTAATTCACCAAAAAGGCCAAACCTAAAAAAGATTGTCAAGTAGTAAATTAACTGAACCAGACTTTTCTTCCCCTGACTTTCTAATAGGCAATCAGTAGTATTATCAATGAAAATTCTTTTGCATTTTATTTTGTAGCTCCAAATTTTTAGTTTTTAAAAATTCATTTACAGTAGAGGCATTAGTCTCGTGTACTTCTATATTTATAAGCTGCCTCTAAATAAATTGTTTTCTTTTGCCTATAATTATTCACTACCTCAATAGCATATTTATAGGATATTAGCAATTTTTAGTCCTTTGGCCTTATCATGAGTCCCTAAACATCTTTGAATATTCCTGAGCAGCATTCCTATTTCTCATGGAGATAAAATGGCAAAATTATGATTGTTCTAAAATTTCTAAAACTGTAATTCAGCATATATATCATGATTCTCTGCCTTCTAGTTTACCTGTATACAAAATCAGTCTCTTGAGAAATAGTGAGAATAATAAGCTGATTATGATTGATTTATTATATGTAAACTGGGAAGCCAAAAATAGAATAAAGTGAATAAAGCTTAGACTGAGAAAGTTGTTTTTTCTATTTGTAGTTAAAACTGTCACTTGTTTTTCAGCTAGGTCTTGTTTTTTTTAAATTTCATATTAGTTTATTTCTGCAGATTTTAATTTTTGACATTTTATAAGGTTTTATTTTCGTATTTCTTCCCAAGTACTCAACTGGTAGAAATAGAATTTTAGAATGCTAGTGATATTGATTTGACACCTGACTCAAGCTAATTTTTACTTTTTTTTTTAAAGTCAGGCTTTTAGCCATGTATAATTTTTGTGATCCAGAAAGTATTTGGCCCTTAGGTACTCAAATCTTTGTAAATGCAGTCCGTACTATGATCAGGTTTGACTATTTAAAATTTTAGAGGAAAAAGAAAAGTATTAACATACATCTTGAAACTGGACAGGAAGAAGTTAGTATTTTATTTAAAATTAATAATGGCAACTGTCTGCTTAATGTAGTATTGTTTGATTGTTTTTTTATGAGTATTCAATTAAAATACTCATAAGTGATATGTTTTAGTTAGTAACATTTGAAGAACTGTACTTTACCACTTTAAATAAGTGTTTATATTTGAGGCAACACGATTCTTGCCTTAAAAATTTGTAACATGTGGTATGTTTTAACCTTACACATCCTTAAGCAAAAAAAAGGCGGGTAATTTTAAGTGTTAAGAAATCAGCCAAAAGTAATTAGAATGGCATAAAATCCCGTTAGTGATTTAAAAAATAGTAATGAATGCAGAATTTGTGAAGATTTTTTTCAGTTTTAGACTGTGCCTTTTATTTATATCACGTTGGATAGATGGTCTTGCTAATGACTTCATATGCGTAGTGTAATTTGTGTATGCACTTTAAAGTTCATTTTTACTGTTATGTTTTGCTTCATCACTGCTTTCCTTATCCTGCATTTTCTGGTCATCTTCTGAATCTGCATCTTTTCTCTGCTACTTTCCTCCACAGCACCTTACCCACAGGGGCCTAGGATTTACCTGTGTCCCAGCTCCCCCTCTCTCTCTTGTGGTTCCCATCATCTTAAAAAGTCCTGTCTCCTCCTCTCGGAATCTAGCCTTCCCCCTCATCCTTCTAGCCTTGTCAGCCCAGTTCTGAGGAAAAGTGTTTCTTTCAGTGAAGAGCTGTTCCTGGCTGCTTCTGGTAGGATCACATTATGTCAGCTTTTTAATCCCTTTATTTTAAGTCATCTTAAAAGCAATTAATTATTTCATACTATAAAGAAGTATTGGGTATTTTATACAGGATGTACTTCTTACTTTTCTTATTGGCAGACAGAGTTAAATGATTGGAATTATCATGAAGACATGATTGAGGATTACTTGATGGATAATTATGAATATTGTGCTAAAATTACTTTATATATTAAAAAAATTATATGTCTAAGGACATAGATCTGCATATTTCCAATAATTATTAGGTTCTCATTGCTAGAGTTTCTGTTTTAGATACTTGACTTTCTTTCCCTTCACACCAGCTCCATTCACGTTGGACCTGTACCATCATGTTGCTAAACCATATGATTACATCAGTAAATTATTCTGTTTGAATCAGTTTAAGTCTCATTTTGGTGATATTCTTTCATTTTTCATTTTTTTCTGTCCATTGCATTAATTTGCAAATTATTCTGCCGTATTTTCTGATATTTCATTTATCTCTACGAAATTACATTTTATTTTATGGCTTTCAATATGCTTCATATGAAGATCTTAGTTTCCTTTCTGTTTAGTATTGTATAGTCTCGAAAAATCATGTTTAGGTTACTACAAGAAAAATAAATTTCTTTTTTATTTTTAAAGAACAGAATGGGACTATACACATGCTAACTTTTGTTTCCTTATCCAAGAACAGCTAAAAATGTAAAAGTAAATTAGCTCCTTTTTTAAGTCACTGTAGTAAATCTGACTGTAAGTATCTTCAGTTTTGAAAGGGTGGGATTGAACTGTTGACTCGAGTGTATAGAGCACTGGCTTCTCACCTGTCCCCTGCTTTCTGTAAGTCTTTGACCACAGTTGGTCTATTGATGTTATCAAAAGAATCAAATACAGTAGGGAAAGAAATTTACAATCAAGCCTTTAAAAAGTACATCTAAGAACTTGGGAAATGTAGTTCTTTCATCCATAACTATGTACATTTGTAATGTGTCTATTATATGTCCATGATTTTTAGTTTTTTAAAAAAATTTTATGTTGATTTTTGAAAGTGAGTGTTGAAAACTATGAATATTAATGCTGTTTTTCATGAATGTTATGTTTAGGAATGGGAAGTTATCAGAAAATAGCTTTGACTATATTTCAAAATTGCCTAAAATTCATTCTGTTTAGAGAATTTTGGAATATTTTAAGTCAGCACAATTCGTGCTTTTCCTCTCTATGTTCACTTTTAAAAGAACATTTAATGTCTCTCATGTTCTTAAATTGTTAGTACAGTAAGTAATTGGTGTTATCTTATTTTTTATTAGAAGTCTCAGCTTTCAAAAATTGAATATTATGCAAAAATTCATCACCTTAACATAATTTTTAGAATAAATTAAGTCTAAAACTAGCTGTGATCAGTAAGACTTTGGCATCTTGCTTCTAAAGAAAAATTTTGTGAATAAAATAGAGTAAAATATGTGTTTAGTTGCCATTCCAGATACTTTAAATGTTTGGATCATTTTAACAGATTTTGACTCATGATATTTATGAAGATGAATGCAATTAAATTTTCTGTTTCTATAGTTTGTTTTTTGGTTGTTATTTATTTACTGATGTTCTGTAGGAATGGGAAGTGGTAGTGCTGGAAAAGAAGGGGGGCCATTTAAAGCTCTTTTAAGACAGCAGACTCAGTCAGCATTGGAACAGAGGGTAAGAGTCACTCAACATTCTTTATTCTTACACTGTTAATATACTTTTATTATCATGCTTCCATGTAATTTACTTATGAATAATTTATTATGACTAATTACTTTTAATTTGGAATAATTCTATAATTATTTTCATTTTGCCCTCCAATCTTTTATTAGAAATAGTCTATTTGGAAATATTCATTAAATAATGAAATTATTTCTAATTTTACATTAAAGTTATATAAAAGGAAATAGACTTTTTCCAGAAAAAATATTTTTGTTGTAAAATATTAAAAATAATTCCTTAGTATATTAATATATTTATTTGCTGAGATTATTTTTATCACTGGCCAGTCTTTTAGGGGTAGGAAATGCACAGATTCCATATTTCTGCAGATTAACATAAATAATGTTATTCAGTATGTGACTACATCTCTTTAATTATTATAAGTTTAATGTTTAGTTAAATATGTTAAATGGGAAATGCACAGTTAAAGTTTTGGGATGATTTTTCTCTTTTTTTTTTTGTATAAACTTCATTGCTAAGGGAGGATCGCCTCATAGGTTCTGTAGAAGGCGGGTATGTTTCTGAACATGTGTGAGAGCCCATTTCTTGTATTGGTAGCTTTTCTAGTTTTAATCTTGATCATTTAAGTTTTATTTAAGCTTTTAACAAATGTTGCCAGCTTTTTTTCTTTTTGTAATGCAAAGTTTTTTTTTTAATTTAATAGCACTATGAGGCTCATGTGTTTTTTTTTTTTTCCTACTTAACTAATACACTGCATGATTTTATTTGTCATGTCAGTTATGTTAAGGCACAATTCCGTAGCTTTCATTATGTCTGATTTGGAAGTTATAAGCATTTACAGAATTTTATTTTACGTGTTCCATTTTATACTAGCATTTACAAAAAAAGATGAAACATAGCAAATACCTGTAAAAGGATGCATTTTATAAAACAAAGGTATTTCTTTTCTAGAGGTTGGCTTTTGAGAATAGTGTTTTTCAGATCCTATTATTACAAGCAGTACAACAATTTTCTTTTTTAGACTTTCTTTCCTTGTGCTGAAAGTATCTGTGTATGCACTCTTTGTCTTCTAGACAAGGCTGGAGAGAGCAGAGCTGAACTAAGCAGAGCCATGAGACTTGAGCTGGACCCAGTTCTTTGCTTTATGCCCTATCAAGCAGTAATTGCCTTTCAGCTGCGCTCACTCCCATTTGCAGGCATACCAACTACTGCTGTCAAAAAGCCTACCTAAACATTCAAACCCTCCACTGAAATCAAATACAGGGAAAGACTAAAAACATGGAGAGGAGAGTCAGCGTGAAAGTGTGTGTGCGTGTCCCTTATTATTTTTTAGGCCAGAATGCTCTTATCTCCCCCCGCTCCCAGTTTTACATTTTCTCTAGAGTCCCTTACACTAGGAATATTTCCTGTAATCTAATTACCATTCTAGAATTCACATAAACAGAAAAACTTGGGTTGCCTTGACATTTGGTATAATGAGATTTTGCCTGTATGTTGTGCCTGTGACTTGACTATCTGTGCTAAGAACTTTTAAAAGCATCTAGCTTTAAAAGGAAAAAATACTAATCAATGAAAATTGTTTTGGATTTAGTTTGGATAAAATTTATGTTTTCAAATATGCTTTTAAATATTCTTAAAATTTTGGACATGTTAACTCATTGGGCATACATTACTAGATAATCTTCATGGAATTAACAGCAAAGGTGTAGAGAACTATAGTTTTCATTTACAACCTAAAACCTGAATTGGCAATATATTTACGTTACTAACATTGCAGCAGCAGTTACTTGAGTTTCTGGGACCACCTCTTTAGCCTGTGTACCGATAAATAGAGAATCCATTATCATCTTTGGCTTTCCCATTCGCCTATGGCTGCCATTAGTATGGCTTTGTTTTGGGAAAATTTTGTACAGAAGTATGAACAGTTTTCCTCAGATATGCCTTAACTCTGCCAAATTGAACACTAGACCAGTTGAACACATGATCTATGTATATCATTTTTTTATATTCATTTTTAAAATATTCATTTCTACCCCTTGCCACCCTTAATAAATTGTATACATTTTTTTTCTTGAGGAAAAGAGAAACTTTATTTGTCCAACATCTTTTATTTAAGTGGGTTATTCAAGTAGCAGTTCTCAAAAATAAAAATGTTATTTTTTCTTTCACAAAAGCATTGAAAAATAAATTGACAAGATCTTGGTATTAGGTGTCAGATTATTGGGAGATGAGAAATAGAGGTAAAAGTTTTATTTAGACTTAGGTTCTTCCTGTGAACTATTTGATGTAAAGCAAATAGATTTATTTTTCAATATGACTCTGACCTGTAAGAAAAATGAAGTTACTTTTTACATTCTGGAACATATATTTTCCTTCAATAAAGAAACCTAATTGACATAGTTTAATCTAGTATTTTCCAAATATATTTTACCATGGACTCTTCCATTTAAAATACCTGTAGTAAGGAACACACTTTAGGAGACATTGATATAAAGCAAACTCTTTTGATAAATTATGATCTTTTTTGGAAGTGGGGTAAAATTATACAATAAATCATAATAGGAATCTGGCATGGAGTTTTTTATCTGGTCAGACAGTTTACTCTGGTCTCTTGGAATAATAAAGAGACTATTGGATTAAAAACTAAGTATCTTCTAAGAAAAGTCTTATTTAAATTAAAAAAAAACTCCCATTGTGTTCTCATATTTTTCAATTAGCCTATCATTGAGCACATGTTATTAACTAGATTTGTGCTGCATACACTTGGCTTATGTCAGAGCATCAACTTATGAAGTCTTATCTAAGTACCACAGGGCAAGATACTTCAAATATAAGGACTCTCCAGAGAAAATGTCTTCTCCAGTTCCTCAAATTCCCATCTGGTCATTGAAAGTAGTGTGTGCTTGGGCTGATCTTAAGGAAGCTGTCCTTTTCGATGGAAGAGAACCTATAAATTCATCAGGGATAATGACAGACTACAGATTAAAATCAACTCCTTAACTTAGTGTTTTCACCAGATAATAAGGTTTGTTGCTCAGGAAGAGTCTAGGCCCTCTTGACCTCTTTTTTTCACCTAAAACATGGAGATAATAGTGCCTCCCTCTCCAGATATTGGAAAGATTGTGAAGGATAGTTTTAAGATACTTTGCACAGAGCCTGGCACATTGTAAGTACTCCATAGTAGTCGCTGGTGTTCATGGTGGAGATGATAGGTATTTAACAGTGGGCTGTAGGTATTGGCAGTAGCTCCTCTGAGAGAGTTGTCTGAAGATGTAGTTTTGGTTGAATAACAATGCCATTTTTACTTACTCTAGGTTAAATTTTGTGTATTCAAGTGCGTGGGTATGCTGTTAGATGAGCAGGGGACATGTAGGACAGAGTCGAATTTGGCAGAGTGGGCTGCCGCCTCTTTTTCTGCTATGATCACCTCTAGTGTAATGCTTCCCCTCTTGTCCCTTTATCCCATCATCTGAAATTTGGGGAGAAGAGTCAATAAACCTCAAATAGAGAAATCATTTAGATTCTTTTTTTCATACTTACCTAAAGTCTTATATGCAGATGTTTTCCAATATGTAAATTTAGCTAATTTATTTCTCAGTTTTAGAAGGAAGTACTGCTTTCCATTTAGCTTGCAAAAATTTTGTTTTCAGTGTCTTTTGTTTAGAATATTTTAAATGTTTAACTATAGGCCTGGTGGCGCAGCGGTTTAGTTCGCGCTTTGGCAGCCTGGGGTTCATGGATTTGGATCCTGGGTGCCTGCCGACGCACTGTCAGCCAGCCATGCTGTGGCTGCGTCCCATATAAAGTAGAGGAAGATGGGCACGGATGTTAGCCCAGGGCCAGTCTTCCTCAGCAAAAAGAGGAGGATTGGCAATGGATGTTAGCTCAGGACTGGTCTTCCTCACAAAAAAAAAAAAAAAAAAGTTTAACTATAAAGATTAAATGTAAGGTGCTTTTTTTATACTGTGCTTCAGTATTTTGAGGAAATTTAAAAATTTCAGTGTTCTTAAAATTGAAAAAAACCTTAAAGACCTAACTATTGATACTTAAGTTTCTAATAACATAAGCTTACCTGTACATTTCTCATTTAAAACTTATGTTTAAAGGGGCCGCCTGGTGGCGCAGCAGTTTAGTCCATGCTTGGCAGCCCGGGCTTCGCGAGTTCGGATCCCGGGCGCCCGCCGACACACTGCCTGTCAGCCACGCCCTGGCGGCGTCCCATATAAAGTGGAGGAAGATGGGCATGGATGTTAGCCCAGGGCCAGTCTTCCTCAGCAAAAAGGGGAGGATTGGCAACAGATGTTAGCTCAGGGCTGGTCTTCCCCACAAAAAAAAAAAAACAAAAAAACTTACATTTAAAAAGTTTAGATGGAAATAAGGAGGCATTTTGACTAAACATTTTATAATACATCTAAGTGAAATTCCCCTCCCATACTCTCCCTTCTCTTCCTTTCCCTCTGCCTATCAGCTGGGCCAAACCTATCCATTTTTTTTTTCTTGCTGGGGAAGATTTGCCCTGAGCTAACATCTGTTGCCAGTCTTCCTCTTTTTTTTTTTTCCCCTCCCCACAGCCGCAATGCATAGTTGTATATTCTAGTTTTAAGTCCTATGTGAGCCACCGCCACAGCATGGCTACTGACAGAGCCGCCAAAGTGATGAGCACTGAACTTTAACCACTAGGCCATCAGGGCTGGCTCTGCCTGTCCACTTTCGTGGACTGATTTTTCACTCTTTTTTTACATAGCCTAGGTTTTTCTTGCCCTTGTTAATTTAAAGATTACTTTTAAATTCCAACTGAATTTGTTCTAAATATATGTGTGTGTATATATTTACACACATACATATATGTATATTTTGTAGTGTGTCTTCATGGGTTCCTGAGGTTTGCAGAACTGTTTGCCTTTGTGCTAAATGACTCCAAGTTGCTATTATGCTTTGTGAATTATGCTTTGGTGAGTTGTATTCTCCATGCTTTAAGCAGCCACAATAGTCTTGCTGCTTTTAATGTGCCTGCTTTCTAGTACTATTCTGTATTTCTTTATCTCCCAGCTTTTATTTGCTGCATTTAATCTGCTGTGGTCCAGAAAAAAAATGATAATGATAGATTTTAGAATAAATTCCTAAAATTATGTATTTATAATTACTATATATAATAGTATGAATATGATCTGTGGGGATCTTTATGAATGAAGTACATAAACTTTAGTACTTGGAACTGTAACAGTTCTTTTGACTGCTGAGAGCCCTGTTTTGCTTATTTTCCAGTTCTCAGTTATGTTCTGAATAGCTGAGGCTACTGGTAAGTGACTTCTGGTGAAGTGGGCTACATTAATCTTGCAGCCAAACAAGTCAGATACTAAGTTTCCCTTAGTTGCATCCAGTTAGTGTGATGTGAGAGGCCTCTATATTTGGGCACCCACAGGAGCTCCCCTTTCTTCCTGGGTGTTATTTCAATGAATTTCCTTTCTCTACCATTTCTCTCTTGCATGCTTCTCTTTGTCTTTAAATTGATGAGATGGATGATGTCCTTGAGAGAGAAAGGGAGAATAAGCTTGAAAGAACTTGTGGAATTGTGTTACCTCTCCCCTTTCCTTAATTTACATTTATGTACTTAAATTTTCTCCTGCTGCCCTGGTGTTGATAGAGTAAATAATCCACACAGTGATTCTCTACCCACCTCAACTTGGTATTTGTCCTTAGCTCTACCTTTCTATATCTCTTAACCCACAGTGCTCATCCTCTTCCCCCTCACCCCCGCAGTCCCTCATTCTTTTAGATCTCTTGCCCCAGGCCTTCAAAGTCTTTACCGGTAGCCTGGAATTGAGTGTGTATGTGAGGGGGAGTCTACCCACTGAGAAGTAGATATGGGATAGAGGGGCAGGGGAATCCTGCATCTCACTGGGAGGTTGCATCAGAGTAGCACTTTGAGAGAGGAAAGAGGACTGTGTTCAGATTTCTCAAATTGGAACTCAGAACATTTCTTCTCAATGAGAATTGATAGAAAGTGTTTGGATTCTGTGTAACATGATACGTATGGGAATATGGATTCAGAATTCTAAATATCCAAGGAAACTTTTACTTATAGAGCATGTGTAGTGTATAATTGGTAGCCTATTGTTAAGGGATAGAATTCATTTCCTCATGACAAGCTTTTTATTAAGCATATTTTTTGTACTTTATACATGGTCACTTGTATTTTTCCCCCATTCTTTCTACTAGGAATTTCCATTTTTTACCCTGACGGCGTTTCCTCCTGGATTTCTTGTGCATGTTGGGGGTGTCGTTAGTGCACGCTCTGTGAAGCTTTTGGATCGTATCCACAATCCTGGTATGTTCTTTAAAAGTTTGTTTTCCATGTTTCATTTACTTAAATTGTGATTATTAAAATTGATTTTTATAATATTTTTTTAAGCTAAATCTATCTGAAAAGAGAAATGAAAAAGAAAGTATAACCTGGCACATGTTGCTTTAAAAATTTGCAGTAATCTTAATTAAAAATAATCAAACTGAGTAGAAGGAGATTTTAGTTATTTTTTTGTACAAAACAAATGTTGATTTGTTTTTGGCCAAGGTATCACTTTGAGGGATCCTTAAGTAACATCTCTGTCAGCTATTTTCTTTGACCTAGGCAGATAACAAATTTTGTAATTTGACCATTGTGGCCATTAATTTAAGATGTTAAGTTAATTTGTTTCACTGGTGTAACTCTTTATAGATTATTTACATAATTTTCTTATTCCTAAAAGAAGTATTCTTTTAAAATGTAATTGTAAACATTGTGTAGAATATCAGAGAATTAAAAAAAAAAGACCAACCACTGTCTCTGGTTCCTTGGTTTCCTTTATGTAGCTATGTGTTCTATATATGTGAACAAGTAAGAATAGTAGCTCACTTCTTTAAAACATGGAGCCATGATTGTAAAAGAGGAAAGGGATCAAAGTCCCAGTAATTTCAGGATTAGAAATGCTTTGGTGAGTTTTCTAAATCTAAAATGAGTGTGATAAGTGTAGTAAGAATTTTCGTCATGAAATGTGCTCTTGCATCTCTTATTGACTAGATGCCCAATAATTTGCTCAAGTCACTTATTATTTTCATGACATACCTTGAACCAGAAGTTATATTAGTATTCTTATTTGGCACATATATATATATATAGTTTTGAAAATTTTAAATTGCCACTTCCAATAACCTCTTCCTGAAGCTTGTATTGACAGCCATAAAAAGAGTTAAATGCTTTGAAATTATCATATGCAAAATGTTGCAGATGGTGATTTTGAGGCTACAGAGCATTACCATTTGAAAAAAATTGTGAAAATTTAATCTATGCCCTGTGGTTTGATGTCATTTGAGTTACTAATTACGGAGAAACAGATGGAACTTTTCTAGACCCTGAATGAGATTTCAGAAAAACAATACCAGCTAGGATTATTTACGTAAAGCTGAGCAAATACATCTTTTAAGCATCAGTCTTCTCTTTTTCTTCTCCGGTTTATTATTTTTTTTTCCCTGTTCCTTATTTTTCTGGTCAATTTTAAGATCTTTTCTTCATGTAGTGTTTGTATATTCTGCAGTCATTAAAGACAGATTTAGACAGATGTCAGTTTAATGTATTAAGACCTTGAAGGCTGTGCCAAGGTCCATGTCTTTGTGTTCAGGAACTTGAATTATTTGGAAAGTGCAAGGAAATACTGCTTTGAGATACGTGACGTTAACTGTGTGACCCAAGGCTAGTTACCTGTGTTTCAATGGACCACTGGCTCAGATATTTTGATAGATGGCACCCACTGCCATCTATCATATAATATTAATATAATATTATAATAGCTCCAAAAATGGTTTAAGGAATCTATTCAATTATTGATGATGTCTTCTGTTTACTGAAAACATTTCGATTTTATTGTTGCTTCCATGTACTCTGAGTAAGCTGTAGAGACTGGGAGAACAAGTGAAGGTTACTTAAATAAGTTTAAGTAGAGAGATGTGTTTAAAGTCACATTACTTTTTACAAAAAACTGCTTTTTGGGGTTTATCATATTTGCCGGTTTATTCTAGCTGTGTAAGAAATGTAAGAATCCAGGCTCAGGGAAGAAAATAGGAATCCTTATTACAGAATACATTTTGCGTATTGTAATCACCAGCTCATCCATTCTTTTCCTTTCCTCCCCTTTCAGAATTTTTTTCAATTCACATGTAGAAATTCTCAGTTACTAATGGACTGTTTCCCAAAAGATTATGGGCATATACATATAAATGCTTGTAATGGTATATAAGTTATGTTTTAGTTTTGTTGTGTTTTCAGTTAAATACAAATCAATTTATATATTCCAGTGGTTCCAATATTACATTATTTTGATATAAATATCATATTCTTTAGATTGTTTTATATATGTATTATTCATTAAAAAGGAACATTTTCTTAAGGACATTTTATTAATCTCCAAACCCCTTAAAAATTATTTATGGAAAAATTTTAATTCGTTGAAAAAAGCTGAACGTTAAAACAAAATGAAACTCTAGATTAGCATCTACCATAATGATGTATTGACTTTATGACACTGTTAACTCTGCTGAGAGAAACTTATGGATTGAGATGCATGTGCTAATGTTAAAAGTGCTATATTTGCACTTTCAAATGAATCTTGCAGCTATTTTTTGACTAGTGAATATGGGAAATTTTCATTTTACACTGAGTGTAGAAGGAAAAAAATCTTATTTTAAAACCACTACCACCTGCTAACTCAATGGATTATTATTTTGGAGTTGTTTTAGAACTTCCTTTTTTGTTAGGTATTAAACAAACAGAATCATACAACAAGGAAAAGAATGGGGTGGTTTTAAAAATCAAGGAAATTTATCTTAAATAATAGACTTTAGTTAATGTTAGATTATGATAGCATGCTCCTCCTTTCCTTTCTATTTCTACTTCTTATTAACTCTGCTGTCTGTGTCTTTCCAGTTCCTGTCGAGTGGTGTTGTCAATTGTGTTCTTGTTTGTAGTGCTTTTTGTTTTTTTCCTACTATTCTGCACCTAAAACTGATCTACTAATTTGCTGTTTTGAACTCAGCCTTTGTCGGAATTATGGGTAACACAAGATCTTACAAACTGCTAGACTGGAATAGTTTCAATTCAGGTATTTTAATGGTCATTCAGTACTACATATGCTGACAAAAATTATGGCAGCTCAGTGAAGTTTTTAGAAATGTTCTAGATTAAATAGGTTTAATGTCAATTCAGTTATACAGATACATTCTGTAATACATATGTAATAACTCTTCTAATTTCCATGGAAATGCAAATATAAACATGTGTTAACTAAATTGAATTAATCGAAACCATAGAAATACCATAAATTATAAATGGCTTTTGTTAGGTGATTAACTTTCAGAACGATCATTTTAAATAGTTTGGGACAGTTTTTTCATATGAAGTAAATGACACAGGCATTAGCTTTATGATTAAGGAAATATTAGTTGTTAAATATAGGTATTAAATGACTAGTTTCATAATCTTAAAATATATTTAAACTTCAATTTAGATTTGAATGTAATATATTGAGTGTTCTGTAAGTACTATAAAAGTATAACTATTAGCTTTTTTTTTTTATGATTCTGGAAGTGTTCCACCATTTGGTAAGTAAAAGCAGATTTGGGGGAGATTAACAGCTTTCATAAGCTTTCCTCCTTCCCCTTCCATGTGAGAATATAATTTTTCTTTTTTAGTAATTTCATATGGATAAAGTTTTTAGCTTTTAAGAAAACTAAGATAACTTTACAGCTGATGATGTGGTTTAGAGTCAAATTTTTCTTTTTTGATAAAAGCATATTCTCTTAATTATATAAATGGCTTAATTTTTATGTTATTTATATTTTAGAATTAAATTAAATGATAGAACCATTTTGATTTAGTATTAGAAGCTGGTATTTTGCCTAAATAACTTTTTCAGTTCTTTGTGTCAGAAAGTATATCTGTTTACAGAAAAACAGAAACACCCAGAGGCTCGGCATTTTAGATAATATCTCATAATCTTTTCAATATTATGAACTTGTTTTGTTCTTAGGAGTCCAGAATGTAGGTTCTGATGTAAGTAATGCGTGTTTGGCTATGAAGTAACTCACTTTCGTCATGCAGATTTACCTGAATTCAGTCTTGTAAACACTCTCATCAGGCCCAATCTTTGCAGATTTAGACTGACATCAATCATAAATCTTTAGGGAAGTTAACTCTATTTCCTATCTTAGTTTATGCCAGCATGTATGATATTGATTAGAATTAAAATAATCATTTTTAATGTAATGCTTTACACTTGGTTTTTAGTGAGAAATTGAAAATGCCCTGCTGGATTCATTTAATAAAAACAAGGATATATCTTTAAAACATAGGCAGATTAGTGTTGTGGGAAGAGAAGAGTGTAATTATATAAGAAAAGGACATCGAGGGCAGATTGATCATTAATAATTTAAAGAGTTGAAACCTTGTCAGGGCAAAGATATTCAGCGTGAGATGTGTTAGATGATAGAACAGTTTTGGAAAGTGGAAAAGGCAAAAGTTAAGTCTTATAGACATAATACAGACTTTGTCCATGTAAGCAGAATTACAGAATTTGGCAAGGAGAAACATGGTTGAGGAAGCAGTATATCTTGCCATCATTTAAAATAAAGTCAGGTAGTAAATGTGTGGAAGAAAAAGTGGATGTAAGTTATAGCATAGTAAAAGAACATAAAAGATGACACTTTCAGTTTAATGTTCTCATAGTTGTATGCTTTTCTGTGAGGTATTGGAACCTTTCTGGCAACAATTGGTACATATTCAGAAATCAGGCTGATTTTGATATTAGGTTAGGAAAAATAACTTGATAATTCTGAAAAAAATGTGATATATTTGGTCAATATATTCAAATCATTTATCTTCTCTGTAATTAGGGAATATTTAGCCACTGCTGTCCTGTATTATCATAGAAAAATCAATAATTGACCACATCAGTAAGAAAAATAATTGTTTACATAGTGTTTATTAGTGCTAGAAATTGTTCATCCATACTGTATTTCCTGGATTCTCTGACCCCATGTATTATATGATGTATCATCAATTTAATAGTAGCCTTCCAACAGAAAAGAGAAAGAAATATTACCATATGAAATATACTTTCTAATTATTAGACATTCTTATTTTAGAAACATTAAAATGTGGAAAGATAGAAAAACATATCACAGTAATATTTCATGAAATATGATATATCATGCAAACATTTATTAGAATTTATTTTGTGCTATGTAGTTGGATGGATAATAAGTGTGCAAAGATGCCAGTCCTCCTGTTTTCATGAAACTCATATTCTGGGAGGATAGAAAAATATGTAAACGGTTTGCCATGTGGGATGGTGTGATGCAAGATACAGAGTTAAAGAGGAAGGCATGGTTAACTCTGTGTCTCTGCGTGGCAGGGACGCTGATAGAGGTGGTCGTTCTTGAGCTTAGCTTTGAAGGATGTATAGGAGATTTGCATAGATTTATATTTCGTACAGTGTGTTTGGAGCCATGTTAATACACCCTCTGAATGTAGTTCTGAAACTTCCAACATTTGCAAAACAATATCCTAGCCAGTTACTTCAAACTTATTGTTTGCCCTTGAGTACAAAATGTTTTGATTAGTTTAGCTTTTTTTCCCTGTCCCCTTTTCTCCTGCTTTGCTGTTTTAGTATGTGTCAGCCACAGTGATAGAGAATATTTTTATAGAGCAGGAAGAAGGGAACTCAGTATCTGAGAATTTATTTAAGAATCACTTCCTTTTCTTATCTTCTTAGGTTTTAGGCCTGGTAACAGACTTTGAGAAAGACAAGATGAATCTTGCTGCTAGGAAGGAGGATGCAGCGTTTGCAAATATTGTGTGTGACGTGGCAGGCACAGGGGCTGCGTAGGAATAAGACAGGTAGCCCATTGTCACATTTCATTAGATCATCGACTATAGGATGGAGAATGGATTCAAAGGCAGTAAGAATAGACACAGGGAGACCAGTTAGTAGACTGCAGTAGTCCTGGTCAGATAAGTGACCTAGGATTTGGTGGTGATAGGAAAGCTAAAGTTTATAGAGCACTTGCTATGTGCCAGGCGCTTTTCTCAGTGCTGTGTGGTAGTAGATCATTTAATCTTCAGAACACAACTCTGAGGTAGGTACCATTCCTATTTTGTAGATGAGCAAAATGAAACAGCAATTTTCCCAAGGTAAACAGAAAGTGGTGGAGCCAAAATTTGAACCTTACTACTCTGGCTTCAGGGCTTACACTCTTAACCATAAATTTACAAAATATTTAGAATATAAAATCAGCAGGACTTGGTAATTACTAGAATGTGGCGAGTGAAACAGGCTGTTGGCAACTTTCCGCTGAGAGAGAGAGAAAAATCATAATTATTCCACATATCTACAAGTCTGAAATCCCCGTGAGCAATTGAGTCCTATCTTTTGGAAACTCAGGTCTATTTGAAAGTTGAGTTGTAAAAAATATTTTAAGAGTAAATTTTAATAATCCTAGCTCATTGTTTCTCCAATGGCTATGATCCTTTTTTTTCCTGAGTTTACCACTAAAAGTATTTCTGAATAGCTCACACATGTAATTTTTAAATTAGTAATAGTCTCAGTGTAGTTGAGGAAAATTTGTTATTCTTTCTTTGTATAGGATGCTTGTCAGCTTAGATATTTTTTTCAGGAAGTGACAATGGGAAAAATAAAGTAGTTATATGATGTGGTTTGAAAAGTACTAGTTTGAAATAGCTTCCAAACTTAGACAATATTTTTAAGAGTGAATGTTTTAAGTCCTGTGTTAGTAAAACAGGTTGTTTAAAACTGGGTAACTTTTGTTTTTGAGAGTATTTTAAAACATTTTTTTTTTAATATTTTAGACAGATTGTAGATTTTAGGACGTATCATACTAAGATTTTCTCAATCTTATAAGAAACTTTTGCTAGTGATAAAACAAGCTTTTTAGATTAGTGGTCTGAATTTAGAAAATGTTACTCTTTTTTATTAGTCATCAGAATTACAGTTGTTTAGAAAATTCACTTTATTTGGGGGGCAAAAATTAATCATTTAAACCTAGAAAAATAAGTATAATTATTATTTTAAAAATATTTAATTTTAACAAAATGTGAATTAGCTGATGTGTAAGGAAGTATTTATAGAATATACATATCAATCTGAACATCCAAGTTTTTTTTTCTTGGTTTTAAGTAAAACCCTTTTATCAGTGGATATTTGTGGACTGCCCACCTTGTGTTGAGCATGGTGTTGGGGACTGGGAACAGCACTGGTCGGCCAGCCAGACACCTTGTTTACATACCCAGTCTAGACTATTTCTTATACTATTTTGCTGTGTGTGTGTGTGTGTTTGTGTATTAGTTAAATGGAGATAGGCTTCCTTGGAACTTGAATTCTACTGATGATCTCAACAGTTCTTTTTACTACATCTGAGAGATACTCATGAGGAGATGTGCAAAACCAAGCCTAAAGTAGTTAAGAAATTTTTGATTTTCAGTATTTTAATAAGGTTTTGAAGAAGTAGATATATATGAGTTCAAGAAGGCGTAACTGTACCATGTATGATATGTGAGCTCTTCTGTATATAAAATATAACATGTAAATATAGTATATAATTTTCTCTCTGTATATAATGTAACTGGATATTCATTACTCTCTATTCTTTACTATCTGTAAAAAAAAAAGACACGTAATCTTAATTGTGAAATTTCAAACTTGTATGTGTGTGTATATATATATATAAAATGTAACTGGATATTCATTATGTTATTATAATGTAACATGTAAGTGTAATATATAATTTTCTCTCTGTAATGTAACTGGGTCTCCAGTTACGTTATATATATAAAGTGAAATTTCACAATTAAGGAGTAGATTACATATCTTACTTTTTTTTTTTTACAAATAGTGAATACTCCAGTTTGGTCCAACATGGATTATATCCCAGCTACCGTCCTAACATTCCCAGATTACTACGTCTTGATATTTGCCCTGAATTTGCACATTGCTTCCTCTGTAACGAGACTCTTCTTCCTAGTCTGGTACTGAATCCCCAACCAGGTTGAAGTTGTATACTCCCTTGAATCTGAACTCTGTAATTTCTGTTTCATTGGGGGAAATTTTTCTTCTTCAAAAGATTGTTTTGGGTTGGAATAATACTTTCAGGTATTTGAGAATGTAGCTTTCTATGCTGTCCATTAACAAGGTAGACTGTTGTTGTATTAAAAATTTTTATTTGATTCTACTTAACACTTTATCTCCTCTTGTTCATTTACAAATTAGATTGGATAACTGTCCATTTCCTTTTTTTCTTTCACAGATTTAAAAATCCTCAAGGGCAGAGTTATTCTCTCCCAGAGCTATTTAAAAATAGAACTAAATTTAACACTGCAGGTAGTCAGTGTTTCTTAGTTACAAGTGTGTAATTGCCTAAAATCTCGAAGGGATTGAGTTTTATAAAAGCATATTATGTTGAGTTCACTTCTTTACTTTCTGAGATATAAACTATTACTGTCATTTTAGGAATCTTGACCAGTTTCACATGCACTTCAGAAACAAGATAAAATGCTAAAAAGATGGCAAGATATCAAGCTATGGCCGTGCTCTAGAAAAGTAACAGTAGTAAAATGAATTAATTGTGATGTCAACCCAAGTGTGCTGACATTACCCCTAACAGAGGCATCAGTGAGGTATTGATGTAGAGCTCAGTTCATGCCTACACTTAAAAGGATATCTTAAAAGGTTTGTGATATGATCTATGAAGAGTTTTGACCCATAGAATAAAACCAAAATAGTATGAAATATAATTTGTATCAAGATAAATTTTAATATCTCCTAAAATGATATCTTTTTATAATTATAAATAATTCTGTAGATTGGGAGGAGCATGGTATTTAAAATGAAGATATTTTTTCTTGACATCTTTGGAATGTTTACTAACTGCAACCCTCACATCTCAGCTGTATATCCTTCAAATGACTAAACTGTGTCCAGTTTCATGTATGGCATGTATAGTTGCCATAAATTTTTAAGCCAGACTCTGTTTTGCCTTCTATCCAAGTGTGGTAGATCCTCGATTTTGACTTTTGTAGGGTGAATAAAACAATTCAAATTCACTAGTGTGTTTCGCATAAGATGTAGTTTAGCAGTTTTTAAGCTTTAAAAATTCCATTATAGGGTTTAAATACTGTGATATTTCTGAATTTTCAGTTGTAATGAGTTAGGCTGAATCATAATTACTACTTGAATATTCTCTGGCTCATCTCTGGCATGAGTATAATATAGGCTTTGAAGATAAATTTAATTTTTCTTTAATATTAAATAAATTGTTTAATCTTAATTTTATTTTAATTAAACAACCTCTAAATTTAATAGCCAAAAAGTTCATCCTTTGGCTTCTTGCTTACGGTTGTAGGTAATTATTGTTAATCCAATTACTAGTTTGTGATCAAGTGCTCCCTACTGTATGCTTGCCTTGCTTTCACCTAGAGTCTAGGGCCATTACTTTCTGTAACCATTTCAGTGAGCTGCCATAGTTTTCAGTCTGTACTGTCACCTGATCCAAGCATGCGCCAAAATATCCACTGTTTCTGGCTCCTGTCTGCTGAATCTGCTTTGCAAAACCCTTCGTTTTTTGAGCTTTTGCTTTAGCCAAAAACCAAATTTAAGAAATTCTTCAGAGTGTGGACATATGCCATTTGCTTCCTTAGCTCCCATGTTATGTAACTCTTTAGCTTTTATTAAACTTGTAAATACTTTATTAAATACAATGATGGCATCCCCATGTGCAATTGTGTGGCTCATGTGTCAAAATAAAGGCTGCTTGTGAACTTGTCAGAAGAATATGAATGCTCCACTTGTGCTGCATTCAGCTTTTTGTTTTGTTTTTTTAAAATCAGCCACTTATTCTTTCATAGTGTTTGGTTTAATTATCTGATTATTTTATGTGTTATACCAAGGTAAGTTTGATGTAAATAAACTTTGTATTCTATGTGGTTACATGTATCTCATAGTAATTATTATTACATACTTTTCCATTTAGACATGCTGGCCGTTTCTAAATAAATATGTCTTGTTAAGTAGCTTCCTGCATTTTTTATTAACTTAAAAAACAATGTTATGGATTACTTCCTGTAAAATTCACTTTAAAACAGAAAAGTTACCATGTATTACTTGTGGCACAGATGTAGGTAAACCTAATGTGAGAAAATCTATTTTTATAAAAATACAGTATACAATTATTTGCTGTAGCAAATAATATTTTAAAACTTCCAGAATGGTTTAAAAAGTAAATAGGTTTTACTAGTGCATTTAAGAAAATTTAGACTTTTTATTTTACACAGTTTTTCAGGAAAGTAATTATTTTTTAAACTGAGATATATTTCTATTATTTATTTTTGATATTTTCAAAGAATCATAAATAATTTGATAGATTGAGCAATAATAATAGTTTGCTTTATGATATAAAAATTCCCTGTTAGGAAAGGATGATATTAAATAGATGTCCAAATTGGTCTGGAAACATGTATGTCCTAAAAAGAGAGAATGGATTTGAAAGTGTATTTGTGCTATTAATATCTACGTTTCAGTTAGGAATGTGAAGAAATTCTTTAACCTAAGAGTATGTACAAAACAGGGCCACTTAATTGTCTCACACGTTTCTTGATTCATAATACTGATTGCTAACACCATCTTATAGTCTTTTCTATTTCTCTTTCTTTATTTTATCTCATACTTTGATCTTTTTCTCAGTTTCCTGGAGTCTGCATTTCTTTCTTCTCTTCTGAAAGAAAGCTTTAGGGTAGCTATGTCTTGGATCGAAAACTTTAATTCAAGAACTGGCTGGCGTCGTTTGTAGTTGTGGCTTTTATCTCCTCATTTCTCCTTTTTGCTCATCTCCTCCCTGTGGAGGAGGCAAAATGACATCATAGGAATGTGAGCTATAACAAGCCTTTTAACTTTTCTTTACTTTGCTGTCTTCAGTATTTTAACTAGTGAGTATAATTCTACTTATTCTACTTATTTTGAAAGTGGATGTATACCGAAATTCAAAAATGGAAGTTTTTGGATTGTTTGATTTTCAGTTTTAATAGTGCCTTTTATGTGGAAAATTTACAATAAGAGCTTAGTATCCTATTTAGAGTTAAGTTTTTTTTTTTTCCTCAAATTGTTCCCAAACGAATTGGCCACAACAAGAAACAAATTAGGATATGCTGATTATAGACTGTGTCTGCTTTTAACATCTTTGCACATAAAAAGTTACTATAATTTGCAGCTGCTGTTCACCAGTAGTTTGCAGCTAAACGCAAGTGATTTGGAAGTATGCGTGACAGATGCTCCATTTATAATGCTTCATTGCAAGCAATATTGGACTCCTCTATGGTAATAAAATACAATTCTGTGATTCTAAGGCATTTTCTTAATTACAGAGCCATACATAGAGTTATAGTGTTCTATCTGAAATTTGTCCTTATATACGTTAACCAAAATATTTGTATTAATCTTTTAAATGTATTTGCTTTCTTTATTTGAATTGGTTAGTTCCTTTATTTGTTGTCATTTTGCTTTAGGACCCACATTTCTTTAAAAGGATGGCTACAGATGGCTTTCTCTTTTTTAACATCAACAAATCTTTGCCTTGGAAAGAACCCAGAATATAGTGGGTTATAAAAAATAGATACCAGGAAATGAGATCAGAATTTAAATTAAATTTATGAATATGACTCATAAAGTGTTCACTCAGTGAGGTGAGACATAGGATATGCTCTCAGTTTAAGATAGAATCTGGAAACTCTGGGTCTACATTTTAAATTGTATCTAATAAAATACATCCCTGTTGATGTCCCTTAAAGTAATAAAGCAAATAGAACTAGGTGATTTATTTTCTAGCAATCAAGTTTAAAATGTTAAACTTTTTGAGAAGTAGCATTAAATTTAAATGTTAATAAGCTTTTTGAGAAGTAGCATTTTAAAGATGTGAAGTTTTAAAGTCTGTTGTAGAACAGTACTTCTTTGCCTTTTCAGAGTATGTTTATTTTGCCTTTTCAGAGTATGTTTATTTTAAACATTTCTTCTTCATATAGACAATGTGCTATTGAGTAGTGAATTGATTTAAAATTTATTTTTCAGATGAACCAGAAACTCGAGATGCGTGGTGGGCAGAAATCAGACAAGAAATAAAGTCACATGCTAAAGCTTTAGGCTGTCATGCGGTAGTGGGCTACAGTGAATCAACTAGCATCTGGTAAATGATAACAACAGCTTGATTTTCTAGATGCTGTAATTTACAGATTGTCAACTGAAAGGGGAAAAGCTTTATGCAAATAGAGAAAAAAGAAGAATAGTAGAGTGATACAGGAGCATGGGTTTTAGAGTCCATCAGACTGAGGTTCATATGCCACTTTTGCCACTTAATTGCTGTGAAATTTTGGGAAAGTTGGTCTACTTCTCTTGAGACTCAATTTATACATTGAAACGGGGATAATAACCACCTATCAATTAAGGTTATTGAGGAATTAAGTGAGAATATAATACTGACTCCACTGATTCTTTCCTTTCGGATCTTTGGAACCCATGATCTACTGTAAGTGAACGGCTGTGTGTCTTTAAAGTTTGTCCATAAACTCTTTCTGCCTTCCTTTACTAATTGTAACTTAAGTTTCCCCTGCCAACAAGTCATCCTTCCTAACTCTGCCAGATTAGGCAGGGACTTCATGCTCTCTTGATTTCTTTTTCTCCTACCTTTCATTTGAAAAACCTCTCCTTTCAGGTCCATGCCATTCCACAGTTCCAGACTTTTCTATCTCCAAAACATTCTTCTGCCTTTCTTAATTACTTGTCTGCCATCTCCTCCAGTTAAACATGATTATCTCCGTTCTAACAGTCTAGCATTGTACTTTCTCATTCTCAAGTTTTCTATTCTCACTTGATTTTCAACCATATTTTGGACTTCATTATTGCTTGAAACTGTTCCTCTTTAAAAATTTGGAACTGTAAAATTTCACTCTTGGATCACAGTTTAATATTTTTCCACCCATCCCATTTGCTTATTTACAGTTAGTTTGTTTTGACCCTTATCTTAACAAAGAATTTTCCCAGTTCCTTACTTGGGTTCTGACTTTACTTGCTGTCTGCCATCCTTGAACCCTACTTTCAGCCCCTTCAAAAGTTTATAATAGATATCATCTAGAAACTGTTTGACCTTTTGCCTTCTTATTTTTCCACCTTCTATTCTTGGATGATTCTTACCGCCGGCTATTGCATGGCTAATTCTCTTGCGCTTGTGGTGATCATTATTGTTAGAGAAAAATGATTAGACTGAGGTAAATGTGGAAATTATAGAGCCATGCTATTTCATCTCCCGAGGGCCATTTGTTTCCTTTGCAGACCATGTATTATACTCTTGAACTGTTCTATTCCCATTGTAGCTGTTCTACTCTTGTTAAATTACTAACTTTGTTATGCTTATCCTCAGTAGATAGTCTTACCTCACTCATGGATTTTTTGTCATACACTTTCAGGTCCTAGGGATATGGGCCATCAGATTCATGTTGTGTTGGAGAGTTATGACAAGTATAATACTTTCTATAATAGAGATATCTCAGGACGTTTTGGGATCCCAGAGCGTTGGAGGTTAGAAGTAAGATTGGAAGAAAGTGTTAATGAAGTAACTGAAGCTTGAACTAAATATTGGGGGATGAGTATGAATATATAAATGAAGAGAAGAGGCATAGGGAGAGCATTAAGGCTAAAAGAATAGCACATGGAGAAGCCAGAGGTGTAGATTCATTGTGGCTGGAGATGGGTCACAGATGCAGGAGTGTACAGAAATGAATCCAATTTAAATTAATCTGCCACAGACTCCTTTTTTTGCTCTAGACCTCAAAAACAAGTCATTGTATTTAATCCCATCTCTGCTAATTTTTTCTGTTCTAACCCATCCTACTTACTATTACTGGATTAAACTCGTTGAAATGCACTTCTGCTCTTGTAGCTCCTGGATGCAGTGCCTTCAGTGGCTCCCTGTTTTCCCTTCTGACATTCTCAGTGCTCACTTAAACATTTTAAGCCTGGCCTCTCTCTACTCAATTATAGATCAAGTGACTGTTTCTTTCATCTCCTCTTAGGCTGCTGGTCATTTATACTTTGTTTCCAGCGTTTTATCCCTAGGCTGCTACTTTTCTCATTTGCTTTGGGTAATCTTCTTCAATAATTGTTTTGATTGTTTAATTTTTTGGCTTTCAAATTGGGTGATATGTAATAAAGAGTTTCAAACAATTCTTTTGAAAATCAGTTTTTATCATACCTATAATGTGGTAGTTTAGGCTCCATTTAGTATATTTTGGATATTATTTGTTTCAGATACCTTTTTATTATTGTTTAAATTAAGCTACAGCAATATAGATATTTACATCATTGTGCCTTTAGAATAATTTTAATAAAATTTAATATACATTGAAAAAGTATTTTAATACAGTTTAAGGGGTTATTGCTGGATTTAACAATATAGTTTGTAACTACTTTTATTTTGAAACATACTAGTCTTTATCAGCTTTACCATATTTTAAAGGAATCTATTGTCATTAATGTTATACTTTATCTTTTACAAATTTTTAAGTAATAAAGAATTCTTACCCTCCTCATTTTAATAACATTGCATTACTTGTATTTTCTATCCTAGGTTTAGGAGGTGCTGTGATATTAATAATATTTAGTAGAGTCTAACTTGAATTTAAATTGTCACTCTTGTAATCACTTTGATATTTAACATTTTCCAAAGTTAGATTGCCTGAAATTGTTGACTTGTTTATGTTTTCTTCTTTTATAGTGAAGAGGTCTGTATTTTATCTGCATCCGGCACGGCAGCTGTACTGAACCCTAGATTTCTACAGGATGGCACCGTGGAGGGCTGTTTGGAACAGAGGTTGTCATGGCAGCCTGGCTTATTTTCCATAAGAGCAGAGAAGGGAGAGGTTGACTTTTTTTCTCTCAGACCTGGGATAGTTCTTCTCTGTGAGGGTGGGTTAGTGGTACAGGGTGGAAATCAGGACCAGGCACTTCACTGATTTTTACCTAACCCATAGCAACAGAGAAGTATTGGGTTCTGCACTATATGACACACATTTCTTTTATTTGATTTTTCTCTTACTTTCCTTTCCCTTTGTCTTACCTCCAAAACAGAAAAAGGTCATGAAACAGTTTTCACAAAGAAAATTCTTAATTTACAAGACAATCAAAACATTGTATTATACCAAAATTATATATAAAAGCTCCATGGAAAGTGAAGTATAACTATTATTAATATATGAGAAAGAGAAAGTGAAAGGGAAAGCATTAGGTAAAATGAGATTACTTTTTGAATTGATTATTGGTCTCTTTAATCTGTTAGCTTTCATATATGTCAAAAATACTTTCCATAAGCAGATGAAATTATCAAATATATACACAGAAAACTATTAGTTTGGTATCAGAGTCTACCTGGATAATATAAATTTTAATTACTCTTTACTCCACAGTATGCATATTTGTATTTTTATTTTCAATTTGCAAGTCTGTATATAACGAAGAAAGATATTCTAGCTCTGGTAGGCACACAGAAGACCTTGGTCAGTTTCTTCTTTTGTCAGTATTAAAAGTGGATTTTGACCAAAATATATTCCAGAGCATTAAAAGTCATCATAAATAGGAAAGTGAAGGTGGGACATTTTCAAGGATATCAAACAATTGGAATGTTCTGCTGAGAAGGCTGACTTTGCCAGTGTGTTGACCCAGTGTTGCAATATAGTCCTCACACATGTCAGTAGATTTCATTCTTGAGTAGATAGAAATGACCTTTTCCGTGCAGCTTGGTTATTTCAGTATTGTGGCTTGGATGGATACAGTGAATCTTCTTATATGGCAGTCCAGTGCAGCAGATACCATCCCAATGTGTAGAAGAGGAAAATGTCTTTTTTTTCTGCTATAAAATTATTAGTGCTTACTAGAGAAAATTTGAAAAATACAGGAGAGTAGAAGGAAGAAAAAATTCCCTATGATCTCACTATTCAGACAATCCCTTTTGTACATTTCATATTTCAAATGCTTTCAAAAATTTTAATGCTTTTATTTTTTATGCCTTATGACGTTGCACCACTCATGTTCAAATTCTGAGAGGTGTTAAAAATTGCCCCCGTTTCCATCCTTTTGTGCTCCCTTGTAACACATGGGCTTTGGACTTAAACTGGCATTAAAATCTGAGGACTGCTACTTAGTACTTAGTGTGACTGAACAAGTTACTTAATATCTCAGATCTGTTTCAGGTCAGGTGGAACTAGTGCTTGTTGCTGTCTGCTGGGCATTATCTTGGGGTGTGTGTGTGTTAAGCTTGTAGTTTTCTTACTTGATCTCCAAAAAAAAAAAACCCTATAAAATTGTTGTTGCGGTTTTATAGAGGAGGCTCTGAGAGATTAAATAATTTGCTCAGGGTCACACAGCTCTACTCAGATCTGTCTGATTTCCCTGTTTTTTCTTAATATGCCAGAATGCCATCTCAACAATAAAAGAATAATATTTGGGAGTAATTTAATTTGGCTTAGAGGGTTATTGTGAAAATTCAGTGAAATAATGTATATAAAGAATCTGCAGAAAGCCTGACTCCCAGTAGGTATAGTATGATTTTCCTTTCTCTTTAATTTGTCTACTTGCCACATTTCAACTTCTAAAGGGTTGCTTTAGATTAGAGAGAACTGAGAACCCACATCTTTCATAGCCCTAGGAGATGTGGCTGTGTGAAAGTCTGGAGTTCTCCATGGAGCTTCCCTGTTTCCATTCCTATTCTCCTGATTTCCTCAGATTTAAATGGGTGAAAAAATACTTCATCATTCTAAAGTAAATTCATAGACAGCATGTTACAACAAACACTTCACAGTGAATGGGAAGGTGGTGGGTTGTTCATCTGTGGTTTAGCTATGATATGTATGTCGTTTATGAAACAGGTGTTTTGGTTTCTAAGAAATATTAAAACAATCATTGGAAATTAGAAACTTTGCAGTATGCCTATATTTAACTTACTTTTTTTCTTCTTAAAGGATTTGTTTTTAATAATAAATTTTTTTCAAATTGCTAGGTTGTCTGGTTAAACAATTGTTTTTCATGGGAATTTTTTTGTGATTATATTTGTATTATATTTGTCAGACAGTAGGAAAATGTCACCCTTATTGTCTAACCATTTGTTTTTTCTGTTGTATCCCAAAGAAAAAACTTTGGGATAATAATGGTTTTTATCAGGGGCCAAGTCATCAAACATACGGATTGATGCAAGATGACTTTCTACTTGTGTAAGCCTTTTCTCTCATAGGAAAGTATATGGTTCTGATTTCATGGTCATTGAATACTCTTACAACCTACTGTGGTAGAAGTTGTGGTGTAATTTGTATACAAGTACTGTATACGTTATATATGTTTTTTTAAGAAATGCATAGACTTTTCAATAATGCTTGATTTTTTTTCTTAATATATTCATATAGGCTAGAAGAAAATTTGCCTGCAGGCTGTGGATTTTGCCATATACCGTATGATGAACTGAATATGCCATTTCCAGCTCATCTCACTTATTGCTATAACTGCAGGAAACAAAAAGTTCCTGATGTTCTCTTTACAACTATAGACCTCCCAACAGATGCAACAGTTATTGGAAAAGGTTGTCTTATTCAAGCAAGGTACATTTGTGAAAACAATATTTGGGGTCCCTAGAGGAATATGGGTTCATGGAGTCAAGTAGACGTATTTTCAAATATCTGCTCTACAGTTTCCTACCTGTGTGATCCTGGGCATGTTGGGCACTTCTAGCTGAACCTTGTATTTTATTGTATAGAAAATTGGGAGGAAAAATACCCTCTTTATAAAACTCAAATAAGTTTATATGCAACAGCAGTTTTAAACATTCAAATTCTGTACAAATGTTTATTATTATGAGGATTATTCACCTTGCAGGCTAGGGATGTGACTCAGTATGCTTTAATAACATTAAATATGTAAGACATTTTGGAAATTGACTTTTTTCTCTTTTAAAGAACAGTGCTATGTAGGGGTTTTTTTTTTTTTACTACTTCACTTAGCTGTTGGGTTCCTTTTAAAATGTACTGGAGTAGGACATGCTCAATTGTGGTAGGCATACAGGAAGCAGCTGTAGCTGTCTGGGTCACTAACCACTGCCAGATACCAAATCCATCGAGCATTTCTGTTCTCATCTTACTTGACATCTCAGCAGTAGTTACACAGTTTATCATTTTCTCCTTCTTGAAACTCCTTTGACTTCGCAATGCCACACTTTCGGTTTTTTCTTACCTTTGTGTATAGTATTCATTCTCCTTGTTGATTCCTCTTCATTTCTTGATCCTTGAGAGCCATTGGTCTGGACCTTCTTCTCAAAGCTGTCTCCATAGTTGAACTCGTCAACTCTATAGGTCGTTATGCTCTCTTGTGTCTGTGACTCCCAGATTTATAACTCTAGTCCAGAACTTGCTTCTGAGCTTCACACCCATATACTTAACCTGTCTATTTCACACCCCATTCTGATGTGTCATGGGCATCTCATACTTGTTCTCTACTTCTTTTGTATTAGTCTTCTCTATTTTAATAAACAATACTTGTTCTATCCAGTTCTTCATGCCAAATATGGTATTCTTTGACACTGTCCTCTTTCCTAACCTCCTCACATCAAGTTTATTACAAAGTCATGTTGAGTTTTCTTCTAAAATATATTTATAATCCTTTTTCTTTTGCTTTCATTCCCTCTTGCATCTTAGACTTCTATTTGTTTTTCTTTTGCCTGAGGTATATCCTTATAGTATTTCTTTTGGTGGGTCTGCTGGTGGTGAACTATTTTTGCTTGTCTGAAAATGCATTTATTTTATCTTTAAAAGATATTGTGGGCTGGAATTTATTTTCTTTTGGCACATTGAAGATACCCTTCCACTGTCTTCTGCCTTTCATTGCTACTGTTGAAAAATAACCTGTTAGACCAACTGTTGTTCCTTTGAAGGTAACGTATTTTTTTCCTCAGGCTGTGTGTGAGCTATTCTATTTGTCTTTGGTTTTCTGCAGTTTTCTTATCAAGTTAAGTATGGAGTTCTCTTTATCCTAATTGCTATACTTGGGGCTTCTTGAATCTGTAGATTGGTGTCTTTCATGTGTTTTACAAAATTTTTAGATATTAGTTCTCCTATGTTTCATCTGTTCTCTCTTTTTGATACTCCAATTTAAAATATGTTAGACTTTCACACTGTGTCCTCTATGTCTCGCTCGTCTGTATTTTCTGTCTTCTTGTTTCTCTATGCTATATTTTGGATACTTTCTTACCTATCTTTCAATTCTCTAATTCTCTCTTCAGCTATCTCTAATATGCTATTAAGCCTAATAATTGAGGTTTTCAATTTTTGATGATCAGTTTTTTATTTCTAGAAGTTTTATTTTATTCATTTTCAAATCTAATATTACATGTTATAGTCTGTGACTGATTCTGTAACTGATAATTTTAATATCTGAAATCTGTTTATTTTCTTTTGTCTCTGCTGGTTATTGTTCATCGTGTTTTGTTTCCTTTAACTGTGATAGGTTCACAGAAAGTTGCAAAAATAGTACAGAGAGTACCAGGTACCCTTCACCCAGCTTCCCCTATTGGTAACATCTTATACAGCTGTAGTAGAGTATCAACTAGGAAATTGGCATTGGTATAACTGTTAACTGTACTACAGACTTCATTCAGTTTTTACAGTTTTTTAAACTTGCATTCATTTATGTATTTGTGTGTTTACGTATAGTTCAATGCAATTTTATCCCACAAATAGATTTATGTAACCGCCACCACAGTCAAGGCACAGAATTGTTGTTCCACCACCAAAGAAGAACTTCTCGTACTACCTCCTTATGTTTATACCCCTTACTGTCCCTTGCCCTTGTCCTGTGATGCTACTAAAAAGATTTTTAAAAATATATAATTTATGTAAATTTTTTTGCTTTAGGTAGGAGGGGGTTAGTCTCCATCAGCAGTTCTCGGAGTGTGGTCCCTAGACCAATAGCATCACCATCGTTGGGGGAACTTACAGAAATGCATATTTTCAGGCTCCACCCCAGACCTATTGAATCAGAAACTTTGGGGATGGGGCCCAGTAATTTTTTTTTTTAGGAAGATTGGCCCTACGCTGACATCTGTTGCCAATATTCCTCTTCTTTTCTTTTTTCTCCCAAACCCCCAGTACATAGTTCTGTATCATAGTTGCAGAGTTGTTGCTCTTCTATGTGGGACGCCCCCTCAGCATGGCTTGATGAGTGGTGAGTAGGTCTGCGCTCAGGATCTGAGCTAGCGAACCCTGGGTTGCCAAAATGGAGCACTATGCCACTGGACCCCCCCCCCCCCCCCCCAGTAATTGTTTTGTACGAGCCCTCCCGGTGGTTCTGATGCAAGCTGAAGTTTGAGAGCTGTTAGCCTAAATAGTCTGGCTTGCCAGTTTGGGGATCTTTCCTTCTCCTTCACTGCTACCTTTTTAGTCCAAGCTCTCATTGTCTCTCACCTAAATAGCCTGTTATCTACCATCCCCACATGCAATCTGTCATCTTTATTCCATTCTCTGTGTAGCAATATAAATTATGTCCTAAAATATAAATTGGATCATGTTACTGCTTAAAACTTATCTGGGGTTTCCCATTGCTGGTAGAATAAAATCACACTCCTTTACCATGACCCATACGACCCTAACGTGGTCATGCCCCTTCGCTGCACTCTCACCCTTGCTCTCTGCTTCAGCTTCAGTAGTCTCCTTTGGTTCTTCTAACATGCCAGCTCCATCCTGTAATTGTCTTTCTCCAACTCTTCCAGTTCCATCATGTCTTTAAGATCCCAGCTCTCCTTCTCTCTAGTTGTTCCCTCACTTCACCTGGTTTATTTTCTTCAGACACCTGATTCTTAAAACACAGTCTGAGCTTGCCAGGTTTCTTTATTCATTCCCTGCCTCCTCCAGAATGTAGCCATGAGAACAGGGACTTTGTGTTTTGTTCATTGATTAGTGCCCTCCACCCAGAACAGTGCCTGGCACGTGGTAGAGTTTTGTGTTCTTTTAATGAGTTAAATTAACTTTTTTCCTCTGCTATCCATCCTTCATATGATCACATGGAGTTATGAACCTAAGATTTTAAATTATATTCTCTAGTGATTTTGATCAGTATTTATTTCATTTCTAGAGTTTTTGAGATTTTTCCTTTTTGTTTATTGAAATAGGACTTTTAGCAAAAGTGTTTAGAGTGAAAAAAATGGCAGAAAAGATTATTGATATAACAGTAAGCCCATTTGTAACAAGTAAATGTTTTATCAAGTATAATTTTAGAAAAAAGTTTTTAAAATTGGACATTTCTTAAGATAGTACCAAGAATACCATCCACTGACTGAGTTTTTTTTCCTTAACAGGTTATGTCGCTTAAAAAAGAAAGCACAGGCAGAAGCAAATGCCACAGCTATCAGTAATCTGTTGCCATTTATGGAATATGAAGTGCACACTCAGCTAATGAATAAACTAAAGCTCAAAGGAATGAACGCTTTATTTGGACTAAGAATTCAGATCACAGTGGGTGAAAATATGTTGATGGGCTTAGCGGTAGGTTTAGATGTTTTGGTTTTGTTTTGTGATTCCTGTAGTTGTAGTAGATTCTTTTTCATGTGATTCAGAGATTCTTTTAAAAAGACTTATGTAATGCAACTGGCATCAAGACCTTTAAGTGTTGGGGACATTATAAGAAGTAAAAAATCTGGTGATAGGCTTTCAAATATTTTATTTTTATGTTTATTTATAAAAATATTATCTATTATTTAAAATTAAATTAGTAAGTTATATAAAATTATATTAATATTAATTTTTGTATTCTGACCATAACCTCAATAGTCAGATTTCTAAAAATTATCATGTCTAGCTTGTTTAGTAAGTGGGCCTCCATTGTTCTGGACTTTACTATTCTTTATACATTGCTAAAACAGGGTTTCTCCTCGGCACTGTTGACATTTGGGACTGTATAATTCTTTGTTGTAGGGGCCTGTCTTGTTCACTGTAGGATGTTTAGCACCATCCCTGCCCTCTGCACACTAGGTGCTAATAGCTTCCCTCCAGTGTGACAATGAGAACTGTCTCCAGACCTTACCAGATGTCCTCTGGGGGGCAAAATCACTCTTGAGGGGATGGACCACTGTGCTAAACTAATCTTTAGTTTTAATTGAGAAAATAAAGCAATACACGTGAGATACTGCCTACTGTTGGACAGAGAATTAAGTTTCATCATAAATGTGCACCTGTGGTCAATAGTAGAATGTGTAGTAGAATATTGTGTTTAAGTGCTGATAAATTGTGAGGGAGTGAAAAGCTCTTTATCTCAGCTTCATATTCACCTTGGCTTGTTAGAAAATCGGACTTCGGAAAGTTGTTGGTGGGGAAGGTGAGATCTGCCTTTATAAGTAGCCTGAGACCCAGAGAACTAGATGCCTGCAAATATATATTGATCAGATTCCATCTGATCAATAATAGTTGTGGAAATCTTCTCATGGTCTAGACACTTTGCTAGCCAGCATTTTTGTCTATGTCACTGGCACTTTTCCAATTGACATTCTCTGCCATCTTTCTGCGGCATGCATAGAAATTTCATTTTAAGAAATTTATGGAACTTGGATTCTTTTTCTCAGTGTGCATTTGTAGATAAAATGCTAAATTGTTTCCTGCTTCATCTGTTCTTTCTATTAGAGCAGATATGTAAATTTCTCTATGTAGGGGATAATTGTCTGATGATGATAAACTAATTAGGTAATCACAGTTTTTTAATGAGAAATTTGTAATGATTAATGAAAGCAGTCTGATTTATATTAAAATATTTGATATTTAGATTAACTTGGGGAAAAAGTGTTGATTATAATTCATTTCTAAAAACTTGCATAGTGAAGACGTAACATAAATGTGTAATTTGGGGTGAATACAGAACTATAGTTATTGGCAGGTGTTTATGGGAAGTAAGAGCTTGATTCAGATTCAAAAGTTTAAAAAACATTGTGCCAACTTTCTGATGGTTGAGCCCCAGGAAACTAGTTTGTGACCCTGGTATAATTCTTCAGTGCCTGCTTCAAATACTCCCCTGTCTGATTCTTACTAATCTTTTCCTTCTAGATCACTGGTGACACTAATTAAAACTGTTTGAGTTTTTTGTGTGTGTGTGAGGAAGATTAGCCCTGAGCTAACATCCATTGCCAATCCTCCTCTTTTTGCTGAGGAAGATTGGCCCTGGGCTAACATCTGTGGCCATCTTCCTCCACTTTATATGGGACGCTGCCTTGGGATCCTTATATGGGATGGCTTGACAAGCGGTGTGTTGGTCTGTGCCTGAGATCCGAACCTGCAAACCCTGGGCCTCCAGAAGCGGAGCGCGTGAACTTAACCACTATGCTACCAGGCTGGCCCCCGTTTGAGATTTTTTGTGTGTGTGTGAGGAAGACTCGCCCTGGGCTAACATCCATGCCCATCTTCCTCTACTTTATGTGGGACACCGCCACAGCGTGGGTGACAAGCAGTGCGTCCGCAGGCGCCCAGGATCCAAATGGGTGAACCCCCAGCTGCCAAGCGCGAACTAAACCGCTGCGCCACTGGGCCGGCCCCGATTTGAGATTTTGATCTTTGTGCTTGTGCACTTACATCTCAAGGTCCCCAGAGTAGCTTTCATGATGGTTCATCTCTGATGAGTGCCTATGGGGTGTCTGGCACTGTGCTACTCCAGAAGGAATGTGTAATATTATCTTCACTTTACAAGAGGAGAAATTAAGTCCTGTGATAGGTTGAGACTTGTCCAGAGTGACATGGTTACATATACTGGAACTGAATTTCAAACCCAGGCCTATCTAGTTCCGGAGTCTGTATTCTCAACCATTCTGTGCTGTTGCCTCGTTAGTGAATGCAGTTAAGAAAGTGTTAGAGATGGTGCACTAAGGCTTCATATGGCACAGAGGGCATTCTGAGGTTGAACATCAGAGACTGGGTCATAGGTGCAGTCAGGGACACTAAAGAACAAACCAGGAGAGAGAGCTTCTGAGGATCAATTTCATTTGCTGTGCAGACTTCATCATAGAGTATCATACCCTTTTTAGGATGGACTTTTACAAAATTGGCAGTTGATTAATTAAAAATAATAATAACTCAATTCAAAATACACAAATATCTGGAGTTAAAAGAATTGTCTTCTTATGGGGCCGGCCCGGGAGTGTAGTGGTTGAGTTCAGTGTGCTTTGCTTTGGCGGCCCAGGTTCGTAGGTTTGGATCCTGGATGCAGACCTACACCACTCATCAAGTCATGCTGTGGTGGCGACCCACATACAAAACAGAGGAAAGATTGGCACAGATGTTAGCTCAGGGCCAGTCTTCCTCACCAAAAAAAAAAGAATTGTCTTCCCTTTTTCCTATTCCACTCCTTTGATGTTAACAATTTGATGTTTATACTTCTATAAATTTTTTTTGCTTTGCATATTTAAACACAAATGCACACAGTATGCATATATTATCTTGTTTTGTATTTCCCCTAATAGTTTTCCAGTACTAATGGCATATGGTACTGTTACAGAGTCAGAAATTAATTACCGAGTCAGTCATTTAATTAAATATTTAAAATAAATCTGTATCAAGTAAAGTTTTCTTTCTTGGTCATTATGGAGGTAGGGTGGTATAGTGAAAAGTTCTTGGGTTTTAGAGTGAGAAACAGATTCAAATCTCTTCTCCACATTTATTGACAGTGTGATCTTGAGTAAGTTTCCTATCATTCCTGAACTTCGGCTTCTTCACTTGCTTTGCAAAAGTTTCCCTTCTACTTTTGCATCTTAAAGGTGAATTCTATGCTCATTGATTATAACTTTTTATCTTTTTAACAACTTTTTATCTTTTTCTTCTAATCTGTTTTTTCAATGTAATTTATTTTTTTACAATCATAAGGGAAAAATTTTAAAGTACAGTTGAGTATGCAGTGAAAAGTGAATCCTCCTTTTGCTGCTGTCCCCCACCTACCCAGGGTTCTCGCCAGAAACAACCAACCCGTGTTACTGGTTATGTTTTTCTGTGCACTTCCACATACGTCCAGTGCATACACTGATGCTAACACGCTTTTTCCTACAGGGCAAAGACCACATTAATAAATATGAAAACTTAAGGACTATTATTCTTTAGGTATTTTTCTGATTATTTTCCCATTGTTTTTACAAGTCGGCCACAGGTGTATATTTAGCAGCTTTACCAACTCCTGGTGGCATTCAAATTGCTGGGAAGACTCCTAATGATGGCTCATATGAACAGCATATATCTCATATGCAAAAGAAGATAAATGACACGATTGCTAAGAATAAAGAGTTATATGAAATCAATCCTCCGGTAAGTAACATAAATCTACATTGTGAATACCTAAGTTATTGTTTAGATGTTAGTGTATTTTTAGGTTATCTTATTTTGGACATAAAAGATTTTTTTTCACTGTTTAGATTTTCTCTCCTCATTACTCCTTCTCTCACCTCCCTTTACATCTCTTTATGTCCATGCTCAAATGTCTCCTTTTTTAGGGAGGCCAACTCTGACCATCCTATTTAAAAATTGTAACTCTCCCATCAATTTTTGATACTTCCTGTCCCCCTTCTGTGTTTTATTGTTTTCTGTTTCTCTTATCTGTGTGTGTGTGTGTACACACAAAGAAATATGTTTTTGATTTTTGTCTATTGCTTGTTACTCCCAGTAGAATGAAGCTCCATCAAGGCTGTATTCCTAAAGCCTAGAACAGTTCCTCCTACTAGTAGCCTCTTGATAAATACTTGTTGAATGACTAAATAAATGGCTTAAAATCTTCTTTTTTAGTAAAAAGAAAGATTACTTATTTGTGGTAAAAATGTGATAGAATACAGAATTTTCCCGTTTCAGCTTCTTTCTTACAATTTTCCTATCAGTCATTTCCATAGTCGGTCTTCTCACCAAGTTTGCAGTTGGTATCACAATGCCTCTTACTCTATGGATACCTCATAGCCACAGTCTGAATTGGAAGGAAGATGTGTTGTAGTTAGAAAGAAACTATTTATTTTTGTGAGTCTCTGATAATGAAATACTTCTGTAAAAGTAAAGTGTTTGGATAACATTATTATTGTTGTTACTTTTATTATTTTATTTTATACATACTATTGAATTTTGATCTTCTAGAACAGTGCATCTGAATTCTAGCTTCAGAGTTATAGCTTTCTAGCAAAGTTGTTAAGCTGGGAGGAATTTTAAGGATATGAACTAGAGCAACACTGGTCAGTGTGGTAGACACTGGCCACATGTGGCTATTGAGCACTTGATGTGTGGCTAGTCTGAACTGACATGTGCTGTAAGTGTAAAATACTGTATAGACCAGATTTTGAAGGCATAGTATGAAAAAGAATGTAAAATGTCTCTTGGAATATTTTTTATATTGATTACATGTTGAAAATATAATATTTTGGATATATTGAGTTAAATAAAATATTTTATTGACATTCATTTTATTTTTTATTTTATTACTTATGAGGCTTGCTTTATATTTCTATTGTGCTGATATAGAACTTCTATAAAAGTTGATGTGTTAATATATTAATACTTAAATAGCTTTTGTAAAACCTTTTCATACAACACAGCAGACTATCTGCAGTACATTGTTTGCAATACATTGTTTTTCTTGTTTAATTATATTTTGATATTTGAACATCTACTGATAGTGTTTATGCCTGTTGGGGAGAATGATTTGCAAAGCTATGTGTTAGTGCTCCATTTATCAGTTCTAATGATATGAGCTGAACTCCTTTGCTTAACAGTGTTTATCAGCTCTGTACTTCCCTCCTGACCTCCCACAGGAACAATTGACCCTTCTCCATTGTGTTCCTGTTATACCTGTATGTGCTTCTGTCATAGCGCCGGTTACATATTATTGCACTTGGTTTTTACATGTCTGTCTTCCTTTACCATAATGTGAGCCCCTTGAAGACAGAGAGATATTTAAATTAGAATGTGAATTGTTACTTCATCCATTCAATAAATATTTATTGACGTCTCCTGTTTTAGTAGTACATTTTAGAGGAGGGAATAAATCTGTTATGATTTTTAAAATTTCAGCATATATGGATTCCCTGTGTTGAATATGACTCTGTTTCCACAAAAGGACTAATCAATTTACGAATCTTCTAATATGTCTTTCCTTATTTCACATACTGACTCATTACAGTCCTTTAGCTTAACATCTCAGAATTTGTTTGACAAAGTCAGTATACCAGGCCACTACTCAGATTAGAGTTCTGTCTTTTCAATTTTCTAAAACAATGTATGCCCACCCAGAAAATGTGTATCAGAGTGTTCCTTCTCTTAGGAAGGTAGCCCTAGCTGAAGTGAATGCTATTGTTTGATTTTTTTCTCAATGCATTGAAAAATGTTTCTAATGCAATAGTGTAGTACCACTTAAATGGAGATAATTCAGTCAACCAAAGGTATCAAAATAAGGTGCAAAACTTTTAGAATAACAGTATCAGTGGTGAAACTTCAATATGAATCTAAGATATATTAAATACCAGGTAGTTACATTTATTGGGTCCATTATGCAATGAGCAGAGGCATAACTGAATTTTATAAACTACTGCAAAGCTGTAAAAAGAAGGGTGATATCTAGTGGGAAGAACATGACACTCAGAGTCAAAAGAACTGATCTAGATAGGTTCCTCACTTACTAGTTTTCAAACCCAGTAAATGACTTTACCTCGAACTGCATCTCTTTGTCATTTTATAGTCATTATAGTAGGCACCCTGTCAGATTTATATAGGGCAGGTTAATTTGGAATGTAAATAAGATAAATGGATGTGAAAGTAATGCATAGATAGCTATGTTGTGAAACTGTGTGGTGGTAGTCTTAGGAAACGTATGCACTAGAAATGAACATTAAAAACTATGTTTTTGAAAAACATTGTCTTCTAATTTCCTTGTTTTTTAAAAAGATAGCTTTGTTACACCAACAATAGGCTCTGCCTTTTGCTTTTGTGCTCACATATCTACATTCTCCCAATATTTCTTGTGGCTGACAGATATTTAGAACCTCTAGTTAGCTCTGATCTTTGGCTATGGAATAGGTGAAAGCTTACAGACCCATTTAGGATTTCTTCATACACTGACTTCAAAAAGATCATTATTGTAACTACCAACATTTATTTAGCTGAATAAGTTGCACACCAAATACATGCATAATATATATATTATGTATATGTACATACACATACATTTATCATATTCTACATTTTACTCTGGAACTTTTTTTTGTGTGTGAGGAAGACCAGCCCTGAGCTAACATCCGTTGCCAATACTCCTCTTTTTTGCTGAGGAAGACTGGCCCTGGGCTAACGACTGTGCCCATCTTCCTCTACTTTATATGGGACGACGCCACAGCACAGCTTGACAAACGGTGCATCTTTCCGCGCCCAGGATCTGAACCCGCAAACCCTGGGCTGCCAAAGCACGAACTAAACCGCTGTGCCACCGGGCCGGCCCCTACTTTGTGGAACTTTGAAAAATTACCAATGGACAAGGAAAGATATAAAAGAATAGAATCCTATTTGAGGACATAAATCTTTAGTTCTTTGTGAGCTATTTGGACTTTAGAAAATACCTTCTGAGCTGGGACTGCCAATTCCCTACTCATTGTAGTGTCTTCTCTGTACACAAGATGTCAGTATTGCCTTCCATGTCTGTGATAATGATACAGTTTCTGGATTAGTGTTTCAAGGCTGCTATTATCAATCAAAGGGAATATCCATGTACTCTATAAAAGGTTAGTTATAGTCGTAAAGATTATAATTAAATACAGATTGTGAATATATTTTACAGACTTTTGTCCTCCACAGGTAGTTGTTTATTAATATAAAAATTTAAAAACAAACTGAAGTATACAAATATCAAATGATTATGTTGTACACCTGAAAGTAATATAATGTTATATGTCAATTATACCTCAATTTAAAAAAAGAGAAAAAAAAGACTGCAGTTTACCAAAAAACCAAAACAAAACAAAAAACTGAAAAAAGACAGTCTTATATGATATAAAGCAACTATATTTCTTTTAGGAGATATCTGAAGAGATTATAGGATCACCCATCCCAGAACCTAGGCAACGCTCAAGACTTTTAAGATCTCAGTCGGAAAGCTCTGATGAAGTTACAGAATTGGATCTTTCACATGGGAAAAAAGATGCTTTTGTTTTGGAGGTATTATTGCATTGGACTAATTTCTTCAAGTTTTTGGAAGATAAGATGTGCATTTTTACCATCAGATCCTAAACTGATATGATACTTTTGTATCATTATAACTGCTATAAATATCAAAGAATATTTTATTATAGAAATTACAACAAACTTGAAAATATCAGAACTTAGTAATGTATTTTTTTTGTTCAAAACCAGATTACTGTTACAATAATGCACATGGTTCTGGAAAAATTAATGTATGGTTTGAAACAAAATTAAAATAATATTAAGCTCTTGGAGCTATTTTTGTAAGCCTGAATGAATTTAAATAAGAAATTAAAGTGCTATTCTTTCACTTACTATAATTATTACCTGCTTTATATAACATGTTACTATAATTTTAACATTTTTACACGTATTATGGTAATGTAAGCACTGTGACTTCTGGGTGTAGTGTTTTCTTACTGAATTCAGAAGATATAAGTGAACTTTCACTATAAAAATACACTCAGAACTAATGTTTCTGGAGAATAAATGTGGCACAAAATGTTTGTGGAGCCTCTTGCCCCACAAATCTGCTCCCCTGCCCTCCCCTGTTGAATGGTTAGCTTTGAAAGAGATAGGTGATCTTCCTTTGATATTGAAAGAAAGGAAAATAAATGAGAATACTCAGAAATGTTCCAGTAAGGTACCAGTTGAGAGAAAAAATCAGATGCTTTGATCTCAGTAAAGCAGGAAGCTGATGGTAGAATTGTGTGGGGATGGGACTGGAGGTTTGAAGAGTCTAGAACAGTGCCTGTGGATGTGATCAGGATGTAAGCCATGGGAAATGCACAAGGCTTAACTGGGGTGAGAGTGTTAATTTGTAAAAAAAAAACTCAAACTATATGAATTTGTTCTTTTTTCTCGTATTTTTCTATAGTCTGAGAATGGAAATAAATGGAAGTTGGTAAAAGGGTATGTCAGATTAAGGAGGTAAAGAGTTCCAGGGTACTTTGCTGCTCCAAGTGTGCCATGACTGCCTGGACCATCAGCACTATCTGGGAGCTTGTAAGAAATGCAAATTCTGGAGCCCCTACTTCAGACCTAGGAATTAAAAATTTCAAGGTGGGGCCCAGGAATCTGTTTAACAAACTCTCCAGGTGATTTTTCACATGACCAGAAGCTTGATCTAGAGCATTATTGATATTTCTGATCTTGGGATCCTGGCTAAGTAGAGAACAGAAGTGCTGCAAATGCGGGTGGAAGACTGAGGGCAAGGTGCGGATTCAGTAAGAGAATGGACAGAGAGACGGGATTGTAGTTGAGAATGCTTGAGATCTGGGTCTGGAGTGTTTTGGGGAATAGTGTCGAGGTGTGGCCACAGTGGTGGGTAGTTAAAGTAAAGTGGAGGTGAAAGTGGTTCTGGAAATCCCAGGGGTGATGAGAGGGGAAGCTTAGAGTGTGTGAGTCAGGGCTTAGACCGCTGGTGTACAGAAGAATGTCAGTGTATGTTCAGTTGGATATTTTCACTATTTATTATTCACAACGGAATATGTGATATAAGAAAAATAGGATTTGGACTTGGTGTTTTAGACATGCCTTTAAATTTATCCCTACATAATTCTATTTTAAAGCAGTTCTGTGTATAGTCAAAAGATTTTTTTTAATTGCACTTAAATAATTTAAACAAATAGAGATAATGATTGCTTATGGCATCTTTGTTAAGTCTTTTGAAACATACCCTCATAAAGGCTTGAGAAAAGGCTTTTTTAAAAATTAATGTACTTTAAAATGTAAAATATTTCACTTGGAAGTATTTATAATTATTACTGTGAAGAAATTTGCAGATATTAGAAAATTTTTTTTTCAAGTTTTATATTTTAACTTAGGGAAAAATGGCTCTAATTTCTTTGGCTCATATGTTTTCTATGTAGTAAATAATAGAAATTATTTTTTAAAATTTGAAGTGGTTGTATATTTACTACTTATGTAATAGCTTTAATCTTTTTATTCTCAGATTGACGACACAGACGCTATGGAAGATGTACATTCTCTACTTACTGATGTTCCTCCTCCTTCAGGTGAACAGAAAAAAATTACTTTTGAGATGAGACTAGTTTTGCATATCAGTATTTTAGTTCGTCATTATTATAGTACTTATTTTAAAGACTCCATCGGTGTCACATCCTGTCATGTGTTTTGCTCCTCCAAGGGTGAAAACATATAGTTTAAAAATACTTACATTAGAACTTAGGTGAACTGATTTCTAATCCTTTTATGTTTATACATTTAAAAAAACCTGATAATTTCATAAGATGATCTAAAGTTTCCTGAAAGTATAGAGTTTTAGAAAAAAAGAATGAATGGATCTTACAGTTAGAATTTCATTCAATAATTGAAAAATGTTATTCTTTAACACAAAAATAAATGAAATATCATATATTTTAACTGTAATTTATTTTGACAGGCTTTTATAGTTGTAATACAGAAATTATGCCTGGTATAAATAATTGGACATCTGAAATACAGGTAAGCCTGTCATTCTTAATTTTAAGCAAATGAAACATACTTGATTTTAGCAAGTTCCTTCTTAATATGTGTTTTCTTTTTGACCTCCTTATTGCAATTAAAATTTTATCCTTTTTCATACCACATTAGTTATTATTGTTGATTACTTGGCAGTTTTATCAACTGTTACAGTATTTAGTTAAAAATAATAAAATGACATGCTATTGTATCTCCCCATATTTAGATGTTCACGTCAGTAAGAGTAATCCGATTAAGCAGCCTTAACCTGACTAATCAAGCTCTCAATAAGAACTTCAATGACCTCTGTGAAAATTTGCTCAAGGTGGGAACTGTCTGAATAACAGTCTTTTAGTTAAAACTTCTAAGAATCATGAAATTAAAAAAAGAAAAGTATACACATTGTCTAGACTACATTACACAGTTGGCTGAAATATTATTTTTTATTATTATTTTTGTGTGTGTGAGGAAGATTAGCCCTGAGCTAATATCCATTGCCAATCCTCCTCTTTTTGCTGAGGAAGATTGGCCCTGGGCTAACATCTATGCCCATCTTCCTTTACTCTATATGGGACGCCTGCCACAGCATGGCTTGATGAGTGGTGTGTAGGTCCACACCTGGGATTTGAACCTGGGAACCCCGGGCTGCCGAAACAGAGTTGGCTGAATTATTTTTATTTATCAATCTTAACTCTGCCATCAGGTGAAATGCTAAAGTTGTCCTCTCCATCTTAATATACCATACTATAAAAGAAATGTATTTTAAAGCTTTAAACTTCATAAAAATCTATTGTATATGTATATATTTAAAAAACCTCTTTTCTTATATTATTTTCTATGACTTATATGAGTAAATCTTATTGTCTGCTTAAATTTTAAAAATGTATTCTTTTTTTTTTTGTGAGGAAGACCAGCCCTGAGCTAACATCCATTGCTAATCCTCCTCCTTTTGCTGAGGAAGACTGGCCCTGGGCTAACATCTGTGCCCATCTTCCTCTACTTTATATGGGACGCTGCCACAGTGTGGCTGACAAGCAGTGCGTTGGCAGGCGCCCAGGATCTGAACCCGCGAACCCCGGGTTGCCAAGTGCGAACTAAACCGCTGCACCACTGGGCTGGCCCCTAAAAATGTATTCTTAATATAAGAATAGACAAAACAGAAGTGGACCAGCTTTGTTTTAATCTTTTCGACTTTCCATTTGCCGTAATATAATGTGCCTTAAAAAATTAGTTTTATAAATTTTTAAATTTAAAAGAAGTGATATTACTAATATTTTCTATTGTGTAGAGCCTGTATTTTAAACTGCGGTCTATGATCCCCTGCTGCCTTTGCCATGTAAATTTTACAGTATCTCTGCCTGAAGATGAATTAATTCAGGTAATTAAGATTCAGTCTATTATTAAAGAAGATTTCTAGCTTTTATCTGATCTGTTTTAATATTATAAATTTGCCATAATTAAATAAGGATAAACTGTTTTACTTCAAAATATTTTTAAACATATTAGTATGAATCAGACCTGGTATGTTTCATTTTTCTAAACTCGAGTTATCTGAAGGCAGAATCACATGTGTGCTCCTGCATATATATATGTATATATACACACATAAGGGGGGTTTCTCCAGTCCCCATCTTTTAGAGAAGGTTCTTTAGCTCTTTCTGGAATATCTAGGTTTAGGATACATGTTGGACTTAGTTGTGGTCTGAATATCTGAGTTTATGTGTTGTTCTGGCTGAGAATCTTAACCAGGAAAGGCAAATGAGCCAATTAGTATAAGTTGTTCCATGAAACTGAAAAAGGTTTGTAAGAAACTTATTTTGGCAATGATTATTTTGCTGATCATATTGCTTCTGTGATTCTAGGTTACAGTCACAGCAGTTGCCATAACTTTTGACAAAAATCAGGCTTTACAGACCACAAAAACACATGTTGAGAAGTCATTGCAAAGAGGTAAACCTGTGAGGGGTGGGAGCATAGTTCACGTTTGTCTACGTTATAGTTCAGTGGTAACATATAGAGGATAGGTAGATTGAATAAATGACTTGTTTCTTGGAGAGATACTGCCACTTTTCTGTTTATCTTTGTCAAGATAACTGTATGGATAAGCATGTGACTGACTTGATATTTTTCACACATGAATAAGTAGTTGACTGGTTTTTACAGAGAGAGTGCTACTGTTTTTTAGACTTAGATTATAGCATGTTAATTCTGCAGTAATTTAGAGGTTCCTATCCTAGGATATCTGGGGAGGTCCTTAAGGCATTTGAGAACCTACTAATGTATCATGTATTTTTCTCAGGAAAGTTCCCATAATATTCAGCAGATTCTCAGAGTTATCCTTTACCCAGTAAAATTTAGGAAGTGCCATTCTTAATATATTCCAGAGAAACCCAAATTATTAGAAACCATTTATGTGCTGAAAAAAAGGAGAGGGAAGTAGTATATTTGGCTAAATAAAATATTCCTGATTAGTCTAAAATTTTCTAAGTTGATTACACTCTACATGTGTAGCATTGAATTAATGTCAAATAAAGAGATGTATTAAATGATTATGTGTTCAGATATTTATCAAAAATGATAGATAGTAACTGGTTTAAGTGTCATAGAAACTAGTATGGTACGAAGAGTAGGATAATAATAATTATCATTGAGTGCTTATTATTTGCAAGGTACTGTGCTAAGAGATTTACACACGTTGTCCTTTGTAAATTTCACAACGGTCCTCCCGGGGAGCATAGCACCACTCTAGACACCATGCAAGTGAAGGGTCCCCATGGGAAAAACTAAGCAGAAAATAACCAGAATAAATTGGGTGGGGGGGGGGTGGGGAATATGTGTGTTATCCTAGATGCTTAATTTTAAAAAAATTAGTAATAGATCATTATTAAATAACTAGTGTTTTCTTGCCTCTCAAGCCTCTACAGATAATGAAGAACTTCTGCAGTTTCCACTGGAACTCTGTTCAGATTCACTTCCTTCTCATCCTTTTCCACCGGCTAAAGGTTGGTTCAGCGAGGGAAATGCAAACACAAATCCTAGTGTCTGGTTCCTTTCACTTGCTTCTTCACTGTAGGCAATCTTAGTTAGTCTTGAGGTGAAGATTTATTCTTCTTTCTCTCATTGTATGTTTCTTCATGTTCATGAAAGGGCAAGAGTAATGTTCCTCTCATTTTAATTTCTCGAGTAATCTCATCAAAATAGTAAGGTAATTTTTCATATAGTATTCCCTTCTTCATCCTCAAATGTATTGTTTTATTTTCAGAGGTTTGGATTTCCCAAAGTAACTATTCACACATGGTATATTTGATATTTATATCATATTCGGTAAATGTTTTTCCAGCAACAATCGAACTTTTACAAAAATTTTTGGATTTTCATAGACAACACAATACTTATTTTCTTCAGAAGATATATGGAGAGGTTTTGAGTGGGGGCACTACACGTGAGAAAGGGATGAGCTTTCTGTCTTTTGGGTGCCTCGGTTATAATTGAGGAATGTTGTTATGTACTTACAGCATGCTGCCATTTTTTCAAATGCAAAATAATTGTCTCAACTCAATAGCAGTAAATCTACTTAGATCTGTACAATCTTAGGAGAAAAATGGGAGGTAGTCTTTTCTTTTCTGATTTCAGTGCAATTTTTATAAAATTTTCCAGAATTGCTATACCTTATTTCATAGCATTACATATATAATAAATGTAGTTTGTGTTTTTCCCTAAATTTTTTTATTCTGAAAAATGATGCATTTGTTATTTAAAATCAAATTAGCTTTTCTAATTTTTACATTTTATAATACAACTGAAATTATTTTATGATTTCTACTTGTCCATTATTTTATCTTTATAATTTATAACAAATTATTTATAATACAGAATAGTTTTATATTCACATTGCATATGTGTCAATAGAGTCTTTACTAAATCAGTGCAAGGCTTATCTGTGTAGATCAAGATCCAATCTCTTTTTTTTGCTGTTCTTTTTTTGGTGAGGAAGATTGTCCCTGAGCTAACATCCATGTCAGTCTTCCTCTATTTTGTATATGGGATGCTGCCACAGCATGGCTTGATGAGTGTATGTAGGTCTGTGCTCAGGATCTGAACCTGCAAACTGCGGGCTGCCAAAGTGGAGCACATGAATTTAACCACTGCACCACCAGGCCAGCCCCTTATCTCATATTTGGAAGATGAAAAGATAAGCTACTTTCAGATTTTGAGCTTTCTAACTTGGTAACTGTGGTCCTCTTTCCTTTTTGTCTAGGTTAAAATTCTAATTTAGAACTCCATAGAGTATTTTAGCATACCTCAACTCCTTGAAAGAATAGAGAGGAAAAATCAAATCCAAATATAATCTGAGTTCAGATTTATGAATTAAATATAGCTTCTGGAACAAAAAAGCAGAACTGTCAAGATCTTCCTTGAACTGATTAGACAGAATTTTTTTTTAGAAAAACACCTAGTTCATACAGAAACTTAAATTTAACACAAGTTAGTTCCAAACCACTTTTAGGTATCATTTCATGTATCCTTATCTGCAACGGATGGGGCTGGGGTGGGGAGTGGGGTGGGAGGGGGCGGTAGGGGAAAAACCCAATTAACAAAAAAGATTTGATCAATTGCTCATCTATAGGAATATATATTTGTGGATTTGGGGTCCCTAATATCTAAATTTTACCATGTTGTTAATAGCTACTGAATTCTGCAGAAGATAAGATTTAAACTCTAAGTTGGCCATATCTATATTGATAACTTACAGTTTCCGTAGTAGCTTTGAAATGTGTTCAAAGGTGATTAGTGCTTATTGTGGTCATTAGTGTATTTTGTACAAATGATACTCTGTGAACTGAGGAACAAAGAAAGACGAATTTGAGTAGAAAAGTCATATCTGAACAATACCTAAAATATTTGCAATTCATTGAGGGAGCATGGAGAGGGGCCACAAGGTGGAGTAATAAAGCAACAGACCTGGCTTCTCTTCTCAGTTCTGCTGCTGTAAAGTCGGAGAACGTGGGCCAGTTAACCTCTAATTGAGCCGATTAAGCCTCAGTACCTCATCTGTAAAATGCAAAAGGATTAAGACTCTCTCTAGTCTTTAAAATTCTCTGATTCCTTGGGTTTCTATAGTTCATGGTTCTTTAAAAACATAAAAGCTAAATTATGCCTAAGGTCATACTGAGCTTCTGTTAATTAAGTTAAATTAAAAATTCCCCAGTAGCTTCAGATCAGTTAAACCAATAATTTTTAAACTCTGCTCCTCCAAGTCATAGAGTTTCTTCAGAGGTGCCTCATGGTCTTCCAGAATGTAGGGTAGGCAGGGAGCTGAGAAGGGTGGGGGACTGATAGGATAGGTATTTGGGCCCCTACCTCTGAACGAGAGCAGCTTCCATTCAGTGTGCTTTGATGTATTGGTTTTCTATACAGTGTGTGAATTTGTTGGAAGGAAGGATTTCAAACAGTTTGAAAACCACTGAATCAGATCCTGCCAACGTTATCATCATCATTACCATCATCGTCTTCATAATGATCAGTATCATCACATCTGACACTAATATATGTAAAACTTTTTATACTGAGTGTTTAACTGCAAATCTATGTGCTTTTCCTTGACTATTACATTTTAAAATCATCAGAAACACTCAACAGTTTATCTGTACCTTTTTGTAAATAGTCTTGTAAATTGTGGTTTATGTCGCATGCTTATTTATTGTTTTTGCTTCCTCAAGTCTTCAGGAGGATGTGGGCTATATACTAAATATATTTTAAAAAGTGATCTCAAAGTATTTTAGAAGATTTGAGGATAGGATGGGTTTTGAAAATGTCTGAAGAATGTAGTAATAGAATGTTTTAACATCAGTGTAGTAAATGAGCATCGTAACATGCAGGCTTTAAATAGAGAATAGAAATATTTGGAAAAAGTTAAGCTTAGCAATTTAGAGGCAACAGGCAAGAGAGAGAAAGGTAAGAGTGTTAGGAATAAATGCTCAAAAAACTTCTCTACTTTCTTATATGTAACTACAAGAGGCTTAAAAGTCAACTACTGTTCTAGTAAATAAATACATAGTTTTTATAGTTTTGTTAGGTCAGTTAGCTAAGCTGATAGAGCTTTTTCTTTTTTTATTTCTAAAAACTCTGAGTTCTAATTTATTTTTCATGTTCTTATGACAAATAGGATGATTTATTAAAATTTTTCGTTTCCTTTTATGTCAACAGAGTAGTTTCAAGAGCTATGCACAGTATGTTTAATGATACTTCCATCTTTTCACTTGTAGATAAACCTTTCCTTATCTTTTTATGTTATTGAAAATGAGTGAATATTATGTAAAGAAAAGATGCTACAATTACATGTATCCTAATTTACTGTGTAGAGTAAGCCTGGGCCTGAATTGTCCATCCATGTTCAATTTTTTCCTTCCATCCTTTGTTATATTTGGTTTTGTTTCTCAAAGTAACAAAATAGTTTGATGTTTGTCTCAAATTTATGGTTGGTTTGGTGTTACCTTGCTAGTTATCTTGATTTTTCTGATTTGAAATATTAAAAGGTGCTGAGCCTGAGTGATTTCTGAAAGGACAGTATCATGTGAAGGTCATCAAAATTCTTTGATGAATGCTACAAGGAACATAGATGATGTGGCATCAACATAAATTACTTATTTTCATATGAGACTGTGTTACGAGAAAAAAGATGGCTGTAGTAGATTTTATATACCACTTTCATAATATTTTTTTCCTCATCATTAATATCTACACTTCAGTTTTCTGAATATCTACCACTTTACTCTAAAATGGTTTTCAAGAGACATTAAAAATAATATACAGGGAAAAAAGAGATATAGCAAATATAGTAAAAATGGGGAATCTGAGTAAAAATAATCTGGGTGAAAAGTCAAAAAATCAGTATGATTTTTCTCATAGACTGTATTTAATTTCAAAAAAATTTTATGCATGTAGTTTTTATAAAAGGTTAGCATATTACTTTAGATACATGTCTAAAGACCTAAATCTTGAGATATTAGATACTGTATTGTGGGGCTTAAGAACTTATATTAGACAAAGGTATGTGAATCATATACCCCTATAAATATATCTCAAATAACTTATAAATCTAATCTATAATAAGATAATAGTTTTCATTGAAATTCTGAGAGTTTAGCCTTTAAAGGCTTAATTAAGGCAATTTTAGTTTTTATATACTGTTGAATGAAACTGTACAGAAGAAAAGTTTTTTATACCCACCTTCCTCCTGCTTTCATTTTGCTTTATGCTGGGGTGATATCCTCATATTCAGTGGCATAAGCTGTAGGCTGGCAGGAGTATTCTTTTCAGTAAGCAACTGCTGACTAATGTGACAAGCATAGGTCAAATTCTGGATTTCAGTATAAAAGAAAACAAGTTGGCTTATACCCTCAATACAGTGTAGTCCACATTTGAAATTTTTTGTTTTTTATTTTTATTGTAGGCTAGAAGAGTTACTTTTTGTTAAACCAAATTTGATTTTAACAGATAGTTTAACTTTTTAAATTGTAATGACTTGCCTCACATTATTTTAAACTAGCAGTTAGAAATATAAATCTATAAAAACTATAAAAGTTAGCTTTTATTTTTTCCTGCTAACTCATGATTCTGAATTCTTACAAGTATATATATAATTCTTTATACTAACTAAATATACCTTTATATATTAACAATTCATTGCATGTCTGTTTTCTCTCTCTCTCTTTTATTTTAATATGTTTAGTCCTATGACCAAATGGTAGCAACAATAAGAAACCTCAAGTTCCCCATGTTATTGATGGCCTCAACAAATGATGGGAGGTCTTGAAAGGAGAGAGATGCTGAGGAGAAGGAGAATGGGAGGAAAATAGAAACTGAAGAGTGGGAAATGTGTGAAAAACTCATCCAGGAAATGGGAAGGAAGGAAGGAATGAAGCAGGATAATGGAGATGTAGGGATAAGGAATCTTAGCTTCTTCAGGGCAGCTTGCGGATGGTGAAATCCAGAGTCAGAGGAAGAGGGAATAAAAAGCAAAGAAAATTGAATTGGGTTACTGACAGAAAATGGATTATTTGGAAGAGAAGATATGAAGAATGGGAGTGAGAGGAGGAGTGGATGCCTGGAAACAGAGGCAGGAGAACAGAAGATGGGGATTGAAGAAGACAGACAGTGGTTTAGGATGTTGTACACTTTCATTGGAAGTTTTAATTACCCAAATGGAGAAGTTAATTGTCTTTGTCATATAATGTATGTATTACCCGTGTATTGTAGTTGAAATTTTTTTCCCCAGTAGACTATCCAAATTGAAACTATTTATATCTTTCTCTATGCCTTAATAATTTTTAACTATAATATGGCAATTCATTATCAATCCACCAATATTTGAATACCATATGGACAAAGTTTATACTGAATGTTTATGTACATCATTTGTCTAACTCAGTCATTAAGCCAGATTTTATAGTTATAGGACAAAACTAATCAATGCGTTATAGATGGATGGAAATGCCTACCTAAAGGGACATAAAACCAAATTTTAATCATAAAAGCTTAGAACTGAGAATGTTTAAATAGAAAAATAAAGCATAAATTTTAAAGACTCCAGATTGCATATCTTTTAATCTACCAGAGAATCTTTTCAGAATTCACAGGAATTTTTTTAGTTTTAGTAATTTTCTTAAGATGACCAGATAAGATTGTTTCTTAAAAATTTTTTTTTTTTCTATTTTGTGGAGGAAGAGTCTTCCTGAGCTAACATCCAGTGCCAATCTTCCTCTTTTTGTTCATGAGCTGCTGCCACTGCGTGACCATTGACAGATGAGTGGTATAGGTCCACGCCCAGGAACTGAACCTGGGCCACCGAAGCAGAGCATGCTGAACTTAACCACTAGACCACTGGGGCTGGCCCTCAAATATTTTTTAATTACAGTCATGCAATCGCTTAATGATGGGGATGTGTTCTGAGAAATTTGTCATTAGGTGGTTTCGTTGTGTGAACATCATAGAGTGTACTTACACAAACCTAGGTGGTAGAGCCTACTCTACACCTAGGCAATATGGTACTAATCTTACGGGACCACTGCCATATATGTGATCCATCATTGACTGAAATGTCATCATGTGTTGCATGACTGTATTCAGAACAAAGATGATCTGTAAATTCTAATGATATGAAGTGAGTAAGTTGTCAGAAGAGTTAGTGATCAGTGTAGACCTTTATCATAGCTAACTGATACCTTTATCATTGGTTATGGCAAATGATTTAGGAGAATGGAGAGGTCTCAAACTTGAGAAGCATTGGAGCATGTATAGTTGAGGGAGGAGGAATCCTTGCCACATTTTTTTTCTTTTCTGTCATGAATATGCTCATTTTCACTAAGCTGCTTTTAACCTAAGTTAGTCCCCTTCCCCACATGCTAGGACTTGTTAAATATTGCTAGAGTGTAGTAAGAGAATAATAAAACCATAGATTCTGTGTGCCTCACTAACTTTCTAGGGTCATTGATTTGGGGATGACAGGGTTATCACTGGTGACTTTTTTAAAAAGCAAAATAATCTTTTTCTTGTATTCAGTAGGAAAGGAAATTGTCAGAGAAGTGGGCTGCTGTGTAGCTTGGTTGACTCTCTCTCTGCAGCTAGAATGGGGACCTAACATAAGAAGTGTTTGTCGGAACTTGTCCACGTAGTTATACAAGTGGCCCACACTGAGCATTAGCTCCTCAACAAAGCCCGAAATACTTATAGTAAGATTTCTGCCCTGAATATCAAATATATTGTCTTTTTTAGTATTGGTTTAGAGATTGCATATGCATGTGTTTATTTCTTTTTAACCAGAATTACTAGTCTGTCAGTGAGCCAGGTGGCTTATATCTGCTGTACCTTCTTTTTGAAAAGCTTATTACTTGGGAAGCCAGACTGGAGTCAGAAGGAGCAGAGCGTCTGAGTCTGAGATCATTAGGTAGTTGAGGGATTTAGACCAGTCCAAGGTGCCGATGTTCATCTGCTACCAGGACCAGCTCATCTTGGGCGTTTTCTGTGAGAGAAAAATTCAGATCATAGCAGGCATTTTGGAAGATGAACCTGCCCTCCTTCAGTGAGATCAAAAATCTTCTCCCATAAACTTTCCCTTAAACATGTCTCCAATTTAAAAACTTTGTTTTCTTCAGATTTTAATTCAAATACATTCGTATTTGAGGGCAGGGAATAAACATTTTCCCTCAGTTTTTTCCCTCTCTTCTCCACCCTTTGTAAAATTTTTTTGGGAAAAGTAATAAATGTACATGGTGAAAAATTCAAATCCTACAAAAACATCATAGAGTCCAAAGTAAAGCCCCCTTCTCCCGCCATTCCCCTTCCCAAGAAGTAACTACCTGTAACAGCTTATTGTCTCTCTTTGCAAAGATACTCTGTTTATCCTTTTTTTTAAAAAAAATATTTTACAGATCATTGTGTACCTTTGTTTTTTTCACTTGATATATTTAGAGATGGGAACAGATACTTTCTACATGTTTAAGCTCTTATTGTGGGCATTTGCCATTAAATTATATACAGTTGCTACTGGGGAATTCTGTATTATGAAGATAATTTCATTTTAGTAATTTTCACTTTTTTTTTTAGCTTTTCCCTCCATCCCAGCATTTTTGAAACTTTCACAGAATTCCTAATGCTGACTATATTTTCTGTAAGTCTAGACTCACCAAGTCTAATACTGCTCAGGAGAGCCCTGGGACCCTCCTGAGATGTGTGAGCCTGGGGTAGGCCCTTTGCTCTCCTGGCTTCTGCACTGGGTCTGTTTTGGTGCTGAGCTGTCCTAGAGATCTGGTAAGCCTCTGAATGTCAGTTCTGTTCTGGTCGTCTTGTAGGTTCCATCTCCTCTTGTCCCCCAGGATCCTGAATCAGGAGGACTCTCCCTACCTAGATCTACAGTCTGAGGGCATGATGCTCAGAGCATGTCCACAGCATGGTACCCTCACAGTCATTGTGTGGACCCTACCCAGTGATCTCCTTTATTCAACAGCTCGATATTGTGAGAGGACTGTTCTAACCACTGTACACTCTCCACTATTAGCTTAGTGGTCATTTGCCTTATAAAAATGGAGAGGTGGTGTGGGACATACTTCCATTGCACCCAGTTAGCAGAAACATTCTGTACAAATCTCATTTTTGAAAAATATAACTTTTATTAGTTTAAGGATATTACCAAAATATCAACACATTAGGCAGAGACAAAAATATGTATTTACTTAGTTTATGGATGTTTTAAAAAACTGGCTGACCCAGATTACTCTCAGTGTTTTTTATGAGTTATTTCTAACTTGGCAACACTGTTCTTTCAAGTTATAAAATTCTTTGAAACAAAAATTCTAATATGCTCGTGTGGGTAGAGCCTGAACATTAGAAATAGATTATGAAGTTTTTTTATAGTACTGTTTAAATTTGTACAATACTGTAAATATCTATAATGAAAATATAAAATATCAGGGAAAATTCTGGATGCTACTTTTATAAGGTTACTGGAAAGGGAGTGATTCTTGGTTTGGATTTCTTGGTTATTCTGTGGAGAGCAGTCACTTTTTTAGTTCCACAAAGTCTTGATACCACCAGAGGGAGCTAGTGATGGTGAAGTCCTTGAATGAAGGGGTTGGTGGTGAGGGGAATGGTACGGCTAGTAAGCAACTTGTGTTTATCTGTGAGACATAGGTCATTGCTTTGTCTGTAATTTTTAATCTTACTGGCTTTTTGCCCCACAAGTATTTCCCTTCCATATTTCATTTCAGATTTTCTTCCCAAGACATTGACCCTTTTCTTTGCTCAGTTTTCTCACATCCTGCTTTCATCCTACTAACAATTGTTACTGTGTTTGTATTTTCTCATGTCTATAAAGTTTCTGAAACTCTTAGTGTTATAGTAACAAGTAGTCTTCTTGGCATGGTATTAACTGAGCTAGTTTTCATATATATCAATAGAAACTGCATTTTAAACCTAAATACTTCTATTTGGTTTGCTTTTATATTGAAGCCATGAAGATTTCCTTCTGTTTGTCTGGCTTGTAGACAGTATTAACAAACAGCGAAGAAGAGATACTGGCTTGTACTTAGCATCCAAGCTAATGTTGTTCATATTGTCTTATTAGAACACCTGGAGAGTGCAAGTTCTAACTCAGGTATACCAGCTGCACTGAGAGGTGAGTTTGTCTAATTAAGCAAATAGTCACCAAAGGTGTGAAATTCTAGTGTGGTGGTGCATAAACATACAGACATCGGAGGAATGCACTGGACAATGGAATAGACACCAAAATGTGGCTTTATTGTAGTTAGAATGTGCCTTAAAAATATTTATTAAACTAATCTTTAAATTTTTTAGCATTTTAATAGTTTTCCAGTTTCTCAAAATGAAATTTTAGCTCTTTAACATAATTTTTTTAGGTTAGTAGTAGTAAAAGTTATTCTTTTTAAAAGGAGAACTTGTGAGGCTCATCCCCCCGCCCCATATTATCAGAAGCTTTGGTGCCAATCGGAGATGGAAACAGAATATTGAAAAAAATGACCCTGTGGCTTTCCTGTTACTAATGGTAGAAAGAAGGTATTTTAATAAAAGATAAGTCAACTGGTGATTTTTTTTTTCATGTGTTCTTCCACATTTGATTCTCATTATTTTTACTTTTGATTTTAGGGTGAAAATAGGGAAGGGAATTATTCGCAAAGACTGGATTGTAAATTAAAGTCCTGAAATATAAGCAGCTAAAACATTGTAAAGTAAAAAGAATGGGAAGTAAAGTTAGTTAAAACACAGTGTATGGTCCTTTCACTGACATTTCTGTTAGAGGCCGCTTGCATTCCCCATAAGAGCGAACACCACTGTGATGTCACCAAAAACGCTCAGCCAGCTAACTGAGAACTTGGTTTTGGACAAATCAGTGTCTAAAGCTTGACTCTTTGCTGTCTCTCTTATCTGACTTGAAAAGGACCATTCTTTTTCTAAGTTACAGTTAAATTACATCATCGGAAGGAGTGTTTTGACGAGCAAGACGTCATCCATATTTTTTCTTTGTTTTTTCTTTTGTTTTCTGTCTGTGTTTTCAGCAACGTCAGTTGATTACAGTTCCTTTGCAGACAGATGCAGCAGCTGGATAGAGCTCATTAAACTGAAAGCTCAGACCATAAGGCGCGGATCAATTAAGACAAGTAGGCGGATGTTTCTACCACGTATGATCTGAGAAGCATATCCCTGATTTCCCAGTGGTGAAGGCTAGACCTTACTCCCAGTAATAACATTGCCAATCAGTCATGTATTGGAGTGTGAAAGCTGCAGGCTCTAATGGTCACTTAGCAAAAGTTATTGAAGGGCCTTTAGATTTGTTAATTTTAACTGTAGAATTGTGTTTTTAAAATTTTACTTTTTGCAAAGGTATTCTTAAAAGTATATAGATAGGTATTATGTCCTTCTAATGGAAGGAAATTGTGAGCTATCTTATGAAGAGACACTCTTCCAGGACCCAAGGTACTGTGTAGTATATGGCATGTCAGTTTACTGAGAGTGATATCCAGAGGGCTAAAAGAATGAGGGATTTCTGGAGAGGAAGTAGTTAACTCTTATCTCACAGCTAGAATCAGGATCATTACTTACATGTTCTTTATATTCCATGTGTTTTGGTAGACGTTGAGGTAAATGTATTTGAGTGAAAGAGTTCACAGTACATTAAAAGGGAAGGAACTGTGTTTTAGAGGAAAGATCACAGGATATGGAACCAGCCAGATCTGGTTCTGAATCCTAGAAGTGCCATTTTAATAGCTGTGTGACCTTGGGCAAGTTATTTAACTCCTCTGAGCCTCAGTTTCCTCATGTGTAAAATGGGGATAATAATATCTATGTTACTGGGTTGTTGTAAGGATTAGATATATGTATGTCTGGCTTATAGTAGTTATTTGATAAGCAGTAGCTATTATTATTTATGTTATTTTATAAACAACTTGTAGACAGCCAGGATCATTTGTTAGGTTTTTAAAATTATGAGTTTGATCAAAAAGGTTTGGAAAAGAAACCTATTACAACTAGTTAACATAAGGTTTATCTACAAGTTGACAATGATGAAGTCGTCTGAAAAAGATGGAAAAAACTACACTGGGAAATATACAACTTTCACACTCTCTTTGTAATAATTTGTTCCTACAGCAGATAATTTTTAATGCTCTACCGCTTTTTCTTTTTCTTCACTTTATAACGATCATTGTGTGTGTAGCTGCACCGCATCAACATTTTCTTTTGCAGGAATGCCATTTTTCTTCCAAAAGAATACCATTCCGGCATCTCCTTTTATGTTTTTCTTTCTCTCTCTTTTTAATTGCATGCGGTGCATGAGAATTTCTTTTCTTTCGTGACATGGCTTAGCCTCACAGAGAGCTGAATGTTGTCACCACTTATTTGGAAACCTTAGGGACTAATTGAGTGACCAGCATCTGATCTTGATGCTTTCTCTTCATTCTCTAATTTTAGCTGTGACAGTTGAAAAAGCAAGTCCAATGGGTGAAGGAAATTTCCGGAATCGTCCTGCCCCACCTTGTGCAAATTCTACAGTTGGTGTTGTTAAGATGACACCTCTTTCTTTCATTCCTGGAGCAAAAATAACTAAATATCTTGGGATAATTAACATGTTTTTTATTCGGGAAACCACTTCTCTTCGTGAGGTAATTTTATACGTGTTATATCATTGTTTTTGTGAATTTTTTCTGATTGAAAGTATTAGTAACAAAACCAAACAAGTTTTCAAACTATTATTTTTTGCCAGAAGTAACACACATACTATTTTTTCCAATAACCTATGTGGATTGATTCTAGATTAGACTTAGAAAATTTCATATAGCAACTAGTATTATCACAAGAATTGTGTTGGGTTTAAACCCATTTATTATTAGAAATTCCAGATCCTTATCATATGGTAAGTAAAACAAATTTATGTTTGATTAGAGGTTTAAAATAGTCCTGAAAGAACAGCTTAGTTTTCTCAGTAGTTATTTGCCTGAGATATATTTAAATAGCAATTTTTAAAGGTTTACATTTAGAAATAGTAGGGGACTATATTATAGATAGATGTCTATAAGCATAGTTTATATAATTTAGCTCTAGCATTTTCTCCCTCTGGAAAAGCAATGAAGCAAGTGTGACTGTAACATGGTTCAGAACGGGAGATATGGATAGCAGAGAAATTTCATTGTTTATATTTACCGTCAATTTATTTGAATGATGATGGGAATGATTTGATAGAGGGAGATGTTGAAGATGGAGGAACAGTTTGAATTCTTGCCCTGCGATTTATTTACTAGCTATGTGATCATAGCTGGTCATGAGCATATTACAAATTATCTGAGCTTTCATTTTATCATCTGTAAAGTAAGGATAGTAATCTGTATCATAGACATGTGTTCACTGAAGTTGGTTAGTTGGTTCATTTATGCAACAAATCCCCATTATGAAGGAAATTAAAATTATCCATTATAGTAAGATCGTTTAAGATGTTTTAATACATATTCTTTGACATGTTATGTACATTCATGTATACATGTATAAAGTTTGATTTTCTTGTGCGTTATTATTTAGGAAGGAGGAGTCAGTGGATTTCTCCATGCTTTCATTGCTGAAGTGTTTGCAATGGTGAGAGCTCATGTAGCTGCATTAGGAGGGAATGCTGTTGTCTCCTACATAATGAAGCAGTGTGTCTTCATGGAGAATCCAAATAAAAACCAGGTGAGACATAGTTAAAAACCTCTGATGGGGGACCTTTGAATTTCTCCCATGGTTTTCCCACCTCTACCCTCCCTGCCAAAAGAGACTTGTTCTTCAGAGGTCTTTGATTCTAGATTTAAAACATGTTTTAATGAATATATTAATAACCGTGGTCATACATAGGTCAGATGCTGTTTTTACATCCCAGCTTACTAGTTATTATTCTTAAATACCTCTGGAAGTTTTGCTCCTAAGTTACTGTCTCCACCATCTTCTTGGTGGGTCTTTGGAATACAGTCACACGCCACATAATGACATTTCGGTCAACGACGGACTGCATATACCACTGTGGTCCCATAAGATTAGTACCATATAGCCTAGATGTGTAGTAGGCTATACCATCTACTTTGTGTAAGTACTGTAGGAGAGGAAGAAATTTTCCTCCACCCTTCTAGTTTCTTCTGGCTGGTCTAAGCATTAACAGGAGAAAAACAAACAAAAGTTTAATAATGTATATACTTGGGAGAAACCCAGGAAAACTGAGTAACTCACCAAAAATGGCTGAAGCCCTCATGTTAAATATCATCCTCAGCTAAAGACAAAAGATGTTGGGGGTGGGGAGAGTTAGAGACTTCTAAGGGAAGGAAGGCAATTCACAGGTAGGTGAAAAGGAGCAAACTTTTGGAAAACAAGTGTTTGACCACACATGACAAAGAGAGAAGCCCAACAAACAGGCATGTTCCTCCCATGTCTAGTTCATGTTATGCTAAGGTGAGAGCTCGCTTCTGAGACGATTTTCTTTATCTCAATTCTTTTAGGCAGTTAAAGGGAGGTAACAGGAAAAAATTTGAGTCTTTTGTTTCTTAAAAATAGTCAGCCTAAAATAATCCTCATGTTAAGGAGACACATTTTGGGGTGGCACATTTTGTTCCTCATCAGTACTCTCTGTGATATTTGCACAAAGACGAAATCGCCTAACAACATATTTCTCAGAACAGAGCCCCGTCATTAACAACGCTTGACTGTACAGTGATGGCTAACTGAGGAGAGTTAGACGCCCTCTAGTTTGGACTATGACGCTGTCCAGTTCTAACTGCCATGATGGGACCACACTGTTCGTTTATTTCTAATAACTAATATAATTCTGTTAATGGGGGCAAAGGAGTGTTGCTTAGGTTAAATTTTAGAATGAATTTCTTTTATCAGTTTTGTTAACATAATGACTCACTTAAAATTATTAAAGATTCCTTTATAAAATTAAATAATCGTATTAATGGGCTTTTTGAGTTTTCTTTCCTGTGAATTGCCTTCTTATCCTTTGCTCATTTTTCTATCGGGTTGTCTATCTTTTCTCTAATGACTTATAACCCTGTGCGTTTTCAGCTCCACAGCACTGCCCCTAATGTAACAGAATATGAGCATGTTGTTGAGTTTGTGACTGAACATGTCCTGTTGTTCTTACAGGCCCAGTGTCTTATAAATGTAAGTGGTGATGCGGTGGTTTTTGTTCGTGAATCTGAGTTAGAAGTGGTATCAACTCAGCAGCCCGCTGCCAACTGCCAGCCATCCTGTACTGGAGGAGAAGTTACAACCTGAAGAAAATGAGAAAGAAAGCGCTCAACTAAATGAAAGTCATCTGTCTCCATTGTTTTGTCATTACTTATCTTACTAGACTTAAAAAAATGAACTTAATTGGAGATAATTAAGGAATTATGGGTAGATTCGATTTATCTGGAATCTCTTGGAGGCATAGAATTTTCGAATCTCAGTGTTTTGTTTACCAGGTCTTGACAGACAGGCCCCAGGGAATCTCGATCCTTCAGTAAGTTCAGATAAATTTCTTAGAGAACCATAGCAAAGATGGAAGCTATTTGTGATTTATGTTGATTTTTAATAAAATCATAATTTAAAAAATGAAATGGTAAGGTTATCAGGAAATTAGGATAGCTACCCTAGTGTAATTTAGAAAAACTAAGCAAGAAATTCACCAATTGTTAATGAATAAATTATCTGATTTGAGGAATGTGTGGGGAAAATGGAGAACAGTTTTCAGAAAACTCTGTGGGTTTCTTAATGTCTTTTGATGAGGAATTTGGTAACAACTGAAAGGGAAAAGTGTTTCAGTAAAAGAAGTGAAAAATCTGCAACTTATATCCATAATATGTCCTAACTACTGTAAAAGGAAAAGTAATTTATCAGTGTCCTTCCATTCGAAGTTTTAATATCTCTAAGGAGGGAGGAAAAAAATTGCTATATAACTTTGTGACTGGCCAAATTTGTTAGTGTTTAATTTGTCTAGAAGAGGCTTGACTTCAACTGGGAAGAAAAGGTCAGTGAATTTTGTTGAAGTAGTTAAAATATAAGTGATCTAGTAGGAACATAAAATTATTTTCTAATAGAATCATACTATCCTCCTATCAAGTAAGCAGAATTCTAATAATATCTTAGGGATCTTTGATGGTGACTTAGGCTGTATTTGGCATAGAATTTGAAAATGTAACTTGAATGTAAATATGCTACAAAATGTTGAATGTATACATAGAAATACTTTTTTGGTCAATGCCAAATACCTATTATAAATGAACCTTAAAAAGTACATTCCTCCTTTGCACAGTAAAATTTCTTTATGACTCGTGATTTTGCTCTTCCATGGTAACAAACTGCTCCAAAGATTAGGAGTCATTTCCTTGTTATCACAGGTGTCAGTATTTTTCTGTATTTTGTTTATAATTTTATTTTTTAAATAAAAAGTTTGTAAAGATGAACTGGAATATTCCTAAATTGCTTTTCTGCCTCCTTGATGTAGCACCGTCAGTAGTCCAAAATCACTTTCCATCTGCTCATCCTCATTCATTCCTTCAGTCAACGAATGTCTGTTGTGCCTGTAATGTTTGCAAGGCCCTGTTCTTAATTTTGGGGGAAAAAAAATATATGTGTGTGTGTAAATAATTTGTAAAATATGGTTTATAGTATTGTAACAATTGCTAATGTTTATTGAATGCTTACTATGTGCCAGGGAGTCTAATAAATATATTTTTGTGTTAACCCTTTTAATCTTTACAGAAACCCTGTGAGGTAGATACTGTTGTTCAGCCCTACTTGATAGTTGAGGAAGCCGAGTCGAGTTTATCTGATTTGCCCAAAGGCACAGTGAGTAATGGAGCCGAGATTCAAGCGCAGGCAATCTGGCTCTGAAACCTAAACTATTAAGTGAGAAAATGTGTGTAGTTTGGGATGAAGGTAGCCTCCCAAAGGAAATGATGTTTAAGCTCTGTCTGGGGAAAATAGGCAGTTCACTGGAATTAACCATTTGTTCTTAGTTTTTATTCATCCATCCATCCATTTGTCTGTCTGTTCATCCATCCAACAGCTAATTTGTGATTGACTAGTATGTTTCAGAGTCCTATCTAGGGAGGGGAACAATAATATAACTATCACTCATTGAACAGGTGTTTTGTGCCATCTTCTGTGATATACGTCATTACTAATTATTGAAACAAAACTAGCTGGGTGGCATTATCTTCATTTTGGTATGAACAGTTGTATGCTCAGCAGAGGCCCAGGCTGATTTCCAGAAAAGCGGGAGTTTCCTTCACCACAGTCTTGCTGGCTGTCTGCTCACACAGGCTGTTTGCTCCTGTGCGCTACCCTGGAAGCACAGTCAGCCCATGCCAAGACTGGCTTCTTCCAGAAAAGCTAATGTCACCCTATGCTACCCCAAGAGCTGCTGCTGTTCCCTATGTGTGGATTCCCTCAGAAACATGATCATTTTAAACAGACGGGTTGGGACTTACTCTTGGAAATATACTGAGGCCAGTTACAGTATTTACAGCATACCTCATATCTCTTTCATTCTTCATTGCTGCCCCAAAGGTAGACTACGCAATTTAGCCAACACTGTTCATTTGCTACACTCGCTGTCCCACTTCCTCCTGCTCTTCCATAATCCGTTACCGTGTGGCCTCCGTCTCCCCTCTGCCCCTGAACTGGAACACACCAAGGATGCAAACACTGGATTGCACTGTTGCAGTATTGGATAGCCGACAAGCTTTTTTATGCCTACAGATATCATTTTTCATAAATGAATGTTATGAATAAAGTGATTTTTTGAGTTTGCACTTTTCTGTGCAAAGTGAATTTCTCTTCTGTGGGGCTGGCTGCTGCTTGTTCATAGATAATCTGCGATGTCTGACAAAATTTCCCCTCATTTTGTTGTCCATCCATGTAGTTTATGGTAACTTTTATCATATCCAAACTTTTAATTTTATTATGGACAATATGACTATCTTAGATTTCCTTAGTTAAGATGAGATGATCTCCCCTTGAGTTTTTGGCTATCTTGAAGGTTCATCAAACTTAACATGTCCTGAATTGCTCTCATTTCAGTGGCTCCCCATCAGGGTTGGTGCCCTTCATTGTGTCTTATTAGATAAATGCCGTCACCACTGAGCCAGTTCTACCTCGAATCAGATACCTATACTCTTTCCACTGTACCACCCAGTCTCATGGAACAAGATGCATAGAAATGTGGACACGTGAAAATGTACGTTGTGTGAAAGTAACATTTATTTACAAACACTTTTGTAGTTTTTTTTTTTTTCAGGGGAAGATCTTTCACAGAGTACTTTGAGAGTCTGATCTAAACTCTGGAACTTTTACCCAGAAAAATAAGCATACATGTGAAATTTTGCACACTACTTCAGGAGGTTTATTGAAACCCCATCATTGACCCTGGGTTAAATCTATTACAGGATGAATGGAGGGGAATAAGGAACCAGGCCAAAGGAAATATTAGGAATGATGATGGGGTAAATGCAATCCTAAAAAGTGTAGTTTTTCCCCAGTAGGAGCATGAAGACCTTTTAAGATTAGATTTTTAAATGTTAAAAAAATACATATATCTATGATAGGCAGAAGAATGGCCCCCAAAGATGTCCACAGCCTCACCCCCAGAACCTGTGAATATATTACCTCACGTGACAAGAGGAACTTTGCAGATGTGATCAAAGTTAGATGAGATGGGGAAATTATGCATGGGCTGCGAGAGTCCTAGAATCTGATCACATGAATCCTTAAAAGTCGGAGAGGGAGTAGAAGAGTAGGTCAGAGAGATTTTACGAGAGGTGTACTCAAACTGCCATTGCTGGCTTTGAAGAAGGAAGAGAGCTACAAGCCGAGGAAGGTGGGTGGCCTCTAGTCAGTAGGAATGGCCCTCAGCTGACTGCCAGCTAGGAAATGGGATTCTCAGATCTACAACCGCAAAGAACTGAATTTTACCAACAACTTGAACGAGCAAGGAAATAGATTCTCCCCTAGAGGCTCCAGAAAGGAACAGAGCCCTGGATTTTAGCGAAACCCCCATCAGACTTCTGACCTGTGGAACTGTAGGGTGATAAACTTGTTGAAGCCACCAAGTTTGTGATAACTTGTGATGGTAGCAGTAGAAACCAATACAAATTCTTATAAATGTAAACTATAGAGATATAGAAAGTTACCAACAGTTGTGCTATTTATGGTAACATCTAATAGGAAATGCTTCCCAAGCTCTGGGTACAAGTACACTTATATCTCTTTTATTTTTCCAATTAATTTTTTTAATACTCACCTGACTAATTAGCAGAAATCCTGAATCTCCCATCTTTGAGGTCGTCTCCACTTCTAGAATTTTCCAAGAACTCTAGGGACTCAGTGCAGTTCCCAAAAGTTTAAGTTCGGCTTCCACACCCAACCTGCTAGAGTACGGGAACCTCTTTGGTACATTGTTGCATTTGCTTCTGACTGCCACATGGAGTCGCTGTTGGAATGAGTTCCACACAGTAGAACAGAAGATGCTGGTCGCCTGCAGCAATGACACCAGACTGGCCAAGACTCCTTCATAGGTTTCCAGGATTCTTCCAGCAGGTAGTCTTATTTCTTCCATGCCTATGACATCCAAGGAAGCCTGCCAAGTTTCAGTTCCTAGTGCTCAACCCAGCTGTCAACTGAGTTGTGAGAGTTTCTTATAAATTCTAGATATCACTTTTTTAAAGTAAGACATGTATTTACAAACATTTTCTCTCAGTCCATAGCTTATTTTTCATTCTTTAAATGCTGTCTTTTGGGGAACAGACGTTTTTAATTTTGATGAAGTCTAATTCATTTTTTTTCTTTTGTGGTCTGTGCTTTCTATCTTTTATCTAAGAAATTTTTACCTAACACAACATCACAAATATTTTCTAGAAATTTCGTGGTTTTTGGCTTTACATTTAGGTACATGATCATTTCAAGTTACATTTTGTATATGATGTGAGGTATGGGGCAAGGCCTTTTTTTTTTTTTTTTTGCATATGGCTGTCAATGCTCCAGCACAATTTGCTAAAAAAACCTACTTGCCTACATTGAATTGACTTGACGTGTTTGTTGAAAATTGATTGACCACATATATATGTATGGGTCTATTTCTGGACTCTGTCATGCGTTCTACATATATATCCTTTTTCTAATATCACAGTGTCTTGATTCCTGTAACTTTATAGTAAGTCTGGAAATCAAAGAATGTGAGGCTTAAAACTTTGTTTGCATTTTTAAAAAAAGTTTTTTGATGATTCTATTTCCTTTGTTTCTTCCATGTAAATTTTAGAATAGCTTGTTAATTTTTATATGAAAAAAACCTGCTGTATTTTTTTTATTGAGGTTGTGTTGAATCTATAGATAGGTTAGGGTGCATTGACAGCTTAATATTGAGTCTTCCAATCCATGAACATGCTATTTCTCTCTGTTTATTTAGGTCTTGTTTGATTTCTCTCATCAATACTTTGTAGTTTTCAGTACACAAATCTTACACATTTTGAGAGAGGCTTCATTCCTAAGTACTTCTTGTTTTTTGGTCCTATTACAAATGGTACTGGTTTAATTTTAATTTCCAGTAGTTATTAATTTTTAGTGCGTGCAAATATAATTGATTTTTTCCATTGTTGTTGTATCCTGCAGCCACGTATTGAGTCTAGTAGCTTTTTTGTGATTCTTTGGGGTTTTTATGTAGACATTCCTTGTCATGTCTGTGCATAGAGACAGTTTTATTTCTTCCTTTCCAAGCTGAGTGACTTTTATTTATTTTTCTTGTTCCTTACTAAATTGGCCTTATTAACAATTGCCATATTAAATTATTAAGTATAATGTAGAGTAGTAAGAGAGGACATCCTAGCCTTGTTCCAGGTCTCAGAGGGAAGGCATTCAGTCTTTCAATATTAAGTATGGTGTTATCTGTGGATTTTTCCAATGTGTGCTTTGAATTTTGTCAAATGCTTTTTCTCCATCTATTGAGATGATTATATGAACTTTCTTCTTTAGTTTGTTGATATGGTGAATTACACTTACTGATTTTCAAATCAAATGATTCCCCCCTTTTCTATTTTCCAAAAGGGTTTGTCTACAATCGATGCTATTTATACCACAAATGTGTGATAGAATTTGCCAGTAAAGCCATCTAAGACTTGAGTTTTCTTTGTTGGAATGTCTTTAACTATAAATTGATTTTATGAATAGATATGGGGCTATTCAGTTTATCTTTTTCTTCTTGTGTAAACATTGGTGGTTTGTGCCTAAGGAATTTTTCCATTTCTTTCTAAATTGTCAAATTTATTGGTATAAAGTTATTAATACTATTTCCTTATTATCTTTTTAATATCTGTGGGATCTGTAGTGATTCTTGATATTGGTAATTTCTGATATTGGCAATTTGTGGCTTTTCACTTTTTTTCTTGATCAGTTTGGCTAGAAGTTCATCTTGTTTATTGATCGTTTCAAAGAACCAGCTTTTGATTTCACTGATTTTTCTCTATTGTTTTTTCCTCTGTTTTCAATTTTATTTGATTCTGCTTTTATCTTTATATATCCTTCCTTCTACTTGCTTTTGGTTTAATTTGCTCTTATTTTTCTAGTTTCTAAAGATGGAAGCTTAGATCATTGATTTGAGGCCTTTTTTCTTTTCTTTTCTCTCTTTTTTTTTTTTGGTGAGGAAGATTGTCCCTGAGCTAACATCGGTGCCAGTCTTCCTCTATTTTGTGTGTGGGATGCTGCCACAAAATGACCTGATGAGCGGTGTGTAGGTCAGCTCCTGGGATCTGAACCTGTGAATCCCCGGGCCACCAAAGCAGAGTGCACGAACTCAACCACTACACCACTGGGCCGGCCCCTCTTCTTTTCTGATATAAGCATTTGATGTGATATATTTCCATCTATACACTCTCTATATACTACTTTAATAGAGTCCCCAAAGTTTGATATGTTGTTTTCATTTCCATTAAATTCAAAATAGTTTATAATTTTTTTAACTTCCTCCTTGACTAACGGGTTATTTAAAAGAATGTTGTTTAACTTCCAAATATTTAGGGATTTTCCAGATATATTTTTTGTGGTGAAAACAATTAAGACCTAGTCTCTTAGGAACTCTGAATTTTATAATACAGTATTGTTGACTGTGATCACTATGCTGTTCATTTGATCTCCACGACTTATTCATCTACTATTGGCAAATTTTTACCCTTAAACATCTCCCCAATTCCCCCACTCCCCAGCCCCTGTAACCACCATTCTGCTCTCTGTTTTTGTGAGTTTGGCTTTTTTATTTTTAAATTTTTATTATTTATTTTATTGATATAATTGACATATAACACTGTGTAAGTTTAAGGTGTACAACATGTTGATTTGATACATTTATATATTGCAATATGATTACCAACATAGCCTTAGCTAATACTTCTATCATGTCACATAATTATTATTTCTTTCTTGTGGTGGGAATAACTAAGATCTAGTCTCTTAGCAAGTTTGATGTTTATTATACAGTGTTATTGTCTACAGTCTCTATACTGTGCAAGTTTGGTTTTTCAGATTCTACATATAACTGATGTCATACAGTATTTGTCTTTCTCTGTCTGACTTATCTCACTTAGCATAATGCCCCCGAGGGCTTTCTGATTTCATGTTATATCCACTATTGACCTATGACTTATGCCTGTTCTTGAGCAAGTTTTAGTGGCTGTCCTAGACTTTTCAACATATACTTTTGGTTTATCACAGTCTACCTTCAAATAATATTGTGGTATTTCTTACTTCAAATAAACTGGCATAATTACTTTGTGGTTAGAGGCTATTCTCTGAATAATTGAAATCAATTTTATTATTTAGTTTTTTCTTTCTTCTTTGTTTAGGCTTTATCAGCTTCCTGGGGTGAATGCTTAGCTTGTTCATTGTCAGTCTTTTTAGTTTCTAAGTGTATCTGAAGTTACAAATTCCCCTGCCGTTGCTCTTTTATCATCCAACAGGTTTTATGCAGTGTTTTTATTTCTTTTGAATCTGACTATTTTAATTACCATTGTGATTTCTTCGTTAGGCTGTAAGTTATTTAGAAGTGCATTTCTAGTCTCCAATTGTATGGGTTTTTTTAACTTTATTTTCTAAGTAAGTAGCACTATGATAAAATATTGTGATCTAAATAGCAAGTTCTTTGGAAATTGTTGAATATTCCCTAGTTGCTTTTCTGTTCAATTTGTATAACTGTTTCATGTGTACTTGAAAAGGAAATTTGTTGTTTATTTGTGGCATGCAAGGTTATGTATCTTTGTATCATCTATCTGTCATCTATCATTATGTATCTATAAAACCAACCTGGTTAATTACATTATTAAGTCTTCTTTATCCCTACCATTATTTTTGTCCCCTTGATCTATCAATTTCTGAGAGAGGAGAATGTGGTATATTGATGGCTCTAAATAATGGCCTCTGTGTAATCACGCATTTAGCAATGTGACTTGGCAGTTCCTCCCATCAAGAGGCAAAATCAGTTTCCCCATGTCTTGAGTTTGGCTGGCCTCTGCCTTGCATGGACCAATTGAATACAGCAGAAGTAATGATGTGCCTACTCTGAGCCTAGATCACAGACGTATTTTGTGCTTCTGACTTCTCTCTGGAACCTCTACCTTGCCTTACAAACAAGCCCTGGCTAGTCTGCTAGAAGATGAGAAACTTTGTGGAGCAAAAATAAGTCATCCTAACTGTGGCCACCCTGCACTTGAATTAGTTAACTGATGAGAAGATTCACGAATAATGATAAATGACAATTATTTTAAGCCAGAGAGTTTGGGGGTAATTTTTATGGAGCAATAACTAATGGATACATAGCATTAAAATTTTCCACTGTAATTATGCAATTATTAACTTGTCTTTATAATTTTGGCATTTTTACTTTTTATATTTTGAGGCTATGACTTTAGGTGCATGTAATTTTATGATTTTCATATTATGTTTTGTCATTTATATCTTTTACCAATGTAAATGTATCTTTTATTATGTGAAATATATTCCCACTGATGCATTTTTAAAAAATCACATTTAGGGGTCAACCCTGTGGCCTAATGGTTAAGTTTGGTGTGCTCTGCTTCAGCAGCCCAAGTCTGTAAGTTCCTGGTTTCCGGGAGCAGACCTACACCACTCAGTCAGCCGTGCTGTGGTGGTGACCCACACACATAATAAAAGAAGATTGGCACAGATGTTAGCTCAGGGTGAATCTTCCACAACAACAACAACAAAATTCACATTTATATTTTGAGCGATATAAATATTGACATACCAATTTTCTTTGGGTTAATTTTTGTCTGGTACACTCTTTTCCCAACCCATTATATTTAAATTCTCTATGGATTTTTGTTCTGATTGTCTCTCTTATGTGTGGTCCACCATTCCTTTACTTCTTTGTTTTCTCTTTCTCTGTTTTCTGTTGAATTCAAGTCCTCCCACCTTTTTATTTCCTTTACCAGTTTGAAAATTGAGAGTTCAAAAAACAAATATGTAATATTCCACTTTTCTCCATGTGTGTTCTGAAGCAATTGAGAGATAGACAAGAGAGTAAGGCAGATGGAGATCAAATGCCACCTTTATTACTAATAAATGTTTTGGAGAATGTGTCTTTAAGTCTGTTATCCCTAAATTAGGCAGACTTACCTGGTCCCTAGCAGTGGTGAGTAACCAGAGACCTCCTTCGTCAGAGAGGAGCAGGATACAGCAGAATATATGTTCTCTGCTGATGAGCAGATCCCAAGAGAGGAAGAAGATTACAAGGTGCTAAGTGTTCAGTTGTGCTGAAGCAGGTAATTGAGAGGACATGACCACCAGTTGACCCATGAGCTGGACCTGGGCAATCAGAGGCTCTGCACCCTCTCCCCTGTCCTTGGAATGTATGCTCTGCCCACTGTTCCCATAGTGGAAGCTGTTCCAAGGACACAGCCTTGAGAGAGTAAGGTGTTGTTGAGACCATCTGGATGGTATATGTGACCAAATCCAGTTGAGGCCTCTACATAAACTTTTAAGATTCTGGTGGGTGGGTGTGGTGATCTACTCATCTTGCGGCGCCCAAGACAAGCCTCATATGTAATTTCCCTTGCTTATTAAACCTGCCACCTACCAATCTGGAGCGGTTGGCCTCTTTCTTTGGTCTCTCCCTGCCCCCCATGTAAGGGGCCCATTTGTGAACCTGAACAAGTTGCCTCTCTCAAACCATCATTCAAAGAAGTCATTTTGTCTCTATCAGACAAGAGTGGGAAGGAATGGCCTGAGTGCCCGGGAGTATTATTTTAATAAAAATCACTCCTAGAAACATGAGGAGTGGAGGCATAAGTATTCCTTGAAAATAACTCATATATTCCACATCTGTTTTTTTAAATAATTACCCCCACATTTTTAACATATTAGTTTCTGATGGCTGCTGCAACAATTGCCACACATTTGGTGGTTTAACACAACACACATTCATTCTTCTACAGTTCTGGAGGCCAGAAGTCTGACCGCAGTATCATGGGGCTGAGATCAAGGTGACAGCAGGGCTGTGCTCCTTTCAGTGTGTATCTGTTTCCTTTCCTTTTCCAGTGTCTAGAGCTGCATTCCTAGCATTCCTTGGCTGGTGGTCCCTTCCTCCATCTTCCAAGCCAGAAGTTTAGCATCTCGCTTCAGTCATCACATTGCCTTTTGTCTGCTGTCATCAGATCTCTTAAATGGACCCTTGTGATTATGTTTAGGATCCACCTGGATAATCTCCCCATCTCAAGGTCCTTAATCACATCTGTAAAGTCCCTTTGCCATATAAAATAATATTCACCGATTCTGAAGATTAGGACAACGTGGCTGTCTCAGGGAGCCATTATTCACATGTATATATTCTTAATATTTTATTTCTCTAACAATTCTAAACTTAGAGTGTCTCTATCCTTCTCCCAAATAAGCAAGGATTTAATGTTATTGTCTGATTTTTTTTAATTCTAACATTTCTAAATGTATACAAATTGTGGTTGTTTTTATATTTTAAATTCTTATTTAGATTACCAATGTGCTTTTCTGATGTCTACTTATTATTACTTTTGCATACCATTCCTTTCTTCCGGGTTCATTTTCCTTCTTGCATCTCAAGTGTATTTATTAGAGCTTAGTTTACTCAGGTTCTGTGTGTATCTAAAAATTTGTATCTAAAATTGTTTTTATTCCACCTTCACTCTTGATATCATTTAGTTGATTATATAATCCTAGGTTCATAATGTTTTTTTCCTCAGCACTGTGGTACTCTTCCTAGCAGAGCACCAGACACCCAGATATGAATGAATGAATGAAAGTTACAGATGTTAGGAGGACAGAATAGTGAAAATAATCCTGGATTAGGTGTCAGAAGAACTGTCCCTAAATGTCAGATCTTTTGCTTATCACAATTTGGCTTTGGCAAAGGCATTTAACATAACAGTCTCACTTGAAAATGGGAATAATAATCTACGTCCCTATTCACAACATTCTGTGAATTTCAAAAGAAAGAGAAAATAATGAATTTGAACATTCTTTGTTAAATTAAAATCATACAATTTCTGAATGATTATTGTGAAATAATTATTAACATCAATTGAGAAACATTTCCAAAATACTGAATTAAATCTATATCCACTTACCGAGTTTGATAATGTGTCTTGTAAATGATGCAGAATTTTTGATAAGGTTGGTTTGTTTTTTGTTGCTAAACGATAGAATCATTTTATTATGTTTCATAGATGTAACTCTTACCTGTGGAATTTAATTGTATCAATTAGTAACAAGTATACTACCACAGCAAAAATAGATATTGAATATTTGAAGACTCTCCTCCAGTGTATCAATATGGTGCTTTCACTGTGATGGTTTTTGAAGTAACTTTAAGTTGTTGTTAGTGCGGTCCAGTCGATTCCGACTCCTAGCGACACTGTGTACAGCAGAGCAGAACTCTGCCTGGTCTGTTTGCACCATCCTTTCACCTTCCGGCGCTGTATCAGACAGTGCTCTGCTGCTGTTCATAGGGTTTTCATGGCCAATTTTTTCAGAAGTAGGTGGCCAGGTCCTTTTTCCTAGTCTGTCTTAGTCTGGAAGCTCCACTGAAACCTGTCCATCATGGGTGACCCTGCTGGCATTTGAAATACTGGTGGCACAGCTTTCAGCATCACAGCAACATGCAGCTGCACAGTCTGACAACCAACAGACGGGTGGTGTGGGTCCCTGACCGGAAAACGAACCCAGGCTGTGGTGGTGAGAGCACTACTAGACCACTTCTACTACTTCACTACTAGACCAGCAGGGATGGCTTTAAATATAAATGGTTAATTGGAAAACTTGATATTCCTAGCAGTAATCTTTGCTTGACAGGAAATTATTTATTTGAAGTTGTTTAAGGAAATTGATTAGATCTGTAGAGAAGATGACAGATGAAGCTTAGAATGAATAATGACCCAGAATCTATAATGGTTAGAAAAGTTTTTCTCCTTTTGCATTGCAGACAGTCACACACAGCATTTTATCCTCAGATGAGATTTTCAAAGAAACTCCTAGAGATCAGGTTGAGGGAAAAAGATGATTCCTTTTGGCTAAGCATGAAAGTAACTATTCCATACTCTACAAGACAGACACACACACATGTATGTTTTAATACAGTAATCCAGTTAAGTTATTCTTATCTGCCTTGGGTGGTGTTTGCTAGGCTTACTTAGAGAAACTGGTTTATTTACGGATGTCATTCCTATCTCCTTCTCACTCTCTGAAATTGAGGAAAAATTATTTCTATTTTTGCCTGGCCATACTTAGTTATGTTTGATGGACCTCCGCAGAATTTAAATCGATCAATCTCCTAATCTCCCACTTTGAAATAAAGTACTCAGCCATAATTGGTTCTCAGTATAGATATTAGAAATGCTTATTGGTCTGCAAGGTTTTTCTCCACACACTGGCACAAACATCTCATTTACCAAAGTGGTTATAATGGTGGAAATAAAAGCTGAAGCACCAATTTGTAATGGATGAAGGAGGTGGGAGCAGCTGGGTCCAGTGGCTTGATTGCTATTTGTGCCCTTGGGCGTTTTCCAGAAAGGCTTTTCATATTTATTCTTATCATGTTCTGGAGGCATGAGCCGAAAGATGGCCACTTAATGGTACCAACTAGAAACCAATTTTTTTTGATACTCAATGGGATGGACATAGGTACCACTTTATCCCTCAGATGTTAGGTCTTAAACTATTAACAACCTGTTTACAGTTGCTTTTATATTTCTTCAGTTGATCTTGGCATGTTAAGAAGAGTTCTACCACTAGCAGCACAGTGATTGGTATATTAGGGCACAGTAAATATTTATTATATTAAAATGAATGAAAGCTTTTATTTCTTCCTTTTAAAAAAAAGATTGAAATACTATTGTTTAGGGTCCAAGACAAATTTTTAAGCATAAAGCTGTTTAAGCTAAAAAACAGTTAATTCTCTTAGTGCTTATGTGTCTCTGACAGCTTGTCACCATTTTAGTGTTGTGCTATTTGAGTTTTAATCTATCCTATGAATTACCTTGTGTGTCTTTTTTGTTAACATTTTATTTTTCTTTGATCCCAATGTTTCAGGATCTTTTAAAATTTTATCACTTCTTTTGTAGGCTTGTTTTGGGAATCTCAACCTGATATTTTAAAACTAAGATCACTGGCCAAGAACCTTTTGGTTAATTCTTTTATAAACACCCTGGTTTAAAATACCTGCTCTCTAAACAACAATCAATCAGGAAGAGAATAAAAAGCCAAGGAGGTCAATAACCCCTTAGCACAAACTCCAAACTGATATTTTTCAATTCTGATATTGGTTTTGTCTAATTATTTAAAGCTTTAACAAAAGTTCTGATGAGTAAGAAAGTTGACATGAAGTATTTCTGTTTCTTTCTTTCCTTGTTTCCTTCCTTCCTTCCTTCTTTCTTTTTATTTTCTGTGTTTCACAGGGATTTTCAAGATTCATTCTCCCAATGTCACTTACTGCATCAAAACTTGGATGTGTTTTGTTGCATAAAATACTAGCCAAGATAGTTGTATTTCCATTTAAAATGACCAGATGAAGGAGTAGTATGCTTTAAAGTCCACATTCAGTTTGAAATAAGAATTATGCCACTAGAGTGAAATAGAAAACTGTAAATAGACTTTGGCACAATAATTATACCATCAGCCTGCTGAGGTCTGTTGGCAAGAGTGCTGGTGTTCAGGAGACTCTTCCAGTCCTGGCTCTTCCATCCATCTAATATTGTTACTTCTTCAGCTTAAAGTCACCTCCATGAGGTGAGAAACTTGATAATCAAAAGAAGCCACCAGTCACTCTCTTTCACATCACCTAATTCTAATTCTCTACATGGCACTATCACTCACTACTTGATATTTTCCTTGTTTGTTGTTGTTCCTTTTGGTTATCCTCCTAGAATTTAAGCTTCAGAAACTTTACCCATCTTTTTTCATTGCTGAATATCCAGCATCTAGAAGAGAGCCAGGAATATACTATATCTCGTCAAATCTAAGATGACATCAGTTGTAAGATACACCAGCATTTTATGTATGTATGAAATAACAAATGCCACTATTTAAGCTGTGGGACAATGCCTCGTTGTCACTTTAGACTTTTTATTTCAGTGTATTTAAGAGCTCTTTAGATTTATTCAGAAAGGCCATAGATTTATCATATATCCTACTGTACACTCTAAAAACAAGAATATAACCAATATAAAATTGGTTAAGCTATTCCTGAAACAATTTCTCACTCAGAGTTAAACTCTTCAGTATCAATTTTCAATGAATATATACACCACTTTCCACACAATATCATTGTGCCATCAAGAGCTTTGGTGAAGCAGTATTTCTTGAAAGATTGTTCCATTATTGTTTTTAACATTTTTCTTCCCAGATGGCAACATTCACTCTTCAAGTTTTGAAGCTCAAGGACAGTCAATGCCTGGCGGTCAGCAATTCTAAGACTCACCCTGATTTCAGATATGTCAAAATGCGAAAAACTGTACATCGCAAAATTGCAAAAAATAGGGTTGTAGGTACTCAATAAATAAATAATTTTTGAATAATTGAATAAATGACTCTTGTCAACTCTCTGTGTCCTTAGGCAAGCCAGTTTATTCCTTGAGCCTTACTTTTCTCATTTAGAAAGTTAAGACGTTAGACGAGAAGCTCTCTAAGATACTTTTTTGTTTAAAAAAAACTGTAGGTACTTTGTAAGGGGCTGGAGTTGTGTAAATGTAAGGCAGTATAATTTTAGCGAACTATTAAAAAAATACTCTGTCCAACCCAGTCTTCAAGGAGTCAAAGTGCCAGGTCAAACAATAAAGAATCCCACCCAGCTGTTCTTTCAGATAATTGATGAGAGGTGCAAGAGCTTAAGCTCAGAAAATATGTTCCTTGAAGTGTGGGGATTTTTGCCACACTTAGCTGGTCCCTTTCTCTATCCCCCCAGTTGTAGCTGGTTAATATACACCACACAGAGCACTGCCCTCAGAGAGAGAAAAACTAGTAAATGAGAGGATTTCCAAACAGGTAGAAATGTATGCTTAGTCTTTCTATGGCTCAGTTCACAGGATGTAGGGAAGGGATGACCTCTGGACCCTGCCAAGGTTAGAAAATACTTGGAGGCTCCAAGCAGAGACCAGGCCTTTGATTGCAGCCATGGTGGACTCTGTAGCCAACACAGGAATATCTGGCCCGGCTGCAGTGACCCAATGGGCAGAAGTTTAAAAACCTTGGTTTTCAAGATTTTTCAATGGTTGTCGAGTAAGATCTGTCTAGACAAAGCCCTCAGGATCCTACATCTTCAGATGTGGCTGAATTGACACTTTGTAAACACAAAATTGCTCCTTTGTAAGCCTAAAGTCAATGCCTACAAATTTGGAGAGCAACTCCATGATCCACCAGATAACCCGTATATATGCACACCATCCAGCCGAAAATGCCTTTAGGCTCAAACGTCATGTAGCCCAATATGGCTACCTGCACCAATTAATCCCCATGGCCTTCAACTTGCTATACATCTCACTGTGTTTCTGGAGGCCCTATCATGGATACAGTGACCTCCTGCTCATCAGTGAAAGGACCGAAACTGAAATAAGGAAAATTGGGGTTGGTTTCTACTTGTTTCTTCTATTACTGAAAGTGTCTGACTTTATTGTAATTGATTGCTTCCTGCCTGTTTCTTTTCCTAGGTTATGAGATCCTCCCCAGAGAACTGAGGAAGAACAATGGAGTACATTATTAACTAAAATCAACACATTCCTTTTTTTTTAACCATCCTGGAACAGATAATTTATCGCAGTTTGATGCCTCAGGAAACATTCCAGTTTGGCTACATGACACAGAGAGAAGCTGTCTTAAACTTCCCTCACACACTTCTTCACATACTTGGCATGATGATAACACTTCACACTAGTGTGGGAATCTTCTCTTCCCATAATTTGAATTTCTACTTCTAGGTCAGAATCAAAGAAGGATTAGGAAGAAGTCCATTTCAATATTTAAAGACCACTTCAGGAATACTTATCTTATCCTGCCAGTTATGAATGTATTACATTTACTAAAAATTGCTAAGTACCCTGCCAAATTTTTTGTTAGTATTATAATCAGAGGTACTTAGTTATTGGAATTTCTGCAGCCACTAAAAATGCCATGCAATTATATACAGAATATATTTTCTCCTTTGACAATGCTAATCCCCAGAGGTTCAGACTAATGGCCATGCTCTTTCAGACACATTATTCATCGTAAACTAGCTTTCCAGATATCCTACATTATGGAAAACTAATTACCTGTCACATTTTAAACCACACATATGCTAATTTATATTATATGCATTTTGAACAATCTTTCACTCCTGTTCAACTGTGTTTTTAATAATAAAGGCAATGAACATTTTTTGATAAAGCTCAAAAAATTTAAAAAAAATAACAAATCAGGGAAATTTGACTAACAAAGAATTTGACACAATTCATTATTAGATGCATGATAAACAAGTGAAATGGAAGATGGGTAAGAGGTTTATGTGCGGGATCAAATGTTAAATGTAAATCGTTATTGCTTATGATTCTATATAGATGCAGGCGTGAAATGGAGGTGATAAGAGGTGTGTCTCCTGATTGAGGACATGGAAGACACCACTTATCAGTTGCAGGCAACACCTTTGAGAGGATTAGATGAGATGCTTTTGCTAGGTGCCCTGCTCCCCATATACGGAAGTTTCCCAAAGGATAATATATGGAATTATATGCTTGGAGGGGGCTTCTAGGTCACCTGGATTGGTCTTCTGTCCATTAAGTTTATCCTTTGCTATAGTTTTTAGGGAAGGATATTCAAAACTAATCTAAAATAAAAAGGGGTTCAAAACCCTGAGAAGTCTTGAAATATTATCATATACAGAACAAATATAGAGAAAGATTAAACAATAACGACAAACCAGGTACAATTGTATTAGCAACTTCTAGAACACAGAGCTCCTTGTCAAGCTCTCTCCATTAGCTGTGTCACTCTCCAGTGACGTCTCATTACATTTAGAATACAATTATAATCCTGCAGGATTCTGTATGAATTGTCCCCTGCCACCCTCTCTGATGTCAGCTTCTACCACTGCCCCCAGCATTCCCAGCTTCCCCTGATTCAAGCACCAGACGGTAGCTACAAGGTCTCTTATTCATCACTGTGCCCCTCACATAGTAAATGTTTAATAAATATTTACACAAGGCTGCAAAAAATGAAAAAGTTTTATGTATATGTATATATTATAAAATACACGTTTGTATGCACATACACATATATAATTATTTAGATAGTGGTGCTTTATAGTTTTCAAATTATCTTTACTTTTTATCCTTTGATTTCTATCTTGTTTCCAGAAACTTTCTATTCATTTTCTAAAGACTCCCATATTCTTGATGTTAGATTATGAGGACATTAGCAGTTGGTAGAAGTAATTGATAAAATAAACCAGTCAATCGATGTGCCTTGTGGGTGGCATTAAAAAATAAATGAGTACAAAAATAGATGGGAAAAGTGTGTTTATTGCTGTCAGAAAATACATGAAAAAGTCAGTGGCTCTAGTTAGAGAAGTCAGACTGAAAGTAGGAATCTTAGCACAGTCCTCCTGGAGCGAGGTAACACAATGTGCACGTGCAGAATGGAGCGACTCAGCCAGCCAAGATTCAACAAGTGTAAAGTAAAGAGGCTGCATTTAGGGGAAACCTTGTGAATCATAGACAACAGCCTCAAACCAGAACAAAAGGTCACCTGTCCTTAGTTTGGAAAGTCTGTCGTGTCTTTAAGCCTCCCTTGTATGAAGGTGGCAATAGCACCTTCCATCATGGCACCACTCAATGAGAGTAGGGCTCATGGGCCCTCCACAGGAAGAATAATTAACACGTGTGTTCAGATTCTGCTTATGCTTCTCCAGTGAGTGGAAGTCATTTTCTGGATGGAATGAAAACAGCCTTAACTGCCTTGTCCTAACTCCACTTCCAGCCTACAGTGTGAGCTGGATCTTGACCACGTTGGCTGTGCTCACTTGCTCAGCTCTGAGCCTTCCCCTCCCTCACTTGTGACATGACAAAACATCGACAGAAAGGACTGATGTATATTTTACAAATCTCTGAGGTGGAGGTGTGAAGTTAGATGGTTTGGTTTAAAAGCCAGACCACTGTTTGAAGAACACTGAATGGAGGGACAATAAGCAAACAGGAGGTGGATACACCCTTCTCCCTCCCCCACCAGGTTTTCATCAGCGAACATTTAAAGGATATACCAGCCCTGCTCCCCCTGGGACTAATCTGCCTTGAGTTACTGTGAAGCAGATTTTATTTTCCAAAACCGACCCGGCCAGACATGTGCGAGAGGGAGTTTTCAGTTGATTCCATCCCTCAGTTTGTCACACAGCAACTGACAAAGGATACAGAGTTCATGCCCTTTCCTCGTTAACTTTCATTTTGGAGGCTTGCCATAGCCAAATTCTGCATGGTTTGCCTTGGGCTTCTGCACGTGTCATCCACTCTGCTTGGAACACTCTTCTCCTCCTCTTCTACGCAAATCCAGGTTCTTCATTTTTATTCCGTAACATAACTCAAACTCTCTCCTGCAGGGACTAATGCTATTCTCTTTACTCTGAAGATCCCTACACACAATGAATTCCTTTATACTGTATTTATTTTCATTCATGTGTGTTTCGTTTTTCTTTCTCTTTGCTTTTTCTCACAGGGCCAAGTCCTGAATATTCAATTAGACTGCTAATGACTAGAATTTATCAGAGGAGCAGTATGAGGTGGTGGATTAAGTGCATTGGTTCAAGGCCCAGACCATCCAGGTCAGGAGAGTGGCTCTACCGTTTATCAGCAGTGTGCCCTTGAATAAGCTACTTAATGTCTGTATCAGTAAGGGTCGTATCAGAGAAACAGAACCACTAGGAGATATATATGTATAGGTATATAAACCGCCACACATATGAATACACGCACACACGCACACATATAAAGAGATTTATTTTAAGGAATTCCACAGTTGTGTGGTCTAGCTGGGCAAGTCGGAAATCTATTTTCTTACCACACCGACTGATAAGATCCCAACCCTGGGCCACTCTAGCCGTCTACCCCTTTCTTGCCAATTGGTGCTGGAACAATCTCAGTTGGACAGTGAGCAATACATAGTAGACCTCATCCTGTCTCTGGTTTGTTCCTTCTCCCCTTTCTCCCAGTAGCTATTTCACACCTTATCTATTCCTCTCTACTCCAGAGGAAAGGGAATCCTTCTTCTTTTCTCAGGCTAGCTCTGTATCTGGGGTTTAAGCTACATCCATGGAGTTTCCTCCTAAAACTCCTCCAAACTCTAGTCCATCTCTTTTATTTTCAAGCTTTCCTCTCTACTTGTTCTTCATCTCAACATGTAACTTGTTCCCACTCTTCCCTATGGCAGCCTTTAGCTACTGGGCCTGCTTTTGTCAAACTTCTTGAGAAAGTAGTGTATTTTGCTCTCTTTACATCTTCACTTGCCATTCACTCTTCCATCCACTGAAATCTAATTTCCACCTCAACCTTTCCACTGAAACTGTTCTTATGAGATTGATGGCCTAACCATAGATCCAAGAGATGACTAAAAAACGTCTTTACTGATCTTGTTCAGATCTCAGTGGCTCTGGACATTGTTTACTACTCTGCTCTGCTTGAACTCCTCTCTTGTTTTGGCTTCCATGGCACTGCTTTCTCATAACACATATCTCCTTTAATATTTATAGTAATTGCTCAGTCACCCATGTGCTCAAATTAGCAGGATTTCATGTATTTCTCTCCATCAAATGTGTAAGAACCTGAAGACTTACTTAGTTGAAAGGGACCAGTCCTGTGTCCAAGTGCCAGGTGAAGAATAACTGAAGACTCTGATCAATCCATTAGGAGACTCATTTTTCAGCTGCTATTACTTCTATCTTTGCCACTCAGCATTACTGTGGAAAACCTGTGAGACATGGAACCTTCGAGTCTCTTCCTTGAACAAAGAAAATGCTGACCAAGTTGAAAAAGTGGGGGAAAGAAGAGAGGAAAGAAGTTGATAACTTTAAAAGGCCAGTTTTAAAAAATCCTGCCTAACTGGGCATCATCACATTTCACATAGAAATTACTTTTCAATTACATGAAAATATATAAATATTTCTAAGAATATAGTCACTTCATGTAGTTTAGACATAGAAAATATGTATTATTTTGTATTTTGGGGGGAATCAAACCTTCTATTAGCATTAACTCCCTTGATTATTATTTATTGATGCTGATTTGGACAGTTCCTGGCTTATACAGTGTTATTAGTATTAAATTTGTGGGCTGTAACCTTAGGGTATAAATTTTATAATTCACCATCTGCTATAAAAACATATGAGATGGGTTTTAGGGATGTCATACTATCAAGTATAGAGCAGAGAAAGTTAAGGGGCCACATAATAATTGCCTCAACTGGCTGATGGGTAGCTATAAAGAAAATGCAATCAACAAAAAGGGGACATGAATGCCTTGAGGTGACCAGAGTGAGTCAGTAGTTTTCCTGAAGACCAAACAAGAAGAAATACACTGAAATCATAATAGAAGGTAAGACACCAGCTCCATCTTTGCTGTCCTTCATTTCCACCTGAACAAACCACAGCAAAAATAGCTGACATTTCTATCACGCTTCATATACAGCTATTATGACTCCTTTACATCTATTAACTTGTTAATCTTCACGACAATCCTACGAGGGAGGAATTGTACTCTCCTCCTTTTTCATTTCATGTGCTCCATGAAACACAGAGAAATAAGTTGTTTTTTCCAAAGTCACACAGCTAGTAGTGGCAAAACTATCTTTCCAACTTAAACTCTCTGATCTCATCATCGCGATAAAGATTGGACAAAGCTCTGTGGCTCTATTTCACCAACATGAATGATCACAGCTGCTTCTGTTTTTATTTTAATATGCTTTTATATTGCTGCCTCTTTTGCCACAAGAAAAGGACAAAAAGGGCAAGTGATACTATAGAACAAAGAAGTGCTTCTCCCAGGGATATATACTACATACCCCCAAGGCAACAAGAGCGAGAAATTACTGATGCTGTCCCAGGGCCACCGAGGAGGTGAGGGAGGAGAGAGAGGGGGCTGGCCTAGGAGCCGGGGGGAGTGTTGGAGGGTTCTGAGGGCATCTGTGGTTCTCCTGAGTCAGTGGCATTTCAGATATTTATAATTCTTTCAAAAGGAAGATGCATATTGGCTTCTATTCCACTTTAGATCATTGGAAGCTGCTAAAATAGAAATTACTGTGAATGCTCAGCAGATGTGGAAAGAAAAAGCTTCTGACGGCCTTTTACTGGCTCTATATAAAGTAATGTCTTGCTGACACTCCTTGTGGTGGTTGAGGTTCTTTGATATTTGTGTTGTTAAGGTTGTAAAAATAAAGAAGTGGAAAAATATAAGTGAATGAACAAGAGCACTTCCCAGTTATTGAATATGTTTCCTTTCTTAAGAGCAAAACTTTTATTTGAATGACATGATTTTTCTTCCCCAAATCCAAAGGATTTATTTTGCCTTTTTGCTCTTTTGGATTGTGATTCCACAGGACTGTACATCTTGTTAAATGTAAACTAACAAGGAATCTATTTTCATATTTCAATAATAAGCCTCAACAGCCTCTGCTGGAATACTTCCTGTGACAAGGAACTTACTACTCACAGCAAGGCAGGTTATTCTTTTTTTTTTTTTTTTGATGAGGAAGATTGGCCCTAAGCTAACATCTGTGCCCACCTTTCTCCATTTTGTATATGGCACGCGGCCAGATCATGGTTTGATGAGCGGTGCATAGGTCCATGCCTGGGATCTGAACCTGCGAACCTCGGGCTGCCGAAGTGAAGTGTGTGAACTCAGCCACTATACCACTGGGCTGGCCCCAGCGTATTCTATCTTTTAAAAAAAGTATCAGAACATTGAGAGACAGCCCTGATGGTCTGTGGTTAAAGTTTGGCATGCTCTGCTTGGGCAGCCCGGGTTCAGTTTCCAGACGCAAAACCACACCACTTGTCTGTCAGGAGCCACGCCGTGGCGGTGGCTCACATAGAAGAACCAGAAGAACTTACAACTATGTACTGGGGCTTTGTGGGAGGAAAAAGGAAGAAAAAAAGGGGGAAGATTGGCAACAGATGTTAGCTTAGGGTGAACCTTCCTCTGCAAAGAAAAAAAAGCATCAGAACATTGATATTAGGTAATTTTCAGAAAACGTTTTGACAATATGTAAGTACAGAATATTCCTCATGGTTTGTGGCTAAGCAAACGTCCATCTGACTGAAATGTAGGCAAGATGTTGTTTCGGATCTTTAACTACCAGTTTAAGGGACTCCTCACCTCCTCCCTCTCTCCCCATGCCCATGTCTGGCCTCACGGTTGCCCAAATGTGAGTGCTTTCTTCTTTGCTTGCCTGAGACTGGGACCTGAATCTAGGACCACGCTTCAGTGCAGTCATGTACTCAGTGACACCGCCCCATCGAGTTCTGGCACAGAGCAATTCTTCACGGAGAATGCTTAGAATAGCAAACCTCTATGATTATATTTCCTAATTTTCTACTTGAGACAGCTTTTAGTTTTTCTGACCTTAACAGCTAGACTTCCAGCACAAAGAGCAGGTTTGTTTCAGAAATCCCATTGAAAAATCGTACCGGTAAACAAGAACACTTGCCCTTTTCATTGTGATGCTGACATTAACAGGTTAAAATTCTAAGACAAGGGCTCTCTCTTTTCTTTAAACATAAAATAGCCACAATGAAGTTCCTAAGATAGTGGATACTAACTAACACTCGTCTGGGAAAAAGGGCCAGAAAAGTAATTATTGGAAGTTGATTGTGGACGACTGGATTTGAAAGTCATCCAAGATGTTAGTGTCGTCCTAGAAAGGAACGTTATGATATCCCCAAACACCACAAGGTAATATTTGTTACCAGTGGTACTGGAAGAATATGTGTGGGAAGGAAACATTATCAATATTTTCAGCAGTTTTCCTTCCAGAGGGAGAGTATAACAGATACGCATTTGAAACAGTGAAGTGATGTATTTTTCTTCCCTTTAAATCATGATGTCCTGGGACTTTCCACCTAATGAACCAGAGGCTTTCAGTCCTTCAGAGGAAGGACAGAACATGCTATTTATTGCACGGATGCATTTACGGCTCTTGTAAAAGGTGGCTCTTGAGAGGCAAGGTTTGTTGAGAGAGAAAAGGATTTCTACATTTTCAAACTCCTTAAAGACTGGGGTCTGAACTTCAAAGTTTACTGGGGATCACAGGAAGAGGGAGAATACAGGTTGTGATGTAGGAAGGCTGCTGTTTGCAGAGGGAAGAATGGGAGATCTGCAGGGGTGAGTGGAGAAGAGGAAAGCAAGAGGACATGGCGAGATTTATGACTTCTTCCTCCCTGCTTCAGGTCAAGTCCTGAGGGTGAGGCGTTAAAAACAACCGAATTAAGTTCAAACCAGATGAGGCGTATGGGAGAAGAGAGACTTTCTTCTCATTTCCCTGGACACAGGCTGGGATTTCAAGTCCCGTCAGAGAAGGAGAACAGCCAACAAGGTGCATTCCAGGTGACAGGTTGGAATGGTTGAGAGGGTCCCTCGACAGAGGAGAGGAAGAGTTAGCTTCTCTTCTAACTAGCCAAGGCCAAGTTCAGTCATCACGGAGGGACCAGCACAAGGATCTGATCAGGAAAGAGAAAAGACTTCATTTCCTTTCCTGTGGGTTTTGGTGGTAGATAACAGAAAAAGTGCCCAGTGTCCAGACAGGATGAGAAACAGCCCCACAGAGGTCAGGGAGGGCCAGGAGCACAGTGCAGGACCCACCACCAGAGCCCCAGACACCCCAGCATCCTTTTCTCCTCACCTCCACACCCAACACCCCCTGAGAGGAGAGACACTTTGCATGACTGAGCAATTACCTGAAATAAACAAAGTCAAACCCAAATAGACTTTTAAAAAGTAAGGGAGCCCAAGTTATCTTTAATTGGCAAGTTTCATTTCCCTTTTGCTTCAAGCTTTTACAGGATAAGGGCCTCAGATCTAGATGAGAAAGCCTTCTTTATTTTCTAAAAAGTAGAAGACGTTATACCTTCTTTCTTATTTTTTTAATCTGACAGTATTGTAGAAATGCTGATTTTTCCACAAAAAACAAAACTCTAGATGTATTTGTTGGTCTTATTTGGTCCAGGCACTAGCTCCCATCGAGTCAATTCTAGTTCCGAAAATAATTCCCTATTTTCCATGATCACACCAGCAATGATGGGTGTGGCAAGGACATTGCTATATGCTCCCCAAGCCCTGTTTCCTTTTTCTCCTAAGCACACAGTTAAATTACATTTAAATTACACCTCAGCTTCTTCAGTAGTGAGGTGGGGTCATATGATTACATTCTAGTCAATGGAAGTGATATATGCCACTTCCAGGCCTGGCCCCTAGAACCTTCTATACAGTCTATGCTGGTCCTTCCCTCACCTGTCAGCTAGATGCTGAAGATCTAGGTGAGGACTCTTTGGCTGGAAGAGCCACTAGATGGAATACGCCTGGGTCCCTGAATGATTGTGTGGAACAGAGCCCTAAGCTCCACCAGTCAAGATTTGTGAAGGGTCTAGGATTTTACTCTACTTGCAAGATAACAAGTTAACTTGTTACTCTACCATGGATCCTGGCAGAAGACATAAAATTCCCGAGTGAGAGACAAAGGAAGTTATTATTCATGGCAAAAGTGGTAGCCAAAGCTTCATGTTGGTTTGTAACTGTTCCCTTTGTCTCCCAAGTTCCATTCAGGCAACACAGGACACATGAGAGATATCTACACATGCAGTGGGCTACACTACAGGAGAGGAGCACTGAGCTTGGGGAATTCACCACTTTTATAGTAAGCAGAAGCAAGCCTGAACTTTGCCCACGGGCAAGATGTTACCTCATCTTTCAAGGTTGCTCACAGCAAGTATAACCCTGAGAATGGCCGTGGTAAAGAATGGTCAGGGTCTTGACAAGACTACCTAAAACTTCAGTGATGCTCAGGGTCCATTTAGGATAGGGCAGGAAATAAACTTCTACTGGGTTAAGCCATTCAGATCTTGGGTTGCTATAGCACTTAGCCTATCCTACCTGATTCCATGGACTCAACTGGGAAGAACCTTCCTTGCTCATCCCAGAAATCTGGCAGTAATTCCTCTTTATCTTCTGTCTCCTTCCTTATGCTTCATTTTCTTTATCTACAGCTAATAAGCATCCAGGGGCTAGATTTTTAGACTAAAGAAAGTATCCATTTTTTTCTAAGGTAACTTTTTCTCAAAATTTATGACTAGAATTTAAGTATCAAGGTTTCAATTTTATTAGATTCAGTGTTAATTTTTTAATTTAAACATCCACATTTGAAAAATTCAATTAGTAGCAATTCTGACAAATTGGCAAAGATTTTCAAGGTGTCCCAATTAATGAGCCATTGCTAAACATAATAAATAAATCCTATTACTTTTATTATACTAGTATTTATATGCTGGTAGTAATAGTACTCATAATATTACTATTATTATTAACTTTTTAATAGTTATTTCTTTTACTCACAAAGGAAAAGTCAAGTGCTAAAAATATTGTATTGACTAGTGTTATGGAAAAGAACTAACGGTATGATGTTTTGCAATATCCAGGGTAAGCTAGCAAGATCATTAGAATGTGTTTCTTCTCCGTGAGCTACTATGGTGAATTCTTTTAATGTTCAATGCTGAACTAGGAAAATTTAAAAGAGAACACAGTTTTCTGTGGAAAATAGCATGAGTTAAGTCGTTACTAGGTCCCACGTGGTATATAAGTACTTTATCTCATATCAAAAGTAAAACAATAGTTTACATTTCTTGAAATAATATTTAACATTCCACCACTGATATGAGTTACAAGTATCTTCTGGGTTCATAATGTTTTGCTCCCTTTCATTTTAGAGATGATTCTACTGCCTTGCCACCAGCAGGATAAACCATTTGAGTAGCTTTCCAATAATAGAAATAGATTCATACATTCCTACTGCCGCCCCCCCCTCCCCTTTTTGTCCTGTTTAAGGGCAAAATGCATAATGTAGCCTGAAAACAAAGAAAATTGGCCCACCAGGGGATTGAATACACAACTTTGATCTCATTACTGGTACATTAGCACCATTTTCTACTCAAAAGTGCCACCCTGTCACAGATTCTAAGTCCCTGCTATGGTAACACGTATGTTCTTAGTTTTCTGCTTTCACAGGGTTCTATGTGGGCTGCACTGTGACTGCATCACACTGAGTTATATTTCTGTTCAAATATAGAGGCATAATATATTTTTTGTTCCTAGAATTGATCATTCTGAGATTTTATGTTTTATAAAAATAGGAATTTCCTATCTGGATTTCTAGCTGACTTAATTTATGACTGTCCCACCGCTTCAATGACTGATACTTGCTTTGGCAAAACTAGTGACTGTCCATAATGATATGTGGATGGATGCTGTTTCCTGAAGTGATTTGTTGATGTTTGTTTTCCCAGCAGATTTATGTTGTCTATCAAGTTTTCCACCACCATCTGGTATAATTAATGACTTGTGAAACTCGCCTCTTGTAGCACAAAATCCATCGCATGGCAGACAATGCAGATGGGCATTCCATGAGATGAGCCAAGATTTTGAACACAAAGGCTCCCTTAGCCATATGAAGAGCCCTTGCCACCTGGAATTAATTCTCCTCCCCCATTCATGGTCCCAGAACATAGGGCAGCAGCAAGAATTTGACTATGACTGAAACTGAAGCTTCAGTTAGCAACACTGTGAGCCTAGTCCAAACCCATGTCATCACCTGAATGTTGACTTTAGACTTCACTATTTGTCAGTTCCTTTGTTTTCTTGTTCTTCATTCATAGCTCTTTCCTTTTATCAGTACTCTGTTCTCCCTTTTATCTCTTCCCTGACCTAGCAAATCACCATTTTTTTCTTTCCCCCTCTTTTTTTTTGAAGTAATACATGCTCATGATAAAAACATTCAAATATTAGAAAAGTATTATAAAGCAAAAGTCTGATATCATGCAAAAGAAGTTAATTTTTACATTGTTAATATGTTCTTTTGCTCCCTTGGATAAATTTTCTATGCATATTACAGTGTAAATAATACATATATATATCTTTGTTTTACACAAATGGAATCAGGATGTTTTTTCCTACTTAAAATATGTTTCCACATCTTTCTGAATCAGTACATATAATCTCACTCCATTTTTTATACAATGAGGGGCATTTATTATGTTATAAACAGGAAGTCCTGGGATAAGAAAGCTTCGAAGTTTTACTCAGCTATTATTGGCAAGTTGCCTTTCTCCTCCTGGTTACAAAAAGACTCTGGTAGTAGCAGGGACCATATTCTGACAAGCCAAAGCACAGTATTAAAAGAGAGACTGTCTTTTCTTGTCTCTTTAAGAATAAAGAAGCCTCTCAGAAGGCCTCTAGTAGGTTTCCCCTCACATGTCATTGACCAGATCACACCAAATACCTACATCTAACCCCATTACTGGCAAAGAGTGGAGTCACGATGATTGTCTGAGACCAGTTAGGATGTACCCTAGTAATGACATGGAAATGCAGCATTCCTTCAGTCACATAGAAGAGGTGAACACGATTGGAGCTCCACTAATAAGAAAGAATAGGGAAATGGTTGTTGTGTAGGCAACTTACTATGTCAGTTATATTCTCTCTATGCTTCTTTTTTCAAAATTGTGTCTGTTATCCTTAGACATTTATTCCATCTAAATTTGAGAATCTGGTTATCATATTCTCTTAAAGTCCACCTGGATTTTGATTGGAACCACAAAGAATTTCTAGATTATTTTTCTTTGTGTGTGTCTGTGTGTGGGGAAAAATGTCTTTACAATCTTATGCTTTTCAACCACAAACATGGTTATCTCTCCATTTATTAAGTTTCTCTTTTAAGTCCTTAATAGAGTTTAAAATTGTTCTTCATGAAATCCTATATATTCCTTGTTAGATTAGTTCCTAGATATTTTACAGTTTTATTGCTATTGTTCAGGGTATCCTATTTACTAGTACATTTTCTAGTCGGTTGTTGCTGCTGTAGAGGAATGTTGATTTTTATATGTTGATCTTGTATTAAACAAACTTGTTGAACTCCCTTATTCTAATAAGATTCTCTGTACCAATATTGGTTAATTTGTCTCTTGCCTTTCAATTCTTATACCTATTATTTCTTTTTCTTGTCTCATTATGTTGGCCAGGACTTCTAATACTACTTTAAAGAATAGATGAGAAAGTAGATGGTATCTTAGTCACAATTTTAAACAGAATGTATCTAAAGTTTCTTCATGAAATCAGATGATCACTGTGGCCTTGCAGTAAGTAGCTTCTATTAAATTAAAGAAGTTCCTTTTCTTAGTTTTCTAAGAGAAGTACACTTTTTAATGGCTGCATAGTATTCTTTTGCACAAATACACCATAATTTATTTAAGCAATCTCCTATTGAAAAACATTTTGGTTATTTTCTTTTTTTAAGTTGAGGTCACATTGGTTTATAACATTACATAAATTTCAGGTGTGCATCATTATATTTCAACTTCTGTATAGACTGCTTCATGTTCACCACCAGAAGTCTACTTGCCATCCATCGCTGTACATGGTTATTTTCAGAATTTTGTTTTCTCTATTACAAAAAATGCTACAGTAAAAATCTTTGTACATATTTCTTTCCACATTTGTATATGTGTAGGAAAAATTTCTAGAAGCATAATTGCTGAGTAGGATGTGTTCCTTAAAATTTTTGATGAATATTATCAAAAAGAGAAGTTAAGCATTTATTCATCTTATTCTGTACACTATTTCAAGCTAACTAAAGGGCCTTAGTTGATGAGAGTAAGTTGATTTTACAGAAGAATTCCAGATGAAAATATCAGCATGGCGATAGCATTATAAATGCACCATTTTGTGACTTCTGAAGTAATAATTGATTCAGTGATCATTAATGGATGTCAAAATCACCAAGAGGAAAGTTGATAATTATAACAGAAGGCTCAGACAACCACTGTTTGAACTTATTAGTCTTAATATCAACACAGCTAAACAATGAGACTTTATGAAATATACACAACACAGCATGTGAAGTATTCTTGTAAAAAAACCTGAATCTAAGCGAGGTTATAGACCTAACTTCCAGTTTAATGGGAAAAGAGGCAAAGGGGAAAAGTTAAATAGCACCACTGGGAAGCAATCAGACAAATTCAGAATGGGGACATTCAACAAAAGAACTGTCTTATTTCATCCACAAGTCAATGACATGAATATAAGGGAGAAGTGACTGTTCTAAATTAACAGAAACTTAAGAAATGTAACAATCAAATGGCATATGTGGACCTTGTTTGGTTCCTGCTTCAAATGAATCTTCAAAAGATATTTTTAAGATAATTGAGGAAATATTACAAACAAGGTATCAGATGATACCAAAGAATTACTATTAATTCTCTTGTTACGAAAGAAAATAGGATTGTTATTATGTAAGACTATGCCCTATCTTTCAGTGAAACCTATGAAAGTGCCTATGATTTTTAAATAAAACAATACCAGGGTTTTCTGAAAAGTACTATAACACCAAACCCTCCTCCCCCAAAAAACAAAACAAAAGGAAGATAAAAGAATAGTTGAAACAAATATGGAAAAATGTTGATAATTGTTTAATCTGAGGAATATGCAGGTCAGTTATACCATTCTCTGTACTTTTGTGTATGCTTGGCAACTTTCACCTCAACAACTTTTTAAAAAAATTATTACAAATTGGCTAAAGTCAAAAGGATTTAAAATCTGAAGCCAAATTATTTTGCCTTTGTGAGTTGTAAATCCAAAAAAATTAAAGCCCTACCCAAATTTTATTGATCTTTGAAAGTCCAAAGAAATTATAATCCAAATTTCTTAGATTAAGCTCCCAAACTCTAATTTCCCAATCTCTTTTCTGCTTAGTCTCAGCCAGCTGAATCTCACTTCAATTCCTAAGTAGATTCAGAGTTTCTTTCATACAGTGATTCTTAATCTGATCTCCAGGCTCCTTCTCCAAAGTTTCTGATTTCATTTGCTTGGGATGAGCCAGGGCAGTGGTTCTCAAACTTGAGTGTGCCTTAGAATTTCTTGGAAGGCTGACTAAAACACAAATTGCTGGACCCTACCCCCCAGTTTGCATTTTCTAACAAGTTCCTTGGTGATGCTGAAGGTTCTGGTCATGGGGAACACACCCTGATAATCATTGGACTATGGAACTGGCAGTTTTTAAAAGCTAGACATTGACTTTAATGCCAACCAAGGCTGAGAACCCCTGCTTGAAAAGCTTCAGCGGGTACTGTCTTTAATGGATATGGATGTGGTCCTTTCAGGATCTCAGAAAGTTAATTTAAACTTGCCTCTTCTTTAAAGAACAGGCTACACAAGATAATCACAGTTTCAGCCCCTCACACCTACCCCACTGCAAAATTAAAAAAACAACAGCCCAAGCTCCTAGAAAGAGCTATCCCAATCAAAATGACATTCCCAGAACCTAGTACTTGGTAACCTCCAAAGATGGGAACTCCATGGTAAATGAGTGAAGGAGATAGATGAAGAAGAGAAAACCTTGATTTCAGGCTCATCAGGATGATGATAGGTACAAGTGCGTCATTTGGGTTCCACGATCTGTGAATGTCAGTTCACCAGAGGTAATTATGGTACTGTGTATTTGCACACTAGGGGAAAAAGTCCACCTGTGTATACTATTCTCTCTCAAGAACACAGACATTTCAATGATGACAGTCCCAGTCACCAAGTCTTTTGTGGATCTCTATTTTTGCCTCAACAGGAATATTCAAAACCTCATCATTTCATTGACTCTTTCCATGTGGCACTGTCTGGCAGCGGTCACCATACTCTTGTGAGCTGACAAGTTCAGTTCATGCCACAGAGGCCACTGTGACTTCCTCTTGCTAAGGAAGTGTCTGTGAAAAGTTTTCCTCTGGATAATTTTCACTTTGTCTCAACTGATGTTTCAACTGGAGAATCGGCCTCAGCAGCTTCATGAACTGAGATTCTTTTTGTTGGATCTCAAGGGTGTGCCTCTGGGGGCATAAGGTGGGTGGATGTTTCTGCCATGTGCTCCTCAAGACATGTTTCCCTCAGCCTTTGTGTCAGGCTTGAGTAGCATTTCTCACTCCTATATCTTTAATTTCCCAGTTGTGGGATAGATCTCCAGTATTTCTTTTTCCTTTGCTCTTTCCCTACTCCTGTCAGAAAGGCCCAGCTGAGTCTCTCACATTTAAACTGCTTTTTAAATCAGACCCTTTACTTCTCTACTGTAGAAAAATCTAAAATTAAGGGCATTTTCATTTTCAATTCTTCTTTCTTCCCAGCCCCAATGTTTGTTTTCTCCTGTACTCTTCTAGAGTTTGTTTTGTGGGATGTCCCACTGTAAGAGAGACGAGTCATTAAGTTATGGATCTACTAAAAGCATCCACTGTCGAAACAAACCTCATCCATCTTCACCTTTTTAAATTGACTAATCTGACATAGGAGGTATTTTTCCATTCAGTAAACATCTAATGCAGGCCTATGCTTGATCTGTTGTCCTGCCTGGCTCCCTTTTATCTTACCTCATCTTGGCTGAGTCTTTCCTTAAGAGTCCCAGATTCCATGAATTTCTTGGCATGTCCCCACAGGGCATGGCTAATGCTTGCCTTGTCTACTTACAATAAACTTTGTGCTACTTTGAAATTCATCCAATAATTCTTTTAACATTTTACTTAGTTCTTGGGTCTTCCCCCCACAAATCTGTCCAAATTTTATTTAGCAACTTTGCATACCTTTCCCTTAAATAAAGGCAATTCCCCCCGTGGATCTCACTATGGCCTCTCTGCACCTTTAACCTTGGCTCCTGTGAAGGACATAGGGTAGGTCATTCCAGATGACTGACTGAGATCTCGCCTCTCCTCTGTCAGATGTATTTGGGCTCCAGTCACCCTTTCTGCTATACTACTTGCACATCTCTCTCTTTTTCAATACCTGGATAGATCTCTTTTTCCATTTTATGTATATTTATTCTGGCCTCTAAAATCTCATTTTCTCCTTCACATCTCTCTAGTTTTTCCTCTACCCCACTTCCTAAGAAAATATGTTTCTTCCTTCAGTTTAATCACCTTATTTTCTTTTATTGTGTTTTCATTTTTCTACTGTTTCTGTTCTGAGAGTCAGTCAGTCAGACTAGTGGCTTGAAATCTGTGTGTGGTGTTTGTGTTAAGGACATATACATATATTCCTATTTTACTGAGTTTTAAAAATCAAGATTAGATAGTAAATTTTATCCACTCTGCTTTACTTTCTGAAAATTCTCAGTTACGGCTTCTAATATTTCTCAATATATTCCCAACTTCCCCCACCTAGTACGTGCTTTTCCTAACTCCTTTTTATATTTTCAAGCCATTTTTCGCTTCCTTTCTTCCTCTTTTACTATATTATTATGTAGTCCTTCCTCTTCATTTTTAGTAGACAGTTTTACTTTCTTTCTCATCTATTTCCATTATGATTTTTTAACTGAATCATGGCTCAGCTGAAAACATATTTGTTTATTTCCAAACATGAAAATTTCCCCCATTATTTTATTTTATTTTTCTGGTGATGAAGATCAGCCCTGAGCTAACATCCATTGCACATCTTCCTCTTTTTGCTGAGCTAACATTAGCTTAGCCCTCAGCTAACATCTGTGCCCATCTTCCTCTAGTTTGTATGTGGGGTGCTGCCACAGCATGGCTTGATGAGCGGTGCACAAGTCTGTGCTCGGGATCCCAACCTGCAAACCCCGGACTACCTAAGTGGAGTGTGTGAACTTAACCACTATGCCATCGCGCCAGCCCCTCCCCAGTATATTTTTGTTACTGACTTCTAGGTGAACTGAATTATGGTCGTAGTATATCATTAACATGACTTCAAACCTTTGAAATTAACTAAGAGTTGTTTGGGAGCTGAGTCATGGTCAACTTTTGTAAATGATTCGTATGTATTTGAAAGAATGTGGTTTGCAGTGTTGTGCAGTGTTCCATGTCCATCATTAGGTCAGGTTTGTAGAGCGTGCTGTGCAAATACTTTCCAGACTCTTTTTTTGGTCTGTATTCTATCAGGTACTGAGGAAGATGTGTTAAACCTTTTCCATTCTGATTGTTGGTGTTAATTTTCCCTGATAGGTATGTAAAATTTTGCTCTATATATTCTGGTTATATAAATAGGAGCACATACATTTAAAGTTGTTTTCTTTTCTGATATATTAAACCTTTATTTTTATGGATAAAATTTTCCTCTAGAATCTTCAGTGAAACGTTATATAAAAGTGGTAGGAGTGGACACTCTTTTCTTGTTCATGATCTGAGAGAGAGGCATTCAGTCTTTCACCGTTAGTTATATTAGCTGTGTGGTTTTTGTAGCTGGCTTTTATCAGGTTGAGAAAGTTTTCTTTTATTCCTGGTTTATTGAGTGTTTTATTATGAGAGGATGCTGGATTTTGTCAAACGATTTTTTTGTGTGTCTGCTGAGATGATTGTGTGGTTTTTGTCCTTTATTCCATCAATAGGGTGTTTTACATTGATTGATTGTCATATGTTAAATCAACCTTGCATTCCTCAAACAAACCCCACTTGGTCATGTTATATAATGCTTTTTATATGTTTCTGGGTTCAGTTTGGTAGTATTTTGTTGAGAATTTTTTGCATCTATATTTATAGTGATATATTGGTCTGTAGTTTTCTTCTCCTATGATATATTTGTCTGATTTTGTTGCTAGTATAATATTGGTCTCATGGAATGAGTTCAGAAGTGTTCTTTCCTATTCTATTTTTTGGAAGGGTTTTTGAAGGATTGGTGTTAATTCTTCTTCAGTCGTTTGCTAGAATTCACCAGTGAATCTGTTTAGTCCTTGGCTTTTGTAGGAGTGGGGATGGGAGGAGTTTTGTGTTTACTATTAAATCTTTTTACTTGTGATATGCCAATTCAGGTTTTCTTTTCTTCTTGAGTCTGTTTTAATAGTTTGTGTTTTTCTGGAAATTCATCCATCTGATTTAGACTATCTAATTTGTTGGTATATAATTATAATAATGTTCTTTTAGAATTCTTTTTATTTTTGTAAGATCAGTCGTGATGTCCCTACTTTCGTTCCTGATTTTAGTAAAGTGAGTCTTTTCCTTTTTTTTCGTCAGTTTAGCTAAAGGTGTGTCAATTTTGTTGATCTTTTCCAAGACCAACTTTTGGTTTGGTTGAATTTCTCTTTTGTTTTTCTATTCTCTATTTCATTTATTTCTACTCTAATCTTTCTTGTTTCCTTCCTTCTGCTTGTTTTTTGTTTAGTTTATTCTTCTTTTCCTAGTTTCTTAAAATGGAAGGTTAGGTTATTGATTTGAAGTTTTTCTTCTTTTTAAAATGTAGGTGTTTATAGCTAACAATTTCCCTCTAAATGCTGCTTTAACTGCATCTCATAATTTTTGGTGCAATGTATTTTTGTTTTCATTTATTTAACAATGTTTTCTAGTTTTCCTTGTGATTGATTGTTAGTTCCATTGGTTATTTAGTAGTATGTTGTTGAATTTACACATTTTTGGTAAATTTCTAAAATTTCCTTCTGTTACTGATTCCTAATTTCATTCCATTGTGGTCAGAGAATATATTTTGTATAGTTTAAATTCCTGTAAGCTTACTGAGGCTTGTTTTATGGTTTAACATGTGGTTTGAGGTGGAGAATGTTCCCTCCCCCCCGAAACAAATGTGTATTCTGCTGTTGTTGGATGGAGTGTTCTATAACTGTCTGTTAGATCTAGTTGGTTTATAGTGTTGTTCAAATATTCTATTTCTTGATCTTCTGACTTGTTCTTCTGTCTAGTATTGCAAGTGGGATTTGAAGTCTCTAATTTTTATTATTGAATTGTCTATTTTTCCTTCAATCCTGTTAGTGTTTGCTTCATGTATTTTGGGGCTCTAGTGTTAGCTGCTTACATTCTTATAGTTGTTATATCTTCCTGACAGATTATTTTATCGTTAAAAAAAGTCCCTCTTTGTCTCTAGTAACAATTGTTGTTTAAAGTCTATTTTGTCTAATGTTAGTGTAGCCACTCCAGCTTTCCTTTATTTACTGTTTTCATGGTATATCTTTTTACATTCTTGTACTTTCAATCTATTGTGTCTTTGAATCTAAAATTCTAGTATTTTATATATATATTTACGTTTATGTTTGGATTATTTTCTCAGTGGTTGCACTGAGAATTACAGTTAACATCTTAACTTAAAACTACCTAGTTGATATTAGTACACCTAATTTCAATTGTATATAAAAACTTTGACTCAGTATAGTTCCATTTTTATCACTGCTCCTTTGTGCTATTATTGTCACAAAAATTATATCTTTACTCATTATAAGCCCTTCAAAACAGTTTTATAGTTACTGTTTTATGTAGTTGTCTTTTAAATCAGATGGAGAATAGAAGAGTTACAAATAATAATACATTTGTAATGTCTTATATTTCCAAATATAGTTACTTTTATTAGTGCTTTTTATTTTATCATATGGATTCAAGTTACTACCTGGTGTCATTTCATTTCAGCCTGAGGGATTCCTTTTAGTAACTCTTGTAGGGTGCATCTGCTAGTGTTGGATTCTCTAAGTTTTTATTTATCTGGGAGTGTTTTAATTTCTCATTTGTTTTAAATGATGGTTTTGCTGGATATAGAATCATCAGTTGACATTCTTTCTTTCAGCACTTTGAATATGTTGTCCCATTGTTCCCTGGCTCCATGATGTCTGATGAAAAGTCATCACATGTGTGAATTTGTCAATCATCATTATTCAAATATTCTTTCTTCTTTTTTTCTCTCCTCTTCACCTGGCATGCCCATTATATGTATGTTGATATGCTTGATGGTTTCCCACCAGTCTCTGAGGCCCTGTTCATTTTCGTTTATTCTCTTTACTTTCTGTTCCTAAGTGTGGATAATCTCATATAACCAAGTTTAAGTTTCCTGGTTTCAAATCTGCTTTTGAGATCTTCTAGTGAATTTTCCATTTCAATTATTCTTTTCAACTCCAGAATTTCTCCAGAAATTTTCATAATTTCTGTCTCTTTGTTGATATTCTCTATTTGGTGAGACATTGTTCTCATACTTCCCTTTAATTCTTTAGACACGGTTACTTTTATTTCTTTGAAAATATTTATGATGGTTGGTTTAAAGTCTTTAGTACATCCAATGTCTGAGAATACTCAGGGACCATTTCTATTGACTGTTTTTCCTGTGGATGGGCTATAGTTTCCTGTTTCTTTGTATGTCCCATAATTTTTTGTTTAAAACTGAATAATTAAAATAGTAAAATGTATCACATTCCCTTTTTCCCTCCTTAGGGTTGATTTTTGCTGTTTGTTGATATTATTGTTGTTGTTGTTTGTTTGTTTAGTGACTTTCCTGGACTAATTTTATAAAGTCTGTATTCTTTGTTGCATGAAGCCACTGAAGTTTCTGTTCGGTTAACTTACTGGTCAGGTAATGATTCAGTAGATATTTCCTTAAATGCCTTGAACCAAAACCAATAAGTATCCCAGGCTTTGCTGAGGGGCTTTGTCTGTGTGTTGGGATATGTTTGCAATGTTATAGCAGGAAGTTTACAACTCTACCTTAACCTTCTCTTCTTGCTTGCACAGAACCTCGAGGTCTGTAAGAGGTGAGAGATTAGGGCTTTGTCAGGTCTTCCTGGGCATGTACACAGCCCTGCACATGTGTGTACCCTTCTATATTACCTGGAATGTGTCAGAGTTTCTCAGTGCCCGCTATGGATATCTCCTTCTTTTTAATTTTTTGGTCAGCTTCTTGTTAGCTCCAACTGTTATTACTGCCTCATGCAGCTGTAATGTAAACAATTGCCATTGACTGTTTTCAAGAAAATACTATCCTACCCTAGGATAGGATGGTTTGCACAGATCAAGTCCTGAGTCAGGTAAAATAAAGACAAGCCTTGAGAATGAAGCTTTTTCAGGGAACTGACGGACAGTCAAATACTGACAATTCTCTGGGTGTGGGGCTTTTGGGGAGCTCCAAACCTGTTCTGTCCCTTCCAGGGCTTTGAGGGTGCTGGTTTCCACAGCTAAAACAGTTGTGAGGCTATTGGCTTTCATGGCTACCACAGAGCTGGGGAAGGTGGAGGAGACTAGGGAAGTTAAAACATCACAAGGTTCACTCTTGTTAATGAGATTCAACCATTTTCCTTGAATAAATGCCCCTTGGATTGTTTTAAGCCAGTGGTTAACTTCCAGAGTTCTGAAAAAGTTGATTTTGACAATATTTGCTTTTATGGAGGAGCTGATTTTTAGAGATTCTTATTCCACAATTCTGAAAGTGACTTTCCCTCCCATATTTTAAAAATCTTTTCAAAAATATTTTAAATTTCTTCTCCTCATTGTCCATCTTTCTGGATAATTTCTTCTGACCTGTTTTGCACTTCACCAATTCTGCCTTTGGCTCTGTCTCAACTGCTGTTAAAATTTCCCAATGAGTTTTCATTTCAATGGCCATGTTTCTTTGAATCAATATTGCCATAAATTGTGAGCAACCTCCCAACTTCAAGGAAGTAATAATGAGAAAATCTTATATTCCTCTTATATTCATGAAATTCATTATTCCATTTGCACCTTTTCCAAATCTGCTGATTATTCTTTATAGTTTGATTCCTGCAGATATTTTCAAACTAGTCTTTTATGTTTTAAGCATAATAATTATAAAATTATATTTCTGATAATTCCAATATATCATCTCTTTTCATGTCTGTTTCTGCTGTCTGTTATTCCTGCTGTTTTTGCTCATGCTGCCTTGTTTCTTCCTGTTTCCAGTGATTTTGGGGTGTGATCCATGCATCCCTGTAAAATTATTTGTGGAAGTTCCTTGATGCCTGAGATGAAGATGAATCCCAACAGAAAGGATTTGTGTTTGCATTTGCCGGACTCCAGGGAATACTACAATCTGCAACAATTTTAAACTAACTTCTCAGTTTGAGGTGTTTTTCACAATCTAGGAAATATGAACACAATCTAATAATCCATGTGTGTGCTCGTTTGTATTTCCAACTTTTCAGGCTCATCCTCACTGCTCCCGTTTTCTGTTCAAGCGAGATGATGTTCATTGTCAGTATTTCCTAGCTTTGGGCCAATAGAGTCGCTTGGCCTTGCTTTTTACATTTATGGGGCTCAGGGTCTCTATTCTTAGTCTCCTGAATTTGTTAGCATAATGCGCACAAGCTGCTCTAGCCAAAATCTTGGGGGCTTAAAAAATAAAAATTTATCATTCTGTTCATGTCACAGTCAGATGGAGGTCAGATGGCTCTCCTGGGTTCATCTTCTCTAAAGTCTTTCTCAAGAAATCTTTCCTTTTAGCTAAGGAAGCTAAGGATCTTATGGATTACTTTAAAAGCTAGGCCTGGAAGTGGCATTCATAAGTTTTGCACCTATTCCATTGTCCAGAACTAGACAAGTGCCCCCAACATAGCTATAAGTAGGGGTAGAAAATGCAGTCTCCCTGTGGGTCCAGGACGGAGAAAGAGGATCTGTGAGCACACAGCCTGTCTCTGCCTTACCTCTCCACCCGTGACCATACCCTCCTGGAGGTGGTGGAAACAAAATCACAAGTTCTCTAGGTTCAAGAAATACTTTCAGAGCAAAATTAGCTTAGTGCTAGGGCTCCGGGTTCCTGCCTTCTTCTAGATTTATGCTTGGGAGTCACCATCTCCTCTTCTCTGAAATGCCTTTAAGAAAAGATAAAAAATGTACATTGTATTCAGCATTTATGGTTATTTTCAGCTGCAGTGATGGCCCAAACTCAGCCAGCCTGAGTTGCAGAAATGGAAGTCGTGAAAACATTTTCCATTGCCTGGGCTTTTTAGGGCTTTCCCTATGCATGTGATTCCCAGGAGCTTAACTACCCTAAATGAATTATTTGTTTGGAGCTGGTAATAATTAGGCTCTTGTTTTGCAAGTCTAAACAGCATGTGTATGTAGATAGAGTAAATAACATTATAGGAGGTTTAAGTGATCTCAACTCTAAGCCTCATACCATCAGTTTCAGGAAGGGCCACTTTGTCTTCCTGGTGAATGGGGAAACCCTTGGTCTTACCCTTTGTCTACCTGGGGCAGAGGATGATCTGCTTTTCCATGAGGCTAATCATTCTAGCCTGCATCGGCCTCTCTCACTCTTGGGCGTTGCTTTGTTTCTCTGGTTTTTCTTTGACATTATCTTTTTAAATTGTTCTGTCTGCTTGGCTGTCTCCAGGCTCTGCATGTGCAGGGATGGGGGAAACCCACTGTGTTACTGGAGTTCAGGCGCCACGCATCCCCTTTCAGTTTGAGGACCATCCTCTCACCTCTCCCTTCTTCCAGCCTCCTGGTATCTGAACTCCTGAAGCACGTTGACTAACTTTGATAACATATTTTTAATTTGGTTAATATCACCCATTTAACATTCCACTCTCCTTTTGTGAAAGAATGTAGTAAAGGAGCAACTTAAACCTCAACTTCTTTGCTAAAAACTTCAGAAGCCACAGAAGCTGTCATCTCAAGCCAAAGTCTCAAACTAACTGAAACCATATTATTTTTTCCTCATTGCTTGAAATGTCAGTGAGTCTGGGTGTGATGCCAGATTGTTTCTGTCATAGCTTATGAAGACCATCCTTCCCCAACAAAGATTTATATCTGAACTAGAAAAGTAATAGAATAGAAATATTTAAAATAATAGAAGAATAAAATAATAGAAAATTTTAGCACTCTAGTAGCTTTGTCTCAGTGCTATTTTGTTTTGTTTTGTTTTTGGTGAGGAAGATTACCCCTGAGCTAACATCTGTTGCCAGTCCTCCTCTTTTTGCTGAGGAAGATTGGCCCTGGGCTAACATGCATGCCCATCTTCCCCTACTTTATATGTGGGACACTGCCACAGCATGACTTGATAAGCGGTGCATAGGTCCTAGCCCAAGAATCTGAATCTGTGAACCCTGGGCCGTGGCAGCGGAGCATGTGAACTTAACCACTCCGCCACCGGGCCAGCCCCTCAGTGCTATTTTTTAATTTAGTAAAATAGATCTCCCTGCAAATGGTGAAGCTTATAAATGTTTCAAAGAAATTTAATCCAAATAATATTCTATTTCATTTGGCCTAGATCATGTGAAAACAAAGGTTTGAAAAGAAATGATTTTCTGTACATTTTGGCAATGAAAGTGTAGGAATCTATTTAATATCTAGTTCAAACAGAGAAATATTTCTAAGGCTCTGTCTTTAAGCAACAGATTTTTCTTTGAATTTAATGTGTTTGTGTAAATCTCAGGCCAGGATTGTCACTAAGGAGAATGGTTTTAGTATACACATAAAAAGAGTTAGTTGAAAAAAGAAAAGAATTACATGAAAAAAATAAAAAGAAAAAATAAAAAGAATTAGTTGAAAATATGAACTTATGAACCAGCATTGGAACTAAACTCTTTTCCCCATAATTCACCTTTTTTCATTATTTTCAAATACATAATATGTATTCATTATTTAATATTTTGAAATGGAGAGACTATTTTTTTCATAGTAAGAGGCAGTATGCCTATTGGATGCACACCGTCTGGTGTGACCTGGGCCTCCTCCTCCCCCTGACATGTATACACCTTGAGCAAGTCACTTAGCTTTCCTGTGCCTTGGTTTCCCCATCCACAAATTGGGTTAAATAACAGTAACCCATTTCATAGAGTTGTTGTTGTTGTTACAAATATTAAGAGACATAATATATGTTGTTGTTACATATATTAAGAGAGTTAATATATGTAAAGCATTTAGAGCAGTTCTTGGTGCATAGTAAGCGTTGTGTTACCTGTTCTAATTATTAACATAAAAAGCATTTTGTTAACCTTATTGTTTCATACAAGCAAGTTATTATTAATCTAATAAAAGTAATTAAAAAAAATTTTGTGTTCCCAGAGCCACAGACCTCAGCCTTTTTGGTGTAATGACTTCTCTGTCACTCACCACCCCTTCGACCCTGGGTAAGCTCCTCAACTTTTCAAACCTTTGTTTTCACATGATCTAGGCCAAATGAAATAGAATATTATTTGGATTAAATTTCTTTGAAACATTTATAAGCTTCACCATTTGCAGGGAGATCTATTTTACTAAATTAAAAAATAGCACTGAGGGGCTGGCCTGGTGGCAGAGTGGTTAAGTTCACGTGCTCCGCTGCCATGGCCCAGGGTTCACAGATTCAGATTCTTGGTTTCTTCATTCACAAAAATGGCCATTGAAGTAGTGTCCACTTACAAGGATGCTCTGAGGACCCGTTGGGTGAGCATGTCAAATACCCAGAAGAGGATACGGTGTACGGTAAGCATCCAACAAGGGTGAACCATCCCTGCATCTTTGTCACCATCATTGTGAATGTCCGTATGTCTCCTTCCATCTAAATTTTATCTCACTCTGATCCATCTGAGTATTGAACAGAATTCAGTGATATATCTTATGTTTTATTTTCAACTCTGTAAATTTTTGCATTTGTGAAGTGCACTAATAGAACACTTTACCTGAAGCAACTATATATTTCTTTTATAGTTTGGTGAAGTCAAAGATAAGTTTTGAAAATTTTTGGAAAGTTTCCCTTCTCATTTTCAGGATTGGGTCTCTAAAATGTTAAGAAAACAAATAAATAAAAACAACAACAAGAAAACCCTGCCTCTTCTAGGGGAAAGGGAGGAAGGTTTCAGTGTTTAGAATAATATAATAATGCTGTCCATCTTTCATATATTACGCCAAGTCCTTAAAAACGTTATCCTGTCCAATCCTCATAGCAACCCTATAGGGTAGGTTCTATTGTTATTCCCATTCATAAGTGAATGAACTGAGTCAGAGAATGGCTAAATAAGTTAAATAATTTGCCCAAGATGACACCACCGTTAAGTGGCTGAGTCACAGAAATTGAACCCAGGAAGTCTGGTTCTCAAACACGGACTCTTAAACATAATGCTATGATTCAGAGGGAGAAGGATTTTGTAATGGGCTAATTTAATCTTCTCTGACATGTGCTTTCTCTCTGTGGGTTCTTTATTTTCTTATGACAGTACAATCAGAGAGACCTAAAGTAGGGCCAGACACTAAGTGATATTTTGTAAAATGAGCAGTTTTCTGGAGGGTTTTTTTGTGTGTAGAGGAATCCTCACTTTTATTTGTATGTCAATTAATGTCGGTTTAATCCTTGATACAAACTTTTCCGAATAGTCACAAACTCTTTATACAACTATAAATACAAACTTATCTATGTAGCCAATTAAAATTTCCAAATATTTAAACATAGATTGTAATTGTAATGTTTTTGTAAGTCTAACACAGCAAATTTTCTTAAATGTTTTAAAGTCTTTTAAAAATGGACATAAAACAGGGAGCTGGCCCGGTGGCACAGCGGTTTAGTTTGCGCTTTGGCAGCCCGGAGTTTGCGGGTTTGGATCCTGGGCGCTGGCCAACGCCATGCCGTGGCGGCGTCCTCCATAAAGTAGAGGAAGATGGGCACGGATGTTAGCCCAGGGCCAGTCTTCCTCAGCAAAAAGAGGAGGATTAGCAACAGATGTTAGCTCAGGGCTGGTCTTCCTCACACACAAAAAATAAATAAAATAAAATGGACATAAAACAACACAAGGATTACAAAAAAAATTTTTAATTCTTATACCTAAACCAGTTTTTAGAGTATAAATATTATGGCTCAAAACTTAGCCTTATTTTTTTACTCTTGAGGAGAGAATTTGGTACACACAAACTAGAGAATTTTTCAGCTTCACTCTCACTTTCTATCCCATTTGAACCCTTTTATCAGAGTAAGAGTTTTAATTATTTAGACTTTCTCAGCTTTAAAGAACAAAAAGTTTTCTCTGATTTATTTCATATACAAATTATCTGTCCACTTAACAGGGTGAACCTAAGTTTTGTGCTTTCAGTGCCTCTCAGAGATGAACAATATTAACTTGAGCCTAAAAATCCATTTAAAAGTAAATTTAATTTACAAACTTACTATTATTCCAGTTCAAGATGCACCAATTTTCCAAGTATTTGAAAATATAATTATGCTGATATTTCATACTTAAAGCTAGCTTACTTTTTCCTCCCTTTTGCTATTATTTTTAATAAGTGCCACAAGCATATTATTACTCCTCTAGTGGAGACCAGGTGTGCAATCCTCAGAACTGTGGAAGTTTCTATTCCCAGCTACATAGTCTGTTCCTCTTCAGAGTTTATGTGGCTACACAAATCAGGGCTCTGCAGCTTGATTCAGAAACTGACTGGACATGGTCAATATTGCTGAAAACATCTTTCTAGGCCTTCAAAGAGTCTGCTAATGAATCCTGTGGTCTCTTATCTAGAACCAAGTATGCTTATCAGAAAACCCCAAACATCCAAAACTATAAAAACAGCTAGAAACCGCAAACAAGTACTTGGTATAAAAATAGATACAGATAAGGATGTAGATGTTGACGTAGATCAGAGTTTCCCAATCTCAGCACTCTTAATATTTTGGACTAGATGATTCTTTGTTGTGGAAGGTGGTCTTGTGTAGAATATTTAGCAGCCTCACTGTCCCTGGCCTCTACCCATTAGATGCTAGTCATACCTTTCCTCCAGTTATCACAGCCAAAAATATTGCCAAGTGTCATCTGGAGAACAAAGTCTCCTTGGTTGAAAACCACTGATATATATATATATCATAATCCATATGTATGCTGCTGTACAGAGAGTCAGACCCAAGTAGAAGCTTTTTAAAAACTTCTCTTACCTTGATCTTCCTGACTGGAGATGGGAAGTAGAGGATTCTCCATGCTCTTCTTGTCTCTGTCCCTACTAACTTTTGCAATTAACTACCACATCTACTGACCCTTCGCTCACTCTTACTGCTGTGTTTCTTTTTTTTTTTTTCAAGAGCTTGAACGATAAATGTAGAGAAAGACTAGTTTATAAGTTTTATTAGCCTGGATGCTGTCCATTGGATTTGGCAGAATTATAACTCAAATGGTTTGATAGACAGTAAATTTATTCACTCAAAAACAGAAAAGTTCAAAGGTAGATCTACAGAAATACGTTCAGAGACTTACACGATACCATTAGGACTCAGTGTCTACATACATCTGCTTTCTCTGTTTTGGTTTCTTTCTCAGATTTTCCGTGTGGTAGTAAGATGGACGCCAGTTCCTTTAGATGTACATACACTCTGCTGGTTCAAGTTTGGTGGAAAAGGATCTCCAACCTCCCAATAACTGTTTTAAAAGTACTAAAGTAGAATCTTATTGCCTCTGATCAGCCTGGCTTGGGTCAGGTGCCCAGTCCTGAATCAATCACTGTAGTAGGGGAGCCACAGTGTTGTAATTGTCCATGCTTAGTTCACAAGCCGAATCTTGGAAGAGGGAAGAGTCAGCTTTCCCTGAGTTATATGGATAGATACTAAAGGAGGATTGGCTTTCATTGTACTAGGACCAGAAGGGAAATTAGAGGCTGGGAAGGCAAAAAACTAAGATGTCCATACTAAGTGTGCTCACTGGGAATGCCAGAAAGAAGATTCTGCCATGTTTTGGTTTACAGGTTGGAAAATATGGTGTATAGTTCCAGACTATTCTTATCAATTCATCCCAATAGACAATGCATTTCATGGAAATTCTCAGAATTTGATATGTTGTCTTCTCTTAGCTTTAACTTATATTGCTCCTGGCAGTCTCTATGTATTTTCATTGGCATTTTAATGAATACAATTTGATTGGAAGGGTTTGGTGTTTTATTTTAATGAAAGGTTATTTCTGTATGCCATGAAGATATGTATGCCACATTATACTGTTGTGAATGCTAAAACACCACATAGATTGCTCATAACTTCATGGTAATCTTTATCTGGCTTATAAATTGATTTCAGCGTTGTTTTCAACTTAGCATCTATGGAGAAAGCAATTTTCCTACATTTAAAGAATATGAGAACCAGCATCAGACGTACCCACAAGAGAACATTTAGACAATTTCATTTTCTGAGATAGATAGTGATATTTTATATGCCAACTCTAAGGGAAAATAATTGACAATATTTTTGCAAGGAAGAAGACTTTTAGCAATTTATTTCGTTGTGAGAAAGTTAATTCAACTTAGCAAAAAGCAGTAACACAGTATCCAATTGTCTTTGTTTTCATATCTACATTATGGGAAATGTATTCTGCATAAGAAAGATATAAAAATTTCACATACTCCCTATTTCTTCCATTGTATTTTCTTCCCTTTTTAGTTTGTCTTCCCTTTCCAACTCTACCTCGTCTCCTTTTTACACTGCATTCTTCTTCTACCCCGCCTTGTAGTTTTCCTTTCCTCTCTGTCTATTCCCTTTGAGTTAGTTTCTTTGTCTCTTAATAGTTTATTGAATAGCCTGCAATGGTTTCACCTGGTTTCTATATGGATGAGAAATTGTTACCATTTTTTTAATTCTACCACTTGCAAATTTTTAATCTTCTCATCATTTCTCTTTATGACCCTGTATAGAAAGGTTTTTCACTAACGAGTAATCCCATGCAGCATTAAACTTTCTATGGTGGACTACTGATTGTCCACAGAAGTCTGTTTTCCTGTTATAACAGTTATTGCTACATACAAGGCTAAAGCACCCTGGCATGATAAAAAGACGTGGAGAGGGGATCTAATAAGATTTTATTTTAATTTATTTTTTATTATATTTTAATTTTACATACTGTTAAATTTACACTTTTGGGTATACAGTTCTCTGAGTTATGAAACATGCGTAGAGTCACATAATCATCACAATCACAATCAAGATACATAACAGTTTCATCACCCAAGAAAGGTTTCTCATGCTACCCCATTGTAATTAACCCCCCTCCTGTCCCAGCCTCTGGCAACCACACTGATCTGTTATCTATCCCTGTAGTTCTCTCTTTCCCACAATGTCATATATTTGGAATCATACAGTAGGTAGTCTCTTGAGTACAGCTTTCTTTTTTTTTTGCTGAGGAAGATTCTCCCTGAGCCAACATCTGTGCCAATCTTCCTCTATTTTCGTATGTGGGTCACCACCATAGCATGGCCCCCAAGGAGTGGTGTAGGTCCATGCTTGGGAATTGGGCCCGGGCTGCTGAAGTGGAGCATACCGAACTTAACCACTGGGCCGTGGAGCCGGCCCCTTGAGTATGGCTTTTTAAACTTAGCATGATGAATCTGAGATTCATTCCTGCTGTGCACCAATACCTCTTTTTTTTAAATTGCTGAGTAATATTCCTTTTTATGGATGTATCAGTTTATCACTCACCAGTTAAAAGATATTGAGATTGTTTTTAGTTTTTGGCAATTATCAATTAAGCTGCTATAAACATCCATGTACAGATTTTTGAGTGACCACAAGTTTTTATTTTTCTTAGATAAATATCTAGGAATGGGATTGCTGAATCATTAAGTGTATATTTAGCTTTATAAGAAACTGCAAACTGGTTACCCTAGTGGCAGTGCCATTTTCCATCAGTTATGTATGAAAGTTTTAGCTGCTTCACATTCTCACCAACAATTAGTATTGTTAATGGCTTTTAATTACGTTCAATTAATTAAGCTATTTTAATAGGTGTGTAGTGGTATTCACTGTAGGTTTAAACAATTACTCATTAATCATAATGAATAATGATTATGAGCATTTATTCAGGTACTTATTTTCCATTTGTGTATCTATTTTGTTAAAGTGCCTATTGAAATCTTTTGTCTTTTTTTTTTTTTTTTTTACTGAGCTGTTCGTTTTCTAATTGCTAAGTTCTTTTTTGTCTTTTTTTTTGTTTTCTTTTTTTGGTGAGGAAGATTACCCCTGAGCTAACATTTATTGCCAATCCTCCTCTTTATTGCTGAGGAAGATTGACCCTGGGCTAACATCTGTGCCCATCTTCCCCTACTTTATATGTAGGATGCCTGCTACAGCATGGCTTGGTAAGTGGTGTGTAGGTCCACGTCCGGGATCCAAACCTGCTGAACCCCGGGCCACGGGGGTGGAGCACACAAACTTAACCACTATGCCACTGGGCTCGACCCTAGTTGGGCCTTATTTTTCAGATTTTATCCAACCTAAAATTCTTTGTCTTTTAATTGATGTGCTTAGATTATTTACATTTGATATAAATATTAAAATGCTTGGAGTTCAGTTTATCATTTTATTATTTGTTCCTCTGTTTCTCATTTTCTGCCTTCTTTTGGATTGTTTGATTTTTTTAATATTCTCTTCATTTGATATTATTATTGATTTCTTGGATATATATTGTGTGTATGTGCATGCACTCTAGGGATTACAATATACCTACCTAACCTTTCACAGTCTACTTAAGAGTTAATATTTTGCCACTTCAAACTAAGTGTAGAAACCTTCTCTTTATCCTCTTCCTTTCATGGTGTAGTTGTCCTATATTTTAAATATAAATAACTGAAACCTCACATTGGAAAATGTTATAATTTTTACTTTCAATGGCTATATGGACTTAAAGAACTTAGGAGAAGAAAATAATTTTTAAAATATGTGTCTAGATATATACCAATTTATGTTGCTCTTCCTTTATTCCTGAAGTTATAAATATTTCTCTGGTATCATTTTCCTTCAGCCAGAAGAACTTCTTTTAGTATTTATTTTAGAGCAAGTCTGCTGTCAACAAATTCTCTTAATTTTCCTTCACTTGAGAGTATATTTATTTTGCCATCATTCCTGAAAGATATTTTCACTGGACAAAAAATTGTGCGTTGACAGTTCTTTTCTTTCAGTACTTGAAAGATGTTGTTTCACTGTCTTCTGGCCTCCCAGTTTCTGATGAGAAATCCACAGTCATTCAAATTGTTGTTCCCCTATATACGATATGTCATTTTTTTATGGCTCTTTTGAAAGCTTTTCTCAATCTTTGGTTTTCAGCAATTTTATTATGATGTTTTGGGGCTTGATTTTCTTTGAGTTTATCTGGATGTTGTTTGCTGATCTACTTAAATATATAGATTAGGCCTTTCTTCAAATCTGGGCAGTGTTCAGTGTGATTTCTTTAGATATTTTTTCTTCACTAATTGTTTCTCCTCTTCCTCTGTGATGCGAATATGAATATTAGACCCCTTTATATTATCTCACAAACCTTTAAGTATGTGTTAATTTATTTTCTCTTTTCCCCTGTGTTCTTCAGACTGAATAATGTTACTTAATCCATCTTCTAATTCACTCTTCTCTCTTTCATCTCCATTCTACTATTGAGATAATCCATTGATATCATTATTCCCAATATTATACTTTTTGGTTCTAAAATTTTTATTTGGTTTGTTTTTATAGTTTCTATTTTTCTGCTGAAAACTTCTATCTTTCCACTCATTTCAAGAGTTTTCACCTTTACCTCATAAACTAGGTCATAATGGTTACATTAATGTATTTTTCTGATAATTTCAATATCTGAGTCATCCCAGGGTTATCATCTCTTGATTGTCTTTCCCCTTGATAATTAGTCACATTTCCTGGAGTTTGGTATTTTGAGTAATTTTAGATTGTGTCCTGGACTTTTTGAATATTATGACATGAAACACTGAGCCCTGTTAAAATTTTCTGGAAAAATTTGATTGTTTTGTTTTAAAAGAAAATTAGGTTTCCTCTGGTTGTAAAAGAAGTTGGAGTAGACATATTTTTCCCTAGTCTACCCAGTAGGTACAGCTAAAAATCCTGGACAATATATATATAAAGGAAACGTAGAAGACTCTGGAAGGTAGAGAGAAGGCAGAAAGACTAGGAACTTGGGACATGTGGAAAATCTGGCAGAGTTTCCTTTTGTTGTTGTTGTTGATTTATGTGCCCTGGACTGGGTTCTGAAGGAGGCAACCTGGAAACACTAATGGGCATAGACAAAAAAAGCACCAAGGAAAACCAGCTCTCTATAGCTAAGGGACCAGGGAAGTGGCAGACTAAAAGAAAGAAATCTTTTAGACACTAATCACCCTAATGCAACCATTACAACCCAGAATAAACAGTGGCCACACCCCCTTCAGAAAAGGCTGAGAGGAGGCTAGACTTCACCTTCATCCAGCTGTAATGATGTTACCGAACCAAATGGGCTCACCTCCTGGTGAGTGAAATAACACTCTATGCCAGTAAAAGTTGTTGCACAAAGTAAAGTGTATTTGCAGCAAATAGGAGGCCATGAGGAATCATTTCCAAAGTCATGGTGTCCCTGAACAAAGGGAAGCAGGAACTTTTATTTCTGTTGGGAAATGAATATTCAAAAGGGAGTCGTGGGTGTTTGCCTGCACAGGCTCAGTTGGAAAACGTGCTTCCACATAATGAGGACTAAGCTCCTCCTGGAGAGATCTTTGCATTAAAAATAAGGCAAAGGTCTTGGGCGTAGCTCTGGTGGTGAGGCTTGGTCAGTTTCAGGATGGTTGGTGGTTACCTCTCCTTAACATACAAAAGGAAAAGAAACAGCTTGGAAAAATGGTTAATTGCTTCCAAACCCACCTTTGAGTTTCTCAAGCCACTTAGTCAGTGTCAGTGACCCCCTCCCCCACCACTGTGATGTCAGTACACAACACATGAGGAACCTGGACTTCCATCCCTACCTGGGAGTAATGGAAAGTTCCCCCTCTCCCCCAAAGCCATGATGTTAGAAAAGACCTTCTAAATCAGAAGATTTAAGTAAGAGTCTCCTAACAATAGTCAAAATGTCCAGGATACTATCAAAATTATTCGTCATACTAAGAATCAGGAAAATCTTAACTTGAATGAGAAAAGACAGTTAACCAATGCCAATACTGAGATGATACAGATGTTGGGATTACCTGACAAAGAATTTAAAGCAGCCATCATAAAAATCTTCAACAAGCAATTACAAACATGTGTGAAACAAATGAAAAAACAGCAAGTCTCAGAAAGAAATAGGTGATATAAATAAAGCTCTATTTTTTCTGGTCCTCTGGCAAGAAAAAGAGGATTTCTCTTTGAGTATTTGTTATCTGTGCCTGCTGTGCAGTGGGCCACCCTTGGGTCAAAGGAGAGTGATAAAGAAGGGGAAAACATAAGAAAATTCACTGCCATACTGGTCATCCTCAAACTTTTGATTTCTCTTCCCAATTCGCCTGTTACTGTTTAATTTTCAGAGCTTTCAGGTGGTTGCTTTTTGTATCTTGTCCAGAGTTGTCAATAGGCCGTAGTAAACTAACTCCATCTTGGCCAGCATGGAAAGCTAACACTTTTATCCCGGGGTTGTTGCTAACCCACCCTAGGTTTGAAGTAGCGAAAGATCTGTGACACATTACCAGAGACAAATCTTATCAATGGAATTTAGATGTTAAAACTTTGATTCTTGAGGAACTGGCCAATGTACCGAGAGGGAGAGGCAAAATGAGGATGAAATGGCCAGAAATACAATCCCTCGTTATAACAAACTGCTTTAGTGAAAATTCAATCAATGATGGGGTTAGGGAAAAATAAAGTCAGACTGTGTAAACTTCAAGCAGGTGTTTGGAAACCAAAGGAAAATGTGCCAAATTTGTACATTGCCAGGTTGCACATTATTGCTAGCTGGGAGGGAGAAAAACTACTTCAGCACAGGTGACCACCTTGCCCAAAGGGTCTTGTCAAATGCACTCTATTTATTCCAGCTGGAGGAATTTAAATCCAGTGATAGTGATGGAGAGTGGAAGAAGAATGTGTTAGAGCAGGGTGCTGAGTTTACTCCATATGTTAAGAAGGTGAATCCCACAGGGAGATTCAAGCCTATATGCTATGTCTAGATTGAACAGCCTTGGGGTGATGGAATTACAGCATACAGGTGAACAATGTACGGCGACACCTGCTGTAGTGTAATAGTAGGAAATTAATAGGAGACCAAAAGCAAGTCTTCAGGGGTGTGGTGATGTTGTGATGTTAAGAACTAGAGTTATGGCAAAACCGTTGTTTGGAAAGTGAGAAAGTGAAAAACAACAACAAAAAAACTGATAAAAACCCCCAAATGCAAAAACTTGCAGTGGCATTACCTATACCTGAGTACACAGTTGGAATAAATGTGATTTCGTGAATGGAGGGCTTTGCCATTGCTGGCAATTCTACCTTGTGCTTGATTTTAATTGGTCATATTAATTAGGAACTTTTAGAATTGCCTAAACCCTCCTCCATACTGAATATTAAACAGTACCAAATCCCAGGAGGACAACAAGAAATTTCAGTTTTAATTTTAAAACATAGTGGAAGTAAGAATACTAATTCCCAACAGCTTGCTCTATGACCATCCTCTCTGGCCTGTGAAAAAACGTGGGTGACTCATGGAAACTAACTGCTGTCTATTGTGCTTAAATCAAGTAGTTCCACTGATAACTCCCACTTTCTTTGAGACAAGAGAAAGCTGTTCAATAGGCTTCAATAGGCTTCAATAGAAATCCAATAGGCTAAGATGACCTGGATGCTGTGATAGTCTTAGTTAATGCTTTCTTTTCTGTCCCAATCTTAGAAGCAAGTCAGGCAAAATTTCCTTTTTCACGGGAATGGCTGCTACACATTCACCATCCTCTCCTAAGGGTAACTGAATTCTCCATTGTATTTTTTGTGTGTGTGAGGAAGATTAGCCCTGAGCTAACATCTGTTGCCAATCCTCCTCTTTTTGCTGAGGAAGATTGGCCCCAGGCTAACATCTGTGCCCATCTTCCTCTACTTTATATGTGGGACACCTGCCACCGCACGACTTGATAAGTGGTGCTTAGGTCCATGCCAGGGATCCAAACCTGAGAACTGCAGGCCACTGAAATGGAGCGCATGAACTCAACCACTATACCACCAGGCCAGCCCCTCTCCAGTGTATTTTGACAACCTGGTGAGGTGAGGTTTAGACTCGATCACAATCAAATGCAAGTTAATATAGGCATTACTGATAGCATGAAAGTTTCCCTCTCAGAGGAGGAAGCCCAGGAAGATTTGAGAACAGCACTGGTAGGTATGACTAGCTGAAGATGGTTAATCTGGCTAAAATACAGGGCTGAGTTTAATCAGCTAAACACTTGGGAATGACTTGGGTTGGGGGCCATGAGAGACAGTCCACATAAGGCAGGGAATAGGTGGATGTATTTGCCAGTCCCCACTAATAAGAAAGAGACACAACAACTTGTGGGGCACTTTGGGTGTGAGGGACAACATACACTGTTCCTGGGCATCTTGTTAGTCCCAATGTGTCAAGTGACAAGAAAAAAATCTGAATTCAAATGAGATACAAAACATAACCAGGCTTTGAGAGAGTCTTGCTGAGGGCTATAGCCCAAAATAGTGCCATTTGTGTTGGCCTAATGCACAAATTATTTTGAAGGCTTTTAATATCTAGATACATACAGACCGGAGTCTCTTGCAGAAGTCTTTAACACAGTCCTCCCCTTTCCAGGCAATGACTGCTGGAATATTGGATTCAAAGTTACCTGATGCCAAGAAGAGGTGTGGCCCCTTTGAGAGACAATTACTAGCCTTTTACTGGGCTTTAGTGGAGATGGCTCCCTTCATTGAGGGATTTAAAATAATTCGGAGCCAGCCCCGATAGCCTAGTGGTTAAAGTTCGGTGCTCACTGCTTGGGCAGCCCAGGTTCATTTCTCGGTCGTGGAACCATACCACCTGTCAGTTGCTGTGCTATGGTAGCGGCCCACATAGAAGAACTAGAATGACTTACAACTAGGATGTACAACCATGTGCTGGGGCTTTGGGAGGAAAAAAAAGAGGAAGATTGGCAACAGATGTTAGCTCAGGGAGAATCTTTCACTGCAAAAAAAATAAAAATAAAAAATTTAAAAAATACTCTGTTGTCTTACATTAAAATAAAATAAAATAATTTTGATATCCAAAATACTTTTATTCCTTAGGTAATGTCAGATTCATTCCCATAAGGAAGGAGTAGCTCAGAAGAGCTCAGTGTTAAAATGGAAATGGTATATATAGGAGCATCCTACTGGCAGTGGCCCTGGGGATGTACATTATATTCATAAATATATTGCCACCCTGCCCTTAGGACCAGCAACAGGAGCCCCCAAAACTGGGCTCTTAGTGCTGAATGGTTTGACTCATATATTTCTTTCCTTGTTAAAGCAATGTTTCCTGGTTTACTGACAGAAGTTCCCAAATTGACAACGCAATGCAGTCGACAACTTTGCCCCATTTAAACCTTGGCTGAAGAAGCAAGGGTAAGTTTGAATAATGTTCAAAATTGAAGGTGGTATATCCATAGTACAGCAAGAACTTGACCTTGTATAGTCAGGCAATACTTTGTGGAGAATGCAATTATGGAAACCCCTGTAGGAATTCTAAGGATGAATTGAAGTGGGTTGTGTAGACACAAACCAGAAAAGTCCAGTTGGTGGCTTGGAAGGGGACTGGAATGTAAAGGCTGTCTTTGTCTAGCCTCTGGATATAGCTACCTAGGTACATGAACTGAGCAGCATGAAGATGCTCAAGTTATGAAATGTTGGGTGGAAAAATGACAGATTCCTTTGCCTCCTGCTGAAGCTGCTAATGAGGTAAAAGACTGTACCCAATGTCAAGAAGAAAAGAATCACCTGAAGATGGCTTTGGGTAACAGTCTCTGTATTTAAGAGGCAGCATTTAGCTGGCAAGTGGATACGCAGGACTCTCATTAGTAGCCCCAGCTGGCTTCAAATGGGTCCCACCTGTAGTAGACAGGTAATCTGCTTTGTTCTGTGCTCACCCAGTGACCTAAGCAATGGCTGAGAATACTATTTAAGGTATGAAACACCAGGCTATGCATTAATTGGTCCTCCAGACCATATTTCATTAGACCAAGGTATGTATTTAACTGCTGGCAATGTACAAAACTGGACTAAAAAGAGTACTAACGCAGGGATAAATATCCCTGACAACATACAGAGTAAAAGTTTGGTTGAGAACTGGGATGAGCAATTAAAACCGCTGTTAATAAACCCGGAGGAAGATGAGACAGGAAACGATGGCTGACTTACTTGGGTGAATGTGTGTTTCATCTGATTATATGGGTAGTAAAGAGGAGACACATTTGGACAGGTTTCAGGAATGTGGAATTGAGAAGAAAGGAATGGGGTTTGATGCAATCACAACAATTCTGCATTCTCCCTATCTCACAAAATTTTTCTTTGTTTTCCTGTATCCAGATGTGCTGGGTCTGGGACTGCCCTTCTGTTTCTGGAAGAGGGAGATAGTATTCAGAACACTATTTTAATTCCTCTGAATTTGACTCAGTGTGTTCTTAAGGGAACAGTGAGCTGGACCGCATGTCATGTGCCTAAACCCAGCCTGACTGTACGTGCTGTCTCACTGCCTAGTGGTAGAAATTGTCTCATCATCCTTAGCCTTTCTAACCATAGTTCTGTTTCCTGGGCAAGGACAGAAGAGGAAACTCTGGCAAGGCCTTGCCCACTGCCTGCCCTGTGGTTGGGCAGAGACTCACACCCAGGAAGGCTGAAACAAGGTAATAAATGGAAACAAGTAGAAACTGTGGGAGATGGGAAGAAATATGTAGCTGGGTCATGATGCTAGGAAGAGGCACCATCACTTTTTTCTTGAGAGAACATTTCAGAGCAAGAGAATCATACTTTTAGCTGTTTCAGAGGTGGTGTTGAGTCATGGCCAATGCTGAGCAAAGCCCCCAGATTTGTCTTCCCCAGAGAAAGAGAACTGGATTGAAGCCATACTACAAGATTCACCCAAAGAATGCACTTGGGGAACTTAGAGAAAAGATATTAATCAGCATCTGGTGATGACTCACTTCAATAAGAGCAGGCTGCAATCGCCATTTGGGTAATGTTATGTTGGTTGTGTTTATTGTATTGATTCTTTTGCAGTTTCTAGAGGAATCCTATCTTTGAACTGGAGGATACATTGCAGATTTGGCATCTGTAGCTGATATTGTGCATTGCTGTGAACCAAGATGACAGCCTGTTAAGGCAACTGGGTACAATGGGAGATGATTTGCTGCGCTGGTGCCTGCCTTGTATGTCAGAGTCTACTTTGTTCTTTTGACAATACCAGATGTGAAAGCACTTAGACTGTTACACACGTTTGTCTTGATGGAATCAGGATGGTGCCCCAAAGCGTGAATATTGCCTTATATGATTGTCATCATCACTGATAGTTCATCCCTGGAACTTCAAAAAGAGCATTATACACAGAGGCAGCAATTTGTCTTAACCAATACTGGCTGCAATATACTAAGAGGGACTTGTGTGTCTTGGAAGTTGGACTCGGTATGTGAAGACATGTGGAGAGAGCTCTTTTGGAGCCTCACCCTCATGATAGGAAAGACCTGTTAAGCCAGACAAGGACAACTAGTGGGATTGCTGCAGGCTTGGCAGTTGGTCTGGAAAGATGATGAAGCAATATGAGAATGGACTTTATCTATTACTAAACTGATGGTGGATCAGGTTTGCTACCATCTCTGTGGGAAGGCATGAACCTTCACACATTGCTTGCAATAGAATCTGATATGTAGTCGTGGCTCGGTATCCATGGGGGATTGGTTCCAGGTGGATACCAAAATCCGAGGATGCTCAAGCGTCTTATATAAAATGGCATAGTATTTGCATATAACCTAGGTGCATCCTCCCGTATACTTTAAATCATCTCTAGATTACTTATAATACCTAATACAGTGTACATGCTATCTAAATAGTTGTTATACTGTATTTAGGGAATGATGACAAGGAAAAAAAGTCTGTACATGTTCAGTGTAGATGCAACTATCGTAGGCCTTTCAATCCGCGGTGGATTGAATCTGGTGGATAAGGAACCCACGGATACAAAGGGACGACTGTCTTAAATAGGCAGTTCCCAGGTCTAGTAGAGGCTCAGTCTAGGAGGGTGCATTTGTGGGAAAGCTATGGCCAGCATAAACTATGACAAGATGTCACTGGTAAGTGTGATCTTTATTTTGGTTCCATCACACCCACAGTGCCACAAATTGGTTGGGTTTTGACAAATTAAGAATCATTGCCTACCATGCAGAACAGCAGGCTGCCACTCCAAATCTCCTGAATTGGAATCTGCATTTTAACAAAACCCCCAGGTGAATCATATGCACATTAAAGTTTGAGAGACAATGGAATAGGCGTTCTCTATCCTCATGATGCAGGATTGCCTCTATTTCTGTCAGTAGATCTGAAAGAATAATTAAGGACTTTGCCCAGTTTTAATATTTCCAAATACATTATGTTATAAAAGAGATTTTCCAAATGCCAAATATTTACCTAGAATCACCAGGTTAAGTTTTTGTTACTCCACTTGCATCCAAACATTTCTGTCAGTAGGTGACTTGGTGGTTGGCCTAGTCAGGATAATAGGAGCTACATCAAAGTCCCCACCCTCGTCCCTTTGACCTCACCTTCCCCCATCTCATTTTCACTTCACAACTGGTATTAGTTGGAGTTCTCCAGATAAACAGAACCAATAGGAGATATATATATGCAGAAATAAAAAATGAGGAATTATTATATATATATATAAAATGAGGAATTATAATATATATACATATAAAATAAGGAATCGGTTCACGTGATTATGGAGCCTGAGAAGTCCCACGATCTGCGTCTGCAAGCTGGGGGCCCAGGAAAGTCGGTGGTGTAATTCCAGTCCAAGTCTAAGGACTTGAGAACCAGGGGAACCAATGGTATAAATTCTAGTCCAAGAGAAGAGAAGACCAATGTTTCAGCTCAGCCAGGCAGGCAGGATGAAAAAAAAGGGCAAATTCCTCCTTCCTTTGCATTTTGTTCTATTCAGACCCTCAATGGATTGCTGAGATGCCCACTCACATTGGGGAGGGCAATTTACTTTACTGAGTCCACCCATTCAAATGCTAACCTCATGCAGAAACACCCTCACAGACACACCCAGAACTAATGTTTAATCTGGGCATCCTGTGGTGCAGTCAAGTGGACAAAGAAAATTAACCATCACACACCCAAAGACATTTTTTCGTTGTTTCTCATCCTTACTACATTTACCACTCTGATTCTAACTCCAGGTAGTGTGTATATCAGTACACTTGTAGGATTCTATCACCAGTGGGACCTTCAAGATTATCAAGCATGATTCTCTGATTTCAGAAGAGAAACATGCGGCTCAGAGAGATCAGGTGACTTTGTGATCCATTGTGGTTGGAATTTGGTATATTGTACATAATGACATTTAGAAAAAAATGAGTATATTATACCACATGGAGTGGGCATTTAGTCTCCACTGGGTCTTATAAAATAGATTACCTTACAAAGTACATGAAGAATTTATTTGAACATGGCCCTGTTATAAAACCACCCTAGGCCCTTGAAACAGGATTCAATACAAGTTTGCTTCTGGACATTTTTACTGACAGGAGCAAAGGTATTTGGGTGTGAAAGAGGAGGGAATTTCTTTGCTTCAGACTGTGAACTTGGAAATATAGACTGGTTTTGAAAAACTTTTTTTCATGTTCTGTGGGCTCTTTGTATAACATAAAGTCTATAAATCCAACATGCAGATAAGAAAACAAAGTGAAAGTTCAAATCATCTTGCAATAGTTCTAGCTGCACTGCTAAAGGAGGTTTCTAGATATGGGCATAGAATCACAAGGAGTGAGATGACTGTGGCCTGGAATGATGTGGGGAAAAATAAACGTTCATGAAAAGGATGGGATATGAAGATGAGTGGGATCTGTAGAGGCAGAAGTGAGCCAGAATTTCCAATGAAGGGGCTTAGATAAATGAAGCAAGCACAAGAAAAGTAGGGACACGAAGTAGAATGACTTGGTTGGAGGCAATTGTTTGCATGGGGAAATAAGACGGAGAATAAGGATTAGTGAGATTGTGGTGCATCCTGCCTGCTAGGCTATGGATTTCAGGCACATATATCGGGGTCACTGAAAGTCTTTCTTGAAATTCAAGATGATGCGATTAAAAGAGTTCCTTAGGAAGATAACTATGTCAGTGGTACACAAGATGGATGAGTGGAAGGACTGCAGGCACGGAGTATGTTAGGAGACAAAAGAAAATCAGAAGCAGAATTGAGATGGTAGCAAAAAGGGAAGATTGGATTCAAGACACACAAAGAATGAACTGGAAGAACTTAGCACTGATTAGATGGGATAAATTCATTAATGCTTTGTTCTTTCTACCCATAACCTAGGGACCTAGGATTTTCTTAATTTAAACATGAATATTTACCATATGTAAAGTTAATCAACAACATATTCTTTTTAGTGTAAAAATATTAACACACTTTTATTAAACAGTCTCTGAATATACGTGGAAAGAATAGTATCCCAAGCCCCTTCAGTTCTGTTGCTTAGGGTTGCTCCCTTAAAAAGCTACCCATTTAAAAAAATTTTTTTCTCACGATATTTCTGGCAGATCTGAAAAAGAACAAAATTATATAAATTTTAAAATTTCTATATGCCTCAAATTGCTCCTTTGAAAACTGGGAATAACAGTATGTAGTACCTCAAAGGGCTGTTTGTGAGGATTAAATGAGTTAAAACATATAGAGTGCCCAGACTTAGTGTCTCAGTAAGTGTTAGCTCCCCTCCTCCTACTCTTCCTCCTTCTTATATTTAATGCATCTCAATTGCCCTTTTTGAAATCATAGAACTGTAACTGTACACCAAAATGGCCATTTCCTACCAAACATAGTTTGCTAAAACTATATAGTTTCAAAATGACTAGCTATCAATTCACAAAATTTTGACGTTCCAATCAGGCCATGACCAGACTCTTTGGAGCACCTCAATAATACATACCACATGAGGGGAAATATATTCTTTTTTTGTACACCATTGACCATATCTTCCTGCATTCAATACTTTATTCTTTTACCTTCTGTGGCACCATACTCTCTGGATTTTCATTCCACCTTTTGGGCCAACCCTTTTCTAACTCTTTTACACATTCGTTCTGTTCTATCTGGTCCCCTGTATGCTGGGTATTTGTAGCTCAATCCTGGGCACTGTTCTCTCCTTCCTGTGTTTTCTTCCACTAAATAATTTCATCTATGTCACCATCTACAGGTCCATGATTTCCAAATATACGCCATGCTCAATCCCTCCTCTGAGTTCCAATACAAATAGATCCCTGCCTAGATGGTATGTCTACCTGGATGTCTCAAAGGGACTTCAAATCCACATGCCCAAAACAAAACTCAGGTCCTCAGGCCCAGCTTGCTCCTCTTTTAGTGTTTGCAGTTTTTAGGAATAGTACCTTTTATTATTTAGCCAGAAACCTATGAGTTACCCTCAATGCCCACATCTCTCTCATGTCTGTTTTCAAATGCATTTCAACTCCCATCAATTTTATCTCTGAAGTATTTCTCTAATCAACCCTCTTTTCTTAATCTCTACTGCAAGCATCCCAGACTCAATGATCTTCTTTTTTTTTTTTTATGATTTTTTTTTATTGATGTCTTAGTTTATAACACTGTGGGGTTTTAGTTGTACATTTTTGTTTGTCCATCACCATGTGGATGTAACCCTCTACCCCTTGTGCCCCCCCCACCCCCCTTCCCCTTGGTAACCACCAATCAGTTCTCTCTGTCCGCGTGTTCACTTATATTCCGTATATGAGTGAGTTCATGCAGTGTCTGTCCTTCTCTCTCTGGCTTATTTCACTTAACATAATATCCTCTAGGTCCCTCCATGTTGTTGCAAATGGGACAATTGTGTCTATTCTTATGGCTGAGTAGTATTCCATTGTATGTATATACCACATCTTCTTTAACCAATCTTCAGTTGAGGGACACTTGGGTTGCTTCCACTTCTTGGCTATAGTGAATAATGCTGCAATGAACATAGGGGTGCATACGCCTCTTGTGATGGTTGATTTCACGTCCATTGGGTAGATGCCCAAGAGTGGTATTGCTGGATCATATGGTATTCTATTTTTAATTTTTTGAAACTCTCCATACTGTTTTCCATAGAGGCTGCACCAGTTTGCATTCCCACCAGCAGTGAATGAGGGTCCCCGTTTCTCCACAACCTCTCCAGCATTTGTTGTTTTTTGTGTTGGTGATTATAGCCATTCTAACCGGTGTAAGGTGATATCTCAGTGTAGTTTTGATTTGCATTTCCCTGATGATTAGTGATGTTGAACATCTTTTCATGTGTCTATTGGCCATCTGTATCTCTTCCTTGGAAAAATGTCTGTTCATATCCTCTGCCCATTTTTTGATCGGGTTGTTTGTTTTTTTGTTGCTCAGTTGTATGAGATCTTTGTATATTACTGAGATTAATCCCTTGTCAGACAAACGATTTGCAAATATTTTCTCCCAGCTGGTGGGTTGTTTATTCATTTTGATCCTGGTTTCATTTGCCTTGTAGAAGCTCTTTAGTCTGATGAGGTCCCACTTGTTTATTTTTTCTTTTGTGTCCCTTGTCTGGGTAGACATGGAATCTGAAAGGATCCCTTTATGTCCAATCGCAATTAGCGTACTGCCTATATTTTCTTCCAGGAGTTTTATAGTTTCAGGTCTCACTTTCAGGTCTTTGATCCATTTTGAATTGATTTTTGTATATGGCGATAGGAGATGGTCTACTTTCATTCTTTTGCATGTTGCTGTCCAATTTTCCCAGCACCATTTATTGAAGAGACTTCCCTCTCTCCATTGTATGTTCTTTGCTCCTTTGTCGAAGATTAGCTGTCCATAGGTGTGTGGTTTTATTTCTGGGCTTTCAATTCTGTTCCATTGATCTGTGTGTCTATTCTTGTACCAGTACCATGCTGTTTTGATTACTGTAGCTTTATAGTATATTTTGAAATCAGGGACTGTGATGCCTCCAGCTTTGTTCTTTTTTTTCAGAATTGCTTTAGCTATTCGGGCTCTTTTGTGGCCCCATACGAATTTCAGTAGTTTTTGTTCTATTACCATGAAGAATGACATTGGGATTCTGATTGGGATTGCATTGAATCTGTAGATTGCTTTAGGTAGAATGGACCTTTTAACTATATTTATTCTTCCAATCCATGTGCATGGAATATTTTTCCATTTCTTTATGTCCTCCTCGATTTCTTTCAATAGTGTCTTATAGTTTTCATTGTATAGGTCTTTGACCTCCTTCGTTAAATTTATTCCCAGATATTTTATTCTCTTTGTTGCAATTGTAAATGGGATTGTCTTTTTGAGTTCTCTTTCTGTTGTTTCATCGTTAGTGTATAGAAATGCAATTGATTTTTGTAAGTTGATTTTATACCCTGCCACTTTACTGTAGTTGTTGATTGTTTCTAGTAGTTTTCTGATGGAATTTTTGGGGTTTTCTATGTATAGGATCATGTCGTCTGCAAATAGTGAGAGTTTCACTTCTTCATTGCCTATTTGGAGTCCTTTTATTCCTTTTTCTTGCCTAATTGCTCTGGCCAGAACTTCCAGTACTATGTTGAATAAGAGCGGTGAGAGTGGGCACCCTTGTCTTGTTCCTGTCCTCAAAGGAATGGCTTTCAGTTTTTCCCCATTGAGTAGGATGTTTGCTGTAGGTTTGTCATATATGGCCCTTATAATGTTGAGGTACTTTCCTTCTATACCCATTTTGTTGAGAGTTTTTATCATAAATGGATGCTGGATCTTGTCGAATGCCTTCTCTGCATCGATTGAGATGATCATGTGGTTTTTAGTCTTCATTTTGTTAATGTGGTGTATCACGTTGATTGATTTGCGGATGTTGAACCATCCCTGTGTCCCTGGTATAAATCCCACTTGATCGTGGTGTGTGATCTTTTTGATGTATTGCTGTATTCGGTTTGCCAATATTTTGTTGAGGATTTTTGCGTCTATGTTCATCAGCGATATTGGCCTGTAGTTTTCCTTCCTTGTATTGTCCTTGTCTGGCTTTGGTATCAGCATGATGTCGGCCTCATAGAATGTGTTGGGAAGTATTCCATCTTCCTCTATTTTTTGGAATAGTTTGAGAAGGATAGGTGCTAAATCTTCTTTGAACATTTGATAAAATTCTCCAGGGAAGCCATCTGGTCCTGGGCTTTTATTTTTTGGGAGGTTTTTGATGACTGTTTCAATCTCTTTACTTGTGATTGGTCTGTTCAGATTCTCTATTTCTTCTTGATTCAGTTTTGGGAGGTTGTACGTGTCCAAGAATTTGTCCATTTCCTCTAGGTTGTCCAATTTGTTGGCGTAAAGTTTTTCATAGTATTCCCTAATAATCCCTTGTATTTCTGTGGTGTCTGTTGTAATTTCTCCTCTTTCATTTCTAATTTTATTTGAGTCTTCCTTTTTTTCTTAGTGAGTCTGGCTAAGGGTTTGTCAATTTTATTTATCTTCTCAAAGAACCAGCTCTTTGTTTCATTGATCCTTTCTACTGTTTTTTGGGTTTCAATTTCATTTATTTCTGCTCTGATTTTTATTATTTCCCTCCTTCTGCTGATTCGGGGCTTTGTCTGTTCTTCTTTTTCCAACTCTGTTAGGTGCAATTTAAGGTTATTTATTTGGGATTTTTCTTGTTTGTTAAGGTGAGCTTGTATTGCTATGAATTTCCCTCTCAGGACTGCTTTTGCTGCATCCCATATGAGTTGGTATGGTGTATTTTCCTTTTCATTTGTCTCCAGATAGCTTTTGATTTCTCCTTTAATTTCATCAACGACCCATTGGTTGTTCAGTAGCATGTTGTTTAGTCTCCACCTCTTTGTCCCTTTCCTAGTTTTTTCCTTGCAGTTGATTTCTAGTTTCACAGCATTATGATCAGAAAAGATGCTTGTGATGATTTCAATCTTCTTAAATTTATAGAGGTTTGCCTTGTTTCCTAATATATGGTCTATCCTTGAGAATGTTCCATGTGCACTTGAGAAGAATGTGTACTCTGCTTTTTTTGGGTGGAGTGCTCTGTGTATATCTATTAAGTCCATTGCATCTAGTTTTTCGTTTAAGTCCATTATTTCCTTATTGACTTTTTGTCTGGATGATCTATCCATTGATGTAAGGGGGGTGTTAAGATCCCCTACTATTATTGTGTTATTGTTAATATCTCCTTTAAGGTTTTTTAGCAGTTGTTTTATGTACTTTGGTGCTCCTGTGTTGGGTGCATAGATATTTATAAGTGTTATGTCTTCTTGGTGAAGTATCCCTTTTATCATTATATATTGCCCTTCTTCGTCTCTCATTACCTTTTTAATCTTGAAGTCTACTTTGTCTGATATAAGTATGGCTACTCCTGATTTCTTTTGTTTGCCATTAGCTTGGAGTATTGTTTTCCATCCTTTTATTTTGAGTCTGTGTTTGTCTTTAGAGCTGAGATGTGTTTCCTGGAGGCAGCAGATTGTTGGATCTTGGTTTTTAATCCATCCTGCCACTCTGTGTCTTTTGATTGGAGAATTCAATCCATTTACATTTAGAGTGATTATTGATATATGAGGGTTTAATGTTGCTATTTTATTGTTCATCTTCTGGTTCTTTTGCATTTCCTTTGCTTCTTGTCCCTTGTGTTTCGGACTGCAAATTCAATTTGGTATTTCTGCATGCTCATTCTCTTGGTTTTCGTTTTATTTGTCATGTGTGGTTCTCTTCTGGTTGTTTGTTTAGTGGTTACCGTGTGGTTTATATAAGCGATCTCCTGGATAAGAAAGTACATTTTCAGATGCCTCCTTTTTCCTGAGGCTGGGTCAATTCAATCCCTTACCTCTTCCCCTCCTTATTTGTTATCTCTTTATTCCAGATTGTGTCATGAATGTGTGTTTCCAGTGATGAGCTTGAATTAATTTTTGATGTTTTCCAACTGTATCTTGTTCTGGTTTAGTCTCCTTGCTTTTCTCCTTGTTGAAATCTTTGTATCCCCTTTCTCATTTGTTTTTTTTCAGACCTAAGGGCCTTCTTGAGCATTTCTTGTAGTGGGGGGTCTTGTGGTGATGAACTCTCTTAGCTTTTGTTTATCAGGGAGAGTTATTATTTCTCCATCGTATTTGAAGGATATTTTTGCTGGATAAAGTATTCTCGGCTGAAGGTTTTTGTCTTTCATGATTTTGAATATATCATTCCAGTCTCTCCTAGCCTGTAGAGTTTCTGTTGAGAAATCAACTGAGAGCCTGATGGGGTTTCCTTTGTATGTTATTTTGGTTTTTTGTTTAGCTGCCTTCAATATTATTTCCTTGTCACGGGTATTCTTCAAGTTTGCTACTATGTGGCGAGATGATTTTTTATTCCTGTTTATATATTTCGGTGATCTATTGATTTCATTCACTGTTATTTCCCTCTCGTTCCCTAGGTTGGGGAAGTTCTCAGCTATTATTTCTTTGAACAAACTCTCTGCTCCTTTTTCTCTTTCTTCTCCTTCTGGAATACCTATTATCCTTATGTTGCTTTTTCTCATTGAGTCTGATATTTCTCGAAGAATTTCTTCATTTCTTTTTAGTCTTAGCTCTCTCTCCTCCTCTACCAGGAGCATTTCTGCATGGCTATCCTCAATAGTGCTAATTCGTTCCTCCATATTGTCAGTTCTGCTCTTTAAAGACTCCATTTTTTCCACTATCTCGTTGATTTTGTTTTTCATCTCCAATAATTCTGATTGGTTTTTCTTTAGGGTTTCAATCTCTTTTGTGACATAATCCCTGAATTCGTTGATTTGTTTCTGTGTGTTCTCTTGTATTTCGTTGAGCTTGTTTATGATAGCTATTTTGAATTCTCTCTCATTCAGGTTATCAAATTCTGTGCCTTCAGGGTTGGTTTCTGGGTGTTTGTCATTTTCCTTTTGGTCTGTAGCCCTGACATATTTTCTCAAGGATCCGACAGGGACGGCTTTATTTTTACCCCTCATGATTAAAGTTAGTCCTGCAGTTTCCCCCTGCTGCCACTAGATGGAGATCGTGAGCGGTTTGCTCTGAGGCGGCTGCAGCCCCCGGAGGGATTATGCTGAAACGCTGGGTGTGTGGGGGGAGGGGTCCTCTCTTTCTCCTGCTTGACCCGGGGGTTTCCTTTCTGGCTCTCTTAGGGTGTTTGCTACACCCCCTAAGCAGTCCGTCGTCGCTTCCCAGTGGGGATCTCGCGACAGTCTGTGAGAGCACCTGGATGGCCATAGTTTTCCCCGCTGTGGGCCGCCCCTCCCCCCTCTGTCCGCGAACCGCGCTGTTTTTGCCGATCGATTGGGGAGGGGGAGTACAACCTCCTACCTCTCCTCCCGTCCTCCTGGGCTTCCCACGCCTCCACCGTCCGATGTATGGCAGCAGGGGTTTCTCAGAAGTCCTTCGTAGTGTTTGATTGAGCTCTGTTGGAATGTGAATGATGTTTTCGTTGTGTCGTAGGGGGCAGAGATTCAAAGAGGGAATCTCACTCCGCCATGATGCTGACGTCACTCCCTCAATGATCTTCTTAAATGTCTTTCGGCTACCCTCCTGTTTGTTTTCTTTCTTTTTAAAGTCTATTTTTCATTTTGCAAAATGAATAAAATCATATTTTAAAAATCAGGTAGTAGCTTAAAGCAGTAAATAAATAATCAAATAAACAAATAGTGTTCCCTCCTCCATCCCTTATTCCCTACTCCACAGAAGCAATCACTTTCAGCTCTTTTTGTTGTTTCTTTAGGTAGTTGCTCCATAATTCTAAATAATGTGCTTATGTTACCTTTTCTTGATCTTTAAAAAAAAATGTTATCTATTGTGTTCTTTCTAAGGAAGATGAGGATTTTGTTATCTTACACCCCCATCTCATCCCACCTTTACTTAATATCATTGTATCACATTTTTGGGTTAAATTAGTATTTATTATTTATGTTATTAAGATTATGGACTGAATGTATCAAAATGTTTTTTTGCTTGCACAACTTTTTGTTTTATCTGGAGTTAGTTATTGCCTTGTTTATACATTGATTTAGTTTTCTATATACCTATTAGTATTTCAGCCCCAAACTAGTTAATAAAAATATCTATTCCCAATACATTCAAATACACCAGGATGTCTCTCAGTTTCATTTTCTTCTAGGAGAACTCCTTTGTCAGGCTTTCTTTCTTCCTGCTCCAATATAGATTGGTTGCTCTCTTTCCTCCTCTTTTTCAGCCTTCTCTGGTTTTAACTGAGCATTTTATGACTCCATTTTATCTCCTCTCTTAGCATATCAGCTATACTTCTTTCTAAAAGTTCTTTAGTGGTTACCCCAGAGATTGCAGTATACATTTTTAGTTAGTCTAAGTCCACCTTCAAATAATACTATACTTCCTCATGCATAGTGCAAATACCTTATAGCAGAGTATTCCCAATTCCTCCCTCCTGACCCTTATTTATAACATTGCTGTCACTCATTTCACTTATTCGTATGCTATACTCAGCCTATATATTGTTATCACTATTATTTTAAGCAATTATCTTTTAGATGAATTAAGAATAAGAAAAATAAAAGATTGTATTGTACCTCCACTTATTCCTTCTCTGATGCTCTTTCTTTATATAGCTCCAAGTTTCTGGCCTGTATCATTTCCTTCTCTGGAAGAACTTCTTTTAACATTTTTTGCAGGGTAGATCTGCTGGTAATGAATTCCCTCAGTTTTTGTCTGGGAAGGTCTCTTTATTTCTCCTTCATTTTTGAAGGATACTTTCACTGGGTATACAGTCTTAGGCTGGTGATTTTTTTTCCTCAACACTTTAAACGTTTCACTCCATTATGTTCTTCCCTGCATGATTTCTGATGAGAAGTCAGTTGTAATTCTTATCGTTCTTCCTCAATAGATAAAGTGATATTTTTTCCCACTGTCTTCTTTCAAGATTTTTTCTTTGTCTTTGGTTTCTGTAGTTTGAATATGATAAGCCCCTGTGTGGTTTGTGTGTGTGTGTGTGTATTTATCTTGCTTGGTGTTCCCTGAGCTTCCTGGATCTGTAGTTCGTGTCTGTCATTACTTTTGGAAAATTCTCAGCTATTATTACTTTAACTATCTCTTCTGCTACTTTCTGTGTTAATTTTCTTTCTGGTATTCCAATTAAAAGTATTTAACACCTTTTGAATTAACTGTTAATTTTCCCACATGTGAGCTTGGGAAGTTTCTATTGATCTGTCTTCAAGCTAGCTGATTCTCTCCTCAGCCATATCTAGTCACTGAAAGCTCATCAAAGGCATTCTTCATTTCTGTTATAGTATTTTTGTTTTGTAGCATTTCCATTTGATTCTTTATTGGAGTTTCTATCTCTCTGCTTACCTTAGCCATCCATTTTTCCATGTTGTCTACTTTTTTCATTAGAGCCTTTAACATCTTAATCATAGTGATTTTAAATTCTCTGTCTGATAATTTCAACACCTGGGTCAAATGCTCTATGCCATGTCTGGTTCTCATGCTTGCTTTGTCTCTTCAGATTTTTTTCTTGTTTTTTTGTAGTATGCTTTATAATTTTTGGTTGAAAGCCAGAGATGATGCATTGGATAATAGGAGCAGAGGTAAATAGACCTTTAGTGTAAAGTTTTATGTTAATTTGGCTGAGAGTTTGGCTGTGTTTAATGTTTGCAGTAGCTGAAAGTGCCAGATGCTTCAAATTTATCCAATGTCATTGGTTTTGACTCATCTATTGACTTTGGGCTTTCCTAGGTACTTCTCCTCGGAAAGAATCTGAATCTTGTAGCTTTTCAGCTGTAATCCACTGATACTACACCGGCATACTTCAGAGATGTTGTATTTTGTTTCCAGACCAAATAAAGCAAATATCACCATAAAGTGAGTCACATGAATTTTTTTGGTTTCCCAGTGCATATAAAAGTCATGTTTACACTATACTGTAGACTAAGTGTGCAATAGCATTATGTCTAAAAAAAACCAATGTACATTTCTTAATTAAAAAATACTTTATCATTGAAAAATGCTAACCATCATCTGAGCCTTCAGTGAGTCCTAATCTTTGTGCTGGTGGAGGGTCTTGCCTCAATGTTGATGGCTGCTGACTGATCAGGGTGGTGGTTGCTGAAGGTTGGGGTGGCTGTGGCAATTTCTTAAAATAAGACAACAGTGAAATTTGCTGCAGGCACCGACTCCTTTTCACAAACGATTTCTCTGTAGCATGCGATGCTGTTTGATAGTATTTTACCCACACGAGAACTTCTTTTAAAATTAGAGTCAATCCTCTCAAACTCTGCTGCTGCTTTATCAACTAAGTTTATGTAATATTCTAAATCCTTTGTCATTTCAACAATCTTCACAGCATCTTCACCAGAAATAGATTCAACCTCAAGAAACCACTTTCTTTGCTCATCCATAAGAAGCAACTCCTCATCCATTAAAATTTTATCCTGAGATTGCAGCAATTCAGTCATATCTTCAGGCTTCACTTCTAATTCTAGCTTTCTTGCTATTTCCACCAGATCTGCAGTTACTTCCTCCACTGAAGTCTTGAACCCCTCAAAGTCATCCATGAGGGTTAGAATCAACTTCTTCCAAACTCCTGTTAATGTTGATATTTTGACCTTTTCCCATGAATCATGAATGTTCATAATGGCATCTAGAATGGTGAATCCTTTCCAGAAGATTTTCATTTTACTTTGCCGAGATCCATCAGAGGAATCACTATCTATGGCAACTATAGCCTTACAAAAATGTATTTCTTAAATAATAAGACTTGAAAGTTGAAATTACTCCCTGATCTATAGTCTGCAGAATAGATGTCATGTTAGCAGGCATGAAAACAACATTAATGTCATTGTACATCTCCATCAGAGCTCTTGGGTGACCAGGTAACATTGTCAATGAGCAGTAATATTTTGAAAGGAGTCTTTTTTTCTTAGCAGTAGGTCTCAACAGTGGGCTTAAAACATTCAGTAAACCATGCTGTAAATAGACATCCTATCATCCAGGCTTTGTTGTTTCCCTTTTAGAGCACAGGCAAAGTAGACTTAGCATAATTCTTAAGGACCCTAGGATTTTTTGGAGTGGTAAATAAGCATTGGCTTCAACTTAAAGCCACCAGCTGCATTAGCCCCTAACAAGAGAGTCAGCTTGTCCTTTGAAGCTTTGAAGCCAGGCACTGACTTCTCCTCTCTAGATATGTAAGTCCTAGATAGCGTCTTCTTCCAATATAAGGCTGTTTCATCTACATTGAAAATATTTGTTTAGTGTAGTCACTTTCATTAATTATCTTGGCTAGATTTTCTAGATAACTTGCTGCAGCTTCTACATCAGCACTTGCTGCTTCACCTTGCAGTTTCGTATTATGGAGACGGCTTCTTTCCTTAAACCTCATGAACCATCCTCTGCTAGCTTCAAACTTTTCTTCTGCAGCTTCCTCACCTCTCTCAGCCTTCATAGAATCGAAGAGAGTTAGGGCCTTGCTCCAGATTAGGCTTTGGCTCAAGGGAATGTTGTGGCTGGTTTGATCTACTATCCAGACTACTAAAACTTTCTCCATATCAGCAATAAGCCTGTTTCACTTCCTTATTATTTGTGTGTTCACTGGAGTAGGACTTTTAATTTCCTCCAAGAACTTTTCCTTTGTGTTCACAACTTGGCTAATTTGTGCAGTAGGCCTAGCTTTCATCCTATTTTGGTTTTTGACATGCTTTACTCATTGAGCTTAATCATTTCTAGCTTTTGATTTAAAATGAGAGACGTGCAACTCTTCCTTTTACTCAGCAAACACTTAGAGGCCATTGTAGGATTATTAATTGGCCTAATTTCAATATTGTTGTGCCTCGGGGAATGCAGAGGCCCAAGAAGAGGGAGAGAGACGAGGAAATGACTGGTTAGTGAAGCAGTCAGAACACACATGACATTAATGGATTAAGTTTGTCGTCTTAGATAGTACGGTTATGATGCCCCCAAACAATGACAATAGTCACATTAAAGATCACTGATCACAGATCACCACGACAAATATAATAGTAACGAAAAGTTTGAAATATTGTAAGAAATACCAAAATGTGACACAGACATGAAGTGAGCAAATGTTGTTGGTAAAATGGGACCCATAGACTTGCTCAAAGCAGGGTTGCCACAAACCTTCAATTTGTAAAAAAAAAATGCAATATCTGTGAAGAACAATAAAAAGAAAGCACAGCGAAACGAGGTGTGCCTGTATTGGAGCCTCACTGTATGGTGCTTAGGTGTGGGAGAAGGGAAGTATTCTATGATCTCATGATTAAATTTCAGTCTTTTAGTAAGCCTGTGTCCCCGGGCTGTGGACTTCACACGTGTTTCATAGTTTTATTTTCCCAGCTTAGGTGAGACAGGAAGGCAACTGGGGACTGAAGTGGGAAAAATGCCCTTCCTCCAGATGGGATAAGACTATGATAAGATCTTTCCCCCAGAGAGTAAGACTTTGTTATGGAGAACCGTCTGGGCATATTTCACAATGGTTATTCTTCCTCTACCCCTGCCAGAGCCCCAAGAGGATCTTTCTCAGCCTTTCAACCTGAGAACCTGGTGGGATTTCTGGAGGTAAAACTCAGAAGAGTGTGGTGACCCACCTGACTGTGACTCCCAGGAACTTCTCACTCTTGTGCTGGTCCACCCACATACACCTCCCAGCAGTTCGCTTTTTACCAATTCCAAATTACCACTGAACTTTTCCTAGCAGTGTATGGCATCTTCTACTCCAGACAAACAGATCTCAGCTCTGGCTCTGGATTTGTCTATTTCTTCAGATTGGGGGGTGGTGGCTTGCACTGTGACCTCAGTTCTTTGTTGGGTACAAGAAAAGTTAATTTTCAGCTTGCTCAGCTTTCTTGGAAGGATGGGAATTAGAACTTCCAAGCTACTTCTGAGCTGACACTGGAAGTTACTGATTGCTCTTTGGATCTGAGGCATAGCTGTTTCCCTAGGAATTCCCTTTGTCTCTCTCCTGCATGAGAGCCCTGGATTTCTGGATCCCTAGCTCCTTCTTTCTTGGCAACCTCTTATTTTAGTGATCTCCAATATCTTACCAGGAAAGAGTGCATGGGAATAAAGTTTTTAAGACTTTGTATTTGAAAATGTGTTTATTCTACCTTCACATCTGAGTCATATTTTGGCTGGGCATAGAATTCCAGGTTGAAAAAAATTTTCCTTAAGAATTTTGATGGCCTGACACTATTTTCTTCTTCTAGTTTCCAATATTGCTTTTGATAAGTCTAATGCCATTATCTCAAATCCTTTGTGTTTCTTTTTAAATCTTTTATGATTTTCTCTTCCTTGTTTTCTAAAATTTCATTGTTATATACCTTGTTATTAGTCTTTTTTATTAATTATTTTGAGTCTTTAATGGACTCTCTAATTTTAGGATTTTTTTGTATATCTTTGAAAATTCTCTCCTTTCTGTTTTTTTCCTGTTGGACTCCAATTATTTGGATATTTATTTTTCTGTTTGAGTCTATAATTTATTTATTTTTATTCTCTTTTATCTTTTTGGCCTGCTTTCTGGGATACTTCCTCAACTTGGTATTTCACCTCTTCTATGAATTGTGTGTGTGTTTACCATCTTTTTAATTTTAAAGGACTTTAATTTTGATCATCTGAATATTCCTTTTGTTCTTGCTTCATGGATTGTCTCTTATCCCTGTGAAAATATTAATTATAGTTTTATTGAAGATTCTTTATGCTTTCTGCTTATCCTTTACCCCCGGGTTGATTTTTGTGTGTGGGGGTTTTGTTTGCTTGTTTTATCTCTGCTTTCCTGTTGGAGACTCTTCAAATGTCTGGAGATCCTTGACTCTCCACTCTCATTTAAGAATGAGGCCTAACAAAGAGGCTAGCAGGTCTGTGTGAGTACAGCTTATCTACTGGTGGGCTTCACCACAGGGTGTTAGGCAGGGATATGGCTGTTTGATTGGAGACCTCCTGCACATATCAGAATCTGTAGGTCTTCTCCTTTGTGCTGGTCAGTCTCTCTAGAGAGATAACCTTCTGTTTCAAGCTAGGCTGGACGACAAGATCTAGAGGCTTCACTAGTCTTTTTAAAGACTTTCAAACAAACTCCAATTTTGTTTCGTCCATCACCTCCACAGCCATCAGTACCAGGTGCCTCCAATTTCTGGGCCTTTCAAGAGCTCTGTAGTGCAAATTAGTTTGATTCTTGTTGGCTTCGCTCTATACTCCCCCTTCCCCGTGCCAACACACACACACACACACACACACACACACACACACACACGCACACACACACCATCACTCAAAGGCCTAGAGCTTTCTCCATTCTGATAAATCAGTTATCACTGTTCAATTGCTTATCTGCTTGTGAACTCTTTGACATCATTTGTCTGCTTTTGTATCCCTTCCTTTCTCTTATTCTTTTGAGTTTGTGCCTCTTTTTATTCCTTTACTGTCCTTTCAGTGGGGTTGCAAGAGGGAGTGGTGATGATAAGCAAATGCATTTATTCAGAGAAACTATATTCATAGCCTTTCTCATTCTACAACCCTACTGGCTTTGCTGTTGTAACTGGTTTTGAAAAAGGCATGTTTTTATGCTTTGGTCTCTCATTCCAAGCCATTCTGACAAAAAGAACTTGAGAGAAGAGTGAAGAAAGGATGACATTTTTGAAACTTTTAATCTCAAATCATTGACAGTTCTATTTAATCTTTTATTGAGAGACTTCTATGAGGCTATTAATATTTGTCTTCACACCCATTAGCATCCAAGCTAGCTTGTCAATTGCGCGTATCCCATTCACTCTGATCATTTTTCCACATCTTGCTCTCTCTCAACTTTTCAGTTCATGGAGCTCCTTTCCCTCTCTTTGCCTGGCTTCAATCTTGTGGTGTTCTATCTCTTATACAAGCTTTCACTACAACTCTGATGTCACAAAAGCGCTGCCTATCAAGTTTACTTGGAGTATAAAGTAGCTTTGCACATCATGTTTATTGGTTCAATAAATAAATGTTTATAGAGCTTTAAAAGTTGTTTAGTCCCTGAGCAAACCCTGCTTGTGTATTCAGATGGAGACTTGATTTCCACCAATCCCCTAAACTATCTACCAAAAGTCATATAAACCAGATACCTAAATATCAGGTAAAATATTTCACTTAAAACATTAAACCATGGGAGTTTATACTTCTCCTTAAACAGTGCTGCCTTAGCAACAGCCTGAATAAATTTGAGGCCATCAAATTTATCAAGCAAATAATGAAGCAACAATTATTTGTTGAGTACGTATGTGCTCAAGCGTGAGCTGGTACCTGGAGGAATATGAAGAAATATAAAATGTTTTTTCTGCTCTCCCCCAGACATGTAGGCACGTCACGTGGAGTCCTCATTTGGATCAAAAGCACATGCTTGTCATGTGATATAAGAGACCAAGTACACTCACTGCCCAGTTGCTGAGACAAAGTTACATATGAAAAATGCTAGCAACACAAAACAACACATCTAAGTGTTTAATCATCTGTGGGAGCTGGCAAATCCTATAGACACTCAGAGTAGGAGGTCGAAGGGAATAGGAGTAGAAACCACATTTACTGAGTTCCTGCCCCAAGACGCCTGTGTTTTAGGTGGTCTGCAAATACATGGAGGGAGAAATTCCTAGCCAGTTGGGTTGGCCTTGAATGACTCATTGAATTTGTATGGAGGGAGGAAAAAGACATCCTGTGCAAGACCATAGACCCCAAAACACACAGACCCAAGTGATGTCTGTGTGACTTGAAAGGGGGAGGGCAATGGCCTGACTAGATTCAGGGTTCACGATAAGGAAAAGCAGGAAATGAGGCTGGATTGTAGGGTGGACAAGAGTCAACAGGGGTAAGAGAATCTTTGTTTTCAGAAGAAGGAAAAACAGCACATTGCATCACAGAAGTCTTTCCATTTAAGGCATGACTGAATGCGTTTTTATGATGTCAAATGGGGAAACATTTACATAGCCCCTTCATAACTGCAATATCGCTTATTTTTGGTTGTTGGCTTATTTTTTGTTATTTACTCCACAAGTATCCCTTGGATTTTAGAAAAAGAAAATTGGGATGGTTTGTGCTTTATTTAAATTATAAGAACAAAGGTGGCAAATGATTTATCCACAGCTGGGGCAACTGTGGGAAAGTTTGCCTCCCTCCTCCCAGCCTTTCCAGAACAGAAGAGGGTGGGTTGGTTACTTTGCAGGACTTCAGGCCATCTTCATTTCAAAGAATCTTTATTAGGCTCCTCTGCGCAAAGATGTAACTTCCGGTTTCACGGTTCCCTGTCTCTACTGATTTACCTAAGTAGGGGAGATTTCTGGGGCGTGCTTGCCAGTGGAGGGCAGGGGGTCATTCCCCTAAGAGACCACAGCAGTGTGGGAAGAATGAGACGACCGTGGTCGTTTTTGGTAAATAACTTTCTATCAGCTTCTCAAGTTTCACTTCTCGGTGGAGAAAGATGCTAGAGAAAGATACGGAGCAGTCAGGGTCCGTTGCTCTGGGCGCTGCAGCCTGAGCCGCTGAGCAAATGGCCTTAGCTTTTTGTTTCGTGATGACTAAGCCGATCCGCTTAGTAGGCTACCGGGTTTCTTCTTTGTCCTTACACACTTTATGCTTGACGAGCTGCTGAAGCAAACGGAATAGGCAACCGCTAGGCGGTACCCGAGCTTTGCTTCCGCCGCCAAGGCAAGCATGAATGGCTCACAGCGGGTCCCTCGGCTCCACGGGTCCAGGCGGGTGGAGCTTTTTCAAGGTCGGGGGTGCGATCAGCTAGTCCGTGGAGCTAGAAAGACATCTAAGAACAAACGGCCTTTGACTCTAAAAGGCGGAGGAGGCGAACGCTCCGCCAAAGCATTGTCACGTCCCGAAGTCCGCGTGCTGGGGCACCAGCTGCCGGCACATCTGGATGCAGTAGCGCCTCTCCCTGAAGGGCGGAGGCGAGGCGGAGGACCCCGGTGTGCACGCGCCGCCTCGTGCGCGCGCGCGCGCGGGCTCGTGAGCGTCGGAGTGTGTGTCTCTGTGTGTGCACGCGCGCGCGCGCACGGGTGTCGGCTGGAGCCACGGCTCCCGGACCGGGTAATGGAGAGGGGGCCCAGGGAGGAGTAAATCGCCGGCCTCCTGGAGCCTCGCTGCGCGCTAATAACCAACCAGTTAGAGACCAGGGTGACGGCTGCAGGGTGACAGTCCCGGCACGCCAGCTGCGTGTCGGAGGGTCAGGTTATTAGCCAGTCTCTGCCACACTCAGGGATTTATATATATTTTGGGGGGAGGGGGGTATTTTTTTATTGTTTGCCTCTGTCTCCAAAGAACAAGGGCGGGAGAGAGGGGCGCGCGCTCCGAGCGAGCGTCGCGGCTCTGAACGGGTCGAAGGAGGCAATTTTGCGGGTGGGGGAGGGAGGGGAGACCTTGATTTCCACCAATCCCCGGGCGTGTGTCTGCGAAGTCCGGGGCGCAGCGGAAGGCTGCGGCGCGCCGCTGAATTAACTGATGAGAGCGAGTTCTTTTCTTCTCCGGGAGGGGTGGGGAGCGAGGGTCCTGGCAGGCGAGGCGGAGAAGCCCGGGGCAGGATAGCGGTCCCGGGCCGCCGTGGAAATTTCCAAGGACTTGGCGCGGCGCGGAGAGCGCGTCTGGGGGGTGCCCGGCGGCGCAGCAGCGCGGGAGGCGGGGAGAGGCGGCGAAGGGCGCAGGAGCATCTCTCAGAAGGGGACGCCTCGGGCCAAATGTTTGGGATGGAGCCGAGCTTCTCCCCGGACTCAGGCCGAGGGCGACGGTGATGCTGCAGAACTGGCAGGAGCGACTCACCGCCGCCGCTCTCCGCGTTCTGGGAGACCCCAGCGCCCGCCTTGTGCAGGGAAAGCGACCATGGCCATAGCTCGTGACTTGCCCCCTGGCCTCCTCCCCTAGAAAGAAATCCTTGAAAAAGTTGCATTTAAAAAAATCCTTGCTCTGACCTTTGGGGCCCTGGGGGCCGAAGAAGCGTGCGTGCGAGTGCAAGCAAGAAAGCGAAAGGTGTGTGTGGATGGGGGGCCGGCGGTGGAGGGACTCTCCGCTGCCACTTCGCCTAGCGTTGTGCTGAGGCTCTGGCCCTTGCCCCCCGGGACCCCGGGGCTGCAATGAGCCCCTGCGGGCGGGCCCGGCGACACACTTCCAGAGGGGCCATGGCAGTACTGGCGTGGAAGTTCCCGCGGACCCGGCTGCCGGTGGGAGCCAGTGCCCTCTGCGTCGTGGTCCTCTGTTGGCTCTACATCTTCCCCGTCTACCGGGTGCCCAACGAGAAGGAGATCGTGCAGGGGGTGTTGCAACAGGGCACGGCGTGGCGGAGGAACCAGACGGCGGCCAGAGTCTTCAGGTACTCCTGCCCCCGCGGCTCCTCCCCGCTCTTGTCCTTTCCTCCGGTTGCTCCGAGGACAGGGTGACCGGCGAGGACCACCTCGCAGAGGCATCCCTTTCATCCAGTCTTTCTTGTCCTACTCCCTTTCTTTTCCATTCCCTACCCGGAGATTAGTCAGGGGCCCTTCCCCACCACCTTCCCCCAAGGAATGTGCAGACACCTGCTTTACCCATGTAAAGCCTGTAGGCATTTCTGCCTAAGCCTGAGTTGTATTGAATGATTTGCCGATAACCAGTGGGAAGGAGAACCCAGGCTAACTTTGTCCCTTGCACTTAGTGGGGATTTCTCTTGGGCTCTGCAGACATTTGAAGCTACAGAGAACTGGAAGCAGGTCGGAGGTGTCTTCCTGAGGCTAGGCAAATGGTTGGTAAGGTAAATCACTAGTGAGAGAGAGATGGCAAGTCTTGGGCAGTGAAAACATGGACACCCAGCCGGGATCCGGCTGCTTGTGTAGTATGCCCATAACACACATGGGACACTTACCGATGCCCTACCAAGAGCCGGATACTGTGTGATTTTTATGTTGAAATCTCAACTTTCTCGTAACAGATATTATCCCCATCTTTCCAACCACAAACTGAGTCTTCAGAAGGGTGAGTTACTTCCCCAAGGTCATATACCTTTGAGGTGTCAGAGCTGGAATTTTCATCACAAAAAGCTGTAAAGCTCGCAGCTCTTTTTCTTGGCTTAGACTGTGGATGCCTTCTGAAGGATGGGAGATGTGCTTTAGGTAGGGACTTGAAATCAGAAAACAAACGAAAAACTAAAACCAGGTTGGATATCAGAACCCTGAGGATCTCAGAGGTTGTGGTTTCCCTTCCTTTCTGTGAATTTCAGTTTAAGTGTCTAAAAATAAGTTCTTGGCAGCAGGGGTTGTGTGTAGATTGGAGGGTAAGCAGAGCTTCCCCTTCCTGCCAGCTTCCCTGGGCATGTTGAGGGGACACACCAGTGCTTCTACTGGTGTCCCTTTCGCCTTCAGTCTCCGGGGCTGAAGATGCTGCAGTGGGTCCTTCCTGTGACTGAAGTGGTCTGGATGGGGAGTGCTTTCCTTTGCTCTGCGTAGGATCTTTCTAAGTATATGGGCAGGTGAGAGCCAACTTAAATATTTTTTGCTACCGTTAGTTACAAATGTTCAGAAAAGTCTGTAAATTTTTAAAAACTTTTAAAACATATGGTTTTCCTCTCCGTCTCAGGCCTGCTGCTGGAAAGAAGGTCAAAGATAATAACCAGTTCTTTCAGGGGAAGGCAGCTGAATTCTCCTCTAAACTGAGAGGGGAGACTTTCCTTCTCTCTCTTTTTCTAGAATTCTACTATCATTAAGTTAAAAAATAACCCCACTCCCCTTAAAAGTATAGAAGGGCTAATTTTCTCTCACCTTCGCCGTATTGATCGTTGGACTCAAAAGCACCCAAAAGGCATAGCATCCAGCAATTCTTTTCTCTAAAGACAGAAAGTACTTTCATTTCAAGTAATATAAGGAAATGAGTGAGGAACTTCCCATTGGTTTGCAATGAAAGAGTCCATTTTTTGTGTAGGAGGAGGAATAATGAAGCTCTGTTAGGGGATAGATTTCTTTTGGAGGACATAATCAAGTGGAAAACTCTTCATATTCTGAGAAACAAGGGCTGATAGTTTCTGAGACACATTTGCCCCTTGCTGTCTGTAGCCTGGAGCAATCTTCAGTGTGTTTTGCTGTCATCTGGTCTAGTCTCTATGTGTGGAGAATTACTTATTAAAATCCATACTATAAATACTATAAAGACTGCCTAAACGCATATCCCTTAAAGTTAGTCTCTGTAAAACTGTGTTAAGAGGTACCGTTGCTCATTGAAAAGATTTGGACTTCAGAGCAGAATCCTGGATTTTCAGACTGGCTGTGCCATGACTAGATAAACAGCGCTGTTTCTTTGGCAAGTTATGCTCTCTCTTTGAGTCGTGGTTTCCTTATTTATAAACAAGGATAATAACACTTACCTTGCAGGGTTGGTATAAGGTTGAAATAAAAAAATTGATGCCAAGTGTCTGGCATATTGAGTAGTCAATGGTGTTATTATAATTGTTATAAATTACAATTTTTTGTATATCTTACAACTTAGATAAAGACATCTGTCCAGCCCATAAGAATTTGGAACATTTCACCTGCCACATTTGTGGAGAAACATTATTGGTCCATATCTTGTGGCCTCTCTTCTCCCCTCGATACGCTTTAGTTAGTAAACAGGGATGAGGAGTTTTAAAAGATAGTAAAAGTATCATGGTTTAAGACAAAACATTTTTTTTTACTCAGCATGTATAATAAAATGCATTGGTTTTTTTTCTATTTTTTATTATTATTTTTTTATTGATGTCTTAATAGTTTATAACACTGTGGGGTTTTAGTTGTACATTTTTGTTTGTCCGTCACCATGTGGATGTAACCCTTCACCCCTTGTGCCCACCCCCCACCCCCCTTCCCCTTGGTAACCACCAATCAGTTCTCTCTGTCTGTGTGTTCATTTATATTCCATATATGAGTGAGTTCATGCAGTGTCTGTCCTTCTCTCTCTGGCTTATTTCACTTAACATAATACCCTCTAGGTCCATCCATGTTGTTGCAAATGAGACAATTGTGTCTTTTCTTATGGCTGAGTAGTACATCTGCATTATTAGTTTGTGGGTAGTCATGTATGTTTGGTAAATATTAGATGGGTCAGCCAGAGGCCTTTATTATGTTAAGGAGACACAACTTTGGCAAACAAGTATCTGTGTTTTCCATTCTAAAATATCTTCTGCACAAATACAAATATATCTACATGAATATACAGTATGCACTTATGTGTGGGGATATATGCACATTTATTCATAAGCCATGGAATGATATCATGTGTATGTATAACTCTATATGTATATTCATATGTGCATACATGCAAATAATTGCAATCAGTCAATTGACCAATATTAGTGACTACTGTGCACCAGATATGAGTTAGGCCCTGGGGGTAGAAGTGAACAGGATGGACAGGTTAATTCCTCTGAGACAGCTTACCTCTTACTAGGGGGCGACTGACAAAGTACTGTTAAATGCTATGAAGACAAAAGAAAGTGTTTCACTATGTTTATAGGCAGCAATGTTTCAGATTACATTTTGTCCTCTGCGCTTCCATTTACTTTTGTGATTTTCTTCTTCTCCTAGCTCAGAGTTTGAGTACTGACTTCTCCGTAGGGAACCTTGACAAATTGCATGGGAGAGGGCAGCAAGAAAGTAACAAAGCTGCAAGAGTTTTGAACTAAATAGAAAGTTTTCCTAACAACCACATGGGCAATAGAAAGGCAGCTAACCCTATCATAGAAATTGAAGAAAGTTTCTATGCCACGCTTGTTGCTTCTGTTTGAGTAGTCAGGTAGTGTGGGGAAATGCCAAATCAGAATGGCATTTGTCTCTTTCCTCAGGTCCTCATGTATTTCATTTGCTTCTCAGAAATAAACTTCAGCTCAGAATTTATGTGCAAGGCTTTATTCCTGGCACCTGACATGGTAACAACAACAAAAATAACAAAACCAACAAATTATCAGGCACTTCTTATCTGCCTGGCACTATGCTAAGTGCTTTAAGTGTATTTTCTCATTTAATTCTCCTAAGAACCTTGTATAAATGGATGTGTTATTATCCACATTTATAAAGGTGAACGTGCCCTAGTCCCTGCCATCGAGGGATTTGCTGTAATCCCATGGGCAGGCATATATGTAGATAATTAAGCAGCTGGAAATTGGGCCATCAAAGAGAGGCAGAGTGAAACAAGGAGTGAAAAACGTATGGATTTCGGAGCTATCAGAATATGGTTGCGATTCTGGCGGTATCTGTTTCTAGTCGTGTGATCACTGGTCAGTTCAACTTCCAGAGCTTCAGTTTCCTCATTTGTAAAATGGGGTTTGGAATCATTTCTTGCAAGTTTGTAGTGAAAGGTACATGATAGCATACAGAAAGAACCTAGAGTGATGCTCGCCACATACCTCTGTTTAACACATGGTCGTTATAGTAATAGAAACACGAGCAAAGTGCTGGGGAAGTTCGCAGAACATGGCATTTAATTCTGCCAGCAGGAGGGAAATCAGGGAGGAGATGGTGTTTGTACTAAGCCTTGAAGGATGGTGAGATGGGGTAATAGTGAGAGGTGAGGGCATGGTCCAGGCATAGAGAATAGCAGAGGCCAAGGCAGAGAGATGTGGAAGGTGCCTGGTGTGCTTCCTGTATGGAAAGTGAGTAAGCCACCCACAAAGTATGTAGTAGAAAGGCAGGTTGGGAGGTAGGTGGAAGGTGGGTCACAATCTGGGCATGGGTTTAAGGTGTGGCTCATGAGAAATGAACCAACACCAGGTATCCAAGGGCACTGGCGGGGTGTCAGCTATCAGCAGAGCTGGCACGTCACTGTTACTGGTGGATTTGGGGTAGGAATTTTGATTTGGCCAAAGTGCTTTGACAATCCTGTCTATTCACTGGGTGGTAACCATTACTCTAAGCAGGCGTCTTCATCTTTCCTTTCCCAAATTCTGAAGGGAACACCACTTTAAGCAGTTCCAGCTTTATATGGCTTCTTTTCTGTCCCTGTTTTTGAATCTGTGGATACCAGAAGCTTCAGGTATTTCCACAGCTGTGGAAGGGCACTGTCGGTGGTGGGGATGAGATGTAGATGCAGCTGTCTGTATATATGAGATGTAAGTTTTATGTTTGTTAAGTTGGGGATTTGTGGAATTCACTTTAAAAGTGGTTTAGGACAGAGATGGTTTAATAGTTTTGGTGCTGGCGAAAATTAGCTTCAATTATGTTGTGGATTTACACATGTGAAAAAACTTCATTAGCAATAACCACAATAACAAAAATAAAACATTCACACTTATTGGACACAAAATGTGCCAGGCCCGGTTCCTAGTGCTTATTATATATGTTATCTTTTGTCCTCATAGCGACTTTATAAAGTAGATACTTGTATGTTCTTTGTTTTACAGATGTGGAAATGGAGGTTCACAGACATCCATTAACAAAATGATGGGGTTGGCTTTCCAACCCAGAGCTATTTGATTCTAAGCTGTATGCTCGTTCCCTGATAGTCTTGGATAAACAAAGCATTGCTGTGTATGTCTCTTATAATCTGGCCACGATTACTTCTCCAACATCATCTTTCATCAGTGTTCCTCTTTATGCTTTAGTAATGTTGGTAAGGGTTATAGTTCCTGAGATAAGTCAGGCTGTGTTGGTTTTGCTTATGCACTCCCGCTGCCTGGGATGATTTCCTTCAAAGCCACATCTTCCCCCCTTCACCTGGCCAATTCCTACTCATCCCTTGACAGTGCATATAGTGGTTAAGAGCAAAGGTTCTGAAGTTAGCTGTGCTCAAATCCTGATTCCACCATTTGCTGTGTTCCTCAGCACGTCAGCCTTTATTGTCCATTTCCTCATCTGTAAAATGTGGCTTCTTGTAGGATTGTTGTGAGCATTGGAATAGATAATGCATTGAAAATGCTTAGAACTGTTTCTGGCATATAATTAGTGCTTAATCCGTGTTAGCTTTCCTGGAGGAAGCTTTCCTTACTCCTTCCTTCCTCCTCTCTCTCTCTTTTTATACTTTGTGCATATTATTGCATTTCTTTCATTTATGCAAAATATCTGCCACTATATGTCTACCATTATTACCATAGAAGATGCTTGAACTGTAACTGTGAACTTAACAAAATTCTTACGTTCTTGAAATTTGTAGGCTAATGACGGGATATATAATAAAGTGATAAATATACAAATATCTGGTAGTGACAGGTGCATTTTTCACGCTGTGTTAAAAGTACCAGTTTTTGTCTGTCTTTTCTGCTGACTCACTCATATTTGCATTCCCAGAGCTGAGCATGGTTCCTGGGACAGTGATTTTTGTTAGTTACTATGTGAATGAACATTTTAGAAAGATGTGCGGGGCCAACCGTGATGGTTTAGTAGTTAAAGTTCCGCTCTCTCTGCCTTGGTGGCCCGGGTTCATTTCCTGGTTGCGGAACCACACCACCTGTCTGTCAGTTGCCATGCTGTGGCGACGGCTCACATAGAACTTGAAGGACTTACAACTAGAATGTACAACCGTGCACTGGGGCTTTGGGAGAGGAGAAAAAGAGGAAGATTGGCAACAGATGTTAGCTCAGGGTGAATCCTTCCATGTAAAAAAAGAAAAAAACCAGAACAGGTTTCTCTATTAAAAAAGAAAAGATAGAAAGATGTGGGATCACATCTTTTAGTCAATCAGTCAACAAATATTTAATGAGGTCCAGCACTCTGCTTAGCCATGTGGGGGTCAGAGGACTAAATGGCATCCTCTCTATTCTCAAAGAGTTCTTACTCTAGAGCAGAGTTTCCTAGTCTCAGCACTAACATTCTGGGCTGGATAATTCCTTGCTGTGGAGGGCTGTCCTGTACATTGTAGCCTGTCGAGCAGCATCCATGGCTTCTGTCCACTAAAGGAATCAACCAGATGTGTCTCCAGTCCTAGCACAGTATCTCCTGGGGGGCACAATTACCCCTGGTTGAGAACCACTGCTTTGGGGAAACAAAACCAACCCAGTTGACAGGATTTAAAAAACCCAGAAAGTATTATGCAATTAAAAGCTAAATTTGGAAACTACAGACTATTAATGCTTTGACTACTGGAAGAGGAGTGAATGAATGTGCTTTGACAGTCGGCCAGGTCTTGGTTAGGGAAGGGTAGGGCGAGGGGATGCGTTTTAGGAAATTTACTATAAGCAGCTGTCTCTATTGAAAGCTGGTGTGAGAGCTGGCAAAGGTTCTCATCAGTGCCCCCTTTAGACCCTGACAAGGGGTGCCCATGCTTCATGTCCTATGTTGTGGGGGGCCTCACTCTGTTCCTCCTCCGGTCTTACCCCTCTTCAATGGGGCAAGGCATCAATGAGGCCTTTGTAGACACTGGAATTCCCAAGCCCAGTTCCACAGCCTGCCTGCTAGTGTGGAGCTTCCCCCCATCTCTCATCCCGAGGGTGGCTTGCCCACTGCTGTGTGCACTGCGAGGCCCAAGGGATGGCCAAGGAACAGCTCATGGCGGGAGGGAGAAGCTGTGGAAGGAACTTGGAAATGGGACTGTGGGGTTCACATGTACATGTGGCAGGAGCTTTCCCTGTGTACCATGTTCTAGTACCAAACTTCCTGGAGTTTGAGAAGCCTAAGTTTGGATCTGGCATTTCAGGTTGCTATAGGTATATTTGCCCAGAAAAAAGGATAGGAGGATAGAACATATTTTTTATCAGTTTGTTGATTTGATTATAACTTTTAAATATTTAGATACATTTGTACTTTTGTCCTCTGCCTTGCAAGTGGGGGTGGTTTTTTGCAACTTGGGAGCCTATTAGTTTTCATTTTGGAGAGGAGTGTTTAGGAAGCTAGTTGGATCAACTGAATAATTGTGTATGTTAGTGTAGAGTGTGGCCAGTTTGTCTTTTGACAAAGTTGTGAATCATCTTGGAAGTGATGCCAACTATGTATCGTTAATGCAGTTCCTTATGATAGAGTTGATAGATTTCTAGTAAAATACAATACTTTTTAGCTTTTCATTCTATTTTGGCCCTGTTGGGAGCTGTGTGAGCTTGGGCAAGATGCTCAACCTCTCTGTTCCTTTGTTTTGTCATCTGAAAAATGGTATAAAAACTAACCTACTTCATAGGTTTATGATGATAATTAAGTGAGATAATTAGTGTAGAATCCATAGCCATCCTCATCTGATTGGTAAGATGACAGGATGCTTGTTCCCACCGGGAAGGGGTTTGGACTTTGGGGTCCCAGAGAATCGGATTTTGATCCTGGTTCTGTCATTTATGAACTTGTGACCTTGAAAAATGTACTTGGCTTTTATGAACCTTAGCTGTGGGTGGCAGTACTTACCTTGAGAGGATTAGGTGCTGAATAATTGGTACTTATTAAGTCATAATGATGAGAAAAGCTGTTTCTTGGGACACATCCTAATTCTATTACTTGTACCTTCAGTAACGGAATATATGACGATGAGATGTGACCTTATGATACACCCTTTTCTTCCATAGTGTTAGTACTAAGGAGGTTATAAAATGGCCAGCAGAATTTTAAGGCACAGAGCAGAGCCCAGACATAAGTCACCTATTCATCCATTCATTCGTTCATTCATTCATCCATAGTTACTAAATGCCTATTATGTGCAAGTTAGGTGCTGGGGTACAGTGATGGAAATAAGACGTGGTTCCTGATTTTATAAAATTTACAGTCTAGTCTAGTGTCATTAGTTAAGTCAGTAAGGAATTGAGTCATGGGGTCTTCAAAGGGTTATGGTTTGTCTGTTTGAGATAATTATGCTGAGTTTCGAAGCGATTGATTTTTCTCCCCTTCTGTTGGAGTGCCTTCTAGCTGTGGCATTGTGTGAGGGGGAAGCAGCCAAGACCATCAGAGCTGTGTCACTCCTTTAATTAGGTGCCAGGAGGAAGCTGAAATGATTCAGAGCTACGCATTCTGCATTATTCAAGGCTTAAGTAATGGAGTACACTACCAGAGATTTCTAAGTGAGGGTAACGAGAAAGGGCTTTTTTTGAACAAAGTGCTTGTTTCAATGATTGATACAACAAATATATACATGATTTTATGTCCCCTGTGCTTATTTAAAAAATTTATAGTGTTTATTATTTATCTGACTTTGGGAGTAATAGATACTTACTATAGAAAAATTTAAAATGTAGTAAAAAAGAGAAAAAAACCACTCATAATCCCATCCCTCAGAAGTACTCATTGTGAACACTGGATTTTTTTGGTGCATATTTGTTTGCATATGTGAGTATTACTAAATTGTGTGTATTTTGTATATTTAGTTTTATATCCTCTTTTATTCACTCAATGTTATATCTTTGATGTTTTCTCATATAATTAATTTGTAACTTCCAAGCTTGTGATAAAATAACTATGATTTTCATTTTGCACAAAAAATAATTTACCATGGGTTTTTAAAAAAAATGTTACCATACTGGAACAAGTTACTTTCTTCAAAAGGATCCTTTTAGATTTTTTTTTTGTTTCTTTGTATATATTAGGTAAATACTGAACATGGGAAAAAGCCTCTTTAGAGTTCTACTTTCTCAAAGTTGGCATTTAAATGATAAGAGCAATACTATTTCCATTTGTAAATGTGACTGACATTTAATCACCTAGAGACAAACGTTGCTAATATTTTGGTATTGTTAAAAAACAAAATTCAACTGAGTCAATTTTAAAGATCTTATTAGCTTTATTCGACAGTTCATGAATCAGGCAGCATTTCACCTAGCAAATAGGAGCTTGGAGGAGTTGTACAAAATGAGACTTTTATAGGTAGAAAGGGGGCGGGACAAGGAAGTTATTAGCAAAGGGTGGATTGTCTCAGGCAACGTCACCTTCCTTTGGTGGAACCCCTCCAGGGGTCTGTGAGGCACATTACCTTACGGGTGCTGACCAGGTAATTCCAGATTGACTTGTTAAAGATTCCACTCCCTGGAGAGGTTGAAACTGTAATTAATTTAGGTATTAAGTCTTGGTTTGGTGATGTGGGCCCAGCACAAGTGACTCCATTTTGGGCCTGTTGTCACTTTTTTTTAACAATTCCCACTTTTGATCAGACTTTTGGCTTAACCAAGAGATAGGATCAAAATTTAAGGCCTTAGCACCACTCCCAGCTACTGCTCTGGAGTTCTTGCGGTTTTTGTTGATCCTCTTTGTGGTATTCACAAGTCATGATGTTTTTTGCTGAATCTCTGTGATATTTGCAAGTCACGACTTCAGGTTCACATTTTTTTGTGTGTGTGTGAGGAAGACCAGCTCTGAGCTAACATCCATTGCCACTCCTCCTCCTTTTGCTGAGGAGGATTGGCCCTGGGCTAACATCCGTGCCCATCTTCCTCTACTTTATATGGGATGCCACCACAGCATGGTGTGACAAGTGGTGCATCAGTCTGCACTGGGGATCCGAACCTGTGAACCCCAGGCTGCCAGAAGCAGAGTGTGTGAGCTTAACTGCTACACCACTGGATTGGCCCAGCTTTGCATTTTTTTTTTTTTTTGTGAGGAAGACTAGCCCTGAGCTAACATCTGTTGCCAATCCTCCTCTTTTTGCTGAGGAAAACTGGCCCTGGGCTAACATCCATGCCCTTCTTTCTCTACTTTATATGGGACGCCTGCCACAGCATGGCATGACAAGCGGTGTGTAGGTTCATGCCCGGGATCCGAACCTGCGAACCCCAGGCTACCAAAGCGGAGTATGCGAACCTAACTGCTGTGCCACTGGGCTGGCCCCAGGTTCACATTTTTTAAGTTGGTCATTCTCTTTGTTACTTTTCTGATGCTCCAGTCTTAGTGGTTTGTGGTTAGTGGCTGTGAACATGTCTATAAAACTTTGGAAAGAATACAGTGTGCCAGGGAGACTACTGTGACTATTATAAGCAAGATAATTCTCAATGTCTGGAGTGCACCATGGAGACATGGTCCCCAAGACCCAAACCAATCAAAATCAAATAAGTCAAAGAAAGACCCTGTTGAAGGAATCACTATCTTAAGCCAAGTGGCTTGTTTAGTAATCTTATGTAGCTGAGTTTCAACTTCCTCAGAAGTGTTAATCCAGGTGCAGCAAGTGGTGTTGGCCACAGCACAGACACCTCTTTGTTCAGCTAAGAGACAATCAAGGGCTATCCTGTTGTCAAGAACAACTTTGGCCAGAGAGTCTAAGGATTTTTGCTGGGTAGCTAGTACTTTAGCAGCAGATTCCACAATATTTCCAAGAGTTAAGGAGAAATTCCTGATCATAGCCTCATTTGTATTTACTCCTAGCCAGGGCATTAGGATTCTGCCAAAGGGAGCTAATTTTGAATCATGAATGCCTCCTGGTAATTCCCATTTGAGTCTGTGGCTCAGGGCTGGAAAGGTGACAGCCATAAGGTCAGTAAAATTTAAGGGTCTGTAGACCACACAGGCATTTTATTTTGGTTACCCTTGCCTTGTGTCCTTTTCTTTGTACAGAGCCTGGAAGCAAGGTTCCCCAGGTTTGGGCTTGTTAACTAGAGACAGGGAAATGGACCCCCTGGGTTAGGGAGCCTGACACAATAGAGAGGGGGCTGAGTTTGTTTTAGAGAAACTGAGGCATCGGAAATCAGGGAGAAGTTTGTGATGGAGAGAATTATAAGGTCACCAGCATCATGGCAAATCCAATAGTTATTTGGAGGTTGGATTACCTGCCTTTGCAATGGCCGGAGATATGCTAACAATGGCATTATGTTCAAGGCAAAAGGTGAACAAAAGAATCATAAAGACCTTCACGGTGTAAGAATTAGGAAAAGAGTGGTCAGAGAGGGAAGGAGAAAATGGAAACAAATGTTCTTGATCCGACATCTTGGGAGGAAGCCGTCTGCCTCGATCTCGGCTACTTCTCTTCCTAGTCAATTTGATTTTGAGGCTCCAGTGTTTGCACAGGACCGGATGTCAGGTGGAGCCTTCTTTAGTTGTCAAATATGCACCCAGGTTTCAACACCTTGTAATTTGGCAACAGTGTCATTGATCAAGAGTTCTTGGGAGGGTCCTTTCCATGAGTCTCACTTTTCCAAAAACATCAGTGTAAAACAATAACTGTAAATGACAAAAGACTTAAAAATCTTCATGGTTAAAGATCTGATGAGATATCATTATAATGGAATTGACAAGGAAATTTGGTTTTTTTCTGTGACACACAACAGTTTAAAATAACTGGAATTATGACTGATAACATTTTACCAGGACATATCACATTTCCAGGAATTTCACACAATTTCTGAAACACTTATAACATACCTATACAAATAGAGCATAAAGAAGGCTTCGTATGCCTTCTTATTTGACCATGTTTCCCACATAATTTAACATATCAAATAAGACTAATTAGTTTAATGTTCTCTTTTTATAGGGAGAGAGAATAAATCGTTTGACATATTCCAGAGGCCCTCTGGAAAAACCCAAAATTAGGTCAAGATCAAGAAGATTTTGTTTAGAATTTGATTTTGGGGAAGTTTGTCAAAAAAAATCAAAAGGTTTTAAAACAGTTGGTCAAATAGGATCGTAGGTCACTCTGAAACAATACTTATCCATTTAAGCAAAGTGACAATTGAAGACTTTGCAGGCAAATACAGAAAGTTAAATAGTTGTAAAAAAAACACCTTAGCTCTTTTAATTAATAGGAAAGACTCAGTTCTCTTAAGTAATCAAAGACCTGATAAAGACAATATGAAACACAGGAAATTATTTTGATAAAATGTAGAATCTTTGTCTCTGGGCAGACTACTTTAAAAGTAAAGAAAAACCTTTCATGATCTCTTATCAGGAGCATACCAATAGTTCAAGAAAACTTTGTCCTTTCAACAGAGAGAAAACCAAATTCTAATGTTGCACTAGCTTACTTTTGATATTAAAAGTCGTTTTTTTACTCATATAAATTCTTTTAGTTTTAGCTTGCCCATACATAAAATTCTTTCCCAAGATTTTTTTTTCATAAACTTTCTACGACTTTCTTTTTTACATTCAAATTCTGTCCTTTGTTTTTCCTCTTTCCTATTCTGAAATAACCAGCCTTACTTTAGGGCAAAATTACTTTCTTTTCCCTCAGCAAAAACACATCTCCATTCCTCATTCCTTCTTTTACTGAAAACACACACCTTACTTTCCTTGCATACAGAGATGTTTTCCTTATTGTTTCTAGTGGCTTTAATTACATATATTAGAATTTTAACCCTTAAAATCTTAATTTCTAGTGAAAATAAAGAAGTAAACAATTGTGAACTGCCTTTTACATTAGCATCTGTGGCTTCACAAATTTATAAATATGTTTCATAATTTTTAGAAACATACCTTTTTTATGGTGCAGTTTTTTAATGTGGAACAAGACATGTGTACTAACAGACCCAAATATCTTTACTTTCTCTGTAACAAAAAGCCAAAAAGTAGATAAACCTATATTCAGTAATTAATGTTTTAGTATTTTATCTTATTTGGAAATGATCTAGATGTTTAATAACTATCCATCATTTAATTTAACTTAGCAAAACTTTGAGGTTTCAGGTTACCAAAAAGATTTGGGGAACTATTTAAAAAGTTTGCCTAAAAACTTTTTTCTCACTCTGTTTAATTCACTTGTTTTCAATAATTATGTTTAGATTACTTATGAAAATTTCATCATACCAAGTTATTTTTCTTGCTGACAAATTTTGTAACAGAGGTAACATGAACTTATTTGACTGATAAACCCAGGTAGAATAAACCAGTATGTCTGCATTATATTCAGTGTTGATAACTCTAAAAATGTGTCTATTTTAATTAAACCAGCAAAGTTAAACTTAATCCAAATATTATCCTAGATCATGTGAACCTGAAAAATGTTTGGGTTAGTTTCTATTATATTTCTGATAATTTTAGGAATACTTAATTCATTTAAGCACTTAGTTTTCTTAGAGCCAATTAAAGAAAGCTCTTTTACAAATTAATTTTGGCAATACCATTTGCGGGTTAAAAAAACCCTCACATTTACAACATACGTTTATAGACACACGTGAACACGCAGACTGATGCAGAGACCTCACAGCTTTTCTTTCAGACTTTTGGCCAAGAATCAGGCACGACAATACAAAACTTACTAGTTATAAAGAATTTGGATCCAAACTGTGTTTCTGATAGATGAAATCAATTAAGGTGACCTGCTAAGATGGCTAAAGCTTTTTATTAATATTTGTGGAGAAGACACTCAAGATTCTTCATTCGTCCAAGTTCCAAGTAACCTTTCCCCCTTTTGTTTATCTTCTGGTAAGAATTACCTCCCTGAAGTTTGTATTTCAAAGAGCTGGCCCACATAAGAGTTCCTGGAGAAGACCAGGTAGAACATTTACATCTGGAAGGCACAGGGAAAGAATGCAAATTCCTCCAAGAAGCACTTCTATTTCCTAAGGCCAGAAGTTTTACAATACTTACAAACCTTTTGAGATAAATAGGCAAGGTTTTGGGATTGGTCAAAAAGATAGAATTTTGAGATAAATAGGCAAGGTTTTGCGAAAATATTATTTCCAGGGTTGCATTTCTGGTTTTGCAAAGATTTGTAAGATATGGACAGTTATTTTTAATTCCTCAAAGAATTGGGGTACAGGGGCTGGCCTAGTGGTGTAGAGGTTAAGTTCTTGCACTCTGCTTCTGGTGGCCCGGGGTTCGCAGGTTCGGATCCCAGGCGCAGACCGATGCACTGCTTGCCAAGCCATGCTGTGGTGACATCCCATATAAAGTAGAGGAAGATGGGCACGGATGTTAGCCCAGGGCCAATCTTCCTCAGCAAAAAAAAAGAGGATTCCAACAATGTTAGCTCAGGGCTCATCTTCCTCACACACACACACATACACACACACACAAAAGAATTGGTTTATAGCTTAAATGATAGCAAGGGACTGATCTGCCCATCCAACCACACTATCCCTAATCCACCTCTTTATACTGGGGAGAAAATCTTCAACCAAGATGGAAACCAAAAGATTCCCATGTTCTAGATTTAGAGCTTTGTCTTTGGAATATTTTTATAAATCTTTCTACAAAGGCTTCAGAACGTTTCCTTTTCCTCTGGATATGTAAATTCATTTTATCTTGGGAGGGAAGGCCTAAATAGAAAGTTCCTACCAGGCGGTGAATATCAGCCCTCAATTTGTCCAACTTCTGATCACAGAGCTACTTCAAAAAACCTTCTAAATATATTGTCAGTTTTCAACCAGGGCAAACAGTAAATCTTTTTGGCGGTATTGAACAACCCCTTGGACTGAAGAGGCATCCCCAAGAGGGTATAAAAGATATTTTACATTTCTCTCTCTACTGGGTATTGCAGACAGAGATGTGGGAGAGCTGACTCTGGTAAGAATTCTCACCCTTAGCTGGCTTCTGTCAGTTTTCCCAGGATCTCATCTGTAGGCTCCAAGTGGGGTTTAAAACAAGAAAGTGTAGCTCCAGTTATCCAGCAAAATTTGGCAAGGTTTTCCATTAATTTTAATTTTAGTTTCACTTGGTTGTTTAAGGGAATAATGTAGCAGTTTACTGGAAAATCCCTCAGAGCCCCAACAATCCCAGGAGCGTCCCTTATGGGGACCCTCCTTTGAGGGTAGATATGGGGGCATCTGTAAGGTCACTAATTTGTTGGACTTTGTTTATGCTCTTATTCCAAAGTCCTTTCAGAGTGCTCAGGTTTGGTCACGAGTTTAGTCCGACATGTGGCCTCCCATCCTATTTTCCGACTTTTTATCAATCCACTAATCTCAGGAGATAATCCATTTACAAGAATTTTTGAGGATCTTCCTTGCATTTAGGAAATTCTTTACCTATGGCCCTTTGTTTGGCCTTTGACCAAGGAGTGAAATATATCTGAAGAGGATCGCTTGTAGCCTTGGGTGGTCTTATTTTAAAAGGTAACTGTTTAATTGTCCCTTAAGAGTGGAAAGGCGATTCAGACAGAGGATTACTTGGTTGAGTACTCAAATAAAGGAGGATAGAGGGCAGTAGGAGTTATATCAGTCTTACAGTCTTTTGTTTTACGTACCTCATATCTTTAATTTGTCATTAGCCTTTTTCAATGAATCTTCCAATGAAGCTATTTTGGAATTTTGAAAACTTTTGGAGGCTTCTGCACGCCAATTGAAAAAGGTATCTCAATCTGTTTGTTTGATTTTTGGAACACTTGCTTTCAAGTGCATTTCTTCAATGATCTTATCTGATTGGAACATTCCTCATAATGGCCACTGTAATTCTAAATGGCAATTCCCCTGAGGGCTGGCAGCAGTTTGGTAGGACCCCAGCTGCAAACGGAGTTTAACCCACATTTCTGTCTAGCCATATCTAGCCGTAAATGGGGTGAAACCCACATTTCTATCTGGCCATATTTTGGGGCCCCCAACCTGACAGTTAGTAAGCCAAGTTCTCAGGACACAAACTTTGGTAAGATTTTGCCATTTTTATAGATATTTATAGCTTCCAGGCCTATAGTTCTTGACATAAAATAAGCAAGTATGCCGGAAGGTGGCACGCTCAACTTTTTGGAATTTAAGGATTCCACTTTTTTTTTTCACCTAAGTCCTTGGGTCTTTTGGAGTCAAACTACTACCTAAGGGGGATGTGCCATGGAGTTGGGGATTGTGTGGTGTTTTACAGTGTACCTCATTGCACGGAAATTTTCTTGAGGTTGGCAGGTGACCTAGTGTCAATTTAACCCATTCCATAAGCAACTTATCCTAACACAGGAGTCTTAGAGTTAGGTGGCAAGTGCTCTAGCAACTTTTAAGTGCTCAACCCATGCCCACCAATTTTGCAGCTTTTTTCTTTTGGCTTCTGAGATTCCCATTAGCAAAACCCTTTACTTGCACAAATCAAGTAATACAAAATTTTATTTGCCTCAGGCCTCATGCTGGACCTAGTCCAGCTTAACTCAGACCCAGTCCAACCCTGGATCCTGTCCAGTTTTTCAGTTGGACCCAGTCTAACTCTGGCTGGTAACCACTAGCAGTTCCCAATGTGGAATCTGGGGAGAGATTCCAAACAAATGGGGAACTGCAGAAAGCCAGTTAGATTGGGAGCTCTACACAAGGAGAGTGGAGCTAAGAACTGAGAGGAACTTACCCATGGGCCTTGGAAATGGCAAGAAAGACAGAGAACTCAGAAGGGTTTGCAGGTACCATGTCTGTGTTTCTTTTTTTTTTTTTTTGTGGGGAAGACCAGCCCTGAGCTAACATCTGTTGCCAATCCTCCCCTTTTTGCTGAGGAAGACTGGCCCTGGGCTAACATCCGTGCCCATCTACCTCTACTTTATATGGGACGCTGCCACGGCATGGCTGACAGGCAGTGTGTCGGCGGGCGCCCGGGATCCGAACTCACGAACCCTGGGCTGCCAAGCGCGGACAAAACCGCTGCGCCACCGGGTGGCCCCAGCATGTCTGTGTTTCTTATTGTTCCTGAAGCCATCAGAAGTTTTCCTTCAGATCCTGACACTGCCACCAACTCTGTAAAAAAACAAAATTCAGGGGCTGGCCTGGTGGCATAGTGGTTAAGTTTGCATGCTCATCAAGCCATTCTGTGGCAGGCATCCCACATATAAAGTAGAGGAAGATGGGCACGGATGTTAGCCCAGGGCCAATCTTCCTCTGTCAAAAGAGGAGGATTGGCAACAGATGTTAGCTCAGGGCAGGTCTTCCTTACACACACAAAACAAAACAAAACAAAAACAAAATTCAACTGAGTAAATTTTAAAGATCTTATTGACTTCATTCAATGATTCATCAATCGAGCAGCATCCCATCTAGCAAATAGAATGGAGCTCCGAGGAGTTGTACAAAATGAAAGGCTTTTGTAGGTGGAAAGGGAGCAGGGCAAGGAAGTCATTAGCAAAGGGTGGATTGTTTCAGACAAGGTCACCTTCCTTTGGGAGATGGCAGGAGTCTGTTGGGCAAATTACCTCACTAGTGCTGACCAGGTAATTCCGGATTGACTGGTTTAAGATTCCACTCCAGGGAGAGATTCGACACTGTAATTAAGTTAGGTATTAAGTTTTGGTTCAATGATGTGAGCTCAGCACAAGTGACTCCATTTTGGGCCTGTTGTCACTTTTTTAACTGTGTATATTCTTCCAGACCATTCAGTGCATCTGTGTGTGTGTATAAAGCAAAAATATAATGAATTCTACAGTACATTGTGAATATTTTTCTAGTAACAACATATGTAGATCTCTATCATCCCTTTTTTAATGGATGTAAGATTTTCCTTTGTTAGAATAGTTAACAGTTTATTTAACCAATCCACTGGTATTGGATATTCATGATGTTGCCATTTCTCACCTTTATGAATAGTGCTGTGATGAACATCCTTGTGTATACATCTTAAACATTTATCTGTTTATTTTCTTAGTATAAATTTCTAAAAGTAGTTTCTTGACAATTTTTTTTTCCTACTATCAATTCTAATTACTGGTTTCTTTGGTTGTTCATAGAAAATCTTTGACTTTGGCTAAGGGCAGATTTGAGATTCCCTCTATTTCAGTGTGGAGAGTGATTGCATAAATAGCAGACATGCAGTGATTATTAACATTAAATGATGAAATTCCCCTGAGGGAATTTTCAAGAGGCCAAAGCAACTAAGAAAGATTCCATCCAACTGGATATATGCAGCGGCAGAGTCTTCCCTCATTGAGACCTAGCCATGAGGAATTTATTTAGTGCACTGGAACGTGTGCCTTTGTCATGGTTGTCCTCTCCATTAGCATGGTGTTTCATCTACATTTAAAAAGCAATGCATTTATGGGACCATTTGCATCACTTTTCTAGGACTTAAGCAATTAACTAAAACTGTAATTTAGAAAGGAAAATGAACTTTTGCTTCACAATAAGGTAGAGATTTCAAGGAAACAGAAAACCGTCTTAAATAAAACAGTTGTATTTTCTGACTGTTATTTTGAGTCATTTTCCTATTTATTAAAATTTAAAAAGACTTGAGCTTGAAGATGGAGCAGATCATACCCACCTGGGTGGAGGGTGATGGTGTGGTCAAAAGGCACAAAAATCCCAGGATCATATTTTCTTGGGTCAGCTTTTTGAAGGTTGAGTGTTAGTGATGATGTTGACATTGGCCTATGTCATCTCTACCCTGTGTCGTTCTCCTTGCTTGCACCTGTTTAAAGCAGCTATACACGCTGTTGCTTTGGTGCGTTAGGGTCAAACATTGAGTCTTGTTTATATTTGTCTGTTTTAGATACCTCATCACAGTCTTATTAAGTGTCTAATAAGTGTTTTGTTGTATGAATAAAAACATTAGATTGTCTGAAAGGTGTATAGACAGCTGTCTGAATCCCTTCTGGTGTAGTTTCATTTACTGCCTAATACTAAGAAGCATGCTATAAATATTTACTACCAATTCATTTATTCACTCCTCCCTTTGTTCCCTTGTTCAAAAAATATCTGTTCAGTGCCTTCTATGTGCCAGGCACCGTTGCTAGGTGCTGAGAATAAAATGGTTAGCCAGGAGGACATGGGCCTTCCCTTGTAGAACGTATAAGCACACAGCACACATTATTTATAGGAGCAGCTATATTCTCCAGAAGATCTCTCAACTCCTTTTTATGGAGGGAAACAAGCACAAGTTTACTTCACTTTCAGAATTTAGCTCTGTGTGTCTGTATTTGGTGCAGCCCAGAGAGGACCAAAGTCCTTCCTCTGGTCCATTCAGTTTTTGGCCTGCATTGTGACTGTGAGGCCAGAGGCCTCCATGCAGTTTAGTGGTATAATGTCTTTTGACTCTGGTTAAGCTGTGCAACATGTGAAATGTTAGAGAGGAAAAGCCCTTTAAAACACTGCTAAAAGATACATAGGGGGAGTCCGTGGGGGAAAGCAGAGCTCCATTACTGGTAGAATAAAGAAAAGAGGCAGGCCAGCTTCGATGGGGATTGCTCACTTTGTAAGCAACTGATTTCCACTCAACTAGCCTCCCTGCCAAAATAAAGAAAAGGGGAGGGAGCTCAACAGGAAGGGGAGGGGTGCGAAATAGGACGCGTTTGGGGTAAAACCACAAAGTCATTTTATTTTTTCCTAGTAACTGCTCTAACTACACCTTGTCAGAACTGCCTCCTGACCCCCACCCCCTACTCCACTTCTGTGACTCTAAGGGGTCCCAACCAACTTGGCTGGGTTTTATCAGTTTGCAGCCATCTGGATTATTGGGACAGTCTTATTCTGGTATTTAGCTCAGTTTTGTTGATTTTAAAGCACAGTGAAGACTCTTGCCTCTACCGTCTCTGCTGGCTTCGGCTCCACCTGAACCTCCAGCAGCTTGGAGTGGAAGCCTGAAGGGCATTCTGTGATGCAGAGCCCCACTCTCCCCGCTTCTAGGAGTGTCTTCTTCCCTATTGAGCAGGGAGGATGTGAATATTCCCAGTCCTTTCTCTTGGTGATTGCTGCTTCACGGGTGAACCCTGACAGTCTGCCCACGTCTTATAAGGGCCACTTCTGGTTCCTTTGCCTGGCGGGCAGCCTTCTTAGGTGGAATTCTAGTAAGCACGCCACCCACAGGCAGCTCCCCGTCCTTGCCACCCCAAAGGAATTTTCACTGTCCACCCTGTCTCAGCCTCACCATCTCTTTCCATTTCTGTTTCTCCTTTCTGGATAATGCAGGGCCAGTGCAGCAAACAGTCCCAAAATGAAATGCCTGTTTCTCTTTATTGCAAACCCTCACGGTCTTTATAAGTGATTCTTTTGGAACTTCCTCCACCCCCTCTTCTTCCCTTGTTGTCAGGGAGGAAAACTACTTGTCTCCCCACTCCACGGGGGTGGAGAGGCAATAGCCTCACCAAAAAAACATGGCACTCTCAAGGCTGTTCATTCCCGGTATGAATCACCTCCTGGTGGCAGGAGTGCTCTCTGGTCTGATACCCCTTAGAAAACCTGTAGAGAGGTGGCTGGCTCCGACTTCTGGCAACTTTCTGAACTTAAAAGATGGGGTACTTAGCACATGTTGGTGTCCATTTTTGGCCATGATTATAATTCCCAGATAAAAGGAAAAGGCCGTTGTATTTTGTTATATTTATCCCCTGGATAAGTTTTTATACCCTTACAAAGCTCAGTCGTTGTATGCTATTTCTTAGAGGATCCCTGTGGGCCCCAGAAAAGAGTGAAATGCTCAGCTTTCACTTACTCAAGTTCATTTTCATCTTGAGCAGATGATCCGGGTTTCTCATCACAAAAAGGCGTCTAAGCCTCCCACCCCATGTTTTGGGGGTTTACCACAAATGTCTCCCACTGTCACCTCACCATTTAGAGTCACTCTTCTACTGCTAATTCTTTCTCATTTCTTTTTCTTCCTGCTTGAGGAGCTCGGGGGCAGACTAAGTGTGCTGGCTAAGCAGACTCTAGCTGGGGATGATATCCCTCTGGCCAGGTAGCCCCAGTCTTGATTCTCTGGGGTGCTCCCTCTTCTTCAGGGAAGAGAAGAATCCCCACTCCTCAACAGGTTCCCCTGGCTCCCAATTTTCCCTTTTTGTTGACCAGGGTTGGGGAGTGGTCCTGATGGTGGGGCTGAATTGCTAATCAAACCCCCCCTCAAGCCCTGCTGCGGGGCTGGCCACATATGCAATGGCTCTCTCAACTCAGAATGTGGGCTGCTTAGCAGCTATGTCTCCAACTTTGGACTTGAACCGTAATTCCAGCATAGAATCCCACTGAACATCCTGTTACAAAAGGAAAGAACCTATAAAGAAGCCAGAAGATTGCTCCTGGTGTATCACATTTCAAGATTTATAACTTATAAGCTGTCCAAAAAATTCTCTTTGGAATTTTAAAATAGAGATGCAATATGGAAAATAAAGTTTATATTTAATTAGCATTCAGTGAACACCAATTATGTGCAAGCACGATGCTACATGCTTTCATGTGCAATATATCAATCTAACCCTAGGCTTTAAAATCAACTCCATTTTCCAGACAATAATAATGATATTTTTAGTAGTATAGTTGTTATTTATTTTGTTTCTGCCATATGGCAGGCACTATTTTAAGCACTTTGTACAGTGTTATTTAACATTCACAAATATTCTATGAGGGCGATATTATTATCCTTATTTTTCAAAGAAACAGGCTGTGAGTAATTATTTGCTTAAGGCCGTTTAGATTGTAGGTGGTGCTTAGAACTAGCATTTAAAGAGTGCTTACTATGTGTCAGACCTTCTTTTGAACACCGTATGTATGTTAACATCATCATAGCAGCCCTGTAAGATAGTCTCCCCTCCCTTGAAACAACACAAATTTATTACTTTACATTTCTGTGGGATAGAAGTCAAACATGGGTCTCAATGGGTTAAAATCGAAGTGTCAGCAGGCTGCATTCCTTTCTGCAGGCTCTAGAGGAGGAGCCATTTCTTTCCTCATCCAGATTGTTGGCAGAATTCACTTCCTTGTGGTTGTATGACTGCGGTCTCCATTTCCTTGCTAGCTGCCAACTGAAGGCTGTCCTCAGTTCCTAGAGGCCACCCTCATTTTTTGGCTCATGTTTTCTTTCTTCCTTCTTAAAAGCTCCCAAGGGCAGGTTGGGTTCTTTATTTTTTTAGAGCAGTTTAAGGTTCACAGCAGAATTGAGAGGAAGGTAGAGAGATTTCCTGTATATCTACTACCCACCCATGCATAGTCTCCCCTGTTATCAACATCCCCCACCAGACTGGAACATTTATTACAACTGATGAACTTATATTGACACATCCAATCACCCAAGGTCCATAGTTTACCTTCAGGTTCACTCTTGATGTTATACATCCTATGGGTTTGAACAAATGTGTAGTGACATATAGCCATCATTATGGTATCACATTGAGTATTTTCAATGTCCTAAAAATCCTCTGTGCTCTACCTCTTCGTCTCCCCTGTGACCCCAACCTCTGGCAACCCATGATCTTTTTACTGTCTCCATAGTTTTGCCTTTTCCAGAATGTCATATAGTTGGAATTGTATAGTATATAGCCTTTTCAGATTGGCTTCTTTGACTTAATAATATGCATTTAAGGTTCCTGCCTGTCTTTTCATGGCTTGATAACTCATTTCTTTTTAGCACTGAATAATATTTCATTGTATGAATGTACCATAGTTTATTTATCCATTCACTTGCTGGAGGACATCTCGGTTGCTTCCAAGTTTTGGCACTTATGAATAAAGCTGCTGTAAATGTGTGTGCAGGTTTTTGTGTGGACATAGGTTTTTGGCTCCTTTGGCTAGATACTAAGGAGTGTGATTGCTGGGTTGTATGGTAAGAGTATGTTTAATTTTGTAAGAAACTGCCAAACTGTCTTCCAAAGGGGCTGCACCATTTGCATTCCTGCCCGCAATGAATGAGAGTTCCTGTTGTTCCACATCCTCGTCGGCATTTGGTGGTGTCAGTGTTTCAGATTTGGGCCATTCTAATATGTGTGTAGTGGTGTCTCATTGTCATTTTAATTTGCATTTCCCTGATGACGTATGATGTGGAGCATCTTTTCATATGCTTATTTGTCCTCTGGTGCGGTGTCTGTTAAGATCTTTGGCCCATTTAAAAAAATTGAGATATAATCGACATATAACGTTATATTAGTTTCAAGTGTACAACATAATGATTCAATATTTGTATATATTGGAAAATGAGCAGCACAATAAGTCTAATTAACCTCTCCATCACCACACATAGTTACAAATTCTTTTTTCTTATAATGAGAACTTTTAAGACTTGCTCTCTTAGCACCTTTCAAATATACAATACAGTATTATTAACTATAGTCACCATGCTGTACATTACATCCCCAGGAATTATTTATTTTATAACTGGAAGTTTGTACCTTTTGACCACCTTCACCCCTTTCACTTATCCCCCCCCCCCCACCTCAGGCAATCACCAATCTCTTTTCTTGTATCTATGAGTTTGGTTGGGGTTTTTTTTTGCCCATTTTTAAATTGGGTGGTTTGTTTTCTTATTGTTGGGTTTTAAGAGCTCCTTCTATCTTTTGGATAACAGTCCTTTATCAGTTGTCTTTGAAGATATTTTCTCCCAGTCTGTGGCTTGCCTTCTCATTCTCTTGACATTGTCTTTCACAGAGAAGTTTTTAATTTTAATGGAATCCAGCTTATCAAGTATTTTTTTCATGGATTGTGCATTTGGTTTTGTATCTGAAGAGTCATCATCATTCCCAAGGTCGTCTAGGTTTTCTCCTATGTTATATTCCAGGAGTTTTATAGTTTTGCTTTTACATTTAGGTCTATGATCCATTTTGAGTTAATTTTTGTGAGGAGTGTAAGGTCTGTGTCTAGATTCATTTTTTTTGCATATGACTGTCCAGTTGTTCCAGCACCATTTGTTGAAAAGACTGAGATAGTCCTATGTTATTGATGGAGAAACTGAAACAAAAAGAGCTTAAAGACCTCCTTCAGGGTTACGCCGTTAGTAAATGGTCTGTCTGGCTCTAGGGCTTATGGGATCTAGGGCTCTAGGGCTCCCTCCTATGCTGGACTGTCCCTTTGCAATAAGACCGACATTGACAATCAGGGCTTCAAGTTAAAGCCCAATACCTCCTTATGTATCCAGGGACCTAGGCCACAGACAGGTTACTGAGTATTTGGTTAACAGCTAGTATTTGGTTAGTAATAGCTGAGTATTTTGTCATCAGATGTTTTTCAGACAAGTCTCCGGAGAAACAGGAAGAACCCAACCGCAGAGGCTGCTTTCAAGATTGCTACCCCATTTCAGCTCAGATCAGCTCTCACTGCACTAGATGACCTGCCCTGATTTACATCTTAAATTCTCCCTCTCTGGGAGGGCCAGAGCAGCTATTTTTAGGTCATGCGACGTATGTAGCGGCATGTACACAGGCTGCACATGCACCTTAAAAGAACATGGCTGTTAGGCAATAAACCCCAATTTCCCACCTTTTCTTTAACTGAGTATTCATGAACTGTACTCTGATTTAGCAATAAAAGGACTCCCCAAACCCCTTTTCGGGGAGACACTGCTTTGGGACCTATCTCCGTGTTCTTCATTGCTTGTGCATGTAGTAAACCTTTCTTCACTTACTTCTGTCTTGGTTGTGCTTTTCGGCTCTGCACTCACCAAGAGATGAACCCATTGAGTTCAGTTACAAAATTTGGCTGCCCAGATGGGACCACTCCTCTGACGCCTGAGGTCCTTGTCACTTAGCTCCCGACAGAAGAAGCAGTGGGCTGCGGCAGCACATCCTGGGCTAACTCTCCTAAGTTGCTAGTGACTTGGTAAAGGATAGAAAGGGGAAGTTCCTCTTGGTGCCTGACTCACAGGCCCTGTGCTGCTGCGGGCCGGGATGAACTTAGCGGCTTCACTGGACCATTTTGTTTGGAAGTTCTCCTAGAGCAGTGAGTAGTGCCAGACCCACAAGTCGGCTAAATGAGTCTTTCAGATTCGGTGAAGAACAGTTCTGAGGGGTGCTGCACAGGCTACAGGTCCCCAGGGTCAGTTTCTATTCCATCAGAAACTGAAAGTCTGGGCCATTGACACGATAACAGTCCCGGGTTTGAGTCCCAGCGGCTGCTGCCTAAAGCTGCATGTTCGAGTCCCGGCAGCCAAGGTTCTGGGTTCGAGTCGCAGGAGAATTGCCAAGTTCTAGTCTTGGCAGAGTTGCCACTAAGGTCTGGAAGATTGCAAAACATCTCCATCCTGGCTGGCAGGGAGGTTGGGGATGCCTGACTGAGGAAAAACTCCAAAATCAGTGTTTTAGCCCAAAGGAAAGAATCTCAAATGGTAAAATTTCAGTCAGTGAAGGTGAGTTAACACTTGCTGTATTTCACTATTGTTAATATCCAGGGCTGTTTTTACCACCCACTCCTCAAGGATCCTGCAGATAAAGCAGTGGGTTCAAGTCAGGGGGAAGGTGTCTCCTTCCTTTCTCTCTCTGCTTAACATCTCTGATTCATCCCAGTGGCTTAGTTTTACAGTTTTTTTGCTCTCCTGTCTAGTTATCGTAGCCCACTTGCTTAATTCCCCCTTATGTCTGTGAGATGGATGCTAAGAAATGATTACCAACTGTGCCGTGGCCAGGAGAACTAAAACCTGTACAACTCTGAGAAACAGGAGTGGAACAGCCAGTTGCATGGAGACTTTTTCTGTGTCACCTGAAAAGGGAAGTTATTCTTTCTCCTCTCTCCATTGTTGAAATCCCCAGGGACTTTTCTTTCAGCATCAGTCACTGTCTCCGAAATGGAATCTATGTGATAATATTTTGAGTTATTTTAAAAGTAATCTAGAGATCAAATGTGTAATTTCTGATTTTTGAAAATTCTTTAAGGTAATGCATTTTTATTGTGAAAGTTAAAACTTTATACAAGTGTGTATTAAGGAAACTGAAAAGTCTTCTCAATCTCGTTCCCTAGAGGTGAACAATGTTAATGTTTTGATGTGTAACCTTTCAGACGTTTTCCAATTTAGAATATAATTTGTTTTCCAAACTAGGATGCTTGAGGTAAAATACTATCATCATTCTAGGACAACAGACATAAACTAGGACTATTTCAAACAAACTAGGATGTATAGTCCCCCTACTATACGTGAGTTTTTATATCTATGTCTATAGAAATATCTAGATACACTCCATATATATATTTTTATAGTGATAGCCTCTAAAATGGCTCCTAGTGTTCCCTCCCTCCTGGTATTCATGCATCATCCCCTCCTTTTGAGTGTGGGCTGGATTTAGTGACTCACTTCTAGAATAGAGTAGAATACTGCAGAAGTGATGGTATGTCACTTCTGAGATTAGATTATAAAAACGATGGCTTCCATTTTGGGTGCTCTCTTTCTCTGTTGGGTCACTTGCTCTTAGAAAAGCCAGTTGCCCTGTTCTGAGGACCTTCAGGCAGTTTATGGAATTGAGGTAAGGAACACCTGGTAAGGAACTGAGGTGTCTGGTCAACAGCCCGCGAGGAACTGAGGCCACCTACAGCCACATAAGTGAACTGGCAAGTGGGTCCTCAGGCTTTAGATGACTGCGGCCCTGGCCAACAGCTTGACTGCAACTTCAAGAGAGACTGTGAGCCAGAATCATCCAGCTAAGATGCTCCTGACCCTCAGAAACTGTGTGAGAAAATAAGTCTTTGTGGTTTGAAGCTGCTGAATTTTGGACTAATTTGTTATATAGTAACAGATAACTAACACATATTCATTAAGTAATAATCAAATCATATAAAAAGTTGTTTTTAAGAACATTCTTTTTTTCCCATCCACAGCGTATCTGTCAGTAGATACCATTTAGTATGTGTAGCACAAAGCAATATTATCTCATAAAAAAAACGATGGAGAAAATATAAAATTCCATTTCAGGGTTGACCGTGGTCCTGTCCTTTTGTTTTTAAATCAAAAATGTCTTAACAAACATCCTGGAAGTATGTTTTTTTGCTTCTGCAATTATCTCCACAGGATAACTTCTTAAAAGGAAAATTTCAGGGTCATGAAGCAAGCAACACAGTTAATTTTAGATTGATATTTATGAACTGTCTTTCAATTGAAGTCATCTCTTTGTGACCAAGAGCCTGTTGGCCTTTCCAATTGAATATTATTAACTTTAAAACGTTTTGCTAATATACAGGCAAAAAATTACAATTGTAATGGTTAGTGCGTCTGAGCTTCATTTTACTTTTTTATTATTATTCCTGAGGATTTCCTCTACTGTGAAGTGCATTTCCCTGTCTTTTGCCTGCTTCCTTCTTGAGTTGTTCATGTTTTCTTTTTTGATACCCAAAATGTCCTTTGTTTGTTAAAGCAATGTAGTTCTTTGCCATACCTGTGGCAAATATTTTTCCCAGTTTGTCTTTTGACTTTGCTTAGGTTTATGTTAAAAAAAATTTTTTTTTCTGTAAAGACTTTAAAAATAATCAGGCAATCAACTTCATCAGTTTTTTCTTTTATGGCTTTTGAACCTTTGTGTCACGATTCCTGCAGCCCAGCATATTTTCATCTGGTATTTTTATGATTTAACTTTTTGCATTTAAGTTTTAGATTTATCTGTGATTATTTTAGTATAATGAGGTAGAGATCCAGTATTTTCCCCATATGTTCTAGCATCATTACTCAAAAACAAAAACAGAAAACCAACCTCCCCCTACTGATTTGAAATGCCACGTTTATCCATGCTAGATAATCCTATATATGTGGGTCTATTTTGGAAGTCCCACCTTTCTTCCATAGCTTTGTCTCATTGGTGCTATTCTATAGCCATACTGTCTCAATTACTGTTGCTTTATAGTAAAATTTAATATCTCATATAGCCAGTCATAGTTTCTTTGTCAGAATTTTCTTTGTGATTCTTTCATTTTTTTTTCCTTAGGTGCAGTTGAGATTGCTTTTCAAATTCAAATGATTCCTGTTGATATTTTTATTTGAATTTCATTAATTGATATATTATTACAAAATTGAAACTTTCTAAGAATAAGATATGTTTACTCATGTATTCAATCCTTATTTTATTTCCCTAAACAGAGTATTTAGTTTTTTTCTCTTAGATTCTGCAAATTTCTTACTGAGATTACTCCTAGATATTTTATGTTGTTGATGCTTCTATACCCAGTAGCATCTTGTTTTCATAATTATTTCTGTGATTATTGTGTGTGTATAGGAAAGTTATTAATTTTTATTTATGGCAAGCCACTTTATTTAAGATTCTTAGTGTGGTTTTTCTTTTTTCAGTTTATGCTCTTGGATTTCCTAGATATGCGTTTATATATTTATATATCTTATAAATAGTGATATTTGTTCTCTTTTCTAGTATTTACTTCTTGTGTTTTGTTTTCTTTAATGGGCATGCTTTTAGTGTTTCTTTAGTGAATTCAATGCTGAATTTTTTTCTCCTTCCTCTCCTTCTCTCTCTCTTTAGTTGAATCTTAAGCCTCATCAGTTTCTAGCTCTGTGACCTTGGGCAAGTTACTAACATAGGAAGAAAGCAGAGCTTAGAGAGGAAGTGAGTGGCTTGCTTCCGGTCTCTCTCTCCTCTTCCTCTCTGTTTCTTTCCTTCTTCCCTCCCTCCCTCCTTTCCTTCCTTCGTTCCTCCTTTTTCCTTCCCTTCCTCCCTCCCTCCCTCCCTTCCTTTCTCCTTCTCCCTTCCACTTGCCCTCCCTCCCCCCTTATTGTTTATGGATCCTCTAAATCTAGTCACACCAAACCTCATCCCAGAATGCATCCTGTTTGAATTGTTGTGGTGGAAATCTTTAATTGATATGATAAGTATCTAGATATACCATTATGGGGACCATAGCAAGGTATGATGGACCTCTGGCTTTAAGAGCAAAGGATTTCATCATAGAGCATTTCCTCTCTGTGAGGGATTTTTTTTGGAGGGGGGCTTCCTGAATTGGTTTTTTTGTTTGCCCTAACCACTTTCATCTTTTCTAGATTGTTCGAAGTTCTTATTAATTCCTTCACTACTCCAAGAACTCTTGCTGCATATTCTCCTCTTACCCGTTACTACCATAAGGTTCTCAGTTTGACAGGAAACACAGCTTACTGTGAGAGGCTTAAATCAAGTGAATTTGGTTTCTGGAAATGTCATTATTTTAGGAGAGAGCACAGGAGGGAGGGCAGGAAAATAGTTTAGATTTTTGTGGGGAAATGGAAAGCAAGAGGCCAAATAGAAGTTCTGTTTAGAAAAGAGGAAATGGTGATAGGTTTTAAAAATTGATATGTGTTAATTTTGCTGTGTTTTCTCTGCATGAATCTTACTTTAGAGAAAGATTGGCTGCTCTAAATCAAGTCTTTTGTTAGTGAAGCACAGGTCTATCATGGGTAGTTGGGATGGGGATGGATAAAGAGTAGGAAAAATGACAAAAATAGAAACTTCTTACGTGCAAGTGGTAGAATTTACAACTCTGCTTAGCACATCTTCTTTTATTCAACAAATCACTGTTAAGCTGTTACTGCAATGGTTTATTTGAGGGGGAATACAAAGGAAGGGTAAGGCATAGTCCCTGGCCTCCAGGTGTTTGTAGCCAATGGCTCAGACGACTAAGTAATGATACTTGGGAGAAGAGAAGAGTGCTGAACTAACTCCTGAAGGATGAGTGGGATTTGAATTGGCAGAGAAATAGTAATGGCACATTCTGAGCCTGGGAAAGAGCATGAAAAATGGTTTTTGGTTGCAAGTTAGTCTCGAATGGTTGATTTGAGCAGAATTATGTGAGTGTGAGACATGAAAGAAAATCGTGGGCAGCTAGGATGCAGTTCAATAGGAGTTTGAGAGCCACTGTAAGTTCTTGGGTATGGGAGTAACTTGATAACTTCGATTAGGAGCACGAATCTGGTAGTGGGATGGGGGCAAATTTGCAGAGGTAGGGACCTGAGTTAAGAGACAGTCATGCCAAGTGCCCGATCAGAAGTGCAGACAATGGGAATAGGATAGAATGGGCAGATCTAAGAGACTCAGCAGAAAACCCTACAGATTAAAAAATGATTTAGTAAAGTTAATGGAAGAGAAGGAACATACAAAATAAATAAGGTTTGAGCCACAGATGCTACTATTCAAAACAGATCTAACAGGCAGATTTGATATTATCTGTGTACTCTTGTCCTGTGTCATGGAATCTGAGCGGGAATCAAGTTTTCTTCTGCCATTTGAGCCAGTTATCATTTCATTTTTTTTTTCTTTAAAATTTTTCCAGTTGTTCAGTGGGATTCTTGATGTATTGCCATAGCTCTTTCATCAGTTAGGTGTTGAATTGTCTTCAAGTGATCCTCCAGTAGATGCTCCAGTGAGTGAAAAGTCAACGCTATCTCCAAGACAGCATTAATAGAGGAGGAGGTTAAAAATATCTGTTAGGAGACATACTGGCTGGCTTCCTTCTCTCTCTTTGATAATATGGGATAACTATTTGAGAACTCCTTGATGACTAAAGATCTACAGTGAATGCTAGTACTAGTGAGCATGGAGCAGAGAAGGGACGAGTGTAAGGCTAGAACAGTTCCACGTTAGCCACTTTGTCAATCCCTTTGTTCTAGCCCATTGTGCAGTGGATGCTGATGTACCTGGAGGGGTTGAGCTAGTAGGGATCTGGACAGATAGGAGGTGCAGACTCCCTGACATACTTATTCCCTTCCGTTATCCCTCCTCAGATAAACCACCTCAATGCTTTAATGACTACAAAGTGCTTATTCCAGGTGTACCTCTTTCCCTGCAACACGCCCAAACATAGACACACTGAAGTGGAGCAAATACAGCCAAAATATTTTTTCAATAGTCAGACATTAAAAAAAATGAAAACGTCTAAATTTGCATTATGAGCAAATACCAAGGTATAAATAGAGCATATCTGCTGGTGCCAGGTGTCTGACCACTGATTGGTCAGCCCATATGGCCTGCGACATCTTCCCGCTGGCAACACATGCCCTTGGCTCCATGGACATTCCTAGCATATTCCAGATATAAAAGCACCTGTGTGAGAAGTTAAAGTACTTACCATAAAAACTGGTAAATTGAGCTTGTGCGTAAATTCATCAATAATTACATATTCATCAATATGTAATTAAGTGTACATTCCAATGATTCTATTTTGTTGTTGAACATCAGGAGTATCTGGCTTAGTTGTCTAGATTCCCTGACATAGGGTGACAATTGTGGACAAGTGGTTACCCAAGCCCTTTGGCACAAGCTGGAATCCTCTTGCTTCTCATTTTCAGCTCCCTTGGATGTTATCCCATTTTCTATCCCTGATGGTTTCTGTATGGAAATAACTCCTCCAACATTTGTTCTGTGCTTTTCCTGTTTTCTTTGTTGACAAAACTCAGGTGTGTTTACAGGGTGGCTTTAATGCACTGAATTTTCTTGTCTTTCTATTTCACCTGTTTTTACTTTATGTTGAAACTGAATTCAAATAATAATAATAATAATAATGGCTAACTTTGAAAAATGTGACAGGTTCCATGCAAAGGGGCTTATATGTATGATCTTATTTAATACTCTACTAACCTATGAGTTAGATACTATTTTATTCATATTTTCTGTTTTGAGAAAACTGAGGCTTAGAGAGTTTATTGGGACCTGTTCAAGGTCTCATATGTAGTAAGAAGTAGGGCCAGAACTCAAACCAGGATAGTTTGCTTCTAAGCCTGCTAACTATGAGCTATTTCTATACCAGCACATTTGTGGATGCTTCATATTTGAACTGTAAATAATACAGATATGTTTCAAACTAAAGTTGTCAAAAAATTATAATGTAAAATATTGTCAATGTAAGTACTCATCTCTACATACCAAAGGGTTAGTTCAATAATGCACAAGAAACTAAAGTTTTTTGCTGAATTAATCAAAAGTGTAATATGGTACACCTGGCTTAGCAAAGTTTTTTGAATTTGCCCATAATGACTACTTCAGTGCTTTTTAGGAATTCAAGTATCAAATTATTTTTAAAAATTTGTTGTTTTTCTGCATTTTTGTGATGTACCTACTTGGTTGGCATACCCAAATACAAACATAGTCTGCCTTTTGGTTAAGCAGCAATGACTAAAGTAATTTATATTTACAAACAAGAGCAGTAGCAACTAATAATCACAGCCAATGCCCCACAACACTGATGATACACTGATGAAACATGTCTTTTTCTAACAATTGTGGGAATTTCAAAACTGCATGTGTCAGGCACAAAGAGGCATTGTTATATAGCCAAGTGTTGCACGGCAGCCAGGCTTGTTTGTAGAATGTTGAATGAGAATCCTTGGTAAACTCTAAAAATGGGGTAATTCTAGTATTTGAATACTAAATTTTAACAACTCTTAAAAATTAACATAGTAGATTATTAGTAGGTGGTCCTTTGTCACAAATAAAAATCAAAAGTCTGTGGAGAGACATGCCGTTCATCTATTAGAGCTCAAGAAATGTCATACTGTTTTGTCACTTCATGTCCTGTCACTAGGACCTGTTGGTCCAGTATCCTGGCCAAAAGTGATGGAGGTGAGAAGGAGAAGAGCAGGAAGCGAGATTTTAAAAGCTGGTTAGTTTATATATGTATTTAGGGGAGAGGGAGGAGCTTCTTAATATTAACCTTTTACCTTTGGAGTATACACTAGAATTTATGGAGTGTTTCATCAACTCATCTTGATTTTGATTTAAGCGCCCATAAGTCTGGTAGGTGGGGTGGTTCCCAGCATCAGCATTTTACAGACAAACACCAGAGAGAGACAGTGACTTGCCCAATATGAAACTTCCTATCAAACCCTCTTGAATGTCGCTCCCCTTCTTTTTGTCTATGGGATAAAGTCTAAACTTCTTAACCAGCCAATAAAGCCCTTCATAATCTGGTCTCTGCCTACTTTCTGTATTTAATCTCCTTTGTAAATGATTGCATATTTATTTGCCATGTGTATTCTGCCTTCTGCTCATGCCAAGTACTTGTGGCTCTGTTAATCATGCTCAGGGTTTCACCAGTTTAGGATTTAATGGGTTAGAAAATTGCCAAACAAATTAGTAAATGGACAGTGTTGATAATTTTGTATTTTGGCAAGTAAGGAAATTATAAAATGCCACCATTTCATTAAAGACTTTACATGTTAACATCAAAATATAGAAAGGACATAATTTCAGGGCAAAAAAGGCTGCTAATTAAAATAAAATATGAAAGCCTCACTCATTGCCTATATTTTCCTCATTTTGCCAGAGACTGTTGAAAAAATTGTTCTGGACTGGCACTGGCCTGATGTGTTTGAGAACTTGTTTCCTTTGTACACACTGTTTTCTCCATCAGGAATTTTCTATTTTTCTCATGCCTCTAGCCTTTGGCCTGTCTGACTAAATCCTCTTAGTCCTTCAATTCTCAGTTTACACGTTGACCTTAGAAAATCTTTTCCCATCTCCCTCCACCCGTTCTCTCCCACTGTACCAAGAAGTTATCTCTTCTTGGTGGTGCTCTGTGCATCCTCTTCCATGCACCAATCAACTGTCCTAGGGTTGTTTATTTGCTGCCCTTTCTTGCCACAAGACCATGAGATTCTAGAAGACGGAGACTGCATCTTATTCACCCTCATTCCCCAAGTCTAACACATAGTCTTTTGCATACACTCAGTGCGTAATAAATATTTAATAGATGAAGGAAAGAAAGAATGAATGAATAAATACCCAGGTCCCCTTCATGCCCTTTGATTGTGTCTTGTATGTCTTCTTGTATGTCTTCTGTACTTTCAAGCACAGAGGATTTATGCAAACAAACTCAAACCCTCATTGAACTGAATTAATTTATGGGTTTTGACCTTGTTGGTTCTTCTTTTTTTCTTTGTCAAGGAAAATTAATTATGTTCTCCATTATCAGAGTGTCTGGGAACAGTCTGAACTGCTGCCTGAAACACTTCCATGGGCTATAATGCTTCTCTCTGCTCTTCGGACCGGCTTGTATTTTTCTTTGAATCTGTTCACTTTGGTTTGCCATGTTGATTATCACATTTTTATTTATTTTTATGGCGAAAGGAATGTTAAGACATGCCATAAAGTACGTATGGAAATATTCAGCATTTTTTGTAGTCTGATCTTTCTACATCCACAGAGGCTAATGACACTTTGCCATTTCGTGGTTGTTCCTTTAAAAAATATACACCTTTTTTGGCCCTTCAAAAAATTTGTCAAGCTTTGTATAAGAGTCAGTGGTGATAAAAACACTCATTTGGGAACATGTGCTCTCCAGGCAATATGAGTTACTGGGTTGAGCATTTTCCAGCTCACAAGGTAACTGTGACTTGTTATTTCACAGACTCATGCTCAGTCACAGGGGGACCTGTTTCTTTGCCTTTCTCACAGAGTGGGTCCCTGTATATAGAGAATTGCTGAGAGCGTTTCTCTAAGGTTGCAGCCACGAGTAGCCCAGGCTTCAGTCTGGGCTTGGATCTGTGCCTTGGAAGAAAGTTAGCTCCTCTTCTTGAAACTCTCTCTTCCTTTGCCTCCCATAACGGTTGTTCTCTTTTGTTATGAAAATAACCTGTATTTGTAGAATCAGAATAGTACTAACCACAACTACTTATGAGTACTTCCTATGTACTAGGTACTTTATCCATCTTATTTACAATCCTTTCATTTGTTATCAACTAATTTTGTCCCCATTTTATAAATGAGAAGGCTGAAAGCCAGAGCGTGAATGGTTTGGCTAAAACACACAGCAGTAAGTGGTGGAGTTAAAGCTGTGTGACCCCAAGGCCTCTGTTCTTTCCATTACACCTTCCTCATCAGGCAACCTGGATCGTACCTCTGTGGTGTTGTGCTGTTGCTTAACTCCCGTGAGGAGAAATAAAGTATCTGACTCATAGGATTGTGTTGAGGACTAAGTGAGGTAATATATATATAGAAGGACTTGGCATAGTGTCTTGTGCATAGTAAGGACTGAGTATTTTTCTTAATTCCTTTTTTTCCCTCTGCATCCTCCTTTCTCCATTGACCCAACCCTACCCGCCTCCCCTGACAACTTTAGATTTCTCTTCTCCTGATGGTCCATCCTAGGTCTGTTCTCTTTTGTATCTCCCTCGGAAATATTATTACCTCTTTTGGGATGGGTATAAGGAATGTGACTGTGACTCAATCTTTCATTATTATTAGAATTAGAAATGCTGAGAACCAAGGTTTGAGCCTCGGGATGTAACACACATTTAGGTAATGAGAGGAAGAAGTGCTGTTTTGTCAGGAAGAAGAGAAAAAGCAAACAGAGAGGAGGTGGTTGGGTACGTTGATACACTGCCATGGATATCCAGGGTGGAGAAGCTTGTAAGAAGGAAAAAGTTGGTCAACAATGTCAAATGCCAGAGTGGTCAGGATGAGTAAGAAAGGAGCAAAAGGATGAGGAAGGAAAGAATGAGGGAAAAGAGGAAAGATCTTCAAAAGTATTTGAAGATGTTGGAGTGGGCAGTTTCAGAATAGGTGGTGGGCTGGTGGCAAGTGGAAATGTTGAGAAAGAAATAGAGTCAGTAAGTGTTTTGAGATGTTTGGTTTGTAAAAATCCTCAGAGAGATTTTAGCATAAAGTGGTGGCATATTTGAGGGGTTTTTCTTTAGCTTAGGACAAATATAAATATGTTTATGGGCAGAAGTTAAGGATTTAGTTAAGAAGGAGACTTTGAAGATGCCAGAAAGCAGGGATAATTGCTTGGTAAATTTATATCAATTTTGAAGAAAGCCTGAGAATATAACATCAAGATCACAGGGAGAAAACAGTATTTTTTTCTGTGGTTGTATTGTTTTTCAACTTTTAATTTTTTTCTCCTTTTTCATATTTTCTATAACAAGCATCTATTACTTTTAATTTTCTAATAGCTCTTAAAATTAATTAGATTTAAAATGATAAAGTAATATAAATTCATGCACTAAAAAGATATAGAAACATATAAGATGAAAATTAAAAGTCTCTCCCTATCCTAACACTCCATTTCCATGTTTTAAAAGGAACTACCATCAAAATTTTTCTTGGTAGCCTTTCAGTTTTATACACACATGTTTTAAAATCAGAAAACATTATTGAAAAATCACAGATAAATGAGTTAAACTTGAAAAGGATAATACCACTTGATTTTCTGACCCCTCCTGAAAGACTAATAAAATTTATAAGAGAGGAATATAAATAGGAATAAACTTGTAAGAATGAAGAGAATGGAAGAGGAGACAATAGCAGACAAAAGACATCAACCAAATTTTAGGAGATGAAAAGCAGATGGCTCAGTGATATCTGAACTAGGAGAGTCAGAAATCTAAAACTTGAGTGCTTGCAACAGGGGAAGCCAGCAAGAAGGAAGCCAGGTCATGTTGCAGAATTCCTGAAAGACTCAGCAATTAGAGGTGAATGCTGATGACACTAAAAACAGGAGAATTGGTTGGAAGTGTTCCAGATCTCCCCCTACCCACAGACACAAGGAGTTGCCCTTGCACATCTGTTAGAAGACAGCAGATGAAACAGAGACTCTGGACTTGAGACATCAGCTGAAAACAGGGGAATTAAGAGAAAGGTTGTGTTCTGAAGAGTGAGAACTTGGCCTTTTCACTTAGCTCCCAGAATTTTATCAACTAGGCTTATACCTTATGAAGAAGTTGGAAGGTTCTTATCTGAGGAAACGACTAGTGCAAGAGAAAAGGCTGTGGATACTGACATTTGGGTATCCTCTCATGAAATGGCTGGTCCCTGATGGATCACCCTCTGATGAGGCCCAGCAGTTGGTAATCACTACCCAAGCATAAAGAGGTTGCATTCAGCTGTTTAGGACCTCCTTCTTAAATGTAATCGGACAATTACAGATCTGTAATATTTCTAGAAAGCCTCTAACATCAAAGACAGAGATCAAAACAAACCAATAAAAAAAAACAGACAAAACAGACAATGCAGGAAGCAAAAGGATATATAACAAATGATGTAGTTATGATTCTCACAAAGAAAATATATTGCATTCACAAAAGTTAGGAAGCTATGAAAATAAAACTTTTTGAAGATAAGAAAGAACTTTTTGAAATTAAAAATATGGTAGTGGAAATTAAAAGATCAGTAGATGAATTTGTAAAGTAATGTTTAGGAAATCATTCCCCAAAGAGTAGAAAAGAAAAATAAAGAGGTTAAAAATAGAAAAATGGGGGGGCCGCCCGGTGGTGCAGCGGTTTAGTCCGCGCTTGGCAGCCCGGGCTTCGCAGGTTCGGATCCCGGGCGCCTGCTGATGCACTGCTCGTCAGCCACGCCGTGGCAGCGTCCCATATAAAGTAGAGGAAGATGGGCACAGATGTTAGCCCAGGGCCAGTCTTCCTCGGCAAAAAGAGCAAGATTGGCGATGGATGTTAGCTCAGAGCTGGTCTTCCTCACACAAAAAAATAAAATAAAATAAAAAAATAGAAAAAAGGTGGGAAGTTTGGATAATAGGAATTCCAGAAAGAGAAATATAAAAGAAAGGGAGGATAGAAGTTATTAAAGAAATAATAGAAGGCTGTTACTAGAACTGAAGGACCTGTATCCTGGTTGCAAGGGACCATCAAGTTTCCAGCACAATGAATACAAAAAGACCTATCCAGGGCATATCACTAGCAAATTCCAGAATCCCTAATTTAAGATCTTAAAAATCTTCAAAGATGAAAAATGATTGCAGTCAAATGATTAGAAATAAGAATTATGGCAGATTTCTCAGCAGAAACACTGGAAGCTAGAAAACAATGGATAATGCCTTCAAAATCTGAGGAAAATTATTTCTTAACTAGAATTTTGTACATGGCCAAAATAAGAAGTGTTTTCAACATTCAAAGGCTCAAAAAATGTACTTTGCTTATACCCTTTTTCAAGAAGGAAATAGGATATATGCTAAAGTAAAATGAGGATATACCAAGAAAGAGAAAATTAGATAAAGGAAACTGGGTAATACAATACAGATATGAGGTGAAGGCAGTTCCCAAGATGACAGGTGTCTTTCGTGGCTAAAGAGAAAGCAGCCTGGATTAGAGTAGGAAGTCAGAGGCTCCAGAAGAGATGTTCCTAAGAAAAAAAATGGAACTTATTGATTTCTTGATGAGTTTGACCACACTGAGAAAATTTTACAATTCTTTGAAGAGCTAGAAAGGGAATTATTGAAAGGTACATGATAAGTGAAGCAAATGAAAAAAGTTAGGCAATAACTAACTCCAGGAAGAGCAAATTTAAAAAAGCCTACAAGAAAGGAAATAGTGATACTATACTGCATGACTCAGCTATTAAATCATACTTAGAGACTCATAATACTACAATAATATTGCTTTAACTAAAAATTTTTATGCAATTCTGTAGGGAATGTGGGGTGAAGAAAAGTCTGTGCGTTCCTTTTGGGGATAGGATTAGAAAGTGATATCTTCACCTTCCATAGTAGTAAGTCAGTAGATAGTACAAAAAATTGGAAAATAAAAATAGCACTATTTGAATGATAACCAGAAGTATGAAAACCGTTGCCTTTTTGGTCTAGACATGGGGGTGGGGAATACGAAAGAGAACTCTTGTTTTTGTAGTTTAAACTCTGTACATAACTTGCTTTGCTAAAAATTAAAATTAAAAAAATCAAAGATGGTGTAACATCTTTTTTGAAGCAAGAGGAACCCCATTAATATATACCCTTTAATTTAGCAAATACTTCAAAAAATTTATCCCAGGAAAACACAAATCTAAGCATAAAAATGTTTACCACAGAATGTTTTGTAGCATCAATAAATTGTAAACAGACTAAATTCTCATTTTAAGAGGACAAGAACTAAGCCCATTTTGTTTATTGCTGCATCTTTGTATCTTTTTTTAGAATTGCATCTGACACATACTAGGTACTCACTAAATATTTGTTGAATATTTACTGACTAAGGGAATAATTGAATTACTGCATAGGAAAAAGGCACACAAAACAATCTATTAATAGTGATTATCTCTGTATGGAAGGATTATCTGTGATATTTATTTTTGCCTATTTTTCTAATTTGTATTTTTGAAAATTTCTAAAATTAACATTTTAAAATTATAAATTTCAAAAATTTCAAAATGTAGTACACTAACATTTTAAAAGCAACAGTTAGTAAAGAAGAGAGGGATAGCAGTCCATGGAATTGAGGCTGAGATAGTCCTATAAGTGTACTGTATTTACTTCTGAACTTCCTGATGACTCAGACCAAGGGACTACTTAATGGGGCGGAAATAATTCTGTTTCATAAGTGGAAGCATACATTTTTATGTAATTAGAAAAAAATTTCCTGACAGTAAATTCAAAGAAGTTATCATATAGATAAACATGACCATGGATACATAATAGACATTATCTTCAACTTCAATTTTATAGAAAATTGACAACTATTCTTTTTTTTCTTTTTTTTATCGAGGCAACATTGGTTTATAATATTATATAAATTTCAGGTTGCATCATTGTGTTTTGATTTCTGTGTAGACTATATCGTGTTCACCACTCAAAGACTAATTACCATCCATCACCACACACATGTGCCCTGTCACCTCTTTTGTCCTCCTCCCTCCCCCCTTCCCCTCTGGTAACCACCAATATAATCTCTGTATCTATGTGTTTGTCTATTGTTGTTTTTATCTTCTACTTATGAGAGAAATCATATGGTATTTGACTTTATCTGTCTAACTTATTTCACTTAGCATAACACCCTCAAGGTCCATCCATGTAGTTGCAAGTGGCAAGATTTCATTTTTTTTTATAGCTGAGTAGTATTCCATATGTGTATATACACCACATCTTCTTCATTCATTCATGATGGGCACTTGGGTTGTTTCCAAGTCTTGGCTATTGTGAATAGTGCTGCAGTGACTGTAGGGCTGCATATATCTTTATGCATTTGTGTTTTCATGTTCTTTGGGTTAATATGCAGCAGTGGAATAGCTGGATCGTACGGTAGTTCTATTTAACTTTTCGAGGAATCTCCATACTGTTTTCCATAGTGGCCGCACCAGTTTACATTCCCACCAGCGGTGTATGAGAGTTCCTTTTCTCCACATCCTCTCCTACGCTTGTATTGGATGCTGTTCTTGATGTAGCTGTTTCTTACACTGACCTTCAATAAAAGCATAACTTTGTAACGTAACTTGCTGAAGGCATTTCTACGGGATGATTAGTTAATTCTGAGACTTTCTCACCTTGTACATAGGTTACTGTTCCCAAAGTTGTTTTTAAGTCCAAAATGACCAAGAAAATTTTTAACGTTGTGTTTCCCAATAAGTTGCCACCAAATAGAGCACGAGTCTGTCCTTTGAAATAAAATTCTTCTGCATTTTGTTTTATAGCCAATTAGGTACGTTTCCCTCAAATGGTTAGGTTTTGTCTGCGTTGAAGGATTTTGAGGCAACTAGGCACTTTCCTTGATGATCTCCTCAGATGTTATGAGGAATTCCTTAGCAGGTACTCCATAAACACTTGTCCCTGTCCCCTCTAATGGGCAGATTTAGAGTGGCCTTGGACATCCGGAAGCATCCATAGCTTCCTACACATTTTCATCAGCAGTGCTTGCACAGTCTCCTTTAAATTTTTTCATAATGCCCTACCATTATCCTGAATTATCACTGGGTTAATGACATTTGACATCCATGCTTTTTTCTTTAGCGAAAAACTCAAACATTGTTGTATGTCTCCCAGTTGTATGCGGTCTTGTTAATCTCTACGCACTGAATATATCGCAGTAGGTTTATCTGGTCTCTAGTTTTCAACCTCTGCTTATCCTTTATTGACAAACTAAAAAATTTTCCATTTCATCTATCATTTTCCTTCTCTTTTGCCAGTTGTTGTTTCTTTATTCGCTCTTTGTCAGATGACTTATTCCATCTACACTTGTAATATCCTTTATTTTCTCAGTGCTTTCAATTTTTAAAAATAATCTCTACTTTTGTTTCCATTTCCAAGCCTACACTTCTCCTAACTGTTGCTATCAAATCTCAATAGCTCTACACTTTTCTATTACGACGGGGTCAATGATATTCATGAAACAATTCAAAATTAAGTACAAGTGTAGCAAACATAGCAACAAGGTGAAGGATGATGGATGGACGAGATGAAAATGCCTGCCTGAGTGTTTTCACAATATGTTGGTGGTAAGCTAAGTTGACTCGTTTGACCTGGAGAATAGCTCTGTTCACATCTATGAAAGTTTATAGAGTGGATATTTAAAAATAGTTACTTTATGTAATGCAAATAGCTGACTTGCTCTTGATTTGACTGGCTGTAGAGAAATAATATAAAGAATCTAACTCCTAGGAGAAAATCAGCTAACACATTTCTTCATCTCTCTCAAGTACCCGTTCCTTTAACTACACAATTAATGGGAACTAGATGACAGTCAATTAAAGGTTGTTGACAACCTGAAATGCTGATATTCTGTGCTGAGTCAAGAGAGACACATATGTTTTACACAAGCAGGTGGCACAGTTAATATTCTGTTAAGAAAATTGAGAATCCCTGGCATGTGTTGTTACACAGAATTCCATCCTGTGGAAATGGGTCATAGCGCAAAGCCAAAATTCTTCTCAGAAAATAATTTTGAATCTGTTCAAATACTGTAAGAATTACTCATAGAAACACCAAAAGTGCGTGCCATAAATCATGAAAGAGACAATTATGTTCTGGAAAGATTTCAGGACAAATGCTCCAGTCCTGCATCTAGTAGGCAGTAGAGCTGAGGTCAATCCAAGGAGCTTGACCCCTGGATTTCACTTTCTAAAATTTTCCACTCCCTGGTCATCTTAATGTTTGTTGGTTCAGTTCCCTAGTTTAGAAAAATCTGTGTAATTTGGAAAACTCATACATGTGGTTTCTATCACTTTTGTCTGCTCCTTTTCATCTGCTTTGCCTTCCACTAACTTCTGCTCATCTTCCACGGAAATAATCTCAAATCTAGGTGTCATTAGAATAAGAAAGAATGTTTCTGAATGGAGTTTTTATATTTAATACATAATGTCTGACCTCTTAGTGTATTCAGGAGCACCCCTGACCGTAATTATATAAAGAAATTGCTGCCACATCCCACTCTGCTGTGTAACCTTGTACATTGGAGAAACAGCTCAATTGTAAATCAGTATAATTTGTAATTGGAGCATCTGCCACTTGGGCACAAGTTTAAAACTCAGTGGAGTATGGGGGTTTACATGTGGACTGATGCTTCTGCTGTGGACCTCATTTTCAGAACCTCATGTTCTCATGGATGACAGCCCAACTATCTCTCTGAGTGGATGCGCCTGCCCCCTCCCTATGCTCTTGCCCCAGGCTCCAAAAGTGAATTCGTTGCATTCCTCCAAACACGTGTTTTAGATTTCAGACCACTGAAAACGTACTGTCCAAATTTGATATGTATCCATTTAGCTGTTTTGTTGTGATCTGTTAATAGACCAACAGAGAAATAATTTTATCCATAAAGATTAAACATATAAAAGGAAAATTTTCTTTGTCTTTCAAATCCCTCCCTTCTCCAAAAGAGGGAAAAATCCCAAAAGTGTTTGCATAATGAGTTTTCTAATACCTAAGTATGATGTTAAATGATTATGGAGGGTGGTGTCAAAATTGGAGAGCCTAACAGAGTGAAATTGCTCTGGATAAGAGAGAGGTGTGATGGAGAGAATGTGGGCCTGGGGGTTGGTTAGAGGAAATAATAGAATTGTGTCTAAGAGAGAGACAGATAATCACTGGGAGATTTTATGCAGTTTCTGTGGTGTGATAACCCCCCACCCCCTCCATTACAATTTTAGTAAAATCCAAATGTCTTTGTATGATTTTGGAGTTGGATTTATATTTGAGGGGCTGTGGATGATGCCACAAGGAGGCTGGTGGTGAGGGCAGATTCTACTCCCTTCACTGGAGTAAAAGCCACATGTACACAGCCCTACATGATGCTCTCCACCTGACATGCCCACCTCATGCTCTCTTTACTCCAGCTTCACTGGTTTCTTGCGTGTTCTTTGAACATACCAGGTGTGCTCCTGCCTTAAGACCTTTGCACTTGCCGTTGGCTCTTCCTGAATGCTCTTCTCCCAGATATCCACATGGCTTACTTCCTCTTCTCCTTCTGGTCTTATAAGTCCAGTGAGGACTTACTTAGCCCCCTGTTGAAAATTGCACCTCCAGCCCTTACCCACATGCTTTATTTATCTTGTTTGTCTGGCTTCTCCATTAGAATTTAAGAGGGCAAGGTATTCCTGCCCCCTACACACACACACACACACACACACACACACACACACACACACAGAAACTCTGTCCCTAGTGCCTAGAATAGCACTGGGCACGTAGAAAGTGCTCAATAAATACTTGTTGACTGAATGAAATAATGAGTGCTGCCCAGAGGAGCCCAGTCACTTCCGGTTACCAAAATAGCAAACAGGCAATTCTCAAAGGATAATATTAGAATCTTTCTAGTTATGTAGACAAGTAAGCATTAGTAGGAAGACTGAAGATAAGTATTCATTGAAATCTTTCCTGGAAAAATATATGTTCCTTAATTCAAATAATCATGTGTACTTGTTCAGTACATTACAAAACAAATATGTATTAGGGAAAACCAGATCATCCTTGAAATAGTTGTGTTCCAGAGTTCCTCCTTTAAGTCTATTCTGCCTGTTTTAGAGAAATGGAAATTACACATGGCACTAATCTACCTTTCTTTGGAACTCTTTTCCTTTATTATGCAGTCATTTCAAATGTGAAGAGTAAAATGCTGCCAAATAAAATATTACTTGCTGTCTTAAGAGCTGTTTTTCTCTGTTTTGTAGTCCTGGCAAATTATCCAGAAGATTAATCTTTGAAAAGACTTTTTACTGTATTTGTACAAAACATTATTTTAAGCAGTAATCTAATGAAAGTATTTCTCCTCTACACCGTTCAAGAGAATTTTACAGAAAAATATGATGAATACAAATCTTTACCCTATATCGAGTGGGTCTATTGAATCTCTTAGGTCACCGATATAAGCCATTGTAGGGGGCTATACTGTGGACAGAAGGTATTGCCTTTGCCCCAGAGATGAGGCTGCCGTCCCTTGCTCCCACTCTCCTGCCATGGGCAGGGCCCTGCTGCTTGTTTACTTCAGAGCAACTTCTACAAGTTCTTGTTCTAGATCCTGGGCCTTTAGTCAAAAGTGACTCCTGACTTTTAAACTTGTTTCAAAACTGATCGTTGAAGACAAAGATTCATTTCAAGTTAGGGGGAAAAATAACTTTATGATGGCCCAAACCCTACCTTCCATGATCTCTGTGAAATCGCATTTAGTTATTTAGAATAAGAAACTTCTCTGACTTTGCAGTTGGCCACCATATTCTTCACTTAAAGAAAAGTGCTCTTTTTCCATTGCAGGACTATTTACAGTAGCCAAGATATGGAAGCAACCTAAATGTCCATAAATAGATAAATGGATAAAGAAGATCTGGTAGACACACACACACACACACACACACACACACACACACACACACACAATGGAATATTACTCAGCCATAAAAAAGAATGAAATCTTGCCATTTGTGACAACATGGATGAACCTAGAAAATATTGTGCTAAGTGAAGTAAGTCAGACAGAGAAAGACAAATACTGTGTGATTTCATGTATATATGGAATCTGAAAAACAAAACAAGTGAACAAATAAAACAAAACAAAAACAGACTCATAGATACAGGGAACAAACTGGCACTTGCCAGAGGGGAGGAGGGTCAGAGATGGGTGAAATAGGTGAAGGGGGTTAAGAGGTAGAAAATTCTAGTCATAAATATGTCATGGGAATAGAATATATAGCATAGGGAATATAGTGAAAAATATTGTAAAACTCTGTATGGTGACAGATAGTTATTGGACATATTGTAGTGATCATTTCATAATGTATAAAAATATCGAATCCCTATGTTGTACACCTGAAAGTGATATAATATTTTATGTCAGTTATACTTCAATGGAAAAAAAAAGAAATGCTCTCTTTTATTGGATGCCAACTGTTTAGTTTATGCTCTTAATACAGTGAACATGTAATTTATCATAGAAATAGGGACTTTTTGGGAATGGAGGGGGGAGTAACTATTAATAATTATATCTGGAAAACAATCATAACCTAGGATTGAAACCTTATTGAAACCATATAACATGATAAGCGCTTTGTATATATTATCTTGATTTCAAAACTGTCCTCTGATGTGGAACGTGGGCACAATTTCAACAATGAATCTGAGACTCTGTAACATTAACCCAAGGAGTTAATATATAATAATCTAAAAGGAATTTTAGGAGCTCAACTCAGGACAGTTTACAATAGGACTATTGATTTAGCTCCTGGAGGAAATGCATTAGATACACATTTTGGCCAAAAGCCAAATGTTAAAATCAATAATTGACTGAAGGCAGATATCACTAGAATAGAAAGAACTTTTTGGAGACAAGATTAAATCTGAAACATATCGAACATTTCAAAAGTCAGATTTTGAAAGCCTGAGACTACGGTGAAGGAAACAGGATTTATGAGCACCATCGGCTGGTGGACTGCTGTGGTCCCTGAGCTGCGGGTCTACAGTCCTACAGGGATGCTTGCTTTCATCAGACTAACGTATAGTGTGCAGTATAAGGAACTTGGGATTCACCACTCAGAAAATCTCAAAAATCCTGGATCTGCTGCTATTGAAAATGTTTACCAGTCTATTGCAGTTATTTTGAGAAGCTTGTTTGAGAAGTTTGTTTTTTGGTCTCCATAGACTAAAACTATAAGCAACTGACTTCTTCAATTTGAATTTTGATTAGTGAGAACAAAATGTGCACTGAGATTCTCTTGTTTCTCTACCATTTTCTTCCTACTTGTTATTCATTCATTCAATCAACATTTCTTAAGCACCTGTTCGGTGTATTTCAGGAGATGGGGATACAGCACTGAACAGAAGATAAAAATCTCTCCCTTCATGGAGTTTATATTCTGGGACTTGGGGAGACAGACAATAAACAAAACTGTGAATTACACATATAGCATATAAGTAGTGTTAAATGCTGCAGAGAAGAATAAAGCAGGTAAGAGGGATATGAATGAAGAATTCTCTATTATGACTGGGGCATGATGATTTCTCATGATGATGTTGTTAGACGTTTTCTTTCTCAGAATTTTTTAGGGGCAAATTTGACACTTAACTATTGATTCCTTGTAACAAGATATGAAGAGTTCTCAACCAGGACTTTTTTCCTCCTGAACAACTCATTTTCTAAATGGAATTAAATAACTGGAACTTAAATATAGTTCTTAAAGTTTATTTTCTTCAATATTTTGAATGCTAGTACATCAAATAATTCTACAAAGATTTAAGTTATCATGTAATCTCAACTCTGTTGTTCTGCCTCATTATTTAAAATTTTATAAATATTTGATGGCAGAAAAATGATGTAGTATTTTTCCTCAGGTTATCTTCCAAACACACTCTCTCTTAATGTTTCCTTTAACTGACAATTTATTCTCTTACGTGGTCAATAATTCATAATTTTTGTACATAAAATTTAATAGCTTTCACAAGAGATTTATTATTGCAGCATTTTCCTCTTGCAATATTAAAGATACGTTTATACTTCATCTGACTGATAGAATTTCAACATATAAAGCACATAAAGAGATTTTCACTCCATTTGCTTCTAAATTGCTTATCAGAGTTTTAAATTGCGTATTCAGTTATAAACAATAAACTCTAATGATGCTCTCTGTTTATGTCGCTTGCTTTGATACCCTCTCTAGATATGATGGTGACGTGCCTGGTCACACAAGCATTTGTTGCATACACATTCAGGGATGCCAGAAATGGCATTGACTTGGATGTCTGGCTACTTAACTATTCAGCCTTCCAATAGCTGAGTCTAAGGCTGAAGTGTAACCGCAGATTTTGGCCAAATACTGAGACCAAAGTAGACTCTCTTTCACCTCTACGCTTTCAAGTTCTCTCATTCCTCAGAAGGGGCGTTATATCGTCAGTCATTGGAGTGGCAGCCTCCCAACCTTCTTCATGTCTGGTGACCAAAGTGTTGAACAGGGCATCCGAGAGTCTCAGCAGGGTTCATTCTGATGCTGGGCGATATTAACTGAGGGGTTGGGTTTGCACCCTTATTTGCCTGTTTAGTTTCCCCAGAACCTCAGTCTTCCTAGTCTATAGGCACAATAAGCAAATGCGGTCTTCTTGGCTTAGTTGATGCACAGGGCTTTCATTAGGAGGGGATGAGAACCTGAGTGAGTTTTTAGCAAGTGGCTTCCAGGCTTCACTGGTATTTACCTCATGATGCAACAATAGCATCATCTGATAGGAGCTCTTTGCTAAAGCTTGAATGTGAATGTTAAAAAAAAATTTAAATTTTAACTCCAATACTCAACTCAGACTCAGCTGAAACTTAACAATCTTCAAATTTAAACTTAAATATAAAAATGGATTTACTTTTGCTTTTTTGATGCTGTGATTTTATTGTCTGCCCCAGAAGGGAAGCAGATAATAAATAGCATCAGTGCAAAGCATGAGAAAGGGGGTGAGAATCAAATTTCCTAAAAATTCTAAAGGCTGGTATATATATCTTCTCTCCAGGGTCACCTGCAGGTTAGATGGAGGTGAAATGCATTATTCAACTCTCAACAATTTGTTAGCAATCGCAGACTTAATATTTGTGTTGTGTCCTCTGATGAAAGAATGTCTCTTGTCTCATGCCCTTGTGGGGGCTTCCTTGCCTGAAATGACTTGCCTCCCCCTTCTTCCTGCCAGCTCCTCCCAGCCTGCAAATCTCAGAGTAGGAAATCTTTTTGGAACCCTGAGTGTGACTGCAAGCCCTTCTCTTTTTGAGCAATGGCGGCCGGTCTGCCCATATCTGTAGTGGCGCTGGTCACATCCCCCTGCACACATAGGTAGTGACTTGCTTGTCAGTTGCCCCCTTCTTGAGCATGTTCCCTGAAGACAGGTCTGGTTTTTTGTTCAGTTTTATATCCCAAGAACCTAGCACAGTGTTAGGTAAGAACTCAGTCACATCATGACTACTACTTCTATTATGACTACTCCGACTACTGCTGCTAGTGCTATTCCAGCTACTCTTTCTGCTGCTGCTCTAGCCAAGCTGGCTGGTGAGCTACTATGGGCCCCTCTCAGCACAGGGAATGCACACACATTCATGTTGTGGTCCCTTTTTGGCCACCCTCCAGGGATGGGCATGGCAGAAGGAAGATGGGGAGGCATTCTGGATGGAGGGAAAAGTTGGAAAGTTTATGATAGGAAAACCACTCCCATGTTGCAAATGGTGATATGGTTATTATGAATTTGCTATAACTCTTGGATTTTTAAAAATGTTTGTATATATGTGACATTTTCCATTTTTTGTCGAGTATCTGGTTTCCCCACTAAAGGTATGATTGCCCTGAGCGTGGTGATTCTGTGGGAAGAGATGTGAATTTGAGTCCATCTGACACACATTTTATCAATAATTAAACAAACATTTATTAACCTAATGAACTTGCTCTTGGCCTGAGCTTCAACTTCAATATCTGTAAGTTTAGAATAATGTAATCAGCTCTATCTTCTTTGTTTTTTTGAGGATGAAAAGAGGAAACCAGCGTGAAAGTGGTATGTAAGTTGCCAGGTACTAGACAAAATGAGGTGTTATTATATGACTGTGACAGATTTTTCTTCTGAATTTCCAGTGGCATTTTGTACTGAATGGCAAGTTTAGCTTGGTTTGGAGGTGAGAACAATGGTCTGGTTGGAAGTAAGCAGCAGACATGAGATAAAAGACCTGGGAGCAAAGCCATGTCCCACCACTTTGCTAGTTATGTGACCCGAGATAAGTTACTGAAAAAAGAATCTTAAAGCTTCCTAGCTCCAAGGTCACTCGCTGTGAGAATTAAGTGGAAAAATATCTATGAAGGCACCTGGTGCATTGCAGGTGCTTGGCTGGTGTTTACAAAGCATTCCTTCAGGGAAGAGAAAGTTAAGGTGAAGCAAAACGGTTCTGAGCAGGCGGCATGCAGAGAAGAAAAAGCCTAGAGTCGGACTCGTGTGACCTTAGCAAGTCCTGTAATGGCCCTAATCCTGTTTCCTCAGATGTGAATTGGGAGTCATAATAATAATAATTCCCTTAATTATCTCTTAGAGTTACTGGAAGGACTAAGAGTGGTAAGATTCACCAGACATGTACTGGGGCTCAAAAGTTTAGTTTATTCACCCCAGAAAGTTTAGAGTCATGCCTATGATAATTCTCCTCATTTTTAAAGATAGTCTTAAGCCATGTCTAGTTCTGTTTTATGTTGACTGAATATAGTGCCTAGGGTGCTCTTTTGACAAAATGTAGGCAGTTCACTATAAAACTTTACTGCCTCTATTCAGGCCCCTTTTGGGTGATGAAACACTGATAAGAGTTAATGAAGATGGGGGAAGAAAGGAAAGAGGCACCGCTGGCAAGAAGTGGAAAGAGTGCCAGAGAAAGCACAGTGTGGTGGGAAGAGCGCCATGGCCAGGCTGAGAAGGCCGGTCCTAGACACTGACTCGGTTTATTTGTCTCTCCAGTAAAGTTGGGGCTACAGTAAAGTGTGATAATAATGACATGTATTGAACTTTTACCAGGTGCTCCACCGGTACGTTATCAGTGAATTTTCAAAAATAGTCCCTGAGGCCAGTTCTGAAGCCCAGAAACATTCCCCAGTTACAGAGTTAGTAAGTGGCAGAGCCAGGATTTGAACCCAAGTCTTCACATTACCATTCCCTTTTAGCTCTAAGCTTCTGTACCATGGGTAGCCAAAGATGTCTGAGCAAGCAGGTCTGTGTGGAGGCGCCATTCAGAAGTGGTTTGTGTCAGCGGTTTGTTTTATTGGTCCTTCTAGAGGTGGGACTAGGGAATAAGATCTTTTACTCCTGAAAGCTCAGTGAGTAAACAGTTGGTTTCTGACAGGTTTTTAATTAGAGGAGAATATGTAGACTGGCCTGTAGAAGAGTAACAGGGCTTCCATTTGAGGGGGAGGCAGAGGAGCAGCCTGTGAGCCAGCCGACAGGGTGAGATGACCCAGGAGACCCTGGTGTTTCAGACACTAAGGGAATGAGGAACCTTTGCAAAGGTCACGGTGTTCAACTTTGTCAACCACTACTCAGAGGTCAGACAAAATGAGAACCAAAAGGGCCCAGGCATTTTACCAGTCAGAAGGCCGGTTGCTTCACCAGTATCTGAAATCAATCGCTTGTCTCGTTCTGTTTCTGTTGAAGAGTTTCCAGGGATTGTTCTTTAATCTTGTCGCGGTTTGGAGGAGTGCACTCTTTTTTGGGTCACTCCATGCACTCCTGACTCCATGCAGCTCATGTAAAGTCCCTCGTCACTGAACGTAGCACCTGATTGTTAAATCACCATAAAGATGCCTTTCTGCTGCAGTTGAACAGCTCAACAGTCTCCCAAGTTAACCATCCAAGTCTTTTCTGGACCTGAATGTTTAAATCAATTAATAAATCTGCAATTATAATGATTATCTTTGCCTTCGGACATATTTCAACTGCGTCTGAGAGCTGATGTATTTTTCTTAAACTTTTTTTCTATTATGAAATATTCCAGTCATGCATGCTGATGGCTGGAAGAGTAAATTAATAATAGTCTAATCACCGTGGAGACACAGATGCTTTTGTGAGCTGGCACCGAGGTAAGGCTGCATATCTCTGTGGGAATGACAAGTGAATGAGACCGCTGCTCACTTAACCTGCTGTTTTTTTTCTCTCTATTTTCTCTCCTAGGAAACAGATGGAAGACTGCTGCGACCCCGCCCATCTCTTTGCTATGACTAAAATGAATTCCCCCATGGGGAAGAGCATGTGGTATGATGGGGAGTTTTTATACTCATTCACCATTGACAATTCAACTTATTCTCTCTTCCCCCAGGTTGGTATAGAGTTTGTTGCCTTTCAAAATAGTTTCTCATATGTCTTGATATCATAGCAAAGGGATAATTGAGTTGGCCTAACTAATCAGATCTACTTCTTTTCATCTTCTTTCTTCTCTTCTTGACTATAAATGTGTTTCTTTATAGCTGTCATTTTTTGTGAAGAAATCACATCACATTTTGATGCAAGGGCAGAAGTAGGACATTTCAGAGTAACAGTTTTCCTAGCCCTTCTGATTTGAGTCCTATGTATGAGACTGAAGGTGGCCAGCAGAGAAGGAAGCAAAGTCAGGTAATTGTGGAATTCTAGTCTTTTGAGGTTGGCTGTGGAGTGATCTTGAAGATTTGCAATTCTGGAATGTTTTCTTAGGCCTGATGTTGCTCTCAGGGAGTGGGGACCATATGGTCAGAAGTTTGCTTCTTAGAACTCTTGAATCTTAACCCTGTGGTTAGACTACTGCTGTGAAGTGGAGGGGTGGTGGATGTGGAGAGAAAGACTTCGGCCACTTTTGAAGTGGTCTGAATCAAGCTGTGCTTACTTAATGTTTTTCTTTGTGGTTTCCTAAGCATAGAAATCAAATGTTTTACTAAAATATAGCTATGCAGCAAGTCGGGGGAGAAAGGAAATCTTTATTTCTAGGGAGCCCTAGTTGGAGAGGAGAGTGGATCTTAGGTGAAATTGCCGTTAGGGACAAACTGAGAAATGAATCTTGGCTCCCGCAAGTTGTCAAGCCACTTTTGGTTTGGCCAGATGATTGTGCAGAAAGAGAGTTCACAGTCAGAGTTGGAAAACCAGACTGAACCTTTCGTGGATCTGTATTAGTAGCAGAGTCTTCAAAGGAGGGATCCTATAAAGTTGAAGCACAGTCCCTACCAGATCCAAAGTCACACTCTCCATGAAATAGCCCATATTTTCTAGTTCATCCTTAGGTGTTTTAGTCTACTTTAATGGTTTTAGAGTGTAATGATATGGTTTTTTAATTTTTATTTTAAAATGGGAAATAGAAGGTTTAACTTCATTTGTCCTTGGGAGGCTTCCTAGTGTCAAAGGAAATAACTAAGAGTTGTAAAATCTGGGATTGAATTTCATCTCCATCTCTTATTGACTAAATGCCTTGCTAAGTCATCTAACACTTCTGAGACTCAACTTTCTCATCTGTACAAGAGAGAGAGCAGTACTTGTCCTACCACCTCACAGAGTTGTGGACAGGATCAGTTGATATAATGCATGTCCACACACTTTGTAAACTACAAAACATTATGTAAATGTTACATGTTAATGTTGTCCTCATTCATGTATTGCATCTTCAGACTGGGGAATGAAGAATATAATTGGCATTGGTGAGGGTTTAAGGCAAGGAACAGAAACCTTCCTAGGTATTTTTGGCAGAAAGATATTTCATAACAGGAATCAAGCTCTTAAAAAATCATTGGAAGAATGGAGAAGTGGGAGTCAAGAGGTTTAGGGTTTAGAAAGCCCCAGCTGCCATTGCCATTAGCGTGACCACAACTGCCTCCAACAGAAACAGAGCCAGAAAGATGGGTTCCAACTCACCTCCTGCTTCCAAATCTCCCTCAAGTGCTTCTAATGGGTAAGATTAATTTACATCTGGAACGCGAATTGCAAAGAGGTCCGGGAGAGGCAGTTTTTAAAATGATCAAACTTCAGCAGGGAGCTAGAAAAAGGTTGTAAGAGAGGTTGAGTAAGCCAATCCACAGTCTCCTCTTTGTACAAAAACTGATATCAACACGCCGTGAAATGAAGAAGAGATAAGGAAGCAATTTCCTTTAACAGCTCATCAAATAGAAAAATTTTAAAAGAAATCCAAAATAGGCTTTCTATAGATGAGGGCTTTCAGTCATACTAACTGACTTCTAACTTTGTACTGGAAAAAGATTTGAAGAAAAGAGATGATTAAAGAAATACAAACTAGCCTCCCATCTTATCTGTCAGTTGCAGCAGTAGAACTGCAGGAAACATTTCCTTTTTAAAGTGTGTGCATGTGAATTCTGTGCCTCTTTGTGCCAGTTGCAAGACCAAGGAACCGTCCCCGAATAATAAAAGAAAAATGCTTTTTCCTTGGAAGCAGAAGTCATTACATCATTGTGTGTGTGCAGAGTCATTACAAGGGGCTGAACCAATTCAACCAGTAGATTTTTTAAAAAAAGTTTCATGTATATATTTCTACTGAGAGTTTTAAATAACTAATTAATTTATAGAAATGCTGGAAAATCAGTTCGCATCGACAAAAAGAATGGTGTATATCCCCATGCCCTCACTGCATTATTATTTCTTAGTGAAATATTTCTAGTTTGTTATTGGGATGTTAAGTTGCCAGTTAATTGACATGCTTCATTCATGTTCCTTGTGGGAAGCAAGTTGTGTGTGCTGATTAGGCAGAAATGCAGGTGGGTGGGCCTGGCTCAGTGTTGTTAGCTGAACAAAGCATCTCTCTTTTCCCTGAGTTTCAGCAAAATAATGCCAAATCACTCATTCTCTAACTCAGATGTATAATTTAAATCACACTTTTAATTATATATTTTAATATATTTATTTTAATTGTATATTACACTTTTCCCTTAAATGCCCAATATACAATAGCTGTCATTATTATTGTTATTATTCCTTAGCCTAGTTTTATCCACTGGCTTTTTTTGCTGCTGTTGTTGCCAAGATGCAATATTAGATTCTCTGTGTGTTGTGAAACGTTAGCAGGTCCTGGATCGGGGCTGGAGGGTCCAGGAGGGTCCTGTTGAGATCTTTGTACTTTGAGATGCCACATTGAATCTCCTTAATTACAACTAGTTGCTTCTTATTTGGACCTTCCATGACTTCCTATGGCTTTATTATCAAATTTATTCAACTCTGCCTCATATACAATTACCTACAAAACTATAGTCATGTGCCACATGATGTTTCAGTCAACAATGGACCACATTTATGATGGTGGACCTGAAATATCAGTACCATATAGCCTAGGTGTGTAGTAGGCCATACCATCTAAGTTTGTGTAAGTACACTCTGTGATGTTCGCACGATGACGAAATCACCAAATGACACATTTCTCAGAACATATCCCCATCATTGTGAAGCGACACATGACAGTACATATCTACATATTACAGTTTTCTAAAAGTCGTTGTCTGCTGATCTCAATGCCAACTTGTGGGCTTTTGAGGAACAAGAACAGTTTTTCATTTTTGTGCCTAGGGCAGTGCTTCCCACTCAGGATAGATGTTCATTTCCAGCTGCTCATGTTTGCCAAGGGCTCCCTGTCTGTGTCCCACCTGGGCTAGACCACTGCAGTGCCCTTGCTTCAACTATAGGAGACCAAGCAGGTCATTTTGATGCAGCTGTTTCCAAATGGCTCTATAAATGTATTTTGCTGAATTTTTGTTGAATATTATTAGTCATGATGGGCCAAATTTTAACCCTCACATAGGTTTTCTAGAATATGCAGTGTGTGTGTGTGCGCGCACGCACACGTGCGTGCACTTGCCTGTGTTTGGAGGGGACAGTGTGATGGTAAATGTTCCCACTTTGAGAACATCTCCGTCCCCTGGGTTGAGATCAGCTCCTCCTTGCTTTGCCAGAGACCATCCCTTTTGAGCCTGCATGGTCCCATGTTTGTAGATATTACCGAATAAATGCTATTTTGGCCTAAAACGTATTTATGCTCAGAAAAAGCATAAATTTCCTTGGAAATGAGCAAGGGTATTGCAGGAATGTTAGAAACCACAACTGTGCTGATATAATCTGAAAAATATTTCCTTTTGGTGTAATAAAAACACAGTCAGCTCACCATTCTCTTATATTGTGCGAACAGTAATGTGATATAAATCACAAACAAGACTAGTCATTTTTCCTCAGAATATCCACCCAAGGCCATATGTAAAGAATCACAAAACATCATTAATGGACCCCAGACAGACACTCATTTCTAGCTCCTCTGGTTGCCATAAGCTCCCTGACGTGTTCCCTTCAGTCTGGACCCACAGTACCCTTGGCCCATGGGAAGCCCAGCGGGACATTTTGAAGTAGTTTTGTCAAAATGACTTTGTTAAAATAAAAATACACATTTTTTTTTTTTTCTTCACAGTAATGTACTTGGAGTCTCACAGCAATTTTTTTTCTCCTAACGAAATTTGGATCATACCATATAATGTACAGCATTTGGTAGCTTGTTTGTTTTACTTATCAGTATTATTGTCATCATTTTCCCAAACACATACCTTTTCAACTGGAAGGAAACTAAGGGGGCTAATGTTTGGTGGGCATAAATCTTTGCCAAGCCTGTGCTAGGATCATGTTGTCAAGCCTCGTTTGGCTGCTTTATAACAGAAACCTGACACAGGGGCTTAACCAAATAAGTGCTTATTTATCTCAAACAATAAGGAATTAGGAGGTGAGTTGTTCCGGGCTGGATGATGGCTCCCAGGCTCCTATCTTCCTGCTTGAACAGCCTTAGCTGATCGCCAAGGAAGCTTCCAGTTTTGATCCAGGATCTCAGTAGGTAGAAGGAGGAAATATGGACAGACTCCTGCTGATGTGTCAGTGGTCAGGACTGAGTCACATGGTCATGTCTAGCTGCAAGAGAGCCTGGGAATTCCAGTATTTCAGTTTAAGGCAAGACCTATACTATCTGCCTCAGTTTCCTCACAGGTCTCTCACTCTCTCCTTCCAGCAAATCTGTGTGGTTGTTATTACTGCCTTAATTTCATGGATGAAACTGAGACTGAGAAGGCTTGAATAACTTATTTAAGGTTCCAGAGCTGGCAAGTGGAAGGACTGGGTTGTGAAACCTGGTCTGTCTGATTTTAAGTTTTATTGTTTACTGTCTTGTTCGTTTTTTTTTTTTTTTTTTTTGCTTAAAAAGACATGGGTTCTAGTGGATTAGTTGTTCATTTTTATCGTGTAGTCACCTTGATACTGTTTTAAGGATTTTCACTTCCCTTGTATGAATACTCTTAGAAGAAATGGAGATGTTTCTTTTGCAGCTATTTGAGAGGTATAGCTATGCAGGCTGTAGGATCCTATACAATACTGTAGTTTCCCTTTGAAGCTAGTTTCCTGTTCAGCACTATAGTTTCTCTTTGACTTTGAGCTCCCTAGTGGCCCATATTGAAAGAAGAAATAAGACTAGTTACATTATTTTTATTTCTATTAAATGGGTTCCTGGACCCAATTCCAATGTGTGTGTGTGTGTAAGCTTCCCCACACCACCAAGCAGTTCTTGGACACCAGCTGTGTGTCTTACAATTCAACTCAATTCTGACACTGTCTATCCAGAGATAGCATAGGGCTCAGTCTCACAAGACCGCCTACCACTTCAGATGCCAACTTCAAGCCAAGGTTGTTAACTTGTGCTTCTGACTGACCGACTACAAATTGGAGGTTCCAACGACCTCCTCCAACTCGGGATGCCAATAGGAAGTCTAGGTTGTTACTTATACTTCTGACCGACTAGCTATAAATCAGAGGTTCCCACAACCTCTTCCTTGGGTTTGACTAATTTACTAGAATGGCTCATGGAACTCAGGAAGCTAGTTTATTCACTAGATTACCGATTTATTACGAAGGATACTAAAGGATACGAATCAACAGCCAGATGAAGAGATACATAGGGTGAGGTCCCAAATAAAGGTGCTTCTCTTCTTGGGGGGTTTGGAGTCTTGCACGGTGGCATGTGGAAGCATTCTGGTTCCCAACCTGGAAACTCTCCGAGCCCCGTCCTTTTGGATTTTTATGGAGGCTTCATTATATAGCATGATTGAATAACTCATTGACCATTGGTGTTTGATTCAACCTCTAGCTCCTCTCCCTTCCCCAGAGGTCAAGAGGGTGGGACTGAAAGTTCCAACCCTCTATTCATGGTTAATTCCCCTGGCAATCAGCCTCCATCCTTAGATGCTTTCCAAAAGTCACCTCCATTAACATAAACCCAGTTGTGGTGGAAAGGGGCTTGTTATGAGTAATAAGACATCCATTTCATCTTTATGACTCAAACATTTGCAGGAACTTAGGTCAAGACACCAAATCTTATGACAAAAGATGCTCCTGTTGCTCTTTTTGCTCAGAAAATTTCCAGGGTTTTGGGGGCTGTGAGCCAACAACTGTGGATTAAGACCAAATATATATGAGAAAGATACTTTTGTCCTGAATGACCAAATATATATATATTTCTTCTAAATCACAATATCACATCTGTAATAGAGAAATCCAGGTTCTGGATTTTTTTCTGGAAAAAAAAAATACAACTAGAAAAGGGGTCAAATCAATTTTCCAGGCCAATGAGTGGTGAGAAGAGATAAATCTGTTGAGTTTGGGATTTAGGGAAATATGAAGTAGTAATGGAGAAGGCTACAGATTCTGCCAATTATACATTTGTATCATGGTAGTTGGATAATTATGATAAACTGAAAGTGCAATGCATGGTAAATTAATTTCTAGGGAATTAAGATTGTGTATCTGAACAATGGATTCATATCTGCTGTTCCTCAAATTGCTCTGTAAGATGAGGAGAGTGGGTCATCACGAGACTTCCAAATATCTGTCATCTTCATAGGAAAGGAAATAAATAGTTCGAAGTGAGATAGTGCAATGGACTTGCCCCACAGAGTGGCTGAAGGTAAACTATAAGATGCCTTCCTTATCTTTCAAACTTAGAAATAATTACAAATTAAAACCCCTCTCTAATGAAAATTCACAGATTGTTTATGGTTGAGAACAAAATGAAAATTAATGTAAGGAATGGTCTATCTTGCCATGGTGTAGACCTTTCTAATACTTGCCAGTGTGTAAGATTTAGTACAAAGACTGATTATGACTCAGATTTGCAGCTTCTTGGGAACAACTGAAGAGGATGCATGACACCAACTTCCAGTGAGTCAGATTTCATCCAGTAGGTCTGATGTGGTGAGTATTTTCAGGAGGTGTTAATGTTCCATATAACAGTTTCTTCTTAGGTTTGGTGACAAGACAGGGTGTTTTCCTGTAGAAAAAGCTGGTATATCTTTATTTTTTTTCATCAGTTGGTTTTTTTTTCATCTTGGTCCTTCTTACTGGCCAAGGTCCAGGTGTAGAAAGGAATTTCTATCCTATTTTCATTTAGTTTTGAGTGGTGAGAGTTTTGATTTTGTTTGTGTATCAGGAGGCCTCTGTTTCATTTTTGCCATTGATATGCTCATTTGTACTTCTTTACTAGAGACCTCTTAGATGCATAAAGATACATTTGATCAACTTATAGAGAGGTATTATATCAACACTGAATTTTCTGTGGCTTAATTAATTTGGTCATAATTAATTTGGAATGAAAAGAGACAAATGAGTACAGAGAACATTTTCTTAATATTGTGTCTGTTCAAATCAATTCACTCTCTTTCTTCTGCTAATTGGCCTGTAATCTTTAGATCACATGGGAGCACAATTTTCTTGGCATCCCTCGTGGCCTGACTAGTCATCTGTTATCTGACCTGTTATCTGTAGGGTCAGAATTTCTGGCTGGACTTGCCCAAGAGGATGGGGAAGAGGTGGAGTGGGGCTGGGATAGGGCAGTGAACTTAGCTGTGGAGGCTAAAAGAAAGTCCAGCCAGTAGCCAGAAAGGGGTATTAGGATTCACCATAGGTAACTGTTGGCAGTAACCAGAAGGTAACATGATGTGCCAATAGTGTGCAGAACTCAGACATGAGGGATGTGGGAGGATGGAGCTACACCCGGAGATCCAGATTATACAGCATTTGACTTCAATTTCCCAGCCACTAGGCTGGAGGTTTTGGCAACTGGCAGCTTCCAGGAGGTACTGGCCCAGAGAAGGCAGGGTCCCACCCTTCTAGAGGCTTGGGAATTGATCATTTTATCAAGGCAGGGACTCAGGGGAACACAGTGGGGGTCCCCAGGATTGCGGTCAAAATTAGGGACTGTTTTTTGAGAACAAAGCTGAAACACAGTTCTGGAACTGGATCTGAGCTGGGCACCAGGAATCTGGAAGGTCAACCTGGGGCTGTGTTTTGAAAATAAGGCAGAAGCCAAGTTACGGGAGCCACACCTCAAATCTGGGGTCAGAAGAATGCAATATAACTTGATAGTGATTCCCATAGCTTTGGGTGACCACTCCCCAAATCATTATCCCAAAGCCAGGATTGACCCACGTTTCCCAGGGCTCAGGCTGAATATGCAGTGGCCCCAGGTGTGGGTTCAGGATATATATAGAGGCTGAGAATTAGGCCTGATACAGCAGAATCTTTTAGACAAAAACGTTAGGTTCTTACCCTCTCCTATGTCTAGCTCTGTGGAGGCTGATGGTACAGAGGGAGCAGAAGCTAAGTGAAGGAGAGAATCTGGGCAAATTGCTAGTTAAGACAGTATGTTAGCAGCTTGTTAGAAAAATAGGTGAGAATAAGTGTGGTGGAGAAACTTAGGATAGATGGGATATGGGTCAAGATCTGCTGACTGTAATGGAGACAGACGTGCTTTTTGAGGATAACCAATGTTTTATACTATGAAAACTGTTATACATAGGATTTTCCTTGCTTGATTTTATTTTTCTTCTCTACCAGACTCAGCGTTTTAACTCTTTGCTGAGAGAAAAAGGCAATTGCAAATTAAATTCATTCAATAATCTCTTTACATGAGGTGGTCTGCTATTAATAAAGCACTGGCTAACTGCTCCTTATAAGATATACATAATTTGATTATTTTGCTTAAATTTTTCTCTTCCTAGGGTTCAGTCTACTCTGATTTTATATACCTTTTGGGTCTAATCTACTATTCGGATCATACCATATTCACAAAGTATTGTTAATTCTGGAGCCATAATATATAAATTTCCTAATTGTTTTTCTTGTTATAGTCTCACATAGATTTTGACTGTAACACACCAGGTCATTAAAAACTGAAGTGACCAGCTTGCAGGCTTCCACGTGCCTGAGATGGGGATTGTTGGAGGACTTCTGAAAACTCAAAGGCCAGTGATATTTATGGACTCAGGAAAAAATATAATACTTCTGTATGATCCATAAAATTTAATACAAATTGAGAATCTACAAAATAAAATCAGCATCGAAATTGATTTAAAATAAGGCTTTGATACATCAGAAATTCCCTTTCACATTTGTTGGACTTGTCACCTAAAATGAATATGCCCTGCAGCTAGCCAAACTATGCTTTCCTACAATGTTGATGATTCTGTATAAAAGAAGTGTTCATCCATTCAGTCATCAGATATTTGTTGAGCAACTACTACTGTGTGCTAGGGACTGTGCTAGTTCCTGGGGAAATACTTGTGAGTAAAAACAGACCCAGTCCCTTCTCCCATTAGGTACTGTCTTCAGTGTCCGATAGGTTCCTTACCATTCACTTGTTTGAAATTAAACTCCTGGGACCGCCCGGTGGCATAGAGGTTAAGTTTGCATGCTCTGCTTTGGCCCAGGGTTCACAGGTCTGAATCCGGGTGCAGACCTACCTACTGCTCATCAAGCCATGCTGTGGCAGTGTCCCACATACAAAATAGAGGAATATGGGCATAGATGTTAGCTCAGGGGCAATCTTCCTCAAGCAAAAAGAGGAAGATTGGCAACAGATGTTAGTTGAGGGCCAGTCTTCCTCACCAAAAGAAAATAAATTAAACTCACTCCCTCCCTATCCTGCTGCTTTTCTCTATTGCCTGTCACACATAATGATACTCTAACCCACTCAATCTTTTGAGCTAGACACCTGGATCTTATGTTTGAATCCATCCTCTATACTAACCACTCTCCAAATCTAATTTTATTTTGTAAATATCTCTTGAATCCATTCCCTCTTTGACTACCTCTCTCCCACTGTGTTAGTTCAAGGTTTATCATCCATTATATGGACTAATTCAAGAACTTTCCAAAAAGTTTCACTGTTATGAACTTGCCTCCCTGAAACATCCTCCACCTTGCTATAAAATGTAAATCTGTTTATGTAACTTCTCTTAAGCCATTCCTCACTGCCTACCATGCAGACAGGAGCAAGTGGCCAAACAGTACACTCACCAAGCCTGCTGAGCAGTGTTCACTGGAGAAACTCATGGAGAAGGACAAGTAACAGCAGCTGGTAGATGCTCTGTTGCCTTTTCATGGTTAGAAATGATGACCCTGCAACTGGACTGGACTTTTCAGTTGTCTAATTAGAGATGCACTAAACTCTCACCTGGTGTGATTCAAAGGCTGTGCTATAATAATGTTAAAATATGGCAGAATCTTGACTTTGGCCTGGTTTATCAGCTCAGTGTTTGTGGGAATGGAAAGCCCCCTGTAGCCTTGATTGGCAGCTAGAAGACAAGCCTTACAGATGCAGGTGAATGACATAACTTGCCAGAAAAGAATTTATCAATCAGCTCATGGGTGGGCAAGAGCTGGCCTCTTCCTGGGCATGATAGGAGTGCTGAGATCCCAGCCTTGCTATGGGCCAGGATTGAGGGCCTTCAGCACCAGACCACTGCTGGTTCCATGGAACTTTGCTGGAGGCCACTTCCTTTTCTGAACTACAGGGGCTCAGTCTTGGACAAGTTAATCCTTCCTGATTACCACCTGTAGGATAAAGTTCAAACTGCATTGGGTGGCACACAGGCCTTCAAGATCTGAACTCTCGGAGAATAAAACACAATAAAAGCTTATTCGTTGCCATCCTTCTCCTTTCCCCTGCTTGTCATTACTTTATACTCTGTAATTACCAAGTGACTTGCATTTCCCAGAACAAGTTGTGCTTTTTTTTTTCCTCTTCACATTTGCACATGCTGTTCCCCTCTCCAGAATGTTCTTCCTTTCCTGGTCTGATGAATTCTTATCTACCTTTCAAAATCCAGCTAAAGCATTTTCATGTCTGTAAAACCTTCCCAGTTCCCCCTCCCAAATCTCTACTGCCCTGCCATGTTTAAAATCTGTTCTGTTTCCCCCCCGCATTTGTGTATATCTCTGTTGCTGTGCTACTGAATAACAATGATTTGTTCACATCCTTTCTGCTCATGAGACTCTGAGCCCCTAGAGGGCAGCACTTAGTGCCTGGAGCAGAGCATAGCAGGTGGAAAATGAAAACAATAGAATGGATGGCTGTTCTTCCAAAGCCTTTGCAACCACATGGCAGCAGCCTTGTTCTTTTGGAAGGAGGTACTAGCGTGACCCAGGATCAGTCCCTTGCAGGCAACAGCCTAGGAAGAAGGAAAGGGTCTGGGTGTTAACAACAGTGCATGGAGTATGGGATGGCATGTTGACATTCACCCTCTTAGTGTTCAGAACTTCATCCTAGTCTCGTGATGACAAGATCACACAATTTTAGTTGGGCCACAATATTGGTGCTGGACGTGTAGTTGTTACTGTGTTTTTGTTTGTTATGCTATTCTTACTTTTAAAACAAACATTATTCTTGAGAAATTGTTATTGGTTAGAGCTGAAGGACATTTTCATGTTGGCGAAGATCATTTCTTTCTCTTTCTCGTGTCTATTCGTTATTTTCCACTGTTGCCTCCACCGTCCTTTCCCAGATGCCAATGACCTCTTGCCTAGAATTCTGCAATAGTCTCTTATTGGCCTTCTCGTATCTAATCTGGCCTCCTCTTCAGGCCATTTGCACATCGCAGTTTGAGTTATTGTTTTAAAATGCAAATCAGATTATGCCATCACTTTGCTTAAAACCGTGGATTAGTTTCCCATTGATTTCAAGATAAGACAAACCCCTTAAGGCCCAGAAGGTTCTGCCTGGTCTGGTCCCTGCCTGCGGCTCCAGCATCAATTTCCACAGTGTTCCCTCTAGCCCTTTATACTTTGTCTTACTGACCTACTTTCGGCTCCTGATAAACACTATGCTCCCTCTTTCCATAGAGCTTTTCAACACACTGTTCCTTTCCCTTGGAAGAATCTTGTCCTTCTTACCTGGTTCACTTATATTAATTCCTTAGATCCCGTTTGAACATTGTTTCCTCAGAGGGGCCTTCCTCACAGCACCATTACCTCTCATTTGCAACTTCATATTCAATTGTTTAAGTATTTAATTCAAGGTTCTCTCTCTCACCAGCTGGGAAGCTCCCCATGACAGTGTTTAATTTGGGGGGGGGGTTAGGGAGCTCTAGTTATCTCAGTTATTATTAGCATCATGCCTGGGACATAATAGAGATTCACCCAATTTTAGTGGAATGAATGAATGAATGTGGCTGCTTGGTTTTGCTGTATGAAATCACCAACTGTAATCCTGGTGGACCCTGCAGCCTGTTTTGGTATAAATATAAAGAGACTTAGAGTTCATTCTCAGAGAGTGGAGGGAAGATTCCCACATTGGAAGCGGTCCGCTGGGAAACCTCCAAATGACTGTCTTGGACTGAAGCCTTCAAGAAAAGACTGTGGAGATGGTCAAACAGGGTTACAATGAGTCCTTTTGTTATTGCAGCTGTGTTTTGTCCTTGTGTGGTTATTTATCAATACAGGGTCTCAGGTGTTACAATGAAATCCATCTTACAAGATGCTACAACGGAGAAATTACTGCTCTTGCTGAAGATTTAAAATCACTAATGTCAACTCGAAGAGTCTCTGCCGTTTGCCCAACCAGAACTAAATGGCAGAAGCAACAATGAAGCCAAAAGAGGGGGTGGCTCATGGGTCTCCTCCTTGCTGTGAGCTGGCATCCCCAGGCTCTAGGCCCCTGTGTTGAGCCAAGCCTTGGTGCTCTCTCTCTTCTTCAATCTTCTAACCATGAGATATTCCTGCGCCAATTTTCCCACAAAGTGAAAGTGTGGGATTTGTATTTTGAAATCAGGGCTGTGATAATACCACCATCTTTTAAATTAACACACTGTTTCCCTGCTTGTTTTTAAGTTATTTTGGCTCAGCTGCTGGAGGAAAACATCTTTTAGTCTTTGTAGTGCTTTGGAGCCAATATGTTTAGGAAACAAGCCAGTCGATATAGCTCCCAAACAACCTCTTGCCAGAGACAGTAATAATGTTTTAACCTCGTGGAACTCTAACCAGGAAAAAGATTTCAGCCAGATTATAGATACTTGACCAGTGTGTAGTGTGGGCAGTTACAACAGTTGTCCTTTGACTTGAAAACTTTGTGACTTTTCTGGAAATTAGTAAAGAACATTAATTATGTAATCCTCTAAGATTTCTTTTTTAGATTGTAGTCACATTTCAAGGAAATGGCCTTGTAACAGAAGTAGCAAAATGCTCTGCAATATAGAAGGAAGATTATAACAGGTCAAAAATTCAAAGTAAATTACAGTCATTAAATTCTTAAGGCATTTTACAATTTCATTCCTGACCTTTTCCACAATGGACATAAAAAGGCAAGGAAGGATTTTGAAGATGAAGGTTTGGGTTTAGGGAAATAAATGGTTAGTGGTAAGGATTTATAAGATCTGAGGTGGATGAAGTGAGGGCTAGAAAACCTTGGGGGAGAAAGGCAAACTATTATCATATTAATAAAAATAGTGGCAATAAAGTGTCATAGATTATGTCATGTCTTTTAAAAAAGACTGCCTGAAGGAAAGATAAAGATCATGTTTTAGGTTTTATTATACCATGGGAATCTTGGTATAGAAATCTCCTTTCATGTTTCCAGATGGTTAAGAGAAGCTGTAAGCAGAACAGCAGAGGGATGTGGAGCGTATGGGGACAAGAGGGGCAGATGTGGGGAAGAGGGCCCTGGAAAAGTTAGGGAAAACGGAAGGATCAGAGTGATGTGGTGATTGGAGTTTTTGTACTTTAAGGATATTAATAACTAATATTCACTGAATGATTTCTAAGTGCCAGGCTTGGCACTTTTTATAATTATCATCTTATTTATGTCTCTGAATGCCTCTGTGGAGGCAGTTTCTTATATTTTCCCCCATTTTGTAAATGGGGGAGGGTTGAGGCTGAGAAAGATTTAGTAACCATCTCAAGGTCACATGGTTAGTAAGTGGCAGAATCCTCTGACTCTGTCATTTGTGTGCTTAACCATGATATTCTCCATGACTTGGTGGTCATTTCCATGACCTGGGCACTTAGAAGATGACTGGTGAGTAATTTAGATATGTTATGTTACATGTGTAAATATGGAGTCTATATATGTTATTGTTCTGTCTGCAAAGTTATCTTCCATTGAGATATGCTTGAGAAGTGCTGAGGATTAAATTGGCTAACCCCAAACTTTCTACTTCCAGTGCTTCTTTTAGGCTTGGCATTATGTAGTTTATTACACTCGAAAGGAAATCATTCTAGCCTCAAAAATGACCCTATCAATGCACATTTTTTCTCACTGAGTCGGTTAAGGGATATGTGAGCCAAATGGTCCATCAAAGCAATTGCTGACAAAACAACGAAAGCTTCATTTCCTTGAGAATCCTCTTGGTAAGTGCAGAAAAGAAAAAGGAAATCTGTATGTCTGTGGAAAGTGCAGACATGATGGAACTACCTCACAGCACATGAAAGGCTGCCATAATTGCCAGAGAGACAAGGTGGCCGTGAAGAGTGGGTGGAAGTGAATATGGCCAAATAAATAGGAAAAAGGACATTTTAATGAAGTTTCAAAGATGTTTCAATTTACTGATTTGACTGTGACAAGCACATATACAAATAAAGCAGTGAATATAAACTGCTTGCAACTCTTATGTGTTTCTTAAATGAAATATTTCTATTTAGAAGAAAAATCACATTGAACACGTTTTTGTTTTCATTCAATGTTTTTATTTTAAATTAGACATAATATATGTTTCTTTAAATAAATTGATTCAGTTGCTGAAAATGTAACATTTTAGGTAAAATGTCTAAGAAATATTAATGAAAATCAAATATGTTAGGAAAGATCTACTAAAAGTGGGTGAATTATGTTTTTGTAATTTGATTAGGTTATGTGGATACCCTCTATAGCTGTGGCTTGCTGAGAACTTAACTATATGCTAGGCTTTCTGCTAAATGTTTTGCATGCATTATCTAATAATCCCAACATATGAGGCTGGTGTTACTGTCTCCATTTTACATGTAGAAACTGAGGCTAGGAGATGTTAAGCGACCTGCCTAGGATCTTCCAGCTTGAAACTGGTTCCAAGATGTGATTCCAAGGCAGGATTTGAACTCATACCTGTTAAAGCCAAACTCTGTGAATTTAACTATTTAAGCTGCACTGCCTTTCCTGTTAGATTAAGTCATACCCCATAGAATGATGAGAACACAATAAAGTCTCTCCCTGGTATGTCTGAAATAGCTGTCATAGTGTATAAGGAGATTCCCATTGTGTTTTTCTTATGGAAATGGATGAACACTTGCTCTGTTGCCAACTTTTATTGATATGACCCAAGTTGTTTCAAGGTAGCCAGATGAGGAGGTCAAGACATAGGTACTCTCAGGGATGCTGGTGCCAGTGAACCTGGTGCCATTTTTCTGGTGAGTAATTAGCAATGTGTATCAAAAGCCTTACATATGTGCTTGTTGTTTGACCTAGCAATGTCACATCTAAGGAATTATCTCGAGGATATAATTGGACACATGCTGAAAGTTATATGTATCAGGTCAGTGGCGCATGAGAAATACTACGTGGAATGGGTTAGGAAGGCACTCTTGTTGAAAGGCAAGCTTGAAGAGGCTCTTGCACAGTGCTTTACGTAGAATTAAGCAGACTTTATTGTCCATATCAAAGGAGAAAATAGAACGGGCTGATCCCTCCCTCCCTCTCCACCCTCCGGGATTTGCTGTAATCCAAAGATGTTTATAACAGTGTTGTTTATCATAGTGAAAAATTGGGAACAACCTGAAATATTCACAGTAAGGAATTGGTTAAATTATGAACGACCTATCCAGTCAAATGGTATGCCAACATTAGAATAATGATGGAAAGATGTCCATAATATCTTGTTAAATAAACATGCATGTTGCAACTGTATGGATAAGATGATCTCATTTTGGTTAGAAAACAAACAACTGTTTAGAGTGAGAGGCCTCGGCAACAGAGGGCTGAGAAATCACTGTGGGTAATACCTGAATACTCTTTAATGTTATTTTGAATAGAAATTAGGCAGACTTTTCAAATACCCTTTGGCTGCTCTTTGTCTCTTAGAGTCCTGAATGTTTCACAAACTGCCTTATGAGGACCTATTATTTCATTGGGGCTTGGCAAAGAGAAGACAGTCTTTCCCAATCTTTGTTTAAAAGGTCCCCAAAACATGTATTGTCCTACATCTTTCTGAGTAATTTAAGATTTGCACTCTTCTCTAACTTCGTACTTTTTGAATAAATTTAAGTCCTCTGGGGCCCTGCTTGGGTTCTAGAGTGGAATATGCAAACTGGCTACTAGCAAGCCAAATGTGGCTCTCACAGGTATTTTGTTTGGCCTCTGCTATTTTCAAAAAATCATTTGGACTATATTACCAACATTTAAAAACTAGGCGATTTCACGTAAAAATCTGGATTTTTAGTATCACTTGGGAAGAAGTTCAGAATATCTGGCAGCACTGGGCCCCACGTCCATCAACAGAGTATGAACAGTTCCTGATCTTTTTTGCTGAGATTCCTGGAATTTCTGGGTAAATCAATCAATCAATCAACTAGTGAAAACATCTATATACCTGCTGTGGTAGGCTCTGAGGACATTAAGAGTTATAAGGCATGGTTTATACTCTTGAGTGGCTTATTCTCCATTTGTGGAGGATGGGTGTATACACAAAATGGTTGCTAGCAAATTGTACCAAATGCTATAGAGTGTCTGGTTAGAGGGAGTGACAATCAGTGCTGTAGGTTTTTTTGTGGCAGTGGGCAGGATTGTGGATGCTGATCCCAGAAGACAAGATTGCTCAGGGAAAGTTCTGGAGAAAGAAGGCCTTAGGTTGTATTTGAGAGTTGGTAGGATCTGGTGGCTCACACACTTTATTGTGCACATGAATCGTATAGGGAAACTTCAGCTTTCCAAACTCTACCCAGAGATTATGTTTTAAGAGGGTTGAAATGGGACCAAGAAGATGAATCTTTAATATGCATTCCAGATGATTCTGATATATGCGGGCCACACTATGAAAAAGGGGAGAAGATGGCTCAAGTAGGTAGGATGAAATAGGCAGAGGTAGGAGTGTAAGTGGGGAATTTAGAGGCTATAAGATTGAGCTGATTGGAGGCTTGTATGGGGGAGTCCTAGGAGATGATTAAGGGAGCAAGGCTGGGAAGAAAGGGATGCTCTGGAAACAATTTCTTTTCCTTTTTCTCACAAGAAAGGATGACAGATATTTATAAAGTTAGGGGAAAAAAGCCACTTATTCTGGAAGAGAATATTCTCTGCTTGATTTCTTCATTTTTTTATGGAATAGTTATATATGAGACAATACTGGGTATGCTTTTTAAAAAATTTAATAATTAATTTAATAGTTAAGCAGGCAATCTGATCCTGGTCCTGCTAGTTCAGGTGATTAATCAGTTAAATTGGATTAACAGTTTAGCAATCTGCTGTGTTACTGAGTAATTGCACATTATTTATAGTTGAAAACAAAATAGATGTCTTGATTCACACCACGTTTTAATGGAACAAACATTAAGCTGGGGGGGTCACCTCATATAGTGACTTGTACGTGGTTGGTTGGCACTCAGTAATTACTTGCCAAATGTCCTTAACTGAAATTTGCTTGATGTCTGTAGTTCTTCCTTTCTGAAAAAGTGGGGTTTGATTAGATTAGTGGTTTTCTGCACCATCAAATTCCTTGGGATTGTGTAAGTATCATTTTCAGAAATAAGAGAGACCAAGAGATCAGGGAGGGGCACCCACCTCTACCTCAAACAGCATCTCCTCTTTTTTTCTATTTTTGTTTTTTAATGGTTTTTTTCCGTATATGATCTTGTTTGAAAAACAACAGAAGACTTTCATTGCGAAACAAACAAAATAACGACATTGACAATAAGTTTCAGTCTCTGAAGTGTTGAAGAAACAATTTAATTCAATTCCACATATATTTATGAGCCACTGTGCACAGCTTTAATACATAATTCTCATGAGTCATTGAGCATAAATGAATTCTAATGTGTCCCTGATCTGCTTCAGTTTTGGAACATTCCTTGATCTTGTAGGGAATCTTGTTGGACACAAATGCTGCAGACTCTTCACAGATCTTAAGGGTGAAAAATAGTTTGGTGGGTAGATAATAGAGTGGGAAAAGTAGGAGGAAGAAGGGGAAGAGACATTGTAGCAGCCTGAACAAAAGTAGGGAGACAAGAAATTCAGGCTGTGTTGGAGGAAACTCAGGTAAATAAAGTGGTGTGGAGGGAATATTTTGTGTGAGCCTAGAACAGGTGGTGGGCGAAAAGAATGAACAGGGAGGTGGGGGTATTGGTGTTTTCTCAATGAAGATCTCAGACGTTTTTGTCTGAATAAGGGGAAAACGGTACATTTTTTCCTTTTTTTTTTTTTTGTAGGGGAGTGATTTGCACTAGCCTTTGTTTAAAGATTATTGAGGGATAATTGATATATAAAGAACTGCACATATTGAATGTGCACAATTAGATGCGTTTGGACATATGCAAACACCTGTGTTACCATCACATTTGTTTTAGAAGAATAGTTAGTATATGAGAGTGAGGGATAGATGATGGACAAGAACTGGAAGCTGACTAATAGTAGTAAGTCATTTTTTAAAAAAATATTTACAATGAGGGTGGAAAGAGGAGAAGAGAAGAGCCTCTGCAAAGGTAGGTGTTGGGGTGATATTGAGAGATGAGCAAAAATGACTCCAAGATTTCTAGGCTGTGTTGCTAAGAAAATATCGGTCCATCAAAAATTAAAAATAACAGTTACTGATTACTTACCTTGTGCCAGACAGAACTCATTTAATCCTCACAACAACCATACAAGGTGAGTATCCTTATTACAAATGAGAAGACTAAGGTTAAATTACTTGCCAGTGATGACAGAGGAAATTAAGTCAGGACTCTGATTCAGGCAGGCTCTAGGGCAATGCTCATCAACAGGAAGATGCACTGTCTGTATTTGTAGAAAAAGAATCTTCTGCCTCAGGAGTTGAGAATGCGAAGTCTAGCAATGGCATGAAGCTTAGTTGCTGCTGCTGCTGCCATTTTCTTTCTGCTCCACTACTAAGAATCACTGGCCACTACCTTTGAAATGTGCTTGCCTTTCATATTTTCTTTCCTTTCCACCATGAAAATAAAACAGTTTTGAGGACTTTTGAAATGTGGCCAAACTCAGGCTTAAAATATAGACACAGCTTTCCTTACTACTTTGGCATTCATGGGTCAGAAATGTCAGTAACAAATTTCAGTTAACCAGAAATGTATTATGAAATGTTTAATAAATCTCCTGAATGGTCACATGAACTGATGTTGTATTTGGCTTCCAGAGGTTATATCCAGAAAAACAGATTATATGTGAAAAATACATAATACTCCTTGGAATGCTTAAGTGTTATTTTTATAATGGATTGAGTCAAAGATTTAATAGGGAAATAGTAGCCAATATATAAATACTCACATTATTCAGTTTCCAGAGATGCATCCTGTCTAGAAAGAATATTAATACTGAATTTATCCTTTTAAAATCACAATTTTATTAGTAGAATGGGGAATACAAATCTTAGCAGCAGCTTTCTGGAAATTCCTTTTCATGTAATTGAAGAACAGTTAAACTTCCTTGAATGACAGAGACGTGCAAATATTCTATAATTAGTACTTATAAATATATATCCCCAGGCAAAGTTCTGGTAATTTTTTAAGGGTTCAATAATTAAATATCTGTAATGAGAAGCATTTGTCTCCGAAATAAATTAACTATTTACTAGATATTTTCATCATAAAAATGCTAACACATGTAAGTAAGAAAACAGCTGAAATTTTAGTTTGCACTTCCAAGGGACTAGTTAAATGGCTGGAAAAGCAAATACATATTCATTTGTTTACTGGAAAGGACCAAAGCTGCTTTTGATTCAGCGGCATCTTGTCATTATTTTGCCCATTTAGCCAGGCGCCATGCTTGCTAGGGACTCGCTTATGGGATGTTGCCAATCCTTAGTTGAAATAATAAAGCAGAGTACAGAGATAAAGAGATGTGCGTCTGAAGAATATTGTTGCAGGGTTGGGGGCTTAATTGATGCACTGGTTAGAATGTAACTAGGTCCTTGAGCAGGGCAGTGCAATTAAATATGTCAAGGAGGGCATAATTAGATGGGTGGCTGAATGGTGTAATTACATTCATAAGAAGGGGGCTGTAATTTGATGTGAGGCAGGGGGTGTATTTAGATGCCTAGGTTGAGGATATAATTAACATATGGGTGAGAAATTAAATTATGTGTGTGGGTGAAGCATAATTATGTGGGGGAGTCCATGTGGATATGTGGGTGAGGGTATATAGAAATGAATGAGTCGGACAGCAATTAGATGTGTGAGTTCATGTTCTTATGGACAGAAACTTGAGATTTGCATCAATAAGGGCAAGCATATGTTTTGACATCATGACTAATAGCAGCTGGCATATAGTGACAGCCTTTCAGTCCACTCTGAATGGTTGCAAATCAAAATCTCTGCTTTCCTATTAAGACTTGAGACCCACATCTAACACTGACATTGATTCCTCTTCTTAATAGTGGCACTTAGTGGTGTTCTAAATGCCGAATGGCTTGATAATTTTTCTAGCTTTTAAACACAACTGCAGGGGCCGCCCGGTGGCGCAGTGGTTTAGTCTGCGCTTGGCAGCCCGGGGTTCGCCGGTTCGGATCGCGGGCGCCCGCCGACGCACTGCCTGTCAGCCATGCCGTGGCGGCGTCCCATATAAAGTGGAGGGAGATGGGCACGGATGTTAGCCCAGGGCCAGTCTTCCTCAGCAAAAAGAGGAGGATTGGCGACGGATGTTAGCTCAGGGCTGGTCTTCCTCACAAGGGGAAAAAAAAAAACACAACTGCATGACAAGGAAGCCTCGCTCCCTCTTCCCATCAAAGAGAAGAGTTTGGAGGAAATAGTAGGGCAAAACAAACAAACAATTTTCCTTTGAATTGTGATGTGTGAAAATAAACGTGCCAACTCTTCTAGCTAAGAGTATCAGCGTCAAGTTACACATGTAACAAAATCAGCAAAATTTAGCTTGGCAGCCTGACTTTTTTTTTCAGTTGTGAAACAACGTTTATTCAGAAATATTTTTGGTATTTCTCCATTTTCCCTCAAGTATAAAAGCAGCAAGGCAAGGAGTGTAAGTTACCATTAAAACAGGAACAGGGAGCGATAGAGGGAAGCTAGAGGAAGAAGAATCTAGACCAGGGTAGGTGCAAAAATTACTCGGTACCTCCGAAAAACTCACATTGAAGTGGTGAAGTATGGTGAGAGTTATAATAATCATCTGATATGTCGTGTATTAAATTTGAAACGGTGGAGTCTTTCGTCACCATCTTCAAAAGCGAGAGAGCACTTAAAAATACAACTTGGTTGCTTAGATAAATTCTTGAAATTAAAGAAGTCTGACCCCTTGTCTGATTTATCTGATTCAACCTATTACTCAATTCTCGTAAAGCTAGGTGCCTCAGAGCCTCCTCCCATCTGTTCAGGGCTTAGATTGTTTCTATCAGAGTTCCGCTGTGGATAGAATTCTAGGAGGTTGCTCCTGAGATTCCAAACTTTTTGGTTTCCTGTTGTTGCCAAGGAGACTGGATTTAAGGGTAGTTATTTTTTATAACTTGGATGTAGGGACATTACAGCCTGTCCCCTAATCTCTGCTCTTGCCCTGTAGTGGTTCTATGGAAGATTTTTTTATTTTTTGATTCTGATTTTACATCAATGCACGATGCTAATTTTTTACGTTGTAGACATGCCCCCAAGATAGCCTCACTTGAAGACTATTGTAGCTTAATTTATAATCAGAGGTGCTCTTGCTAAAATCCTGTGTATTCCTGTGAAAATAGTTATCAGAGCAATGTTTAATCCAGTTCTCCATCTACTAGGGGGTTTACATTTTTCTTTTTCTCCGTGTGCCTCCTACCTCCTCCACTCTCCCGAAGGCAAGCTCAAACTCTAAAACAGTTAGTGATTGATGGTGGTTAATTCAATTGCTCACAGAGATAGTGTAATTATCATTCAGAACATCTAGTTATGTCTATGGAATGGAAGATGAGGAGGCAGGAGGTCTCCTTGTGCTGGAGGAGAGGTCACTGGCTCTTAGTGCTCTGTTGTCTTGTGTGGTTTGCATGTGAAGATGAAGTGAGGTATCTGGCTTTGAAAATGATGCTTCATTCGCTTCATTATAAAAACCCTTCTGGGATGCTCTGGAGCTATTTACATAAGGCACAAAAAAACAGCGTTTAAATTCTTCAGATTTTAATAGCATTCTTCCAGAAGTCATGTTGTCAGCCAGGAATATTTTTGCAGTTGGTAGTTGTAGTTTGTTTCTGAAAGTCTTCTAGCTTGTAACAAGTCTTTTCACACTCATTCATGCCCTAAAACATCAAAGACTCTAATGTTTGTCAATTTTTTTTCAATCTTTCTAAGATTAATAGACTGGAAATCTCCACTACTTTTCTTATGACTAGAAACTTCAGATCTCAGGTCTCGGCGTCACTTCCTCAGAGCTTTTCCCTAATATTAGAGCGCTCTGTACTTCCCTATCATATTTGTTAAATTCTGTTTTTCCTGTTAGAATGTAAGTTCCACAGGCAGAGTACAGGTCTATTTGGTTCACCAGCACATTCTCAGCATCCATAACAGCTCCTGGTCCGTAACAGGTACCCAACAAATAGTTGTTGAATGAAACGAGGTTAGGCATCATGGCTATTTAAGAAGAGGCAAGGCTACATGGGCTGTGGATGATGAGAAAGATAAGGGGTATCTCAGAAGCAAGATTCTGAATGACTTGATTAATTGGCTTGTATTTAGAGAGTGGTGGGGTTCATGTTTGTTCTTCAGGTTTGGAGATTAAATTATATACCCATTATGACATTAAGGAAATGTCAGTTTAGGTCAGGTATTGCTAAAAATAGATGAGATGTGCAACAAAAATGTGCTGATTAAATAGCTAACTTATTGAGCCAATTGTTGATCATCTGATCTGTCCTTAGCCTGGGTATAGGGTGTTGAGCAAAAAAGATATGATACCTGCAATGATTCACACAAAACCATACATTTTAAAATTCATTGATTGATAGAAGTAGTGGATATGCCCTCAAAGGGTCAATGATCTAAATATTCTGTTCAAAAGCTATATAAATCTTTGAAATTGAAAGTATCTCACACAAATATAAACTGCATATTATAGTGGACTAGCAATATAATGATAATTTTTCCCTACAGAATTTAATTATTTTAGTATATAATAATGTACTAATATCATGTATTTCTATAGGACTTTGGAGTTGCTTGACGACATTCAACACTTCACCTTATTTTAATTCTCATAGTCGTACTGGGAGATAGACGGGATAGTTAGTTATGATCATGCTTGACTTCCACCAAGGGGTTGAGAAGACTGGCAAACCAGAATCTGAATCTTGATAGTTGATAGAATATAGTCATTAAGAAGATGGCTATTAACAGATGAGACGGAGATAGGTGAAAAATTTGGACAAAGATCCTTAAAATGAATTAGTGGGCATGCAGTATTTTGAGTTCATCACTCTGGTCAATCTGCCTAATCTGTCCTTTCATTTAGAGTAGTATTTTTCAAGGTTAGCAGGAGGAGTGTTATAGTGGACTATATCCTCACATCCAGTAGATATTTTCTTGCATGGATACAAGGAGATGCATTTGAAAAGAAAGAATATAAGGCCTTAGTAAAAATACTCCTTGCCCAAATCATCATATTCATGTGGAAATGGATGATCAAGAGTTCTTTCTATGTAATATACCCAAAAAGGAGAACACTTTGTTGATACATCATTCTGGTGAGCATTTTAGCATTGCCAAATTGAGCTATTCTGTATCTAAAATAGAATAATGATATTATCTCAATTAGTTAAAAAAAACACCTTCCACAGTATTTTCTCAATTAAGTATTTCCTCTCTGTAAAGCTGTGGTGAGCTGTTGTTGTTCACTCATGTATTACCAATGTCCAGAAGAGTACAGTCAGGCACCCAAGAAATATTTATTGAAATGAAATGAAATTGCTTGTGTGAGGGCTAGCAGTTGACAAAATGAAAAAGTAGCAAGCAACAATTACCAGGAAAAAAGTCAGAAATGGCTTTTCCCCCCTGGACTGTTGTTCGAGGGCTTTAAAAAATTTTTATAGTTCATGGGTATAATAGTTAAATTTTTTGCTAATAAAATTATTCCAGTTGTTAAGATGGAGTTAGATAGGTCACTGTTTTACCGTGTTCCTCTGAAACTGATGGAATCTAGCTACTTTGTGGCTTGGATGAGTCAGTGAACTTTGCTAGAAGGAGGGAGGGGATGAAAGAAGGGAAGGAAGGTGAGTGGACCAACGTACCTGTGGCCTGGCAAGATGCTTGACACACGTTATCTTATATAATCTCAATATATCCTGTGCAATATTACCCTTCTTTAGAGACAGGAAGTGGAACACTGAGTGATCTAACAGCTACCTCACAATTCCACTATCTGGAAGTTAACAGGTAGTTATTTGTACCCAGGTTTATGCTACTGCTGCTGCTGCTGCTGCTTCCCAGATCTGCTTGTTCTGGACCCAGATTCTTGGCCTGGAAACCTGGGATTGCCAGTCGATCTGGTTCAAGAACCTATCTAACAACGAGGTGGGGTTAAGCTGGCTTTCACAAAGCAAAGTAAATATTACCTGAGGAAGAGTGAATTCACACTTTTCAAATAAACAATATACAAATAGATATGCAAATATATGTGTATAACTCACTGAACTCAGCTCAGGTGTCTGTCTTCACTACTGAACCAAATTTGTCCTTGTTAAGGTCACCAGTCACCTCCATGTTGCTAGATCCAGTGGTAATTTTCAGCTGTTTTCTTACTTAATCTATCAATAGCATTCAATGCAATTTTTTTTTTTTTTGGTGAGGAAGATTCACTCTGACCTAACATCTGTGCCAGTCTTCCTCTATTTTTGTGTGGGTCACCGCCACAGCATGGCTTGATGAGTGGTGTAGGTCCACCCCCAAGATCTGAAACTATCAACCTGGGCTGCTGAGTGGAGTGCATCAGACTTAACCACAATGCCATGCGGCCGGCCCCTCAGTGCAGTTTTTTTCCCCTTCCTTCCTGAGACGCTTTCTTTTACTTGGCTTCCAGAACATCAGACTTTCCTGTTTTTTTCTCCCATTCCATTGGCCACTCCTTCTTAGTCTCCTTTACTGATTTCTCTTCAGTCTGCTGAGGAATACCCCAGGATTCAGGTCTTAAACCTCTTCTCTTTTTTGTCTACACTCATTCACCATCTAGTCACCTAATTTTAAATACTAACTCTATGCTGATCACTCCCAACTTTTTATCTCCAGGAAAGACCACTTCTCTGACTGTATTCTCATAGATCTGGTTGTTTACTAGACATTGCCACTTAAATGTCTAATGGGCTTCTCACACTTGACGTATTTAAAATTGAGTTCCAAATCATTCCCCTAAACCCTGCTCCTCCTCTAATCTTCCGTATCTTAGTAAATGGCAAGTCCATCTTTAGAGTTGTTCAAGCCAAAAACATCTTTTTTTTTTTTTCTGGAAAAGATTCGCCCTGAGCTAACATCTGCTGCCAATCTTCCTCTCTTTTTTTTTCCTCCCTCAAACCCCAGTACACAGTTGTATGTTCTAGTTGTAAGTCCTTCTAGTTCTTCTATGTGAGCTGCCACCACAGCATGGCAACTGACAGACAAGTGGTACGGTTCTGTGCCCAGGAACTGAACCAGGGCTACTGAAGCAGAGTGTGCCAAACTTTAACCACTAGACCATCAGGGCTGGCTCTACTTGGCATCATTCTTGATTCGTCTCTTTTTCTCTTATCTGTTAGCATTACATCAGCAAATCTGGTCAGCTCTTCCTCCAAAACATGTCCAGAATCTGCTTAACTGGTCTGTTTCTTTCTGCCCATGATGTCTTACAGCCTATTCACACAGCAGCAGAGTGATTGTTCCAAAATATGACATAATGTCAGTCCTTTGCTAATGCTTTATTGACTTGATTCTTATCTTAGAATAAAACCCCAAATCTTCACCATACCCTACAAGGCCCTACAGGTTTTGTTCCCCAACCTCCCCACCAGTTAACTCTCTGATCTCCTCTCCTACTTCTCTGCCTCTTGCTTACTCATCACCAGGCACAGTGGACTCTTTGCTCTTCCTTTCACACCCCGGGAATGGTCCCTTCTCTAGGTCGGCACCAGCGGTCCCCACTGGTATCTGTCAGGCTCACCACCTCATCTCCTTCAGGGATTTGCATATAGATTTCCTTTGAGTTCTTCCCTGACCACCTTATTTAAATTGCAGTCCCTTTTCAAAAGCATTTCCTGACCCTTTCATTGCCAATGATTTGTTTCTCTCCACAGCCCCTGTTACCATCTGACATACTATTCATTATACTCATTTGTCTTTATTTATTTCCCCACTAGAATGTAAGCTCCCGGGAAACAAGGATTATTACTCATGCCCCTGTCACCCAGGACAGTGCCTGGAATATAGTAGGCACTTAGAACATACTTGTGGAATAAATGAACAGCTAACTTGAGCATAAATACTTAAATCTACTTCTGACAAATTATAGAGCTAACTAATGTTAGCTAGAACTAATGTTTCTGGTGTTGATTTCAAACCTTGCTCTCAGGAGTGACTGAGAAAAATGCCACATATCATCCTGGATCATCCTGGACGTGTTAGAGTGCTGGCCTTGGCCTGTCCCTCCTCCCTGTGTCTGCTCTAGAGTTCTCTGGACTGGTCTCTGTTGTCATGAGGGGATTCGTAACTCTCTGCTGCCAAATGCTTAGACTTTACACCTTAAGTACTGCATCTTTATCAACTATATTTTCGTAGCTCCGGCTGCTCCTTTTACAGACTAGAAATCAAGGAAATGAAATTCTCTTCTTGTGCTGTGAGTGCCTACCTCAGCTACCGATGACCACACAGACTTCTGGAATTTTTTTTTTTTTTGTTTAATTATTTTATGCCCATGAAAAACCCTTAGAGTATTTATTCATGTGTTTGTTCCATTTATTCTTTTGGTATAATCCATATTATTTGCTTCAGATTCATCCGGGAGGGCCTATTTAATACCAGTATAGTTATTTTATGTACCAGTTATGTCTATGTAAGGTCTTCCCTCAAAGAACTCCAGCCACTATGCATTGCTTTAGCAAGCAGGAAATTCTGTACCTGGTGGTTCTTGCTGACCCAGCTGAAAGAGACCGAATGACTCATTTCACTTTCAGGGGCTATTTCTGGGTTTTGATATTCCCTGGTACTATAAATAGCACTTCAGGGAACACTCAGGTACACTGAACATTTTCTTTACAGTCCAGTTCAATGTTTGCAGAAGGAAAGTCACATGCTATCTGGTTCGGCACAAGTCACTTGCCCCATGTGCCGCCTGAGTTCTAAGCACACCCACCCAGAGTGTTCATTTGCTCATAAACACAGCATTTGCTCTCAGCATACTTTTGTGCCTTTGTTTATGCTGCTTTCTCTGCCTGGCAGAATGCTACTCATTCTCTAAGGTTCATCTTGAGTGAGAAAGCTTCGCCTGAGTCAGCTTGGCAGAAATGCCTTCTTGTTATTCTATGGGATTCTCCACAGCATTTGGAACATCTCTCTTCTACAGCAATTTCATCATTACATTAGAGTATGTTACATAAGTCTATATGTTCAAACACTCTTCGTGTCCCAAAATGTAAATCCTGAGGTCTGTGACTTCTGTATCTTTGTATTTATCCCCAATCGTTAGTATAGGAAACGCTCAACAACACGTGTTGAGTGAATGGCTGATTGTATGAATGAATTCAATTGCATTCAAATAGAGGAATAGAATTGATCTGAGTTTGTTGCCAGCTTAATACCTTTAAAAATAATCCTATGTTTCGGTTGTATTTTTCTATTATCCCTAGCAGACACCCTCTACTATGTGCATGACCAATTTGATACAGAAAAAAAAATGTTATTATATTTAAATACACTTCAGGGAGCTTAAAACAATTTTTTTTTTAAATTTTAAAGGAAAGGCTAGTTTGTTCCTTGTGAACTTCTTGGCATGTTTGTTTCTTACATGCTCTTTTCGCTCTGCCCAGTCTTCAATCAAATCCCTCCAAAGGGTCTGCTGTAAACAATGATTTTGTGAGCGGTTGTGTGTTCTCTGCAGTGAAAACCCGCCTTGTTTTCTGTTGCTAGGCAACCCCATTCCAGCTGCCCTTGAAGAAATGCGCGGTGGTGGGAAATGGTGGGATTCTGAAGAAGAGTGGCTGTGGCCGTCAAATAGATGAAGCAAATTTTGTCATGCGGTAAGAGAGAGCACCCAAAGCGCGGCCTCTGCCTTCTCTCCTTTTCCCCACCCCTCCCACAAACCCTGGGGCCTTTCAGAACTAGTCACTTGTGATTAATCAGTTGTAGCTGCTCTTTAGCTTCCCTTCAAGTTCATATACAAGTGAGTTTAGGAGAGGGCCAGGGGAGCAAGAGGACATGCCCCAATAAAGAACAAAGTCAAGAAAGGTTCAGAGGTCACGGGAAGACAGTCTACTGCGAATAAAGGCAGCAGGGAAAAGTGGAGACGCTCAGATTTTATTTTAGATTATACAGTCGGGTGATGAAAACTTCAAAAATTTTTCTTAAGACCAACTCTATGAATAAACATCTTCACTTACTCATTCTACACCCTTTTCTTCTTCATTTTTCACAAAAGCATTTGTGAGTAGCAAGTAGGATTTGAAGAGGAATCTGATCTGCGCATAACTAGGAAAACTGGAAGGAAGGAGGGGGAATAAATTTCGAGCAAGGAGGAAGCTTGGTAAGGAAACTGAGCAGAGTGCTGATACATTCATCAGTTCTGGCAGAAAGCAGGAGGCTTCTGTGGGGGCATGTAAAGGAATTGCTAAGACGCATTCAGCCAAGGGTAGAGACCATCGAACTGTAGTGGCGCCAACCTGCACTGTTGGGTGATTTTGACCAGAAGTGAAGACAGAAAGTGATTGGATTGATACAGGTTTGGGATTATCTGGGTGAGAGGGAAGAAGGACAGGGAGTGACAACATGGAGGGTGCTGGCTAGAGAGAGTGTGAAGTAACACACTTTGAAGTCGGGGCTGGATAGCAAGTGAGACCTGAGAGGCATAAAGGAGAAAAGAAAGGACCAAATGGGGCCAAATGATGGGGTCATTCAGATCCTGGACGGGGAGTTTGGTGGGAAAGATGAGAGAGAGATGGAATAATAAGACAAAGCATGGCCCATTGGAATTTACAGTTTCAGAGCTTAGCTTCTCCGGGGATGATCAGACGTGTTGTAGAAAAAAGAAGACATACATTATTGAAGAAGTGTCAGAATTTTGAGGCTAGACTGTGGAGGTTTTTCAGGTGGGCCCCAACGTCTCACTGAAGTGGGAATGACTATGAACCAGGTGCCAGAAGGCTCTGGAGCCAGGAAGGCTGAGGTCTGAGCAACGCAGAGGGCAGAAAGCTGAGCAAAAGAGGAGGGAGGGTTGGGTTTTTGTGTTCATCTTTAAGGATAATAGATAATGGTCTAGAAGTGGCAAAAGGTGGCTAAGAAACCACTAAACCACCTGTGAGCTCTGAGCTAAGTGGAGTAGGGCGAGTAAAGACTCTGAGAGTGTTCCAGGGGAAGCCACGCACTTGGTGAGGGCCACGTTCCCTTTCAGAGAACCAGGATCCGGCTCCTTGAAAGACTTCTTATCTCACTGGTGAAGCTTGCAGCAGAGTGAGAGATCCTTCTATATCTGTCTTTTCCTTCAGGAAGCCGCCCTGCCAGAGTTTTTCTAATGTAGGACTGTGTTTTCCTCTCCATTGCAATTATTATTATTTTTTGGCAGTACATACAAACAATGGGAAAATGGAGAAAATAAAAATGTAGTTTTCTTCATTCAAGTCAGTATAACATCTGTTTACTGAGCACCTTCGCTATATTGGGCCTTACCAGGGTCTGGAAATGTAGGTTGAACAATTCTGTCGTGGACTTAGAACCTGGAGATGTGCTAGTGGGGTAACTCAGAGACAGACAGTGGGGGAGCGGGAGCTTCTGAGGAAAAGTGGTGTCTCGACTGAGCCCTCTCTCCATTCCACCCTGGGCACAGGAACAACTTTTCCAAGGCTTTAATGGGGGAAAGATACCAAGTGCTGCCTCAGAGTTGTGAGACATGGGGAGAGTGCCATGAGATGGGGCTGGAGAGGTATTTAAGCTATAAGAGTGGATACAGTCGCCTAGGGAGCATAGGTAGATGAGAAGAGCAGGGGCCCTGGGCCACTTCAGGCACCTACTCCAACATAGCAGTTAGGTGGAGGCTGAGGAGCCAGCAGTGAAGTAGATAGGAGGACAAGTCCTTGCCGCTAACTAGCTCTGTGACCTACGACGTGTCATTTTACCTTTGCTGGGGCTTAGCTTTCTAATTTACATGAGGAGGTGGGAGCAGACAATTCCTCAAGCCTTTCCGCTATGGAAACTCTGATTCTATTTGTGATTATGTGAATACTATATAATTGCAGCGCAGTTCATGCAGTCTAGTTTAAAATTTCAGATTGCTCTTGAGTATGAGTTTATTTGCTCTTTCCAAAATCTATGTAAGGAAGAATGGATAATATTATACTCACAGATTCAGGGAAGTGAAGTGATTTCAAGAGATCTTAATACACTGTGGAAGGAGGCCATACAATACATGCATTTTATATTATTCCTGAGTGCATATGCGTGTGTGTGTGACTACATCGAGGAAGATGGATATTTTAAACTTAACATGTAGAAGACGAGGCCTAAGCATCTTAGGGGATTATCTAGTAGGGTCATGTTTTTCTCAAATAAGCAAGACTAACTTTGCTTTGTATACAATCAATGTTGGTATATTCAGGTTCAGAATTAATGAGTGGCTGTGATTAGAGTGCCCAGAAATATTAAGCATAATGTTCATAGAATGATCAGGGAGGTAAGACTTGAAAAGAATTGAAAGAATGTAGCATCATAACTAGAGCTACGTATGCATCTGCCTTGGATTTCATTTCAAGAATAGCGCCATTTTCTAACATATTTGAAATTTTAAAAAGTTTTATTTATGGTTTACAATATGGGAGTAATTAAATGTTGATAAATTATTTATAAATTTATTCTTATTTGACCATTTATGGATCTATGTATAAATAGTTGCTTAATACACATTTTGGAGGGCATCCTTAGAAAATTGAGGTAGTATAATATATTGAAAATTAAACATTGAGTGAGTAAATATGACTAGAAAGCATGTAATATATTTAGTCCTAGTCTATGGGTACATGGACAGTTACAGTGAGAGAGGAGATCCCAAAATAACTCACCCATACAGAGTCACAGATCAAAATGTCTTCCGGAACTAGGATATAACAATGCTGTAACTTTTTTTGCTTAGACATTTTCAAATACATCTTCCAATGCTGAAAATCAATTTCCCATTTTTCAAAGTAAACATTTACTCTATAACCAAAATCAACACTTTAAAAAATAATATTGCTGAATAAAATTTATCTGGAAAGTCTTCAAGACAGAGGGAAAAGTGATTGCCTCTTAGAGAGAAATTGGGTGGCTCAGGGATACAAGTGAGGGCAACGTAATTTTGGTGCCTTTGAATTATGCTCAGATGTGTGTTTTACATACTTAGGTATACGTAAAGGAAGTAATTTTAAGATTTTTTTATATTTAAAGATTCCTCTCCACCAAACTCATTCCCCACCCACCTCTACTCTCCAATTCAAAGAATATTCATTTCTCATCAGTTCTGTCATCACATCTTTTAGGATCATACTGAGCGCAGTTACTAAGACACTTTAGCCCTTAATAGCTGTTAATTGTACCAACAAGGGATAATGCGAAGTTTGAAACACTTTTACTCAATTATGCCTTATTAGAAACAATTTGACTGTATTAAATGGGCCTTTTATGTACATCTATGTAATTATCATTTTAAGAGTTGAAGAGATAAAATTATAGTAAGCTTTTTCTAAGAAAAGAGCTACAAGGAAGTGTCACAGACATTTGCACTTGAAGAGAAAGTTTACCCAGAAGAACTTAAGACAGATTTTTACACCAAAATACAATGTCATTATTTTCCAGAAATGCATTTACAAAATATTATCTATATTGTTTTAAGTATTTTAAGTATTTCCTTCTGTTGTAGGATTTGGCTGTCAATATCCGGAAGTTTTTCTTGAGCTTTTACTCTGTGGTTGGAGGTATGAAGGGACCCAGTCATGTGAGCCAGGGATCAACCTACAAGGAACACATAGAAAAACAAAGTATTTATTCATGAAATCCAACTTGTTTCATTTAATAATGACAAAACAGGTTGACCACACACTTCCTAGCAGTATTCAGAGTTCACAGTTTTATTATATCGTGGTTGATTCTCAAAGGTTAATGAAGGACTATCAAGATCAAAGCTTCTTTAAGAGACAAATGTCCAAATTTGTTTTATCCTGGAAGTCTTCTTTGTCTTTGCAAAGATCAGTGAAACCACAAGACTATAGTCAGTGCTACTGCTGGAGGAGCTTGGTTGTTAATGCATAAGCTTACCGCCTCACAAGGGTCCTCAGAAACTCCATGGGATGTGGTGTGCCCACTAGACTGTTGACACCTCAAGATTCAGCTCTGCAACTTGGCTCCCCCCGGCACCCCACAATGCCCATTGTGTTTGTTCTCAATGGGCACTCAGCAAAAGTCACCGACTGGCTGACTAATCAATCTGTGGGTAGCTGCCAGAAGAACCAGTATCTCATTACCAAAGAGCAGATGAAAGGAAGATTCCAAATCAACTGAGACAAGTTGCCGCCTAGGACGCCCTGATGTGGTAGGAGTCACAGGGTAAATACAAGACAACATCAAGGAGCTCGAGCTGATCAGCTGAGTGGGTGCGTGGACAATTCCATGTCCTGGGAGAAATTTGTAGGAAAAATTTAATAGTTGGGAAATGACAGAGACCTTAATATTTGTAAGATCTCTTTACTGACAAATAAACTATGCTTTAGTTTGGTGAAGTAATGAAAAGTTAGAGGTGCCCTGATGTGGTGGGAGTCAAGTTAGAGATATGGGTGGAGAGGAGAAATTAGGACACAGTTATAAAAGAAAATCTAATGCAAACTATAGACTTGTTTGGGGTTTTCATAAATAATAAGTATATATTTAATTATATTTATATTTTTGATATGTGATATTTTTGAGCTTTTAGTATGTGTGAGGCATCAAGTTAGGGACTTTTTATACATTTCTTCCTTTAATGATTACCACAACCTTATTAGAGAGGAAAAGTCATTATCCTCATTTTGTAATGGGGAAACTGAGGCCAGGTGTATGAATTAAATTGCCTCATGTCCCACTAGTAGAAAGCCATGGGATTTGATTCACAGTTGCCATATTTTCCATTGTAAGCATTCGTAAGACATTGTGGCCAAAGAAAGTAACGGGCTGGGGTGGGATGTGTGTATGAGGGAGGTGAAGCTATTTCTGTCACCAGGAAAATATCACCTGTACTCTTTCCCTTGGCTGACCTGGCATGGTGGAGAATCATTGCATTTCTTTAGATTGCATATCATGATGTCTTCACCAGTGGTCAACCCATACATTGGCCATGTACCCAAAAGTCAGACAAGCGTTGATTTAGGTGGCAGAGTTTGCTATGAATGTACTATTATAATTTAGAATTTGGGAAAAGAAATAAAAACAGAAGCAAATACAATTCTTCCCTGTCTATTGAGGTTTGTGGGTATGCAGAGAACACTGTAGGTCCTGTGTCCTTTGGTGCACCACATCCTCTTGAGCTCTAATTTCAAGTCTAATACCCTTTCCTACCATCTCAAACAGATTTTGAATGGAATAAATTCATTCTAGTTATATCTCTTTCCTATCATGGATCATTTACTTCTCTAGCCGACATTTTCTTTCTTCTAAAACAGGACTGGTTTTTATGACAGCATTTTAAAGATGCTGATAGTTAGTCATCTAATGTCTATTAAAAGGGAGAGGTGATAAAAACAGTTATTTGTGAATTGAGCTAGACTTAGTAAAATTCCTATTTGTCATGATAACTGACTTGATTTAAAAGTCTGCAAATCATTCTAAAATGTTTGCTTTTGTTTCTCTAGATGCAATCTTCCTCCTTTGTCAAGTGAATACACTAAAGATGTTGGATCCAGAAGTCATTTAGTGACAGCTAACCCCAGCATAATTCGGCAAAGGTAAGAGTTTATGACTTCTGTTTATGAGGAACTAAAGGGGAAGGCTTTTGAAGTATTTAACATTTTAAAGGCAGTGAACATAATTCAGTTTGTGAAACGAAGAAAACCATCTGGACAGGGAGGAAGGATGAAGGAGGGAATTGTTAATAAACTAGGCAGGATTATGGGAATCCAAACACTGTTTTCATGCCTCCTCTGGAATTCTGTTTCTTGCCATTAGAGATAGTAGAAATAACATGAGAATCCATTGTTTTGCTCAGAGAAGCAATACAATATCCTGCTTCCTCATTACTACTACTTTCCAATTTATTGGCTTCAGTCCCAACTCATTGATTGGCATTGATTGGTGAACTGAATTAATATCAATTTTATTAAAGAATAAAAACAAAGAAATGACCAATACTACATATGCCTGCATGAAAATAGCAATATTGTCAGAATGTACAGGAGTGTACGATTATATGAGATTATAATATATTACATTACATTACATTCAATCAGATTTGGAAAAGCAGATGGAAAGTTCTTGCTCTAGTATAGATTTCAGATATCTTGGCAGCTGCTGTGGGAGCTTCTGCGAGTCAGTCTCTAGTCAATGAAGCCCCATCAGTAAGTTATCGGCTGTTTCTCCAAGGTCTGTTAATTGTGGAGTATGAATCAATTTCTGTGAAAAGAGGAGTCAGACATTGCCTTTATACTTTCCTGTGTAGCTACCAATTAGGAGTAAAATATCCCGACATTCTGGGCTCAGGTGCTTGTCATGTAAGGACGTCCTGTCCAAGTGAACAGCATTGGTGTGTCACTTTATAAACAATGCTGCACTACTTGTTTTGGTTCAGAAATAAGCATTCCCATAAAATAAATGTCCAAAAACACAACCCAACAATTTTTAATTTTGGCAGATATTGTGAAATTGCCCTTCCAAAATGTAGTATTTCCTTTCTCTTCAGTGATGGATAAGACTACCTGTTTCCAAATACTGAAAACAACATTATGTATTATTAATATTTTAAATTTCTGTCAGTTTTTTGAGTGAAAAATGATACATTAATTTTTACTTAATATGCATTTTTTTTCTGAATACAAGAAGGGCTGTGTGGGTATTGACTATTAGTATTTCTTCTGTGACTTGCCGGTTTGTGTTTTTTGCTCATTTTGTGCTTTCTCTTTTAAAAAATATTTCCCTCTTGATTTATAGGAACTGTTTATATTCTAGATATTAAATCTTTATTTGCTATATAGGTAGCAAATATTTTTCTTCTAGTCTGTCACCTATCTTTTAACTTATGTTCAATCAGAATTTAACATTATTTATGCAATGAAATTTGTTAGTCTTTTCCTTTATGGTTTCTTTTTTTAAGAAAAATCTTTCTTTGGGGGGCATAAGTTCACACACTCCCAGGGTTCGTGGGTTCAGATCCTGGGTGTGGACCTACACACCATTCATCAGGCCATGCTGTGGCAGCATCCTACATACAAAATAGAGGAAGATGGGCAAGGATGTTGGCTCTGGGCCGCTCTTCCTCAGCAAAAAGAGGAAGGTTGGTGACAGATGTTAGCTCAGGGCCAATCTTGCTCACACACACACAAAAATAAGTCTTTCTTTGGACAGTCTTCCTTATCCACATCCTTTCCAATGAGATAATATTATCCTGTATTTCTCTAGCGCATTTATAGTTTCATCTTTCACATTCAAGAAATTGTTCCATGTGAATATATTTATTTTTATAACAATAATTTTATTGTTTTGCAACAAAAATATTTGCTCATTATAAGTAATTAATAGAGAAAAGTACAAAGAAGAAGGTAAAAAAATCACCCCAAACCACACCATTTGTAAATAATCGTAATTAACATTAGGTAAACTTTTTCCAGATATTCATATATTCTTCAGAGCTTTGAAGCTATCATTTCATTGTCTTCTCGTACCCAGTGTTGTCAGTCAGAAGTCTAATAGAAATCCATTTATTTTTTGTTCAAGGGAAACCTTTCTTTTCTATCTCCACAAAAAGCTTTTACAAATTTCTTTATATCATTTAAATTCAGAAAGTTTACCAAGAAACATCTTAAGAGTGAGTCTTTTCTCATTGATGTTGCTTGGCACGGTAATGAGAAGTTCTTTTAGTTGGAAGACTTGAGGGTTTAGTGGTTAAGAGTCTGTACTCTACAGCAAGATGACTTGGGTTTTACTCCCTGTTCATCCACTTACCAGCTGTGTGAACTTGGCCAAGTTATTTAACACTTTCCTCCTTCCATTTCTTAATCTGTAAAGCAGGAATAATAACACTTACATAATAGATTTATTGTAATGAATTAAACTACATAATATATATATGTACATATGTGTATAAATACGTGTGTATATACGTATGTATATTATAATTACATGTAATACTTAGAACACTGCCTGGTATATTGTAAGCACTATATAAGTGTTAACTATCATTAGTTTTAGTTCATCTCTGTGAACATTCTCTTTCTTATATGCCTAATTATTTCCTCTTCTCCATTATATTTTCCCTCTCTTTCTAGTCTTCCTGTTATATGGATATTAGAACTTCTAGATCTATTATCTATGACTTCTAACTCTTTTCTTGTATCATATAGCTTTGTGTGTGTGTGTGTGTGTGTGTGTGTGTGTGTTGTGTCCCAAGAATAACCCCTTTCAGCTCACTAAATCATATTTTAGTTGTATTCATTCTGCTATATAGTCTACCATTTTCATTTTTTAACGATATGTTTTTGTTTTCTGTAAACCTAGTTATTTCTTTTTCAAAGCAGCACATTCTTTTTTTACAGATATGATGTCCTCTTAAAGTTCATCAAGGGACTATTAATGGACTTAAAAGTTTTATGTTTTTGTTTATTTCTATATTCCAGATGATTTCCTTTGTTTTAGGGGTTTAATGCTACATATGTGATTTGACTTTTTCAAAAATTTTAATTTTATTTTTTTGTTCATTTTTGTGTGGTGTCTGTTTGCTGTCAGTGAATATAGGTATAACTTTCATATAAACAATTAGTTTTTAAAATGTCACTGAAAACTAAAAATGTCAGTCAAATTTGTGAGTCAGTCAGTAAATTAAATGAATGACCAAAAATTCGTGCTTGATATTTAATTTTTAGTGTGGTTTGTCTGTTGTTATAGCTAATATAGCATAGCAAGGAGTTGGGAAGAATGAGAAAACAAACATCACTCTCTTGTAGTTTAGTTATTGGCTCTCACTCAATTCTTGTTTTTTGCTTTGTTTTTCCTTTGGAGGGTGGGAGTCTGATCAGGAATATGGAGAAAATCACCAATGATGATGGTGTCTCTTTAATTCAATTAAATGGGTTGAGGTTTTGGGAATTCTAAGAATGTCGTTTTTAAAATTGGGATGGGTTTATCTCAGATTAGAGAGAATAAGCAAAGGGGCAAGAGAATACTGACAGAAATATTTTTTTTGATTATTTAAAAACTTTCTAGTTTTAAAAAATTACAGATTCACAAGTTTTTAAAAAGTACAGAAAGGTCCTATGAACTTATCTTCTGATTTCCCCCAATGGTAGCATCTTGCATAACCATAGTACAATAATTTAGCTATTATTTTGAGTTGGAAATAAAATATCTTTTAAGAAGAAATAAATGTTCATGTGGAGGGGAGTTGAGACATTCAGAATGTTACCTTCAAGAGTGAAAGATCCTGTTTTCCTACCTGAATAGGTGGAGTTGGTATTTTGATTTTAAAAGGAAGATGAAAAAAGAATACTTAAACCAAGATTTAGAGCAAGATAGAGATATCGAGATTGTACTTTTGAGAAAAATTATAATAACTACAGAAGGAGAAAAGAAAAGGTCAAAAATTAAATATTTATGAGCAAAAGTAAACCTACTGGTTAAGATTTAAGTTCAGTATAAAGAATTAATGCAAGGCAAACAAGAATCATTATTATTAATAATGGTCAACACTTAGTCAACATTTCTATATGCCAGGTTCTGTACTCTTTATATGCATTGCCTCAGTTAATCCTCAAAACAACTCTAACAGGTAGGAAGTATTTTAATTTGTGTCTTTACAGAAGAAGAAACTTGTGACTTGGTAAATTTAGTCACCTGCTAAATTTAGAGCTGCTAAAGCAGCTCCTCAGAGCTGCTCCTAATCTGAGACTTGACCCAGACGCATCTCAATCCATAGCCTGTGCTCTTGACCAGTGGCCATCACATCTCTCAGTCTTTCCAGGTGATCCACGTGTAGCACAAAGAGACTAAATAGAGTTTCACAAGTGATAAATCATTTTGGAAAAGTGAGTGAAAGTCTCTTCATTTAAAAGAATGTATTCAATGTAGCAGGCTTTTTGGATACAAAATCAAAATGCATACAGCAGTTCCATTTTGTGAAATAAAGAAAAATTTTTTTCTACTAAAGCATTTACAGTAGCATCAAATAATATACTTAACAATTAAACAAAAAAAGCAAGCCTCCTATGGAAAAATTATGGAATTTTATTGAGAAACATTTCGGACAACCTGACTAAATATACTGATTTACCACGTCCATGATTAAAAGACTCAGTTTTGTAAAGGCATCAGTTCTACCCAAATTGATCTATAGATTCATTGAAGTTCCTTTAAAATAACATAGGTCTTGTGATCTCTTAAGCACTAGTTAAATAGCACTAATTATAAAGGAAAAGACTGATAAGTTTGATTTATTAAAATTAGGAACTTTTATTCATAAAAAGATGATAAAAATAGAGCAAATATAGCCACATTTGTAGAAGATGACAACCAGCAAAGGGCTCGTATCCAGCATATATGAATAACCCTTTCATATTTAATTTGGAAGGAAATTAATTTAATATGAAAAACAGAAAATCCAATAGGAAAATAAGTCAGAGTTGAACCAGCACTTTAAAGAACAAGTGCAAATAGCCAATACATGAGGGAATATATGCTCTACCTCACTAGTAATCAGAAAAATGCAGATAAAAATCCTAATGAGATATCATTACACACCTATCAAGTTGGCAGAAATTATTCCAACTGTTGGTGAGGTTGTGTAGCAACTGAAAGATCATATATGCTAGTTGGAGTGAATATAGTTACAACCACTTTAGAATGCATTTTGACATTATCTGGTAGAGTCGAAGATGCATATACCCCATGGCCTAGCAGTTCCATTCCTAGGTAAATACCCTAAAGAAAAACAGCATTAATATAAAGAAGAAATATTTGAGAGTTGTTTATAGTAGCTAAAAACTAAAACAGATGATTGTGCATCAGTGGTAGAATGCGTACATAAATTGGGATATGCTCACATAATGGAATGCTTTACAGCAATGAACTATACCCACAATAAAATGGATGAACTTCACAAACCTAATGTTGAGAAAAAGAAGTGTCATAGAGAATACAGTAGGATTCCATATAAAATTAAAAATAAAACTAATTAACAGTATGTTTTAGGGACACATACATAGTAAGTAGAACTATAAATAACAGCAAGTGGTCCCTTCTCAAGGGAGGGAAATGTTGGATTCAGGAAGGGGAAATACATATAGGAGACATCTAGATTATTGGCAGTGTTCTTTTTCTTGATCTGGCTGGTGATAATATGGATATACACTACATAATTATTCTTTAAGCTGCACATATATATTTGATGCACTCTTCTGTATATGTTTTACAAAAAAGTATCGTAAGTGATGGAGGACTGTGAAACTTAAATTTTAGAGACTCTTTGCTTTTTTGACAAAATAGAGTTGCAAAGAAGTATAATAGATGATAAGTTATGTATAAAAGGGATCAGCGTCTGGAACATAAGAATTCATAAAAATATTTGAATGGAAGCGTATCGAAGCTTTATTAGCACCACTGTCAGTGATTTAAAGGTCTATGTTAACATTGGAACTCAGATAATGTTTTAACTCAAGAATTATTGACTTTTCCTTTTACAGAAGGGATCAAACAGATATCACGTGCTGGAAACCTTTAATTGGTTCAATATAGCTTAGAGTACATTCGTAGCATCTCCTTCAAGTGACTAGCAGTATATGCAAATAGGATGGTTTATAAAGTGCAAACACGTATTAAAGTACAGATGATGGTGTTACACTATACTGGAACACTAAAATGGAAGAAATAAAATTGAAGTGGGAAAGGCAGGATGTATTTTTACTTTAGGAGATTATCCTATTTATATTAGATATTTTATTCATATCTTATAGTCTTCTCCCAAAGCTATACAAACCCAAGACACTGGCAGTGTCTTGTACTTTGATGTGACTAAAAATTAAATGCATTGGGCAGAGATGTGCAGTGGAAATGCTAAGTACTAATAATTTTCATAGCTGTCCTCCAAAACCTTGATTCTCATAAAAATAATTTATTGAGGGTTATAAGCACTGTGAGTTTTCACTTCAGAATTCTCTAAGAAAATAGCAGTATCAAGATAAAACAGATTTGAGAAAAATTAAATATATAGATATGGGAGACACACATAATTATGATAGCAAAGATAAGGTTAGAAAAGGTAATATTTGTTTAGATATTTAAAAGAAATTCTCAGTGAGAGGAGCTTTGCTATAGCCTATGTTAGGGTATCTTGTTTACAGTACGTTTTTTTTTGTGAGGAAGACCAGCCCTGAGCTAACATCCGTTGCCAATCCTCCTCTTTTTGCTGAGGAAGACTGGCCCTGGGCTAACATCGTGCCCATCTTCCTCTACTTTATATGGGACGCTGCCACGGCATGGGTGACAGGCAGTGCGTCTACGGGCGCCCGGGATCCGAACCTGAGAACCCCGGGCTGCCAAGCGCGGACTAAACCGCTGCGCCACCGGGCCGGCCCACCTGTTCTTATTTTTTTTTAAAACAGCTTTATTGAGGTATAATTGATACAAAAACCCTGCACATATTTAACGTATGCCATTTGATGAATTTGGGCATATGCATATACCCGTGATACTATCACCACAATCAAGGTACTAAAACGTATCTGTCACCTCCAAAAGTTTCCTTGTGTGCTTGTTTTTTGTGCTTGTGTGGTAAGAACACTTAACATGAGATCTACTCCCTCAACAAATTGTTGTTCAGTGGGTATAAAGTGCATTCTTTTTGACAGCATCCAGAACTAAAAGATTAGTTAGGGTGCCTGGGACACGATTAGAAAGGGCTCTGCAGTCAGTCACATTTATCCTCTGAGTTGTTATGGGCTAGGAGAGGAGAGATTGTTGTAATATGCAGCAGAGTCTGCTGGATCTTCAAATCCATTGCTGTTGTCCTCTTCCTTTCTTTGTTGGCTTTTATAGGTGGGTGGCAGCAAGGATCCAGTCATGGGATTACCCTTCATCAACATACCACCTCTAGCCCATTGGCCCTCGAACATTTTTCTTCAAATACACTGTAAAAGAATTTTTTAAATCCATCACTATTACCTTAATCATTTTTGTTATCTAATTTTTTTGGCATAAGGTTAAATTGTTGCGAAGTATGTACTTTCAGTGCATTCCTCATTGTGCATATGCTTTAAATATGTATTGCCAAAATCTCAGAAGCGCAGATTTAGCTCTTTTGATGTTACATGTCCTCCTAGCAAATTCAGGGCTCTATGTCAAAGTAATTCCCTAAGTTGAGTTGACTTTCTTTCAGAAAAAGGCTGATTACCTTTTAGTTCAAGTAAGTGTTAAAATGTAATCCCATATAATCATTTCACTTCTGATTTCACTAATTATTCAACATATAAATAAAGTATGGGAATTGCCAAGAATTTGTTACCTGGATAAAATAAGGCACAGCCTCTTTGTATTTCTCTTAAAGATCTTTTTGCTTTTTCTCAGGGAATTCTCCCTCAGAAGTTGTGTATCTTGGAAATCTATCTTTGTTTGGTGGCCTGGTGGTTTTTACACAGTGGAATAATGCATCACTGTAATATTTGGGGTAATAGGAGGTACACCTTTCTTTTGTGAAGTGGAAAAGGGCAAATTATGAAAGTAGAGTTTGGAAAAGAGAGAGTTGTCTAAACTGTCAGATTAGTCTTGAGCACATAAGTTTTGGAAAAGTGTATATGTGGAAGTTGAGGATTTGGAAATTCATGAGAAAAGAGGGAGATTAAAATGGGAGCTTCACAAGAACAGAGTTGCTGAGGCACTCATTCAAAAAAGATGTTTTGAAATTTGCTCTGGGACAGGGAATACAAAATTGAGTGAGACACGACTCGTACCCTAAAGTTGCTCGCAGTCAGCAGACACTCTCATAGTCTTAGGGCCTATGGAAGGGCTTTAGAAGGTTCCCTGAACCTCTTCTAAAATTTATACAAAATTTTGATGTATGTGCCTGTATTTTTTATCAGATTTTCCTAGGGTTCCATTACTCACAAAAGGTTTAAAATTTGCTGGCCTAGACTGAGCCATTCTATGGTAGCACGATGTAAAAGTAGAGATTAGCGTTTTCAAAGCTTGTTTCTCAGTTTTTCAAGAGAGTTGAAAACTTAATTCACCATTTTGCCATAACAAGAGTTCAGTATATATTTGGGCAAATGATTGTTAAAGAGAAAAACTGGAACTTAATTGATTGTCCTATTATGACATTAAGAATTCATTTTTAAACTTTAAAGCTTCAGCTTGGGAAATGATTGTTATTTCCAGCTACTGAAAAAGAGCCACAGGAGCCTGAGTGTGTGTTTCTGTGTAGGCAGATTAGAGGGAGTGGTATAGGTGTGAGCAGCATGGGGTCAGGAGTCTTTTATCTCCACCCTTGAGACCAAGGCATGTTGTTTGGCATACGGAACGTGCACAGTCAATGTTTATGAAATGAATAAGTGAATAAATATATTTAGAAATCTCCTCCAAACTGAATTTCTGGTTTAAATTGTCTTACAAAAGGAAATTTAATTAATTTTTTGGTGTCAGTTAAAATGCTTTTATGATCTTAACCTGGGGAGATGAGTTTTTTAGTAACAGATATTTCAAAACAGTGTTAGTTGAATGCTTAGCTGGTAAAACTTGGTTACTCTTTTTTTAAAAAGTTGACATGAATTAGGAAATGAAAAAGCTTTTAGGACAAATGAAGTATAAATCGTGGTGGAGTGAACCTTTTAAAATTTGTAAGTGTATGACTTAATTCGCTGGAAGGACTTGATGTGAGACCCCAATATTTATTTTGAGGTTCCTAATATCAACTAGAGCCTGGGTAATCTGTTCCTACACAAGAAGAAGAGACTACATCCAATGGTTTTGCCTCTAATTTTACTAAAGGCAGTTGGGAGTGTGGAGATATTAGCAAGAAGAACAATTGTTTATTTGATTTAGGTACTTTTTAAAAAAGAATTTGAGCACTGAGGAAAATAACTTGGGTCCAAAGAAGATTATAGCAATTTCTTTAAAATTCTATATGACTCGTGTCTCAGATTGTGTTCCTAAAACTTCTGTATCTGTTCTGCTGGCTGACTTCTTTCTCCTTTCCTCTCCAAACTCAGAGCAGCTGATCAGTGTTTGCATTAAGCCTTGGCGGTCATCGATAGCCATTCAGTCTAACGTCTGCAGTGATATAAGGGAAATAAAAGGCAGATGCTAAAACTGAAACTACAGAAGCAAGTACAAAATAGAGAAGAGATGCCTCTAAAAGGGAGTAGATCTGTATGGAGTTTGTGTTTGAGAGCCAGTATTATGTAGTGGTAGAGAACACAAGTTTCGACTTGAAACAGATTTGTGTTCAAATTCTGGTGCCAGTACTAGTAGATGCTTCTACTTACTAGCTATGTAACATTAGTTACTTAACCTCACATCTGTCAATTAAGAATAAAATTATTTGTCCTGAGGATTGTAGAGAGATATAAATGAGATAATATAACTGCATCCAGTAGAAGCTATTCTGACTGATATCCAGAATAGCTACTCAAGATAACTCTCCTGTTGAAATACATTTTGTTCTTGGATAAAACATGTTTTTAAATGTATTATAGAGCTCATCAAATTTAGGGAATATCCAAGGCTATCTGCATACTTCTCCCCCAAACAAACAAAAAACACAAACCAGAAAATCAGGAACTAAAACCAATGAAGCACTGTGAACTATAAAATTCTGACATCAAAGCTGAGAACAGGAGACCAAGCCCTGGACTTATTATGTTAATGTGTGTCCCCTATTAAGCCCTAATAAGGGACCTAATGTGGTCCGAGGTCATTAGCAGCCCCTGGCTTCCAATAGAAGCAAACATAAATTTCTTCTGGAACAAAACTCTCGGAATTCCTATGTCACTTTCAAACAAATATAAGCTCATAAGCAAACATTGAAATGCACACAAGCCATCAATATTGAGAGTCAGACACAAAATGCAAAGAAAAAAATTACAGATATAAGTGCCTGAGAATGTATTGGAATTGTCAGGTGCAGTACATAACTAAGTATGAAGTCTTTATAGAAAAAAATAAGTAAGAATAAGTTAATGAGAGTATCAAAATTAACTCAATAGCCTTGAAAAAGAACCAAATAGAACCAAATATTTTAGAAATGAAAAATACAATTGTTGAAATGAACACCCATCAGATTAGACATAACCAAAGAGAGAATTGGTGAACTGGAAGATAGAGCAAATAATTTTCCAGAAAAAAGGATATAGAAAATGTGAAAGCAAGACAACAAAACATGGAGGATAGAATGAGAAGGACTACACTAAAGTAGAATTGTGGAATTATAAAACAGAGGTAAAGGTTGAGACTTTTTCAGAATTAAAGAATAATATAATTCATAACTACAGGAAACAGAAAGTATCAAACATAATCAACTAAATTTTTAAAAAATGCAAACCTAGACCATTTTAGTAAAACTGAACTAAAGATGATAAGAAGCTGTTAAAAGCATCCAGAGAGAAGACAGACCACCTGCAAAAGAATGATAATTAGATTAAAAGCAGACTTCTTACAACAGGAAAAATGTAAGTCAGAAAGCAGTAGAAAAATATCTTTAAAGTGTTGAGAGAAGAAACTATCAACACAGAAGTGTGTACTCAGCAAATTATTTTTCAAAATAAAAACATTTTCTAAAAAACAGACATAGAGATTATATACCACCAATGATCATCACAAAAAGAAATCCTAAAGAATGTATCTCAGGAACAAAGAATATTATTTCAGAGGGAAAATCTGGAATGCAAAGAAATTGGCAAGCATATAAACAAATCTAAACAAACCTCATCTGTATGAAATAATAATTATACATTATCTTTACATATGACTTGTGTCAAAACAAAAGGCACAATTAAAATACTGGAAAATAACACATAAATTGGGAGAGGAGATTGGAGTTGAAGTCTTTTAAAGCTCTTGTTTCAGTTACTTATTTCTCAATAACAAATCACTCTTTCTGGCTTAAACAACAATCATTTTAGTTTCTGTCACAGTTTCTGTAGGTCAGGAATTCAGGAAGGACTCAGCTGAGCAGATCTGGTTAATAATCTCTCACCCGGTGGCTGGAATTGAAATGGCAAAAGGTGGGCATCTCTCTTTCTCCATGTAGTCTCAGGTCTCCTCATGTATTCTCTCCTTGTGGGCTAGTTTGGGCGCCCTCACAGCACGACAGCCTCGGGACAATTGGACTGTTTACATGGTAGCTGGCTTCCCCCAAAGCTAGTGTCCAGAGACTAGCTAGTGTCCCACGTTATAACCTCACATTGGGCGTGATTTAGCATCAGCTCCATCATACTCTATTGGTTGAAGCAATCACAAAAGCCCACCCAGGTTCAAGACTGGCATAGATCCACCACTTGTTAGGAGGAGAATCCAAGTCACATTGTTAGAAGAGTATGTATGATGGGAAATGTTATGGTCATCTTTGGAAAATGTAATCTGCCACAGTCTGCCCTTAGGCCAAACAATTCATATCCCTCACACATTCAAAATCAATTCAGCCCCTCCCTAAAAACACCAACATTTATCCCATGAGAGCATCAACTTAAAGTCCCAGGATTTCCAAAAAGTTGAAAGAAGAAATAACAATAACAACAAAAACCCAGAAAACAATAACCTAAAAACAAAAATACAACAGAAGGGATCTAAAAAGCCAGTGTTGATTCTTTGAAACATCTAAGTTGATTCTTTGAAAAGTTGCTAAATAAAAATTATTTTAAAGGAGACTTTTCATTATTTTTCTACAAATCCATCCGAAAAACAAAGAAAAAAAACCCTGGTGTATACAGATATATATATTATGTTGTGGATAATTTGAAAACAGTGACACTCTGTAAACATATAAAATTACATAAATGGTTTAAGTTGTAACTTATGATATGTCTGTATTTTTTTTATTGCGGTAACATTGGTTTATAACATTATACAAATTTCAGGTGGACATCATTATATTTCGATTTCTGTATAGATTACATTATGTTCACCACCCAAAGACTAATTACAATCCATCACCACACACATGTGCCCAATCATCCCTCTCCCCCTCCTCCCCCGCCTCATAACCACCAATCCAGTCTCTGTCTCTGTGATTGTTTGTTGTTGGTTTATCTTCTACTTATGAGTGAGATCATACAGTATTTGACTTTCTCCCCCTGACTTATTTTGCTTAGCATAATACCCTCAAGGTCCATCCATGTTGTCACAAATGGCCGGATTTCATTGTTTCTTATGGCTGAGTAGTATTCCATTGTGTATATATACCACATCTTCTTTATCCATTCATCCTTTGATAGGCACCTAGGTTGCTTCCGAGTCTTGGCTATTGTGAATAATGCTGCAGTGAACATAGGGGTGCATGTATCTTTATGCATTCATGTCTTCATGTTCTTTGGATAAATACCCAGCAGTGGAATAGCCGGATCATATGGTTGTTTGTTCTTAATTTTTTGAGGAGTATTGATGGAATAAGATGCAATAATATTTTGAAATAATGTTCATGAATAATTTTAATAAATGGTAAAATGCTCACTTTATAATATTAAGTGAAAAAATAAGTATATAAATGTGTTTTCTTCAACACATAAAATTATATGCATAGAAAATCTCTGAGGAAATAAATCAACATTTTCTAAATTTGCTGCAAAATTTTGTAATAGGAAAAGTCATTAAAAAGAAAGCAATGTTATTTTATATTTTCTCGTAATTATAACTCACTTTGACAATTCAGCAGCCCTGTGAGTTAGAGGGGCAGACAATGTGAATGAAGCCCCAATTTTGTGTGTGTGTGTGTTCCTGACCCTTCAGATCTAAGTAAGATTAGCTTGGACCCCAAATTTTATGTACTGAATTCAGAAAGTCAGAACGTTCTCTCCATCTGTCTAGTAACATTGTCCTGGGAGCAGTGGAAGTGACTGTGGCACCAAGAACCCACCTTCTGACACAGAATAGTTATTGCATCAATGTCCACTTGTTTCCTTCCTTTTTCTTTCCCTCTGTGACCTTCTAATCCTCAATATTAAATAGCAGATCCGATCAAATGTAACTCTAAAAGCATAATCAGTAAGTAGATATTGGAATAGCCTAAATTTTCATGTTACTTTCATGCAGGTCCGTTGAGAGTGGATTGCACCCCGGTGATAAAACATTAGGAGGTGGACTCAGCAAGGGTACCAGATTAAGAATTTGTGCGGGATTTATATTGATATGCAACATATTGAGACCACCAGACTAATAATTTATACCTGCTTTCTAAGACCCACCTCTCCTCAGCCTTCTTTTTAATGTTTACTTCAGTTGTATATTTTTCCTGATCAGCAGAATGTCAGTGGGTTTCAGTTTCACTGGAAGGAAAAATGTGCAGAAAGATTTCTGGAAACCTGTAGGATGGCATTGGCTGTGTGATCTAAGATAAGTTACTTAACCACTCTCTGCATGTAACATGGTAGGAAAAATTTTGCTAACAGTTGGCGTCAGAATTCTGTTTAGAAAGTGTGCTATCAGTGTATGGAACTATTTCTTGGATAATTTGGGGGGGTCAGGAAGAGACTCAAGGGTCTGGTGTTGGTTCCAAAGTTGGATCTGAGTAATAGAAGAGTGTAGAACTGTTGGGATGAGCCAAAAGAGAGGAGATAAGGAAGAGAGAAGGGCTAGAGAAGGGAAAGATGGTGAAAGAGCAGGAGAGAAATCTTTGGGAACCTTAAGTAAGTTCTAGAAAAGAGCTGAAATGTCTAAAATCAGTTGTAAATTGTTTTTCAGAAACTATATGTTCTGAGATTATTTACCCTTGACCTCCCTCTCACCTTTTCTTGCTCTTCAGAATTCTAATATATCCAAGCATTTTTGTGTATGATATCTGTATGTGTATGTGTGTTTAAATGGTGAAGGGACTGTTTCATCTGGGATCAGCATGGTTTGTGCTCTGAATAATGGCCCTTAGGGGGCAGAGAGGACCTTGAAAATGTAACCCTCCTAGGAATGTTTAGATTGAAATCCTGGGAAGTGCTACATTTGTATTAACTGAATGCCCCTTTTGGAGTGTAGAGACACTCTTGACTCACAAAAGATATTTTGTTACAGCCAAGGCATTTGTGCCCCAGCTTAACTGTGGGAGGCAACCTTAAATGTAAAGTCTGCAACTGGCTAATTATCTTGCCCAACTCTATGTGCTAAGAGCTTCTTCAGGCAACATGGTAGGGGTCCATCTGTGAACAATTCCATTTCACAGAGTTCATTATGTATTCAGTGATTTCATATTGTTCAGCTACTAATGAACTTTCCTAAGTATCTTCATGAAAAAGGATAACATAGTAATAATTACTTATTATGTATGTGAATATTGCTGTGGTCTCTGTGAAAATTACTTTATTGTTTAATTTATATATGTAATTAATTTTACTGGAGAATATAAACCACATGGATTAAATAGAATATAGTTTAGCAGTTAATAATTGTAATTGTATTTGATTATATATTCATTAAATGAATCAGTTATATATTCTTACTGAAAAATATTTGCTTTCCAACTTGAATTATAAGAACATGTGTCTATAAGTTTCTATTACTAAATTGCTTTAATTTGTTTAATAGAAAGTTTTTTTTTTTTAAATCAGAGCTTTAATGTTTGGTTGGATCTTTTTTAAAAAATCATTTTATTGATGTCACATTGGTTTATAACATTGTGTAAATTTCAGGTGTGCATCATTATATTTTGGCTTCTGTATAGACTGCGTCATGTTCACTACCAAAAGTCTAGTTTTTATCTGTCACCATACATATGTGCCCCTTTACCCTTTTCCCTTCCCTCCACCCCTTCCTTTCTGGTAACCACCAACCTGTTCTCCTTATCCATGTGTGTGTTTGTTTATCTTACACATATGAGTAAAATCATATGGTGTTTATCTTTCTCTGTCTGACTTATTTCACTTAACATAATACCCTCAGGGTCCATCCATGTTGTCGCAAATGGCAAGATTTTGTCTTTTCTATGGCTGAGTAGTATTCCATTGTGTATATATACTACATCTTCTTCATCCATTTATCCATTCACAGGCATTTGGGTTGCTTCCAAGTCTTGGTTATTGTCAGTAGTGCTGCAGTGAACATAGGGGTGCTTATATCTTTTCAAGTTAGTGTTTTCATGTTCTGTGGATAAATAGAAGTGGAATAGCTGGATCATATGGTATTTCTATTTTTGATTTTTTGAGGAATCTCCATGCTGTTTGCCAAAGTGGCTGCACCAGTTTGCATTCTCACCAAGGTGTGTAAGGGTTCCCTTTTTTCCACATCCTCTCCAACACTTATTTCTTGTCTTTTTAATAATAGCCATTCTGACAGGGGTGAGGTAATATCTCATTGTAATTTTGATTTGCATTTCCCTAATAATTAGTGATGCTGAACATCTTTTCATGTGCCTGTTGGCCGTCTATATATCTTCTTTGGAGAAATGTCTGTTCATATCATCTGCTCATTTTTTTAACAGGTTGTTCATTTTTTTGTTGTTGTTGAGTTGTATGAATTCTTTATGTATTTTGGAAATTAACCCCTTATCTGATACATGATTTGCAAATATTTTCTCCCTGTTGGTGGGTTGTCTTTTCATTTTGTTGATGGTTTCCTTTGCTGTGCAGAAGCTGTTTAGTTTGATGTAGTCCCATTCATTTATTTTTTCTTTTGTTTCCCTTGCCTGGGAGACATGACATTCAAAAAGATACTGCGAAGACCAATGTCAAAGAGCATACTGACTATGTTTTCTTCTAGGAGTTTTATGGTTTCAGGTCTTACATTCAAGGATTTGGTCCATTTTGAGTTAATTTTTGTGTATGGTGTAAGATAATGGTCTATTTTCATTTTTTTGCATGTGGCTGTCTGGTGTTCCCAACACCATCTATTGAAGAGACTTTCCTTTCTCCGTTGTATGTTCATGCCTCCTTTATCGAAGATTAACTGTCCATAGATGTGTGGTTTTATTTCTGGGCTCTCAATTCTGTTCCGTTGATCTGTGTGTCTCTTTTTCTGCGAGTACCATGCTGTTTTGGTTACTATAGCTTTGTTGTATATTTTGAATTCAGGGAGTGTGATACTTCCAGCTTTGTTCTTTTTCTCAGGATTACACTGGCTATTCAGGGTCTTTTGTTGTTCTATATAAATTTTAGGATTCTTTGTTCTATTTCTGTGAAAAATGTCGTTGAGATTCTGATTGGAAATGCATTAAATCTGTAGATCACTTTAGGTAATATGGACACTTTAACTATGCTTATTCTTCCAGTCTATGAGCATGGAATAGCTTTCCATTTCTTTATGTCTTCTTCAGTTTGTTTCAGTAATGTCTTATACTTTTCAGTGTATAGATCTTTCACCTCCTTTGTTAGATTTATTCCTAGGTATTTTGTTCTTTTTGTTGTGATTGTAAATAGGATTGTATTCTTTTTTTTTTTTTTTTGGTGAGGAAGATTAGCCCTGAGCTAACATCCATGCCCATCTTCCTTCACTTTATATGTGGGACACCTGGCACAGTATGGCTTGATAAGCAGTGCAAAGGTCCATGCCTGGGATCTGAACTTGTGAACCCAGGCCGCCAAAGTGGAGTGTGCAAACTTAACCACTATGCCACTGGGCCCCATCATTGTTTTCTTGGTTTCTCTTTCTGCTAGGTCATTGTTAGTATACAGAAATACAACTGATTTTTGTAAGTTGATTTTGTACCCTGCAACTTTACTGTATTCATTAATTATTTTTAATAGTTTTTTGGTGGATTCTTTAGAATTTTCTGTGTATAGAATCATATCATCTACAATAGTGACAGTCTTTGCTGATGACATGATTCTATATCTGGTTGGATCTATAAACCATGATATGCATTTTAACTTAAGTTTCTGCTATTAATTTTCATATCTGGATCTCTATATAAGGCACACCTATACACACAACCACCACCACCAAGGAGGAGAGAAGCTGTTAAAAATCAGAGTTGTAATGTAAATTATTGACAAGGGCAGAATATAAATTTGTGGAACAGATATTACATTCGATAAATACTATTGCAAGTACTAATGAAGGGAAAGGCAGAAGGAAGGGATGCCCACAAGATAATATTACATATTTTATCGATTATGAGATGTACAGTTTTTCATATTTTAACATCTATGAGACTGAGCTGCCGTTTACAGCCTCTGTTGACCAGGTAGAAACTGAGGCATAGTTGACACTGCCTGAGCAAGGACGACCTTGGTTGTTAGCTGCTCCTGTGCTGTCATCTCATTTGACGTTTGTGCATTGTTGGGACTGCACATCCTGAGTTTGATTGACATTTAAAATATCTCTGAAAAGATGGAATATCTGTTGTATATGAAAAAGGCATGGAAACAGAGCAATAGAGTGCCAATTTGATTTATAAGCAAATTATTATTTCAGAGAAGTGATGGTAGCAATTCTGTATTTTCTTGTAAAGCCACAAACTAAAAAAGAAAGAAGAAAATACTCACAAGTAGATGACCCTATATTAGAAGCAGTTACTAAAATGTTTGTCTCTATATTACGTACCAAACAATGCAAGTGACAGCAGGAAGAATCTCTCATTTCCTTAGAATGGATGAAAGGAACGTCAAAGCAAGAAGAGGCCAGTGCAGGACTATTCATAGCACTATTGTAAAAATATCGAATCATTGTTTTTTTGGCAATGTTCTTTTTTTCTATATTATTGGTAAACAATATGATAGCATCATAGACTTGATGAAATATAATTTCTTTTAAATAAACAATACCTGCCAATTACTCAGAAATAAAATGATTCAATAGAAAAGAATGAATGCTTGGAGGAAGAGTTGGCACATTAAAGGAAGACAACAGTAAGCATTGCATAACCATGAGGTACACAGAACTGACACAAGGAGAGGCGAGTAATGCAGGTATTGACATTATCCTGATTTTTCAGTGAAAATATTTGTGACAGACAAGTGATACACTTCGGTTAGATATTAAGTGGCAGAATTGGCTTGAACCTAGGTCTTCGGGCTGTCTTTTCTTTTCTTGGGAAATAGTAGAAGAGATATCACCTAGGGGTTTATAGTTGGTCCCACAGCTTAGCCAAGTCTTGCTGAGAGAGAAGAGAAAACTCCGAGAGCACAGTAGTGAGTTTACTACTTAGAAGGGAAAGGGAGGATTTATTGATTTAGAGATAATTGGGTGAAACGCCTGGGGAGGCAGAAAAGAGTGATTTATCACTTTGGAATACTATATTACAAAGATTCTGACAGCAACAAGAGATATGAAAGAGCGAAAGAATACACGTTCAATAAATGTTAATAAAACACCAGAGGAAGCTGCAAGATTACTACTTAAACACGATGAGCCAGCAGGAAAAAGACCACAGGACGCTACAAAGTAATACTGGAAATCTTTTTATTAAGATATAATTCACTATTATCTCCTATTTCTAGTTGTTTTTTGGAGTAGTTAAAAACAGAAGCATCCCATCACAAAATAATTGCTTGTAGTGGTAACTATAAACTAACCCCTAACCATTTCCCATCTGGATAAAAGGTGATTATTCATTTCCAGGATCAATTGTGATTACTCCTTACCAGGTTCTCTGCTTCTATTATCATGTTACTATCATGTAACTATTATCAAGTTACTATGTGTTTACAATCAATTCTCACACCTAAATTGTCTTGTGATATTTTAACTGTGAGGGCCCTCTTCTTTAAATTCTTCAAATTAATTCCCTCAAATGAGACAGTCATCATTTTCTGTTTCAAGCCACTTCTCCAATGTGCTTTGTAGCAATACTCTTCCATTGGGCCCCTCTTCCTCTGGACCTGTAGAGGCCTCTAGACCACTCCTGCCATTTCTCCACTAGAGTTGACCTCCACTCTTCTTAGTGACCACACAAGGCTTATGAGCCACACTCTCTGCTTAGTGTCTTTTTTCTCATAGTGAAATAGTTTCTTCTCTTTATTGCTGCCATCACTTTCCATTAGCTGTGTTTATCAGTCCAAAAAGATGGTAGTTGGCTACTTCTTTCATGTATCACCAAGAATTGGTAGGCAATCCCCTAGCATTTCTCATGTTCATTCACTCTCCTTCTTTTAAATGACTATACTGTATCTTCTCCTTTCTCAAACCTCTAACATCTCCTCCTCATCCCCCTCCTCACAGGTAATAACCTTGCTTTCTACTTCCCTGAGAAAACATAAGTAATAAGAAGGAAATGTGTTCTTACCCCAGGATTCCAACCCCTCTTGCCTGAAGTTAATACATGTCTTGTTCCTTTTTATTTAAATGTACCTCTTGGTAGTACATCTTGCCAAGTCTTAGCCAGTTGTTTAAATGGCATTCAGCAGTATCAATAATCAATTTCAGCTTTTTAAAGAATGAGTCCTGGAATCTTCTTGCATGTTCTAATATCTACCTGATGCAAGGTTGTTATCCTGGAATCTTCCTTCACCATCATCCTAAGGACTCCCTTTATCTTGTTACCTGTATTGGATCTCCTAATTCGCATAACCTGTATCATCTCTTTCTTGGATTATTTTTTGTTTCTAGTGGTGCACATTCTCTAGTAGCTTCCCAAGAAAAGGTACAAGGGACGTAAAGGTTTTAATACCTTGCATGTCTGAAATTATCTTTATTCTACTCTCATACTTGATTGATATTTTTGCTAAGATTTTATTTCTAGTTTGGAAATTCTTTTCTTTTACCATTTTGAGGACATTCCTCCATGTTTTCTAGATTCCCGTGTTGCTCTTGAGAAAACTGATGTCATTCTGATTCCTGACCTTTTGTATATAACCTAGATTTCTATTTCCCCCTGCATTCCTAACTGGTCTTGTTTTACTACTGCCCCATTCCCCCCGCCACACCCTCAGTATTTTGAAATTTCACAATTATGTGCCTTATTATTGGCCTGCTTTCATTCATTGTGCTGGCACTCAGTGGACCTTTTCAGTCTGAAAGCTCATGTTTTTTCATTTTGGAAAATTTTCTTGAGTTATTTCTTTAACTCCGCATTGCCAATTGCAATGGTCAATTATCAATTCTTGTCTTACTTGACTATTAGCACCATGTGATGCATTTGATCCTACTTTCTTAATTTACTTTCTCCATTTTGCTTCCAAGTCAACACTCTCTTGATTCTCTTGCTATTTCAAAAGTCACTACTTCTTTGTAGCTTTTGCTAGCTTCTTCTCATCTCCTAAACCCGTAAACATCGGAGTGGTACAGGAATCTATCCTCTAACTTTCTATTCTCTCTTTATTCATTTCCTATATGATTTCTTTCCATCTCATGGCTTTAAATACTGTCTATACTCTGATGACTCCTAAATTTGAACTGCATCTAGGACCTCTTCCTTTATCCCCAGACTCATATACCCACCTTCCAGCTTGGCTAATCTATTTGGGTACCTAATATGAATATCAAACTTAAAATAATCAATCCAGAACTCCTAATTCTGCCCCCCCCTGCCAAAAAACTCTATGTTCTGTGATCTTCCCCATCTCAGAAAAATGGAAACTCCATTTTTCCAGTTGCTCAGTTAAAAATCCTTGGAGTCCTCCTTAGCTTATCTCTCTCTTACACCTCATATTTGACTAAATCCACTGCCAAATTATGATGAACCTACCTTCAAGCGTTGTAACCATTTCTCACCTCCTCCACTGCCACTACTCTGGTCCAAGCCACTCTCATGTCTCTCCTGAACTATTGCAGTAGTCTCCCTACAAATTTTCGTTTCCACCCTTACCACTTGAGCCACGAGTAGGTTATTGTCTCTCAGCTACAAAAGCACTTTCCAAGGGCCAGCCTGGTGACATAGTGGTTAACTTCACACACTCTGCTTCGGTGGCCTGGGGTTCACAGGTTTGGATCCATGGTGCAGACCTACTCACCACTCATCAAGCCATACTGTGGTGGCATCCCATTTACAAAATAGAGGAAGATGGGCCCAGATGTTAGCTCTGGGCCCATCTTCCTCAGCAAAAAGAGGAATATTGGCAACAGATGTTAACTCATGGCCAATATCCCTCACCAAAAAAAAAAAAATAAGCACTTTCCTATATTCTGTTTTGTGCTGCTGGAACCAGGACTCTACAGATCACATTTTTCCTTTGCCAGCTGGTTCCCTTGAGGCTTTCCAATATAGGGCACTAGACGGAGGCTGGAGAGGGAGGAAGAAGGGCCTTTCTCCTTCCTGGCAGGAAGTTTCAGCAACATTTTTTTCAATTGTTTGGGATTTACAGAATATTTGTGATTCTTAGGCGAGGTCACACTCACCCTGCGAAGTACACCAGAATCTGGAGGGACAGTGACCCGGGCATCCTGTTGACATCTTATGGATTTCCTGTCTGAGTCTTTGGGTTTCCTGTCTCCTTGTGGTTCCTATGGGCATCATCCTAGCAACAGTTCCTTTCCATAGCAGTAGCTGAATCCAATTGGCAGTTTTTCTCAACACTTACGAACCAATCAACAGACAGAGATTCTTATTCTTGTCTTTTAGTGATTTGGCATTTGTAAAACCACAACAACCCAGTCTAAGCAATCAAACCTGTTGCATTAGCACAAAGTAGACAAATTAGTCCATACTTGGCCATTGCAAACTCTCATTCTTCCTTCCTCTCTTTCAGACATTTTCTTCCCCCATGGACTAGTTTTTCTGCTTTGAATTTTTGCTTCAACCCGTAACAACTATTTTCTGTGATGCTCTTCAGCTCAGAAGAAAAAGTGGCTTATATTAATTAATTTGATTAGTCATTTCCCTCTTACCTGTCTTGCAGTGAAGGTGTTAGTGATGGGGTTGGTGATGGTAGAGCAACTGGAATGTCAAGTGAGGATCTCCAGCAGGGCGTGGGTCTTTGGAAGAGCTTATGAAGTATTATGATAAAATATATATTTAAATACTTACATATATATTTTGTGTGTGTGTGTGAGGAAGATTAGCCCTGAGCTAACATCTGTTGCCAATCCTCCTCTTTTTGCTGAGGAGGATGGGCCCTGGGCTAACATCCGTGCCCGTCTTCCTCTACTTTATATGGGATGCTGCCACAACATGGCTTGACAAGCAGTGTGTTGGTCTGCACCCAGGATCTGAACCTGCAAACTTTGGGCCGCCAACGTGGAGTGTGTGAACTTAACCTCTACTCCACCAGGCCAGCCCCATATTTAAATACTTATATTTGGAAAATTTTAAAAATTTCCTTATTATTTTCACAATTCATATTACAGGAAGTCAAGTTCAGCAACATTTTTTTCAATTGTTTGGGATTTACGGAATATTTGTGATTCTTAGGCGAGGTCACACTCACCTTGGGAAGTACCTCAGAATCTGAAGGGGCAGTGACCCAGGAGATCTTAATGTTTATTTAAAAAGAATTTGATTTTTAAAAGGCCGGGGGGCGGGAGGGGGGAGCGCCTGGCCTGGTGGCGCAGCGGTTTAGTTCGCACTTGGCAGCCCCGGGTTCGCAGGTTCGGATCAGGGAGTGGGCTGACGCACTGCCTGTCAGCCATGCTGTGGCGGCGTCCCATATAAAGTGGAGGAAGATGGGCACGGATGTTAGCCCAGGGCCAGTCTTCCTCAGCAAAAAAGAGGAGGATTGGCAATGGATGTTAGCTCAGGGCTGGTCTTCCTCACAAAAAAATTTAACAAATAAATAAATTAATTAATTTTAAAAGTCTGAGAAACTCTGCTTTACACTGTCCCTTTCCCTCATTTTCGTATCCTTCCTCCCATCCCCAGTGACATGGTGTTCCTTGGTTACAAGATCCCTGTCCTCAAGGCAGGGCTCTATGATTCAAATCTTCTTAATGCCCAGTCCCTAGTCTTTTCTTCTTAAGATGATAGCAAGTCATTCGATAAACAGACCTTTGTTGAAGTATTAATGGTTGATAATAGGTTAATGTTTTACTCCTCTCGGTATTTGTACTGGAACCACTTGGAGGAAACTAAGTGCTTTAGCAAATTAGAATAATTCTTTAACTAGAAGAATTGCAAACACCTTAACTGTCTTGGGGGTGGGGGCTGGGGAGGTATTTTAGGTGAAGGATTGGAAAGGAATCTTTAATGTTGTTTATATCACACCATTTATGTGGCTAGTTATTCCTAGGGCTGACTCTCTGCCACAAGATTAATGATGGCTTTTGGAGAACTAATGGGAAACAGACTCTACTTTTCTGTATGACAAAGCCCCAGAGAGGGCAGGATTCAGAGTTTACTGCTGGCCTCTAAGACCAGAGGCTCTTAGAAGGTTGTCTGCTTCTTGGGTTACATCTCACGCCAACAAATTCTGTGAAACAAGAAGGCTGCATTTTTCAAATATTTGCTAGATAAATAACCTGTGCCTGATATCACTAAAAAGCCCAGAAGGCAGAGGTTTCATAACATAAATTCTCTTTAGATTAAAAAGTTTTCTGGGTAGAACCATTTGTGTGATTGTGCAAGAGCTTTCATTTGTTTGAACACAGTTCTTGTTATTAAATAATTGTTTGCAAATAGAGATTTAAAGCTCCAGCAGATTGAAACTAGTGGTTATTAGTATTTACATTACTTGACCTTTGCTGTCCATTGTTGTTTTCTGCTTCCTTGAAATTCTTTTCTGCTTGAGTCCCAACACACTTCTTTTTCCTGTTTCTTGTTAACTTTCTTTGCTGGTTTTTCTTTCGATCTACCCCCTTAATGTGGGTGTTCCCCCTTGTTGCCTCTCAGCTCTCTTTTTTTCTCACTGTATTTGCCTTCCCTTGGGGAAAACATCCATGACCTTCACGCTCAGCCATAACCACCACAGTGCAGAGCTGTCCCAGTCCTTGATTCTCCTCTGTGCTCCAGACAGCTGTGTGTACTGACTGTCTCCATTTAGAAGTCCCACAGGCACCTCATATTCAGTATGTCTCCAAAGCGAATCAATTATCTTTCTCATCAAACCTTCCTTGTCCCTGTAGTCCCTATCACAGTTATTAGCACCATCCATCTAGTCACCGAGGTGGCTAACCTTCAGGTCATCCTTGTAGCTCCTCACTTCATCATCCACATCCATTCGACTATAAAGCCCTGCCAATATTACTTTCACATTATTTATTAACTTTGTACTATCTCATTATTTCCACTGCTGTTGCCTTTGTTCAGGCTATAACAATCGCTTGCCAGAGCTCAAATAGTGTCCTAAGATCTTCCTTCAATCCATTGTTTTCCTATGGTACAGATTTGTCTTCTAAAATCCAAAATTATAATTCGTCACTGGCTCCCCATGACTTTCTAAGTGAAGTCTCAGCTTATCATCCCTCACCACACTCTCCCATTTGCCTTAAACCCCAGCATCACTCTTCACTCCCCAGAGATCATGCTCCCGAGCACCTCTGCACACATGCATGTCCCCTGCCTAGACTGTTCTTCTCCTCAGTGTCCCTTATAAAGCTTAGCTCTCCAAAGGCAAAGACTCTGTCTTTTTTATCTTCTTGTTCCCAGTGCCTAGCAGCTTTTTGACACAGAATGAGTCTTCCACAAGTAACTGGGTTAATATGTGCCGTTTTGGTGAAATGCTTTATTCCAGCTTTTAAATTAAATCATCATAAATAAATAAATGGACCAAAAAAATCTATAAGAGAACTGAAAAGTCAGGATAAAAGAAAAACAAATGCTAGAATCTTCAGGGAATTTCCACTAACTGCAGCGAGGAGGGAGTTGAGGAGAGTCATAATCCTAAACTAAGCCTGCTGAGCTAGAATAGCACAGAAACCTGGGAAGAAGACAGGAAGACTATGACTCAATCGCACTCTATCCACTGGCAAAGAAACACAGAAAATCCCAAAGCCGTGTGAATTCTTAGCTTGGTAGAGTCATGCCCTTCCTCCTCCTCATCAGTTCTTCTCTTTCTTCATGCACTTGGAAACCGTGTTTCATAATACATGACGCTGCAATGGATAGAGAGTGACAGGTGGAGACAGTAGCACTTTGCAGGCCGAGATGTGTAAAAGCTTCAGGAAAATGTTCAAGGAGGGAAGATGAAGAAGAGAGCGAGAGCCCTAAGACTAGTGTAGCTGGAGGTATAATTATTACTTTTATCACTAACCGAAGAAGAACTGAAGCTTGCATATGACTCCGTAGTAGTCAGACAACTGGCCAGTTGGAGTAGAAGATCCACCCTTAGTCCAGCAGAAACATGAGGTGAATGCTTGCAAGACACTGGAAACCAGGGTCAGGGCTCAGCAATTCAGCATTCTCTCCAGGTCTAGATCCAAAAAAGAAAATGTGCAAACACCTAAATGATCAATAACTGTAGGTAAGAGAACACCTTGCATCCATTCTGTAGCCAAATATTGTCTGAATCAGGTTTTGTGGTTGTGTGTGTGTTTACTATATCAAAAAAAATAATTAAAAAAAGATATTTGGTATAGATCCTCCAGAAATTCTGTAACACAAAGGTAAGTGACTTAAAGATTCAGAGGAAAAACACAGATAAAAATTCTTTTCCAGAGAGAATAGAAGAAAAACTTTCAAAGCCTTAGCTTCATGTACTTAATACGAATTGACCCATTGGGTGCAAGGAGTATTTAGGAGAACAGAGAATGAGCTGCAAGTGGAGATGAAAAGGAAGATGGCTGAGAGCGGGCAAAATTGCAAAGAAAGCAATAAATTTCACACTGGATGCAGCAAAGAGCAGAGTTAGAGTGCAGAAAGTAAAATCTGTAATATTTCAACTTTAAGAATGTAGAGGGGGGAAAGAAACAGAGATGCACATGACAAGAAATAAGACGGAGGAAAGGAAAGGAGATCCAATTTATAGGTTACAGCTTTTCTGAAGAAGAATCAAGAAAGAATAAAAAACAATCAATCATCAGACCCAATAAGAAAAAAAAGTTAAAAAACGAACAAACTTTCCTGAAACAGAGCCTGGTCCACAGATTAAAATCACTTACACATTCCGGGTCAAATTAATGGGAAAAGATCCACATTAGACATATTCTGCCAACATTTTTACATTTCGAGGATAAAGAGAAAAATTCTATAAGCATCCAATCAGAAAAACATGGTTTACTTATAAAGGAGTAAGAATCAAGGTGGCTTCAGCTATCTCCATATCATTAAATTTCAGGAGAAATGTCACAGTAGATACAGAGATTTGAAGAGCAGAGTTCTTTATCCAGCCCAGTTGTCATTCATATGTAATATAAGAGTTCAGAAAATATATTTCTCAAATGCCCTTCTTGAATTACTTGAATATATAATATGTCTATGTCTATACATACTACAGCTGAAAGCCAAATACTCAATAATAGGAAATTTACATAAGGTACTAGTAGTAAAATGTAAAAGCAGTAAAAATGCAGAGACTGAAATGGTGGTGTGCTGGTAAATGTTTTCAAACCAGCTCGGGGGGTGGGGAGGAAAGACCTGATTTCTAGAGTTTGCCGACTGCTGTGGTGTAAACGCTGCCGCCGTGGCTGATGTCAAGCTCCCAATGTGATGTCAACGTGGAGTTGGGAAGAAATCTGTGCAATTGATTCTCACATTCCCTGAGGAGCTGGCTTCAGGTGGACCAGTTAGTTCACAAGATGAGAAAAAATATAATTTAAAAATTTCATCCCAAACCATGCCAAAATCATTTGCATAGTCATTGTATTAGTTTTTTCGGGCTGCCATGAGAAATTTCGACAATCTGAGTGGCTTAAACCGACAGAAGTTTACTCTCTTAAAGCTCTGGAAGCCAGCAGTCTGAAATCAAGGTATCAGCAAGGTCATGCTCTTAAGTCTCTAGGAGAGGATCCTTCTTTGCCTCTTCCTAGCTTCTGGCTGTGGTCGGCAATCCTTGCCATTCCTTGGCTTGTAGAGTCATCGCTCCAGTCTCTGCCTTTGTCGTCACATGACATTCTCCCTGTGTGTGTCTGTGTTTGTGTCTCTGTTTTCTCTTCTCATAAGGGCACCAGTCATTGGATTAGGGTCCATCCTAGTCTGCTATGACCAACCTAATTTAACTAAACTAATTACATTGCGAAGACCCTATTTCCAAGTAAGGTTGAATTCTGAAGTTCTGGGTGGACATGGATTTGAGGGAGATGCTATTCAGTTTAGTATAAGGTATACATAAAATGCACATGTAAAGTACACATGAAATGTAAGAAACAAGGGGGCAGGCCCTGTGGCCTAGTGGTTAAGTTTGATGCGCTCCACTTCACAGGTTTGGATCCCAGGCACAGACCTATACCACTTGTCAGCCATGCTGTGGCAACAACCCACATACAAAATAGAGGAAGATGGGCACAGATGTTAGCTCAGGAAGATTCTTCCTCAGCAAAAAGGAAGATTGGTGACAGATATTACTCAGGACAAATCTTCCTAAAAAAAAAGTAAGAAACAAACTACACGAAAAGTAGCATTAATGTGAATACTTATTTGTTCTGAGGATAGAATACTTTCTGCTGGAAGAAATCACAGAAGGATGATTTATCCATTTGACTACCCAAATTTAAAAGTTGTTCTTGTCAAAAGCATGAACAAGGGGCTGGCCCAGTGGCATAGTGGTTAAGTTTGCACACATTGCTTCGGTGGCCCAGGGTTTGTGGGTTCGGATCCCAGGCATGGACCTACACACCGCTCATGAAGCCATGCTGTGGAGGTGTCTCACATACGAAAAATAGAGGTAAGAATTGGCACAGATGTTAGCTCCGGGGCAATCTTCCTCAAGCAAAAAGAGAAAGATTGGCAACAGATGTTAGTTCAGGGCCAATCTTCCTCACTAAAAAATACATGAACAAAATTTAAAATGCAATAATAATTTGGAAAAAAATTGCATCAGATATAAAAAGAGAAAGGGTAAATCTCTTTTATATATAAAGATAGTACGTAAATAGATATAAAAATATTACGGTCTCAGGAGATAATTAGATATAGAGGTGGAAAAGTCACAAAGGAGTAGATAGCTCATGAAATTAATAAATATTCAACCATATTAATAATTAAATGCATTTACATTAAAACAGCAGCAAGCTATCTATTTTTAACTATCAAAGTAGCAAAAATAAAGAGAAAAGATAAAAATGATGGTGTGTATTCTCATGGGAGAATAAATTAGTGCAACCTTTTTTCTAGAGAAACAAAAGAATTGACATGTATCAAGAGCCTTAAACATATTCCTACGTCTTGAGTTAGTAATAACACTTCTAAATGTCAATCCTAGAGTACTAATCTTGAACTCTATATAGAAAGCATAAAGATGTAGAAAGCAAAGAAGGTATCAAAGAATTAAGTATTATTTTGAACAATTAGAAACACTCTATTGTTGAGGATTTAATGCAGAGAATGTAATCCATTCTAGCTAGTTTAAGCATAAAAGGATTTATTTAAATGGATTTTAAAGTTGTTGAGGGGGTGGTGAAACATTGAGGGAACGGAGAACAGCTCCACAAGCCACACTGCAGAACTTGGTGCATTCTGTAGAGGGCAGAATCAGGAGGCCACCTGCCACGTTGGGAAGCCACAACTTCAGCTGCTGGCTCCAGACTCGTGTTACTTTAGTCAGAGTCTGACTTCAAAATGGACCCCGTCTCTCTCCTCATTTAACTCAGTTCAGAATTCAAGACACACAGGTGCATCTTATTGGCTGAACCTACAACAAGCTGGAACCCTAGCTGTAAAGGAGTCTGGGAAAGGCAGTTTTTAGCTTTCCAGCTTCTGAGTAGAGGAAGGCGCAGAAGGAGATTGGAATGGATATCGTGTAATCCCATTTATATATTTGCCACACCCTAGACATCCAAAATTTAGGAAATGCATTCAATGGCTTTAAATGACTTTGATTTAACATTCTTTTTTAAAGTATGAAATAGAAGCATATATAATGTATGGTCTCAACTGTGAAAAATATATAGGGGACAAAACACTCCAGAGAAATATGCCAATGTGTTCAACACTTGCTTGAGACTATGGGAGATTTTCTTTTTCTTAAGTATACCTTTTACTTTTTGTACAGTGATCATAAATTAATTTTATAATCCTCACTCCCCATCAAAGCAAGCAAACAAATATTTGTTAAGTAAATGCAGGAATTAGTGACATGAATGAACAGAAAATAAATATTCATTGCTATTTGTTTTGCTGTTATAGGATTTAAAGAAATCCAAAAAAGCCTTGTTAATTTCGCTCTAAACTTGACTTTTTCACAGCAGCCATAAGATGTGGCTGCTGATAGAATATAGGTAGCACAGTTTAGCTATTTAGATATAAATTTAAGGGTGTGTATGTGTATGTGTTTATCTTAGGTAGTATGTAAATATGTGTGTGTGTGTATATATATATATAATATTTATGTTAAAGGATATGACTATTGTACTAGTGAGGGTTCTCCAGAGAAAGAGAACCAATAGGATACACACACACACACACACACACACACACACACATATACACACACATACATGTATATACATATATACTTACAGTCATGTGCTGCATAATGACATTTTGGTCAACCATGGACTGCATATACAGTGGTGGTCCCAGAGATTAGTACTTTATAACCTAGCTGTGTAGTAGGCTATACCATCTAGGTTTGTGTAAGTATACTGTATGATGTTCACACAATGATGAAATCACCTAGTGACACATTTCTCAGAACATATCCCCATTGTTAAACGACATATGACTGTATACGTGTATATATATGTGTGTGTGTATGTGTATATATATATATACATATATACACACACATAGAGAAAGAGATTGATTTATTACAAGGAGTTGGCTCATGCAATTGTGGAGGCTGGAAAATCCCGCTATCTGCTGTCTGCAAGCTGTAGACCCAGAAAGGCTGGTGGTATAGTTCCAGTCTGAGTCTGAAGAACTGAGAACAAGGAAAACCCATGGTGTAACTTCTAATCCAAGTCTAAAGGCCTGAAAACCAATAGTGTAAATTGCAGTCTAAGAGCAGGAGAAGACCAATATCCTACCTCAAGTAGTCAGGCAAAGAGTGAATTCTCCCTTCCTCTGGCTTTTTGTTCTATGCAGGCCCTCAGTGGATAGGATGATGCCCACCCACATTGGAGAGGGCTGTCCCTTTACTCAGTCTTCTAATTCAAATTCTAATCTCATCTGGAAACACTCTCACAGACATACCCAGAAATAATATTTAACCAAATATCTGGGCACTCTGTGACTCAAGTCAGTTTTTTAACACATAAAATTAGCCATCACAACTATAGAGAATCTTATTTAATATTAATATATGGAGAAACTAATTTTATTTGTCAGTCATAAATAAATTAATGAATACAATAATTGCTTGCAAAGAACAATAAAACCCAGAAATACACTACGTATATGGTATTTTCCTAGTTAAGTAGTAATAGTATTACTCATTTTCTTTCATATAGAGTGCCACCTTTAATTAAAATTCCGTTGGTATTTTGAATGAATAATTTTTACTAACTATGACAAAAATCATAAGTTCTTCATTGTCTTTTCTTTCTCTTCCTTAAATATTAGAGGTTTTTCTTTTTGGAAAATTAGAGATTTTCCAATGTAAATCAATCCCTGAAATAAAACTGCGCGAGTAAAGCAAAAAGTTTTTTCCTACTATTCTCCCTTGGGAGGCAGCTTCTCTTGCTAAATGCCTGTCTGGGCCATGCTTTCCAATTTAGCATATGACCTAGCACAAGACTTTCCTGGAGAATCTGAGGGGGAACTTAACTGCTCCATCTCATTACGAGAAACTCTTTCAGGGTGATGCTAAAAAAGGTGCAGACTAACATGTTAAATTAACCAAATAACAGATATAAATTAATGAACTTTTTTTTCCAAATTCATCCTTACCGTAATTATATTTGGTCTCTTATCCTAATACATTATGATTACAGGGCATGCTATTAAGAAGATTCCAGGGGCCGGCCTGGTGGCTTAGTGGTTCAGTTCGCGCCCTCCACTTTGGTGACCCGGGGTTTGCAGGTTGGGATCCTGGGCGCAGACAGACGCACACCTTGTCAGCCATGCTGTGGCGGCGTCCCGTATAAAGTAGAGGAAGATGGGTACGGATGTTAGCCCAGGGCCAGTCTTCCTCAGCAAAAAGAGAAGGATTGGCAACAGATGTTAGCTCAGGGCTAGTCCTCCTCACACACACACAAAAAGATTCCAATATATGTGCTGTTCTGTTTTTTTACTTTCTTTCCCATTTTTGAACAGTGGACGAAGAATGGTGATATTAACCATATTTTAGAGAGACGGGAGTATGACTACTATATATATAGTATTATATATATATATATATATATAAGACACACATAAAATTTGTTACTCAAAATACTTTTTAGCATAGGCAGACAGTGACTGAGGACAGATAGAAATGGAAGAAATTGCTGTTTGCCCTGCATCTAATATAGGTGTAAGTAGGGTCAACAATTTACTTGAAAAGCTGATGTAATCCGCTAACACTTGAATCACAACATGAAATGAAAATAGATGTTCTCTTTTCAACAACTGTAATATAATTAACTCCTCAGCTCTGTTTTTACCTAGCCGCAGAATCAACTGTTGTGCAGTCTCCTGAGGTTTGTTTGGGGCTGTTTGCAGTTCATGATTTGAAAGAATTGGAGGTGAGATGGAGTGAGTGTATAAATAGTCCTTGACGTTGAAGAGAGCAAGTGAAACCTACGTTCTCACCTCCTCTTCTTTGTTATTTTCTTCACTTTGCTATTTCCCTCTCCATCTTTTTTCAATGTGGCAGATAAATAATGGGATCAGTGACAGGGAGGGAAGTGATTTTTGTTCCTTTTCTCTTTTTGTGTCTCAAACTCTATATCATACAAGCTTCTGATTGCCTGATTTTTATGTTTGTTTTGGGCAATATTTTTTATTCTCTTCCTCTTCCTCTTGTCCCTTTGTTTCCTGTCCTTTGTTCTTTGTCTCTTTTTCCCTTCTTCCCCATCTGTCCCCACTCCTCCTCTTCTTTTCTCCTGATGGTATAAATTAGAGAGTTAGGTGATGGTATAAATTAGAGAGTTAGGGTAGTAATAGTGTGCATGAGCAGGGCATGTGTCTGCAAGGACTATGTACCTCTCCAAGAAGACTGGCAACCCCCGGTGGAGTCCATACTGGTGCTGGGAGGCAAATTAAAAATGGCTGAAGAGAGTGCCCGGGGTGGGCTTGAGATAATATCTCCAGTTCTCCATAGCCTGCATGTGATATTTTGGGAATCATGACATTTCCACACTTCCAGTAGGAAGATACAAAAACACTAAAAGTATCTATGGAGAAGAAGGGGCTCAAGGTTGGGAAAAGGCAGCCATGGATTCCTGGGACAACAGAGGGGGGCCACAGACTTGGATAGTGGTGGCCAGCTCGGTGTTCAAAAGAACCAGAGGTACCAACCACACCTCACAGACACCAGTGCTGGACCCAAAGGACAAGACAAGATCAACCACACCACATTAGAGACAGCCTAAGAATTCACCATTCCTATGAGGAGCCAGAAAGGAGAAGAGGAGGAGAGATCTGAAAGAGGAAACCCAGCTCTGAAGGAGTTTGCAATTTAAATAGATGGAATATTTACCCCAAAGGTTGCTTTACTTCAAAAGACATTGAATTACTTTTAATTGACAAATTTGAGCTTTTCTCCTGCCATTAAGAATGGGACCTGAACAAGATGAAGGGAACTATAGAGTGAAAAAATCTGGACTTTTCCACATGTGAGTTGTGTGTAAATTTTAATCTTGCTATTAGGGGTGTGTGTGTGTGTGTGTGTGTGTGTGTGTGTGTGTGTGAAAGATGAAAATCAGTATGTTAATAGGGGTGTACTCTGAATGGTGAAATTGTTGTGTGACTATTGTTTTATTTTTCTTTCTCTCTCTCATTCAGCATATATTTATTGAACATTTACTATCCAAACATGCTTCTTTGTGCTTATCTTTATTTCCTAATTTCTCTACAATTATATAATAACTATGCTTTGTTTTTGTAGAGTGGAAAAGAAATTAAGTGCTATTTAAAAATAAATCTATCCAATTCACTCATTGTAGTATTTGAATGATACATGTCCCACCATGTGAGTTGAAAACCAGACTTTGTTGCTGAGTATATGCTTTTGAGGTTGGTTAATTGTAAATTCCAAGCTTTTCAGGAATCATTGTGTAGAGCTTACATAGAGCTTAATTCCCTTGCAAACCTTTTCATTCACAATTTGAGACCCACCATGTTGTGATTATATGCAAAGCAGCATTCTCTTTTGATCTTCAGAAGTAGAGCAAGTTTGCCAGGTAGCGTGATTTCCTGATACTCAAGTGTTCACACCCAAAATGGATTAGAAAGGTTCACATGAAAGTCAGGTCTGGTTGTTGATTCTGTTTTTGAGATAATGGTCTCTCTCTGTGGGACAGGTATTTACCACACCAAATACAATGGACATTCTTTGCAGATGGGTTATAGACACCCTGATATGTCTTGTGGCAGCCTGCCAAAGTAGCCTTTGCAAGATGCAGGTGGCACATGCCAGTGAGATGTTTCCATCTGCTTTCCCACAACTATCCAATACACTCTAGTGACTTTTGGGATTTGTAAATGATTAATGATGATTTCATTTAAAAAAAATTCTCATTGAGAAGACTTCTCAAATTAGTTCTATCTTTTGGCTTGCAATAGCCACCATTCAACCTGCTAAGTTGCCCATCCAAAGGCAGTGGGGGTAGAACATTAAGTCCTCTTTTGTGTGTTTAGGTTTAGTCCGTGGACTATGCAGTGACATCAGGTGCCCTCACCCTCAGCTCTGTTCCGGCTCTTAAGTGCAAATGACCACCCCCCTCACCCCCCCAGATAGAGAGAGGAAGAGGATCCCTGCCTTCACATCTGTCCCATATTTTCAGTTTGAGTTGAGTTTATGTCACAAAAGAGAAATTCAAGTTATTTTCTAACTTTTCAATTGAGAAATAATCAAAGAAATAGATTCTAGCTCTAGAAATATAGTAAAATTAAAACACTTATGTGATTTAGATTTATGAAAAAGATTTTAATGGCAAAAAATTTTAATTAAATAATAATCGGATAATGGAAAACATCATTTACTAAATAAATGTGATACCTAGAATAAATGTGCAGTATATTTAAAATGTTCATGAAAATGCAAATAGTTCCATTAATTGCTTTAAATTATATTATGGAGGGCATAGATAACATCTTCGTGATGAAATAGAGATGATGCATTTTATAATATTTTGGAGAGATCTCATTCTCTTATAAAACTCTGCTTATATTTAGCTTTTTTCTTTTTGATCATAGAAAAGAGAGATTCTTTGATATTCTCTTTCTGCTCTAAATAAATCTCTGACAAGCTATATGAAATTCGCCATTTTCACTGATCCCTGTGCTTCTTCTTTCCTTGCTATTTCTAAGTGTTCCCTGACAGTTTGGAATATCAGTTGCATATTTAATTTTTTTCACAAAACAATGAAAAATAACAAATGAACATATAATTACACTCACCTGCATATTCCAGTATGCCTGTATAAACACATGCCAGCCATATCCTAGGAAGTGGTTTTTCTGTTAATTTATACTTGCTTCTTTGGAGATAATGTTTATTTCTCTAAAATTCTTTAAGAATTGATTTCTCATCACTTGTTCTGGCAGAGAGGAGAGGAAGAATGATGATGATGATGATGATGATGATGATGATGATGATGATGATGGTGATGATGGTGATGATGATGATGATGATGATGAAAGCTTAAAATTATAAGACTTCTTATGTACTGGGCACTATTTTAAGTGCATCATACGTATGAACTCACCTAGTCCTTACAGCGACCCTTTAACTAGGTGCTCTTATTATTTCCGTTTTTTTTTCAGATGAGAAAATTAAGGCATAAAGAGATGAAGTAACTTTCTTAAGGTTGCAGTTTGCTTGTGGAAGAGGCTGAACTTGCAGTCTTCTTAAAGTAACTTTTCTATAATTGGAAACCACATTTGAGACCATCATCCATATTAGAAATTTTTGTAAGATACATACAAATATGGCAAAATCAGTGGGCTTCTAAAATGCAATCTATTTTTTTTTTTTGGTGAGGAAGATTGGCCCTGGGCTAACATCTGTGCCCATCTTCCTCTACTTTATATGTGGGACACCTGCCACAGCCTGGCTTGATAAGTGGGGCTTAGGTCCACGCCTGGGATCCAAACCTGTGAACCCCAGGCGACCGAAGTGGAGTGTGCAAACTTAACCACTACACCACCAGGCCAGCCCCACAATCTAAGATTATTACTTTGTGCCAACATTGCCGTAATTTTTTTTCCTTAAGTTGTGATATTTCTCAGGTTAGAATACACCTCACTTAATTTTATCTCTCAGAATGAATCAATATCTGTTTCTAAAGTTTAGTATGGCTTTAATTTCATATTGAAATTGAGAGAAATAAATATAATTACTATTCTGAGAATTACAAAAGGGAAAAACCATAAGAGAAGAAAACCTATGGTCAGAAAAACAACAAGCACAATTTTATTTGTCCTGGAAAAAATGAGATTTTTCTAAATGGCTCCTGAGATTAAAAACTATTATAAGATTCTTGGAGGGCTTGATGTTTGTCAGAAATTACCATATTCTGTTTACAAGAAAGTGAACTAGTGTCTATGAGAGGTTTGTATTTAAGAGTGCTATTCAGTTTCTAATTACTCATTTTCTGGTTTAAGGCAGGGAAATAGTTTGCATAAAAACCAGCGAGAGAAAATGTTGCTTGACATATGTGAAGGCAATCAACAGTATCTCTTATATTATCTTAGTGTTCCTGGAAAAAAAAAAAAGCATTTTGTGCAGCATGTTTTTGAGCAAATTAAACGCGTTTTGTGACAAAGATGCAAAAATGCTTAGAAATTCACTCATTCCTTTATGCATTTATTCATTCAACAGTGAATGCCTTCACTATGTCAGGCTTGGTATTAAGCTTAGAGAACACAAAGATAAAGGACATTAATCTTTTCTGAAGGAATTCAGTAAAAGGAGCCATGAAAATTAAAGAGATAATTACATAACAAGGAGGTAAGTATCTTGATAAAAATAAAGTGCTAAGAGAGCACAAAGTTAGATACCTAATCCAGGCTTGGAGTCAAGGAAAAGTTTCTACAGCAGATGCCATAAATTGAGTCCTGAAAGATTGTGGGAATTAGCAGGACAAAGGGGCATTCACTTCAGACAGAAGGAGTAGCATGTGCAATGGCTTAGAGGTGAGAGTGGGCCTGACCCATTTGAGGAAGGTCAAGTAATTGAGTGGGGCAAGGGTAGAGAGTCCTGATGAGCAGTGGCAAGAAAAGAGGCTGGAGATGTAGCCAGGGATTATATTTAAAAAGTTTTGAATATCCAGATTGCTTAGACTTTATCTGAAGATGAGGAAAAGCCATTGAAGAAGTCCACCTTGGTGGGGAGTGACATGGTCAAATTGGAGCTTGGAACAGTTACTTGGGCAGCCTTGAGAAGTATGTATTGGAGACTGAGAGATCAGTTTGGATGCTGTTGCTATGATACAGAGGACTGATGATGATCTGAAGTAAAACTGTGGCACTGAGGATATATGCATTAGTTAAGGTGGGCTAACAGCTGTAGCAAACTACCCCAAACCTCAACACAATACAGTATTTTTTTATCAGTCACATATGATTTGAGGGTGCATGGGGAAGGGGAAGGGTTCTGCTCCATGCTGTCATTTATGGATGCAAGCTTTTTCCATTCAGTGGTTCCACCATTCCCCTAGACTGTAGAATCTTTGACTGGATTTTCTTTATTCTGTGTTGCTGACAGAGAAAGGACTAGTGCAAATATTGGATATTGAGGGGAGATTTTAGGGTCCAGGTCTGGAAGTGTCATACAGTAGTTCTGTCTAGAACTTAGTCACATGGCTCTGCCTAACCACCAGAGAGTCTGGAAAGTAGTCCTTCTGCATGCCCTGGAGGAAAACAAAATGGATTTGGTGAGCACATGTCAATATTCAACTGTGTTTGACTTATAGAATGGCCATTTCATGTGGCTCAACCTATAAATAATAGGTGGAGAGAAATGGGAAAGTAGACTCGAGAGATGTAAAGGGGGAACTTAGTGACCAACCGGGTATAGAAGCTGCAAGAAAGGGAAAAATGTATGTTTATAGCTGGGTTGAGTTATTGGTAGATGGTTGTGCCGTTTATTCAGACAAGGAATATGATTGTTGCAATAGATTTTGGAGAGAAGATGCTGAGTTTGAGATGCTTCCCAAAGATCTCCATGGGGCTTGCTCCCTCATTTTCTTCAGACCTCTGCTAAAAAGTCACTGTAAATAAAATAGCAACTCCCCCACCTTCTCTTTTCCTATTACTCTGTTTTCCTTATTTTTTTTGTGGCACTCCCCACATATTGTTCATTTTTTTGTTTATTGGTTTTCTCTTCTCACCTGAATGGAAGTTCCATGAGGGCAGAGACTTTGTCTGTATTGTTCACTGCTCTGTCCTGTAGTGCATAGATAGAACAGTGCTCGGCACATAATAGATTCTCAAAAAGTAATTGTTGAGTGTGTGAATGAATCCAAATGGAAATGGCCAGCATCTGTTGGTTACAATAATAAATAATGTTAGTAATTGAGTGCTTACTATGCGACAGATACTGTTCTAAATACTTTGCAAGTATTAATTCATGTAATAAAGCATCCCTATGAGCTAGATACACTAAAATCTCTGTTTTACAGATGAGGAGACTGAAGTATGTACAGCTTAAGAAATTTGACCAAACTCACATTAGTAAATATTAGAGATGAGATTCAAATCTAGGTGTTAGGGCTTCTGAGTTCATGCTTGTAACCATTAGACTATTCTGCCCTGTAATTTTGGAATGTTAGAGAGCTGGACTAGAGACAGAGATTAGGAAGTCATCAGTATGAATTTAGATGTGAGTAGAAGTCAGCCTGTCTCTTGAGATTTTTTTGGATTGACTTGGAACTTCTATTCTCTCTGCCAGAGAGTTCATTGCTCCCCAATATTTTGGGAATTTCCATAAGCTTAAATTCACATGGTCATTATTTTTTCCAATTACCTGTTTCCTTTAATTAATTCCAGTTTACTTGTATCCACATCTCATCTCCTGTCACTGCTCCCCTCTCTCTGCTCCACATCAATGCAGACATGAATTAAAGCTTCCTTTCCTTGATTTTTCCAGAATACCATTCCCAGAGGCATTATGTATATGTAGCAAAATTAATAGAAGGTTTGAGGTGAAAGAAGGGAGACACTGAAAAACTATAAAGCAAGGAACATAAGAATTGAACATCAGACATCTCTGTTCTTAAAAGTATTTTAACTACCTTATCACTGAGAATGTCCTACTTGTTATGTTGTCTAGTCTCTAGTCTCATAGGATGTTGTTCCTCCTCATTCTTTTCCTTCTTTCTCCTTTCATCTCACCCTTTGGCTCTCCCCAGTCCCAGATCCCTGTTAACTACTTATTCAGAAGAGGTTAGTTATCACTTAATTTCCTTTTCAGCTCGCTAAACATGCTCTTAGGATTTCAGCTTCAACACGCAGAGCACCCTCTACATCTCAACACAGATACTTCTTTTCCACAAGGAACTCTGGTGTCTGTTATAAAAATAATATCTTTCAGGACGTCAGCATCATGGTGGAGTGAGCTTTCTCCCTGAGATTCTCCCCCCCAAGATACAACAAAACAGACATTCAAATACCAACAGAGGACACTCACACAACACAAAAGATGTCTGAGAGACCCACACAGCCTTACATTTGAGGGTAGAGGTGCTGGTATCCACAGAGGAAGTGGAAGGAGATAAGGAAGACTCCTCCCCTTCCCCAACAACAGCCACCCTGGGACCTGGACAGCACTGCTGAGAGAGAGGGGAGGTGGCAGCCCTCTGAAGGAAAGCCCTTGCTCTCCAAGTTCTCTCACAGCCTGTGGGGAATTCCCATATGGAGGGGACTGAACTGTTGCAGGGGTGTCTTCATCAAGCTAGCACCCCGAGAGAGCAGATAGTGAGGGAAGAGCAGGAAGCCCCCAGGATCAGTCAGGTGATAGAAAGAGCCCCTCCACTCTGGACCCACGTGGCTCTCAGAGAGAGAAGGGGGAGGGGTGGCCGTCTGTAGAAAAACCGTCGCTCTCCAAGTTCTCTCATAGTCTGTGGGAAATTCCCATATGGAGAGGACTGCCTGTTGTGGGATGCCTTCATCAAGCTAGCACCCTGCCTGGAGCACCAGCACAGCTGGTTGGCCAGAGCACCCACGGATTGCAGTGGGCTCAGAATACCCAGCTCTTGACCCCCACCAAGTGGTGGCAGGTGGAAATTGCAACCAGATACCTTCAGAATGAGGAAAAATAAGCCCATGCCCTCAAGCACGATGCAAAAATATATTAAATCTCCAGACCAGAAGGAAAATGACAAATGCCCAGAAATCAGTCCTGGAAGGCACAGAAATTTATAACCAAAATGATAGAGAGTTCAAAATAGCTATCATAAAAAAGCTCAATGAATTACAAGAGTATACAGATAGACAATTAAATGAAATCAAGAATTTCTTCACAAAACAGATTGAAACTATAAAAAAAACCCAATCAGAAATTTTGGAGATGAAAAACACAATGGAGGATATAAAGAAAAATCTGGAATCTTTAAAGAACAGAGCTGACATATGGAGGAAAGAATCAGCGATATTGAGGATAGGAATGCAGAAATACTCCAGATGGGGGAGGAGAGAGAACTAAGACTAAAAAGAAATGAAGAAATCCTCCAAGAAATATCCTACTCAGTTAGGAAAGGCAACATAAGGATTATAGGTATTCTAGAGGGAGAAGAGAGGGAAAAAGGAGCAGAGAGCTTGTTCAAAGAAATAATAGCTGAGGACTTCCCAAACTGGGGGAAGGAGCTGGAAATACAGTTGAAAGAAATCAATTGATCTCCTACATATATCAACATGAAAAGACCCTCTCCAAGGCATATAGTAGTAAAGCTGGCAAAAGTAAATGATAAAGAAAAAATATTAAGGGCAGCAAGACAAAAAAATAAATAAATAACGTGCAAAGGAAGTCCTATTAGGTTCTCAGCTGATTTCCTGGCAGAAACTTTACAGGCTAGGAGAGAGTGGAATGATGTATTCAAAATTCTGAAAGACAAAAACTTTCAGCCAAGAACACTCTATCCAGTAAAAATATCCTTCAGAAATGTTGGAGAAATAATAACCATCCCAAATAAACAAAAGCTATGGGAGTTCATTGCCACAAGACCCCCACTACAAGAAATGCTCAAGGAGGCCCTCATGCCTGAAAAAAAAAGAGAAAGGGGATAAAAGCTTTGAACAAGGAGAAAAATAGGTAGACAAAAATCAGAAAAATTGCAGCTCTCTATCAGAATAGATTAGCAAACAATTATAACACCAAAGATTAAGGGAAGGAAAACACCAAAAATAAATATAACCTCATCACTTTAAACACAAACTCACAACACAAGATGGAATAAGTTGTGACAATAATAACTAAGAAGAGGAAGTGGAAAGGGATGGAGTTGACTTAGTGTAAGGAAATAATAGGCCATCAGAAAATGGACTATCTCATCTATGAGACTTTTTATACAAACCTCATGGTAACCGCTAAACAAACAATCAGAACAGAGACACATATGATAAATAGAAAACTAAGAAAACCATCATACAGAACTACCAAACTGAATTGGTAATCTGAAACACATGGGACAAGAAACAAAGGAAATGCAAAACAACCGAAAAATGAGGGATAAAATAGCAACATTACACCCTCATATATCAATAATCACTCTAAAATGTAAATGGTTTGAATTCTCCAATTAAAAGACACAGAGTGGTGGGATGGATTAAAAAACAAGATACAACAATATGCTGCCTCCAGGAAACACATCTCAGTTCTAAAGACAAACAGAGGCTCAGACTGAAAGGATGGAAGACAATACTCCAAGCTAATGGCAAACACAAGAAAGCAGATGTTGCCATACTTATATCAAAGTAGACTTCAAGATAAAACAGGTAATGAGAGACAAAGAGGGGCAATATAATGGGACACTCCACCAAGAAGACATATCACTTATGAATATATGTGCACCCCACACAGGAGCACCAAAGTACATAAAGGAACTATTAACAAACCTAAAAGGAGATATTAACAACAACACTATAATAGTAGGGGATCTTAACACCCCACTTACATCAATGGATAGATCATCCAGACAGAAAGTCAATAAGGAAATAGTGGACTTAAATGAAAAACTAGATGAGATGAACTTAATAGATATAGAGAGAGCACTCCATCAAAACACAGCAGGTTACCTGTTCTTCTCAAGCACATATGGAACATTCTCAAGGATAGACCATATGTTGGGAAACAAGGCAAGACTCTGTACATTTAAGAAGATTGAAATCATAACAAGCATCTTCTCTGAACATAATGCTATGAAACTAGAAATCAACTACAAGAAAAAAACAGGGAAAGTGACAAAGATGTAGAGAGTAAACAACATGCTACTGAACAACCAATGGATCATTGAAGAAATTAAAGGAGAAATCGAAAAATATCTGGAGACAAATGAAAATGAAAATACACTATACTAACTCCTATGGGATGCAGCAAAAGTGGTTCTGAGAGGGAAACTCATAGCCATACAGGCCCAACTTAACAAATAAGAAAAGTCCCAAATAAGCGACCTTAAACTACACCTGACAGAGTTAGAAAAAGAAGAACAAACAAAGCCCAAAGTCAGCAGATGGAGGGAAATAATAAAAATTAGAGCAGAAATAAATGAAACAAAAAAAGCAGTAGAAAGGGTCAATGAAACAAAGAGCTGGTTTTTTGAGAAGCTAAACAAAATTGACAAACCCTTAGCCAGACTCACTAAGAAAAAAGAGAAGCTTCAAATAAATAAAATTAGAAATGAATGAGGAGAAATTACAACACATACCACAGAAATACAAAGGATTATAAGAGAATACTATGACAAACTATATGCCAACAAATTGGACAATCTAGAGCAAATGGATAAATTCTTAGACTCATACAACCCCCCAAAACTGAATCAAGAAGAAATAGAGAATCTGAATAGACCAATCACAAGTAAAGAGATTGAAACAGTAATCAAAAACCTCCCCCCAAATAAAAGTCCAGGACCAGATGGCTTCTCTGGAGAATTTTACCACACATTCAAAGAAGACTTAATACCTATCCTTCTCAAACTATTCCAAAAAATAGAGGAAGATGGAATGCTTCCTGACACATTCTACAAGGCTGACATCACCCTGATACCAAAGCCAGATAAGGACAATACAAAGAAGGAAAATTACAGACCAATATCGCTGATAAACATGGATGCAAAAATTCTCAACAAAATATTGGCAAACCAAATACAGCAATACATTAAAAAGATCATACACCATAATCAAGTGGGATTTATACCAGGGACACAGGGATGGCTCAACATCTGCAAATCAATCAACGTGATACACCACATTAACAGAACGGGAGTGAAAACCACATGATCATCTCAATAGATACAGAGAAAGCATTTGACAAGATCCTACATCCATTTATGATAAAAACTCTCACCAAAATGGGTATAGAAGGAAAGTACCTCAACATAATAAAGGCCATATATGACACATCCACAGCCAACATCAGACTCAATGGGGAAAAACTGAAAGCCATCCCTCTGAGAACAGGAACAAGACAAACCACTCTTATTCAGTATAGTACTGGATGTTTTGGCCAGAGCAATTAGGCAAGAGAAAGGAATCCAAATAGGCAATGAAGAAGTGAAACTCTTGCTGTTTGCAGACAAAATGACTTTATATATAGAAAACCCTAAAGAATCCATTGGAAAACTGTTAGAAATAATCAACAACTACAGCAAAGTTGCAGGATGCAAAATCAACATACAAAAATCAGTTGCATTTCTGTACTCTAATAAGGAAGTAACAGAAAGAGAACTGAAGAAGACAATCCCATTTACAATCGCAACAAAAAGAATAAAATGTCTAGGAATAAATTTAACCAAGGAGGTGAAAGAGCTATACAATGAAAACTATAAGACATTATTAAAAGAAATCAATGATGACATAAAGAAATGGAAAGATATCCCATGCACATGGATTGGAAGAATAAACATGATTAAAATGTCCATACTACCTAAAGCAATTTACAGATTCAATGCAGTCCCAATCAGAATCACAATGACATTCTTCATGGAAATAGAACAAAGAATACTCAAATTCTATGGGGCAACAAAAGATCCTGAATAGCTAAAGCAGTCCTGAGAAAAAAGAACAAAGCTGGAGGCATCACAACCCCTGACTTCAAAATATACTACAAAGCTGTAATATTTAAGACAGCATGGTAATGGTACAAAAACAGACACTCAGATCAATGGAACAGAATTGAAAGCCCAGAAATAAAACCACACATCTATGGGCAGCTAATCTTTGATAAAGGAGCTAAGAACATACAATGGAGAAAGGAAAGTCTCTTCAATAAATGGTGCTGGGAAAACTAGACAGCCACATGCAAAAGAATGAAAGTAGACTATTTTTTTTTTTGCCATACACAAAAATTAACTCAAAATGGATCAAAGATTTGAAGGTAAGACCTGAAACTATAAAACTCCTGAAAGAAAACATCAGCAGTACACTCTTTGACATCGGTCATAAAGGGATCTTTTTGAATTCCACATCTACTCAGTTAAGGGAAACAAAAGAAAAAATAAGCAAGTGGGACTTCATCAGATTAAAGAGCTTCTACAAGGCAAATGAAACCAGGATCAAAATGGTTTGTCTTTCCCAAAAAGACAGCCCACCAGCTGGGAGAAAATATTTGCAAATCATATATCCAACAAGGGGTTAATTTCCATAATATATAAATAACGCACACAACTGAACAACAAAAAAATAAACAACCCAATCAAAAAATGGCCAGAGGATATGAACAGACATTTTTCTAAGGAAGATATACAGATGGCCAATAGGTGCATGAAAAGATGTTCAACATCACTAATCATCAGGGAAATGCAAATCAAAACTACAATAAGATATCACCTTACACCCGTTAGAATGGCTATAATCACCAAGACAAAAAATAACAAATGCTGGAGAGGTTGTGGAGAAACCTTAATTCACTACTGGTGGGAATGCAAACTGATGCAGCCTCTATGGAAAACAGTAAGGAGAGTCCTCAAAAAATTAAAAACAGAAATACCTTATGACCCAGCTATCCCACTACTGGGTATCTATGCAACCAACCTGAAATCAACAATCCGCAGAGGTTTATGCACCCCTATGTTCATTGCAGCATTATTCACTATAGCCAAGAAGTGGAAGCAACCCAAGTCCATCGACTGATGATTGGATAAAGAAGATGTGGTATATATATACACAGTGGAATACTACTCAGCCACAAAAAAGACAAAATTGTCCCATTTGCAACAACATTGATGGACTGGAGGGTATTATGTTAAGAGAAATAAGCCAGACAGAGAAAGACAAACACCGCATGATTTCACTCATATATGGAGGATAAACTAACACACGGACAGAGAGAACAGTTTGGTGATTACCAGGGTCCCGGAGGTTGGGAGGTGGTGGGCACAAGGGGTTAAGGGGCGCATTTGTATGGTGACTGACAAACAATAATGTACAACTAAAATTTCACAATGTTATAAACTATTATGACATTGCTAAAAATTTTTTTTAAAGTTGTGAGGAAAAAAAATATATCTTTCACCTCATTGCCCGTTTGGGTCCTAGTTTAGCTAATGAAAGTGGATGAAATCTCCCAGAGAGTGTGGATGACCTGAGATAAGAAGAAATCAGCTATGGGTGGAAGGAAGGAGATCAGGAAGTAGCTAGAGAAAAATGTACTTTTGAGGAAATTTTTGTTTGTTGTTAGTTTTCAGTTAGGGAGAGTTGGGCAAGATCCCATGTGGTGGAAAGGGCCAGTGAAAGGGACTGGGTGAAGATAAAGGCAATAAAGAGGATAAGGTGGGTCAGATCCTTGAGAAGGTGAGAAGGGGTGGAGCCCAGATCACAGGTCAATGAATCCATACAGGACAGGAGGGATGCGTCTTCCCCTCAGGGAAAAGCTAACAAGGTAATTGAAGGAGCATTGCATCATGAGCCAGACTGAGTTGAGTTGGAATCCTGAGTCTACTACATTCCTGCTATGAAACCTCGCTAGAGTGCTTAACAGCTCTGATCTTAGTTTCTTCAACAGCAGAAAAGGGATAATGGCGTCTTCATAGAGCTACTAGAGGCTTAAATAAGATAACATATGTTAAGTAAGAATCTTAGAATTTGTTGATTATTTCTGTAATTTGATTATAGGTCTTCTCCTTCTTATCCCCGACTATCACTAGTGTCATGAATAAACAAGAGATCATATATACTACTTTTTTTTTCATCTGCTCCAAAGAGATTTGTGATTCCATGGTCTCATTGTCATTTGGAATTTTGAATAAGTTTTGAGGGTTGACATCAAACTTGTTGCCAACAGGCCAAACTTGGTCTACATAATTGTTTTGCCTGGCTATTACTTTTTTTTCTTCTTAATTTGAAATCCTTTAGTTGGGATATGTACATTGCATTTCCAGATACACTCCCTCTTGTCTTATACTTGGCCGCTTAACCTATTTTCCTAACTTGCTTGGCTCCTGTACACAATTGAGTTTTCAACCCATGATCTAGACTGATTTCTACTGAAATCAATTCAGTGGCTTATGCCACTGAAACTATCATGTTGCTAAATCTCCAATTAGCATTTTCTGTCTGTATTTCACTTGATCTCTTCTCAGCATTTACCACTGTTGATCAACTTCTGAAACTCTTTTCTTCTTCTGTTGTTGTTGAACACTGTCCTGGCTTCCTCTCACCTCTCTGTGCATCTACCCCTTGCACCAACTCTACCTCCTTTGCCCACCATTTAATGCTATAATTTGTCAGTGTTTTGTACATTGGCCCACTGCTCTTCCGGGTGATCTCATGTCCTTGGGTGGCTCAAAATGTCCAAAATTGGGTAATAATCTTTCCCTTCAAACCATCTTCTCCTACTTTGTTACATATCATGATGAAAGGAGCCACCCAACTTCCCAAACTGAAACGACCCTCACACCTAGGAGGGATACATATTTAACAACTGGCACAGAATTGATACTAAATGAGAAGGGACACTTCCCTATATACCTCACCATTGCTTCCCAGCTGAAGATCAGTCCTGCTCCTCCCAGTCACCAAAGTCGGCTTCTCCTTCCTCCCCTACAGCCCCTGTGGTAAGACCCTCGTCATTTCCCCCATGGACTAGTGCATGTTAGTTAGCCTTCATTTTTCCTTACGGGTAAAATCTCAGCCTTGATTGGCAGTTGGTTGTTCTTTCATTCTGTCCTGTGCACTGAACCTGTCTCATCTCTAGCTAGTCCTGAGGCTCTAAAGCTTTACCATATTACATTGTTTGCATTTCCCTGAACACCTCCCTCTCTCACTTCCGTGCCCTTGCCCACACTGCTCTCAGCCAAGAATGCTCTTTCTCCTCAACTCTTTACATAGCTAACATCTACTCATGCTTCAAAATTCAGTTCAGATATATCCATCTCTGAAAGGCCTGTCCTAAATTTCTCTCTTCTTAGCAACATCCCCAGTCTAGGTTTGGAATTCACACTCTGCAAATATTTTAAAAGTTTGCATTCTTAGGGCATATTTTAATATGTACTATGTACAAATGGAATAGCTTGATATGATCGGTTGTTTACAATCTGATGAAATATTTTCCTGTGGAAGAGACACCCCCATAGCATAAGAAGGTACACAGGAGAGTATTGTAAATCAACACAAAATTAATGTTCATTGGCAGAGGAAAAGGAAGCAACAGCTGGGTAAACAGCTGCACAAAGACAAAAATGACAGTGAGCAACCGTGAACATGGCAAATGGTCCAAAATATTAGAAAAGCAAGTAAATAATAGGAAATGAGTTAACCCACTGGAAAATTGCTGAAACACTTGAACAGGAAGTAGATAATAAGGAACGTATTCAAACAGAAGTTATTATAGAGAAAAAAATTAGAACAAATATTCTATATAAAAGTGAACTTTTAAAATGAAATATGCTTAAGAAACTAATTCACTTGAACTTTGTGATTTTTTTTGTAAATGTGTTTTATACAGTACAGACATCAAAATAATATTCAAAACTTAAAGAGAATAAAATTATACCATAGTACTAATTTATTGTTGTGTTGAAAAGAGTAAACTAGAAACTCACAATTGTTTTACTTTGCATTTATGTGATTATTAAGGTGCCTGATCTTTCAAAAGGAAATATTTAATAGCACAAATAACGCATAAATGCTTCACCTTCTAAAGAATGAAAACATTCGAGATGAGGCTAAAGTTCCCCTCAACCCTCTACCCACACCCCCATGCCACTGCTCTCCCCAGAGGTAACCTTTATTTTCAGCTTAATGTGTATCTTTCCAACATTTTCCCATGCATTTACATATGTATGTCTAACTATAGAAAATATATATCTTTATCCTGTATGATAATCCACTATACAAATTGCAGTAGTAATTCTGCAACTTCTTTGATTTTCACGTAACATTTTGTCTCGGAAATATTTCCATTTCAATATGAATAGGGCTGTCATGAAAAAAATTGCCTTGTATCCGTATATCGATTTAACACTACTTGTTTTGCCATTCCCTTACTGATGGACACTTAGGTTGTTACTCATTTTCTCCATACTTCAGCAAACATTCATGAATATTTACTTACTGCCATGTGCCAGGCACTCTTCTTGGTGCTGTGGATTTAGCAGTAAACAAAACAAGATCCTCCTTGTGGATGTTCAAGAAGATACAAACTATAAACAAAGACATACATATATAATAAAATGTCACATGGTGGTGATAGGTTTTATGAGGAAATGCAACAAATGTGAGAGATGGGCTGGTCAGGAAAGACTCCTTTGAGGTGCTTTCTTTTGGGCCAAGACCTTAGAGAAGTGAAGGAGGTTGTTCTGCAAAAATCAAAGGCACCAGCTGAGAAGTAGAAGCGCTCGGTCAGCAGGTGTGTCTATTGAAAATGCCCAGTCACCTTCTGAACTGTCTAACAATTCATACTCCCATTTGAAGCATAAAAGTACCCATTTTCACACTCTTTATAGTACTTGTTATCATGTTCCTTAATTTTTACCAATTGGATGTGTGCAAAACTGTTATTTCGCTGTAGTTTTAATTGGTATAATTTTTTTAATGGATATAAATTTATAATTTTAATGCTAGTGAAGTTGTGCATATTTTAATATGTACATTGGCCCTTTGAATGTCCTTATCTCAGACTTCACAGTTCTATATCATTGTCTACTTTTCTATTGTGTTATTTGCATATTACTGATTTTTATTGTTTGTATTCTGGATACAATCCTTTGTTATATGTGTTGTAAATATTTTCTCTCAGTCTCCAGCCATATACCTCACAATTGCTTCCGAGCTAAAGATCAGTCTCTTATTGCTTGTTTCTTCTTTTATATAACTTTTGTCCTGTAGAAGTCTTTAATTTTGAACCAGTCATGGTTATCAATCTTTTCCTTTACGAATTTTGCTTTTAGTGCCTTATTTAACTAGGCTTTTTGTATCCCAAGTTCTTAAAAATATTTTCTAATAACTTTATAATATATCTTTATTCCATCTGGAACTTAGTTTTCTGAACAGTGTGAGGTAGGAATTTATCTTAGTTTCTATTATTTGGCTAGCCAGTGGTCTTACTATAATTTATAGAACAGTTGATTTTTTACTAATTGGTTTGAAATGTCACTTTTATCATAGGAAATCCCCAAATATGCCTAGTTCCATTTCTAGACTCTATATTGTCTCTTCTTGGGTGAGTTCTGTTGTATTTTTATTACTATAGTTTTATAATCAGTTTTGATATTTGGTAAGTTAAGTCCTCTCTCTGTTATTCCTTTATTTGAAATTGCCTTGAGTATGTATACTAATTTACCTTTCATGTGAATTTTGGAATCAAATTTTATTTTAAAATAATATTGGAATTTTGGTTGAGATTACATTGAACCTATAAATTTTGGGGTGGAGACATCTTTCAATATTCATTATTGTCTTTATAAAAATGTTATATATTTATTTTTAGTTTTATTTCAAGGTGTTTGGAGGCATTGTTGCTATTACAAATGAAATCTTTGTTTTATTATATTTTTCTAATATGTGATTGCTATTGTTAGGGAAGCTGTGGGGTTTTTTAAGACTATTTTTAAGAGCGGTTTTAGATTTGCGGCAAAATTGAGAGGAAAGTACAACAATTTCTCTTATACCCCCCTACCCCCACACATGCATAGCCTCTCCCATTATCAACATCCCCCACCGGAGTGGTACATTTGTTACAATTGATGAACCTACATTAACACATTATAATCCCCCAAAGTCCATACTTTACGTTATAGTTTGCTCTTGGTCTTGCGCATTCCGTGGGTTTGGACAAATGTATAGTGAATGACGTGTATCCGTTATTATAGTATCATACAGATTATTTTCACTGCCCTAAAAATCCTCTGTGCTCCACCTGTTCATCCTTCTCTCCCCTTCCAACTCCTGGCAACCACTCATCTTTTTACTGTCTCCATAGTTTTGCCTTTTCCAGAATGTCCTATAGTTGGAATCACACAGTATGTAGCCTTTTCAAATTGGCTTCTTTCACTCAGTAATATGTGCTTAAGGATCCTCCCTGTCTCTTCACGGCTTGATAGCTCATCTCTTTTTAGTGCTGAATCATATTCCATTGTATGGATATAATATAGTTTCTTTATCCATTCACCTAATGAAGGACATCTTGGTTGCTTCCAAGTTTTGGCAATTGTGAATAAAGCTGCTATAAACAGATGTGTGCAAGTTTTTGTGTGGACATAAGTTTTCAACACCTTTGGGTAAATACTAAGGAGCATGATTGCCGGATCATATGGTAAAAGTATGTTTAATTTTGTAGGAAACCAAACTGTTTCCAACGTGGCTGTACCATTTTGTATTCCCAGAAGCAATAAATGAGAGTTTCTGTCACTCCACATCCTCACAGGCATTCAGTGTTGTCAGTACTTTGGATTTTGGCCATTCTATAAGTGTGTAGTGGTGTCTCATTGTTGTATTGATTTGCATTTCTCTGATGACATATGATGTGGAGCATCTTTTCATATGCTTATTTGCCATCTGGTAAGGTGTCTTTTAAAGTTTTGGGCCCATTTTTAATCGAGTTGTTTGTTTTCTTATAGTTGAGTTTTAAGAGTTCTTTGTAAAAAGCCTGTTACAAATATGTAATATCCTGTTCAACTTTTAATTTTTCCCCAGAGTAAATAAAGGCTTTCCATGTGCCAGTCACTAATTCATCTCCAGACTCCCAAGAGAGCTGCAAATCTTCTTCCATTGCTGCCAACATGTTAGTCTATCAGGGACACTTTTTGTTGTTGTTGAGACATCCTTTCAGGAACGGTCTTTTTCTCTCACTAGAATCTGATTGATTGCTTTCTAGGCCTGCTGTGTAGTTGTTTTCCTGGAGCATTCCTTTACCAGAATCTGTCTGTTACCGTTTTTTAATTGTCAATAGCTCTTTCTTATTACCTAAATGTTCCTTTTCTTTTTATAGCATCCTAGTCCTACTTCATAGATGCAATAATTATTAATATTTCTAAACAAGCTAATTATAGATTTTTTAAGAGTTTTCTTCTGCCCCTTGAATGATCTTGGTTTCCTCTGAGTTCTTTTGTTCTTCCAGTTTGTTCTCTGACTCTCGTGTTGGAAGCTTTCCGTCATAGTCTTCTGATCTTGGTTATCTGTTCTTGTTTGGCAACTGGAAGTCTGTGCAGAGGCTGGACCTGCCACAGGTGGGCTTCACTCTTGGTGGAGAAGGTGGCAATGTGGCTTTCTCTTGGGTGACTCCCAAATGTCATTAGCTGTATGTCTATTATCTTGGGCCAGTCAGTATCAATCTTCTAGCTGGGAACTATAAGCCTAGCTGCCAATATTGTATGAGTTGAAAAGAATCCCTAGTTTTCCTTGGGCTGGCTAGCTCTGGGCACCCAGCCACTCGTCCTCCAGAGAGACTGACACCCCTCTATACAGTGATAATTGACCAGTGCAAGATTTTAGGATTCAGCCCACCTCGATGTCCCTACTGCCCTATAATCTAAACAATAATCTTGTTAATTGTTCCAAGACACCCAACTTCTCCAGTTGTTACCGAACCAAGTGGGCTCGCCTCCTGGTGAGTTAAAGACTCTACACCAGTGGAAGTTGTCTCATAAAGTAAAGTGTATTTGCAGCAAATAGGAGGCCATGAGGAATCATTTTCAAAGTCATGGCATCCTCGAACAAAGGGAAGCAGGAACTTTTATTTCAGTTGGAAAATGAATATTCAAAAGGGAGAGGTGGGTATTTGCCTGCTCAGGCTCAGTTGGAGAACGGGGCTTCCACATAATGAGGCCTAAGCTCCTCCTGGAGAGATCTTTGCATTAAAAATAAGACAAAGATCATGGGCGTAGCTCTTGTGGTGAGGCTTTGTTGCGTAGCTCTTGTGGTGAGGCTTTGTTAGTTTCGGGGTGGTGGTGGTTACATCTCCTTAACATAGAAAAGGAAAAGAAACAACTTGGAAACACAGTTAATTGCTTCCAAACCCACCTTTGAGTTTCTCAAGGCACCTAGTCGGTGACACAGTGCCTCCTGCCTTCGGGAATAGGGCGCTGCTGCCTGTTAGAGCAATGCTCAGCAAGTTAGTTTATGCTCTGGTTTCCTTCTGTAAGCTTTGTGTTTTTCAGATGTAGCTCAGATTTGGGGAGTCACTGAGAGTAGGCCTTCTTTTCTTTTTTGAGGATGGATGTAGATTTTTAAATACATCTTTTCTCTCATTTCTAGAGATTTGCAATGAGAGGGAAAAGCTGGACCCTTACCTTTCTTGATTCTATTCAGTTTGCATCTTGACTAGCAACCTGAAACTGAACATTTTGCATTTTTTATTAATTGCAATTTATTTTAGATTAATTGTGTTTTTGTACAATTTCATGTCAATATATTTAGACTCTATAGTGTTATCAATATTAATCTTCTATTTGTCTTATTTGCTGAAAATATTCTTGAGTCATACCTTTTTTATCTTAGTTATCTTATTTTTCATGGTAATGAAATTTCACATCTTGACGTGATTAACTTTGTCAATATTTTCCTTTGTAGCAAGATATTTTGCGAATGTCTAAGTTCACACACTTGTTTCCTTTAGTTTTTCTTGTAGACTGTAAATATTTATCTTACTTATCTTGAAGGTGTTTTTTAATTTTCTTGTCAAGTATGAATCTATTCCCCCTCAAATTTCCAAATTAACTAGTTATTTTGATATTGTTTATTATTTAATTTTTAAAATTTCATCACTTTTCTCTATATTGTTATATTTGGGATTCATTTGTAAAATGTGCTGTATTTCTGTTCTTTCTATTGATATATTTTTTCTATTTCATGTTCATATTCATTAGATATTAATCATTTCTATTTTTAATAATTCATTGGCTCATCTGATTTCATTTTTCTTCTTTTTCGATTAATAGTTTCCCACTCATACAGTATACAACTCTTCTGAGCTAGATTATAAAAATTAAAAGATGAATAAGACCTGTCCCTTGTCTTCAAGGAGTACACAGTCTTGGAGAGTATGATCAGTTCATGTTGATAAGTTCCAAGAAGACTCCTTTGAAAGCTAAAGTCAGAAAGAAGGAATAAGCTTTAGAAGGAAAAGCTTAAGATGAGTCTTGCTATATAGGCAGAACTTCACCAGAGCAATGAATGGATGAGCAAAAAGGAAACTATATATGATAAAAGATGTGGACAGGTGCACACAGGACTGGCTGGAGCATAGGATGCGAGCATAGGAAGTAGCTGAGTATGAAGCTAGAGAGATAAGCTGGAGCCACCACTCTTTTATAATTTTAGTTGAATTTTGTAATAATTTAGTAAAATTCAAAGTGACTCCTATTGAATTCTTGATCAGGATAACTTTAGATGTATTAGGTATGCCATAAATAATTATTGAATTGTATTGAGTTCTTAAATAATGTCGTTTGTTGAAGAATGGGGTAGTTAAAAATAATAAAATGTCAGATATAGGCTGGTTCTTTAACAGTGTCAATAAAATTAAGACTAAAGTAAATTCAAGATGTGTGTTCCTTTTCAAAGTTAAGACTACCCACTTCAAGAATAATCAGTCAGCTTTAAGACAGGGAACACAAAATCAATTGCCCTGATTGTATTGGAGTTGTCTGTAATTCTCATTAGTATGTAGTCCACTACAAAAATAGGGATACGTTCCATCAGCCAGCAGAGCCCTGTGGAATAGGAGCCACTCTGCACAGCAATAAGAAGGGAATGGAAGCAAGAAAGGGAAGCAATAGAAGTATACTAATTAGACTCTAGAATATTGATGGTGAAATGAGAGAACTGGAATATAGCTCTGGGAACAGTATGAGCATATGATGAATTTCCTCTTATTAAGTTCTAACCATGTTTAGAAGACAGAAGGGAATAATTCAGTGACGATGGAGAGGTTGAATGTTTTAAAGAGGGGGACCCACTTTAGAACCTGAGTTCTTTAGAAAGTGTGAAACAGCTTGTTCCAAGACACAGAAGGGAAGAGGGAGCACTTCTTCATCTTAGGATTGTAGCAAGGATTAAATTAGAAGATATAAAGAAAGAGATTTGGAAGGATAGATGCAGAGAGCTAGATAGCTTACATTGATGGTTTTGACTGTCTAAATAAGTATATCCCCTGGACATCTGCATCAGAATCACCAGGAAGTGTTGGATAAAAATTCAGCTCCTGGATTACTGTCATCAGAACCCAGGAGCCTGTGATATCAGGTTATTCTAACTAAAGTTTGAGAACCATGGTTCAAACAAAGTAGGAGGTTATCTGCAGGGTGTGTCTACATGATTGGGAAAGCATTAGTGTTTTAGGAAGAGAGCAGAAGATATGGGTGGGCAATGGAGAGAATAAAAGAATTACTAAGCCTATCTTATTGAAGTTGGGAACAGGAATTTGTGTTGGAGAGGCTGGCCCAGCTTCAGCGTATGGTGAAATGTGCTTCCATGCTTCTCCTAGGATAGAGTGATTCTACCTAAAAACCCTGTTATCACTTCTCTATTTGTCAGAGCCCAGGGAAAATTGCTAAGGTAGGTTGCTAGATCAAGGACATGAAGAAAACTTGAGATTTCCCTTCCTTTGGGCTTGAGAAACACACCTTTCTTGGCAGGCAGAGTTAACACTGATTGCTACATAAAATCCTATGGATTTGTTTATTCAGAATTTTAGTTTCACATATTTATGATGAGCCCTGCCGACATGTGAGTCTGGACTTCCCTCTGCTAGCTGTGGCTCGGTTCCATTCTTAGATGCTGCTGCTTCACCTGCATATAACCTGAGATGGGTGACTCTCCTTGTGTGAAAGAAAACAAAAGTTGCAAGGCACTAGTCTAGTTCATTGTCTTTTTCTCTTTTTTTCCTTGAGCTATATCAGCAACCTCTTAACTCCCCTAATCACCTTCTAAAACTCCCAACTTTTTTGACACAGACTGACAACTAGGCAAATGCTCAAATATTTGCAATCCAAATAGTAAGTGCTGTAAGTACTGCTGTGGAAGTTCCCCATCACCACAGAGTGAAGTCCAAACAAATTAGAACATATAAGCTTTTTCACAACATGCTCCATCTTCAACCGCTGCCCCCCCCCCATTCCTGCCTGGCATGTTCCAGGGACACTGAATCCTCATCATTGTTTCAGTACAGTGTGCACCCTCACCCATGACCAGTGTCCCTTCTAGGTTAGTTGCTGTTCTGCCTGTTTTCTCACAAGGAGGTGTATTTAACTGTCATCTCCTCTCTGTAGCTTTCTTGGATCCCACTCCCTCTCCCAAGGCAAAATTAATTACTTTTTTCATCTGTGTTCCGTAGTACTTTATACAAATATTAACTGTTGCATTTAGAACATTATATTGTACTCATTTATATTTTTGTTTCCACAACTGGACTTGAATTTCTTGAGGCGAAAAATTGAGTCATTAAATTTTTAATTCCCCAGTGCCTGGCACATAGGATGTATGCCATAAATTTTAGTTGAATACATTTGAACCAGAGATCCTCTCTTTAGGTAATTCAAACTGAAGGAACATAGAAAGGTAGAGTTCTTTGGAGCAAGCAACATGGGCAACTCGCAGCATCATTTTATAATAGTAACAAGTCTTTGTTTTTCCATGTAATATTATAGTTATAGTATAGCATTGATTAATCTGAACACTTACAGAATCATCGAGTTTCAATGGGAAAAAGTATTTTAGAAGTGGTTCCTTTGATTTGCATTTGAGGAAACCAGTCCTGCGTTTATGTTAGATTGCAGAAGTAGCTTTTATCAAAATCCTATCCAATAACCAAGAACCTTTGTGAATTCATGAGAATTAAACCACTTTTACATTCCAGGTAAATAAATTCTGGAAGAGAACAAAATGCACAATGCACTTTAGCTCAGAGGGAATCCCATTAAGAAATCTTAACCTGAGTTTAAGATACCGGGGCAGGGGAAAGCCAGGCTATTTGATGAGAGACAATTGATAATTCAAAGAAGATTTTCAATACAAGTGTTTTTCATGTTTTTTGCTGAGATGATGTGAACTATCAGGGCCATCTGAAGAACAGTAGAGTAAGTTTTGATGAATTTCTTTTCTCCAGGTTTAACTGAGCCTCTCTTTTTCTTTAATAGGTTTCAGAACTTGCTGTGGTCCAGAAAGACCTTTGTGGACAACATGAAAATCTATAACCACAGTTACATCTACATGCCTGCCTTTTCCATGAAGACGGGAACAGAGCCATCCCTCCGGGTTTATTATACACTGTCAGATGTCGGTGCCAATCAAACAGTGCTCTTTGCGAACCCCAACTTTCTGCGTAGCATTGGGAAGTTCTGGAAAAGTAGGGGAATCCATGCCAAGCGCCTGTCCACAGGACTCTTTCTGGTGAGCGCAGCCCTGGGCCTCTGTGAAGAGGTGGCCATCTATGGCTTCTGGCCCTTCTCTGTGAATATGCATGAGCAGCCCATCAGCCACCACTACTACGATAACGTCTTGCCCTTTTCTGGCTTCCATGCCATGCCAGAGGAATTTCTCCAACTCTGGTATCTTCATAAAATCGGTGCACTGAGGATGCAGCTAGACCCGTGTGAGGATCCCTTACTCCAGCCCACTTCCTAGGGACAATGGAAAAAGAAAGAACTGAGCCAGGGTATTTTTGTTAAGTTTTCTACGTGACTCCAAAAGGAAATGGTCAAGTCGTTTCATGGATTTGCATGGGCCATTTGGGGAAAAAAAAAAACAAAAACAAAGGAAACTCTTCTTTTAATGTTGGCTTGGAGAACAAATCAAAAATGAAACGTCCTATGAAATATTTTTAGCACATTGTGGATTTGCTACTAGTAACGTGCTGATGAAAAGATGTTGGTAAAGCACATTTACATGGTTCAAATCTAGAAGATGCAGTTCCAAATAAGATGGAACTCTAGTTGTTGAAACTGAGGAACTAATCAAAGTAGGATAAGGAAATGCCAGGGGAAAAGTATTAGTGATTATCAACACAAACTGGCTGAATTAGAAAACCTATCTTACTAAGACTGACATTAGAACCATAGGTTTTAAAACAATTATTGTTTATTTTTGCCCTATTTAGGGGCAGTGAATGGTTGATGGGGTAGATTTAAAAAATCCCTTACTGAGTAATAAGGATACAAAATACTACAGCTGATTATTGTGATTTGTTGAACCAAGTCTATGTTAACTCTAGTCCCCCTCCATTTTTAAAATGTTAAATAAGAATTGCTTCTTCCCCTTTTGTCAAGTCTACTTGGAAAATGTGAAGTATTGTTGAGTTTAGACTGTGTTGATTCATAGTCTGGATAACATGAGCCACTTTCCCTCCTTCTCAGAATTTCGAGCATAAACCCAGTTTTTAGGTCTGCATCATGGAAGCCTGTTTGCATTGTTACTGTTATTTTAGTGCAAAAAGACTGCAAATGTGAGTGCATTATTTATTTGCTAATTGGCATAATGGTCATCATAATTTGGTGTTCAGAGATGAAGTAAAGCACAATTTCTAAGTGAAATTGAATATTGAGGTTATTATAGAAATCAGCAGTTAAAATGTGATTGGTTGATATAACAGATCATACTAATACTTTGAAAGTTAAGAATTTGAGAGTGTCAATTCTGTGCAGAACTGGTTTGCTATTTTGATCCTATTTAGCAGCAAAAGTATAATGAGAATGTACTATGAGTGCATTATGTTCAATATTCACTGTATGTGCAACCCTGAATATATTTCCTCTCTTAAGCTATTTTATTATTTAATAATTACCTTAAAAAGGAATACATTTTTACCTATACAGTTCATCAAAAATGTGAAAGGGCTAACAAAAAACACAAACAAATATTATTAAAATATGTGCCACTCAAATTAATGCTTTAATTGTTAAAATGTAATTAATGAGCTCCGTAAAACCCACGTATCACAGTTCTATTGAAAATGCTCTCTGGAAATTTTACATCTTGTTATGATTTCTGGGGTAGATTTATGCAATAGATTTGTACAATGTTTAGTCTATAAATTTGTGGCTTCTGAAAGACAAAACAGACATGGCCCCAACTAATAATATTTGATTAGACCAGTGCTTCTCAACTGGGGTGATTCTGGTGATACTGGGCAATGTCTGGAGACATTTTTGATTGTCATGATTCGGAAGGTGCTCCTGACATCTACTGGGTAGAGGTCAGGGATCTTACTGAACATCTTACAATGCACAGGTCAGCCCCCGCACAACAAGGGATTACCCAGTCTAAAATGTCAATGGTGCCGTGGTTGAGAAACCCTGGACTAGACCAAAATGAAACTTTGATTGTTCCACATTGTCTTCATTTAAGGATACACATACATGCTCACATCATTCAAAGTATGACTACAATTTCAGGACAATGTTTTCTTGGAGTAGATTATAGTTTGACATTATTTTATAGTGACAACTCGTAGGTATGCCATACATATTCCCTTTTCTGCTGTTAGACAGATGTATCTAAACCTAGATGTGTATGTGTGTGTGTGTGTGTGTGTGTGTGTGTGTGTGTGTCATGTGAAGTAATGCATCTTTATTCTTATTGAAATATATATGTTCCTAAGTTAGGATCTCTCTAGAATTATCTTGCAGAGTACTCTGGACTACTGTGTTACTCTAAAGAAGTTGAATTCTAAACTCACTTTATTTTGTTTATCTGAAAAGACCTTAGAATTAGGCCTCATACTGTGCCACATTTGGTCAATTATATATTAATATTACTGACCCTTAAGATTCAGCCAGAAGATATTCAGGTTATGGTAGGCACATTGAATAAGAAAATATTTCTTCACTTTCAATGCATCTGCCAAGAGAGGGCATTGTCCTCTAACATCAGTCTAATTTTTAAATTGCTTTTTAGTAACAAAAATTAGGTTGCTCTCTGGGGGCAAAAGAGTGGGTAAAGAGCCTGAAAATGAGTACCTGATGTGACTTTTTATTTTTTTTAGCTCCAATTTGAGAATTGCATTGATGCTAACGATCATGAATACCTCTGTTTAATCCAAATTACACTTCAGTAAAATTAAGATGGGTAAAGGATTAAGTCATTCCATAAGAAAGGAAAGTAATTTTTTATTTGAAAGATTTTTATGTGGAAGAGGACACTGAACACATACACTTTATATAGAGTATTTGACCAACAGTTTATACAACGATGTGCATCTAAACTGTAATTAACACAAGAAGTTCAAGAGTGCTCCCTGGACTTTATTTATTTAGTTCACTTTTAGCTATTTAAACAAAGGTAGGAAGAAAATGACAGATGTTCAGACAATACTCTGTGTTTGGCTTTGTGATGTCTCAGACCCTTCTCTTAGCTAAAAACTTTGTTTAGGTTAAATATAAATTGTACCTGAAGCAATGGACAACATGGCTTAAAAACCTGCATAGAGGGGACGCCCGGTGGTACAGAGGTTTAGTTTGCGCTTGGCAGCCAGGGGTTCGCGGGTTCGGATCCCGGGCGCCTGCCGACGCACTGCCTGTCGGTCATGCTGTGGCAGCGTCCCATATAAAGTAGAGGAAGATGGGCACGGATGTTAGCCCAGGGCCAGTCTTCCTCAGCAAAGAGAGGAGGATTAGCAATGGATGTTAGCTCAGGGCTGGTCTTCCTCACACACACACAAAAAACCTGCATGGAAAATAACTGAAGAAATCCTAGGATTCTAAATTTGCCAAAAATATTCTTCAATTAGTCAAAAGCTTTCCAGGAGTGCTATAGATGATTCCAAATGGAAAGGATATTAATAATATTTCTTCTTGTCAGAAACTATGGTAGTTTCATAATTTTATTATATACAACCTCTCATTTCTTTGGAAAATCAGCCATCTATAATTTTAATTTCTGTGTTTAAAAATATTGTGAAATTTTTAACTGACACATCCTTTTTAGGAGAGACTTAATGGGAAAAAAATATCACAGACCACTGAAAACTTTTGGAAATTCTTGCTGTGTTGTATAAAAACTTTCTCACCAGAACCAGGCAATATCTCCTCTGTTTGTGGTGTTCCAGATTTCAAAGCTATAAGGACTTTGGTGGAACTTGAGGACAAGTATGTGGAGGAATAAGGACTGAGAGCAATATGGTGCTTTGTATTTCTTCATCTTCCCAGTGCAGAGGTCGACTCTCAGATCTTACGACTTTTGGTGGGCATACCTCAAGGATGGGTAAACAACTCCAAGGCACCAGCAACTTAGGTCAAGCCTCTGACAAAGTCAGCAGTAATTATCACTAAATATGACTAGCAGTTTTGGCAACTTTGATCCACTCTGTGCTAGGGAGAGGACGAGGCAAGTGGAAGAGAGGAGATAACCTTACTCTCAAGCTCTCGGCATACAAAGGGTCATGGAAGTCTCTACCCTTGCCCTTGACTTTCCAGCACTATCTGTCCACTGCCAGGGAAGCTGGCCTGGCTCTAGGGTTGAGCTAGTAGCCTTGTGACTAGAGAGCTGGTGTGGAAATTCGCTAAGAAGCTTAAAATTTTACACTGCCTTAAACTGTTTGTTTGTTTTTTGGCTTAAACTTATGCCTCTAAATTTGGGTATCCTGTGTCAGAGTTCTGGTCACCCTGACCTAATTATGTCCCTATAAAAAGTGGAGCTTTTTTCCCATTCAGATGGATTTTCTGAGTCCTTGAAGCTAGGGAGTTATCAAATATTCCACCACTTTCTATATAGCCTCTTTGAAAGCTCTGGAGACTAACCCAAAGGAATCTGGAAACTTAGAGTGTCTGTTTATAAACTGTTAAATATGAGGCCACAATATTTAGGTTGAGCAAGTGGAAGGAGACATAGAGTCATGGGCCGCATAACGACGTTTTTGGTCAATGACGGACTGCACATATGACGGTGGTCCCATAAGATTAGTACCGTAGAGCCTGGGTGTGTAGTAGGCTATACTATCTAGGTTTGTGTCAGTATACTCTGTGATGTTCACACAATGACGAAGTCACCTAACAATGCATTTCTCAGAACGTATCCTCGTTGTTAAGCAACGCATGACTGTATATGAATCTACAATTGCTGTAGCCTTTTTCCTTCCTATCATGAGAAAAAGAATACTAGCGACTTTACCCTCAGCCTAGTCTTGTCTTTTGAATTTTTTTACATACATCCTAGAGGTGAGAGAGGATTGAAAGAAGTGTGTGAATGGAAAGTTCATTCAAATCTCACACAACCTCTGCTTGTCATTGCAATAAGGAAAAAATATATGCTTCTATTTCCTTCTTCTGATTTTCTTCTTTCTGGTGCCAGCATTTCTGATTTCTTCTATCTCTAACAAATAAGGAGTAAATAACTTAATATAAATTGACTTATAATACCTGTGAGCATTTGTGTGATAGCCAAAGCCCATAACTATAACTTTGTTAAAGTACTCCAAAAGAGGAATTGTATTTTGCTTATGGTCACTCATTTACCTACTTCCTCTGTATTCTTCTTGGTCTCCACAGTGTGCTAAAATCCTTTCTGATTTTGCTTTCCTGTTGAAGCTGTGAGATATAATCAACGATGCAAAGCTGTCTGGGAGTTTTATAGAATAATATCCAAATATATTGATCATGTCTCTTTCTGCTTCTATGTAATTAGATTTCCTCCAGATATTTGTCATTTTAAAAGCATAAGTTTCACATGGTACCAATAAACATCTAAAAAATGTGATTTTTTTCCAGGGCAGAGAAAATTAGGAGTCAGATGTGTCTGTATTTCTCTACACAATAAGAGAAATGGAGAATTGTAATAAAAAAGGCTTAATCAAAATGAAAAAGAAAAAGAAAAAATTGAGTTTTAATTGTGAAGCACCACTGGGAGGGATCTTCGTATGCAGCTAAGTGGAGAGCACAGAGACAGTCCCAAGAACAGAACCTTTTCAAAACATTTTACAGGAAATATATTGTCACGCAGTCGTATGGCTAACAATGAAAAGATGCTAGAGGAAGCAATGTGCGAGCCAGACTGGGAGACACTTAGGGAAGAAAACGGAAGGGTGGCACCTGTTCACCTACTTGAACCTTCATGGTCTAAATGCTTCTCTCCTTCCTCCCCTTCTGCAATTTGTGATTTCCTTGGTGTCTGAGCCTGGCTATGCAAACACTCTAGTTTTCATATCCCCTTTTTGTCTCCACTTTGACACATATTTCCAAAATGAGGTTATTATTTAGATTTCCTGTCACGATGAGGCAACAATAGTAGGAAGTGTCACCTTGAACTTGACCCTTTGAAACATGCTCACCATACGCTATGCATAGTGAGGGTTAGAAACCTGTAGTGCCCTGCTCTCACAGTTGCTTCAGGACGAGGCTTTTATATTCATTATTACTTAAGCAGACTTAGATGCGTCGTCTTCCCTGTGTTCTAGTGTAAACACACACCTGTACGTATACACACACACATGCACACCCCTTGCATTATTTATGCCCGTTGAAAAGAGAGATGGCTGACCTGGTGGGGAGTAGCAGAGGCTGCCTTAACTTTTTCTGGCTTGGTTCTCACTTCCTTATGTATTTCCTTCATGTCCCTGTCACTTTAGAGATGTAACCATGTCTGTTCCAAGTTGTATCTTTATCATCAGCAAAAACTCCTATAAATGTAGTGAATGTGACTATTTTGTATAAATGCACAATAGTATATAGGCCTTGGAGACCTCTGATAACAGTATGTAAATATCCTTTGTTGAAGTAGTAGAACCTTCTCATAGGGAGCTGCTTAAGTGATAGCTACAGGAGGATGCATAGATTTAAAATGTTTATTTCTCTAGTGAATTATAGCATTCATGGATGCAAGGAAACAATTTGTTTCTGCTTCTCATTTATTCTTAAGCACCCATCCTTTGGGCTTTCTTGTTGGTAGGTTACTATAAACGTCCCTCTCATACTATACAGGATTCACAATTTATGATGATCGAATTGGCACTGGGGTACCTCAGAGTCAGAAACTCTAGAGGGAAGGGGAGAGAACAGACTAGGATAGCTCCATTGAAAAGCTTGCCAAATTTTTGAAAAGTCTGGAACATTACTAGAGCTGTAGTCACTGTAAATCGTGGTTGGTCTGAAAAGCTTTGAAAAAGAAAGTTTCTCTTTGATCTCTTTAACTCCGTCATTGCACATTATGTATTCCACATGTGTGCAAGCTGTTTTTCAAGAGCAAATTTGCAGAGACTGGAGGTAAGAGTAAAATAGAAAAATTCAAATATTCTTTCCCATAGAGTATAGTCTGACTACCAGTCCATGGATGCAATAATTCTGGAAAAGATTTTAGATTAGACTATAAAATGGAATTCACCTTTGAAGTGTACATGGAATTACTTCTTCCTAATAAAGCTAAACTCCACTGGCAGGAGGTTTGGGGAAAATCAGTGCTTTTCATTTCTTCTTCTTTTTTAAGTTTCATATACAGTGTAGCAGGTAAGAAAAAACGTTGGTACTTTTTATGTTGTGACTTGAAAAAGATCTCTGTCTTTGTTGGTTCTGCTGAGTTATTTCTTTCCACAGAATCTAAATGCAATGTCATAGGAGGAGGTTTGCTGTAAAAACATGTCTTTTTCTTTTGTGTGTTCTTTGTAATTATGGCTGGTAGTGAGAAGGTTCAGTAAGTCTCAATTTCTCTACCTCCCTTACTTGGAGAAAATTTGGAAATGTACCCTGTGAATAAAATGATTTTTTTTATAGCTTGTGAAGTCTTTTTATTTCCCAGAAGTGTACGGGTAATTCTATTTCCTTTTCTATTCCTCCTTTGTTTTGTATCCACATCAGCTACACTGATTTTTTTTTTCCTGGATGAAAACTCATCCTGCTTAGTGAGAAAATTATTTTAGAAATACAGAATTATAAATGCTATGAATAGAACAGAAGAACACAATTGGTACCTCTTATGGGGGTGAAAGGCACTCTCTATTGGGCAAAATAAAGTAGAAAGAAAATTGAACATTTGTTTAATATGATTAATGTACACAAACCTACTTTTTCCAGTGATAAACTTTTTCCTTTATGTAGAGTCAATATCAGGAAGTGTCCTAGATATACTTTAACAAATTCCTAACAAGATTCAAAATATTTAAATTGCCCTTCTGCTCATACGGGTGACTGACAGGCCTGAAGTGTGCGTTCTTGTCTGAATTATTTATATAATTGCTTCAAACTCCCATTTCCCTTGGGGTCTAGTGGCCCAGTTCTGCCACTTTTTCAGAGGGAGGGACTTCAGGAAAAGCGACCTTAGTCCATTCTTTATCATACATCTCTCATCAGAAATTGATCAGGTGCTTTGTACAGGTCTCCTTATTCATTCTCTGACTTCATTCTCTCATAACAGCCTTTGGGCAACAGCTATTGTAGGAAAGGACATTCTATTACCAATGTTAAATCTTCATGGTGGTTTAGCTGAATCATTTGGGGAGGAAAAAAGGCAGAGCTCTGGTATAAATGTGGCTTACTCTATTCTGTTCTCAGACCATATGAGGAAAACAGATTTAACTTGTTTTCACCAACTATCATTAAGTAAAAAAATCTAGATATTACTGAGTCTTGCTGTTCTACTTTGTTTCGGTTTAAGCATTCAAAAACAGATATTAAGAATCCAAAGGCATTAATTACTCAAGAATTCCTAAACCTAAAGGAGGGTAATTACAAGTCACAGACTATATTTTTGCTTGAAAACTTATTATTTTGGATATACAGTCAGATTCTTGATGATATGAAGAACTAAAGATGTAGGATGATTGAATTGAATCTTGTGAAATTCATTGTGAATGATCAGGAGGCCATGGGATGAAATTAAGAATATATTTAATTATGCTTAACATTTATAATTCTAAGACATATTATCTAGTTTCTGGGATTTTGAAAATATGGGAAAACAAGCCCTTTGTTATTTCGTTTTCATAGATAGAATGAACGTTATTTCTTTCCTCTACAAGAGTCATGGTTTCCAGGCATGAATTCAAAAATTAGCCTCAATATTTGGAAACTTTTCATGATAAACCATGCAATCAAAAGTTAGATTACATGGAAATCAAGAGTTAATTGGTGTCAAGATAGACTTCAATCAAGAAGATTCCGACCTTTGTGTTCAGAGGAAGAGGGGACAGTAAGAATGGAGAATGAGTGTTCATTTGGTGGTCCACCATGATCAACTTCCCATCAGGTGGATTACTGATCTCTTGGGTAAATGGTTTTCTACCGAGGGTTCAACATTGACCTTTGCCCAACGTTTTTGGTTGGGCACTCAGCAGTGGTGGAAGCCAGATTATTGATTCCATGCATAACCTACATACCTGCTACCAAAACCATTTTGTATAGAAGCCCATTGAGAAAGTAGTAGGGTAATTGAGAAATGAGATTAACTGGTACCCTTTCAACAAACTTTTGTTTGGACCTCTTATATAGGTTAAGACTGAGGTAGGGCAATTAATGCCTTGAGATGTCAAGAGTGGTCATCAATGCTTTCCATCATGGAGCGTGCAGCAATTTGTTCTCACTGAAATAGACATTTATTCTGAATTTGCCTTTCCTGTCCTCAATGATTCTACCAGCACCACCATCTATGAACTTACAGTATGACTTATTTATCATATTAGTATCATATAAAACATGCAACATCCTTTTGAGCAAGGGACACATTTTACAGCAAAAGAAATGTAGAAAGGAGCTTATGCCTGTGGAATTAACGAGTATTACTCCTTACCAATATCATGTAGAACATTCATTCTTAATGGGAGTGATATTGCCTCCAGAAGGGGGAAAATTTGATTCTAAGGGGCAAAAAAATCTTAGATATTACAAGGATTAGGGAAAAAAATACCTTAAAAGTTTCCTTGGGGTCAGGAATTGGGGGATAATGAAAAAAGAGAAGTGATGATGTAGAAGCAGTTGTCTTACAGAAAATGGGTAGTAGGACCTAAAAGAGACTCATTTTAAGGATCATCTGAGAAGACAGTGTCTTAGGAGGTTGTGGTACCATCTTACAAGATGTGGTGTTTATTTTGAATAGTGACTAATTTCTCCCCTATTTAGATATTTGGATCACATTTAGAATACTTGGATCTGAGGATCAAAGGATGGAAGTAGGAGTGGCTTCCACAAATTGCAATATGTTGTGCTTTTATTATTGTTTAATTCAAAATATTTTCTGGGGGCTGGCCCTCTGGCCTAGTGGTTAAGTTCAGTGCGCTCTGCTTTGGTGGCCCAGGTATGGTTCCCGGGTATGGACCTACACTACTTGTTGGCAGCCATGCTGTGGCAGCAACCCACATACAAAATAGAGGAAGATTGGCACAGATGTTAGCTCAGGGCAAATCTTCCTCAGCAAAAAAATATATACATATATATATATTTTCTAATTACCTTGTGATTCTTCTTTAACTCATGTGTTTTTAGAATTATGTATTTTAATTTCCAAATATATTGGGGATTTACTAGTATCTTTTTGTTGTCTCTTTCTAATTTAATTCTGTCATGATCAGAAAATATACTATGGGGGCCAGCCTGGTGACTGCTTTGGCGGCCCGGGATTTGCTGGTTCAGATCCTGAGCACGGACTGACGCACCACTCATCAAGCCATGCTGAGGTGGCATCCCACATACAGCAACTAGAAGGATGCACAACTATGACATACAACTATCTACTGGGGCTTTGGGGACAAAAAAAAAACTCAAAAGAGGAGGAAGATTGGCAATAGATGTTAGCTCAGGGTCAATCTTCCTCAAAAAAAAAGAAAGAAAGAAAATATACTAGGTATGATTTTAATTTTTTGAAATTTATTGAGACTTGTTTTATGGCCCAGCTTCCATAAGTACATCAAAAGGATGTACATTCTACAGTTGTTGGCAGGAGTGTACTGAAAATGTTTATTACATCAAGTATCTCCTCACTGACCTTTTCTCTATTTGCTCTATCAATTACAGAAAAAGAAGTGCTAAAGTCTCCAAGTATGATGTACCCATTTTTCCTTTAGTTCTATAAATTTTAGCTTTATGTACTTTACAATTCTGTTAACTACATATACTGAGGAGTCTGACTCCAGGCCAAACAACCATGTGTGATTCTTCATGCCCGACCATAGGCAATTACAAGGCTTTGCCTGGCAAGCTTCATGGGGAGAAGCTGTCCTACTTACACCAGATTTGTGCACAGCCAATGCATTGGTTTTCTGGAGTGAATTGCAGTCAAGAACTCAGGACGCCCTGGGACAGCCATTCTCATATGCACATCTGCGTTCCTAGCCCAATGCCTCCATTTAAGGGCCAACTTTATCAGGGGTTTAGGCTGAGGCACTTTTTCCACCTTGACTCAGTACATTTCCACTCCCACCCCTTTCCTCTCTCCTTCCTCCTGGTCCACGGGTCCGTAAAGAGGCAGGAGCCTTTTGTTTAGAGCTCCTTAGCAGTGAGATGATTCCTCCATCTGCACTGCATCCACCTGACTCTCACCCAGTGCCATTCCATGAGGAAAAATGAAACCCTTAGGAACTGGTGCCTGTTTCTGCCTCTTGTTTGTGATGTACAATAAGTGAATAAAGCTTGTTACTTTCAATTTGGCTCATTGTCCTAATTGACTACCTCAACATCTGGTTGCTTGGAATACACATTTAAGACTGTTACAACTTTTTCATGAATTAACCCTTTATTGTTAACATCTATAACAATATAAATATTGTAATATGAATAAATATCAAGATAAATATATAAAATTTTTTTCTTTACTTCTGGTAATACTCCTTGTTTTGAAGTCTGCTTTGTCTAACATTAATAAAGCCTTATGAGATTTCTTATGATTAATATTTTATGGTATATCTTTTTTCATCCTTTTACTTTCACCTTACTGTTGTATTTATTTTTAAAATGCATCACTTGTAAACAACAAGTAGTTGGATCTTGTTTAGCTTTGTATCTATTTTGACAATCTCTACCCTTTAATTAGAATGTTTAACCCCTTTATATTTAAAGGGGTTAAGTCTATCATCTTGCTATTTTTCTGTTGGTTCACTTTGTTCCTTTTTCCTTTCATGTTGCTTTCTTCTCAATTAATCATGTATTTTCTTAGTATCTTATCTCCACTATTGGCTTTTAATGTATGCTTTTATTTTAGTTGTTGCTTTAGGGATTATAATATGCATCTTTAATCACAGTATAACTTGAATTAACATTATACACCTCACATATAATAAAAGGTTATAACAGGATAAATTACTTTACTCTGCCCCTCCTGTCTTTTTTTTTCTATTGTTATGTGTTAGGGACTGAATGTGTTCCCCCAAAATTCATATATCAAAGCCACACCCCTGAATGTGATGATATTAGGAGGTGGGCTTTTGAGAGGTAATTAGGGTTAGATTAGGTCATAAGGGTGGTGGAGCCCTCATGAATGGAATTAGTGTCCTTATAAGAGTTACTAAAGAGCTACCTTCTTCTCTCTGCTCTCTACCATGTGAGGATACAACAAGAAGTCAGAAGTCTGAAACCTGGAAGAGGGACTTCACCAGAAGTCAACCATGCTGGCACCCTGATCTTGGACTTTCAGCCTACAGGAATGTGAGAAATAAATTTCTGTTTTTTATAAGCCACCCAGTCTATGGTACTTTGTTAAAGCTGCCCAAACTGACATGAAGACATCACATATATTATTACCATGTATTTTATAAACTCCAAACTATAACATTGTTGTTTTTGTTTTAAATATGCAGGTATCTTTCAGAGAAATTAAGATATTATAAAATGTTTGCATATTTACCCCTATGTACTAATTTCATGCTTTATAATCATTCCCACAGAACTGGTATCATTTCTCAACAGCCTGATGAAATTCCTTTAGCTTTTCTTGTAGGGCTGGCAGTAAATTCTCTCAGGTTTTGTTTATTTGAAAATGTCTATATTTGATCTTCATTTTTGAAGTATATTTTACTGGATATAGAATTTTACCTTGACAGTTTTTACTGTCAGTTTTAAATATGTCGTTCCATTGTCTTCTGGCTTGCCTCACATTTGATGAGTGTTTTGCTAAAATTATTATCACTGTATTATATGTGGCTTGCATTTTTTTCACCCTCTAACTTCTTTTAGGATTTTTTTCTTTATCTTTGACTTTCAGCACTTTGACAGAGTTTTCACCTTTGGATTAGCAGTAGCAGAGTCCCCAGTTCTAGGTATCACCAAAATGTGCAAAACTACGTGAGTTCTTGTGTTTTTCAGGTTCAGCTTAAACTAACCTTTTTACATCAAAGTGGTTGTTTTGGTGGTTTAGTAGGGAAGAAAACATCAGGCCAAATAAATAATTGTTACACCCGAGGATTTTTCCAGTCCCCTCTGCTCCAACTGTCAATAGCTTGACTGGCTTATTATTATTATTATTTAATAGACAAGTATCCAAGATCTGTGTGGGAGATGGACCTTACACTTCAGTTAAAACAGAATTGGGTTGCTAATGTATTTTCTACAACTTTATTTAGAGATATTTTATGTACCATAAAATTTACCCATTCTAAATATAGTTTGATGATTTTTAGAAATTTATAGTTGTGAAACCATTACCAGGGTCCAGTTTTATAACACTTCTATCATCCCAAAAAGTTTCCTCGTTCCAGTTTATAGTCAATTCCTGCTCTCAGCCCTAACCCCAGACAGCCATGGATTTGTTTTCACTCTCTATAGTTTTGCTTTTTCTGGAAACTTTATATAAATGGAATAATACAACATGTAGTCCTTTGTGTTTGGCTTCTTTCATTTAGCAAAATGTTTTTTGTTAATGTTTTGATGTTCATCTATGTTGCACGTATCAGTAGTTTGTCCCTTTTTATTGCCGAATAGTATTCTATTGTATGCATTTAACACATTTTGCTTATTAATTCAACAGTTGATGTACATTTGGATTGATTTAAGTGCTTGGCTATTTTGAATAATGCTGCTATAAACATTTATGTGCAGATTGCTGGTCCACATGGTAAGATTTTCCTTTTAAGAAACTACGAAACTGTTTTGCAAAGTAGCTGTGCCATTATATACCACTCAGCATAAATGTATAATTGTTTCTTCACATCCTCAACAACACTTGGTATTGTTGGTCTTTTTGAAAATATCCATCTTAGAGAATGTGCAATGATATCTCTTTGGAGTTTTAATTTTCATTTCCCTAATGACTAATGATGTTGAGTATTTTGGGTGCTCATTAGCCATTTATCTCTCTCCTTTGGTGAAATATCTATTAAAACCTCTTGCACTGCACATTTGGGGGGGTGGTCCTCTTATTATTGAGTCCTTAGATTTTAAAAAATATATTTTGTATATACATCCTTTTTCAGATATAATACTTGCAAATTTTTCCCTTGTCTATAAATTATTTCTTCATTTTCTTAATGGTGTCTCTTGAAAATCAAAAGTTTTTAATTTTGATGATGTTCATTTTATGTTTTTCCATAAAGATAGTGCTTTTGTTGTCATCTGTAAGTAAAGACACATGCATTTCTTTCTTTTCAATAAGTATGCCTTTAATTTCTTATTCTTATTGAACTAGCTAGAACTGCAAGCACAGTGTTGAATAGAAATGCTGAGAATGGACATCTTTGCCTTCTTCCTGATCTTAAGTAAAAACATTTCATCTTTCAGGATTAATATGATGCTAGCTGTAGTTTTTGTAATATATGTCCTTTATCAAAATGAGAAATTTGATTTCTATTCCTGGTTTAATGAGAGTTACTATCATGAATGACTATTTGCTACTTATAAATACATTTTTGTGTCTGTTGAGATGATCATCTTTATTTTCTTTATTAATGTGATGTATTAATCAATTTTGAGATATTAAACCAACCTTGTGTTACTGTGATAAACTCCAGTTTCTCACGTTTTTTAAAGTTTTTATGTGTTTTGGGATTTGGTTTGCTAATATTTTAGTAAGAATTTTGCAACTGTGTTCATGAGGGATATTGGTCTGTTTGCTTTTCCTGTAATATCTTTATCTGGCTTTCGTATTAGAGTAATACTGACTTCATAAAATAAATTGAGATGTGTTTCCTCCTCTGCTTTCTGAAAGAGTCTGTCTGGGATTTGTATTATTCTTCACTAAATTGTTGATAGAATTCGTTAGAAAAACCATCTAGGCCTTGGTGTTCCTTTAGGGGAAGAATTTTAATTATTCATTCAAATTTCTTCCCTTAATATAGGTCTATTCAGAATATCCACAAGTCTGTTTTGTTAATTTGTGCAATTTGCCTAATTTTTTGGCATAAAATTGTTAATACTATTCTGTTATTAACCTTTTAATGTATCTAAGGTCTGCAGTGATGTCTCCACCTTTATTTCTGACAGTATAGCTTTTGTCTTTCTTTTTTCTTCATGGTCAGTCTACTTAAAGTTTAGCAATTGTTTTTCTCTTTGCAAAAATGCAACTTTTGGCTTCATAAATATTTTTTGAAGCTGTGCTATTAGGTACAGTTTTAGAACTGTTTTACCTTCCTCGTGATTGAATAAGTTGGATTTATTTCAGAATACGAGGAGGCTTCAATTTAGAAAATAAATTAACATAATCAATCACATTAATCAGAATAAAGGACAAATGTCATGATTATATCAGTAGATTAAGAAAAATGGAGAGGAAAAAAATTAGCAATCATTTCTGATTTTTAAAAAATTCTGGGGCTGGCCCGGTGGCATAGTGGTTAAGCTTGCATGCTCTGCTTCAGCAGCCTGGGGTTCACAGGTTTAGATCCCAGATGCAGAGCTACCCACAGCTCATCAAGCCACCCTCTGGTGGCATCCCACACACAAAATAGAGGAAGATGGGCACAGATGTTAGCTCAGGGCTAATCTTCCTCAGCAAAAAGAGGAGGATTGGCAATGGATATTAGCTCAGAGTCAGTCTTCCTTGCACACACACACAAAATTCTTAATTTTGTGCAGCCTCTATGGAAAACAGTATGGAGATTCCTCAAAAAATTAAAAATAGAAATACCTTATGATCCAGCTATCCCACTACTGGGTATTTATCCAAAGAACCTGAAAACAACAATCCAAAGAGGCTTATGCACCCCTATGTTCATTGCAGCATTATTCACTATAGCCAAGAAGTGGAAGCAACCCAAGTGTCCATCGACTGATGACTGGATAAAGAAGATGTGGTATATGTATACAATGGAATACTACTCAGCCATAAAAAAGACAGAATCGTCCCATTTGCAACAACATTGATGGACTGGAGGGTATTATGTTAAGTGATTAAAGCCAGACAGAGAAAGACAAATACCGTATGATTTCACTCATATGTGGAATATAAACTAACACACAGACAGAGAGAACTGGTTGGCAGTTACCAGGAGGAAGGGGGTTCAGGGGGTGGGCATAAGGGGCAAAAGGAAGCATTTATATGGTGACTGACAAATAATACTGTACAACTGAAATTTCACAATGTTATAAGCTATTATGACATCAATAAAAAATTCTTAATTTTAAGATTAAGAATAGAAGATAATTTTCTTAGCTTTAAAATGGTATTTACCTAAAAAGAAAAAGTATACCAAAAGTCATTATTAGTGGTGAAACATTAGAAACATGCCTTTAAAAATAAAGAACAAGCATAGGATGTCATATTATTCGACATTGTCCTAGATCCTTGGGGATCTAGGTGGTGGGTACAATAAGAAAATAAAAATAAGAGAATTTAAAAGGAAAAAACAACTTTTCTTTTTGAAAATGATAGGAAATCCAAAATTATCCTCAAATTCACCCACCAAAATTTGACAAATTTGTAAAATTAATGCATTAATTTAGCAAGGTTACCATATGTAAAATCAACATATGAAAGTCAATTTCATTTTATATCACCAGTAATAAACAGCTAGAAAATGCAATTTGAAAAATGAAACTATACCATAGCAACAAAAATAATGAAATGTCAATCCATAATAAACACAACAAAAGATCCAGAAATCTTTTATGGAGTAATTATAAAATTTATTGAAAGATAGTAAAGAATATCTACATTGAGCGATGCATTATACTCATGAACAGAAAGATTCAATATTTTAAAGACATCGTTGCTTCTAACATTGATCTAGACCTATAGAGTTTGTTGTGTAACTTAACTTGTAACTTATATGGGAAAGGAAGGAGTCAAGAATAGCCAAGACACCCCAAGTTACTATAGTGTTCAGTGAGCTTCTCCTTTAACTGTTAAGATACAAGGGCAAGAAATGCATTGAAAATTAAACTACTGTGCAGGTTATGTGAAGCTGTTTAGATACCAATTCCAAGTGCCTTTCAGCCAGTCCACCATGAACGCAACCATTATCCATTCAATTGTTTTGCCATTAGTATGCAATGGCATTTCTGGAGAAGATGTCATTCTTAGATTTCATGTTGTAGCTTAAAAATTGAATATATGAAGATAATTTTTAGTCATCAGTAATTATACATATTATTGTAGTGATATGATGATTTTTATCACTTGTGCTCACTATCTTGATATGTTTAGCACCTTTAGCATTGTCAATATGATTTTCTACCTTACGGTTTCACCAGGATTTTCTTTTCTTTTCGTTTTGCTGAGGAAGATTCGCCCTGAACTAACATCTGCTGCAAATCTCCCTCTTTTTATATTTGAGCTGCTGCCACAGCATGGCCACTGACAGATGACTGGTGTAGGTCTGTGCCTGGGAACCAAACCTGGGCCGCCGAAGTGGAGCATGACGAACTTAACCACTAGGCCACGGGGGCTGGCCTTCACCAGGATTTTCAGTTTATCATTATTACATATTTTCATTTTTTCCTCAAATGAGTCATGTATCATTGCAAGTAAATAGCTTCTATTCCAAAGTATCAGGAAGGTGGCTGACAAATTAACATCTTATTGATAGTCTTGTACAATTTCTGAATAAATCACATCAGTCTCTCATTACTTTGAAGTTTCTGTTTTCTATTAAGAGGGACAGCTGCAAATTTTTCTGCCTCTGGTTGCATTGCTTGGTACACAAAAGGCAATCTTTTTGCATGAATCTCAGTAATAGAATATAATGCAGCTCTTATCGATTTCTGGTTATCTTCCCATCTTAGGTCTTGTAGAAAACTTAGTTGTTGTTTTGTAGCACAATCTGGAAATGTGATCATTCATCCAAAAAATAATCTACTTACACTAATCAATTTATATCCCACTGCATAATTTTCCTGCTTTTTTGCACACACAATAGCTTTATGTTTCAATGCCAAATTATGGCTGTCTCTATACATATAAACATGTATAGATATGTAATTGTTAGTGTATCTTAATACATAGCTTTTTAAAGATATTGAAATGGTGTTAAACTCATCAAAAATGGTACGAACAATGACCATAACTCAACTGATGTGACATTGAGAAGTGCTTATGACCAAGGTTGCACAACTATGTCATGAGTCCTGCACAGCTAAGAGTGATAGGGAGAGGCATCAACTGTAAGATGTGGTTTGATTTCAGAAATGTTAAAATGTGAAAAGTTCTAAGAATCAATTAAATACTTTATCCTCCATTACTGGGGTGAAAGAAGAGCATTTTGGAAGAAGGCTGAAGCACAAGTCAGTGCTGCAGTCATGGAGAATTAATGAGTTCTAATATTCTAAAACTGGTCTTTCCCCTCAGACAAATAAATGAGAGCAGTAAGAAAAGAAAATTATTTTGAATTAAAGGAGTGAGTCAGAGATCATTCCCTGGAGAACTTGTTCAAATTCCTATTAATCTGGGCTCCTTCAGACAGCTGTTTTTACACACTAGGGGGCTCTAATACACAACATGTCAAATGAAAATATTAATAGTCTGGGTATTTTTTAATGTTGTTCCCTCAACAAATATTTACTAAGCATGAATTGTAAGGCATTATACTGAACTTTGTGAAGAATAGAAAAGTCCCTATGTTCTGTACTCAGTCTATAGAAGATTTACAATTTGGTAAGGGAGATAAAGCATGTATGAAACTTAAAATAAAGGGAGGCATAAAAGAAGCGTTGGAAAACTAGAACAAACAATTATAAAAATCCAAAAGAGGGGCTGGCCCGGTGGTGTAGTGGTTAAGTTTGCACACTCCACTTCACCAGCTCCGAGTTTGCAGGTTCAGATCCTGGGAGCAGACCCACGCACTGCTCATCAAGCCATGATGTGCTGGCCTCCCATATAAAGTAAAGGAAGGTGGGCACGGATGTTAGCCTAGGACCAATCTTCTCCAGCAAAAAGAGGAGGATTGGCAACAGATGTTAGCTCAGGGCTAATCTTCCTCTCTCTCTCTCTGTCTCTCTCTCTCACACACACACACACACACAACCAAAAGAGTAGGGAATCCTTGCCTAGATCAGTTCAAATTTCTTTGACTTGGAAAAAAATTTAAACATCTCCCTAATGAAGAGGCCAGACCCTGTATTCCAGGAGATCTTCCCAACTGGCGCTTGTGGGAGAGGTAAGCGCGGAGGCAGCCACCTCTTGCAAGTACCCTCGAGGGACAGCTGAAGTAGTGCTGGGGGCACCACAGCCCGGCTGACTTTCTGCTGGGGGCACCACAGCCCGGCTGACTTTTCTCCTCTCAGTTTCCTCTCCCTTCTTCCCTCTTCTTCAGACTTCCCTTCTCTCTGTCTTCTTTCCTGAGGGATTCCAGAGCATCATGACCCGGCAGTGACTCTACTATGTAGGTTTAATCCCGCGGGTGGCATTCTGAACTAAAGAAGTTGCCCACCCCAGATCCAGAGTAAAATCTGGGACATGTTTTTTCCCCAGGATATTATTGTGGCCATCAATACCTTACTAATATTACTGTGTGTGCATTTTCCAGTGTTGCCAAGATTGCAATAGAGTGTTCATAGCCCTCTGAATTAGGGAGTCAAGTTGGCAGAACAGGAGCAGAAATAGGGCTACAGAAATACTGACCTCTTGTCTTTGCTATTACATATACACATTTTCGCCCACTTCCTACCCAGGCTACCTTCCGGTCTTACTTTCCGAGCTCCTAGACCACCCAAAGTTATAGACTTTGGGACATTTTGAAGTCTTGCCCAAGAATCTAAGGGGTCTACTCAGTTTGAGGAGCCCAAGGCAAAAAAATTTCCTGCTTTCTCATTTTGGCTTTCCTTCTTAATTGAGAAACAGCTATTTGAAAATTCACGTTATTTATTTAAAGTTTTTAATTTAAAAGAATGAAAAAACTTAAAAAGTTATAAAAATTGTACTCCCATATAACATTTACTCAGAACCGACAATCATTAATGTTTTGCCATATTTGCTCTATTTATCTTTCTTATCATTGTTATTATTATTATTGTTGAAACATTTGGTAGTATGTTGCAAATACGATAATCCTTTACTCCCAAATACTTCAGTGTATATCTCCTCACAACAAGGACATTTTCCTACATAACCATAGTATAAAAATAATCAGAAATTTAATGTTGATATGATAGTATTATCTAATATAAGTTCCAATTCAAATTTTATCAATTGTCCCATTAATGTCCTTTATAGTTTTTTTTTTCATGTTCTAAGATCCAATCTATGATCACAAATTGAATTTAATTGTCATACCTCTTTAGTTTCCCTCAGTCTGAAACTATTCCTCTGTCTTCCTTCATCTTTAATATTGAAATTTTTTAGGAGTTCATGTCAATTGAATGTCTCCAAATTTGGATTTGTCTGATACCTCCATATAATTAGATTCAGTTAATGCACTTTGGCTGGAATGCTACATATTCTGAGAATATTATATCAAGAGGCATAAGATTCCCCTCCTTAGGGATTGAGCCACTTTTTATTCCCTGAGCAATATGAGTGCCCATTTCCCCAGAGCCTCACCAAAAGAGTGTGTTATCAAACTTTTGAATTTACTGCTAATGTGATAGGTGAAAAATGGTATCTCAATATAGTTTTTTAAAAAATAACTTTTATTGAAGTAGAATTCAAAAACAATAACAAGAATCCATTTTAAGTGCACAGTGTGAAGAATTTTGACAAACTGTGTAAGATATAGACTATGGCCATCATTCTAAAAAGTTTCTCATTCCCCTTTTCAGTAAATCCCCCCAAATCCTGGCCCCTAGCAACCACTGATCTGCTTTGTGACACTGTAGATTAGGTTGTGTCTTCTGGAATTTCATATAAATGGAATCATACAGCATGTACACATTTGTGTCTGGGAGGAGGAGGATACTGGTGGTATCCTTATGGTACATTAGGCAAAGGAAATGAGATTTATTATTTTTAATATGGTCCTGTTTGTACACACAGGATAGATGGCCTGAATGTACATAGATTGTAAATAAAACTGAATTCCTCTAACTTTAAATAAAATACATTCTCCATTCTGAATTTTTTTATTGGTCTTCTTATTATGCCAATCTACAAGCCCTCAAAGAATGGCAGTATTATAGTATCTGTAGGAATCTCAAGAGGTCATTTTTATGAGTTCTAAACTTACTATTAAATAACTTTTTGTAAACTTTCTGTGACAAGGATTCTATATCTTCCAAAGAAGTTATTCATTATTTTAGAGAAAAATTCTTTTTCCCTTGGGATCAGTGGTTAGTTCTTAAGAAGAAAAGGACTCTGAGTGGAAGATTTAGTTCTACCTTTCCACAAGATATGCATTCTGAACAAGTGTTGTAAGGATTGGGGGCGAGGAAGGGAGAAATTTCTCTCATGATCTTCTTTCTCTGATCTTCTTTCTTCTTTATCTGGTCTTCTTCTTGATTTGTCAGAGGGCACGTTGCACCAATAATTTATCAAAGAGCTGATCCCACACCATCTTAACTTTTCACTGTGTCATAGGTGTCTCTTCCAAGGCACATTAGAAAAAAAGTCAAAGTTTGCACCTTGCATATCCATTTAGCACTGACTTCACTGGGCATTAACAACCTTTGAGAATACACGTGTGTGTGAGCATGGTGTACAAACTGAGCTGATGCAATAGCAAGATCTACTTGATTGAAACGTCTTATAACCCCTCCCAAATCAATCCCTATAATACTCCATATTCATAGCTAAGCTTCTTGGTAGCTGTGAATTGATACATATGTGAGATTCAAAAGAAGAAAAGCAATTAATCTTCAGTACTAAAGAGAAACACCTGCAGTCCGAGTATAAAATAGTTTCCAAAACTGAGCCTCATCTGCACAAAGTATATCTCTGAATCAACAGCTAAATGAGGAAATGAAGCCCTGATATTTAAAGTTAGCAATGCTTTGGTTCATTTGCCTTTGATATGGTACATTTTTTGGTTGGCAGGAAATGACACACTGAAAGGACATGAGGGAGGAGGTGGGAGGGACAGGCAGTGAGGGTGAAGAAAACAAGGGCATATTTAGCCAGAGAGGACAAACATAAAAAATAACTTTAGCAAGAAAGGCACCAAAGTAATTATGTGATTTTTCTAATAGTTTTGCATTACTAATTAAAAACTACTAGTCAAATTTCTAATTAAAAAGATTTCTGACAATTTATAAAGATAAGTGATTTATCAGATAATTTCAGTAGCAGTGTTCAAGACCCACCTTATTTTGAACACCCCCCCCCCCCCACATTAAACAGCAAAGAGTTTTGCAATAGTCTTTGATTGTCAAGTTCTGGATGTTAAAATATTTTCCTCAATAATTTTAACAGCTTCATTGAGGTATAATTGGTATATAATAAACTGCACATATTTAAAGTATACAGTTGGCATATGTACACACCTGTGAAATCATCACCATAATCGACATAATGAACATAATCACATCCAAAAGATTCTTTGTATACCTTTGTATTTCTCCTTCCTGTCTCTCCCCTCCACTGATCCATGTTCTATCACTATAAACAAGTTTACATTTTTTAGAATTTTATATAAATAAAATCACACAGTATATACCCTTTGTTTTATGGCTTTTTTATCCAGCAAAACTATTTTGAAATTCATCTAAGTAGTTGCATGTATCAATTTTTCATTCCTTTTTATTGGTGAATAGTATTCCATCATATGGACATACTGTAAGGTTTTTTTTCTTCGGTTTTTGGCTATTACAAATCAAATTGCTAGGAGCTTTCATGTACAAGTCTTTGTGTAGATGTTTATTTTCATTCCTCATACCTAGGAATGGAATGGCTGGATCATGTAGCAGGAATATGTTTCATGGTTTAAGAAACTACGAAACTGTTGTACGAAGTTGTAGTACCATTTTACATGCCCACTTATAGTTATGAGAGTTCTATTTCCTCTACATTCTCACCAAAACTTAATACAGTCAGTCTTTTTAATTTTAGCCAATTAAATTTAGTCATTTAATAAGAAATATGTGGGAGTATTGGCAAGATAAAGTCTCACTGCCCAATGCCCAATGTCTTAAAAACCATTGCTTCTTATACCTTCTTTTTTTTTGTCTTTGTTTTTTTTTTTCAGTTGTTTTAAGGTGGAAAGTAAGCCAGTTCTGTTTGCTCCATTTGTCCCAGAGCCTCCCTCAACTTATATCAAAGGCAAGAAAACACTCTGTGAGAGAAAGATAAAACAATGACGTAAACAAATTAAAAACAAATTTCTACTCACCAATACTGCATTTCAATCATGACTATATCTGTGTTCAGCTGAGAATTTTCTCTACTGCTAACAAGTTAACAGTACCAGAGCTTTCTTAGCCAATTCTTCAATATCTGTACTCCTTGGCCTGAGGAGATTTTCTTTTCAGTTACTCGTACAACAATACATGTTTAGACTCTAGATGAGGATTACTCCTTGAAGGTAGAAAACAGAGGGCAGCCCCTCATCAGAGAAGCCTTCTCTGACCACTCAAATTAAAGTAGCCCCCCAGTTATTCTCTTTTGCATCACCATGGTTTTGTTTTTTATATTTTACTTATTGTTACTTGATATTTTGTTGTTAATCTTTTTTTTTTAATTGTCTGTTTCCATAGAATTCTCTCCATGAAAGCAGCTACCTTTCAGTCTTATTCAGAGTCTATTTCCTGTAGCCAGAATAATGTCTGGCCCATTGCAAGTGCTCAATAAAACACAGTCGTTCACTGCATAATGATGTTTCAGTCAATGTGGGACCGCATATATGGTGGCGGTCCCATAAGATTAGTACCATATAGCCTAGGTGTGTAGTAGACTATACCATCTAGGTTTGTGTAAGTACACTCTGTGATGTTCACACAATGACGAAATCACCTGATGACGCATTTCTCAGAATGTGTCCCTGTCATTAAGAGACACATGACTGTACGTTAGAAGACTATTTTCTGGCTCTGGCCTTGGAGCAAGTATTGCTCCCAAAGACAGTGTTCTAAAAGAAAAGTAAACTTAAAAAAAATTGTATCACAGTGTAGCTCCATGTTCCCTGACATATACATTCCTTATGACTTCGTTGCTATGTTACCTGTGAACCTTTCCCAAAATCCCCTTCTTCTCTGATTTCTTTCTGCCAATTACCATTCCTCTTGCTTCACATTTCCTGTCCTGGGGTCTGTTTTATGTTGGCACTCAAAATTATCATCATACTCTCTCCTGGTATCAAAACCATGGGAGAAAGAAAAATAACCTCTTTCCTCGAGTTTATTATTTCTGTAAACAATCACTGCATTTCATGTATTTTTTTTACACCCCATATTCTGCTATCAAATCCCCAACATTCTTTCTTCGTGATCCTATACCTGAAAACACCTTTCCATTTCCTCAGCTTCCTATTCAGTTTAAGCCAAGCTTTTTGAGAGGTGCCTTAACTAACCTACCTTTGTCTGAGTTCTCCTTTTGCTTTAGTTCATTTCATATATGGCCCCTAGATAGCGTTTCTAAAGTAAATTCTAAATGTTATTCTTCTATTAAAAATAATTTAATGACTTCCTAGGCAAGGGGCAAATTAGCAGTCTATGGTTCTAATTTAGATGGGATATATGTTTTGTTTGTTTGTTTGGCTTACTCAGTTTTTAACACAAATTTTTTAGCCATTGTTAAATAATTAAGAGATTTTTATATCAAAATCAGTATTCCTGATTTCTCACAAAAACCTAAAAGATCTGCAAACACTGGACCCAGGTTCCCATGAGGCAGTAAACAGCTGAGGATTGACTGCCCCCTAAAGACAAAACAAATACATTTCAGTTTGCCCGAGTCTTCAACACTCCCTACTGCATTCCTGATGCTGGGACCGAGTGTAATTTGTTATTCATGGTTATGCTTGTGCTGTTGCTTTTCTTAGAAAGGAGAAATATTTCTCTATCCTCATCTCTCTTTCAAACATAAGAAAATGAAAGATAGCCTGAGAAGCTGCATATTTAAATTATAAACAAAAGACAACATAATTGCTTAGGGAAATGAAGATAATTTCTAAGCGTTTGATATGAAAAAAGAGTATGTCTGTGTCTTACACTCAGCCCTCCTCACTCACTTGTATTACCCACCTGGCCTCTGTGGGGTGAGAATTTGTGACCCTATCCTGTTATATCCCAGAGTAAGAACAGACCCTTCACTTGGGCATCCAGAACTCTTCATGGCAGAGACCCAGTCTGACCTTTTAACCTCATCTTCTGCTGCTTCTATTTTATCTTCAACCAAAGTTCTTAATCTTTTTTTTTTTTTAATTATCTGTCTCCCTGAACTAGAATTCTCTCCATGAAAGCATCTACCTTTCAGTCTTATTCAGAGTCTATTTCCTGTAGCCAGAATAATGTCTGGCCCATTGGAAGTGCTATATAAAATACAGTCTTGTGCTTAAGAAGACACAAACTTCTGAGGCACTGTCCTCTAGGCCTAAAATCTTTCTCCCACCCCACCTCCTTTCAGAAATCACGGCCGACTTACAACTTATCCTTGAAAATCTTCCCATCTTCAAGTCCCTTGTCAAAGGCCACCTCCCCTGGGAGGCATTACTGAGCTGTCCATCAGATGACCTCTCCTTCTGCTCAACTTCCATAGCACCGTGTTTCTACCTCTCGAGCTAACATCTGTTGCCAATCTTCCTCTTTTTTTCCCCCTCCCCAAAGCCCTGGTGCATGGTTATATATCCTAGTTGTAAGTCCTTCTAGTTCTTCTATGTGAGCCTCTGCTGCAGCACGGCAACTGACAGATGGGTGGTGTGGTTCTGTGACCAGGAAATAAACCCGGGCTACTGAAGCGGGAGCACTGAACTTTAACCACTAGACCATCAGGGCTGGCTCTAGCTAGGTGTATTCTTAAGTAAATTACTTAATCCCACTCAGTCTACTTTTTATCATGAAAAATATGAGTTTAATAATATTTCTTTTAAAATGTTGTTGAAAGGATATGCACATAGAACACCTAGCATAATGTCTAGTATGTAATAAGTACACTCTAAATGGTACTTGTTGTGACAAGGGTAATAATCTAAAAATAATTAATATACTTTCCTCTTTTGACTTTCCAAGCACACAACCTTTATCTCAGTACTCCTAGGGGTGGGAAAAGGGAATTAGCAATGTTACAAAAGGAGAATAAATAAAATATCCTGTTCCACATTTGACACTGAAAGTAGAATTATGCATCAAGACATATCCTAGTAAACCAGATTATCATTTTGAAAGAAGATTTAAACATTTCCTTAATATTCTTCCCCCTCCCTTTTTCGCTTTTTAGCATATCAAGGCTAGCTTCTTTGCCTTCCTAATCAGGCCTTCATGGTTAGAATTTTCTTTAAGGGGCCCAGGCAGGAAGATTAAGGTGGAGGGTCTGACCCTTTCTGCCCCCAAGGGATTATGGGAGGAAAGAGAGGGAGTGAGGGAGGAGTCTGGGATTCACACATGTATTGCTGTTGTCAGTTGTCATTTCTGTCACCACTGTCACAAACACTGCTATTTTTCCTCCTGTTCCAACACTGTTATTGGCTCAGTTGCCACCCCCATGAAGGTTCCCAACACTCTCTCAGATAAGAGGAAAGCACCCCTACTGGTATGATGCTGGAAAATGTTTTTCTTCCCCTACAGTTAGAGCTATTTTGGCAACTGTCAGTTCTTGGGCTATCAAGGCTCTCTTGCAGGACCACCTAGCACTATGTCTAAACACATTTCTCACTGATGGTCTTTTCAGTCCTTTTCTCCCCGGATGTGTTCATTCAAAAAGTTTATCTAACCTCATCTCCTCTGTTCTTTTTTTTATAATGAAAATAATTTCATTTTTGAGGATATGAATAATATACATTCCCTGTAAAAAAAAATTCAAGCAATCATTATCACATAGAAGCAAGAAACTGATACTTAAAATTCCTCCATCCTCAAATAACCACCGTTAGAATCTAATGCTTCTCCTTTCCTATATTTCTTTATACTTAGAGACACACACATATATATATGGTATGTATATGTAATTTTACATGATTTATATCATATCATATTTGCTGTTTTTTCAGAAACAATCTTCTTGTTCTATCATTTTTTATTACCTCTTCTTTCCTCTCTTTCTTCACACGCAACCATAAATTTTTCACATCTTTCTCCTGCTCATATTATCATATACACACAAATACATATGTGTACCCATACATGTATATTTAGAAATTGAAGGCTTTGGGAGCACTGCTTGCTTTATACAAATGGAATCATATCATGTACATGTCTTTATATACTCTTTACACCTTCAATGTATCTTTTTAATTGTAACATAATGGTTCACAGTATGGCTGTATCCAAATTTATACAACTGTTTCTTTACTGAGAGTAGTAAGGCATCTGATATATATTCACTTTCCATTTTGACCTGCAGTTTGTCTCATATCTGAATTTTTCTTTTTTTAAAATCAATTTTAAAATCTTTTTATTATAGATAATAGCACTATCTGCCACAGTATTTGGAAATTTTTTCACAATTTTAATTTATGATATCTTTTCCCATTAAACATTTTTTCTATCTAGTCACATATGTCTATTTTTTTCTTTTATGTTTTGTAGCCAAATGTTAAGGCTCCTGGATCTGTCCTCCATTTATATTATTTTTACTTTATTTCTTTTAATTTTTGCTTTCTGTTTTGTGATTTTTCTTTGAGTGGCTCTTAAAGGCTACCTATTAGATATTCATCGGGAACCAATCTCTCCTTTAATTCATTTGCTGACTTTTGTAATTCTAAATCATTTTTAAAGGCTTTTTTTAAAGGTTTTAATAGAATCTTCTTAAATGCTCTTATTATTTATTTTCTAAATTTAAGTTGTCACTTATCTTTTTCAACAATTCTAATTCATGAAATCCTTCCAAGTCTGGGAGCTCTGTTTGTTATCCTTCTTTCTGGCTGCTAGCTGATGGATTGTAATTATCAGTCACTAATTCATGATTTTACATCCTTAGGGCTCAAATCAAGCTGTTAGGTATCCCATGTGACAGCAAACCTACCAGTGGTGGGAGATGCAGCATGCTCTGCTCCTGTGGGCCAGAAATGCACCTGCTAAAAAATTGGTCTACACCTGGTCAAGATACCAGGATGAGGCCCTTCTTCTCCCAAGTTTCCTCACTGCAAAGACTAAAAGTCTTAAAATATCAAAAGGAAAGAAAAAAGGAAGGGGGAGAGAGAAAGGAAGGAAGGAAAGAAGGAAGGAAATAAGGAAGAGAGAGAGAGAAAGAAGAAAGAAAGAGAGAGAGATAGAGGAAGAAAGGAAGAAAGAGAAAAAGAAAGAAAAAGAGAGGGGAGAAGGAAGGAAGGGGGAAAAAGGAAGGAAGGTTATTTGGTAGACAGCCCCAGATGAACTCCCAGCCAGCAGTCAGCGTCAATTCTTATCCATATTAGTGAGCCATCTTGGATGACCAGCTCAATCTTCAAGTGACTCCAGCCCCAGCTGCCCTGAGAGACTCCAAATGAAAATTGCCCAGCTGAGCCCAGCAAAAAACATAAAACTATGAGAGATAATAATGAGAGAGATAATTGTTGCTTTAAAACATTACATTCTGGGAGTGATTTGTTATTCAGCAAATACACAAAGAAACAGAAATTGGTACCTGCATGTGAGGGGTTTCTGTAACAAAAATCTGAAACATTTAACATTGACTTTGGGACTATATAGTAGGAAGAAGCTTGACAGGCCATGAAGAAACTGTTATCAAACTCTTGAAGGACAATGAGGAAGTTATTAGTGGAGTCTGGATGAAAGAGGATGTGAGTTATGTATGGCAGAACAATCAGCAACACTACGCCCTGAGTTAGTGTGGAAAATAGGAGTACTTAACAAACATGTGGTTTGCTAAGGAGATTTCCGGGCAGAATGTTGAAAGTGATAACTGGCCTCTTCTAGTGCCTATAATAAAAATAGAAGATGACGGACTTGAACTAAAGAAGGAACTGCCCAGTTTTTTATTAGAATTTAGTGGAAATAGAGAGCGTCCATGCCAGTCTTTCTAGCTAGTGAAAGTTGCGCAAAGTAAGAAATGACCTCAGAACAAAGATCGTAACCACGGTACTACCAGCAAAACATGGTCTCAGGGTAAAGATGAAGTCAAGGATGTGGCCATAAGATCCTTTGTCGATACCTCAGAAAGATTAAGATGTGTGTGTGCCTCACAGACCTCATAGGTAGACAACAGGCTTTTAAGAATCTCAAGGGCATGTCTCTCAGACTTTATGTGCTAGACAAAAAGGCTTTCAAGAACCTTAAAGGCACCATCTCAAAGCACCCTGATGCTCATTCCAAAGGAAAAGGTAGCCTATCATGGAGATATTTATGGGTGTGGTTTTTGTCTCATGGATGGAGCACCAATAATAATCACAGAAAACCCAAAACAATTTTTAAAAACATTGTGTTGGCAAAAACCCAAATCAAAACAAACAAACAGGGGCCAGCCCATGGCGTAGTGGTTCAGTTTGGCACACTCTGCTCGGCAGCCTGGGTTCACAGGTTTGAATCCTAGGCGTGAAGCTACACCCACCACTCATCAGCCATGCTGTGCGGTGACCCACATACAAAGTGGAGGAAGATTGGCACAGATGTTAGCTCAGGGCTAATCTTCCTCAAGCAAAACAAACAAACAAAAGCAACCACCTACTTGGACTTCAAGGGACAGAGGCAGTTCAAAAGGACAAGAACCCCTACAGCCCCCAACCTTCTACAGGCCTGAATCAGTCTGAGAAATCAGCTCAGCTGTTAAAAGAGCTATTTCTTATGGAAAGGAAAGATGGCAGAGTGCAGAACCAAGATCTCAGAAGACAGAGCCTAGAGCCATAGAGAATCACTTGTAGGGAGGATGACTGAATTCAACAAAATTTTTATAGCCCACTGACAGTTGTGTGCTTCCTGTCCTTCCCCTTTTTAAACAGAAGCGTCCTGTACAGTTATCTTGTTTCTGCCTTATCATTGTATGTTGAGTGTGTATGAGAAGACAACTTGTCTCTTTAATTCACAAATCTTCATACTGAGAGAATAACACTCTAGCAGCTACACTCAGGGTGCTTCAGCAGAGATACTGGCCCCAAGGAGCCCCATTTATACCAGGATCTGATTTAGAGAATTTGATCACAGAACTCCAAGCCTGACCCTAATGACTTAATAGAGTGAGACTTTGGAGGGCTTGAGAAGGTAGTGAGAGCATTTTGCTGGTAGGAGGGAAATGAATCATTGGAGGTTAGGGGAGGACTGTAAGGGCTGGTTTCCAACAATGGCCCCCAGTGAATTACACTTCCCAGTGTTAATGCTCTGTGTATTCAGCCCCCACTGAGTCTGGGCTGGCCCTGTGTAACTAGTAGAATGTAGTTGAAGTGATGCTATGTGACTCCCAAAGCTAGGTCATAAGAAGCCTTGTGGTTTCTGCTTTGGTCTCTTGGAACACTCACTCTTAGAATGCTCCTTTTCAAAATCCAGCAGCCATGCTGCAAAAAGCCCAAGCTATATGGAAAAGCCACCCACAAGCACTCTGATAGAGAGCCCCACCTAAAACAGCCAGAATCAATGGCCAGCCTTGTAAGCAAGGCGTCCGCTATGTCAAGCACAGTCAAGTCTTCAGAAAAATCCAGTACTTACTACCATCTGACAGCAACTGCATGAGAGGCCTAAAGCAAGAACTATCAAGCTGAACATGGTCAACCCACAGGACTGTGAAAGATAACAAATTGTTGCTTTTAAGTCACTACAATTTTTGGTTGTTTGTTATCAGCAATAGACAAATATAATACTGTCAAACACTTTTCCAATACAATTGTAGTCAATTTATACTCCTACCAGTAAAGTATGACAGTATCATATGTTGACAAGTATATGAACCAACTATAATTCTTATATTTTGCTGGTGAGAGATTCTGGTGGATGTATAGTGCTAGTTTTTTTTTCATTATGACAGCTTTATTTATATATAATCACATACCATACAATTCACCCACTTAAAGTGAACAATTCAATAGTTTATACTATATTCACAGAGTTGTGCGAGCATCATCACAATCAATTTTGGAATATTTTTATCACTTCAAGAAAAGAAATCCCATACCTATTAGCAGTAACTCCTCATTTCCCTCCAACCTCTTCAGCTGTAGGCAACCACTGACTTACTTTTTTCTCTATAGATTTGCATATTCTGGGCATTTTATATAAATGGAATCATAAAATATGTAGTCTTTTGCAAATGGTTCTTTTACTTACCATGATGTTATCAACATTTATCCATGTTGAAACATGTATCAGCACTTTATTCCTTTTTATTGCCAAATAATATTCCATTTTATGGTATGGTAGATGAAATAATGGCCCCTCAAAGAAGTCCATAGTCTAATTCCCAGAACCAGTACATATGTTATATTATATGGCAAAGGAGACTTTGAAGAGATGATTAAGTTAAGGATCTTGAGATGGGGAGATTATCCTGAAGTATCTGGGCACACCCAACATAATACGGGGGCTCCCAATGTAATATGGAGGCTTTATGAGATGGAGGCAAGAGGGTGAAAGTTAGAGAGAAAGCCCTGTGACTCCAAAAGCAGAGGGGAAAAGGCTACATGATGTGGGGCCATGAGGCAAGGACTGAGGGCAGTCTTTAGAACCTGGAAAAGGTAAGGAAGTTGAATTCTCCCCCACAGCCCCCAAAAGGAACACAGCCCTGCCAACATCCATTTTAGGACCTCTGACCTCCAGAATTAAAATATAATAAATTTGTGTTGCTTTAAGACACTAAGTTTGTAGTAATGTGTTACAGCAGCAATAAAAAGCTAATTAACGGGGATATACCATATCATACATATATATATGTACATACTATATTTATACATGTATATTTCATAGACATTCATTAGTTGACAGACATTTGGGTAGTTTCCACTTTTTGGCTATTATGAATAATGCTGCTGTGAACATTTGTTTACAAATTTTTGTGTGGACATATGTTTTCATTTCTCTTGGGTATATAGTTAGAAGTGGAATTGTTGTGTTATATGATAATTCTACGTTTACTCTTTTGAAGAACTGCCAGACTATTTTCCAAAGCAATTGTACTGTTTTATATTCCCACCAGCAGTGTCTGAGGGTTCCAATTTTTCCCCAAGTTGTCAACATTTGTTATTATCTGTCTTGTTTGTTATAGCCATCCCAGTGGTGTGAAGGGATATCTCATTGTGGTTTTGATTTGTATTTCACTGATAATTAATGATATTGAGCAACTTTTCATGTGCTTATTGTTCATTTGTATATCTTTGGGTCTTTTTCTGTACTCTTTATTCTGTTCCATTGGTCTATATGTGTAGCATTGGGCTCAGGCCACATTGTCTTAATTAGTGCTGTTTTATGGTAAATCTTGAAATCTGATAATCTAAGTCTTATAAGCTTTGTTCTTCCTTAAGATTTCCTTAGTTATTCTGAGGCCTTTGCATTTCCATATTAAATGCTTGTCAATTTACACACACACACACACACACACACACACACACGCATGCATGCCTGCTAGGATTTTGATCAAACTGAACTGACTTTATAGATCAATAAGGAGAACTTTGACATTTTAATGAATTGAGTCCAGTCAATGGACATAGTCTATTTCCTTATTTACTTAGGTCTTCTTTAACTAGTCTCAGTCATTCTTTGTAGTTTCCAGTGCCTTTCACATCTTTTCTTAGATTTATTTCTAGGGATTTAATTTTTTTCATATTATTGTAAATAGTATTATTTTTAATTTTATTTTTCAATTGGTTGCTGCTAGAATACAGAAATGCAATTTATTTTCATATATTGACCTCATAATCCAGCAACCATGCTCAATTTACATATTCATTCTACTCGTTTGTAGATTCTTTGGGATTTTCTATGTGTATCACTCTAAATTTCATTTCTGCCACTATCATGGGTATCTTCCTTATTCAATTATTTTTTTCCACAGTAGATCTCTACTTTTTTGTGCTCAATTAAAATGTTGATCATCTCCTTGTTGGTGTACATTTCTTTTAATGGTTAGATAAAGAAACAAAAAGATTCATCTGTGGTTCACTGAAGAAACTGGGCACTTTGTTACCATATCTAATTGAATCCAGAATATAACCATACTAGTGACAGAAGCTACGAATGACTCAGACAAGAGTTTATTCAGTTCCACCAAAAACTTCCTGTGTACCTTAAAGCTCAGGAGTTATCTGTCTTAAAGTATTTCCTGTAAGGTTTATCTTTAGTCACAGATTATCTGCCAGTTCCTAGAAAAATTTATATTTTCTCACTCTATTCCTCTTCTCTTCCTGAAATGCAATGCTAGCTACTTCTGCTAATGTGTGTTAATATTAACGAGAAGGAGTTCGATTTTTCCAATCATTTGCACAGTGATATAATCCATCATAATCAATAAAATCTTTCCTTATTTAGGCCAAAGGATTTGATTAACTTTAATCCCTTAATATAATGATTACATTCCTGTAGCTTGATAGCTTTGTATATAAATTATTCTGAGTGCAAAGTAGGAGAAAATATTTTGTAACATGTATTATCAGAAAAATTCAGATAACATCATTTTCACAGTAGACTTTGGCTCAGTTATAGTTTAAAAATTAATCTCGAAAAGAATTGCAAAAGGTATATATGTGCTCCTCTAGTTGGAATGCCAGCTCAGTAATTCTAAGATTACATTGCCACTGAGCTAGGATTAAAATCAAGGACCATACTTGCTCAGTGCCTTGTGTAAAGTTAGTGTTTAGTAAATATTATTCGATTGATTTGATGAAAGATGTCATCCCAGAACCAGTCAAGTGTTCTTCATAAATTCAAGGGGATTCTCTTTTCTCCTATGTCTTCAGAAGAACTTCTAAATTCCCTGGATTCTTTCAATGCAAGAGAAGATGATGTGTTTCTGGTTTCCTATCCAAAATCTGGTAATGTTTATTTTAATGTATTTTTAAATGTAGAAATACAATAATGATAATTTTTTACCAAACATTTATTTTTCAGAATTTTTGCACAGGAAATTAAAATATCCTAAATGCTTATTTTAATGAAAAAGTTTGACATTCGAGAGCTGAAAAATGCACTTTGAGAAAATTCAACTGGAGAAATCAGAACTTTACTATATTCTTGTTTCTATTTTATTTGTGAAGACATACAGATGTTGATATATACAATAAGCATAATATCTAGAACATTAGAACATTCTCTTCATATGTTGTGCCAGGCATGGCGATAAATAGTGTTGGTTCAATTCATGCTTAATCATTGCTTTACAAGTAAGTAATTTTTTTCTTCTGGGGTCATAAGAACCATAAATGCTTTTATTGTTAAAGTTTATGCCTTATTATTCAAAGTTTATTTCCACGTATAGGTATACACTCATGAAAGACCATTATTATGAATAATGTCATTCTATGGATAATCAAAATTAATTATATATTACTTTTGTTTTTGAGAGGTGACCAGGATGTATAATATCCAACTCCTTGTTCCTATTTCCAGAATAGTGGGCATGTGGGGATGGGCATATACCTGCTAACATGGATTCAGCAACTAAGAGCTAAGAGCCCTTCAAGTTGTGTGTGCACTATAGTCCCCTCATCTGACTGTAAGTCAGGCCCAGGAAGCCCTTCCTATTGGAAGACGCAGAGTTCACATAGGGCCAGATCTCCCAGGGTGCTTTTTGAGAATAAATATAAACCATATATGCATCTCTTTTATTGGAAAATACTGCTGCAAATGGAAATTAAATGATTGCCTCCAGAATACATCAGTATTCCATGTAATAGGTTGCTCTGTGAATAAATATATCTTGCCTTAAATTGATGTTAGTTTAGGAAGTAATTTATGATACTTTTAAGGTTCTTGGAACAGGTGGCTAATTTATACCACATGTAAACAATCATATATAAGGCTTCCACTGTACTTGTGGGTGCCTATAACTTGACGTCTCCCACCAGCCACCAGGAGGTCCCCTTCATCAGAATAAATCAATGTGTTTTGTTAAAATAATACAAATATCACGACTATATGAGTCATGTTTATATGACTATTATTATTATAAATATTTAAGATGCATTAACACTGTAATCTAAAATAGTCTTAAATTTAAAACATATACTGCCAAGGAGAGGCCTGCTTAAACTCTAAATATTTATGCAACTGTACATTTGTTAGTATTGTATCTCATTGGAATTATAGTGAGATAAATGGAAACTAGGCCTGATTTAGGCTCTTCAGGGACTGCTTTCAAATTAGCAAATCATCCTCTCCACCCGAACTTCTACTTCTGTGCTCCAATTTACTATTGTCTACAATGGTGGAGCATACCTGCATTTGCCTTATGTAAACATCAAGTGGTATTCCTTTCAGACTTCGTGGTCGCAGGCTTGCATCTCTACAGTGTTTGAATATAGCCTTTGTTCATTGTTCAAATGCTTTGTTTGCACAACTACTGTGTATTTCCACGCGAACAAAAGTAAGATTCAGTGTCTGTCTTCAAGGGAGAAACGGGGAGATAGACATGCATAGAAGCAATGGTCAGTATAGTCTGCTGTGTGCTACTTTGGAGGGAAGAAAGGGTGAGCAATTATGCCAGGGGAGTGGGGATTCAGAAGACAGTTTAGAAAAGAGCAAGATGCATGAGCTTGCGGGACCAGTAGGAATTGTGTGTGGAGAAGGTACTAGAGGTGAGTGGTGGCACAGAAGAGTATTTCAAGCTGAGGAAACAGCATACACAGTTCTCATACCTCTTCACACTCTTTAAAAGAATTCTTCTGGTAAAATGAATTAACATTTCAAGTGTTTCAACAGGTTTCAATGGGTGTCAAGAGGTAGTGACAACTATTTATAATAAAATTAATGCATTCATTGCTTTTATAACCTCAAGCTAATTTTCTATATTCCTTTCATCAAGAGTGTCATTTAACTAAAAAATGTGTTCTGTTTTATTTTTGTGTGAAGGTACTCACTGGATTGCAGAAGTCATTGAGAGCATTCCCAATGCTAGAATTACTCTAACATCTCCTATTGAATTGGGAGATATGTGTAAATTTGAGGAGCTGAAAATGTATTGTAAGAGAAGAGTTATTCCAACGCATTTGAGCTACAACATGCTACCAATTGACATTAAACAAAAACAATGCAAGGTAAGTTCAATGGTTAAGGACAGAGGCTCAGCAGTACGACAAAACTGGGCTTGAATTCTTGCTCTGCCCCTTTCAAGCTGTGTGACTTTGGAAAATTGCTGAAGATCTCTGAGCCTTGGTTTCCTCATTTGATACAGGAATAATTGTATCCATCTCAGACAGTGTGGCAGAGATTAAATAAGATAATGTATCTATAGGTGTTACCACAGTGTCTAGCTCATAAAAATTATTTTATGTAAATATTATGCTGGCATGTCAACCATAATTACCCTAGACAATGTTGTATTCTATTCTGAATCTGGTTTTAGCCTTTTTATTTTAAATATTGATGTCTAGGGAAAGAAAAATTGCCTTGATATTATTTTAACTATTTTATCTATCATTTTTTGCAAGAGATTATATAGGAAAAGAATAAAAAATGCTCTGCATATAAAACGCTAAAGAATAGTTACCTCAAGCTATTTTTAAAGTGCACACATTATTATTTATAAGTTAGTTATAATTTAAAAGAATATTTTCTATTTTCATATCTTCTTCAAATTTATGTTTTCATGGAGAAATGCTTATGAAACAAGGCTAAGTAGAAAGATATTTTAAATCCATATATAATGAATCATCTCAATTTAGTTAAAATATACATATCCACACATAAAAAAAGACTAGATGTAAATATATCAACATGCCAAGTGGCTCCCCCCTCTTTTTGTTTTTTGCTGAGGAAGATTCACTCTGAGTTAACACCTGTTGCCAATCTTCCTCTTTTTTTTTCATGCTTGAGGAAGATTCACCCTGGCCTAACACCTGTGCCAATCTTCCTCTATTTTGTATGTGGGTCACCACCACAGCATGGCTGATGAGTGGTGTAGGTCTGCGCCTGGGATCGAAACACGCAAACCCGGGCTGCCAAAGTGGAGCATGCTAAACTTAACCACTAGGCCACGGGGCCAGCCTCTGAGTGGCTTTTTTTTGGTATGGCCTTAGGGTTGGATTTTATTTTCTTTACAGATGTCTGTACAAGGAGCATTTTAAAATTGTTTTGATCAGAAAAAAAAAAAAGAACAATATTTGAAAAGCAAAGGCAAGAATATGTGTCCACTGTAATAAGTTCCCAGTAATGACGCTTCTTTAAACAATGTCAGCCATATTCTAAAAATAAAAACAAAAACAACCTACCAGTCAAATGGACATAAATCAAAGCTGATCTTCCTATGATGATAACTCTATGAGCACAATGTCTCCAGGCACACCGTCTGCTCTTCTGCCCCAATAAAAGTAAACACAATCAACCAGAAGCAAATGTCATAGAAGTTTGTCTTTATCCCCAGCAGATGTACCAGAACAGGTGAAGGTGTACTAACTTGGTTACACTTTCACTCAACTGTGCATTTTCATTTCAAACAGACTGTCTCTAAGACAGAGAGATTTCGGGAGAAAAGGACTCTGATAAACTCAATAACCCTTGGGGCAATGCAATAACATTGATAACAAATGGCTACCAGAGATTAAGCTGTGTTTTATAGACACATTACAACAATGATAAGGGTAGGTATTTTTCCTTTCATAAGTGAAGAAACTGAAGCTCACAAAGGTTAGGGTACAACCCTAATGGAAATCGAGGCTCTGGTTGCCCTCGGTCTCCCAAGAGGATGACCTGGCCTCTGTTGCTGATGTCCCAGCCCTGAGAGCTTAGGGGCTGGAAAGCCTTACCTGCCCCAGCAGCGCTGTCGCATAGTAAATTCCTCCTCCAATATTTCCCTACCAGCTCTCAACCCTACTTGGCCTCGTATACTTTCTTCCTAATCTTTGTTTCTCCTTTTTTGTTTCCAAACTCTCGTGTGAAATTTATGTTTTCAGCTCATTTCATGATATTTAGTTAATATTTAATTTTTTCCCAGAGTACTATTCTGCCTTTTCTTCATATCTCTCAACCTCCCCCTAATATTTTTTATGATTTCTTAGAATACATTCTTCTTTTGTGTGTGTGTTTTTAATTGAATGTAATTGACATATAGCATTACATTAGTTTCAGATGTATAACATAATAATTCAATATTTGTATATGTTGCAAAATGATCAGCACAATATGTCTACTTAACATCCATCACCATACATAGTTATAGAACGCATTCTTTTAACCTCTTTTGGTGAAGTATGTATTAATGGTTTGTGCTGCCTTTCCCACTAGATAATATTAACATGTAATTTTGGGGGTTCCCCAAAGGCCCTCAAATATTCTTCTCTCTACCAAAAAAAAAAAAAAAAAAAAAAAGAAATCACCAACTGGATGGCTAAGGCTTAAAATTCTGCCATTTTATCCATTTTTATTAAGGTAGTGGAGTTTTAAACTGTGCTCTCTGAGCCTTGGGGTTCTGTGAATCTGCTCAAAAGGCTGAGAGCAGTTAAAGAAAGACTGAGGGGTTGGGTTACTCCATAATTACCTCTTGGAATGAAGAGAAGATAACGGGGAGAAGGGGTAAAGGTGGTTGTTGATTCCTGTACACAGTGGCCTTTACACATCTCTCAAAAGGAGCAGGTGCTGTTCATGAGGATAACACACAATATTTGGACTATGAACACGATATGGAAAGATAGTTATGTATTAAAAATGACTCAGTAGGGGCTAGCCAGATGGCATAGTGCTTAAGTTCACACGCTCCTGTTCGGCAGCCTGGGGTTCACGGGTTCGGATCTCCAGCACAGACCTACACACCACTTATCAAGCCACACTGTGGCAGCATCCCACATACAAAATAGAGAAAGATTGGTACAGATGTTAGCTCGGGGACAATCTTTCACACACACACACACACAAAAGACTCAGTAAACACTTTCTTACCTATGTAAGATGTGTCCACCTGATTGTCAATTAAAAAGCAAGGAGAATGTCTAGAACTCATGCAGTGTTGGCCATGACTGAAGAGAGTCCTATTATATCCGGCTTCTCACAACAGTTTCCTGAGGTTTCTTCTATGCTCCTACTGTACTCTACGCTTCTCTATTATAACCCTCATAATGCTGCATTGTCAAGAGTGTGTTTAATTATCCACTTCCCTCACCTGACTCCAAGTTTTGAGTGGGCTGGAACCATTTCTATCTCATTCATCATTATATTCCTTGGACTTGGAACAACCTGCCTGGTATACAGTGGGTACTAAATAAATATTTATTGAATCAAATTACATTGCAGTTGCAGTGTTCATGTAAATTGGGAGGGTATCTCAGATTCCCTACTCTTTTGGGGATTAAATTGTCGAAAAAGGAAATTCCAAAACATTGTTCTTGCTATAAATAGAAATAGATAATTTGTAAGAAATCTTACTGTATATAAGTCATGTTTTATAATAAATGGATATTAAAAAAGTAATCTTGTCCTGCCAATGAATAGGGGTTTCTCATGTCTGCCCTTAAAAAGATAGGACCAAATTTAGCACATAAATTGAAAAAGTGTGGTCGGTGGGTTGGCAGCACCAGCATTGCCTGGGAACTTGTTAGAAATGCAGGATGGCAGGCCTCATCCTCGACCTCCTGAATCAGAATCTGCATTTTAACAAGATCCCCTGATGAATCTTATGCACATTAAGTTTTGAGAAGCACTGGCCTAAGTCTGTGTTTAATAATCAGCTGAAGCTGCCAAAAAATCATGACTTGCACAGGTAAGTTTCAGGGCTACTTTCTTTTAGGAAATGTTTTATATTGAGGCTATTTCCATCTGAAAATAAATTGATTTTTTTTTTAAACAGATTATCTACATCATTAGGAATCCAAAAGATACAGCTGTTTCTCTATTCCACTACTACAGAGATAACCCTAATCTCCCCGGTGTCGAAACCTGGGCTGCATTTTTAGAGTTGTTCCTAAAAGGAGATGGTAAGTAGAACAATGGTTTTTATTCTAATATACAGTGAACTTTTCCACTTAAAAAGAAAGCATTTTCCCAAAGTTTAAATGGAGCCTCACTGCCTACTTTCAGAAATACATTTGAAAAGCTTATTCTTTTACTCCTTCTAAGCAATTCTTTCTTACTTTGCTTCTTCACAGTCTTTCTTATCACCTATGGGTAGCACATATTAGCAATTACTTATTGAGCTGGTTTTAATGTTTTCAAATGGAGATTAATTCTGATCAAGCATCTCTTTTTTTTCATATACCATCAGTCTTTTTGGTGAAATAATGATGCACTGATTGGGGTACAGCAAGATACAGCAGAAACCTAGACAGGTAGCCTGAAACATGCCTTGTATAGACCTACATGGAAAATAAAACAACACAAACACTACATGCATGCAAAAACAAAATTCCCCATGTAAAACAAATACCAAAGAATTAGCCATTTTGACACTTGGTTTTATAAAAACTAACAGAAAGTAAGTGATCCTGAAAACACCACAATGATACATCATTTGATTGAGTTGTGTATCACATGTTGGTCCTACCACCATGCATGACCTTTGAACTTATTACTTTTTCCCTGACTCATTGTTGTCTGGAGCACTTAAAAAAACATTAGTGGGGCCAGCCCTGAGGTGCAGTGGTTTAAGTTCGGTGTGTTCTGCTTCTGTGGCCTGGGTTTGCAGGTTCAGATCCCAGGCACAGACCTACACCAGTGATTCACATATAAAATAGAGGAAGATTGGCAAAGATGTTAGCTCAGGGCTAATCTTCCTCAAGCAAAAAATGAGGAAGACTGGCAACAGATGTTAGTTCAGGGCTAGTCTTCCTCACCAAAAAAAAAAAAAAAGAAAGAAAGAAAAATTACTCTGAATTCCCAAGCCTTTCATTAAACAAAAATAATATACCAAGACCATGCAGAATTTAGAAGAGACATGATCTAGAAATGGTGTGCACCCAGAGGATCTTATCTCTTACCGGGCTTAGAGCAGATCTTCTTAATTGCTAGTTTCACTATTTTACTTGCAAATTGTTAAGGCTTTACTTGTGAATTTAAGAGAGGCCACAGCAAGTGTAATCTTAACATGAGGACATTGGGAACTCACCGGCAACAGGGCTTAATACTTTGTTTTGCCATATTCCCTATGGAAGAATACATTCTGCTTGCATATTTCAACTCCTTTTTCTATTTTCCTCCTATGTAATGGCACACATTTAGTAGAATCATAAAGTTTCAGGAATGACAGTTACATTAAAGGTCATCTGGTTAAAACGCCCACCTGACGTTTAAATCACCCTTACAATGTCCCCAAGAATTGCAGAGGCTAAGCTTGAACTTCTTAACCTTGACAACAGGTTCACACTCCCTACTCCTGCTCCAAAGCAACACATTCCATCTTGGTGCTCCTAAGATGTTGAAAAAAAAGGAAAATCTTACCATGGGGTACACTTAGCTAAGTGCTCTGCAAACGTGAGTTCATTTCACCCTCCCTAGAACACACGAGGTAGATGTTATTATCCTCGTTTCACAGGTGAGGAAAATGTAGGCCTTGAGAAGGCAAATAACTCATCCACAGATGTGTAACTAATAAGGAGCAGAGCCAAGATTTAAATTCAGGTGTCAGCTCCAAAATCTTTGCTCTTGCCGCTGAGCCATAACTTATCCAGCAAAAAAAACTGTCCCCGATCGTGAATTCTTCTTCCACATGAAAGCCTTCTAAATATTTGGAGATACTTAGCATGCCTCACTCCGCCTCAATTCCATTTTTGGAATAAGCAGAGTTTAAATACATAAATTATTATTTTTTTTAAAACAGATCTTGAGTCTGCTTTTCCTCAAGAAAATAAAAGCTGCGTTCGTCTCCAATTATTACATGCTGTGGTTCACCAGCCCTGTCTCACGGTTGCGTGAGTTCTAATTTGTCCACATCTCTATGATTTTGCAGTGCTCAGAAGGCAAAGCAGCCTCTGAGTGTGATCTGATGAGGGCAGGGTAGAGCAGGCCTGGTACTGCTTCTGTTCTAGGGATTATCTTTCTTTGAATGCAGCCCCCAAAAGGCCAACCCAGGCCATATGCAGGGAAGCAGACTAGCTGTCACGGAGCAGCTACCTCTACCACCACCATCTCATCAGGTGTCGTAGCAGAATATCTGGGAAGGGCAGAGCGTAGTTGGGAAAAATATTCCAATGCTTCTTTTACACTTTCTTAGGTGAGTTAATAGATTTTTAATTGTAAAGGGATTTGACTTGTAAGTATTCTACTCTCAGGTAATCCAGCCTGGGCAAACCCTGTTGACCAGGAATAGTCACTGAATCACGGAAGCTGTTTTTAAATTTACTTGGATGGAGCAGTAGCTTCACTTTTTACTCTTTATAAGCTAAGGTTATTCATTTTCGTGTGTGTGTATGTTCATTATAAGTATGTGACTGTGTTTCAGGCATGTTCTTCAGCAGCTTTTTGAAAGGAGGGTTATTTCTCTTGCAAATGACAACATGATAGAGTAGAAAGAACAGGCTATGGAGACAGAAGAACTGGGGTCAGGTCCTGACTATAATTTATTCCCTGTGTGACGTCGGACAAGAAGCTCAAGCATTCTGAGATCCAGACTCCTAATATAGAATAGGACTAATAAAACTCTCTTGTAGGATTATTTAGAGGTTCAAATTAAGTAATGACTAAAATTTGCTGAAGAAATCTACTCATTTATTCTATTATATATAGACTTTTAAAGACACAGATGAAGAGTTTTAAATAGTTTCACATTAGAGTGGAAATGTTACAAGTAGCTATTTATCTAGAAAGATTATTTTATGATGAGGTGTCATGATATCCTGCACTCATTGCCAAACCATAGACATCAATACACATTATATGACAATATAGTGCAATAAAGATATAGGTAGCTACACGTTTATCTAATCATCTAATTTATCTTTCAGACAGTTTACAAATACATTTTAGGCTTTCAAATTAAACAATAACTGTAAATTGTGTTCTGGCAGTAGCCAGACAGATTAATATCTCAGTGAAATAATATCTTAGCATTTCACATTTTTTTCCTATAGCCACCTCTCCACTTTTACATTAGAACTCTATATTTCCTAGGCCATTTCATCCCAGTGAATTTTGTTTTCTGCACAATTATCTATTATCAGAGTGCTTTCTAGAAACTAGAAACTAAAATGCTCATTATAACTGGATATAAGAGTGAGGCAGAGGGTTTGCAGAAAGTGTGGGAGGTTTGAAATAGCTGATGAGAATGTGTTAATGCAGGACAAATAGGTTTGCCAGGTAGCCTTGGGCTCTTATGGCTGGAAAAATTGAATTTACGGTGGTATAAATACAGAGCTGTGTAAAATTCTTCAGCAGAACCCAGCAGCAGTGGGTTAGAAGAAAAGAAGGTGAAGCGTTTTGATTCAATATTGGGTGTCTTACAGGTGATCGAAATAACAATGAGGGTAAGGAAGCTGAAGGTATTGGCAAGAAAACTGTTGAGGGGATGAGCAAGGCAAAGAAAGTAACGTTAGAAGGGGACAAAAATAGTCAGAATGTCACCACCCAAAAAGGGGGTTCGTTTGCCTGCTGCAAAATACGCCAATAGTCAAGAGGCAAGGAGGTAGGAAAGAAAGGATTTTTTTATTACAGCTTGCTAGCAAGAGGGAAGATGGCTGACTCATGCCCCAAAGAACCATCTTAAGGGGGCAAAAATCTTACAGCAGTTATATAGGCCAGTGGGTTATAGGGGATGGGGTTAGGTATGCTGACCCTTGAGTGTTGCAGACTGGGAGTTGCCACATCAGATCTTTCAGTTGTCATTGATGATGGCTATCAGCATAGACTCTCTGCTTGGGGGTCATCACATTCCTAAGGAACTCAAAAGAACAAAGTTATCATCTTATCGCAGCTGGGAGGGGCCATAAAATCTGCAGAGTATGTCTGGGTTAGTTAATCAGAGGTCATTTAAAGTTACAATAGAGTTTCTTTTCTACAATATGGCTTCCCTCATGTCAACCTTGTGTTGAGCTGGTATCAAGAATAGGGTATCGTAGAAGCTAGCCATTAAAGTCACTCCAGCTGGTGGCAAGACCTGAGATGACACAGAAAATTGTGATCTAAAATCAGTCTTCAGTGACTGTAGGGGAGAGATCACAAGGTCAATTTCTGACTGAGGCAAGGATAGAAAGAGTGGCATATTCAAAGGACGTGAGTCTTAAAGGAGCCTGGATTTAAAGGAGGGAGATGTTCTGGAAGTTGATAGGAAGCAATGAGATTGCTGACTCGCTCTCCAGACCCTAAGACACATGGGCTCGTTGAGAAAAAGCAACTTCTATTCAGGGGCATTTCAGGGAAACAAGTAATTTTGGATAGCAGAAGGAGGGCCATCCAGGCATTTGTTGAGAACAGAAGGTGGTGGAAAAATTCTGTAATTACGTGAAGGATGAGAAAAGCATTTCCCGTAGAAGGAAGATTTCATATCTCCATTTTGGAAGCTCTGTTTTCTTCAAAGCTGTAGGTCTAATAATGACCTGGACAATGAGGCTTCTGATTAAAAATAAACTAAAATTGTAACTTCCTGTATTAGTAAGGAAGGCACAGGCAGCCAATTTCTTTAGATTCTTTTGGCCGGCTTAAGTCCTTCTGGAACAAGGTGGAATCTAAATTAATTAGTCAATAATAGAACAGCTGACTCAAATTATAATCAGGCTATGATCCAGAAGTTAATTCTTTAATCTATTTTGGGTATGTTGGAATACATTTTCTACTGAAAAACCGTAATGGGCAGGGCCAATTACACCTAACCACCAAGTATGGCACCGGGTCTCTATCTCTGCCCAGGCTCCCAGCCACAGGAACATGGGCTCCCCTGACAGTATCGAGGACTTTCACAGCATCAGCAACTCTGGGCAGTGACATTATCCACAAGGGCTGAGCTGTGGCTGTGGGGGGTGGGGTAGGGTTGGGGGGTGGGGGGTTAGAGACTGTGAGCATAGTCTGGGGTCCTAGAGACTAGTTAACTTCCTAAATTTGCCTGAGAGAAAATCCATCTGCCTCCCACCGTGTGTTTGTGTCTGGGAAGAGGTTGGCCATTCTTAGACGTTAAACCCCTGATCACTGATATGGTAATTTGGGTAATTCTAAGATAAAGTATTATGTAAGTCATTGAAATAGCAGTGAGATTGCTGATAACTGAAAACTATCGGGGCAGTCTTCTAAGCACTAATTCTTATACATAGCCACCTGGGTCCATGGAGTAGAAAATTGGGCTGACTCTGTAATGATACTGCTGTAGTTCTGGAAATTCTGTTTTCAAAATACATTATGGGTATTTTCTTGCCCTTTGCTTCCTCAAGAGCCGAAGCCACAAAAAACTGCAGTTAGTTTGCAGTTAATTATACTTCAATTCATTCAAAGCTTTAATGTTCAAGATGTATAGCGCAATGTCTGGCAGACACTAATGGCTTAGTAAATGTTTATTAAATGAATCAATAGTCAGCAGATCTTCAGGAAATCGCTAGTAGAGTAGCTCTTTTATGACGGGGGCATTAGCCAGTATTAAATCTTTGGATGAGAAGGATGCATGGAAAGATGTGTATGTAGTATTTTAAATTACTATTTTATGCTTTAGATTGTCAAGCTACTCAACTTCTGTCAGAAGTTGCTCACTTTTTGTTTTTAATCATCGCTGCCATGGAGGTTATTTTCCATGACAATATTTTACTTTTAAGCCCTGGAATCTTTAAGGCTGTCAATTTAACAAAACAATAAAGAGATAATATCAACTACTGATAAACTCCTAAGACTGTATTTTACTGCCCTGAACTAAGATAGGTGAAAAGATTTCCTTTTTTTTTTTTTGGAGGAAGTTTATAAACTTTTTATGGTAAGAAGTTGTTATTATTATGAAAAGCATGTAACTTTACAGGAAAAAAATGATAAATGCTCAGTGTTTATTTCTCCCAAGATCCAAAGTACTTATCAGAAAGTAATTATTTGGAAAATGTATATCACTATTTGCTGTCACTTCTTTAGATGATAAAGAATATTTACTAGAAATAAGAAAAAAAACCACCATAGCCTTATTAAAGAATATAGCCATCTAGGGGCTGGCCTGGTGGCATGGAGGTTAAGTTCACATGCTTTGCTTTGACGGCCCCCACTTCACAGGTTTGGATCCCGGGCACAGACCTATGCACTGCTCATCAAGCCATGCTGTGGCAGCATCCTATATAAAGTAGAGGAAGATGGGCACAGATGTTAGCTCAGGGCTAATCTTCCTCAGCAAAAAAAAAAAGAAGAAGAAGAAGAAGAAAGAAAAAGAGGAGGATTGGCAATGGATATTAGCTCAGGGCTAATCTTCCTCACCAAAAAAAAAATAAAAAAACCCACCATCTAGTTTCACTTTGCAATACTGTATTTAGCTGAAACAATAGTGAAATTGAGTTTTTCTAAGGAAAACTCTTTCACTCCAGACTCTAATACGTGTGTGCCTTACTTTGACTATTTTGCTGAAGTGGGAAGAACCCAGGGATGCAAAGACATCATGTTTAACATTAACACAACAATTCACTTTTCTTCTAGTTGTATATGGATCCTGGTTTGATCATGTTTTAAGCTGGGAAGAGCACAAAAATGACAAAAACATTCTAATTATATTCTATGAAGAAATGAAGAAAGTAAGTCCTTCCTAACATTTCAACATCAAAATTTAAGTCAAATTAAGTTAAAACAGGAAATCAATCAATGAATGCTGTTTTCAGGTTTCAGGGAATGAATTTGGTGTTGGGATGAGTTACACTTTTTTAAAATTTATTTGCTTTTTGCTCAGAATCTTTCTAAAAGCATAAAGACAATAACTACTTTCCTCGGGATCAATGTGAGTGACAGTGAAATTAATAAGATTGCTTGGAAAACATCATTTAGTGAAATGAAAAATAATGCAGCCAAAGAAAACCATGATCCAGATCATACCGTCTGTGCCCTCACATCTAATCGGAACCTGGTATTTAGGAAAGGTAAGTCAGAAAGAGATGCAGTGCTTTGCCTGGGGCCTATATTTGGAAGTAGTTCCATTTTACCATTTTTAATCTCTCATTTCACCATCGTTCACCCCATATCTTGCCCAATGGATTACACATTGTCATCCCTCAGTGAATGTTTATTAAATAAAATTCTTGAATTGCATTCCTTCCACACACTGAGATTTCCACGGCCCGTTAGGAAATGATTGCAAGAAAGACACAGGTGTCAAACAGATGGAAATGACAAAGCTATTTGCAGATTGTGCCTCAGGTCTGCAGCCGAGTGCATTTGTTAATAACTTACCCTGAATTACATAAACATGCTGGGGTAGGCCACTTAGAGCATGGTGGAGAGTGGTACGGACACATGTTTTCTTCAGAAGAGAGAAAGGAGCTCGTGAGTGTGGGCAGTGCATTTTTCCAAACTCATCAATCATATAACTCACCCTGCAGAAGTAAGTAAGGGGTGGAGAGAAAAGCTGGGATTGTATCTAAGGACTTCCTCCGCATGGAAACACAAAGAAAAGGAAATAAATCTTACCCACGAATTCCTAACACATAACTTAGAAGCAGATTGGGTACATCTGGATATAGAATTGTTCTGAATCCATGTGAATTTTAATCCAGATCTGGGGGAAAAATGTTTTCAAATTTTTTATAACTTACAAAGACAAAATTTTCTGCATTTATGCACTCAGATTTCTTACTAGAAAAGACACATTTATTTCCATTCTTTGCTCAGTTGAATATAATTCCTCCCAAAGCAAATATTTGCCAACTCATGTAGATCAGATATTATCTTAACTTTGCAAATTACTTTGGTCCTTTTTGGTGATTCATTTTTTATTTCCTTATAGTTGCAAAACCAGCACTGGGAGGGAGGAGAGAATTCAATTTTGCAGATATTTATTTATTATTTTTTTGGGTCAGGAAGACTAGCCCTGAGCTAATATCTGTTGTCAATCCTCCTCTTTTTGCTGAGGAAGATTGGTCCTGGGCAAACATCTGTGTCCATCTTCCTCCACTTTATATGGGACACCACCACAGCATGGCTTGACAAGCGGTGCATCAGTCTGTGCCCGGGATCCAAACCTGCGAACCCTGGGCCACTGAAGCGGAGCACACAACTTAACCGCTACGCCACCGGGCCAACCCCAGCAAATATTTATTGATAAACTATTTTCTAAGAACTAAAATTCAAAAACTGAATAAAATAAAATCGTGTCCTTCAGAAGATCGTAATCTAGACAGTAATACAAGGTGAAAACAACTACGCTAGTTGTATGAGCAAATGTGAATGGCAACATGGATAGGGAGAGAGAATTTTTTCCTAGCAAAGTAGGTGAGGAGATCACACTGGATCTGGGACTGGAGGCTGGAGCAAGATTTGGCAGGAAAATGAGAGGCAAGAAATACATTCCAGCAAGAGCTAACAGCAAGAAGAAAAGCCCAGAACCCACATGGAATTGGATGGCATTTTCTAGAAAGAGCAGGTAGTCTTATGTGCTACAGTGTGATGTGTGAGGCAGAGTAAGGGAGTTAAGGATTGAGGCTAGAGAGCAAAAGCTTTGAAGGACGTCATGAGTTTTATTTTTTTTCTGGTTGGTTTGCCATTTTAAGAAGGGACCTGACATGGTCAAACCTGTGTGCTAGAAAATAATAGAATCAGAGTGAAAAATTGATTAGAAGAGGGTGATAGCAGAGGCAGAAAGTCCAGTTAAGAGATTGTTGTGATATCCAGGTAAGAAACATTGAGGGTCGTAATTTGAGCAGCGAGCCCCTGTTGGGTGGAGCTCAGCTGAGAAGTCAGTTTAGGAACCACCAGCAGATTGTGGAATTAGATAAAATTGTTCAGGGTGAGTGAGAAGGGCTAGTGGAGAAAAGGATAGGGGAAGCTCTAGGGACCCTAACGTCAATGGGAATGAAACTCCGAAGACAAGCCAAGAAGAGAGATCAGCCAGAATTAGGAAGAAAGCCAGGATTAAACATTCGTGAATTCATGAACTCAGTTTCCATAGTGGTGGGGATGGAAGCCAGATTGAGGGATTTGGAGAGATGAAAGGTAAAGAAGGGGAGCAGCAACTAAGGACCTCTCCTCTAAGAAGTTTGAGACTGGAGAACAGGAACAAGACGATATGGGAGCTTGAGAGGCAGGGTTAAGAAAAAGATTAGAAGGAATGGGGGAGAGAAGATAAAGGGAAGACAGAATTTAGAAAAGGATACATGAAGGAAGGTGAAATAAACAACAGGAGAAGAACAGAAAGAGATTGGGAGTGGCCGTGGTAAAGAGGATGGTGAGAAATGAGGACGTTCTGATGCTTAGTGGAGTCCGGTGCTTCTGTTGACATCTTTTATCACTGCCCTTTGAGATCTGATAGGCAAAATACTCAGTATTCACACATCTTATCCTACAAATTTGAGAAATTTTACTCTAACAAGAATAGGGTTAGTCTCTGACCTGCCATACTAGTGACTAGCAAATATCCCCAGGTGAAATCATAGCAACATAATTGTAGCTAACAACATTAATTCTAATGCATTTAAATTTTACCTAATAAGCGATTTCTTTGTACTGGATCTAACAAAGCACAGAAGGTTAACCGTGGAAACATCTTCACTGATACTAGTCACCATGAGCCCTGTTGGTAAATGTGGACTCTATGAGAAATTAAACATAAGGATGAGTCAGTAGAGCCCATTCAGTTCATTCCTTCCATTGACTGGATGGGGTGGGAGTCGGGGATCCGTCCTCTGAAATAATCATTTCAAATAAACTACTGAAGTCGTTGATTCAGACTCCTTGACACACAGAGATATTCCTCACTTTACGGAGGAGAATTTGTGCCTGCAGTTGTCTTTAAAATTGGAAATAGAGCTGATCCTCTAGAAAATGAGTATGATAGCTGTGGAGATAAGGTGACAGGGACGATGTAGAGTGGTCCACATAAGTGTCAGAAGTCCAATGGCCCATACATATTAAAATTTAGGGGAAAAGTTACAGGAGTACGGAAAGACGTATGGACAGGATGCACACTGCAATATTGCTTATAACAGTGAAAACCTAGAGTGCACTTAAATGGCCGCTAATCAGAAACTGTTAAATATATGAAGTCACATCTGTACAGAAGTTTACTATGGAGTCATGAACACTCCAGAGTAAGAATAGCTAGCATTTACTGAGTGTCTACTAAGTGCCAGGCACATTACTTGATTTATCTAAAACTTGACAACAGACTTTGAGGATGGTATTCATGTTATCCACATTTACTGAGACACCAAATACCTGAATAACTTGTCCACAGTCACACAATTGGTAGCTGGTAGAGTCAAGATTTGAATCCAAAAAGCCTTACTCTACTCAGCTATGACTTTCATTGTAGGTATAAATACTAATATGGCAAGATGATCAAAATATAATAAGTGAAAAAGAAGTAGGTTACAATGTGTGATTTTTAAATGTAGTTTACATGCATATATATGTTTGCAAAGAAGAACATCTGCAAGAATGCATGCCAGCCAATTTGTTAGCCATGTCAGCTGGGTATATTTCCTTGATTTTTATCTCTTTTGCTTATATGCATTTCCGATAACCTACATATATAGCAGCTATATTATTAAAAAATTTTTTTCTTTTCTTGAAAAAAAAGTAAAAGAAAGAGTGAAAGAATATATTGGAAACTGACAAGCAAATCAAAGTCAGGTCAAATGAAAGAAGACAGCAGTGGTTCAAGCGAATTGATTCCAGAAGCTGGAGGGGAGAACCAGAAAAGACCAAAGAATATTGACATGTGACATTAATAATGTTGATATTGCTCTTCTAAGGGCCAGGTGCTTTGACCCCCTGATGTTGACCTTATGCCCCAATTGGTGTGTTTTAGAAGCAATGTCATTTCCTGACTCTGGGATCTTCCCTCTTTCCTTTTTCTCAAAACAGAAGAGTTCCACATCAGTTCTTCCAAACACCTTATAGTGACAGTGAGAACAACATACAAGTAACTTGGTGTTTATATTTTCAACTCTCTGTTATCAATATTGTAAAATAAATTTCCTTAAAATGAGGCCAGTTACCCGCCCTTCTGGTACGTTATCAGCACAGCTACTACTGCAGAGATGCACAGGCAGGGGAGTAAATGAAACATCATTATGTCCACTTGGTCTTCTTTATGTTTTTATTAAGTTTAGGTGAGACACTTCTTTGCCTGCTACTGTAAAACCTAGGACACTTATATACTTTTAATTTCCCTTTCTTTTTAAAAAATAACTTTTTAAACTGTACAAATTAATATACAACAATTACTGAAGAAATTAGAAACAACGATGAGGAAATAAAAGAGTAATCCCCCATCATCTTATCACCAAGAGATAAAATTGTTCACATTTTGTTATAAATCCAACAGATTTCTTTTGTGAATACTGTACATTTAAATTGGTTCTTGTCTGATATGTTTCCAATTTTTCCAGGAGTGGTGGGTGATTGGATAAACTACTTTACTTCAAAGCAGAAGAGAGTATTTGATGAACTATTCACAGAGAAAATGAAACACAGTGAACTAGCAAGACATATTGAAGATTATGCTTAATATAAATGGGAATTGAAACAACTTTCCATTTTATGCGATGTAGTGTTTGGAGAATACATAAATATTTTTCACCCATGTGGAAAGCAGATATTTCTTTCAGTGAGAAATGGGCACTATATGAACATGTCAAAAATGTCATGTATAAGAGACCATTATTATCATATTTGATAGCAGAGAATTATTAAGAAAAGGAAGTATATAGTTTTTGAATGGCTGAATTGTATGAGCTGTCAGGATATTCACAAGGCAAGGAGAGTACTTCTATTCAGAGAGTGCATATTCCTCTGGGTGTTCTATAAGCTGCATTAATGTACAACAAAAGAGGTGAAGGATTATCTAAAATAACAAATGTCTGCAAAGAAACTCTTTTCTGCCTATTGGATCATCATGACCTTTAGACAAACATTTTTGTTTCAACATTTCCTGGTGTCTGTGTAGAAATATTGTCCAATGTCATACAATGACAAACATAATCTTACTAAAGTGGAAACACCTAACAGGTAGATTATATCAAATGATCACATTCTGATATATTTGTGAGAATGAAAAATGCAAAAAACACTCTTTCATGTTAAATTAACACTGGCTTGGCATTCCAGTATTTTCTTTATCTTCAATAAAGTCAAATTACCAAATTTCTTATTTTCCAATTTTGAAAAGTATAATTTTCCTTGAAGTGTTTATGATTTTTTTACAGTATTTTGAATATGTATGCTTTCTTCCAGAAGGATTTCTAACATTAATCCAATTCCTATAATTCTCTCTCTCCTGTAATGAATATTATTCTGTAGCTTTTGCCTAGAGGACATTGTAATGAAATTTCAGTGGCTTATTTTAGGATTATTACCTAAATGACAATACATGAGTTATGAACATGTATGTCATATTATTTACATCTGTGCCATAATATCCAACTCAAGGCTTAATGGGAAATTAAAACTGTATATTGTATATGACTCTGAGCTATAACCTAAAGCAATGGATTGAGTTAGTTAATTTAGCCAAACGCTTTGATTTTGTACCTCAATATATTGTGAATCTTATTTTTAGTAACAAATCTGTTGGAGTCTTCTGTATCAAGTTTATCGCAATTCAGTAAGTAGTAGATCTTCATAAATCTTCTGTATATACATATTTGTTACAAATAAAAAGTACTCCTGTTGACTTCATGAAATTCAGATTTTTCTTTCAAAATTCACATTCACAGAGATTTACTTAGACATCTCCCTTCCCCAAATAAATGAGGTTAGTGGATGAGAAAGGCAATCTAGTATAATCTTGGTCAAGTCTTTATCTTCACATTGGAGCTGAAATCACACTTAACTTTCCCTGGTGTTCATATGCAGAGAATGACAAAGCCATCAGAGTAAGGCAAAGGGATCGGATGACACCGCAAGTGAAGAGGTCAAGGACTGTAGTGTGAAAGGCACCAAATCCCACGAGGCTATACTATCTTCTCACAACATTAAAATGATCATTGAGATAGAAAGAACTGAAATAGGACTTTATTTGATGACAGAGTATTTTAGATCTGTAATGGGTAACTTTGGGATCATTGTAATCCAGTTTCAATAGAAAATTGCTTAAGGTCAATAATCTAAAGGTGTAACCAAGAGTTTTAATTCCTAGATCATCAGTCAGTCAAAAATATTTTTTAAGCACCTTCTATGTGCCAGGCCTTATTGTAGATTGTAGGGACACACGAGGAACTTGAAAGAGTCCCTCCTTCAAGATGCTTACATTCTAGTCAGGGTAGATATATAATTTTTTTGAAAAAGTAAACATCTGAGATACACCAGGCACTAATATGTGCCATAAAGAAGATAAAATAAGCTAATGTGGTAGTCAGTGGCTGCACAGCTGCCTTAGTGGGGGTGTCAGGCCAAGGACTCCGAGGAGGTGATATAGCATTTCCAATGTGAGTGGGGCTCCCTGGGCTTGGAGGCATGGCGAGGATTTGAACTTCGTGCTAGATGGGGCATTTTCCATAGGTGAGGAAGACATTCTGACAGACACTCACAGATTTCTCTGACTACTAGGTGGAGGATGGACCTAGGAGTCAAGAGAAGGGGCAGGGACAAATGGCTATCACAATAGTGTAGGTGAGAGAAGAGGGGCACATGGACAATGGTCATAGCAGTGGAAATGGTGAGAAATGGTCAGTTTCGGGATATAATATGGATACTGAGCTAGCTAACCTATTCACATAGGAATGAGAGACAGAAAGGAATAGAAGATGAAGCCTAGATTTTTGGATAATCAAGTGAATATATGAGAGGACCATTTGTTTAGATGCTAAGGCTTGATAGTAGAATGATTTTAGTGGGCGGGGGTGGGTGCTGTGGATCAAGACTTCTGCCTTGGCCATGCTGTTTGAAGTGGCTATTTGACACCTGGTAATTGGTTGGGTAGAAGAATCTCTCTGATGACTGTGTGTTGTTCCCTGGTGCCCACTGGGAGGGTTCAAGAAGGTGGGGAGGCGTGGGAGGTTGAGTCAGTTTAGAATTACAGAGCACTATGGAAATAACCATCTGCATGATGATCGTAGGTGCTGCAGATAATGTACCACAGACAAATTGCCCTAACATCCATGCCCGATCAGGTTTTCCCCTTTTCAAAGGTAAGTTCTGGATCTCTCCCTCTGAACTCTGACCTATCACATTGCTCTTTCACTTCCTTGGAAGTGACAGAACAACTTACATGCATTTCCTCACCTAAATTACTTCCCACTATTCCCCGATTGATTCCTCTGTCACTTATTTTTCACTCTTCTTCCTCCTTCATTTCTCTGCCCTCCTCCTCCTCTCAGTCAATAATGAACTGCAAAATCCTAATGATTCCCCTAAGGTTTCATTAGGCAGCACTTTCTCACTTCCCTGTATTTGTTTGTGCCTTAAAGACATTTTACCCCATAATTGGTTTAACACCAGCTCTACGAGAACCTGCTCGGATACTCCCCATCCCTGACCCCATGGTTTTTCCTTTCTCCCTCATGGGGTCTCCAACAATCCTCTTATATTTTATTTTCCACACTTAACCATTCAGGCCTTGTATTATTAGGTAAATGTCTGTCTCCTATTCTAGTTTGTAAAGTTCTTGGCTGTTAGAGTCCATGTCCTATTCATCTTTGTATCCTCTGCCACCTCTAGCCCGGTACAGCACTCATGATAGATGCTTAACAAATGTTGGTTGTGAATTGAGTTCAAGGACCAGTTTAATTCTATGTTTTCCAGAAAACTCAGTTCCAATACTATCACCTATTTTGATCCATTTTTGTATTTTCCTATTACTTCATGTCTGCATGTCAATCCTTTTTTTTTACCTTACCATGTATTTCCTCCTATTATTAAACTATTTCACACTGTGCAAGTCTTCCTTTCCCAATTTTATTGTATACTTACATAAAGCTTGTAGGAAGCTTCTTCAGTGATTGATGCAGTGTATTGCCCTCAGAAATTGTTTAATAAGGATACGTTGAATGGAAGTATGAATTAGTGAAGGAATGATTTAAAGAATGATTGTACACAGTCCTGTCTATTTACCCGCTCAGCCTTCTGGTCTTGTAGGCATAAATGCTTAGAGTCACATTTAATTCTTTACTTTTTCTCCACTTTCCAAATCAAACCAGTCACAAAATGCTATTGATTCTTGCTTTTCAATACTGTATCTCTTAATCCATTCTATGTGTAATGAAAGACTTTATCAATCTTCCTTCAAACATAAAGGTAAGCAAAGATCAATTCTGAATGGTCAGAATAGTCTGTAGCTACTAACTATAGGGTAAATAAATCTGGTGGAGAGGTCTCTGGGGGCTCACACAATGTATGTATGCTTTTAAACTTTTCCTATTTTTTCATAATTTCTCCTTGTAAGGTGTAAGACTAGAAAATAGAAATACTTTTTGTCTTTAAGCAGCTCATTCACACATTTATAAAATATCAATTAAAGTCAGGTAATTGAAAATCAGTGTCAAAGGGGAATAATGTAGCATTTAAAAAACATTCACGGGGCCGGCTCGGTGGCGCAGCGGTTTCGTCCGCGCTTGGCAGCCCGGGGTTCGCGGGTTCGGATCCCGGGCGCCCGCCGACGCACTGCGTGTGAGCCATGCTGTGGCGGCGTCCCATATAAAGTAGAGGAAGATGGGCACGATGTTAGCCCAGGGCCAGTCTTCCTCAGCAAAAAGAGGAAGATTAGCAACAGATGTTAGCTCAGGGCTGGTCTTCCTCACCAAAAAAAAAAAAAAAAAAAAAAAAAACACATTCACATTGGTTTTATTTATTTTTACTTTAGTTTAATTTTAAAAAAGTTGATTCTTTTTCTAAATGCACAAGTACAGATCTAGATGGAATTTTCTAAGGTGTTAGCAGCCGAGGAAGTAGAAACAGCCCCATGGCTACTATGGATGAAAAGCTACATGAAACATGAGTAAATGAGGAGTCATCAATCCACCTAGTCTCCCCCGTTGCCAACTGGGAAACTAATTACAGGGAAATTAGTCGCAGTATGCATAGTTACATGGGGTGTGTGCCCCATTTAGATAAGAATAGTTTGGATTATTACCCTTCCCAAGGGTGAGGAGCATAATCTCAAGCTATAACTAAACAGATTTGGGTGGGTAAATTTGAGCATTTTGGGGGTTCATTTGCAACATAATTATTAGTAATTTAAAATCTTCATGACAGTTGGTATGTAGCTACGAGGGTTTCTGATCCTTAATTGTTGACTGGCTGGGTTATCATTATCCCTGGGACGAAAAGGAAAATCTCAAACTATAGTTAATAACAGGAGTACAAATCTGAGCCAATCTATGTCTATGATATATATGTATATTTCTAAGAATATGATTTTTTAAAATTCAAATGTGCTATTCAATTTCAATGGTTTATAATAATTTACGGTATCAAATTTTCTCTGAGGTGAGAAAATGTCTTTAGATATTCTCAATTGTTTAGATTGCTCCTTCATTTTGTGAGTTTTATAGTCTATCAGGATCTTTACAAATGACAACTGAAGGGAGATGCAGGCAGGGAGGGAGAGAACATCCTGTGACAACCAGTTTTAGGGAGAGAGGGCATATTTCTGAGTAATTGGCCCAAAGGGAATTTTAATTAAAATAAATTAGTATGACCAGCTAAATCCTGCTAGGTTAGTATGCAGCTGAACTGGAAAATATTACAGAGAAGTTTATTCACTCCAGACAGAAATATTTTACAATCATCAAGTAAATATACAAACTAATAATTTTAATGTGAAGTTTGCTCCAAAAGGCAGTTCTAGCCAATCCAATAAATCTCATTTCATTCTTCTTTTTTTTAAATTTAATTATTTTTATTGAAGTAACATTGGTTTGTAACATTATATAAATTTCAGGTGTACATCATTATATTTTGAGTTCTGTGCAGACTACATTGTGTTCACCACCCTAAGTCTAGTTACCATCCATCATGGTACACATGTGCCCTTTTACCCCTTTTGCCCTTGTCCCTTCCCCTCTGGTGACCACCAATCTGTTCTCTGAGTCTGTGAGTTTTTCGGTTATTGTTTTTTTATTTTCCACATATAAGTGAAATCATATGGTATTATGGCTTTCTCCTTCTGACTTATTAATCTTGCAGGGTAGAGTATTTTTGGTTGTAAGTTTTTTCTTTTTACATGAATATATCATGCCAGGCCCTTTTGGCCTGTAAAGTTTCTGCTGAAAAGTTAGCTGAAAGCCTTATGGGGTTTCCTTTGTATGTAATTTGTTGCTTTTCTCTTGCAGCTTTTAGGATTCTCTCTTTATCTTTAATTCTTTACATTTTAATTATAATGTGTCTTGGTGTGGGCCTCTTTGGGCTCATCTTGTTAGGTACTTTCTATGCTTTGAAGGGGAGAAAGTATTCTCTATCCACTCTTGGTCCTTTCTGGCTGGGCTACAAATTAAATTGACATGAGGCCAAATAGCAGGAGAAAATCAAACAAAGCTTTATAACATGTATACATGGGAGAGACCCGGGGAAACTGAGTATCTCTCCACAAAATAGTGGAGGTTCTCCTCTTAAATAGACAAAGGAGGACATTGAGGGTGGGCCAGTGATGGGAAATTACCAGAAAGGCACAGTAAGGTTATTATGCAGATTTAAGGCCTCGCCTTCCACACTGACAAGTTTCTAGAGATGAGGTCATCCACCTCTCTTCCCAGTACAGAGAAGGAGATACCTTTACAAATGGAGATTTCCCTTACAGACGTAAATGTTTGGTAAACAGAACTTTGATAAGAATGGGTGTAGCAAAGACCCTCCCAGTCTATTGATACCCAGAGTTATCCAAGGTGAAAGCCCATCTGGGGGACAGAACTTCCATCCCAAATCCCCTTAGACAGTTGAGGGGGGTGAAGGTCAAAGCCTCCTTCAGTGCTTGAGGTGGCCAATTCTGGTGCCCACAGCTTCCTGTACCTGAATGTCTGTTTCCTTTCCCAGGTTAGAGACATTTTCAACTATTTCTCCAAATAATTTCTCTCTCCCTTTGTCTCTCTCTTCTCTTTCAGGGACATCTATAATGTGAATGTTAGTATGCTTGATGTTGTCTCAGAGGTCCCTTAGACAGTTCTCATTTTTTAAAATTCTTTCTTTTTTCTGTTCCCCTTGGGTGATTTGCTCTAGTCTTTTGTCCAGATCACGGGTCTATTCTTCTGTGTCATCTACTCTGCTGTTATTCCCTCTAGTGAATTTTTCATTTCCTTTACTGTATTTTTCACCTCTGATTGGTTCTTTTTTTGTATTTTCTAATTCTTTGTTGAAGTTCTCACTGTGTTCATCTAGTTTTCTCCCCAGTTCAGTGAGGATCCTTATGACCGTTAGTTTGTACTCTTTATCAGGCAGATTTTTTAATCTGTGTTTCATTTAGTTCTTTCTCTGAGGATTTGTCCTGTTCTTTTATTTGGAACATAGTCTTTTGCCTCCTCATTTTACCTACTTTTCTCTGCTTATTTCTATTATCAGGTAGATCAGCTCTGTCTCCTGATCTTGGAAATGTGGCCTTATGTAGGAGATGTCTTATGGGGCCCAGGAACATGCTCCCTTCTTGTCACCTGTGCCAAGTGCTCCAGAGGTATCCTCTGTGTGGGCTGCATGTGCTCTTCTCTTGTGGCAGGGTTGCTAGTACTGCAGGCATGCAGGTAGGCTGGGTTGGCCCCTGGGCTGGCTGGTTGTGAGGCCCAGCTGCGTGTGGTTGCTACAGGCATGTTTTTGGGTGAAGCAAGCCCCAGCACAGCTGGCCATGAGGTCTAGTAGCACACAACTACTATAGTTTTGCTGGTAAGTGAGTCAGGCCCCCTATGTGGCTGGTTTCTAGGCCCAGCGGCACACGCCTGCTGCAGGCCCTGGGTATGGCTGGCTGCACAGCCCTGTGGTGCACAGCTGCCTCAGGAGCACTGATGGGCAGGGCAGGCCCCAGGCACGGCAGCATGCAACCATTTCAGGTGTTGGTAGGCAGGGCAGATCTCCTGTGTGGCTGTGTGTGAGGCCCAGAGGAGCAAGTCTGTCATGGGCTCGCTGCTGGATGGGGCCAGTCCTTGGGGTGGGCTGCCTTCTGCCTGGCTGTGCTCGATTGCCTCAGGTGCTCTAGTGGGCGGGGCAGACTCCCGCACTAACAGGCTAGAGGAAGTATTCCAATAGCGCCTTCTAGCATCTGTGTCAGCACAACTGAGCTAGGTCACAATGGCTGCTGCCAGCATCTCAGTCCCTGAAGGTGGGGCCTAGCCACCTCCTGCCTCTCCGGGATGCACTCCAAGCTTAGTAAGTGAATCTCTTTCACCAATGGGCTATTACTTTTCTATCTGGTGTTTTGTGTTAGTTTCCAGGTCTAGTGAGTCTGTGTGTGGGCCCTTAAGGGTAAATTTTCCTTTACCTGAAGTTCTGTAGTTTGCCTGGGCATATTCTCTGTTAGTTTTCAAAGCCAAGTATTATGGCATCTTGTCTCTCTTGGGCTGGATCTAAGGGCTGGGGTGCCTAATATGGAGCTCAAATCCCCCACTCCTCTGGGAAAAGCTCTGTACCTTTGAGATCACTCCTGACAGTGAAGCGCCGTGGCTAGGGTGTGGCTTTTTCCTCAGCAGGGCTGTATTGTGCCTCTTCCACCCCTCTCTGAGTTGCCCCTTGTTGTGGAGATTCTTTTTATCAAGTTTCCAGACCTCTCTCAGAGGAAATTGCTTCACAGGTAATTGTGGGTTTGTTGTGTCTGTGGAAGGAGGCAAGTTCAGGATCCTACTCCTCCACATCTTCCAAACTCCTCCACATTCTTCTTTGCTTACATGGTAAAGGTCAACTATATCCTGTTTGTGGGAGTTCAGCTTCTGATTTATACCTGAGGTTCTAAGGCTTTTGTCACCAGTGAAGTTTCTGCTCTGAGATTCATGAAACCTAAGTAGGAATTCCTCGGCCCTCTATAGAGTACAAATAAAACTGAGGCCAAAGGGTGATGAGGCTGCAGTGACAGGCCTTGTCACAATGCTCTTTCTAGGATGCCAATCAGGCAAAGGCCCAAATGTTGCAGAAGGACAACCAACAAGTGCAATGGTCAGGCCTCATCTGATAGCTATGCTGTTGGGGACAGCAATCTGCCAGTTCAAGCGAGCTCCTGGCTTCAGTCAGAGGTGTTGGTTCTCTAAAGATTGGCCTAGGTCTGGGTCTCTGCTATGAAATGAAAAGTTTGAAATTCAAAGAAAGAGAACTTGGGCAGTAATGTTTATTTCTATAAAATGAGGAGACTGTACAAAAAGACCCCTGAGCCGTCTGGGTCAGCACCTTTCCCATGCCCTGAATTGCCTCCCTCAGGGAGTCTCCTCTTAAGAGACGAGAAGGATGAGCAATGTGGGTACAGGGTGTGAGTAGAGGAGGGGGAAAGCGGGACATAGAGATGTGGTGTCATTTCCCCAGCCACATCGAGTCCTGTCTTTACTCTGACTCCCACCTCTGTTGCTCTCCTCCTGCCGATACTTCAGGCTTTCTGCTAAGCTGACACAAAAGGGTTTCTGTTTAGGAGAATTAGTTTGCTATTTTTATAGATGATGGAAGAAGGATAGGGAATCCCTTAGAATAGACTCCAGGTGCTGTACCAGTTGCTGAAAATACTGATAAATAAGCCAGAAGGTGTTGCGTCTTCAGAGCTTCCTCTTCAGAGTTGCCTCCAGAAGTGGACGGTGATAATTAAACAAGAGAGGTGCAATGACAGAGCTCAACAGGCCTGAATCTCTGTATGTGTGTGGGACCAGGAATGCACTCCATAAAGGAGCCCCAAGGATTGCCATTGGGAGGCAGTGGTCCCTCACATGTGATGGATACACCTAACAGGCGGCTGTCCCGGTGGAAGTATACCTGGAGCATCCACAGAGCCAAATAGGTCTCATCTTTTGCAAAATGCAACTCTAGCCAAGTGGGTCGTGCTTGAGGAGAAAGAGGCTATGGCTGAACTTGCTGGCCCCTTGACAGAACCCCCTCGCTCAGTCTCTGACACAGGGTTCAAGACTGCCTGGTCTCTGGGTCCAGAAAATCAGCCACACTTTAATATTACCTCAAAGGGTCTTAGTCTAACTTTTTTTTTCATTTCCTTGGCATTCTTTTCCCTGCTCTGCCATCTTATTCTGTAAGACAGTTTCTTGGAGTGTATTTTTCAGAATTTGCATGAGAATCACCCCTAAGGTATTTGTTAAAGATTCCATTTGAGAATCATTGCTCAAAAACAAGAGTTGTCAACTCTGGCCGCATATGAGAATCTCTTGGGAAAAAAAACCTTTTTTAAAATACCATTCTCTGGGCCTCATACCCCAAGATTCTGACTTGATTGGTCTGGGTTAGTTTCAGGCACCTGTATGATTTTAAATCTCCCTGCAATGACTCTAGTGTGCAGTCAGCTTTGAGAATTCCAGAATTACAAGAGGCCTCCACAGACGAACAGGTGTGCATCGTGAGGAGTGTGGGGTGGGATGGGATGGGACCACTGAGGCCTGCTGGTAGTCAGGAAAAGGTCACCAATGCACATGGAGTGTCTATTAAGGAGGGGGTAGGGTGGTTCCCGAACTCAGATTCCATCCCTGCTACTCTTTCAGAGGCCCATTCTCTGTCTTCCCTTTCTAGGGAAGGAGGCCTCCCCAATGTCACTCTTCTAACTAAAAGATTCTTAAAATTTAGTGTGCATAAAAGTCACCTGACAAAATTTTACTAAAATGCAGATTCCCAGGGCTTATCTCAGAGGTTCTGATTCAGTAGCTTTGGCATTCAACTGGAATATATATGTTAACAAAGATTACATTTAACGAAGATTATATACAATATTGATGGAGGTGGTTGAGGGACCACTACACTTTGAACACACTGCCTAGGCCTTCACCAAAGGTATAATCTGACTCCCTTGGGAACATTCTGTCTTGCATTCTGGTTCTGCCATCTCATGTCTGACCTTGGGTAGTTATTAATGTCTCTGTGCCTCAATTTCTCCACCTGTAAAATGGAGGAAATAAAATTACTTACTTTATAGAGGTTGTGAGGATCAAAAGAAGTTAAGACAGAGGGAGGACATTTTCATGGTCTGAGGTAACCAGGTGACAGCACTGGGTAGCTTGGGAATCTGTCTATAATGTGGTTTATTTAGTCAGCTCTCCTCTAACAAGGCCAGGTCCTTGTTCAGCCTTAGCCTTCCTGCTCCATTTCCCCACCCACTTAAGACACTCCATTGTTAGAAGAAACTTGATTTCTATGTGATTTGTTGTGAAGAAAGACTAAAAGTAATGAAATCGTACTTTACAAAGAATTTCGTCTAGTGAATATTGACGTTCAACGTATGAAGCTTGAATAAGGAAAATACATGACTAAATCTCATGGACTCTATCAGCTCCTTCCAATCAGCTGATTAAAACTCCATCTTTTTAAAAGCCAGATCTGTGATGACACCCAGTGGCCAAAATGTTAACACTGAGTTGTTTGTTTTTAATGTATAAGGTATTTTCCTCAGCATACAAATACTTAACGTTGCATCTACTTTATCCTCAAAATTTGAGAGCAATTTAATAACAAAGCATGAAGTAGTCCTGCATTAGGGACATCATCAATATTTCAATCAAAGAAACTTAAAACCAAAATTATTTAGTTTTATTTTTAGTAGTAGAACTTTCCCAACCAGTTCAGGCAGACAAGAGCAGACAAGGTCATCAAAGGTGACATTCCTAATAAAAACTTTTAGACTTGAAGAAAGTGATTTGCATCAGTATATTGTAAATAAACAAAAGGCAGAGGAGGATGTAACAGAGAATATTAAGATTTTGCAAGAGTCGCACATGGCCCTTTAAATAATTAGGAATTAATTAACAATTCAAGTAACAGTAATGACTTTACCTAGTTCCCATTCCAGATTGGTACAGGACCTATTCTTCTGTATATTCATTCACTGACTCATTCAAGAAATATTTTCTGGTGTCCCAGATTGAGAAGCAGACTCTGAGAGGGAGATTAGTGTCCAGGAGGTTTATGAGGGAGAGCTCTTGGTATTACTCTAGCAGAAGGGAAAGGAAGGGAGGAGGATTGGGCAGAGGGAGGAGATGGGCTGCTGCGCAGTCTCAACCAAGGCCTCAGCTGACCCCATAGGGAGCTGGGAAGTTAATGTGGCCCGCGGTGTTGTCTTTTACTGGGGCAAGGAGATAGGACTTTTATCTTCTGTGTCCCTCCAGTCATTGGATGGGGGCTACCCCAGGAAGGGAATGACCTTGGATGGAGCAACTGTCTTTTAGCTGAAGCAGTGCTGAAGAGGCCTGACAGCTGAGGCTTGTCTGCTGACACTGCTCCCAGAAGTTGGGGGAATTAGTCCTCTGTCTCAAGCGTGATCTGCATGACCCATCACAACATCCACCACAAGAAGCCAAAAAAACAGATAGGCTTTCTGACCTTTAGGAAAGTAAAGATGTACATTACACAAACGAACACCCCAGATATACTCAGGGCTATGAAGGAAGACTGAACTTTAAGAGAATAGTGGGCAAGGATGGGGTAAGGAGAGGAAGGCTAATGCTTGGCTCTCTGCTGGTTTCCTCATCAGAGTAGAAGGGCAGATAGGATGCAAAGCAGAACTATAACACTTGGACTTGGAAGTGTTTACCTTATCCTATGGGCAGTTTGGAGTCACTGTAAGGTTTTACAAGGGGAACGGCAAGCACAAATAAACAATTAAGCTGGTAGTAGAATAGATTGGATTGGAAGGACATTGGGCATTTCAAAGTCAACATAGGGATCCAGCACTTTCTTTTAAAGGTCATTCCCAAATTGGTCCTAGATTTCTGGTCTCATTTCTCACCCTTTCCTTCTAGATCCTGTAGGTCTTGTACACAATGGACCTCGTCCATTCTCTGAACATACGATAACCCCATTTCTCTGGTATTTTCCTTTGACGCCAATGAAATTTTCTGCAGCCTTTAAGGCCCAGCCCAAAGTTCATCTCCTTTTGAAAAGCTTTTCCTGCTTCAAGTCCATTAAGGGCCTCTCTCTATCCTTATTCTTAAAGTAAAAAGTCCTTATTGTAACTCACAAGACTCTAAATGACCTGGTCTCTGTTTATTTACCTCTCCAGGCTCATCTCTCTTCCCAAACCCCTAATCCCATTCCCTTAAATTTGTCTGCCAGCCTAGGTGGCAATCTTGTGCCTTATTTATCTTTTTATCTTTGGGGAATATCACAATGTCTTTAACGTGATAGATGCTTCATTGTTGAATTGAAAAAAAGTAAATAGTCCTCACAGATAAATTTACTTATTGTTAGCTGCTCTCCATCAAAGAATCACAGAGTCTAATAAGAGTATTTCCTTTCCAAGTTCATTGATGTAGTAAAAAAATCTAAAAGATTTCTGCACTATAATTTTCTAGCCAATTATCTCTAGAGCCTCAAATGCCTACATTTACCATAAATATGGCATATATTTATTCTATGTGAAGAATTTCTTCTAAGTTAAACATCAGTACATTTGCAACTGTAGAAATAGAAGAGACCATCATGTAATCTATCGTAAGTCCCTCAGTTCATAGTCAAATAAACTAGCTTGTGGATGTTAAATAATTTGAAAAATGTCACTTCGTTTGTGACAAAATTGAAGCTAGAATCCAAATGCTTGCTAAATAAATAATAATAATATCATCATCATCATCATTTAGAGGTCCTACAATAGCCAGGTATGTCTCTAAATTTGCTACTTATATTGTCTGATTTAATCTTCACAATCCTATGAAGTGATACTATTATTAGCTTCAATTAGAGTAAGGAAACTAGGGCACAGAGAGATTGGCTAACTTGCCCAAAGTGCAATATGCATAATAATTACAATAATACTCTCAAACAGATTTCTTTTTCCAGCTTCTCCAACTCCCAAACCCAGACATATTAATATATATAATGGATTAAAAATAAAACTCCTTCCATTAGGAAGTAGACTCTATCTCCTGATCTGTTGATCTGTGTAGGATGGTCAGCAACCTGCCTCATTTTGACCAGTAGAATTGGGGCTGAAGTAACATTGTGTGACTTCTAAGGAAGCCATCAAGAGGTGTTGGAGCATCCAATCTCATCTTCTTGCTGCTCTGAGATTGTCATGTTGAGAAGTCTAGGTTGGTCTCCTTAAAATTGAAAGATCTCAAAGAGAGAAAGGCCCAAACAACAGCCAGCACGTGAGTAAAACTAAATTGGATGATATAGTCATTCTAGCCACCAGCTAACTGCAACCACAAGAGTGAGCCCAGGTGAGACCAGAAATAACAACCCTGCTGAGCTCTTCCAAACCCTGCTAATCCATGAATTGTGAGAAAACAAATGGCCGTTGTTTTAAGCAAACATATTTTGAAATAGTCCATTATATAGCAATAGATAACTGGTACAGTATGTGATATTATCATTTGATTAGTGTTAGCATGTTGTTTCTTTTTCTATCTCTTTACTTTTAACTTTTATGAATCTTTAAAGTAGGTTCATGGTAGACAGTATATAGTTGGGTGTAGTTTTTTTAATGCAATCTGATAATCTTTGTCTTTTAACTGGTGTTTGAACCATTCACATTTAAAGTGATTATTTCTATAGTTGGATTAAAATTTATTATCTTTGTAATTGTTTTCTATTCATTGTATTTGTTCACCGTTTCTTTCTCTCTTTTTCTGACTTCTCTGAGTTTAAATGAGCATTTTATATGATTCCATTTTCCTTCCTCTCCTGATGTATCATTTATATTGTTTTAACAGACATTTTTAGTGGTTGCCCTAGGGTTTACAATATACATTTTAAAGTAAGCTAAATCCACCTTCAAATAACACTATACTGCTTTATTTTATAAGAGTGTACTCCCAATTCATTCTCCCCATCCCTTGTTACATTGCTGCCAATCATTTCACTTATCCATATGCTATAATCACCATGGATAGATCATCCAGAGAGCAAATCAATAAGGCAACAGTGGACCTGAATAATGCTATAGACTAAATGGACTTAACAAACACATACAGAACGTTCCACCCAACAGCACCAGAATACATATTTTTCTCAAGCATGCATGGAACATTCTCCAGGAGAGGTCATATATTGGGCCACAAAGCAAGCCTTAACAAATTTAAGGATATTGAAATCATACCAAGTATTTTTTCTGACCATGATGGTATGAAACTATAAATCAATAGCAGGAGGGAAACTGGAAAATACACAAATATGTGGAAATTAGACAACGCACTCCTGGGCAACTAATGAATGAACAAAGAAATCAAAATGGAAATCAGAAAATATCATGTGAAAAATGAAAACAGAAAAACAACATAACAAAACTTATGAGATGCAGCAAAAGCAGTTCTAAGAGGGAAGTTTATAGTGATAAATGCCTACATTAAGGAAAAAAACCATCTCAAATAAACAACCTAACTTTATACTTCAAAAATTAGAAAATGGAGAACAAACAAAGCCCAAAGCTAGCGGAAGGAAGGAAAAAAGATTAGAGCAGAAATAAATGAAATAGAGATTAGAAAGGCAATAGAAAAAAATCATGAAACTAAGAGTTTTCTGAAAACATAAACAAAATTGACAAACCTTGAACTAGACTAACCAAGAAAAAAAGAGGGGACTCAAAACTATATAAATAAAAGAAGAGACATTACAACCGACACCACAGAAATGCAAAGTATTTAAGAGGCTACCATGAACAATCATACGCCAATGAATTGAATAACCTAGAAGAAATGGATACATTCCTAGAAACATACATCCTACCAAGACTAGACTCTCAGGTAGCAGCTGGTGAAGTATGTAGTTAAGTCCTGAAGGCGAGAAAGAGCATTCTCTACCCACTCTGGGTCCTTTCTGGCTGGGCTACAAATTAAATTGACATGAGGCTGAATAGCAGGAGAAAATCAAACCAAGATTTTTAATACATGTATACATGGGAGAGACCTGGGGAAACTGAGTATCTCTTGCCAAAATGGTGGAGGTTATCCTCTTCGATAGACAAACAAGGATATTGGGGTTGGGTCAGCTATGGGAAATTACCAGAAAAGCACAGTAAGGCTATTATGGAGACTTAAGGCCTTGTCTTCCACACTGACAAGTTTCTAGAGATGAGGTCACCCACCCCTCTTCCCAGTACAGAGAAGGAGATACCTTCACAAATGGAGATTTGCCTTAAAAATGTAAATGTCAGGTAAACAAAACTTTGATAAGAATGGGACCAGCAAAGACCCTCCAAGTCTATTGATACCCAGAGTTATCCATGGTGACGCCTGTCCCAGGGACAGGCCTTTCATCCCAAATCCCTTCAGTCAGTTAGTGGGGACAGGGAAGGTCAAAGCCTCCTTCAGTGATAATAAGGTGAAGAGACACATCTTGAGGTGGCCAATTCTGGTCTCCACAGTCCCTTCTAGGGAGGAACTGTGAGATAGTGTTTTTGCCAGCTCCCTCTGCACTGAGCCCTGGGGGGATAGCCGTGGTGTGTTTGCATGCCCCTTAACAACTACTTCTTTGTTTGCTATAGTCTTTGAAGTCTTGTGTACACAAACCTCATTGGCTTTCAGAGTTAGGTGTTTTGGGGGCCTGTCCCTTCATTAGGAGTCTTAAAAGTTGGGGTGCTAAATGTGGAGTCCAAACTCTTCACTCCTCAGGGAGAAGCTGAGAGTCGGGAGTTCCCTCTTGATAATATGGTGCTGTGCTGGGGGTTGGGTTTACAGCCATGTGTCGCAGCCTTTCCTACTAGTTTCAGTGTGGGTGTCTTCTCAGTGGCCTGATGTGCAGGAGTTGCTCAGCTAGTTTCTGAATTTCTCACAAAAGGAATTGCTCCATGTGTAGCTGTACACTCAGTGTGTCGGTGAGAGGAGGGGAGTTCAGGAGTCTCCTACGTTATCATTTTGGTCAACCCCATATATCTATGCTCCACTTAAGTATTTATTTGACAAATTTATAACACATGGCAACAACCTAATTGTCCATCAGTGGATGAGTGGATAAAGAAAACATGGTGTATACACACACACACACACACACACACACACACACACACAGAATATTATTCAGCCATAAAGAAGGAGGAAATCCTGCTGTTTGTGACAACTTGGATGAAGCTTGACGGCATTATTCTAAGTGAAATAAGTCAGACAAAGACAAGTACCTTATGATCTCACTTATATGTGTAATCTAAAAAAACTGAATTAATCAACACAGAGAATATATTGGTGGTTGCCAGGGGCTAGAGGGTGGGGGAACTAGTTGACGGTGGTCAAAGAGTCCAAATTTCCAGTTACAAGATGAGTAAGTTCCTGGGACTGAATGTACAGCATGGAAACTGTAGTTAGCAATACTGTATTATATACTTGAAAGTTGCTAAGAGAGTAGATCTTAAATGTTCTAAAAAAAAAAAAAAAAAGACAAAGAAAGAAAAAGGAATGGTAACTGTGTGAGGTAATGGATATGTTGACTAACCTTACTGTGGACTCATTTCACAAGGTATACGTATTTCAAATCATCACGTTGTACACCTTAAACTTAGTGTTTTATGTTAAATATATCTCAATAAAGCTAGAAAAAATGAAATATAATGAAATGTAATATAAGTAATTCAGACATATGGAAAAAATAAAACAAAGTTGGCCAATATTTAAGTTCACTCATTCTTTCCTCGGCTGTTTCAAGTCTACTGATGCACACATTGAACGGATTCTTCATTTCTGTTACTGTATCTGATTTCTAGCATTTCCTTCTGATTCTTTCTTGTAGTTTCCATCTCTCTACTGACACTACCTATCCTGTCTTTCGTATTGTGTATTTTCTCCATTATATCCCTTTATGTATTAATCATAGCAATTTAAATTGCCTGTCAGATAAAACTAATATCTGTGTCATATCTGAGTGTGGATCTGAGGATTGCTTTGTCTCCTCAGACTCTGCTTTTTCTTGCCTTTTAGTATGCTTTATAATTTGTTGTTGTTGAAAGCCAGACATGTTATTGGGTAATATTTACCAAGACAAATAGGTCTTCAGAGTGAAAATTTATGCTAATCTTGATGAGAGTTGGGCTATATTTAATGTTTTTTGTAGCTATAGGTATCAGAGGCTTCAAATTCCTCGTGTGTCCTGGTTTTTGGTTTGGGGACCTCCTATATTGTTTCTGAGAGAAAAAGTCTGTCTTGTAGCCTTTTCAGTTGTAATCCACTGTTGTTATACTGGCCACTTACTGGCGTGGTATAGGGTGTGGAAGAGGGGGAGCATTCTAAAATCTTCTAAGTCTCGGTCTTTTAGTGGGCCGTCTTGGGAGTACGGCCTTCACAAATGTTTCTGTCCCTCCTCCAGGGATAGCACTTTCTTCCCCCTGCTCCTACGGTCTTTCCTGCCTGCAGCATTCACAATCTATTTCCTCCATGTTCTTCCCCGTTGGGTGAGACAGGAAGGCTGGAGTGGGCTGGAATGGAGCAGAGTTCACTCTGGTTGGGGTAAGTTTTCAGTATTGCCCTCTGGGGAGATACCCTTCCTACAGTAAGAAAGTAAGCCTTTGTTAGGGAGAAGGATCTGGGAGGGTTTCACAATGGCTACTCTTCTCCTGCCAGGGCCATAGAGGGATTTTTCTTGGATCCTCAGATCCATCCTGTGTGAACCTGCTGGCATTCCTGGAGGGAAAGTGTGCACCCCCATGAATGCGAATAATTCTCACATTAATCCATACTCAACCTCCAGCAGTTCATTACACCTATTAGTTAAATGTTCCTGTTAGTTTATGTCACCCAGCAGCTTTTGCTCCAGGTAAACAAGTATCAGGTGCCATATTTCTCCACATGTGCCAGTCTCTTCAGATTTTGGAGTGGTTGTTTGCCTTTTGACCTCAGTTCTCTGAGAGGTCCAAGAAAAGTCATTGATTTTCAGTTTGTCCAGTTTTTGTTGTTGTAAGGAGGGGCTCAGCAACTTCTAAGTTCTTTATGTGTCAGAGCTGAACATATACTTTCTTGACTAAGATTCCCTAAAACTGGGAACACAGGAAGCAGGAGTCACAGCGAGGACTGAACTGTCTCCTTGTTCTTGGTTTTGGGTCACTGAAATGAAACAAAGACTCCAGCATCATCCACACTCATACATAGTATTTACTTTGGGAGGTATTGTGGCAGGAGTGTTTTGAGGAATGAATGACTCACGTGGTGATTAAAGGTAGGTCTTGAGAAGAGTAGGAGAATAGAGGCATTGTTGGAGAACTACATAGGACAGCTTGATCGGAGTGGTGGGACCCACAAGAATCAGCAGGAACTGAGGCTGGAAACATTAGGTTGTGTCTAGAGTACATGTGGACCAGGGAATGTTTTATCACATTCTGTGGTCAGCCAGAGTCACTAAAAGATTTTGTAAAGGATAAGAGCAAACACATGAACAATTAATCTAGCAATACTAGTGGATAAACTGAAAGGACACTGGGCTGTAGCATGAAGCTCAAGATTTGGTGTCTGACTAGAGATGAAAAGGAGAAATGTAGGAAGGCTGTGATGTCTCAATGATGAAATCGGAATTTGAGAGGACAAGTCCAGGAGTCTGGCTTATAACACGAAGAGTTCAAGATGCAACGGGAATTCACAACAGAGGTTAGATTTCAGAGTCATTAGATTTCAGTCATCTGCACGGAGGCATAGCTCAAACTTTGCATAGAGATGTGGTCTCTGGAAAGAACGAGAACTGGGGTGAGAACCTTTGGGAATGTGTAAATTTAAGGGGGAAGGAGAAAATAAAGTCAGGAGTGGAAAAGAAAGATGGGAGTAAAACCAGGACAAGATGTTAAGGAAATTAAGGTAGAATTTCTTCCAACTTACATCTGGCACATAGGGGTGGACTCTGAACTGTACAAATGCACCCAGTCCTGACAGAGGGAAACAGCTTCCTGTAGAGCACGGCCTGAATGGCTTACTTCTTGCCAGTCTTACATGAACTCTTTTTATAGTGGAAATAGACATAAATGTTCCACAGGAAACGGTTAGTGTTTATTAGGTAAGAGTCCACATTTACGAGATCATGCCCCATTCTTGGAATCTAACCAGGTAGGAGAATGATTTGTGGTGGCTGTTAACACTGTGATGATAGCCAAATTTAGTGCACCCGATTACAATAACCTCAGAGGTAACTGTAAATGATTTACTCCAAATCAATATACAACCTTCACAACATATCAATTTCTTCGGATATTTGTATTTGTACATATGCTTTTCACCTGGTATTTAGTGGCTTGTTTCTCCTACTTGATTGCATGGTTGACGTTTAAAGGAAGTCAGGGAATGTTCAGTAAATCTCTTCTACAGCACAGGGCAGTTTTCATCAAGTTTGTGAAATGTAATTTTATTAATTAATAGAAGGGCATGTCTTACAGACACACTGTCCCCAAATAAATAAAATCTCAGCATCATTAAAAGCACACAAACACACGGTTTTACAGGGTACGATACAAAGTCAATTTTGATGATGTTACTTGCATTTACCAAAAATCTGAGAAAGACTGTAATCAATCTCTAAATAATTATCTTGCATAAAGAGAAAAGTAGAGCACAATTCTTTCATAGAAGGTTTTGGAGTGACAGTTTGAGAAGACATTGCTTTAAAAGATATTAAGATATATCACAAATCAAATCGCACTCTCTGTAACATTACAACATGGAATTGTACTTAATCAAAAATAAAAGTCAGGTGGCTGAAGAAGGCTGTATACTTTCTTTCCCAACAGTATACTAATTTCTATTTTTGGCATGAATTAATAACCTTTTCCATTAATAGGAAAATGTGCTCTGCAAACTCTCGGAGAGCCCCACGGCCACCGGTACTTTTGCAAATATATCCGACAGCCTTCTGGGCAGCGGAACAGGCATCGGCAGGAACGCCACTCAGGCCCGCTTTCTTCAGGCACTCCTCGTCAGACACTTCATTTCCTGCAGAGAAAAGAAACAATGGCTGAATATTGCAAGAAACAAAGAAGATTCTTTCTAAATCATGCAAACAGTGACCAGTAAGTAATTCTGGTAACTTCAGTAAGACCTAAAGCACTGCACGTAAGAATACTACAGATCAGATGAAACAAAAACATGCTCAAGTATTTACAAAGAATTGAAGTCTAGGGTTTTTCCTATGCAATTCCAAATAAACTCTTAGCAGTTAAAGAAGGAGAATGAAGTAGACTTTCTGCTTGCCATGCATATTACGATTACTAGAAATTCTCTAAATTACAAATTATTTAAATTTCTAGTAAGGAAAATTTCAAACATACAAGAGTCCCATGTTCATGTGTTATAAAAATCAATGTTTTGGATTATTTATCAGTATTTTTCTCTATTCCCTGTCCACTAGTTTTTTGGAAGGAAGGAAGAAGGGAATTCCCAGACTTCATATTTTACTCCAAAACTCTTCAGGATCTACCCATAATAGATACATATATTTTTTTAAAAAGTGACACAATATCATCAAACTAACATCATCAATAATTCCTTAATATCATCTAATAACCTAGAACATGTTCAAATATCCCCAGTCGTCTCAAAATTGTCTTTCTATAGTTGATTTATTTGAATCAGAAACCAGAGTCCACATACTACATTTTATTAATATATATCTTAAGTCTCTTTTAATCTGTAATAGTTCTCTCTGATTTGTATGTCACTCGTTGAAAAATTACCATCACACTGACATAACTACATCCTTTCTCTCCCCGGCTTGCTTCTTCTCTCCACCCTCGCCCCCCTTTTTTTTTTGATACAACAAATTTCAGAAGCTCCCAGTACCTTAAATTCACCATTCTGAGTATAACTATTACCATACTATAGATCAAATGCTACTAATAAAATTCTGGCTAAAGTGTTTCTTTTAAATTTGTTCTACATTTATCTACTGAAATATTTTCTTTTTTTGTGTGTGTGAGGAAGACCAACCCTGAGCTAATGACATCCACTGCCAATCCTCCTCTTTTTTGCTGAGGAAGACTGGCCCTGGGCTAACATCCGTGCCCATCTTCCTCCACTTTATATGGGACGCCACCACAGCATGGCCGACAAGCAGTGTGTCTGCGGGTGCCCGGGATCCGAACCCGCGAACCCCAGGCTGCCAAAGTGCGAACTAAACCGCTGCGCCACTGGGCCGGCCCCTGAAATATTTTCTCTTATTAATAAATGAATTGAAATTTGAATTATTTCCACTCAAAGATGATGAAATTAAGTTATTTCTTTGCATAATCCACTCCTCAAACTAAGATTTACTAACTTTTACTTCTAAAAGTGTCGATATTTTGAAGAAATATATTTTTATACATTTATGTGGCCAATGCAAGACACTACTCTGATTTTTTAAATAAAAATTTGGAGTCTATTCTCTATTTTCTTGATATTCTAACCTCTATTTCTTATAGTTTTTTATGTTATATAAATAATGCATATTCGTGGTAGAAACATTTTTTTAAATAAAGGCAAAAAACTCAAACATCCTAATTACCACTATTTATGGATAATCTACATTTTGGCATATATAATTTTACAGTTTTACTTACATAAATGATACATTTATTACTACTATATGCAGGCACTATGTTAAGCATTTTATATTATCTTCGATTTTCTTTCCAATGGCCTTATAAAGTTTGATTTGTGTTTATATTATGAATAGGAAAACTAAGACTTAGAGATGCTTGCTTAAGGTCACACAGATAAATCAAGTATAGCTGGGATTTGTTATGTTTCATTAAAATTGTTTTCTTATAAAAATTGTATCATTTTCTATCAAAGGTTCTACAGTATTTCCCTCTGTTTAATCTTCACATGGTTCAAAGGCTATTCCTGAAGCCCTCAGATCATATGCTCCCAAGGCACTCCTGTGCTGCTGCTTTTGGGGCTGATATTATCCCTGTAAATATGTATTTCCTAAACAGTCTATAGTTTTCATGTATTTTAATAACTTGTCATTACTGATATTTAAAATGTTGACATCATTAGACTGTCAACTCTGTAAGCACTAAGTCCCAGCAACCAGTTCCAACCTTGCACACAGTAGACACCTGATAAATATGTTTGTGCAATGCTAAAGTGAAAAACTTGTGACATCTGACCATGTCAATAAAAACAGATTACAGCACTGTTTTTAATGGTTGCACAGTATTCCATTTTAGGAATATCCTATTTTTGCAGGATATTTAGGTGGGTTCTTTTTTTTCCCTCCATTAATGGCACATTTGTCCGATTTCTTTCCTGGAATTGGAATTTGGGGGTCAAAACTACATACATTTTAATAATAGCAAAAACTATTCAGGGTGTACTTCCTATACATTACAAATCTGCTGAAGGCTTTACCCAGATTATCTTATTAATTCCTACAGTAGACCTATGACAATAGGTACTCCTGACATTTCCAGTTTACAGAGGAGGAAACCAAGGCTTACCTTACCAAAACTGACTAGTTGGTGTGGTCTGACTCCACAGCATGTGTTGGTAATCATTCTACTAGGTTACACTTGATACATACCATCAAACTAACCTCCAGAAAGGCTGTCCCAATTTAATACTTTCATCAGTGGTGCAAGAGAGTTCCTATTTCCTTGCAATCATGCCAATCTTGGGAATTTTCTTTCTTATTTCTCTATCTATTTCTTAAAAAAAAAAAATTCTAGTCCATTTTATTATGGCTGAATAAAAAGATACCAACCAAGATATGCCACTTCTTTCCAGCACAGGCCCATTTCTTTTCTCCATTCATCCACAATGGCTAGCTTGTCTGGCACATTGACTTCCATTTTGCAATCCAGTTTTAAGGAAGAGAGTGTCTGTTTTGAACAGGCCCTTTCTGAGATTAACCTCACCTTAAAGAAAAGGAAAAGAAAGGGCAAAATGAGAAAATGAAGGAAACAGATATTTTTCACAACAAAATAACACCTTGTAAATAATACAAGTTACCAACTAAGTAAAATCAACTGTTATTTTAAAATGATGAAGCTTTAAAACATTTTATTTCTAGTAGTCCAATAAAGGTGAAAGACACTGTTTTCTACAGTGGAAAGGATTCTATCTACAAGTAAAAAATACAACATAGATTGTCTAATCTAAGATTCTCCTATAATTTAATTTGTCCACAGGGAAGTCTATAATTTGTTTCTTGTGCTGCTTAGGAACACATATTTAAGATTTCCAGTGAATTACAAGAAATCATCTTAGTCTTCATTTTTGAAAATACACTTAAATATTAAGTTATTTTGAATTAAAATTTTCAATCATAAAAATAAGCTACATTTAAAAAATCCACAAGATATTTACTTTTTTCTAAATACTGACATTTATTTTCTAGGAGATCTCTTTTGTTGTAAGATCCTGTGTGAAATACTGGATAGTGCCTATTTAAAAATAGTATGTTCTTACTTATTAAGTAAACAAGAAATATTATTTGTTGATTGACAAGTTCCTAATTTTACTCTTTTAAAAGTAAATGGCATAACAATTTTCTAGGGATGTGAAGGCTAAATTTTAGATATTCTAATAGATAATACTAAAAATGTAAATCTCCTATTTCCCTCACATGTTCCTTGACCCTGAATCACAATCTTAAAAAAACATTGCTATATTCAGGGAGCACATACCTCAATACCACTTTTCTTTAATAAACTTATCCCAATAGCATCTTTTATATCATAAGATATTATTTCTTTTTGGTCTCCTGATACATAAATGTGGCCATTCGTGAGACATCCATCAATATTGCAAACCAAAAGTTTTATTTCCTTAAGCTTCTCTTTGCCAAAATAGCCATATCTAAAAGAAACCAAAATAGACCTTTGAATATAAGTGCAACACTCATCACTCCCTCTCATCTGGCTAACACTAGTCAACTTAATCACCCATTCCCATTCAATTAGTCAAAAATTACCCTTCAACTTCAGTAGTGTGGTCTAACCAGACTATGTGTTTCTCAAGTTATTGTATAGTGATCTGTTTTATCTGTATGTCTTCCTCACATGAGCAAACTAATTACACAAGATCCTAAGATGTTTAGGATATCAGAAATCGGTGTCTAATTTGTACAGTGACAGATGGAAACTTGACTTTTGCTGGTACATACGATGTAGTGTATACAGAATTTGAAATATAATGATGCACACCTGAAATTTATATAATGTTATAAACCAATGTTATCTCAATTAAAAAAAAAGAAATCAGTGTCTATAAGTACAATTAAACATATCTACTAAAAATAATATTTTAGGGTCCAGTGCAAAGACCATGTAAGTATTGTTTTTACCTTAATACTCTTTGTTCTGCAATAGGCCAATCAATATCCACATCTATATCCACGCTGTGTTCAGCTCGCATTTCGTAGTATGCCATTTTTCCACCCTAAAGATAGTACAAATGCCATGAGTACTGTTTTAACATCCATTCACACATATCAAAAAGTTTATTATAATATAGAACAATGAACTCATTTCTACAGTATTGAGAAAAATGAATAATCCAGTAATATTAGTGACATACAATAAATTACTTTTTTTTTTTTTGGAAGGGAAAGCTTTTTGTTTCCCATATATTCAAACCACCTGACACAAATAACCTTAACATTTTTCAAATTCTATCTACGCAGTGCAAGTTCCCACTTTTCTTCCAAGTAGCTTCTATTTTAAGATTGAAAAAAGCAGAAATAATATCTATCCTCCAGTATTCTGACCACAAGGAATTTTCTGGAAATCCCCTAACTGTATCCCCTTTGTTCTGGCAGTCACTCCCATAATCATCCAAAAGCAGCATAAAATGCTTTTGGAACTTCTTTTCCTATTCGCAATAAGGAGCAAGACAGGGGAGGAAAAATAACTGTAGTAACTATTGTACAGAATTATCTTCAACTTCTGAGCTACAGCTGGGAGTGGACAATAATTGCCTGGGTCACATGTGGGCAAAATAGTGACAGTTTCCTGATCCTGGGGTAAGGGGGGCAAAGGAGAGGCCTTTCCTATGACTGTAATCATTTGAATGTCAAGATCAATTACTGGAAAATTTTATTTTTCAGAATTTCAGTCACTTCACAAATCTTGTTGGATGAGAAACTTCATTTTTCTCCACACTTTAGGAAAGGGTCAAACCACAGCCTCCCTTAGCAAAGAGCTGGGAGGGGAGTATCTATACATGTCAAATCTAATTTTCCTGAATACTCAAACTCACCTAAACAGCCAGCCTACAGTTTATCTATACTGACCAAAAGACTGGAAAAATATTTTTCCCTCAGAGCATGAGTCACATCAGAATTTTTACTACACAGAGTGGAGTTTTGACTTTTTAAATGCTATTTTTTGAGTAACATAAGGACCTGGATCCGAATCCTGACAGTACTATTAACTACTTGTTTTTGCCTCGAGCCAATTACTTCATTTTTCAGAGCCACCATTTCCTCCTCTGGAAAACTGGGCTAGGAATGTCCACTTTCTTCCGCTGCTATGTAGATTACATGAGATTACCTAGGTAGTGTTTCGTATAGTCTTTGGTGCACAGTAAGTGCTGAATAAATAATAGCTATAACTCAAATGAACGAACAGTCTATGATGTAACCATGTAGACAAGAGAGACATCCAACCCCCTTATTTTAAAATGAGAGCAATGAGACTCAGAGCAGATAATCTGGTTTTCCTGATGCTAAGGTTGATGCTCTTTAGCATCTACTATACTGGGTTTTTTTGGTCTCTTGTTAAAGCAACAGAAGTTATTCAATTGTACAACCACAACCTGACAGTAACATAACCATGGATTAAAAACAGAGTTTTGAATGGAATAATATGAATACAGGACATGTGTAGAAAAACATTCAATACCTGATTCATTTCTTATCTTAATGTTACAGTTGTAGCAGAATTTCTTGCAATTTACTAAAAGGATTCCAAAGACCAGTCTGGAGTAAGCCTGCAGGATACATGCCTCCCACAATAAATCTGGTCTGTTATTGCCTTTCCTTTAGGGGCTGACACTTCCCTTTATGAACTGTGCTGCCCTCTTTTCTTAGAACTCAAAGTATACAGACAAAGTGGTTCAAAAGGTTTTTGCAAAATGAAGGCACAAACCTGTAAGTAACCCATCTCTATCAAATGTCTTTTGGCAAAATAAAATGAGCCATTTTCATATAATTCTCCATCCCAGTCTTGTCGGCGAGGTCGTTTAGCTGGATTCAAATTCAGAGGCTCAGTCACTTCACGAACTAAAAGCAAACAGCCATAGTAAGCCCACGTTGCTCTGAATACTCAAAGTGTTCATTTAGTAATTTTGATAAAAAGCAAATAAAAATGAACTCAGAATGTAAAATATTTGTGTATATAGATACGTAGTTAAAAGGATTTTTTAAAGGAATAAAACCTCTAAAAATTCTGATGATTTATCTTTGCTTTCCAATAATAATAATAATAAAATATTTCACAGAGGAATTCTGAGTAACTAATGTTTGAAGGTATTTACACAGGATATCAAGGGATATCAAGATATAATGGGAGGATATCAAGGCAACCGTAAAATAGCTTCAAAAGAACTAAACCTGGGGCCAGCCTGGTGGTGTAGCAGTCAGGTTTATGTGCTCCGCTTTGACGGCCCAGGGTTCACAGGTTTGGATCCTGGGCGTGAACCTACATACTGCTCATCAAGCGCATGCTCTGGTGGCGCCCCACACACAAAATTGAGGAAGACTGGCACAGATGTTAGCTCAGGGCCAATCTTCCTCACCAAAAAAAAAGAATTAACTTGTAATAAAATACTCATATTCAACATTTGAGTCCTTTAATCTATTTCTCACTATTCTATAGAGATGCAATGTTTACACAGTTTACCCAGTGTGGTTGAGAAACTACTTTCATGGAATTGTTAGAGAAAAGTGATGATTTCCCGTTAAATTACTGAAACTTTTTTTTTTTTGGTGAGGAAGACCAGCCCTGAGCTAACATCCATTGCTAATCCTCCTCTTCTTGCTGAGGAAGACTGGCTCTGGGCTAACATCCATGCCCATCTTCCTCTACTTTATATGGGACGCCGCCACAGCACGGCTGACAGGCAGTGCGTCGGCAGGCGCCCAGGATCTGAACCCATGAACCCTGGGCTGCCAAGCACAAACTAAACCGCTGCGCCACTGGGCCGGCCCCTGAAACTTTTATATTGATAGAAATGTCTATATAATGTATTACACATTCCTACCAGTAGTTAAAAAACATAAACACAATAATAAATATATTATGTTTATTTATTATTATCCTTGGTAATGAAAGATTAGCAATATCAATATTAATGATTATAACATGTAATAATGAAGGCCTCAGTACTGGTATATAGGGATTCCTTTGCCTTTTCATTAAATTTTTCCCAAATTTGCATTTGTGGATGTTTATGGGTGTGCATGCAATATGTGTGTGTGTGTGTGTAACAGCTGGTGATTCTTCACTTCTTTCTTCACTTTTGGCTATCACTTCTGTGTGTAAAGGCTTCTAGGAATAACCTCTACCTACTTCCCTAACTAACCCATCCTCTGCTCAATTCCACCCTAGGGTTTGATATAATTAGGAAAATACGCAGCAAATATACACTGAATATGTAATATAGTTTTACAGGCACTGGATACACAGCAGGGAACACGATTCTCTCTACCTTCCTGGAGTGTTGCAATCTAGAGGTGGAGATAGGCAACAAACAAACAAACTAGGTAATTTAAGTGGTACTCTGACGAAAAGGAAAGAGAGGGACAAGTCTTTCCCAGATGAACAATGACCAGTGGCTGCTTTCTCCCTGGGGACATTTGCTGAGTCTGAGGAAGAAGTGAGAGAAAGATCAAGCTTGGTATAAGGAGAGGGACTCTGCTGGAGTAAGGAGAAACCAGAAGAGTTTTTTAAAGTTTTTAATGACTCTGTGGACTAGAGTCACAGATTGTCAACTGCAGAAACTTCAAACACAGAGCAAGTTCTTCCCACCCAATGATGTCCACTACAGGACTTCTGTTGAGTGTGCTGTGGCACAAGAAGCTGGGAATAGGCTGGAAGGCAGGGAGAGGTGGTTATAGTTTTGTGATGCTTAGATCCCAAAGTCCTGTTAGCAGAGGGGTATTAGCAATACATACAAGATGTATCTCCTGACAGGACACCTGCAGTAAGAGGAGAACAGAAATTAAAGTTCCAACCCAGCTCAACTCCTAATTAGATCAAAGTGATTAGCCCCTTATCCTATCAGCCTGATAGAAGAAAGGGTGCGCTCTCCCTGGAGGAAAATAATACATATTCCAGTCTCTCTGTCAGGCATATGATAAAATATGAGACATATGAAGAAGCAGAAATACATGACCTCATAATCAGAGAAAAACAGTCACAAAATAGAACAAATGACCCAAATGTTAGATTTTGCACTCAAGGATTTTCAAATTATCATAAATATCTTTAAAAAATTAGAGGAAAAGATTAAAAAAAAGAATAGAACGATGAAGAATTTCAACAGAGGATGGAATCTCTAAAAAATAACCTAAATGTACATTCTAGAATGGAAAAACACAGTATCTGAAATAATTCAATGGATAGAGTTTGCAATGCATTGGACAAGTCAGAAGAAATGGTCAATGAACTCAAATATAAGTCAATAGAAATTACTCAAAATGAAGCATAGAAAGAAAAATAAACAAACAAACAATACAGAACAGGCTGTGAGAGACACATGGACACCATAAAACTGCTTAAAATTCATTTAAATTGGAGTCCCAGAACAAGAGGAAAGAGAAAATGTGGTAGATGAAAGAACACCATAGCAATACAAATCAGAGTCAAACTGTGGAAAACTAAAAGTAAAGAGAAAATCTTAAAAGTAGCCTGAAGAAAAAAAGACACACTACATTCAGAGGGACAATGGTCAAGAGTAACAGCTGATTTCTTACAAGAAACAGTTGTTGGAAGAGAATGGAATGACATGTTAAAGATGCACCCTCAAAAGAACAACATCTTAAATATGTAATCTTAAAATGCTGAAAGAAAAAAAAAAAGGCCAAACAAAATTTTATATTCAATGCCAATGATTATAGCCTTCAAAAGTAGAGTGAATTACAGCAGACAAACAAAAGCTGAGAGAATTTGTTACCTACAAATTCTCACACTACAAGATGGAAGCAAATATAAGCAGAAAGGGATGAAGAATAACAGAAAGGATAAATATGCCTGTGAAGATAAATGACCATTTTAAAATAATTTAAAAAATATTATTAGCTGTTTAAAGTAAATATAACAACAATGTACCATGGGGTTATAATATAGGTAGTACTAGATAATGTGACAATAATAGTAAGACTGTGACAAGCTAAGGGTGCAAAGCATAATCTCTAGAGCAGTCCTGTCCAGTAGAAATATAATGTGAGCCACATATGTTAACTGTAAATTTTCTATTGGCTACAGTTCAGAAAAAGTAAAAAGAAGTGAAATGAATTTTAATTATACATTTTATTTAGACCAGTGTACCTAAAATATAATTGCAACATGTATTAAGTATTAAAATTACTGAGATATGGTACATACTTTTTTCATACTAAATCTCAGAGATCCAGGATGTATTTTGCACTTAATGTTCATCTCAATGTGGACAAACCGCATTTCAAGTGCTAACAGTGCTAGGGGCTACCATATTAGACAGTGCAGTTCTAGAGTAATGAGTAAAAAAAGAATACAAAAAGTTACGGAAAATAAAATGGAATAATTTTTCAAGTACTGATTAATCCACTAGCACTTTTAGCAGCAGTGATTTTATAAATGAAGAACATAAGAATAGAATCATAAGAAATACCACTCTGGTTTAGAATCACTGTCCATCAGTAGCATTTTGTTTCACAGTGGTTCCAGGGGAATATATCCTATGAAAAGACAAAGCTACCATCCCTAACATTCACTCTTCAGGATAAAAGATATTTCTTCAAACATTCCTAATTTCAGTAAAAAGTCTTTATGGATCTGTGATCTGTTAAATCTAGATATTTCTTAAACATCTTTAACTTTAATCACATAGCATATAAAGCTCAATATTCAGTTTAACACTGTGCTTCCTTGAGTTGCTTCAAAAATTTGTTTTGTTTTTTTTTTGTGTGAGGAAGACCAGCCCTGAGCTAATATCCGTTGCTAATCCTCCTCTTTTTGCTGAGGAAGACTGGCCCTGGGCTAACATCCGTGCCCATCCTCCTCCACTTTATATGGGACGCCGCCACGGCATGGCTGCCAAGCGGTGCGTCGGCAGGCGCCCGGGATCCGAACCCGCGAACCCCAGGCTGCCAAGCGTGAACTAAACCGCAGCGCCACCACGTGGCCCCTCAAAAAAATTTTTTTTTAAGCTTTAAGAGCTCTTTCCTAGATGTTATTTCTGAAATTTGGTGAACAAGTTCAAAATTTTACACAGATAGCTTAACATAGAACCTGACACAGAGAAGATACTCAATAAACATTTATTGAGTCAAATTAATAAATAAATGCATTCGTTGATATATTTTACTGGTTCTGATAACATTTACATTTTGGGATTGAAAAATCATTATTTTCCTCCTCTTAATTACTCTTTTTTGTACCTTCTCCAGTTTCACTGCATCTTCCATACTACCTCCTTTAAGTCACGTATGTTAGAGACAATTAGGCCAGCTTTTCTATATTCAACAAATGTCAGGGTATCTAACAGAAACCACAGCGTGTTTCCTCAAGTATGTTATATTTACTTATTTGTTGATGATTCTATTCTTTATTACATATTTTGCTGGTTTATCTGGCTAGAAATCAGGCTCCAGCTAAACCCTATGGAATTCTTCTTACACATTTTGGGAAGCAATTCCACAATTCATTCTTGAGGTCCTCCAGACGTCTTTGGTGGATGCTTTCTACTCCCACAATTCTATACGACTTATATGGAGTTTATCAAACATGTCTAGAACAAACATAAAAGTATTTGATCTAGAAAAATGAAATGTCTGCCTCAGAAGACAAGGTTAAAGGAGGTTAAAATGTCCCTTTGTAAAAAGCAAAGCAAAGATTAATATGGTCTCACTCTCCTGCCTCAATAATCGTAAGATTTAGAACTGATTAGAAATGTCATTACCTACTACAGTTAAGAATCACATATTCTCTTCTACTGCTCCCTTTCTACTCTCCTCACTCCTAAAGAATATTTACATATGAAAAAAGGGATTCTCTGTAAAATGAGCTAAAATAAAGACTGATATAACAGATTACCTCCTTTCTGAATTTCACTCCATCGAAACTGATGGCGTCTCACAACAGAGAAAACAGAATCATATCCTTCTTCTCGAATCATTTCTGCAACTTTTTGAAGATCAGAAGGATGTAAACACGGAGAAGTAGCCTGAATATTTCCTACAATGTCAACCTCTTAAAAGACAAAACAAATGAAAAGGACATCAAAATAAAGTTCTTCGCAAACAAGTAATACTAAGATCTTAAAATCAAATGCTAAACCAGCCTTGTGAAATGATAAGCAAGTTGCAAATTATATAAAATTTTGAATAAACTTTTAAACTCATACCATTGTGAAAATTAAGAAATTCTATGATGGCATCTAGTGAGGTAGAGCTGTCTTTTGAAGTTTCAGAACTTCTTCGATGAACTTGTGCGCCAAATTGTTTGGCCACATTCTCAATTTCATCATGGTCTGTTGAAACCCACACACTGTATAGATATTAAAAAATAAATAAAAAGTCAAATCACTAAAAGAAATCATTAAAAAGGGGCTCTGAAACCCAAAAATACAGCTTATATAATGTTAGTTTTCGTACCATCAAAATAGATCCAAAGTAATAGAAAATTTAAAGTATAAGTATTTTGTATGTAAACTATATTTTTTAATGTCTGAATCAAAAATGTCCTACATATTTACACATATATTTATATTTATATAATATATATTGTTACTTATATAAATATTACTTATGTAGCCTAGATATAACTTTATAAAATTAGAAAGAAAGATACTTGGTATTTTTAAGGCTACTGGTATATTAAGCAAAACGGTAGTGCTAGAAGTTCAAATCTAAAGGAAGTAAAGAAGATCCTGATTATTATTCCCCATCCAAATCCAAAATACTGTATATTTTAATATACTTGCTAAGAAAAAAAATGGACTTGGCTTAGTCAAACCACAAAGCTGAAAGAGTTTCAAACTTAGAAGAGACTAAATGCCCAAGTCTGGGTTCAAAATAATCAGATAATCCAACTCTTTCATTTTTTTCTTTGCCAACTAACAATAGGTATACAAATATTTGAACACAGAATCAACTGGTTATAGCCATTGATAACAACTGACAGACAGGGAGAACATGACTTGACTGACTCAGGAGAGTTTAGCTTAACAGCTCTTAACCACAGCTTACACAGTTGCCCATTCAGACTTTGTAAGAAAGATGATTGAAAGCAAAATTTCAGCTATTTTGGGAAGGTGTACTAGTCTCTACTGAAGTTAAGTTTCCTGGACCTTTACAAATTCCCATTGCTAGAAAGAGAAGATGTGACTATCACTCTAGCCACAATGTTTTAATAGTGTTATTACACAAAGATAATTGAATGACATAGTCTTTGCCATATGCATATGTTTTTCTTTTATCCTCTTCATTCAACATCTACTGAGGGAAGGAGGAACTATATGTTTCAAATGTCTATGCTCAACTGTCAAGAGTGAAAAGAAAGTGAGAAACTAAAGAGAATTTTCTAATATCTCTGTATTTCATCTATTAATTTAATTTCATTTATTCCCTTTAATATTTGCAGAAGGATTTAAATCTAGAGATAAAGTCAATAACTCCGCTAAAAACTTTTCAAAGGAAGCTAGTAAACATGATGAGCCACTGGCTAGGGGTCATAATCTACTCCCGTCACTCTGTGCAAAGAAGAACACAGGAGCCCCCATTTTCCTCCATCTCGAAATCTGAAATAATTTTGGATAGGTTTTTCACTGGAGAAACGTCACAGTTAGAGGTATATATTAAAGTGAAGTACCAATGAAGACCTAGTGAAGTTTTTAAACAGACAAGGTGAAGAGAGGGTGGTAAGATGGTAATATATAGAAAAAGTGAAGAGTAAAAGCAAAAAAGATGGGTCTTTTGACATCTAATGTACATCACTAATTGAAATAAACTGCTGAAGCCGTTTACTTTATTATCCTATCTTTACTGTATGAAAATTCAACACCACAAGATTCAGTCATCTTTTTGAAATGCTTCAAAGGTAAATAAATAGTAGAGGTTTGTTTGCTTGTTTTTCTTCTTTCCTCCCTTTTATCATTCATTCATTCCTTCATTCATGAAAGGTATACTTAGTGCCTATTCTGTTTCAGGCCCTACTCCGGACACTGGGGATATACAGACCATTTTCTTGAGAAACTCTTGGCTGACTGGTAGAGGCAGAGGCCAACACAGTACTACAATTCCCTTTAAGTCATTAGGGAACGAGAGGTAAGGAAGCAATAACTAACCTCTCTATAATGCTTTACTTTTTGCAAAGAATTTTTACAATGCCTGCTACATAACAGGTGCTCAATAAATATTTGTTGAATGAAACAAATGATTAAGAGCATGGGCTCTGAAGGAGGGGGTTCAAATCCTGGTTCCACCACATGCTAGCTATACCACCCTAGGCAAAATCCATAATTTCCATGGAGGGGATAATAAGAGTAATTATTTCATATGGTTGTTACGAGGATTAAATATAAACCATAACACAGAATAAACATTTAATAAATGTTAGCTATTCAAAATAATAGGAATAGTGGTAAAGGAACAGCTACATAGTCTCATTTCATCCTCCCACTGACTCTGTTGGAAGGAAAACTGAAGTTCTGTTTCAGACCTTGAAAGGTCCAAATGTCTAATCTGTATGTATTATGTAAGGCAATGGCACTAGAAATATGAAAATAGCAACCCATACGTACACTTAAAATACAACGATCATCATCTATTAAAGGAACTAAGTAGATCATTTTCCTTTGGTTTAGGGGCATCAGATGAGGGAGGGCAAAAGAGAAGGAATGAGAAAGTGAACAAATGGGCCTAATAAAATTTAAAATCAATTATAGAGTAAATGTCAAAGTTTAATGGCAATGGCTTTAGCCTCAAATGAAGTCATACTACATCTAACAGGATGAACAGGAATATCAACCACGACGCCTATGGAAGTTATTTCAGATCATAAACTGCCATTTTAAAGATAACACAGCATAGACCTTTCATAAATCATAAATCCACACCCTAGAAATGGAACTAAAACTTAAATGCTTATTTTTCACAAGTACGTTAGGCAACATTCTAAAAATCAATTCGTTCTAAGGTTTACTTGCACAGCACTGAACTACTGTTAAAAATCAGGCTCTTAAAAACTCAGCTCTAACTTTTTATTAAATGAAAATAAAATTATTTGAGCATTTTTCTCAACTGCTAGCTATCGAAGTTAGTATACAAAGTCAGCAAGCTTGAAAGTATTGTTAGCTCTGATTCTGAGCAGGCCACAAAAAGTTGCCTCAATTAAGTCAAATCATGGCTTTGAACAAAATAATCTCCACGGTAACTCCTACCCCTAAAAAACACTAATCAGGCAGCTACAAGTTTCTTCAATTCCTTCGCAGAGTAAGTATTTACCGAACAAAGAGAGAATGAGAGACAGGAAGGCTGCTCCAAACTCCTACTGCGGCTTCAGAATAAGTCAATTAAATTCAAACCAACACATTGTAATAGAGGTTCTAATACATAAAGCATATCAAGATGACTAAGATAGTACCTGCTCACAAAAAGCTTTTCACCTGGTACTGCAGGGGTCATCAGGCCAAATCTGGCTCACTATCAGCCTCTTTTTATAAATAAAGTTTTATTGGAATATAGCTGTGCTTACTCTTCATGTATTGTTATGGCCACTTGCACAACATACCAAGCCAGAGCTGAGCAACAGAAACTGTCTGGCCTGCAAAGCCTAAAATATTTACTATCTAGCCCTTTACACAAAAAGTTGGTGGACTCCTGAAATAGACAGTAAAGACATGTTTCCATTAAGTCTTCAAAGTCAAAGAATGTTAACACTAGAATTCTGAAGATAATTACAACTTCCCCAATTTACAAGTAAGGAAACTGGCCCATGGAAGAGATGAAGATTGTAAAAACCTTCAACACAAGGGGAAAATGTCGGGGATAAATCATTCACTGTATGCCAGCCCTTATTCTAAGGGCTGTATATACATTATCTTACTTAATTCCCTCAGCAAGCCTATGAGGTAGACATTTAAGTCCATTTTGCAGGAAACCAAGGCAGAGAGATGTTATATGATTTACCCAAAGTCACACAGTTAATACACCGTGAAGCTAGAATTCAAAATCCATACAGTTTGACTCCAGGTCTATCTTACCTCCTTGTACAGTGCATGCACTAACGAAGAAACAAACAATGCTGCTATGGATGGAAAAACAAAGGCACAATTATTTTTCACTGAGGGGATCAGCAAAAACTTCATGGAGGAAGTAGTGCTACTCTCCTTCATCACCTTTTGAATTAAACTCCCGAGATCCCTAGAGAGGATGCCAAGCAGCTATGTGAATCAAACAGAGTAAAATCACACTACTACATAATATTGTAAGTTAGAGAATGCAGAGTTAGAAAGATTAGGCTCATTTTGCTAGTTAAGGGAAATACTGGTTTTATTTCTTCTAATTGCTATTACTGGTATAGTGACAGATGCCATAGGTGGCTCGAAGTATAAAACACCAGTCCTATCGTCAAAGTGCTTCTGCTCTAGTTTAGATGTATTAAATAAAACTAGTACAGAAAAAGTTAATACTCAAGAGTCATTTATTCTTTCAATGAATTTTGTACAAATGCATTTTAATAAATGGATATAGGAAAATCACTTTAATATATACATATATTTTCCAATCATTTTGTAGCAAAATCCCCAATGTCTGCCATAATAGGTATTTGTTGAGTTTTGACTCTCAACATCTATTCCCCCTTTGGTGGTAACTGTACTCCTATTTCTCTCTGTCACATGCTTCAAGGGGTGCTCCATCACTGGCTCTGAGAGTAGAAGATGCACTAAATTGTACCAATACAAGCACTGTGTTCTCCTAGCCACAGTGACTGGTTCAAGGATGAACTGAGACCCAATGAAACTTTACTTAAAGCTGCAAAGAGGGCAGCTCTTTCTGACTAGACTTAAACCTGGCAGGATACAAAAGTAGTGTCAAGGATAAACAAAGCCCAGCCTGAAAGGACAGGTTTTATTCATTAACTACTGCAATAGGGAAGAGAGCACAGCATGAACTGAACTCAGATTCCCGAAAACAAAAGGCTGGAGTGTGCTAGGGGAAAGGCACTGAGGGCTGTTAAAGGGGGTTAGTCCACGTAACTAAGCCATCTGGGTTTGTTAACCAGTGCTTATCCAGAGGAGAAACAAACTTCTTGCTTTGTGACAGGAGGCAAGGTGCAAGGTGAAGAAAAGCACCCATCGAATTTAGGCCCTTGTCCTCCCACAGGGACTGGGAAGGGTGAGAGTTATCTCCCAGAATGTTTGCATTTTAAAGAGACAGTTCTCAGGTCCTTGAGGAAACAGTTTTGGGTGGTAGATTTACATCCCAAAGGGCAAAGAAGGGATTTATAATTGTGAGCTTTCTAAAGTAACTGTTCTAAGGGGGGTTCAGAGGCTATCTGCCTATTACCAGGTTATCCCTGACATAAACATGATATTCTCCTGGCATCACTGAGCTTTCTCGGGCAGCCATTTTGAGGAGGGCTGGGATCATCCTAGGAACACGGCCTTAAACTGCTAAAAACCATACTAGAGTTTGGTTGGGTGCAGAGGTTTGGAACGTGTCATCCTGGGCCAAGAGTTCTGCAGTTCACAGCACAACCACCTTGACACCATAAAGGGAGAGCCTATCCAGAGGAACCAAGAAATAGAGGATTCTGGTGACAAAGTGCACCATCCCCTTACTCTGCTTTATTTTTCTTAAAAATATTTACTATCACCAAATACAGTACATATATTAATTTGTTTGTATATTGCCTGTCTCTCCCTATCATATTGCAAGCTCCATGAGACTAGGGACTGACCTTACTGCTACTGGTACAGCCTCTAGTTAAGACCTGTCACATAGTAGGTAGTCAATAAATATTTGCTGAAGGAAGAAATTTTTTTTTGCCTTTGAAACTCCTCATACCTGAAACAAGCCTTACCTTTTTTGGTTAAGCCATTTTGAAAGGGGTTTTCCGACACATGCAACCAAAGAGTTGTAAATGAGTTTTGTTCTCAATCTATTACAAATGTGATTTTGATCTCTAATTCACTTCAGAAAAATAGTATTTTACTATATCACTGATACCTGCCTGCACCTTCTCTCAGTCTTGTTTTTTCAGTGTGTCGTTTGTAAGGAGGTAAAAATGTCCAAAAGTCTGTGAGCTTCACAAGGAAAGAACCATGTCACATTCGTCGTGGTATTCCTTTGGATGTGTATGGCAGAAATTAGGGCTCAGTAAATGTTTACTGAATTGAACCAAATCCCCAAGTCTTTCCCTATCTCTCCTTTGCACACTTCCTGTTAGATTACTGTTATCTTCTGGATGCCAGCTCCTATCCACCTCGTTCCACCCAGGCCTTCCTTTGGATTAAAACATTAAGGAAATTAGTAAATTTATACTTTTTTGGTATCTCCTTTATAAACAAGATTGGTTAAATAAAAATCATTTACCCATACATTAATGTGGGTAATTAATATGCTTCAAAACCAGCCATCTCTTTAAACAACAAAACCCAAACATCAAAAGGTTAAAATAATTTACTGTCCACAGTAACAGATTCAAGCATCATTAGGCTTAAGTTACTATGTGTAAATTCATTCTTGGCACAGAATTCTATCTCCCCTCTTTTATGAACGACATCAGTTCGTAACTCCTGATCAATATGGCATATGGTAATGTCTCTAAACGATGTGCAATTAAAACTGTCCTTAGGGCAGACGAGATTCCAAAGGTATGAGAAAACCATTTACAAGCCTATCATAAAAAAAGCTAGCTGTATGCTTTCCCACTATCTCTCACCTATGCACAAATGTAGGGAGCTTTCTAGATTGTGCTGACTCACAGGCAGATAGCTTATTTTTCAAAGGTCAGGAAAGGATCTCCAGGCTGAGCCTCAAATTAGAAAGCCTTGACACCCCACTCCATTCATGAACCTGATACCTCCCTGATCGATGAGCACCAAGTGATTATCAGGGCTAAGCAACAGCGGAACCCCAATGGCCTGGCTCTAAAAGAGTTCACATTATCGCATACGTTTCACAGGGGTGGCCTCCTTTACTTTCACCCTGTGAGGTCAACCAGGGAGGCGGAGACGGTTGAAATGAGGAAATCTCCCCTTCTACGGACGGCATTGTCAAGGGCGGGGACGAGAACTGTACCAGGTCATGACTATTAGCAGCTACGGAACAAGGAAGAAGCTGGAGCCCGTCCTCCCTGCGCTCTCAGCCGGGGCCCAGACACCCTGGATCTTGCACACCCCTTCCAGGAGCGACTGCCCCAGGAGCACCAGCCCCTCTGGGGCCCGGCTCCCCCTACCGACCCCCGCCCAGGCCGCACCGCCCACTCTCGCACATGCGCACCTCTGGAAGACTCCCGAGTCCAGGGCCGCCCGCAGGACCCAGCCAATGAGCGGGACCCCCGCCAGGTGCTTAATGTTCTTCAGGGGGATGCCCTTGCTGCCGCCCCGGGCCAGAACAAGGGCCGCCAGGTGCGGGGGCTTCTCCACACCTCGGCCCTGGCCGCCGCGGGAGTTGCGCTGCAGCTTCGGCGGCCGACCCCGGGAGGGCCGCCCCCGCGGGTTGGAGACGGAGGTGGCGGCCCCCTTCTCCACCGAGTCCATCTTCCTCCCACGCCTTCTCCCCAGCTTCTCCACATCCGGGAGCTCTTGTCTCGCCACCTCAGCTCGGCGCCGCCCGATCTCCCCGCCCGACGGGTCGCGGGGGTGGCTGTTCCTGGGCCCGCCCCCTCGCGGGGCACGCCGGGAATCGTAGTCCGCGGCCTCCTCGCCCGGGTTCCATAGGAAGAGTAGGCTCTGACCTGGCCACCCCAAGCCCAAGCCAAATAGTGAGAGTCCAGAGATGACTGGAAGGAAGTGCAGCTACTGGGGGGCTTGATCTTGTACGGGGATTTCTAAAATAGGCAACATAGATTATTGATCTTTTGCTAAAGATCTTCCCCACTTAAGAATTGTGGTAGGTTTCCCACTGCACTCCCTGATACACCCTAACACGAATCAATTTTATATTTTAAAACTTATGTTTTAAACGAACATCTTTCTGATTATTTTCAAGAGAGTACCTCATTCGAATGTCCTACAAGACCCTTAAATTCAACATTTTAAAAACTCAGCTCACTGTATGGGCTCAAACTGCTTCAACCTCTGCATTTTCTATCAACATTACCATCCACCTAGGGGCAAAAATTTGGAAGTCAACCTTGACTATTCCATTCTAGTGTAGTGGACGCGTGTTCTTGGTTTTTGGGGTTTTTTTCTTTTCAGCCTGCTAAAAATCTTTTCCTTTTAGGAATTGTTACTCCTCCTACTTGGTGGGGCTTTCACTCACATCTTCTGCATCATAGCCGGGGTGAGTCACCCAAGCTGGTCAATCTAAGTGTCTCATCTTCCTGAACACAGCTGTGGTCTAGGGACAAGCATATGACCAAGCACAGCCCATTGGAGTCTTTTCCAGAGACTCTGGGAAAGAAAGGATCTTTCTCTTGCTGAAGTTTTGGGTGCTTGGGACCCTGTAAACCTGAATCCTCAGGACAGGATGAGGGAAGCAGGGTAGGGAGATTTGCTGTTCTGAAATGGGCTGGGACACTGATATTTGTACTGAAGAAAGCAGGTTCAAGACATGCGGGGAGAAGAGACCAAGAGCCCTGATGGTGTCATTTAAACTTCTTGATCCAGCCAAGAGTTTCAAAGGCATGTACACACATACACACCCCTCTTTTTTTATAGATTTTTGGAAGGTTTCTCTGACATAATACCAACACGCATTTTGTCTTTTTCACCGCTTTTGTAAGCCTGTATCTGGAAGTAGAGAGTCTCCTTGTCTGTCCTAGGTGGAGGCTAATACATCCAGAAGGAATGGAAGGTAGTGGTGTTGGTTTTCTCAAGGAGGGTAAAAAGGCCTTTGTGCTTCTTCAGGTCTTGGCTGTCTCTGAAGGGGACAGAATAAGCTGTTGGTGTTTTGGGTTCTAGGACAGGCACCGGAAACTTCACCTCTCTTTGTCTATAAAGTAGCTGATGGCCCAGCCCTTGCTGGGACTGGTTCTGGGAGAAGGTGCTGCACTCTCAGATATGGGGAATGATGGCTGTAAACAGACATGAATGCAGTGCCTGAGTTAGGGGGCCAGGCTCCAGGAACTATGCCGTCACTTTGTCCCCCCAACCCATACTGACTCTTTGATTAGGACCTTTGCATTCATTGTGCTTCAGAGACACCAACACTGATTTTTTGGTAACCATGTGAGCAGGACGTCTACTGCTTTTTATACACCAAAATCTCTTTTCTCCTATCCACCCTGAAAACAGTCTTAGTTCCCACTACATAGTTGCCATTCTCCACAGTAATTCCCTAGAGCCTGGTAAACCCTAGTGGGCCACCAACACCTGAGTAGTTTGACTCCTGTGGCCTATTAGTGTCCTCCAAGCTGGGGACAGAGCAAGTGGCACCACTGTTACTTATCAAAGGAGATTACAGTGATTTGCGTAAATGCCATGAGACTGTGGACTCCTCCAGGAGAGGGACTGTTCCTTCTTTGTAATCGCATCCAGAACAATGTGTAGGTCATGGTCAGTGAACTGCATTTCATATTGCTTTTCCAGTCTCTTCCCACATATACTTTTGTATATAGTTGCAATCTTATGATAATGAAGCATTTTGTGTTCTTTGTATTGTTACCATACAATTTTGGTTGGACCTGACAACTGGCTGATCTCAATCTTGAGAAACAGAGAGAGACAGAGACAGACAGACAGACAGGATGGTTGTAAAAGTGGAAGGTGATTTGTCTAGTTCAATATATGGCACATGGAAGTTTGACAAATATTTTTTTTCAGTGAAATTACAGTATACTTATTTAATATGTTTTCTTCTGTCTAATCAATGGGCATAAAGTTTCAGTTAAGCAAGATGAATAAACTCTAGAAATCTGCTGTACGGCATTGTACCTATAGTCAACAATAATGTATTGTACATATCATTGTACAATCATGTGACTGTGCCAGGAAGAGGAAATGTTAGCTTGTCTTTGGATTACTTTGGAGGAATAAAATTAAACCACTCTCAAACCAAATATTCGGACTCATCCTTCTTTTAAAGATGAATGTTAAGTGTTGCTGCCAAAGAACAATTCATTCGTATCTATAGTGAAAGAATTTATCTGTATATTACCTCTCGTTTTATGATTCCATATATGAACAAACTCAACACACAGAGGAGTCCTTTGGTTCTTTGATTTGCTCACATTTATGGCATTCCACAAGCCAGGCCCTGTGCTTCCCTTTAGCAATATCAAAGCAAGATGAGCCAGACATGGAGCTTAGAGTTCTGAGGGGGAGACAGGCAAACTTCCATAGACTGTGGTTTGTACTGTGGTAGAATTATGTGTGCTGAGGTAGGCAAGCACAGGGGAGAGGGATTTGGGCTAGAAAGAGATTTTTGTTGGCTGAGATGACTCTTGAGATACTGTTAAAGTGTAATAGACTGAGGGAACAGCGTTGCAGAAGGCACAGAGGAATGAAACAGCATGATACATTGGGAAACTTGAAGTAGGTCACTGTAATTGGAGCATATGATACTTGTTGGCTAGTGGCAAAAGATGATAATAGAGAGGAACATGTGGGCCGTATTTACAGCAAATAAAGGTATTATGGGCCCAGCTTTGTCAAGGAAGTTATGGAGAGCAGGGATATGACATAATTCACTTCATTCATTGTTTTGACAAATTGTTATTGCGTGACTACTGTTTGTAGGTACTTTTCTGGGCACTGGAAATACATTGAAATGGAAACGTGCTCAATTTCTCAACATATCTTAAAAGTGGAGCTAAGAGGATTTGCTGACAGGCCAGATGAAGGGTGTGAGAAAAAAAGGGAGACAAGGGTGGCAGCAGGATCTTTGGCCTGACCATTAGTAGGAGGGAGCTCTATTAACTGAGATGGAAAAGACTATAAAAGGATAAATTTTGGCAGCAGAATTAGGAATTCTGTTTCATACATGTCATGTATGAGACACCTATTAGACATACTAAGAGGTATAAAAGTGGGCTATTGAATATATCGGCCTGGAGTTCACAGGAAAGGTCTAGAATATAAACATAACTTTGGAGTCATCAACATATAGATAGTATTCAAAGCCATAATACTAGATGAGATGTAGTAGGTGATGGTGGATAGAAAAGAGAAGATGAGATCAGCTAGAATGAAAAGGTTGATGGAAAAGTCCAAAGACTGAGCTCTGGGTCTCTCCACTATGTAGAGGTTAAGGAAATGGAAAGGAGACAGCAAAAGAGACTGAGATAGAATGGCCAAAACATACAAAGAAAACCAGTATGGTGACCTGAAATCTAAATAAATAAAAATGTTGGAAGGAGGAAAAAGCTGTTCATTATATCAAATGCTATGATGGCCATATAAGAAGATACTGTTGTATTTAGAATGTAGAGTCATTAGTGATCTTAAAGAAAGCAAGTCCACTAGCTTGGTGGTAAGAAAACCCTGATTGGAGTGGATTAAGGAGGGAATGTGGAAATTGTGATTACAGGTAACTAACGAGTTTTGGTGTAAGGAAAAAAGAGGAAAGGGATAGTAGTTGAAGGGTTAAGTGGAGTCAAAAGAGGTTTTTATTTTTTAAATTAAGAGGTGGGAAATAATAGCATCTTTGTGTGGTGATAAGGGAAAGTAGAGAGGAGAAAATTAATAATGCAGAAGAAAGAGGGAAGAAAGAACTGCCGAAGCTGTTTCCTTGAGTAGACGATGGGGTGGGGGAATGTGATCGAATCCTAGGTGGCTGGACTGGCTTTGGCTAGGATCAGGAGAGAAGATGAACTTTGTGGGCACGTGTTCAGATATGTGGGTCAATGTAGCCAGTGTTACCCTTGTACCAAAATCACACAAACTCAAGAAAACTACAGACCAACATAAAAATCCTCAACAAAATACTAGTTTTCTATGAATGCTATAACAAATTACCACTACCTTGGTGGCTTAAAACAACAGAAATTTATTCTTTCACAGTTCTGGAGGCCTGAGGTCTGACATCAATATCACGGGGCTAAAATCAGGAGGCTCTAGGGGAGAATTTCTTCCTTGCTTCTTCTAATTTCTGATGGTAGCTGTCATTCTTTGGCTTGTGGCTGCATCACTCCAGTCTCTGCCTCTGTGGTCACTTTGTCTTCTGCTCTTCCATTTGTAATCTCTCTCTGCCTCCTTCTTATAACAATAGTTGTGACTGAATTTTGGGTCCACTTGGATAATCCTTGATAATTTCCTCATCTCAAGATCCTTAACTTAATCATATCTGCAAAGTCTTTGCCATATAAGGTAATGTTTTGCAGGGACTGTTGCAGCATCCAAGGTCTTCATTCCCAACTCATTCTTTCCTTCTGGTGGATTTTGTTGCAGGGGTCCTACTATCTGCTTTGTGAGTCCACTCTTTGCAGGACCCTGCAGTCCTCCAGGCATATGTATGTAACTGAATCCTCACCCCAGACGTGAGTTGAGTTCTTTTTCTAGAATGCTTCCTTCTGCTACTATGTAGATTAGTTTAATGTGAATAAAAACTGTGGAAGGGGGATCATGTAACACCATCTGACAGCCATGTCTAAATCTCAGTTCTGGATTGGGTAGGATCATTTTTACGTTTGAATTAGCAGAGAAATTTTAAAAGGGCTTAGCCTAGAATTTGGCCTGTAATAAAAGATCAGTGAATTGTAGTGTTCATTACAATTCTTTAATGTTGATGAATCTCACCAGCAAGTGGTTAGGAATGAAGCCACACCAATATCTGAATTTAGCATTCAGTTGATCTCTGGTGATGCAAGAATCCCCATTCTGAATAGAGTCCCCTTTCCCTTAGTATTTCTGTAAGTCCTCGAAGAGTGTCTTACACGGGCCCATGAAAATGAAAGTCCTGGCTGCCACTTATAGGGGCTGCAGTTGCTAGAGACCCACAGACCTTGAAGACCTCTCTTCTATCTCTGGAGCTCAGCTGAGATTTTCTTACTACTTTTCTAATATAGAAATTTTTACACAGTTATAAGTATAATATATACACAATTTTATGTTCTTTTGTTGTTGTTGTTTGTGTCATTACAAAGTCTTTAAACTTATTGTTAAAAGTTGTTTAAAAATACTCTAAATTGACAGACCATAATTTACTTAGCAGTTCCTTATTGCTGAGCATTTTTATGTAAGGTAATAATCCCTAATAACTTTGCATATAAATTTGTAATTTTGTAGGCGATAGTTCCTGGGACAGATTTCTATAAATGAAATTGCTTGATTAAAATGTAGTGATTATCTTCCTTTGAATCCAAATTAAGATTCAATGCTATCTGGGTATGTTGGCAACTGTTACTAGTTATGTATAAGTTTTCTCTTGCTGCATAATAAGTGACCTTAAAATTTAGCAGCTTAACAAACATTTATGTATCACAGTTTCCAAGGGTCAGAGAGTGCTTTAGATGAATGGCTCTGGATCAAGGTTTCTCATGAGGTTTCTGTCAAGCTCTCAACTGGGGCCACAATCATCTCAGGGTTTGATTGGAGCTGGAGGATCTGATTCCAAGATGGCTCAGCCACTTGGCTGTTGGCAGGCCTCAGTTCCTTGTTGGTTGTTGGCCAGAGGCCTCCCTCAGTTCCTTGCCATAAGGGCCTCTCCACAGTATAGCAGCTAGTGTCCCCAGAGCAAGTGATTCAAGAGAAAGTGAAAAATAGAGTAACCAAGATGGAAGCCACAGTACCTTTTAAACACCAAGTCACACACTGTCACTTTTGTTTCATTCTATTTGTTAGAAATGAGTCACTAAGTGCCGCTCACACTCAAGGGGAGGGAAATTGGGCTTTCCTTTTGAAGAGGATGAGTCAAAGAATTTATGGATATATATTTAAAATCCATAACCTAGGAGTTGGGACTCCCTCCCTCCCTCCCTTCCTTCCTTCCTTCCTTCTTTCTTTCTTTTCTTCCTTCATTTCTTCCTCTTTCTTTTTCATTAGCTGAAGAAAGAAGGAGGAAGTCTACCCCAGCCCCAGATTCCTGGGAAAGATTCCCCAGGAAACTAGACTAATAACCCCAAATAGGCAATAGATTGGTAGAATTTTTTTTTAAGGCCATGATAGAGCCCACATGGTAGCCAAATCATAAGCATTCCCGGAAGGTGTGATGACAGCACCTGAAGGGAAGAAATTTCAACTGTGGCCAGACTCTATTGCTGGGACATAACTCAAGATGCACATCCCTCAAGCAGAGATAATAAACAGAGTGAAAGAATCCTGAATAAGAAGGCTTCCACAACCACAAATCTGCTAATGGTTTGGTGATTGTGGACTTATGATTATTAAGATTTGAATCGGCATTTAAAACCTAGGATGAACAGGTTAATTTTTAAATTTATATCAAGAAAAATGATTTTTAAAACATGGATATGTTAACGCTAGGAAAATTATTCCAAAAAGTAGGTTGGAAAGAAGCTGTAGAAAATAAACTTGAAAACTTGCATGGAGCAAGTGAGAGAAGGTTAACCTGTGGGGAAATACGCCTGTGGGAGCTCAAACGATTTGCAAGACTGGAAGGACTCACTGGACCCTTATCTGCCTCTCCCTACCAAATTCTTACCTGACAATGATTTAAAAGGAGAAAGAAAGGAGGTGCCTGAGAACCACTGAGCTCAGAGCCAGTAGGGCCTTTAGCTACTTCAGCCTTTGAATTCCATGGGAGGAGTTGATAAAGGTGGTGGAGCTGCTTGTGGCATTGAAAACTTCTGATAAAGACCTGTCCATGATTAGAGAACTCCTGGGCAAGATATCAGGTCTTTACAGGCACACACAACCACTGTTCTGTGATTTGCATGGGAGAGTAGAAGGCAGACGGAAGCAGGCTAACTGTAACTGCCAGGGGAGCCATCCTCTGGTACTGAGAGTGCCAAAGTGGGTCAGGAAGTGATGAGGACTTATTGTTCCATAAAGCTATGGAACTGATACCCTCAAAGACTAGCTTTAGGGCCAAAAAAACCAGAGAAGGTTCTGCTTAGCCTTGAAAGGAGAATACTTTTAGAACAATACACTGCAACATGGCGAATTAAAAATGCCCACCACTTGGATGACGTTAATGGAGAACAGCCGTTTTCTAGAGGGATGTATTCATAATCACAGTTAACATTTATTGAGAACTTGTGTGCCATGCAGACTGCTGAGTCTTTATGTGCATTATCTCATTTCATTCTCAAGACAACCCTACCCATTTAACGTCATCGTTATCTACAAATGCAGATAAGAAAACTGAGCCTTACTTAGCTCTCTAAGTAACTTTAATTCCTGTTCAAAGTTCCACAGCTGGCAAGTGGTCAAGATGAGATTTGAATGCAGAATCTTGAACTCCAGAAGCTGGATTCTAAACCCCTATGCTATAAGAACCAGTCTTGAATGATTTGGTAGTTAAAGTCTGACTTGGTATGGAGAGGAAAGAACAGAGAGAACACCCAGACTCAGAACAGATAGGATCTAGTAACAGATGTTTCTGCAGCATGTTTGCTTCCCTTGTATAGATGGGGTTCTTGGGCAAGATGGTGGAAAAGCCATGGAAACTGTGAGACCTTAGGAGTGAGCTAATGCTGATAACATCATGTGTCCTCATAAACTACTTTCCAAAAGGGGGCGATGGAGAATTCCACTGTTCAATGTGTATTTACTGTCGAGGCACTAAGGCTGGTATAGGGTGGGAAGAAGGTATTCCAAAAGGAGCATCCTAGCAAGTAGAGACACAGGAGTGTCACCCTAATCAGAGGATGAAGAGGGTGGGTCATCTGACCAGATCTTTGTCCCTACATGTTGCCTTGAGCAGAAGACCGCTGATAGCCCGAGGTCACACAGGGCCAAATCAGCAGGACCCTGCCTAAAGGTACAGCCCCATTCCTGAAGGAGCTCATGATGGGGAAAAGGAGGCTGTGGATGGAAGTGAGTAATCAATAGGGGATGTTACAAAGTTGCCCAGTGTCCTGGTCACGTGCACTGCTCCTGCTCTGCGTGGACATGAGACTGGCCAGCCCTCCTCCTTTCAAGTGTGTGGGAGTCTATGACCCTGGGAGAAAGCTGGAAATATCAGAGTGCCCCAGTTAACACATTGCCCATTTCTCCACCTGCCATAATGTGATGTGTGGGAGGGGTGCAATCCCTTGCACAGGATTGAAAGATTCTCCAGAGGATAGAGTGTCTCCTCTGCATGCTTTGTGTTCACTGGTCTATGTGTTCAGATCTTCTTCCCTTTACCACTTATTAGTTGATTGACCTGGAGAAATTACTTGGCCTCTAAGAGTCTAAATTGTCTCATCTGTGTCATAGATATGATAATAACAACGACCACATCATAAGATTGTTTTGAGGATTAAGTGACAACACATAAAAAGCATTTAGCACAATGAATAACATGTCATAAGGGTTCAATACATGGTGTTATTGAAATATTTACATATTAGAGAAAAAAATGTTAGTTTATGAGCTGGCACAACATTTCATATTTCCTAAGAAGATAACTGAGTCTTTTTTTTTAAGCCCAATACCTTGAGAGGCTCTTTGGGTAGAAAAGATGAAATTTGGGGTAAAAAAGTCAAGAGCATGGCCTAGATGAGCTGGAGTTAGAGCATTTTTAAGATTTGTGCTGTGCTGCACTGTGCTCTAAGCACCTTCCATGCCTTTTTGTCTTCAGCTAGAGTCAGCTGCCCACACAGCCTCTGTCAGGGCCCAGGGTCAGGGGAGTGTGGTCCTCAGGGCCTTTTCTAGCATGTGGGAAAGAGTGTTTAAAGTGGGATAGAATGCACAAGATATAAGATGTAGAGTAGGACTGAGAATGTTCTGCAAAGGCAAGAAATCAGAAGCAGGGAAGAGCAGGAGAAATTGAAACCTCCCAAGAGTCTGGAGAAACTCGGAGGGATAATGGATATCCAGCTATATAGTAGCAGAGTTTGAGCAAACTTTATTTAAGTCTTGAAGTACAAGCTACCCACAGCAGGCTCAAGGACTTTGAGGACTTATAAACAAGTGGTACTTAGATTACAATTATTATTAGTTTGATTCCAAACTTAATCATGTTGGTGAATGGCTGGCAAAATTGGTGGAGTCTTGAAGTACTCAATTATCTTTGTTTTCATGAAGGCATTTGTGTTTTGCTGAAGAAGGGTATAGTAGGCTGAGTAACAGCTCCCCAAAGATGTTCAAATCCTAATCCCCAGAACCTGTGAATATGTTACATGGTAAAAGGGGCTTTGCGGGTGCAATTAAGTTAAGGATCTTGAGATGAGGAGAGTATCCTGGATTATTCAGGCGGGGCCAATGTAACCACAAGAGTCCTTATAAGAGGGAGGCAGGTGTGTCCAAGTCAGAGACGGAAGGTGTAAGAATAGAAGCAGAGGTCAGAGAGGAGAGAAGATGCTTCACTGTTGTCTTTGAAGACAGAGGAAGGGGTCATGAGCCAAGGAAAGCAGGCAGCCTCTAGAACCTGGAAAGGCAAGGAAACAGTTCTCCCCTAGAGCCTCCAAAAGGAATGAAGGCCTGCAGATGCCTTGGTTTTAGCCCAGTGAAACTGATTTTGGACTTCTGACCTCTAGAACTGTAAGATAATAAATTCGAATTGTTTTAAGCCACTAAATTTGAAGTAATTTGTTACAGCAGCAATAGGAAACTAATACAGAGGTGGAGTTTGGGGTGTTAGGGCAAGAGTGGAAGAGTAGAGAGGACAGTGTGGTTTCTGTCCTCTGTCAGGTCCTATGGGTTGGCATCTGGGTCCTGAGAAAGAAAGAGCTATAGATGGGAAGACGAAGGAGCTGTCCTCATGAAGAGGTTAGGGGATGAGGGCAGAAGCAGCAATGCTTAGGGCTCTGGGTGAGAAAGTAGGACACAGATCAGGGAAGGTGGAGTACTAGCACTGCTCCTAGGCCAAGAGGTTTCTTCCAGATTTGTTAATGGCTGCTCTGGGAAAAGCAGAGAAAAGCTTCAGAGTCCATGTTGGGGGTGCGGGTGGGGAAGATGGGGGAGATGGTACCAGGAGAACCAGCAGTGTCACTGATGGGATAGGACTTGTTTGAAGAAATGTTAGACATCCCTGAAGACTCCTTGAAAGACTTGAGGGACACTGATGGAAGAATGAGTTCTTACATGAGTGGGGAAAGCCAGACAGTTTGAATTATTATCGTTTCTGTTACTTCATCAACAGGGAGAAACTTGCATAGCAGAAGGATCTTAACAGCACTTTTAAGAAGCCTGATACATCCATTCAAATAATTTTCCAGGATTTCTTTACGCCGCTCCCGGCGATGAAAGCAAGGCACTTGCGGCAGGCTGGGTGAAATATATCCAGACCACAATTAAAAGTTGTTGGTATATTCTGACCACCAGGTGGCCCCATTCCCATGGGCTGGAGAATTTTTTTAGTGACCCCTGACCCCAAGAGCTTGAAACACATCATAACGGTTTGCTAGTTTAGCACCCTGGGTACTTGTAGGCTTTGGGTGCTACTTTTTATTTGTTTTGCAAGATTATATTAATATAGGAGCTTTTTTCATTCTCCCTTTTACTTACAAATGTTCAGTCACCTGCACCACACACAGGTCCTTCTTATCTGTGAAGTCCAATGGTTCTACATTACCTAGTAGGCTTGAGATGTGGAAGAGGAAAGGAGAAAGGAGAATGGCATTGAAATTCTCCTTTTTCAAAGATTTATTTCCTTCCTCCTTTTGATAAGGATGGAAGGACAGAATAAACAGAACATACAAGGACTTATCCCTCTTTTTCACTTATATATTGTTGGCCACAATATATTCATAGAGCCATCCATCTCATCATCCAACAAACATTTACTGAGGGCCTATTCTGAACGAAATAAATTTCCTAAGCATTGAGGTGGCTTATATAAATTAAAAACACACACACACAGAGCTCCAATTATAAAAAAATCTTAACAGGAGAACAGATATGTAAATTACTAAATATGACATATGGGGAATAAAATGTATAATGTAAACTGTCTTCAGTATTCATGCATTCAGTCATCACATTCATGCATTTATTTTCACATGGGATACGTTGGCACTTCCTTTCGTGGACGATTATAATATTTTATACTAGGAAAATGTGTTTGAATTTTAACAACTGACAAAAAGTGAAATCTTGAAACACAGCCATTTTAAATTCAGCATCCATATCTTCAAACGTAAAGAGAAATGACAAGTATCTACAAAATTGGTCTGAAATACATTAGAAAGTCCAGGAAATGGGGAAAATGGAGAATTTTAGTGTCCTTTTAATGCCCAAAGAAAAATAAATGGAAATAAATAAATTAAAGCTACTGTAGTGGTGTACTATTTTGAAAATACTGAGAAGATTTGAAAAATACTGATATATTCTCCCTGTTACTTGATCATCCTTACCACTGTTTGGGCGGATTTTGTTTTGTTTTATTTCATAAGTTCAGGTGCTGATATTTGAGATAACAGTCCTCCGTTCATTATTTTCTATTATTGTTGGTCTATGAGAGGCCCCTCTCTTATTTTTTTCATTCCTAATCCCCACTCTCTGCCCCCTCCCTCTCACAGACACCTACCCTAATGTGTTTCACATATGTCCTTGGCTGTGTATGGATGAGTGAATTCAGCTTTGCTTTGTGTATGTATTTTAAATGTACTATGTGAAAGAGCTCCTTCTTTTTTCTCCTACTTAATTTTGTAGAATGGCCCTACCGGTATAGGGAAGGGAGAAAAACACCAGCTAAGCTTGAAGGTTCTAAAAGCAGAAAGGACCAGGTGGAGAAATTGGAGAGATGCTGTTTAAGTGTACAAACTTGCAACTAGACGATGAAAACGTTCTGGAGATCTAATGCACAGCATAGTGATTATAGTCAACAATACTGTAATGAGCTTAAATTACTAAGAGACTAGATCTTAAATATTCTCACCACAAGAAAGAAATGATAATTATGTGATGTGATAGAGCTAAGCTAAGTGGTAATTGTATGGCAAAATATAAATGTATCAAGTCAACACATAATAAACACGGTGTAAGTTTAAGGTGTACATATTATTTATTTGTTTATTTTTTATTGAGGTAACATTGGTTTATAAACATTAAATAAATTTCAGGTGTACATCATTATATTTCAATTTGTGTATAGACTACATAGTGTTCACCATCAAAAATCTAGTTGCCATCTATCACCATACAAATGTGCCCCTTTACCCCTTTCACCCTCCCTGAACCTCCCTTCCCCTCTGGTAACCAACAATCTATTCTCTGTATCTATGTGTTCGTTTGTTGTTTTATTTTCCACATTTGAGTGAAATCATCCGGTATTTGGCTTTCTCCGTGTGACTTATTTTGCTTAGCGTAATACCCTCAAGGTCCATCTGTGTTGTCGCAAATGGCAAGATTTCATCTTTTTTATAGCTGAGTAGTATTCAATACCGCATATTCTTTATCCATTCATCTGTTGACAGGTACTTAAGTTGTCTCCAAGTTTTGGATATTGTGAATAATGCTGCAATGAACATAGGGGTGTATATATCTTTTGAATTAGTGTTTTCATGTTCTTTGGATAAATACTCAGAAGTAGTATTACTCAGTAGTAGTTCTATTTTTCATTTTTCGAGGAATCTCCATACTCTTTCCCATAGTGGCTGCACCAGTTTACATTCCTACCAGCAGCATACGAGGAAAACATACACAATATTATATGTCAATTATATCTCAATTAAAAATAAATAAAATAAAACAGAAAGGACCAATGCCCATTTCCTAAGCAGAGACTGGAAAAATAGTAAAAGCCCACAGCTGGCCCATGCCACTGCGTGGTATAAGATGGGGAGACAACATCTACAGGATGTGTGTGTGTAGGCAGAGGACCCTGAAAGGGCAACATAAGAGTTTCACTCCCAGCACAATGTGGAGCACAACCAAGTGATTTTCTGTGTACTGGAGAGTACCTAGAGAGGAAGGGCTTTGACTTCACCAAGTTTCCTATGTCTCTATAGAGGAAGAATAGAAATAGCAAAGAGAGAGATTGTGTGTATCAGACGTAGCCAGGCTTATAGACCATTGTTCTCATAGTTGTGACCATGCAGTGGTGACCTGCAGAGATGCAAAACTAAAGAACAGATTGAAATGCAGATCATGGCAGCAGCTACTAGAATAGGTTGACAATGGTGACCAAGACCAGATGCTTCACCCTTATTTTTTGACATGACATAAGTCCCCCCAGAATGTTGACATTACTCCAGGGATGGAGGAAACCATGCAATTGACTGAGATTTTCTTCTTTACATTTTGTAGCTGCAGAAGATGGAGGGTGACCGGCTGTGAAAACATGTGTGATGGAGCAAGTATAAGAAAATTTCCTTAAATTCAATCTGAGCTCTCTCTTTTGAAGAGCAGCACAGGGTAATAGCACCTGAAAGAAGAATTGCATTGAAACTTCAGATTAAAGTCATGGTCTTAACCTTCAGGCAAACTTACTCAACTTTATACTAGCTCTAATAGTTTTCAGTGGACTCCTTTGGATTTTCTAAATACAAGACTCTGTCATCTACTAATAGTTTTACTACTTCCTTTCCAGTCTGGATGGCTTTTCTTTTTTCACTTGCCTAGTTGCCCTGGCAAGACCCTCCAGGTTGAATAGAAATGATGAGAGTGGACATTCTCGTCTGATCTTAGTGGGAAAGCTTTCACTCTTTCCTCATTAAGTATGATGTTAGCTGTATCTTTTTCATAATGTCCTTTATCAGTTTGAGGAAGTCCCCTTCTAGTCCTAGTTTGCTGACAGTTCTTATGAAAGGGTGCTGGCTTTTTTCAAGTGACTTTTCTGCCTTTATTGAGATGATGATGTGTTTTTTGTCCTTTATACCACTAATATGGAGTATTACATTGATTGAGTTGGGGGGGATGTCAAAGCAACCTTTCATTCCTGAGATAAATCCCACTAGGTCGTGGTGTATAATCCTTTTTATATGTTGCCAGATTTGGTGTTCTAGCTGTGGCAGGCTGAATAATGGCTTCCCCCAAAATAGAAATTCCTGACTGCAACCTGTGATTGTTACCTTATCAGGTAAAGACGTTGCAGATATGATTAAGTTAAGGATTTTGAGATGAGATTATCCTGGATTGTCTAAATGGGCCCGATGTGCAACCACAAGTGTCCTTAAAGGGCGGGGGCAGCAGGGGATTAAAGACAGAATAGGAGAAGGCAATGTGATCATGGAGAAAGAGATTGGAGTGATATGGCCACACACCTTGGCCTTCAGAACTCTGAAAGAATAAATTTCTATTGTTTTAAGGCACTAAATTTGCGGTAATTTGTTATACTAGCCATAAGAAAAAATATGTTAGTATTTTGTCAAGGACTTTAGTGCCTATATTCATAAAATATATTGGTCTCTAGTTTTTTTTCTTGTGATATTTGTCTGGTTTTAGTATCAGTAATACTGGCTGTGTAGAATGCGTTGGGAAGTGTTCCCTCCTATTCTATTTTTTTTTTAATGTTTTTGCAGGACTGGTATTAATTCTTCTTTAAACATTTGGTGGAATTTACCAGTGAAGTCATCTGGGCCTTGTCTTTTCTTTGTGCCAAGTTTTATTTTATTTTTTTGTGGGGAAGACCAGCACTGAGCTAACATCTGTTGCCAATCCTCCCCTTTTTGCTGAGGAAGACTGGCCCTGGGCTAACATCCGTGCCCATCTTCCTCCACTTTATATGGGACACTGCCACAGCATGGCTGACAGGCAGTGTGTCGGTGGGCGCCTGGGATCCAAACTTGAGAACCCCGGGCTGCCAAGTGCGAACTAAACCACTGCGCCACCAGGCGGCCCCTCTTTGTGCCAAGTTTTTTATTACTAATTCAATTTCATTACTCATTATAAGTCTGTTCAGATTTTTCTATCCCTTCTTGAGTCAGTTTTGGTAGTTTACATCTTTCTAGGAATTTGTTCATTTCATCTTGGTTATCTAATACATTTTGGTCATCATTACTTTCATTATTATCAGTGATGATTTTTGTTCAAACTTTAGCAACAACTAAATCCTACATTCCTGAAGATTATTTGAAAACCAGAAACTTTACCAGGCTGTTTCATGATGTTGACTGCTTGGATTCAATTTACCTGAAAAGATTCACATTTTCTGTTATTTCAGGAAAGTTTTCTTGAATATAGCATCACATGTATATTCCGTCCTTTTTTTAATTTTTAAAATTTCTATGGTGGTAAAATACATATAAAATAAAGTATGCCATTTTGACCATTTTCAAGTGTACTATTCAGCGGCATTAATTACACAGACAATGTTGTAAATATTGAAGATTTATTTTTGATGGGATTACAGTGATGTGTATATTGCCTGTCTCTGACTACTGTTCATTTCATTTTAACTCTTCATTTTCATTTCATGGGCTCACCTTATTTTTATCTTCTATCGCCCTTACTATATTTTCAGCAGTACCTATTTTCCCTTTTGCTTCTTCCAACTTACTTTTTTCTGTGAATGATTTTATGTTTTCTCTTCTTTCCTGATTTCTCCCAGCTTGTATTCTCTCTCTTTCTATTTTGTCACAAAATCTTTGTTGAGCTGCTGGATCCCTTATCCTTATTCTTGTTTCATAGAGGCAATTGCTTAAGATTTTCTCATTAATATTAAATATCTGGTGATGATTTTTATTTATCCCTTGGTCACATTGTTCTAGTGAGTGTCCCTAACTTGTCAGCTGATTTTCCTGTTCCTTTCTTCTCCTTCCTTTCCTTCTCTGTTTAGTGTCTTCATGTGGCTCCTGAAGAGATTTCCTTTTAAAAATTCATCAGTGAAACATGTCATTTCCTCTAGCTATTTGCAGGAATTTGGGAGAGTGAAGGAGGACCAAGCCTTTGTGGCAGAGTAGCTGGATAGGCAACCATAAGTTTGGTTGGTTTGTTTAACAAGGTAAAGTCTCTCATCCATGGCTACAAAGACAGACTGATTCATTAAAAATGGCCCCTTTGTGTGATTCCTCATTTAGCTTTGCCTGTACCAGTATTTGGAAGCTCAGTGAATTCCTGTAGTTGATGCATGCTCCTCCTTCCTACTGTTGCAGATCAGGGATATAAATTTTTGTACCTTTGGGTGTGCATCTCTGTTTCAGGGAATGTACTTTTGTTCTGGATCTTTTGAGCTATCCAGCTGCAGCATTTTTTTTTTTTCTCCGTTTCTTTGTGGGCATTTTTGCTTGCTTGATCCTTATTGCTTTTGAAAGCTCTTTCACCTATTTTGTGTTTTGGAGTTTTAACTGTCATTTAGTTTTGCCAAAAACAACTTTAGTATTTTTATTTCTCTTTTTCCTCATTGCTCTTGGATGGTTTCCAGGAAGAGAAGAAATGGAAGAGAAGGCAGAAATGCCAACTTTATGCCACTATTTTGAAACAAGATATTTCTGTCTTATATTTGGATATTTCTTATCCTTGCTTTTTTCCCCCCTCCTCACTTGACGTTCTTCTTCTTTGTAGTTTACCTGTGCTCACAGCTTCAACTGAATGAATTACTACTAAATTGTCATCTTTATCCCTGGCTTCTCTCCTTTTGATTATTCTCTCCTTTGCTTATTGTCAACTTCACATGGATAGTCCTAAGAAACTTCCAATATTATTGTCCTTCTCTATACTTTAATGTTCCTGATCTTGGTCAATGACATCAGTCTCTCAACTAATGTAGCTGAAAATCCTAGAATCATATTCATGCCTCTTTTTGTCCATCTACATTCAAAATATCTCCTGCCTCATCTTCTCCTTTTTTATTTCCACTGATATTACCCTAGTCTGGACCCCACACCTGGACACCATAGACTATTATTCTTGGTTGTCTTATCCAACGCCAATTCAGCTATTTACTGTGCCAGAGTTAACTTCCTTAAATACCTGATCATGTTATTCCTTTCCTCAAAAACCTCCATGGTTAACCAACACAAACAGAGTAATCTCTTTAACTTTCCATAAATTGACATCTGAGCTCTCTACCAACATAAAACTATTTGTTGTTTCCTAAAATACTCTTCATTCCTTTATTATTGTACTTTATTTACCTTTTGTCCCTTACCTGGTGGGCCTGTTTCTTCATCCTCATTTGCTGATGTCTAGGCTGGCTTTCAAGATTCTGCTTCATGAGGCCCCTTCAAAATATCCATTTGCAGTTAATCATGCCTTTCCCTACACTCTTAGAATTCTTTCTGGTTTTTTTACTTATTTGTTACCCAGCTTATTGCTTGTCATGCGTGTGTCTGCCTTCCCCATTTGCGAGTTCCTGAAGCACAAGAGCCAGGCCTTTTTCAGCTTATATTGTCTACATCACGTAACACAGGTCCTTGTGTAGTGGACACCATTCTTTGATTTCAATTTAAATAAGCTATGCTAACAGATATTTGTAGTTTATTCCAGTGGATATATAAATATATCCACTATATTATATGTGATTTATATATAACATACATTCGTGAATAAAGAAGTCAGAATTGAGTGAAATGATAGAGAAAAGTCTGTTAGTTTACCTAAGATCAAAGTCCTGAAAAAATGTTAACCCAGGATTTTGTCCTCCCATAGTGTTCAGAAAATAATACAAATGTCGTCTCAAAGGTTCTTGCAAGTCTTCACCATTCCTTTCTTCTGAAAGAAATAAACTCCTATTTTGCCTTAATTTGTTACCTAAATCCTTAACCACTGTTATAAGTTATTTGTAGTAATGTTTTAAGGAACATTAATAATCCTAACCAGAAAGCCTGCTTGACTAGATGGTTTCCCGCCTCACTGCATATGTGAGTCAAGGGAGCACCAATAGGAAGCACTTATTTGGGGATCATATTTTACATGGCCAGTATCTTAATCACTGTGATTGCAATTCTAACTCCATTTTGAGCCCTTTGGGTTCTAGCACTAAACAGACCTTTACGGTCATTTTAATAGTCTGGGCTATTTCTCTGACTACCTACACTGCAACCTGCCACTTTTCTCTGAGTTTTTGTTAACCTTAATTCACAGGCATTGTGTGCAGAAAATTTGTAAAGAAGCCTTCGCCAGAGATGACTACAAAATGTGATTATTGTATATGATCAACTTCTGTATGGTATGAGATTTTCTAATATTGTTCAGTTTGCTAAGCAAACAAAATTGCGCAAATCTTACTTTTGTCTTTCTGGTCTGCTCTTGATTTGATCTTTCAAACACAAGTACTCTTTTGTATACCTTACCCTAGTTTGGGGGGTTACCTCCTGCTGGGTTTTAGATAACCAAAGAATTCTTTTCATGACTTTTATTTTCTCATAAAAGTTTATGAGTTGAAGATGAAAGCCCAGTAACCTGGAAAAGGATTTTATTTTATGGGATCTCTTTGAGAGCACTCAAGAAGGGACTTTTTAAAATTAAAGTGATCCCTTAGAAACTATGATAGAGTAGTTTATAGCCTGGAACATTGCATTATATGAAATATATATAGTTCCATAAAATAGAAATGATTGTATTGTATATGTACACACACACACACACACGCACACACAGAGTTTTGAACTGAGTGCATTTATCGTCCAAGCTTTTAAAAGACAATAGGCGGTAAATAAGTCAGCTTGGTCTGTGTGAGTAACATTTGTTCGTAGGCAGATTAATGACTTTTTAAAAAGTTCAGTCCGATCAACATTTATTAGGTTCTTATTATGTAAAAGACACTGGAATGAGTAAGAGACAACTTTTGTCCTCAAGGAATGATTGAAGTAGCATTAACAGAAGGTAGGTGGGGAGATGTGAGTACCAAAAGACACATCACAGAGTTTGAGTGTTTGAAGGAGGAAACAAATTATCCAGTTCAGAACATCAGGAAAGACTTCAAGGAGCATACTTGAAGGGCCTTTTGAAGTGAGCCCTCCAGAGGGACAGGAGGGGACACTACGTGCCATCAGATACTACAAGTGTCCTCACTTCACTGTCATCACCTTTCTGTCTCCCTGGTCCTCCTCCCAGGCCTGTTTTTCTTTACCTACTCACAGGACACAGGTGAATGTGAGAGGTCATTATTCATTACACAGTGGAGTATTAATGTAGACTGAGGAGTAACTGGTTGAAATAAAACATAAAATAAAAATCACCAGGACTTTCTGGTTACATACTTTGGTCTGTTTCCTCCTTGCCTGTCCTACTCCCATGATTCACACACTTAACTCCATGAGGCCGCAGTTTGCTCATCATTAAACATTCAGAGCCTGCGTGTAGCAGGAATTCAATAAATGTTTGCTGAATGACTGAACAAGTGGAAGGATAGAGGGGAGGAAGGGAGGAAAACTTCAGGAATAATTGCACTTGTGATTTCTTCATTTTACTTTACTAACCTCATCTTTAAAATTTACTATTTACCATTCTATAAACTAAAATTACAGAATAATTAAAGCACTGGCAGGTGAGATAACACTCGATTTCCTTATAGATGCAGAGTGTTTAAAGTACAGAGAAAAGAAAAAAAAACAGAAAACAATGACCTTCTACTATTATGAAAACACAAAGACCTATATCCTAGTGGAGTCTATAAATTAATCTTATCAAATGAATAAAGTATTTTTGTGTTGATTCCAAAGGAAGTAAAAATGAGGAGAGCATAAGGAGAGAAAATGTTAAATATAAAATTTTGTTAAAGGCTGTAAGTATTTGAAATTAAATGATAATAGTTGAATTCAGGTCATTGTTGATCAAAGACGAGGGGAGGAGTCTGCGTAATGCACACTAGTTACAGAACTGTGGTCCTTAGTCTTCTCAATGTGCCAGAGTTTACAGGCATCACCGCCCCCCTGCTGGCCCAAACTCTCCCTATTTAATGTTTTCCTGTTAAAAATGACTTTCGGTTTTCATACCTTAACTCCATAGAACATATTTATCCCTCATTACAATGTTTTTCTGCTGATGTTTATTTAAGAATATTTTCTATTCATATTACTAAAACTCAGTATAACTTTTAATTCATTTCACCTTATCTATTGGAATTGCTTTTCCTATTTAATTGTGCTTCATAATTATGTAGTTGAATCTCCTAGGCAAGGTATATTTAAGGAAGACTTGCTCCTGTCCCTGTTTCCTCTGATCTAGTCTCTTCCTCCTTCTACAGGATACTACTTTTAATATTTTTGTGGTTTATCTGTCCATTTTTAAAATAACACACATGTATAATTATGTTAATATATAATATCCTTTTCCTAGATAAATGATAGTTTATACACAATTTTCTCTACCTTACATTTTTCATTTAACAATATACCCTAAAGATAATTCTATAGTAAATATAATGTGTTAAACAAAATGATTAGGGAAAAAATTGAGTTGCATTCCAAATAATATTGAAATCGCTTGTAGACATTTTGAAAAACACATCAATGGTTAACAAACATTACTACATGCAAAACAGTTGTTTATTAAACAACCATATTGATTGTTTGGTAATCAGAAAGTAATGTTTCAAGCATTTACATCCTAATGTGATAGTTTGTTGCATATATATGTATGCACACATTGATACATTCATATATATGCTTTAGTGAGCTTTTGTTACATTTTATAAAATTGATGAGGGTGTTGAGTTGATGTGTAATGTGTTAGTTATAACTGTCCCTCATTAAATTAATGGGCTATATCCTCCAAGTTAGTGTTATCACACAGAATATCTGATTTCCAGAAAGGGATTACTGATAATAAGAAGATATCTGTATACTATTTCTTTATCCTAATTTACCAGTATGTTATGATTTTACTACCAAACAGTAGATGGCACTATAAGCATGTACTCATCAGAGACCACATTAATTTCTAATAAACTACAGCATATAATTTATATTATTTAATATTTGAAGTTGTTGTACCTAATGTTCAAAAAAAAATGAACAGTTGCCTGAGTTCTAGAAATATATTTGTGATATATTCAAAATTTCTTTTCAAAATTTATTTGAAATACTCTTAGTTGCAACTACTAAGGGTTTTTGTGTAGATAAAGACGTTACTGATACAAAGTCCACACTTTACATTTTAATTCAGAATGGTGGGTATTTTTGATAATCATTCCAGTGCTGGTTATCTGAAACAGACTGAGTACATTCCTTAGCCACTAACAAATGGACTACCCATCCCGCATTTTTAAAAGAATTTGTTACTTTAAAAAAGAAATCAAAGTAGTCTTAATGTCAAAATCAGAATTTTGTTGGTCTTCCTTAACTTATGATTTTTTTTTTACTTTGAATTTTTTATCGTGCTTTTGAAAAGTTACCAATGGGCCTCCATGTTGCTAAATCCAATTTTTATTCTCAGGCCTCATTTTGTTTGACCTGGTGGTAGCATTTCACACAGCTGATCACTCTTTTCCTTTGAAAACATCTTTTTTGCTTGGCTTTCAGAACACCGCATCCTCTTTGTTTTCCTCCTCCCTCACTGGCTGTTTCTTCTCTGTCTTAGCTTTTCCCACTTCTCCTGAATCTTCTAATCTTTTAATGTTGGAGTGCCCCAACATTGGTCAACTTCTTTTTCTTATCTATACTCACTTCCTTACTGATATCATCCCAGTTTACAGTTTTAAATACAAGAAAAATGTCCATATTTTAAGTGGAGTTCAAAAGATTCAATTGTATAAAAGGAATTGCCGCATTATTTTAAGGCTAACCTCATGAGGAAGAGTAGTGATTGCTAATCAAGTTATGTCTAAATTTCACGAAATCATGGGATCTCTTGTTGTGGGTTCAGCATACCATCAGTTTGGTCACCATCTCTTTGGTGACAATCCTCAAATTTATGTCTCTAGCCTGGACCTTCTCTCTGAATTCCAGGCATATATTCAACTGTTTATCTGGCAATTCTACTTGACTATCTGATAAAAGTCTCAAGTGTGCCCCAATTTTTTCCCACCCCCAAGCCTCCTCTGCCCTAGTCTTATTTATCTCGGCTGATGGCAGCTCCATATCCTTTCGGTTGATCAGACCAAAAACATTGACAGCATTCTTGACTCCTCTATTTCCAACCTGTCATGAGGTCCTGTCGGCTCCTCTGACTTTAACATAGACCCGGAATCTGACCACCTCCCACCACTTCCGCTGTTACTGCTTCAATCAGTTATCATCTCTCACTTGAATTATTGCAATAGCTTTCCAACTGCTCTCTTAGCCGGCACTCTGACTGACTGCCTTACAGTCTATTTTCAGCAGAGCAGTCAGAGTGGTCCTGTCAAAATGTAAGTCAGTTTATGTTACTCTTTTGCTCAAAACTCTGGTGTGGCTCCACAGCTCACTCAGTAAAATCAAAGTCCTTACAATGAATGACAAGGTCAAATAAGATCCTATCCTCATGATATCTTTGAGTTCATCTCGTACTACTCTTCCTCTCTTTCCCTCCATTCCAGCCATACCGACCTCCATGCTTTTCCTCAAACACAGCAGGTGCCCTCCTACCTCAGGGCCTTTGCAATGGCCAATCTGTTTGCCTGAAGTCTCTCCCCTTAGTGTTTAGATGGCTTGCTCTCTCACCTCCTTGCTTTCTTTACCTCTCTCATTGAAGATTATATTGAGGGTACTATTTACAATTTTGAACTTTATCCCTGCCCTCAGCATCCCATCTCTCTTACTCTACTCTCTATTTTTTTTATAAAGCATGTATCACTTGATATAATATTTATTATGTTATTTATTTCCTGCACTAAAATATAAACTTCATATGAGCAGAGGTTATCGTCTTTTTGGATCACTTCTCTATCAGCATCTAGAAGAGTGCCTGGCATAGTACAGGGAACCAATAAATATTTGTTAAATGATTAAATGAATGAATGGTAAAAGGGATAGTACACCATAATCTTTTCGGTGTGTAGAGTCTCTTAATACCACTTAGTTTTCTCTTAGAAGCTATCACTCATTTTGAAGGATGACTCACTGTTATAGTAGGCTTTTTCCTTTTAAATCTCATTGAACCAATGGTGGACTCACTAGAATGAAATTCCAAAGTATTAGCTGGCCTAGTTAAAAATATAACTGACACAATTTAAGGTATGATAAGTAGGTGCCTAATATTTGAGAAATGTTTAATATCTTGGATATCGAGATTGCCCAGTAAGGAGGGAAAGTGATGTTAATTGAGCTGCTAACATATATATAACACTCCAGGACTTTCACATATACATTATCATTTATTCTTTGCAACTCGGTAAGGTGGGTATTGCCCTGATTTTGCTGACTCAGAGGTTTTGGCTCAGTAAGATAAAATTACTTGACCAATATCGCACGCTAGCTGGAAGTACACAGCTGGGATTCAAACCCGGTTTCGATGTCTAAGCTCATGGTCTTTTCATGGCACTCGCTACCTTACTCCCTTAATTGTTTTAAGGGGAAATAGACTTATATATGTATTTCACCAAGACCAGGTATATTAAAAATCAGATAGTCCAGTGATTCTTGGACGTTTATAGCCCAGAGGTGCCTCAGCTTCTGGATTCACTGGTGTTAGGTCCCTGTATACATACCCTAGATCTGGATAAGTGGAGGTAGAATATCTCAAGTCTTGTTACACATTGGACCCTTTAGTCCTTTCATAAAGAACGAAGCGTTTTAATCTATACAATAAAATTATCCTGGCAAGGATACAGTCAGTCTGGTTACTTTGACCCCTCTAACGACCAATCTAGATTTTGTTTTGATTCCCATAAAAAATTAACCTAACTCCTGACCTAAATTTGGATGGGGAAATAATAATAGAACAAAATACTTTTGTCTGAAGTAGATTCTTCTTCTGGTCCCAGACTCTGGCCGATAATGACTCAAAGGGCGAAGCACCGACAAAGTGCATGCAAAGATCATGTGCTGTTTGGAAGTGAAACAAAGCTGCCTGGCTCACACATCCGGTCCCCACACCTGATCCCTGGAGACTGCTGATGGTCAGACAGAACCCATGTTCTTCCCACACCCGTTTCATAGCAATACCATCAGGAAAAGTGTTCTTCCCTCGGCACTTAAGCTATAGCTTGGAGTCACAGAAAGTTCTTTCCTCTCTCATGCCCTGGTGTTAGTAGAGTGACTTTTTAGGCCTGGGGATGTTTCACATCACTTTTATTTTGGGATCCCATGTCTTGAGACAGCTGGTGAGTGTTAATGACCAGGCCACAGTGCTCAGGTCTGCACGTCCACTCTCCCTGTTTCAGAACAAGGGAAACATCCCGGGATGTGGTTCTCACAACACAAAGGAGACACTAAATCCTTGGGACGATCCTCAGTGGGAGAGGAGCTATTTTTCAACTTGGCTTGGGACCAAGTGCTGAAAAACGTGAAACCATTGATTACATATTACTCCTTTTGGCCAAAAAGTAGAAATTATACAAACACAAGAAAAACTTATTATATTTTTCCCACATTCTTTCATTTCCCCAGATATATTGTTTAAATTTTAACAGTCATACAAAAGATCCCATGGGAATGACACTTCCCACATGAACAGCTTCCTTGCTTAGAAGAGATTCGATTCAATTCTCTGGCAGCTGAGGGGCCAATTTAAGGCTATAATTTAACCCTAGAAGTCCTTATATGCCATTATGTGGGGGAAGGGAAGGAAAAGAATGAAAAATCCCAAATCTCTATAAGTTGACTGAAGTCTGTCCTGTGTGGTGTTGGGTTTAGCATGATCTTAATGCCACATTTGCCAATGCCAACATGAAGGCCTGGTGACACAAGAAAAAAGATGAAGAGGACTGAGATGTGCTATTGTGCCGTTCAGGTCAACAGCCTCATATTAAGATCTGTGTTCTAGGAACTGGGCTAGCTGTTAAAGATTCAAAGGTGAGTTACATTCAGTCCTTGCCATGAGCTTCACCACCTAAGCAGAAAGAATGGGCTGGAATTTAAACATGGTACCTCACAAACCAAAAGCAAGAATCATACCTAGAGAAAGTAGATATGATTAGCTACCTTCCAATTCCTTTCAACACAATGATACTACCCTGTGGACCATTATCAATCACAGGGATGAAATGACTTAGCAATTTCAGCTAATGAACTAGCTAGACTCATGAATCATCTGAAGCAAATTGAAACACTGAAGCAGTTTACCTAGCTCCAGGAGATAATTTATAGTGTTATGTAACTCTATTATACTCCTAGGGAGCAACTCAAATTGCACTCCCTTCTGAACAGAAAAATATTTGCAGTATGGATAAAATTAGAAAGGTTCAGAGAAGTATTCTGTTCCTTTGATAAATGTTGTTGTTATTGTTTTAATCATTATACTGTCAGAGCCCCAAAGGGTCCCACAATGCTCATGTCTCTAAGACTGAGGAAGATATGATATGCTATGAGGACTCACTGTACTACACGTAAAATCTTTTTTTTTTTTTTGCTGAGGAAGATTCACTCTGAGCTAACATCTATGCCGATCTTCCTCATATTTTGTATGTGGGTTGCTGGCACAGCATGACTGCTGACGAGTGGTGTAGGTCTGTGCCTGGGAACCAAAGCTGGGCCACCAAAGCAGAGCACACCAAACTTAACCACTAGGCCACAGGCTGGCCCCTGCATGTAAAATGTTGATAGCTATCTTTTGAGCTACAGACCTCATCCTACAGGAAAAACTACTGAGCAATTTATTGAACATTACTTTATGTTAAGTACTTGTCTGTACATCATCTTATTTCCTCTTTGTAGCAACTGTCTAAAGAAGCTAATACTGCTCCTGATATTCAGAGCAAGAAATTGTTAGAGATTAACTAACTTGCCCAAGGTTACTCATCAACTAAGTGGTGGTACCGAGATTCAGAGCCAAAGTGTTGTCAACAGTGACCGAATATGACAAAACAAAGAAATTGTGGTCAAATTTCATCACGAATATAATTTGTTATTTAAAAGCATTTTTGCTTTATATGTAATTGCTACTTGAGAATGAATATCTTTGCATTTTCCAGAGTGGCCTTGAATTTCACAAAGCTTTAATTCTACTTGAAAGAGCTGAGTTTTATTCATGCTCTAGTTAAGGTCAAACACTTTTCTTGAGCAAACAAATGATTTGGGGAAGAAGGCTGCAAAGTTAAGAAAAATCTGTGTGTGTGTTTCTTAATCCTTCCTTTTCTAGGAAATCAACCAATGCCTTCTTGTTGACATAATTTCTTCCAAGACTTTTAAAAGTACCATATATCTAGAACATACATGCTCTACAGAACAGATGGCGAAGGGGGATGCTTAAGTAGTGTTTGAATGGGAAACAGGAAACCAGGCTTAAACATAGATTATATGATTCAGTTAGCCTCAAAGCCTAAAACATAGTTTTTCTTTTGTTACACCTTAATAGCCTTCTTTCTTTATTCTTTTTCCAGTGCATTAATTGCTTTTGCACTGTGAAGAGAGTATGTATTTAGTAAACGTGTAGGTAAGAATTAACTTTTAATACAGCAATAAAATCCTACAGAGCACAAAATTTATAAAACACACACACATGCATACATAAACAATCCTTAGACAGATGGAGAATATAAAAACAAATCAGCTTTGTGTGTGTCCTGGATCATCACTATCTTTTCTGTTTTTAATCCCTACTAAGGTTGGAATGAGAATAGCTGGGAAGAAGCGCAGTCTCTGAACGCTGGTTCTGGAGATCTATCTAGTTGCACTTCACTTAGTTTATTATCTCATTTCACAGCTTCCACAACACTTGGAGGAAATAAAGAAACTCCCTTTGAGGTCCTATAGTTATGACCATCTGTGTGATTCCAAGGTATAGGGAAGGTGTGTGTTTATTGTCATTTTAATGATAATGGTAACATTGACTTTTTAATAGAAGTAGGGATTTTATCTTTCAAGGAGATTTAGCTGTGATATCTAAATTAAGAGAAGAAGGTTCTTTCCTTTGGTAGTGAAGCTGGAAGGCTGTGAACCTGCATCTGCCATGGGCTGTGACCTCAGCCATGTGGAAGGAGCCAGTTCACATTGGGGGAAATAAACCCGACACACAATGAGAGGGAGACACACACACACACACACACGCACACACACCTGGTGGCATTGGATTCCTGGTTCTAGTCACTGAGAGCCCTGGAGCTACTCTGTCTCCTGGTTTCCTGACACCTGGTTCCTCATCTTTAATTCTGCAAGTTGCACCGAGAGCTTTCCAGTGAATATCATTTGTTGTTATTGTTGCTGATGCTGTTTTGTTGTGATTTTTGCTCAAGTTAGCTCAAGTTGGGTTTCTGTCATCTACAACCAAAGGTCCTCATATATATATATAGGAACATTTTTATCTCAAGGGCTGAGGTATAATCTCACCTCCAGAGGTTCTGTGACCAAGGAGCAAAGGATCACACAGGGTGTTGCCCCAGCCCACGAAATAGTCTTCAGGGACTAACCATCAGAAGGCTTGGAAGAGTCCATGATAATCATGCTAAATAAGAGATAAAGCTATATATTCTGGTCTGCATGGAAAGTCCCAGTTTATACCAATTGTCCTGGTCTCCTGTTTGGTTTAAAATTTGTCTCAGAGTTTTTATTTTCTAAATAAGTATTATTATTGATAGTTACATTGAAATAATCCAGCACTGGTTTGTTAGTGTCACTTTTCATTTCTAGCTTCTGCAGTGGTCTCATCAAGTAGTGTGTGTGGTGAAGATTCTTATTAATACGTGATTAAGTCTGAAAGATATCCAGCAACAGCCTCTCTTCTCCTAACCCATCCTCCATGCAGTGTAACTCACAATTCTTTTTAAATGGCAGTATGTGGAGTGAATAAAGGTGCATCTAACGATAGCAAACTCTTGCCAGTCTACAGAGTTGGTAGAGAGGTGTTCAAACTTGCTGCCCTTGCCAACCACTTAAAGGATCTCCCAGTTATGCCATGGGCTATGCATATTTGCAAATCATATATCTGACAAGGAGTTAATTTCCAAAATATGTAAAGAACTCATATAACTCAACAACAAAAAACCAAACAATCTGATCAGAAAATGGGAAGAGGATACGAACAGACATTTTTTCCAAAGAAGATATACTGATGGCCAACAGGCATATGAAAACATGTTCAACATCGCTAATTATTAGGGAAATGCAAGTCAAAACTACAATGAGATTTCACCTTACACCTGTCAGAATAGATATAATTAATGAGACAAGAAATAATAAATGTTGGAGAAGGTGTGGAGAAAAGGGAACTCTCATACACTGCTGGTGGGAATGCAAACTGGTACAGCACTATTGAAAACAGTAGGGATATTTCTCAAAAAATTAAAAATATAACTACCATATGATCCAGCTATCCCACTACTGGGTGTTTATCCAAAGAACATGAAATCAACAATTCAAAGAGATTTATATATCACTAAGTTCATTGCAGCATTATTCACAATAGCCAAGACGTGGAAGCAACCCAGGTGCCCATCAATGGATGAATGGATGAAGAAGATGTGGTCTATATATACAATGGAATACTACTCAGCCATAAAAAAGACAAAATTGTGCCATTTGTGACAACATGGATGGATCTTGAGGGTATTATGCTAAGTGAAACAAGCTAGACAGACAAAGACAAACACTGTATGATTTCACTCATATGTGGAAGACAAACAAACACATAGATAAGGAGAAGAGATTAGTGATTACCAGAGGGAAAGGGGGTGGGAGGAGGGCGAAAGGAAAAAGAGGCACATGTGTATGGTGATGGATAAAAAGTAGACAATTGGTGGTAAACAAGATGCAATCTATACAGAAACTGATATATAATAATGTACATCTGAAATTTACACAATGTTATAAGCCAATATGACCTCAATAAAGTAATTTTTAAAAAATTACACACAAAAAAAGAGGCAGGAAGCTGACAGGCCACCAGTAAGGGTGCCAGGGTTAGGGTGAACTGTAGGAAATCAGGTTTACATGAAATATGTGCAGGCAATTATAGGCAGAGCAGGCCTCATATAGGCCACATAGAGTACAGTCTGAACACTTTCCCTCCAGTGGTTTTATCATTTATTGTATGGTAGAAATCTGCAGCTACTTATTTATATCTTACTATTTGGTAACACTTTAGTATTTTGCAATAAACCCTTTAGGCAATGGTGAGCTCCAAAAAACAAAAGTCCATATCCATTCAAAGTTAAATACTAAATTTCCAATCATCAAGAAAATTCATAAAGAGTATGTAATTTGCAGAAAATTTTTGTTGATATTTACCATCACTGACTGTATGAAAACCTAGAGACACAATCTACTGAAGGAGAATCAGCATCTACTTCAAAATTGAGTTGTTATTTTAAGAAGAATGTGCCTGAAAACAACCATTTCATAAAGTCAGCTATAATATGCATATTAACATGATTCATTTAGGTCAAATAACTTTTCTTAATTGTTTTATCATGTTTTCTGTGTCCAAGTGTGGTTGTGCATGTGAGGAAAGAGAAAAAATAGTAGGTGCTAAAAAAAGGATTTTTTTAGTGAATAATTTATTTCTTGACAAATAAGAACAGAACATTCATATGAGAGAAATAGGTATAGGTATCATTTGAGAGACTAAGCCTCAAGTACCTGCTATATAAAAGATGTTTAATAAATACTTGTGGATGGAATAGGGCAGGTTTTCCACAGATCACTAGATAGATGTTAAACATCTTTCAAGGGCCATTGTACTCTGATTAGCAATTTTAAAGCTTGCCAGTGCTTTCACCAATTTGTGCAATGAATGATGTTAAAGTCATTAATACCTGCAAGTTTAGAGTTTTCACTAAGTAGGTCCTAAATATAATTGTAATAGTTTCTTTTGCTGATACAGATTATTTTGCAAATGGCTACTGGCAAGTTTAAAGAACAAAAAACCCGGGGGCCGCCCGGTGGCGCAGCGGTTTAGTCCACGCTTGGCAGCCCAGGGTTCGCGAGTTCGGATCCCAGGCGCCCGCGGACGCGCACGGCCTGTCAGCCATGCCGTGGCGGCGTCCCATATAAAGTGGAGGAAGATGGGCACGGATGTTAGCTCAGGGCCAGTCTTCCTCAGCAAAAAGGGGAAGATTGGCAACAGATGTTAGCTCAGGGCTGCTCTTCCCCACCAAAAAAAAAAAAAAAAAAAAAGAACAAAAAACCGTAGTTAGCCAAACTCCTGGTTAAATTTAGGAACCCCTTCTTTGTGGGGCTACCATTTCAGGAGCTACTTGGGTGGTATTTCGCCCATAGTTATGACTGTATTTCCATTTACTAGATTTGCCTCCAGGAACTAGGCAAAAATCTTATTTTTTAATAGCTCTTCAAAATGCAATGCTAATTCTTTGAATTTTCTGTGTCAATCCTATCCTTTTATTGAACTGCAAATAAAAAGCTACATGCTGAAAAGATCTTTAGAATTCTTTTAGAAATTAAGGTGAGAATTTTATCGTGCTAATAATTTCCTAATTTAATAGTTTTATGGGTTATGTATTATATTTTGCATGTCATTAAGCAAGGAATTAGGATAAAATTTACCTTCTAAAGAAGTAAAAGCATTGTATAAAGTTTCACTTTTCTTCCTAGTTCCAAAGTCTTTCTCTTTCTCTCTGTACGTGTGTGTGTGTATAACATTAGACTTTTAAATTATAAATGAGACTCTAATTCTTTGGAAATCCATGGCACGCTAAGTTGAAGAGTGTGTTGGGCAATTTTCCAATGAATTTAGTCAAAGGAAATAGCTAAGACTGATAATTGGCAAATAGTTTGTTCATTGCCTAAACTCAACTGATAATTGCCCATAACTTTATTTTCCTTTGTTTACATAATGTAGATTTGACCCAAGTGTACCAAAATATGTTGCTGATGGGGAGAGTTCTAAACATTCTAACACCCAAACTTGCTTTTATTCTTCCCCTTCTATGTAAGAAGCAATGAGGAACAAGACAGAGACTTAGTTAGACACCTCAATTTTTCATCTTATTCAAGAAGAACTATAGTCCAGGCAGATTATCACTGGCTTATGGTTCTCCCCTGTGTCCTCTACTTAAACCCTCCTCACAAAGCCTGAATTCTCCATTGAGGTTTCCTGCATGCAAATAGTAAAGTGGGAACATTTGCGAGTTAGGATAGCATAGTGATACAGTGGCACAGAATCTCACTTCCCCAATAACCAAACACAAGTAGGCAAAAATAATAATAATAATAAGCAAACTAAGGATTCACCAGAAGAAACCAATCACAGGACAAAACTAGGGCATAAATTTCAAATTTTCAAAAATTTTATTTTTTGATAGTAGAAGCCAGACAGTCTGAGGTGGCCAGGCTTCTTTCTCAGTAGCCTCATCCAAGAAGCAAAAGGGGAACTGACAAGATCCTGAGAAATACCACTTACATCCTTTAACTTCTCAGGAGAGAAGGTGGCTAAGGGGGTGAGAAGACTGTGCGAGGAAAGAACCCATGAGTAGGTCAAGCAAAATCTCTTCAGAGTAGAAACCTCAGCATCTCATCAGAAGACCTTAGCAGAGGCTCGTGGCACTGAGCTGAGATGGGGGAAATGAGTCACAGCCCAAAGGGGTCACACCCTGACTGGACAGAAGGGTCTCTGGTGTAAGATAATTGAGGGGATCTTAGAAGACTAAGCAGAATCTAGGTCCTTAGCAAGTATTTCATCCAGCCCCATCTGGAGTCTCCCTCTTCCTTTCTCCACACCTACCCCCAGACCATAGCTAGTTATAGACCATCTGGTACTTCAAGTGCAGAATATAAGGAGGCAGGAGAGAATAGTCCCGGATAACTGGGAACAATATATTTATTATCCCTCTCCAGAAAAATTTCAAAACCAATCATTTAGGAAAATTACTCTTGAGTGTGGAAAGCTTTGGGGTTGGCTTACAAGTTTGTTTCACATGGACAAATAACCAAAGGAAGAATTTTGACATTAGTCCTCCAAGTGTGTCAATACACCGTAGTTATATTTTTCTAACCCCTAAGAGTATTAACACTCTTTCCCACAGTCATTTTGACTTTTCTGACGTTTCCTTTTAATCAAATTGTCATTAACATCTGTTTTAAGCAGCAAGACGTTCCCACGGTAGCAGAATGATGATGATTTTTTCATATGGAGAATGTAATGAAAACACATGAATTGAGGAAAACAAACCAACAACTTGAAAAATCTCGAGATTAGGGGAAAAAAAACTTTGATCAATTAATATAAACCTTATTTTGTGGGGAGGAATGTGAGAAAGATACACTATTCACAGTGGGTTGTTCTTTGCTGAAAGCTGCAGAGAAGAACCAACCAGGAGCAGTTCTTTAGTCAGTCTGAGACAAATCTCAACTAACTCTTCTGTCTTATTGCCCTTTCTGGGGACTTTCCCAAGTTGGAAGGAGGCTTTCAGACTTAGTCTTGATTGTCATTACTGGGTCTTTATCGTCATAAGTAATGTGGCAAGACAAAAAGCTTTTTCTTAATAGCTCTAGTACAGGATAAACCTAGATGTCAGAAACTATTGGATGATAACCAGAGGGAACACTTGTCTTTGCTATTAAATAGCCACTCAAGAGCTAACTAAAATGGTGGGTATCTCTCATTTCCACAGGCATACATTTTTACCCTTTCCCATCACCAAGATAAGTACTGAAAGAGGGCAAGTACCACAGAACTTTGTCCATATGTTCTTTTTAGAACAGGTTCTTGATTACTTTCCACAGACAAGAGCTCAGGCCCATCAAAATTCCTATAAGGCTTGAGGCGGCTTTTAAACACCATACTGTGGTACTGTCTCCAAAATAAGTGTGCTTCACAAAAGGCAAAGGAAGAATTGGTTTAGCAAAAGCATTCTATATAAGTGCTCTGAGATGGTAACTAACATTCTAGAAAATTCTGTGTGGAATCAAAATAAAAAAGATTAGAATCTTAGAGCTAAAAATAATCTCAAAGATATCTAGTCTCTGTCTCTCTAGTCTACTCTTGTTTGATATGTAATTTTTTGTAATTACATTCCTTTATTTATCTGTTCAACAGGTATTTATTGGGAGCCTATTAATCTCTGCTAGGCACTGGGTATAGAGTGCTGAAGGAAACACATAGTCCCTGACCTCATGGAGTCTCAAGTCTACTGGGAGAGACCAAAACAAACATTGTCATGCAAATAACCATATAATCCCAATTTGATAGGTTTCACTTGCTCCAGTTGCATGGAATTTATTATTTTTATAGGTAGCCATACTATTTATATAGGACTGACTATGAGAAAATTCTTCTAAGCCTGTTTCTATCTCACTTAGTATGGGCCATCACTTTTCATATGCTTCTAGGAACTATCCTAGCATCATGTTTACACTGTCTCCTCTAGTCTTTGCCAAGGTTTTAAACCCTGTATCTCAGGGGCGTGCTCTCTCTTATTCAAATTTAAATCCCACTCCTCTTGATCCAGTACCCTCAGAATCCAGTTCCATATGATTTCTCCCAGGTTCTACTAGTATATGTTGGCTAGATCCTGTAGCTCCTTTGGGATGAAATCCCTTTTCTCCCTTTTCGGGTCTAATATGTTCCAGCTAGGTTATTATTGTCCTAGTGGCCAGGAGGGAAAGTGGGGGCAGATCGTGATTGTGGCTCATACTGTGCTGGAAGGGAGGACCTCTGTATTATCTTCATGTAAGGGGGTAGTTCAGACCCTTATTAGTGAGGAGTAGGCCACTTCTGAGGCTCACAAGGCAGGGGAATCTAGGGATTCAAAAATTTCAGATGACCCCATTCATGTGTCAGGGTCTCATTCTTTCCCATACAAGACCCAATCTTGGCATAGCAGAACATTGGAGCTCCACTACTCCTATTAAGTGCCAAGCTTGGTCCTCAGCTTTCGTTGCCCACCAACTGTAGAAGATTAAAATCTTTTGTATGCTACGAAGGATGCCTTCTGGTTTACAAACTTAGCTTTCAATTGCCAACTAATTACCCTCAGCATTTAATGTTTTTCCAAGGTGTCAATTGAGTTTAGCACCCAAATCTGTCCTTACAGTTGTTACTTACCCTATAATTCTCAAACATCAGAAAGATCACACCTGCTAGTGTGCTTTCTTTCGCCAAAATACCATTTCAGTTTACCACCAATGGAAGTTTTAACAGTAGTGCGGATACCTTACACAGGGACCATCTGTGTTTCAACTACTACCAGCGCTGGAGTCCTCATTACCAGCTTAAAGGCAGGTAAACCCACTCCAGTATCCCATCTTAGTGTCTGCTTTCTTGGTCTCCAGTTCTGTACCAGTTGTTGCAGGGTTAGTCACCCAGGAAGCTGAATCTTAGAGATGAGAGACCGGGAGATTTATTAGGGGGTGCTATTCCATTCCACATCTATGGAATGGAAGAGATAGAAAAGAGAAAGGACTGGGTAAAGGGATAAATTGAACTGTGCCATAGTCTCAACAAAGGACTCAACTGACCCCAAGGAGAACTGTGAAACTGGGAAGTACCTTTAGAGTTGTCTCAATTTAGGGCAAGGGGGCTAGATTTTTATGCACCTGAGTCAACCAGTCAGTGAACATGGGTTACCCTGGGAAGGAAGCGTGGCCTTGGGTGAGGTGAGACTCTTCAGCTGAAGCAGGCAGCAAAGAAACAGCTGGGGCTGTCTACTGGGAGTACTTCCAGCAATTAAAGAAGCAAATCCTTTATTCATGAAGGATATATGGGTCATCATATCCATTACTGAGAGCCTGAGGGAATTCCAGACAAAGCCTACTTCAACCAGGAATGTGGGCAAAGGCATGTGGAGTGGCTGGGCTTTCTCCAATATTCTCTCTGCTTAAACATGCTTCACCACCAATCTCCCCTACAGTAAGTGCTTCATGAAATACTCTCCTTTCAGAGTATCAAAGAGGACCTCTGTTAGCTCCCTAATTGACCTACCTGGGCCTTGTACCATTTTAAGAAACACTTAAAATTTTTCAATACTGACAAAGGAAGTAAGAATCTTTGAATATGACCTCTTTCTCTTTTCCCTCTCTGTCTTGGCTTCTTTTTCAGTTGATAGCATTCTTTATGCTACATTCTCTGACTAATCCTCACTGTGAGTTATAGATATATAGTATATATAGCTCCATTGTCAAAGTCCACCAGACTTGCCTTGTGATTTGTAAATGACATTTTGGATTTAGGAATTGCTTTTCTCTTAGCAAGTCTGGCTCTCAGATCAAGGCTCTACAGAGTGAAAAATACAAAATCTAATTTGGCAATCAAAGCTGATTCTTTATGGTGTATGGTTCTCCTGATGCCCTGAAACCCATTATTTCAAAGGACGGAGAGTCACAAAGAATTACAGTTCAAATGAAATGAACATTGTGCTTGAAGTTTTCCAAATATTATAGTTGCTATAATAGTAGTGTTTCAAACTTTGCAAATATGTTGGCATAATATATTTAAATTTTAAAAATTATCTGCATCCCACCTCTGTTATTGTATTAATTACCATCCTCCATTCAAGAGGTAGAAAAACTTTCTAAAGGCACTGCCCTCAAGTGTTGGGCAACATACACTGCATGACAAATAAGCCAATTAAAATGCTGAACAGGATTTATAAATTTACAGCAGAAGCAAATAATCTTGAAAACCAAGTTTTCATTTGCAACAGCAAGGCTCTATTAAGAGAAAAAAGGATAAGTGAATTCTGACTTATCAGAGTCAGAATGACTTGAAGCAGATTCAAAGAATACAGGATACTACACCAGAGTATAAGATACCACCCCCAGGAAAAGAAATAAGAGCTTAAGGAGATGAAAGGAGGAAATGTAGGTGATGTATTAATTAGTTGGTTTCTAAGAAAAAATTCTTCCTTACCCACTTGTTGAGTAGGAGAATTGAAATTCCAGCTATATTTGAAAGTACTAGAAAACATATAGTAACCATTTTCTGGACTCCTGAAAGTGGCCTAGGAGACCACAAGCTTCTCATAGAGAAGTTCCAGGTGTAACACTGAGCCTTACTGGTAGATCAACAAGGACCAAGGGAGGGGACCAGGCTGATGGGCCTGAGGGTGGCCTTACAGAGTTACAATCAGCTAAAGGGATAGACATTACCAATTCTATCCAATACTCAGTGCCCCCCACTCCCGCAACATGAAAGAAACATTTCCCAGTTCTCTTGCAATTAGTGGCAACCGTGGTCCTAATTTGGTCAATAAAATGAGATTGGAATGAGATCGGAAGTGACGTCGTATCAATTTGGGGCTGAGGTAGTAAAAAACTCCAAGATAATTCTCTAGTCTCTCTCTTCCCCTACCATAGTGACAGAGAAGGCCACATGGTCTAGATGATACAGCTATAAGAAGGTTGGCGGAACCTTGTCAGCAAGGCCCCTGAGTTACTATATGGAACACAGCTCCTCAGGAAACCTCACTGGATCTTCATCATGAGTTAGAAATAAACTCTTGTATGTTTAATTCTGAGATTTGGGGATAGCGTTTCTTTCTTTTTCCTCCCTCGCTTCCTCCCTCCCTCCCTTCCTCCCCCCCCCTCTTCTTTTCTTTCTTTCTCTCTTTCTTTCCTTTTTTCTCTCTCTCCCTCTTTTTTCACTGTGGCATAGCCTCTCCTATCCTAACAATGAGTAAGTAGATGAGAATTCTAAAGCTCCCAAATGGCAGGAGACGGGAAGACCCAAAGAACCCGAGGTCGGAATGAGGAAGATTAGAGTATGTGGATTTCAACAGCAGTTACTGGCCTCATGTTGATAAGAAAAAGCCTAGATGTGATCAGAAACACTATAGCAAAGGCCAGAGACCCTCTTCTGACTGCAGAATAATATGTAAGTTCTCTGGAAATTTAAGTTCATTCTAAGGAAAGGGAAGAAAGAGAAGAAAGGTAAGAGGGAAAATCTTGAGCAACTGAATTTAAATGCTGAATTGATCATTTTAAAATCAGAAATAATGACATTACCTTAAAGTGGAAAATTCATTTTTCCTGCCATCCATAAAATCCATAAGTTGAGTAGCCAAAGCAGAACAAAAAATAGTACCAAAAATTAACAAAACGAAGAATTGGCTTTGTAGACAATTGAGCCAATGAAGAGACTTTTTTAAAAACTGAGCATAAATGAGGCATACTAATTAGAAAAGAGACACAACATTATTTTTATTTCTAGATGATAGGATGACTAACCTAAAAAAGTCCAAGAATTCAACAGCAAAACTACTAGAACAACACAAAAATCTCAGTAAATTCTCCAGTGTCAGTACAAATAAACAAAACCACTAATTTCCCAAATTTAAAAATCAGAAATTATAAAATACAACTTTAAGATGTTCTATTCATATCAGTATATCAGTTCTGTATCGCATTTTGTTGCTAACAACAGAGTTTTGTACGATGTCTAGGTTTTAAATGAGTGAAATAATTTTCCTATATAAAAAATCAAGAGCTAAAAAACATAACTTCAAAACATTCCATTTAGTGTATCAGTTATGAAATGCATTTTGTTGCTAGTAACAGATTGAAAATAAAAGCTACATAAACAAGATAGAATTCTCTTTATCTTTCACTAAAAAGAAATCTAGAGATAGGCAGTCCAGGGCTGGCATGGCTCTATAATTATCAAGCTTCTTATCTCTTTCTGCTTTGTCTTCCTTAGAGATCGACTTTTCTGTCATCAAGTTTGCCCCATGTTTATAATGGCTGCTGGAGCTCCAGCCACCATATCCATAGTCCCAATAGCAGGAAAGTGAAGGTCAAGTGGTGCATGTACCCTAGTTAAATGTTTTAATAAACTTTAAACTTTAATAAACTTTTCTAAGAGTGTCATCTAACAACTTTCACTTGTGTCCCATTGACCATAAAATAGCCACAGGCCATACCTAGCTGCAAGGGAGACTGAGAAATATAGTCTTTTAACTGAGCACTTTGCCACCTTGAATCAAACCAATATTATTTTATTAAAGAAGAAAGGGAGAATGGATATTAGTGCTGATAACTAGGAATCTCTGCCATAAATTGTGTTTAAAAATGCATATTATTTAGAAGTACAGAGGATCTGTTCTTGGGCATATAAAATAAGATTTGAATAAAATAAATTATAGTGAAGTAAAAAAAAAAATCTTTGAATGTAGTTAGAAGTGCAATGGTGGCCTTGGGTGGGAGAAACCTAAAGATGGGATGGATTGTTGTCAATGTTCTAGCTTTTGTTTTGGGTGGTAGGTTTGCAAGTGCTTATTTCATTATTAAAAATTACTAGCTAACTTAGTAAATAGAAGCAGACCATGCACCAGCAAAGAATAGAGTGTGTCATGAGCCAAGATTTATTAATCCATTTCAAAAAAAGAAAGTGCAATTTTGAAATCCTAATTATTTATTTTAAAAAATGACCCTAAGATGTATATGGAAGCATAAATGGGTGGGAAAACCAAGAAAAAATGGGAAAAGGAGAACAAAGAAAAAAATGTGCCCTGTCAGATTTTTAAAACTCCTAACACATCATTTAATTAAACACTTCACTTCTTGAAAGGAGGAGCCAGATCCTAGCCATAAACCCATGCTATCATAGATTCATGAGGGACACTCTGCACATTCTATTGGAAGTAATGTAAAGGGAGTCACTGTTCCCCTTTCTACACTAAAGAAAGGCGATTATTGCTATGCTCATTGTACAACATTTTCCCATGACTCTTCTAAGGATTTCAAGGTGCCTTTTTATGCTGTGTCATTATCACCTTCTGCTGCAGAGACTGTTGGTTACCTAGCCCAATATCTATTCTCTCTTTTTGCCTTGATCTTTTTCAGAGTGATTAATGATGTAAGAGTGGAAGTGTGTAACTTCTGGGAAATTTTCTTAAAAGACAGCTGGAGTGCACCCTTTGGCCTTTCTGCCACTTCCTCCTTCCTGCTGCCTAAAACGCAGAGGTAATGCATTTGGGAGCACAGCGGGTGGGAGAGCTTGGTGCATCCCTGGGGTCCCTTTGAGTCCATGAAGCCACTGTATCAGGCCTGGGCAGCACTCTCTGATCTTCATTAAACACCAGAGCATAAACTCACACTTTTCAGCTTCCATGGTAGGGTCTCTGTTATATGTAACTGAACCCAATCCTAACTGACCCACTTTCCTTCTCTTGGGTATATGCCAAGCAATTTTAAGAATCAGAAGCCACAGGAAACTAGCAACAGAATGCTAGGCAGAGTCCACATTCCGAAGCTGGATCTTGAAATAGTGGCGGAGAAGGTTCTTTCTCCTGTGAATTGGAAAAGACAAATTCTCTAAGACACGTATTCATTATATTTTACTATTATATTCTTACAAATAGAAAAATTACCTCTTCCAAATCAGTCTCTTCCATCCTGAAAAAGTGTAAGAGCTCCTTACACTAGCACTCCATGGAGAAAATTTTGTATTTAAAAATATAAAACGGAGCACTACTAAACCAAAATTCTCCAGGATTAAATTGACACGATGGTTAAACTTGCCGTCCAGAAAGCATGTTTGATGAAGTGTAAACTGTCTATATAATATCCCGGCACAGAGAAGTGTGCTGTTTCTAAACGTTTGCACCTCGGCAATATTTTTGAAATTTTGTGTTATTGAACACAAGAAATAATCTTGTCTAATTCTTTTACGTAGGCTACTAGACTGTAAGATAGAAACTCTCACTACACTCCTTACACATCTTACTTTATCTTTTTGTATATGTTGTGACTAACCTGATAATAAGATTTCCTAACTCTAAACCAGCCACCCATGCAAGCCTACTGTTCCTGCCAGTCCTGAGGCTTGCTCTCAAAGGAGTGTTTGTAAATAGTGAAGGGAAAGCTGAGAATCAGCTATTGCTTCCATAACTTAAAGAGGCATTGAGAATGTCTTTAAGCCTTATTTAAATATTCAGAGAATGACCAGAATAGAAATTACTAGAGATTTTCTCAGTCCCTCAGTGGTGTAAGAGACTAAGATGCTTCTATTTTTTCTTCTCCAACCCCAATGCACACACATTAATGCAGTGGGTTAAAACATTTTAACACGTGTGTGTTCTCATCCTCTCTTTTACGCTTGTCCACTTAAGAGGAACTAACTCCGTCTGCCAAGTTTCCTCTCCTTCTTTACCCTCTGAAGATGGTTCTACCTTTCCTAGATGGGTTTTTCTGAGCTTTGCCTGAGGAGTCAGGAAGAAAGTGACAGAAGCAGGACAAATACTATGAAACACTCTGGAATGGAAGAAACAAAGATGGAAGAGAAGAGAGGAGCCATGTATAAACTTTATGGTGTTTGTGAAGAAAAAATAAAGGCATAGAGTCATTTTGAGATTACTATTTTGTAGCTGGATTGTGCAATTCTGAGCTATCACTGTGACTTTAATAAGGTCATAGACTTAAACCCTCATAACTCTTAAGAGGAGGCCTCTGTGATTAGACCGATATTTTTCAACTGTTGAAAACCCATGCTCTTTTTGATAAACATAAAAATTTCATGACCATCCTACTTCCAGAAATTCTAACATGGCCCCATAAGGCATAGCAGAAAGTCACTGGGTTATCTACATTTTCCCACCAGTCAAGGCGATCTTGTCAAGCTTTACTTTCTGTAGATTGAATTATAAAAGCAAGTGAATGCTTTTTCAAGTATATAGGTATCTTATAATACATTGAGAAGTATACGACCTTCCATGCCAAAAAGTTGGATATGTCCCTTACTATCATTGTTACTTCAAGTGGAAACTCCTAGCTCTGAATCTGAAGTGAGAGTTGTATAGTCAACAACCTGAATGTCAAAGAACAAAGTATGGTCAACTTGAGAATGGAGTTGCATATTTTCAGGGGAATTGGGGAGGAGAGGTGAAAAGTAAAGACCAGAGAGCAAATGGCTGACTGTTGAGAAGAGCGTGCAGGAGAACTCTCCTTGGGTAGATCTCCTTGGATAAAGTAAGCCTTGCTGGAAGTTATCACTAATCCTAAAGGATCGTGGGATTCGTGGCAGTTCAGTTGCTCCAGCCTGTGACGTGCAGGAGAATTCCTCAAAAGTCTGTGGGCACGCTACCCAACTGTTAGAGTCACTGCTGAGTTGGAAACTGCTAATTTGCTTCTTTCCAAGTGTTTTTGAATCACATACCTCATTCTTTGAAAAATGTAAAAAAAAATTTTAAAGAATTAATTATTCCATTTTTTATAGATAGATAAATAATGCTGTTTTATAAGATATTTGTAAAAATTTAGGCGCCACTATAAAACACCATCTTAATGATCTTTAAAAATTTAAGATAGAGGGGCTGGCCCAGTGGCATAGTGGTTAAGTTTGCACGCTCAACTTCTGCATCCCAGGGTTCGCGGTTTTGGATTCCAGGTGCAGACCTACACACCACTCCTCAAGCCAGCCGTGGCAGCATCCCACATACAAAATAGAGAAAGATTGGCACAGATGTTAGTTCAGAGCCACTCTTCTTCAAGCAAAAAGAGGAGGATTGGTGACGGATATTAGCTCAGGGCCAATTTTCCTCACACACACACACATACACAAAATTTAAGAGAGTCTTAATTTTTTTCCATTCTATATTTTCTTTCAGCAGTTTGGTTCAAAGGATATTTGTTAGGAGTAAGTCTGCACTTGCTGCTAGCGATATGGCGATGAATAGGACCCTATCCCTGACTTGCAGAAATATTTTTAATGTGTGAATACTATAGTAATTCTTTCTGCAGTTACTTTTCTATTAGTTAAATAGCAAAATGCTTACGTTGTCTCATGAATATTCAGTCTCTTAACTCAGCACTAGGGGGAGCAACACTGCAGAAGAAAATCTGCGAAAATTTGAGCTTCACAATTATTATAGGAAAATTAAAAATGACAACTTTTCAGAAACGGATGGCTGATGTCTAACAGCCTACGATGATGAGCAGTTTCCATAACCAGAGAGGAAATTACCTTCTAAGTGAGGTTAGATAGTGGAGGCTGCTTTAGATAGCTGAAATCTTTTTAAGAAATTTTTTCCAAGACTGGAACTTTTCAAGTCCATACATTAAACAATATCCAGGAAACCAAGACATATCACTCGTGAGGACTTTGCTGCCAAGTTTCGTTAATTAGCAAGGATAAGGCAAAAAGAAGTGGGTAGGACAGTTTTGGGCCGAAGTCAATACAGTTATGAGCTGGTCTTAATCAGTAGACCTCTGAAAACAAAGGACATTTCGAATGAAGGATAATTACATAACACAAAGAACATACTATGTCATTTCCTGGTGAGAAGATTTTTTTTTAAGAATTTCAGGAAATTTTGAACCGAAGACAAAGAATTATGGGAAAAAATATTGCAATACTGAGAACAGAAAAATAACTAACATGTACTAAGTGTCTGTCCTTGTGCGTTACATACGTTGTCATCTATGTTTCACTATGACCTCACCGAGGTAGGTAGTGCCAAGCATATTTTTCAAATTGGAAAACAGGCTCAATATGAGCCAAGTATGATACTAACAAAATTATTTAATCATCATGCTATAATATATTTATATAATAAATATGATCAGAATCAATGCAAAAGATGATTAACTTTATTTTACAATTTAATACAAACACTGAAAGTGTATATGATCTAATAAAAACTTGTAATTTGGGGCATGTAATATTTAGTAGAAAAGTTAATCCTTCAAAAGTAAACTATGTGTCTTATCACCAAAAGAGAAAGCTCAGTTCTTGACTTTTAAAAGTGGTGGTTTTAATGTTCACTTATCTGAGCTGAGTGTATAAATAGGATAGGTTTATTATCAGAAGTCACTAATACCCCGTAAAGTCCCTATAATTCCTTATGCTGATTCAGGTGGTGTTGAAGTCACTTTCTTTTGGTGGTTTCCTAACATAAATGTGTACATGATGATATGATGGACCAACTCAGATCCCTTCCAGTAATCCTATGGCATTACTGACTGTATCTAGGACTTGCTAAACTCATAGCTGAGAAGAAAAGACACTATGAGTTCACTTTTTAAGCACAAAGAATGTCTTCTGTTCCCTGCTCCTAAATAATGGGACACCCTACCAGAACCTTGAAGGGAAAGAGAAAAATGGTTGCCTTCTTGAGAGTATCATTCCTAAAGCATTTAACTAACTCCCAATCCCAAATTGGAAGAGGCACTAGACTAGCATATTCTGAAATTTGGAGAATGCCATTGACTTTTCATCTGGAGATTTCTGAAGGCAGAGAGCCCACTGATGAGGAAGTTCACTGAAGCAGGAGGCCAGCAGGACATGAGAGGATCATAGTGTGCCTATGAGAGGAGGAGTAAGGGCCACCACATCCTTATTCCTGGAGGGCATGGGAGCGAGTGCTCAAGATTCCATGCAAGAGAGCCCAAAGTCGAGCAGACAGACAGGAGCCACTTAGACTGTTGTTCAGCAGAATGCACAACCAGAAGGGTGTGTGCACTACTGGTGAAGGTCTGAGGGAGATGCACATTGGCTAAGAAAACTCTATATGCTACCGATGTGGAGACCCCACATCAGTGGAGACAGCTCACATCAGACTGAATCTGACTGAGGACAGAGACCCCCTCCCATCCCTCTGAAAGCACCTGACTGTGACTTTGCCTTTGGGCAGGAGCTCCAATTCAAGGGCCAGACCAGAGGATGACATTGGTGCAGAAGCCTGCGAGGAGGAACAGGATTGCAGGCAGGCAGAGAAAACCAGGGAGGTGGAGAAGGACATCATGAGAAGATGACTTAAGGCTGGACAGTACACGTTTCCGTAAAAAGATTAGGGAACGAAACTCTGAGCAGGATTGAATTCATCTGGAGGGACTGAATCAGCATGGAGTAGGGTTTGCAGGCTTGGAGCCAAACTGCCGTGTTTGAATCCTGGCTACTTCCTTTACTAGCTATACGACAGAGCAATTAATTGTCCCTGCACCAAGGTTTTTTGAGAAAATTAAATGGGTTAGAACAGTATCTTGAACATAAGAAACGCTCAATACGTGTTAGCTATAATGATGACAAATTTACTGCCCAGACACAGGTGGGCTCATAGACTTGACACCAGTTAGGGAAAATACATTCTATGTTTGTACATAACTGAGATCCAATGTTTGATATACACCTATTTCAATGTTTGTGTTTATATAAAGCATGATATAAAGTTGATTATTACTAAAATGATCTAGGCCTGGTGGTCTAGTGGTTAAGATTTGGTGCTCTCAGTGCTGCAGCCTGGATTTGTTTCCTGGTCAAGGAACCACACCACCCGTCTGTCAGTTGTCATATTGTGGTGGCTGCATGTTGCTGTGATGCTGAAAGCTAAGCCACTGGTATTTCAAATACCAGCAGGGTCACCCATGGTGGACAGGTTTCAGCGGAGCTTCCAGACTAAGACACACTAGAAAGAAGGACCTGGCCACTCATTTCCAGAAAAATTGGCCATGGAAACCCTATGAATAGCAGGAAAGCATCATCTGATATGGCTTCAGAAGGTGAGAGGATGGCGCAAAAAGACAGGACAGGGTTCTCTCTGCTGTTTCGGTCACACACTGGGTCACTAGGAGTCACAATTCCCTTAACGGCACTACCAACAAAAATTAATAAAATGTCCTTTTACCCATTATATAGCCTATGAGGTCATAAAATATTTATGTTAGTTAAAATTAAGTTCATAAAAATAATTATAACCAAAGAGGTTGTTACATTCAAGCAAAAATAGAAACATTCTTTACTTTTTAAATCAAATCTCAAAACACGGATTTAAAATTAGCAACTTATGTTGAAACAAATTGCCGTCATACACACGACTTTTTGTAAGATGAAAAGTTAACTCCTCCACGTGACACACAGACTTTAGATCTGGCCTCTGCTTGCCCGTCTAACCTTTATTCTTCTATCATAATATCGATTCTCTTGCCTTTACACAGAGTCTATTTTCTGCGTGTAGTCACACGTACACAAACTCATCCCTTTGCTGTAGGCAAATTCCTCTGTTTTCCTCAAATAAATTATAACCATTTCCTTCTCTGGGGCATCTTCCATGAATTCGTTCTTTCAGTATTCATTTTTCATTCATTTCAACATTAATTTTAACATTCATTCTTTCAACAAATATTTCCTGAACGCATAACTGTTCCAGGCATCATTCCATGCCCTTGGAGAACAGTGGTGAGCAGGATACTCTAGATCCGTCCTCTCAAAGAAGTGGTGCAGTAGTGGGAAGAGAGAATAAATAGGAAGACAAAAAAGTGAATAACATTGACGTTCAGATTGGTGATCTGGAAAGACCTCCTGAACCATAAAGGTGCCAGCTGCTGGGACACGTCCTCCATGGTAGCAGAGACTTTTGTCTCTTCTGTTCACTGCTGTGTCCCCAGTGCCTAGAATAGTGCCAGGAACATAACTGATCCTCAACAAACATTTTTTTTTTGATGTAAACATGAATGCAAGGGATACTTTTGGAAAGCAAGGGCAGTGTTCCAGGCAGAGGAAAGAGCAAGTGCAAAGGTCTTACAGGAAGAAGGAGCTGGGCATGCTTGAGGAACACAAAGAAGGCCAGGGAGCCAGAGGAAGAGCAGTAGAAAGTGGGGTCAGACAAGGAGACAGGACTTTGTAGATGCTGGTCTGGAGTACAACAGGAAGCACTGAAGGCAGGTGGAAACTGCACAGACTTTCATCATAAATTATCATAATGTTTCATTATTTCTTGACCCACCCTATTGGGCTTATTTTTTTCACTCTGTCACTGTTTTCTGCTGCTATCTTCATTATTTCTTCTATTCTCCTTTTTTTGGGTTTACTCTTTTATTTCACTTCTTGATTTTGATGCTTAGTTTACTCATTTTTTTACAAATTTTATTTGTTTTACTAATAGATGAACATAACACTATAAAATTCATCTAAGTATTGCTTTAACTTTATCCCATAAGTTTTGATATTCAGTGTTTTCATAACACATAATCTGTTTTTTTGTTTTGTTTTGTTTAGGTGAGGAAGACTGGCCATGAGCTAACGTCTGTGCCAATCCTCCTCTACTCTGCTTATGGGATGCCACCACAGCATGGCTTGATGAGTGGTCTGTGGGTCTGTGCCAGGGATCCGAACCCATGAACCCTAGGCTGCTGAAGCGGAGTGCACGAACCCAACCACTACGCCACCAGGTCGGCCCCACACATAAACTGTTTTTATCTCAATTCAGATTTCTTCTTTGACAATTTAATTATTAAGAAATGTGTTTTTAAATTCCCAAATATATAGACTGTTGGTTATCCTGTTTTTAATTTAGTAATGGTAAGAAAATATGGGTTTGTATGATATAAATTCTGTCGTATTTGTTGCAACTTGCTTTGTAGCCTAATATGCAGTCAAATTATGTAAATGTTCCATTTGTGCTTCGAAATAATGTTGTTTTCTAATTAATAGATGCAAGTCTCTATATATGTATATTATATCAAGTGTTTTAACTGTGTTTTTCAAATCACCTATATCTTTAATAATTTTCTGTCTGTTCTATTATTTACTGAAAGAGCAGTTCTAAAGTCTACAATCATGATTGCAGACTTGTCACCTTCTTGTAATTATGTCAGTTTTTGTCTTTATATTATCATAATTCATATATATTGTTAGGTGCATGTACAAGTTCAGAATTGATCTATCTTCTTAATGAATTGCTCCTTTTAAAATATAACAGTGCTTCCTTCCACCCAAACATCTACTTTGTCTGATATGTAAATGGCCATATTAGCTGGTGCCACCATATCATTCTGATTTCTACTGCCTTTATTTCACTTTATATCCCTTCTTCTCTCTTCCTATTAGATAAACCATGTTTTTTTTTCCAAATTTCCTTTTCTTCTTCTTTTATTATTGTATGGCAAGAATGTATTCACTTTCTATTCTTTAAGTAGATCAATCCACAGTGTTTGTTTGTGACATAGAAAGCAAAAAGATAACCAGCATCTTTACTCTCCTCTCAGACAATATCAAATGGGGAGAATGCATTAACTCTGATCTCTGCACTCTACTCATTCATCATTGTTAAAATTCATCTTGCCTTCAAGCCCTCGCCTCCCAAAAGTAAGCATTTTTGTTGTGGGAAAGGTAGTTTGTAGAGTCAATACTAGTTTAGTTGAGCCCATGTGTGTTTACCCATTTTCTTTTCCTGTTCCACACTATTTTTTGCATCTCAGAACTTCCTCCTGAGGTCAATTTCTTTCTTTAGTGAAAATCTATTAGTTATATTATAAAATGTCACAGTCACTGTCTAAAAATGTCTTTATTTTATCCTCCTTCTTTAGTGATATTTTAGTTTAGTTTTTGTTGACAGTTATTTTCTACTTTGAAGACATTATATTGCTGTCTTCTAGCCTCTGTTGTTGTTATTGATTACATACTCCTAGTAGTTTAATCATTGTTTCTTTATAAATAATCTTTCTTATCTGATTACTTTTAAGATGTTCTCTCCGCTTTTGTGTTGTGCCATGTCTCTTTCAGATCATTTACTTTTTATTTATCCTGTATATGAATTGTGTTGTTTCTTCTCTTTCATGACTTCTGTAAAATGCTTAGATATGATTTCTTCAGATCTTGCCTCTCCACCATTCTCTCTATTCTCTTGGGAACTACTGTTAGACCTATGGCAACCTTCTCCTTGTTTCCCTTTATCTCTTAAACTCTCTGTCATACTTTCCATTCTCAGTTCTCTCTGTTTGTGTCCTGGATAATTTATATATTCTGTCAAGTTGTTTTTCTATTATATGAAGTTTTTAGTAGCACTAATATATCTGTTATTGTTTCTGCAGATTCTCTCTCAGATGGATTTTTCCTCCTTGTATGTTTTGTAATTTTTTTCTAGAAAGGTTGTCTTTAGAGGTGCTTGCTTATTTTCCTGAGACAATCTCATGGGAGCGTGTCTGGTCGCAGTGTGTTGGGTCACGTTCCTTAGAATCAGACACTTGAGATGAAGATTCAGGGGTAGTGCTTATTAAGGAAGTGTTCTGGGGACGCTGATGAAGGAGTGGGGGAAGACAGGACAGAGAATAGGAGGAATCTGAACAAGGGTGTGATCTCAGGCAAAGTTCCACAGAAAATTATCTCAAGCTGATCCTGTAGGGGACTATGGAGCTTAAGTTATGCTGCAGAGTTGTTGCAACTGAGGCTAGGGAGCTATGAAAAGCCTGGGGTGGGAGGATGTGTCCTAGAGGGCCATGCTCTGAAAAGGGAGGCCCAGTAGGTGCTGGACAGGAAAGCACACCAAAGAGGGACCTCCCACCCCCACCCAAAAAACAGTAAAAATAAATTCAGAGGATCCAGGTGAAGCACAGACATGACATTATCCACCATGATGTCTTCGCAGGGCGATTCTGCATTCAATTCTGCCAGGCACTTAAGAGTGTAACTGGCTGAGGACCAATATTTATATTTGCTTCTCAGTTTGGGGATTCTCTGATAATGGTATGTTTCTATTCTGAGAAGGGTAGGCCAAAGGAGCTGATTTCTCACTTAGGAATTGTTTTCACCCAAAGTACAAGCCAAGATGAGCTGCTGGGTTAGCTCCCCAGGCTGCTGAGGCATTTTTTCCTTCCTAGTTCCTCTTTATATTAAGGGCACAGCTCCTCCAAAAAGGTCTTTAAGCAAGGTTTCAGTTCTAAACCCTCATCTCCTATCGTATGCAAGGATGAAAATCCAATCCAGGTATTAGCTGGTCTAATCATCCCTCCACATCCCTCCCATACCATCTCCTAGGGCTGCATACATGTTTGCATGCTTGTCTGGTTAGAGACTTTAGGTCGTGTCTGTGAAAGGGCTCTTCTTACTCCTGTTTTGGTTTTCTGCTTGCTTAATTCTTCAATTTTGGATCTTCTGTCTCTTCTCTCTTGCAGATGGGTTTTATGTGGGAAGAACTTCAAATTTGAACTGAAAGTAAAGATTCTTGCCTTTCCAGGCTGGTTTGGACTCCGGTAGTCTTGAGTGGACCTTAAACGATCCCTAATTGTTAAGATGGGTAATGGAGAAAAATTGGAGAGAGGATATAGAGAATGCTGTGAGATCAAAGAGTTCTAGGAACTGAAGCGTGGAAAACTTGATGTCTTTAAGAAGGATGAGCAGGAAGAACATGTCACCACTATAAGCAGATGAGGAGGTGAACATATTTGTATGCTCTATGACCTACAGATGTATTTTATTTCCATAGCATGAAAAGAATTGGTTGGAAGTTCTCTCTTCTATGTTCTTTTTCCTAGAAAATCATATGAAGTTTCTGAGATAGCTGGAGAAACAACTGAAACGCAACTTTCTTCAGTTTTCCTTTTATCCCCAAGAAACTGAAAAATCCCCGTATGCTGAAAGTATGATAGAAAATGAGACTAAAGTCTGGAATTCTGATTTTTTTCTTTATTACTTTCCTAAAAGTACTGATGCAATACTGCCCCTCCTAACATTGTCTCATAAGGTAACAGCCCAAATAAAGCTGTGCAAGAAGCGTTTAGGCTTCCAGCAAGGAAAACTTTAAACAAATGATTCACTTTCAAACTGTAGGACTGATACTGAACTCTTCAAGCTATAGTTCCAAAGTATTAAGCATTACTTTGACTTTCTCAAATGCAGCTAGCTGGACTGAAAACATTCTGGGTTTGTGTTAGTGTAACGCGTGGAAAAATCAAATAGAAGATTCGAGATTATTTATGAGGAGTGTTGCATGACGATTCTGCCCATTTTGGCCAACAGATTTGTAAGAAGCATGATCATGTGGGGCCTGCCATTCTGTCAGGAAGAGTTCTTTAACTCTTTATAAAGACAGAAAAAAGGTTTGTTGAGAATAGCTATTCACCTCATAGATGATAGCTGTATTCTGTTTCTTACAGAGATTATGCTATAAAAATTATCAGCTATTCAGTTCCTTTCTGATATTAGTTTCCTATTCCTTAGGAATTAGAGAAAACTCTTAAGTAAATGTGGCAGGTATTTTAGCTTGCATGCTAGGATATAAGAACATCTGCATAGGTCTGGAAGACTGGGAGTGGGCAGCACGGCAAGGATCTCTTTTACTACCAAGAAAGAACTCCTCCTAAGGTAAGAGAAGTAGAAGTACAGAAGGTTGGTCAAGTCCAATATGTTATTGTTAGAAGGGAGTATATTTATTTGCATTTGTCACTTAGGTTGTCAATCAGCCCAGCCATCCTCAGCCTGAGAGCGAGGGAGCTGCAGCGAAAAAGAAAGCAAAATTTCAAAAAGCTATTGTTCTACAAACTCCATGAGGTATTGAGCCCTACTGGAAGTGGTGGCATTGGTGACACTGGGATAGACTGTTAGCGATGGTGACAACAGTTGCATTGGCAATATGGGTAACGATAAAGTGCTGGTTTCAGCACCTTCTATTCTCTGGATATAAGACAACAGAACCCCTGAGTAGCAATCAGAACCCTCAGCCTTGGGCCACTTGGCATCATCAGTGGTACTTCCTGTGCAGCAGTGTCTGGGCAATGATACTGTCAATGGGTAACAATGACAGAGCTGCCACTCTTAACTTGTGTGCAACTAGACACTTTATCTCAGTGATTTGGACCAGGAGATAAGAAAAACTGTAGGTTTCTCCATAGTAGTCAACCAAGCATTATTAGAACTTGTATGGGACACTAGATATTCTTAAATTTATTTGGGAAGATCGAGGGGTTATATTTCTTGAGGAGTAAGAAGGATTACAGACAAGTTTTTTTAAATGGTTGTTTTTGTTATCTTGTTCTTAAATCCAAACTATGGTGACTCAAGAAATGTGGGTGACATATGTGCAGTCAGAAGAATGATCTCTGTTTTGCTTCCTCTTCCTTGAGTCGTCCAAGCCTCTGCTGCTCTCCTGTGTATCTGTGACAGACGCTGAGGTGTGCTGCTGCTCAAATCCCCCTTCAAAAGGGCCTGCTGCCCAGCCACGAGGAGTGCAGGAGCTGAGTCTCCAGCAATTGGCTTCCTTAGGATCTGCCCCAGCTTTTGAACAGAGGTCAAGTTCTCAGAGTGCCCTCCAGCCAATGACTGATCAAGGTGGTGCAACAAGGTGGCACAAGGTCTTAGCTTCGGACAGTCTTTGCTCCAGCAATCCCCACTGGGCTGGTAGAGCTTTTGTCAGGTCAATGTCATGGTCTGACAGCTCCCTTTGCCCAATCCTACTTCCTCCTCTTTCCTTTTAAGGTGATATACTTGTCAATAAATCATTTGCACTCCTAACTCATCTCACTATCTGCTTCCTAGAGAGTCCAACAGGAAGTGGGTCCCACTGTTTTCATTCCATACAGTTCTGGGTTATGATATTCTGGGCAATATAATATCCTTCTGCTTCAGGACCTTTACTCTGAATTACTTCTTATGCAGACAGTTAAGTTGGTACTGTTAAAAGAGACTTGATGTTGGATTCAGATTTGTTCTGGGTTTGAATCTCAACTCTGCCTTATACTTAGCAATATGAGCTGGATCAAGTTGCTAATTTCTACGAGCCCCTATTTTCTCATCCTTCCAGTCTGGGCCTGAGCTAGAAACAAATGCCCCAGTGGATGAAAACATGGGTGCATACAATTGCTGTGCAAAACAATTAAACATCCTCCTAACAGTTCCAAAGACAGAGGTCTCATTTGATGCTAACTGAGGACTGCGTGGATTTAGCTATATTTACTCGAAGTTTTTATTCTCCTTTATAAGAAGAATTTACCACTGATGTGTAAAATGAATGAAACATTATTTTTTTTCTTCTTCCTGTTAAAAAGAAATTCCCTGCTCTGTAAAATTTGCTTGCACATTTTTTGCCTTTCCTCTTGGAATTCCTATTTTTAATCATATCTCAACTTGTGCCTTTCTTAAAGTAAATCTTTTCTTCCTTAAAGTTTTGTATATTTTCCTATCTTTCGACTATGTTTTGTGGTTGTTAGTGTTTTTGTTTTCCCATGAAGAGGGGTATCAGCTCTTGGTTTTTATAATTAATAGATCAATTTTGGGATGTGAATTATGTCCATTGTGTTATTTACTGTATTTTGGAAGAGAGGTTTCACTCCATTTCACTTCCTCTTTGTCTTTTAAAATAACTACTTGAAATATTTTCCCTGGTATTTTTCCACAGAAACAAAAAATTGGGAAAGGGACAGAGAGAGAAGGAGAATTATGGAAAATGTTTTAAATGAAGTTAGTTTTTTTTTTAAATGCTTTTTGCTTTCCTTGCCAAGTTTAAACCTATGAAGTCTTGACTAAATACTGAGTATAGGAAAGCCCCAAACAAATTAAACCTGGGTTAAATATGGTTTCATATTCCTATATTATATTTTGAGAAGGGATCTTTTCTTACAATTTTATGGTGTTTTACAGTTTACCAAGGGCTTTCCCTTTATCTTCTTTTAATCTTGTGTAAAATACCCAAAGGGCTCAACTGTTCCTTTCAGACTTTTCAGTCTTCTTTATACAACGCCAATTAAGAAGACTGAAATAATGCGTAATAGAACGTTACAATGAAAGTCTTGCTTGAGACCTTAAGACAACAGAGCCCAGAAATTCCAGACATACGTGGGACAGTCCTCCGCCACTCTCTGGGGAGGCGAGAGACTTAGCAGTCACAAAACACAGTGGAATAAGCACAACTGATGGGAGAGCAGTTCTAGTACTTCTCAAACTTCACCTCTTGTTCTAGCCTCTTACCTTTTAGAATTACCAGGCGTGATGCGATATTTGTTCCCAAAACTGCAGGAGACACGTATTAAGCTCACCAATTGGTCTCCTTAAATTCCTTCTCTCTTGACTTGGGGTTAGGGGGGAACTTCTCATACTCTCCCCCTTTAGGGGGCACTATTTAGACTCTTCTCCAAAAGTCCTCTTCAAAAATCGTCTTCTCTCGCTAACTCCTGGCTCCCGTGTGCAAGACAGCTTTAAGAATTATCGAATTGGTATTGGCCAGCTAGTTTGTGTGAGTCCTACAGGGTGTTCTTTCTCATTTTGATACCTGGTATCTGTTGATCTCAGCCAACAGTTCTCTTCTGAGAGCCTATTACAAATAAAGTTTTGAAAAGCAGTGGTATATATCCACTGCTTGCATAGAGAAATGTATGCCACGAGAGCTGGTTTTCTATCAAAATCAATGATCCTGACTTCAGAATTCATCCCCGATATTAAATAAATGACTTCACATCTCATGAGATCATCATTCAACATTTCTGAGTATCTAATTAAATATTAATCAATATGATAAAATTCAGCAAGCATTCACTTATGATTTTCTAGATGTCAAACCTAGAAAAAAAACGCCCAAAATATTGGAAATAATTTCAAATATGTGGGGGGAAAAAGAAAAATCACATTTAACAGTAATAAAAAAAATAGGACTTAATGCAACAACAACACACAAGGTATTTTTTATACTTTCTGTGACAAATACTGTTAACTGTTCCTTTTTATTCTCGGATACACAACTAGAGTGTTTTTCCCAGCCCTATTTACAGATAAACTAGGCTGGGTGCCTAGTTTTAACACATAAGGGAAGATGAGTCACTTCTGACACAAGGCTTTTAGGGAGCGTGTGGGCCTTTTCCACACTCTTTTCCTGTCACTACCTGGATACCTTGCCTCCACTCCCAGACATTCTGATTTAATTTACATAGGGTGCAACCTTGGCATCAGGATTTTTAAAAACTCTCAGGTGATTCTAATATGCAACAAAGCTTGGGAACTACTATGCAAGGGGCTAGCAGAGCCAGCAGTCGGAAGAAACATGAGGTCTTGAGTCACCACGTGGAGGAGAGCCATCTGTTCTTCAGGAGCTTTGAACTATAATATAAATAAGGAATAAGCTTTTGGGGTCTCTTCGACATAGCAGCCAGCACTACCTTAGTTAATATACTTAATAAATTTGCAAAATGTAGAAGAGAAAAATCATGATGTTGAAGGTTACTGTGATTGTAGTTTGTTCACATGTACTGCTGTTTCTTTTACAAAGCAATGCATGTATATATATATATATATATATATATATGAAGAAACAACCTAAATATTTACCTGCTGGCTGGTTTCCTATTGATATTAGGATAAATTTTAAGATCTTTATTATGACCTTCCAAGGCCTTGCCTGTTCTGTTTCATCTTACCTCACTCTTCTTTGTACTTACTATACTTCGGCCAGTGGCCTTCTATTGGTGCCTCAAAGACATGCAGCTCCTTCTACCGCAGGGCCTTTGCACATGTTCTCTTGACTTAGAACATAACTTATCTTCCCTAACTTCTTCTACCTTTCATCTGGCTTACTCCTTCTCATCCTCCAGGCTGCAGCTTAAATGTCATTTCCATAGGAAAACTTCCCTGACTAGGTCTGGTCTGGCAATAATACGCTCTCATCACCCTCTGTACTTTCCCCTTATAGCACTTATCACAAATTCCTCTTTTTGCTTAAGGAAGATTGGCCCTGAGCTAACATCTGTGCCAATCTTCCTCTATTTTGTATGTGGAACGGCACCACTGCATGGCTTAATGAGCAGTGTGTGGGTCCACGCCTGGGATTCGAACCTGCGAACCCTGGGCCACTGAAGTGGAACACACAAACTTAACCAGTATACCACTGGGCCAGCCCCACAATTTTATTTTAAATAGTGTTTCTTCTTATTTACTTAATAGTTTTCTTTTTGCTAGACTTAAAGTTTTAGAAAGACGGGGGTATGTCCACTTTGTTTAATGCTATTTTCCTCTACCACATGCGAGACATATAATAGACAGTCTATAAGTATCTGTTGAAAGAATAAATTAATCCAAATCTTAATACTCTTTGTTTCAAGAAACAGATGCTCTTTGAGGCTGGTGGAACTAAGAACATCAATCTGTTGATTTTCGGACTGCATTTTCATCAAGATCTAATGAATTGTACTTTCTCTGGCTTAAGACAGATAACTTTTTTCCCACATGAATCATAAAAAAAGGAAATGCACTCTTTAAATGGTTCACATTTGCAAAAGAATAAAAAATTGTTATTACGTGACTGAGCCAGTGTAATCTTTAGTGCTTATCTAAGTTTATTAAATGTCCTCAGGATCTGTTTCCCAGATTAGCCTCTGTGATCTGCTGTTCCAGGAACAACATCATGGGGTTTTTTTTGTTTGGTTTTTTTTGACTCTAACCTTATGTCCTTTTATAGTATTTCCTAAGGAAGTTCATCTGTATTCACATCCTCAATAGGAGCTTTTGAATACTGAATATTAAATGCACGTGTATGAGTCTGTATTTCCAGATTTATAAGATGCATAGTAACGGAGATACAGACCTTATTTAGGCTTTTTGTTTTGTGTAAACATTATGAGAATCCTTCATTCCTACAAACCATCTTTGGGGAGACTGCTCTCTGGTTTCTATTGCTCCACTCAGGTTGCCATAGCATAATTTGGAAGAAAGTTCATTGCTTCAAAAACAATACACCTGACTCAAAATCCTATTGGGCTCGCACCTACAAGGGTCCTCACTGATATCTCTCCAAGAAGACAGCTCATTGCATTTAACCTCTGTGGTTCTCTCCATATGAATCTCTGCTCTCATTTTAAAAAGACTTAAGGCAGGAACGTGTCAAGTTTTCCATGAAGATTGCTATGGGCTAGTGGGAGCAAAGGCATGATTTAAGAGATGGTAGAAGTCTACTTGTTTGATTAGAGTCCACTGGCCTATTTCTCATTTGTCCTCTGGGTAATCGATGCTTTCCACTTGAAGGGAGAAGAGAAGAAGTAGCAGCCGCTAAGACTGCTGCCTTCTAGGCTATCTTGATTTGGGGAGGAGCATGATGGCTGGAACTGGAGACTATGCTATGTGGGGGAAACACTGCAAAAGCCACATTGAAGGGGATGCTATGACCGCAATTACAGAAAGAAAGGACTGTAGCAGTCAATTTAATATCTACTATGTGGCAGACACTGTGCTAGATTCACAGTTGTGTGATGCAGAAAATGAGGTGTTTGGGAAAAGCATTGAAACAGGATAGGATTCAGAGAGGAAAAGCATAAAAGAGATCATTTGGGCAGTTGGATGAGCAAAAGCAAGGACACTGAGGTGGTTAGAACAGGGGGTGTACCAGAGATGCTAAGTAGTGGAGTTTGGTTGGAATATAAGGCATCAATGAGGATGAGGCAAGCTTTGTGAGGACCTTAAATGACAGAGAGTCATGAAAGATGTGTGAGTGTGATACTGCTATGATTGGAGATGTACTTTAGGAAGATGAATATAATATGTGTGTGTAAAATGGTTTGGGAACAGAGAGACCAATTAAGAGTTTGATGCAATAACTAATGAGACTCTAAGAGAGAAGAGAGGCAGAGAGAAAGAAGGGCAGATGGAAGTCATTGCTAAGCGTAACATAAATGATTTAATAACTCTGTGAGGATGGAGGGGCAAGAGTAAGAGAGTGAGCAATGAGTTCAAGATCATTCCAGGGCTTTAAAGCTGAGTTACCAGTGCAATTGAATAGACAATTGGGGGGTAGGGCTAGTTTAAGAGTGGGGAAGGAGACAGAGGGAAAGAGAAAGAATATACTATAGATAGTTTAAATTTTTATTATGCCTACAGGGCACACTAATAATACATATTTTATTTCGGAAAAAAAGTTTAGATTTTACTGAAGTTCTAAAGATATGGAGAAATTTTTCCTGATCAATATAGATATTCTGGGTTTTCCCTATTGCCCTCCAAAATTAACTCTTATTGTAATTGTGAAGCAAACACATTGCATTTGCTTGTTGACTTACCTCTACCCAGCAGTGCTCTCTACAGTCCTTGATGGCAGCAGGGAAAATCTGGATTCTATTCCCAGTACCACCGGGTTGGTGGTGGGGATGGCAAGAAATGCAATTATTATCCTTTCATTAGTACCTTCACCACTATTAAATACATAGCGGATAGAATAGTAGTAAGGTTGAATAAGATGCTTAGCCTCATGCCTGGTACATAGTAATTGCTCAAATTGCCTGTCATTATTGTTACTTTTCATGAATAGAGATGTGAACCCTTATGCCTTCCGGGCAGGCTTATAACGATGAGAAAGTCTTTCTATTCTCTCCTTCTGGCTTCTTCTCCAGCCAAATTATGTGTATAATTGTGTTATTTCCAAATACTTTCAGTTATTACCTAAGCTATGATGATTGCTTCAGCTTTCTACTTCACAGAGTCTGGACAAAGAAAGAGCTAAAACAATTTGCAGAAAGAAGAGAGACACTAACCACCAGAGCAATAGAAAATGTGGATTTGACTGTTTAAATAGTGATTCCATTAGCCCATGGCTAACTGAATAAGAAAATAAAGATCAAAGTTAAATTATAATTACTTTAGCCCAAGAGCTGTACTTGACATCGTGACTCAGCATCATTACCTATATTTACAAGTATTTCTGGAAGTTATTCTGGTAAGCAGTTGTGAGGCCATTACACTACCATGTTTCTCAAGCAGGGATATGTGCATTGGATATTTGATACAACAGAGTAATCATGGAACATATTTCTGGTGCATTGATTTTACCTGAAGATATAAGAAAATATAGATTTTTCCATTGAAGTCAACTTGGATATATTGTTTAATCATTCAATAAATATTTATTGCATTGAGGTAGAATGTCAGATGCAGGGAAATACTGATTTAGAAAATGGATATGGCTCGTTAGTGCTGGTGGTGGTGGGGTTATAGGGTAAAGTGCAAAATTTGCATGCATTTTTAAGTTGAAACACAAGATGACAGGAAATTTTGATCTTGAGGTGGGCTTCTTTGCATTAAACAGCCAGGACCATGAAGGTATACATCCATTCTCTTCAAATGTTGGGGGTAACTCTGAGGAAAATCTTGGGAGGAAAGCATGGAAAGCCGTAGAAGCATGAGAGAAACATGCCCTGATGTGTTTTATTGAGCAGATACAGCAGTCTAAGATCCCTACTCCGCCTGTGATCTGCTGTAACTATGAGAAGTTGGCAGTCTTTAGTAAATAGTTAGTGTCTTCACTGAAAGTAAAGATCAGTGATCAGTTCCTGGACCAAAGAATCCTCTTTGCTTGTGGCCTCTGAACACTGGCAGTGCAAGAATGACTTTCTCTTTGTTTTGAGTTGAAGTAGAAACTTGGAAGGGGCTAGAGAAATATCTTTTTATGCTTCTGCACCTCCTACACCATGAAACAAATGCCATGTTAAATATACAGAGGAATACTAAGAGCTTTAGAAGACCCTTTATTTGATTTTGTCAACTCCGTGCAACCTTTATGGTTTAGATAAGCACACACACACAAAATACACATCTGGAGTTTTACATATACCTAGATGAATCCAGAAAAGTGTTAAAATTAGACATAGTTAAATATGCTCTCTAAGATTCAGGCAAATCAGACGTACTATACAACATCAATGAGAAATTACTTCTAGAATTCTGCTTGCTAAATTCTTAAAAATTTAAACATATTGAAGAGAAGGCCAATTTTAATAAATATAACTAATTACAGAATTCACAAAGGGAAAGCAATGACATGACATTTAATTAATGCTAATTAATTTAGTATAAGATCTCCAGATGTCTGTTTAAAGGATTATACAGAAAATACTTATTATTAAGAGGTTTCTTTTAAAATGTGTAAAGCAGTTTACTTTTTGAGTCATGTAGTTAATACCCTTGAAATGTTTACAATATTAATCTGAAGAGTTGTCAGAAATACTCCAAATGTAAATAATTTAATCAAAATTATTATTATAATACCCAAATTAGCAAGATCTAAATTCATTTATTTTTATTAATATTAGACGTAAAAACAGTTTTAATAAATAAAACTGTATAGTTTCCTTAAGTATTTCATTTAACTAATGATAAAAAAGTATGACTCACCAATTCTGGAGATATTTAGATTTGCCAACAATCACGTCTTTACTAAATTTGAAGAATGTTGCAGCCAGCCCAGTCCCCTTTATTTTACAAATAAAGACTTGAGGTCCCTGTCCCATTCTCTCCATTATTTTTTATACTTGATATCACTTACATAACTTTCTTTACTTTTTTTTTCTGTTTTACCAAGTCGGTGTTGAATTTGCACCAAGAAATAAACAGCATATCTAGATCTGCCTGGCCCAATTAAAAGAATCAATGCTCATGAAGTTAATGTCACTGATATTCACTACCAAACCAATGAAAAGACAGAGTCATGGATATGCTGTAGATGAGAATCCTAATGGACAAGTGAATGCTACTGATTCCTGATGCTTCTCTGATCATTCATAGACATACACCTGAACTTTGGTGGTCACTATGGCCCACCTGGAATGAGGAACCTCCCAATCTGGGGGAGCCTTATACTCCAAGGCTTACATGCCATTAGGCCCAAGGAAGGCTACTTAGAGCCAAGCAAGGCAGTTCCTTGTTGTACCACAGGAGCATACCTTTGCATTCTATTCCTTTCTGCTTTACTTGCCCTGTAGTAACACCACAGCAAAATAAAGACAATTATCTGGGACACTCAGATTTCAATCAACACATATTCATTGATTGTCTATTGTTTGCCAGATAATGCAAAAGATATTGAAGCTACAGACTTGAAGAAGACATAGTCCTAGCTTTCAAAAAGTTCAAGACCTTATGGGAAGAGAGACACATAAATATGTATAATATAAGTGTAGCTCGGTAAAAGATAAAATTATCAGCAATCACGGAGCATAAAGAATATAACTAACAAGCCATGTTCGATAGCTGGATGAGGAAGAGAAGAACATTTAAGACAAGTAGAGCATAAGCATGGGCAAAGACTTAGAAGATAATTTTAAAAATGATTTATTTGTGGATAGTGGCATGCTGTGTGCCTAGAGCATAAAGTGGATGATATTTAAAAATATGACTGGGAAAATTAGAGAGCAAACTAAAGCATTGGGCTTGTATTGAGTAGGGCATTCTCAAAATTTAATAACGTTAATAATCACCTAAGATGCTTGCAAAATGTATTGATTTCTTGTTGGAGGGCCCTTTCTTGAGCAGTGTTGGGCCCAGGAATCTGCACTTTTAACAAACAGATCCTGGTGCAGGTCATCGGCAGACCACACTTTGAGGGACTGAGGAGTGACATGATCAGATCTGTGTTTACAAAGATAGGTGTGGAAATTATGTAAGAAAGGTGGAGGAGGACGGGTCAGCCACAGAAACACCAGTTTGGAGGTGTCAAAATAGTCTCAGCAAGAGACAATAAGCGCATGAATTAAGGCAGTAGCAGTGGGATGGGGAAGGAGAAGAGAAGAAGGGGAAGGGTAAGTTACGAGGTAGATCTAATAGGCATTCTTGATCAACTGAATGTGTGTGTTGGAGAATTGATTCAGAGGTGTCACAATAATTGTATGAGTCTAGGACAAGAGGCAGCACGAACAGAGATAGGAAATCAGAGGAGTGTAGGGTGGTGGGAACAGTAAGTTCAATTGTAGACATAGTGAGTTTGAGGCGCATTGTTAGAACTTTTTTCTCCCATCACAGATAGCAGAGTCCCTCTCTGGTTAGCTTAAGCAAAATGAGGAATTCACAGGGATCCTGGAACAATTTAAGGAATCTAAGAGGTATGCCATTGGCTTAGATTAAGGGACCCAAATACCATCCAGACTCTCTCCTGTCTCCAGTCCTTGCCTTCTTCCCTTCTTTCTCTATTTCTCTCAGAGCCAGTCACCTAGGAAGAGACTGAGCTCTCTTTTTTCTCTTTTCTTTTCAGTTCCAACTTCAAAATACTTGGGAGAGATCCTGATTGGTCTAGCTTTGATCACATAGTCATTACATGTCAAATGAGCTGTGGTTAGGAAGCTGGAGTCACAAACTAACATTGCAGCTCCTACAGCAACCAGGTAGATCAGGAGGGGGAAAATTCCTAGGACAAGACACTGGGCAGATCATATTGTGGTATTCGCCAAAGGTGCCTGCAGGACATCCGTTTAGAGAAGTCAAACTTGAAAGAATAAGTAAGGGAATTGTTATTTGCTAAGTGCCTTCTGTATGGCAAACATTTTGCTTGGTACAATCTCACTAGGTCATCCCAACAATCCTCAGTGGTGGGTACTACATCATCATGCCCATTTTCAGCTAAAGAAATTGAGTTCCAGAGAAATAAGATAACTTTGCCTGAGGTCACACAGCAGGTAGTGACAAAACTTTCTGGAAAGTATACACTTTTTAACCATTGAAACCATTAGCTAAAGCCTTGAGGGTGAACAAGATCTTGCCCAGAGGGTGCAGAAGGTGATAAAGGGAGAGAGACTGGAGGGGAATTCACATTTAGGGAGTGAGCAGAGGAAGAGGAGTCGTTGAAGGGGACTGAGGAAAAGCCAACTGTTAGAGAAGAAAAGAGTCTGATGTGTTAAAACCAAAAGAAGCAAGGTTTCAAAAAGGAAGACTTGAGCCAGCCGTGATGGCCTAGTGGTTCAAGTTCAGCGCTCACCGCTTCGGCGGGCCAGAACCACACCACCAGTCTGTCATTTGCCAGCTGTGGCAGTGGCTCACATAGAAGACTGACTTACAGCTAGGATACACAACCATGCACTGGGGCTTTGGGGAGGCAAAAAAAAAGAGGAAGTTTGGCAAGAGATGTTAGCTCAGTGTGAGAATCTTTCCCCGCAACAAAAAAAAAAAAAGAAAGAGAGAGAAAGACTTAATCAAGAGTGTCAAAGTGGCAGAGAGAAGCCAAACAGGAATAAGGATGAAAAAGCCTGCAGCATTTGGCAATTAAAGAACTGCCTGGTACAATTACACTTCGGAGAGAATCTTCTGTTCCCTGCCCCATTGTGACTGTGATCGCTTAGGCCCTCACCATCTCTCACTGGACTACTGGAAAAGCCTTCTGTTTTGCATGCCTGTCTCTGTTCTCATTCCCACCAATCTATCTTCCACACTGCCTACAGAGAGAGCTTTTTAAAATGGGGATCACAGCATCCCATGCTTGCTTAGAAAACCTGAGAAGAAGCTCCACATTGTTTAGCTTGAAATATGTCTCCATCACAAACCAGTCTCTAGCAATCCTTTCAGCTCACTATATTTTTATTTGTGCCACACAAAGCGACATAGAATTCAAGCATGTGAGGTCTTATCAGCTTCTGTGCTTCTGCACATGCTGTTCTTACTGCTTGGGAGACTGTCTGAGCCTCCTTCTTCCCCAGCTTTGGCTGGTGATGGAAAGATTCTGTACCTTGGCTGGTGCCAGTCACATGGCAAAACGCACAGAACTGTAAACCTAAAAATATTGGATTCTACTGTTTGTAAATTTTACCTAAATAAACCCTATTTTTAAAAAGTGATATCTGGGTCATCTCCAAATATTTGGCAATTAAAGCATTTCTAAATAATCAATGAGTCAAAGATGAAATTTCAAAGAAAATCAGAAAATATAATGTCAATGGCACCAAAATTATTTTTTAAACTAAATAAAATGAATAAATCTCTACCTAAACTGATCAGTAAGAAACAAGGGATAAAATGCAAACTACTAATATCAAGAATGAAAGAGGGGATATCAATAAAAACCCTGTAGATATCAAAAGGATACTAAAGAAATATTATGAACAATAATGTGCCAAAACATTAAAAAATTAGATTAAATGTACAAGTTCCTTAAAAAGCACATATTATGTAAACTGACATAAGAAAAAATAGGAAATCTGAGCACCACCATATCTAGTAAAGAAATTAAGTTCTTAAAAGTTATTCTGCAAGGAAAACTCCAGGCCCACATGGATTCAACTTTAAATTCTATCAAAAACTTGAGGAAGAAATTAATAATCTTATAAGATTCTTTCAGAAAACAGAGGAGAAGCGAATATGTCCAAATTCATTTTATGAGGCCAGCAAAATCCTGATATCAAAACTGAATGAAGACATTGCCAAAACAAACAAACAAACTCCCAAAAAACCCAGAAAGCAAAGAAAAAGAAAACTACAGACTAATATCCCTCATTAAGATAGATGCAAAAATTCAAAATAAGATATTAGTAAATTGAATCCAAGAATATATACAAAGGAGATGATATCATGACCAGGGGAAATTTATCCCTGGGATGCAAGGTTTGTTTAATACTCAAAAATTAAACAATTCATTTTGCCTATTAATAAATTAAAGGAGAAAAAGCATACGATCAGCAAAATAAATGCAGAAAAATAAGTAAACAAAGTTCAACATCCATTCATGATAAATTCTTTCAACAAACTATGAATAGCAGGAATGTCTCTGACCTGATAAAAGGGATCTATAAAAAACCTGCAGATAACATTATACTTAATAGCGAAAAACTCTATCCTTTTACCACTCTGATTAAGAAAAAGCCAATGATATCCACTCTCATTATTTCTAGTCAACATCATACAAGAGGTGCTAGCCAGTGCAATAAGGCAAGAAAAAAGAAACAGGATACAGATAGAGAAGAAAGAAGCAAAACTTTATCTGTAAAGGACATGATCATGAATGTAGAAAATCTTAAGGAATCTGCAAAAACATTACAACTCATAAGTGAATTTAGCTATGTTGCAGGATACAAAGTCATTTGTATATTCTAGTAATGAACAATTGGAAAATGATATTGAAAAAAATACCATTTATAGTAGAATTAAAATCGTAAAATGTTTTGGGATAGATTCAGTGAACTATGTACAGGGCACATGCACTTAAAAGTTGAAAACATGTCTGAGAGATAAAAGAAACCTAGATAAATAAAGAGATGTATTGCATTCATGGATTGGAAGACACAATATTGTTAAGATGCAAATTCTCCCCAAATTGATTTATAGATTCAATACAATCAAAATCAAAATCTCGGAAGAATTTTGTAGAAATTTTTAAGCTAATTTAAAAAATTATACAGAAATGAAAAGTGCATTGAACAGCTCAGTTAATCTTGAATTTTATAGGGCAGTGAGCTTCTTAATATTGGTCTTAGTGATGATTTTTTTGGATTTGACACCAAAAGCAAAGGCAACAAAAGCAAAAATAATCAAGTAAGACTACATCAAACTAAAAAGCTTCTGCACAGCAAAGGAAACCATTAACAAAATGAAAAGGCAACCTACCTAAAGGGAGAAAATATTTGCAAATTACATATCTGATAAGGGGTTAATAGCCAAAATATACAAAGAACTCATACAACTCAATATCAAAAAAAACAGTAATCTGATTTAAAAAATGGGCAGAGGACCTGAACAGACATTTTTCCAAAGAAGACATGCAGATGGACAACAGGTACGTGAAAAGGTGCTCAACATCACTAATCATCAGGGAAATGCAAAATAAAACCACAATGACATATCATCTCACACCCGTTAGAATGGCTATTGTCAAAAAAGACAACAAATAACAAGTGCTGGTGAGGATGTGGGAAAAGGGAACCCTCGTGCACTGTTGGTGGGAATGTAAATTAGTGAAACCACTATGTAAAACATTACGGAGGTTCCTCAAAAAATTTAAAAAAGAACTACCATACAATCCAGCAATACCACTTCTGGATATTTATCCAAAGAAAATGAAAATACTAATTTGAACAGATATATGCAATCCTGTATTCACTGCAGTAGAATTTACAATAGCCAAGATCTGGAAGCAAACTAAGTGTCCACAGGTAGATGACTGGACAAAGAAGCTGTGGTATATATACACAATGGAATATTATTCAGCCATAAAAAAGAAGATTGAGGGGCCGGCCTGGTGGCATAGTGGTTAAGTTAGCGCTCTCCCCTTCTGAGGCCTGGGGTTCACAGGTCCAGATCCCAGGCACAGACCTACGCACTGTTTATCAAGCCATGCTGTGGCAGGCGTCCCACATATAAAGTAGAGGAAGATGGGCACAGATGTTAGCTCAGGGCCAATCTCCCTCAGCAAAAAGAGGAGGATTGGCAACCGATGTTAGCTCAGGGCTAATCTTCCTCAAAAAAAAAAAAAAAGATTGCTCCAATTTGCTACAACATGGATGGATCTAGAGCGTATAATGCTAAGTGAAATAAGCCAGATAGAGAAAGAAGAATACCATATGATTTTACCTTATATGTGGAATCTAAAAGAAACAAAACAATGAATAGACAAAATAAAACAGAAACAAACATAGGTACAGAGAACAGATTGGTGGTGGCCAAAGGGGAGTGGGTGGGGGAAGGGTGAAATAAGTGAAGGGGATAAGAAGTACAAACTTGCAGTCATAAAATAAATAAGTCATGGGGATATAATGTACAACATAAGGAATATGGTGAACAATACTGTAATAACTTGGTGTGGTGACACATGGTAACCAGTGTAGGGTGATCACTTTGTAATGTAAATAAATCTCAAATCACTATGTTGTACACCTGAAACTAATACAATATTGTATGTCAACTATACTTTAATAAAAAAATAGATAAATAAATAAAGATGGAAGCACCATGAAGGGAGAAACTCTGGTGGGCTGACCCATCACTGACCTCTGTGTCAGGCAGGGTATGGTGTGTGCTCTAATAAATCTTTATAGAATTTAAGAAAACAATTGTTTTTATTTTTTGTGAAGGCAGCACCACTAACATTTTTTTAAAATGACAAATTGAAAAAAAATACTTGCAATATATATGAAACAGGATTAATATCTTTCTCTTATTAAAAGTTCATGCAAATGATAAGACACGTCATTAAGACCCATAAGATGGACACATGTGATCAAGCTATTCACAACAGTGGGAATACAAAGATTAATGAACATTAGAAAAAATGTTGAATATTAATAACAAAGAATTGCATGTTATCTGTCAAATTACAAGACTAAAAAAATAATAAGAATAGTCAATGTTCATTTGGGAGTAAGTGTAATAGGTCATCTCATAGTTTGGGAGGAGTTAATACAAACTTTTTAGGAAATAATTTTGCATTCTATATCCACATCCTTAAAAATATTTACGACTTTTGACCCTGTAATTACTTTTCAGAGAATATATCTTAAAAAAAATTATCTGCTACAAAGAAAAAAAGCTTTATAAAAATGTTCATCAGACAGTTAAACATGGTAGTAAAAATTTGGCAACTGTATGCTCAACAATGGGAAAATAGATTTAAAATTATGGTATAGCCACACAATAGAATATTATGCTGCCATTTAAATCATTTCTATAAAGCTTTTAAAATACCATCTGAAAATAATTGTTTTAAAAGATACAGTGAGGAGACAAATTATCTTGCGATTGCCAACAATATGAAATATGCGTAGAAAGAATAGTAGTCATAGCATATGTGTTAGCTTTTACTGAAGGGGCAGGAACTGTCTCTGCAATTTAAAGGCATTATCTCATTTACCCTTATATCAAGCCTATGAAGTGTATATATTTTCTTATTTGTCCCACTGCACAGGTGAGGAAACTAACGCACAGAGGGATTAAGCAAGTTGTTCCAAGTCTCTGATCTACGGGGTGGGATAGCAGGATTTAATAGCAGGCTGGCTCCTGCCTCCATGCTCTTAATCACTGGGCTATACCGCTTGTTTTTGTTTAAATATAACAAAATGTTTTCAGTAGTTTTATGGGTTTGGGGGCTCATTGGTCTCCCTTACACTTTTCCATAATTTCCCAAGTTTCTACAATAAACATGACTTTTAATCATTACAAGTGATCTTAATAACAGTAATATTTTTTTTAAAAATCCCAAAGTCAGCTTGGTTTTGTGTAGCCACACTCAGAGGCTATATCTGGAGATTATTTGCACCGCCCCTATTTCCAGTTCTCTTTCCCCAGTTGCCCTGGGGGGCCTCTGGTCCCCCTTCCGGCTTGTTCACGGGGTTTCCCCGGGTTCCACCCACAGGACCCGGATCCCCATTCTGGAAGTACGCTCTTTTCTCCCTGCGCCTGCGTCGCAGCAAGCAGCTCTAGGGTGCAGTTGCCAAGCTTTCAAAGGCCGCAGGACCCGAGTCTTCGGGACCCTCCCGGGCACCGCCCCACGAGGGCCCCCAGACCCCTAGCGGCCGCGGGTTCAAGCTCCAGTCGCTGGCCGTGACCGGGCAGTCACCCGGGAACGCAGCGACCTTCCCGGGAGTGAGGCGCCCGCGGGAAGTCCCCCAGGGCTTGCAGGGCGGGGATCGGCCTCTGCCCACAACTTCCGAGAGGCCAGAGGCCGCTGGGCTTTAGGGTTCAAGTCCGGGGACCAGCTCCGGCTGCCCGCGGTCCTGGAGCGGTGCCCGTTGGGGGTCGCGCACGGAGCCTCTGAGGCACCAGCCCGCCTGGCTGACCATCCTTTATAAGATTAGGACCGTTGCTGAAAACAATGATTATTTCAAGCTGCGAACTGGCCCCTGAGAAAAATCGAGTGTTATTTAAAGAGGGTTGTCTGGGACAAAATTTACGACTTGCGTCCTGGGGGGAGTTATTGTGGGGTGAGTGTATTTTAAACCCGTTATCTCCTTGTGAATTATTAATTCTCTCTCTGGTCGGGAGCAAGAGTGGGGGGAACTGTTTGTGCAGCCGTGGGAGCCAGAGTCCCCCTTTCGGGGAGGTAGGGTAAGGGTCGCCCTTCAGTAGCGCGGCGACTGGTCCAGAGGAGTAACTAAGTTTTCCGGGTCGCTGGGGAAAATATTTCACTTGAGCCTGCCTTGCTTATGGGAGACATTCGCACGCACTAATGCATCCCGGCAGCGGGTTCCTCTGTCTGGAAGGAGCCCTTCATTTCCCAGGTCCGATCAGGGGGAAAATGGTGAAACCCCCAAATCCGCTTCTTTCTGTGATTAATAAAAGGGCGCATACAGAGCCTGGGAAAAAATTTACAAGTGCAAGTGAGTACCTTGCGAGTTTTGACATTTGAAAACCCGACTCCGGTGAATCATTGAATCATATGTTGCAAGTTTCAGTGTCTAATGAAGTTTGGGGGACGCATATTACTTGTGTTTGTGAAGTGTTTGCATTGCGCACCCCAAGTTTGCTGCCCCAATGCGGAAAACTGGGCCGAGCGGGGGTGGGGAGGGTCTCCAGTCGAGGCGCTACGCTCGGGGCTTCTGCCCAGTTTCCTGCTTCGGAGTCGCAGTGTCCGCCCCAGCCCAGAGCAGTTTGTGCAATTTAGAAACTCGATAGGAGGCAGCAGCTGATCTCCCACCACCCTAAAAATAATCCTTTCCGGCGCCCTGCGTGCTCCGGCTAGGGGAGGAAAACTCTGCCTTCCGAGTAAGTGAGTCCGTGTCTTTTACATAAACGTCATTTCAAATTTTTAAGAATAACTGTAAGCTGTCGATTTTGATCTAACATTTCGGTAACCGAAAGGCGCCCGCGCACTCAAAGCGCTTTGCCTTCGCGGTCGCTATTTCTAGGATCAAGGCGCCCGGCCCCAGTCGGAGGAGAGAGGGCGTGGGGATCAGGTTTCCAGCTTTACTTACAAAACTCTGTCGGCTCCTACATCAACCAACTGGAGATACTGCAAGGATTTATTACTACTTTTTTTCTCTTCGACATTTCCTGTCTCGTTCATGAAATCGCTTTCTATCTGCTTAATTTTTGTTACTCTTTACTTTTTAGGAGTTCCGCGTCGCGGTTTGAAATGTACACTTAAGACAGTGTAGGAAGCCGGTGTTTTGAAGGTAGCGCAAGCGCACCAGTAGGGGTGTGAAGCAGCGTCAAACGAGTAACCCAAGGTATTTATTTGTTGCTTTATTTGTTCAGTTTGGGATTTAAAGAAAAATCCCATTGAAGTGCCTGTCTAAGGAATTTTATCTGCTGAGTAGTTCCAACATTTCCTTTGGTATGCGATAGAACTTCAGTGGGTGCATTCAGATCAGGCATTAAATCAGAAGTCAGTGGTCACTTTTGCTCGTGATTTTCCTACTTGGATCTGTCATTCATAGATAGATAGATAGACATCTTTTAGTACATATTTTATGAACCATCGACTGAATAACTTCAAAAAGTTGTTACATTTATTTTCGTAAGTGATCTGATTCTGAAAATTTCCTAGATAATGATAAAGCCCTAAATCAGTTCTTTAAAATGTCATGTTTCTGTCTCACAACAAAATTTGGTTAATCTCTGAATAACTAATGAACGGGTTATTTTGTGTGTAAGAATGAGAGCTTTATATTGCTTTTAGCATGTTTTCCTTAGGTGTTTCCAGCATGTCAAATTCTCTGGGATTACTGTTCCGTTAGAACTGAGACTTTCTGCTGGATGAAAAGGAAAGAGTGCTGGTTTTCACTTACTTTATTGTATATTCATCAACCAAATCCAAATTTATAACTCCTGAGGGTGTGAAACTTCATACAATGCATTTCAAAGAATAAGAATACTGAGGGTAGTATTCTTGTCTTGAAATCATAAGTTTGGTCATCAAGGAGTATTTTTTTTTTTTATGTTTTCTGCTCTACAGACCATTTCTATAATCAAAGTTTCACTTTTGATGTTGGTCTTCAACGTCCATTCAGTCAAGTTCTCCAACCCTATCGGCTGTCATAAACACTTGAACATCTTTCTGTGGGTTTATGCTTGTGGGGAGAAAAATGTCATTTCTTCCTATCTGGCCTCTCTTTCCTCTCCCGCCTCCTTGATGCTGGGGCCTGTCAGTGCTCAGCAGAACTAAACGGCTCCAGAAGGGGCGGGGCTGAAGGGTGTCACGTGACAGAGTTTAACCAGCAGGAGCAGCAATTTATACTGTTCCCAAAGTGTTCCCAACTTAACCCGGGTTCTGGGAGGGAAACGCTGAATGACACATGGAGATTTAAGAATTAGTTAAAAATCCTGATTGAATAAAATGCCTTTGGTAAACGCAATAATTATCAACATATTCACAAGTTTACTCCTTCTCTCTTTTTGTCTGTGTCGAGTTGTATCATGGGCTGGCTGTTAGAATGTGCCATGTGCGCGTGGCATGTTGGAGAAGGAGGCAAAGGGACAAGGGAAAGAGGATGGAGGAGGAGGCAGGAAAAAAAAAGCAAAAGGAGAGATGTGGTGAGAAGTAGGAGCAGGTTGGGAGCCAGGAGAAGATATGAGGGTAGAGATTGTGGTGGGAGGAAGAAATCGTTCTAAAGATTTCACTTTATTAATCTGAAATATACACCTTAGTATGATTATGTCAGTGTATGTTTCCCTGTCTGGTAGATCATAACCCTTCATTATACCAGGAACTATTGGGATTAGTGTGTATATCAGGAGTGTAGTCTGATTTGTATAGTGTGAGACCACAGGGACTGTTTCTGTCACGTGCACTATTGGACTCCTAGTGCCTAGTGCGTGGTCAGCATCAATAAGTATTTTTACAGTTAATTAACTAGTGGCCTAGAATACCTATCATCAGGTACATGGCTGAAAATGTTCTTTGACATCTTCAGATTGTTGTACTTTGATATTTTCTCTCCACAGTTACACACATTTATGCCAAGATTCCTTAATCGGTAGGCTTCAGGATTGATTAAATCCCAGGCAGGCAATGCTTATAGCTAATAAAGTATATATTTTGCAACTTCAGATTATACTTTAGCATCTGGCTCAATGATAATGATTAAATATAAGGTTTATAAATGTAGTCAATTGGAATATTATAATTTTGGATAAAATTACAAAACTAGCTAAAGTAAAAATTATTTTCTGATTCATTCTAGGAAACGGTTTATACATGTCTTTCAATTAAGAGTCGGCTTAAAGTTTCCTTTTATCATTTCTACTAAATAAAAGAAGTAGTCTTAGAAATTCTATTACTATTAATTTTTTAGTTTCTGTTTTTTCCGGTTTTATTAAGAAATAATGGGCATACATCACTGTAGAAGTATAAGGTGTACTGCATGATGGTTTGATTTGCATATATTGTGAAATGATCACCACAATTGGTTTGGTTTACATCCATCATCTCATATAGATACAATATATGATACAAAGCTTCCATTTTACTGTTATTTAAAAAAATTTCAAGTCCTTTTTAGTTATTTTATCCAGCTTCAAACCTTAATAGTTGGTTAGGACTTGCCGAGTACATAACCTCATTTTGAATATTTTTTTAAGGATAACTTTTTTTAAGATGAGAAAAAGTCTCTACTAGAGAGCACATCAATGATTTATTTAAAAAAGGGGTTACCAGAAATAATATGTGGGAAGAATATAAGCATTTACAGACTGTAAACACATAGGCTTTCTAACTAGTTGTTCTATTCCTGTAATGCTTTATAAAACTTCTGCTTGAAATAGGTTTCTACAATAGTTTACCTACCGTTGCCAATCTTTTCTGTGTAACACTCTTTGTTTTTTTCTAGGAAAAAATATTGTTTGTGACCATTGCTAAATCAGTTATCAATGAAAGGGAAGAGAGAAAAGGTACAACTTTAGTCATTCAAACCTTTTCCAACCTTTAATAATCTAACTCAGAATCCAGTGTGACAGAAATATGGAAAAGAAACCAAGTCCAGTGAGGTTAAAATCTTATTAAACTGTTACGTATTTTATTAAGGACAAATAAGATATGTTCTTTAAAAAAATAGGTTGGAAGCTACCTGATGCAGTGGGAAGGACAGGTTGTAGTCAGGCACGCGGGTGTGGTTCACCGCTACTCTACTGGTTGGCAAGTTACCGAACCTGTCTGAACCTCAGTTTCCTCTTCTGTAAAATACGAATAACTCTGCTAACATTGCATGGGTGTTCTGAAGACTTAAGATAATGTATGCAAAGTGTCCAGAATTTAGTAGGTATTAAGTAAATAGTAGGCATTATGAAATAAATTTTCAGAATGCTAAAACTCTTGCTGGACTTTCACGGTAGTATTTTGATGGAGTAGACCTTTGTTCCGATAACCATCTGTTTCAGCACAGCAATGAAAGGAGCTCGTTTCAAATGTAAGTCACAGTGTGTTAGTCCTCTGATCAAAACCCCCCAGTGGCTCCATTTCACTCAGAGTGGAAGCCAGCGTCCCAACAGTGGCTAACAAAGCCATGGGTGATCTAGTCCTCTCTTTCCTCTCTAAACTTGTCTACTTCTGCCCTAATGGAACACAGATTTCCAATTAAAAAAAAAATCCTTTGTTTCAAAACTCAATTAGAGTACATTTCATATAAGAATATTCTCTGACTACAGGACCTAAGTAGTTTCATTAAATTGTCACTTGAGTTATATTCAATTTGTCTTAAGCACTTGAGTCTAATATTCTTCAAAGATATTCAACTTGTCTTAAGCACTTGAGTCTAATATTCTTCAAAGAAAGGCTAACTGCCGTTTGCAACCACATTGGTCTCTGTGTATTGGTATTTCCTGCAATTAATGAAATGTTGCAGTAAATTGTGTCCAGCTGAACTTGTTTGTTAATGCATTTTCAATGAATGAACATGGGAAAGGATTTGATATCACACTATTTTGTCTTTTCTGTCCGTGGTTTCATTTTTTTCTCCTCCTTTTTCTTAATATATCACCACTTTTGTTCTTTGAAATCATTTTAGTCCAACAAACACTCCTTTGAAGTACCACTATTGGTAGATATTATTATATATTTTCCAAATTAAAATAAAATATTTTTCCCTGAAAAAAAAAGATTGAAAGGAAGAACTTACAGAAAGTATAACGCCATTATAAGAAACTCTCAAATGACTTTGGCACAAAATTTCCTATTTCCTCAACCGTAAAAGTAAAGAGGATTAATTTTATGATATAATCCCTTCTTTAAGGCTATAATTTATGAAAGAGAATTTAATCATAGGAGTTTCCTTTTCTTTTCTCTCTCTTTTAGAGTAAACCATATAAGAAGAAATGAGCCTTTCATTCTGTGGTAACAACATTTCTTCATATAATATCTATGATGGCGTATTACAAAATCCCTGCTTTGTGGATGCCCTCAACCTGGTCCCTCACGTGTTCCTGTTGTTTATCACTTTTCCAATATTGTTTATTGGTAAGTTATCTAGTGTCCTATATTACATCACCTCATATTTATAAAAAAATCTTATTAATGGCTGAGATTTGGTATAATGATGACTTAATTTCTTCAACACGAAAACCGATCTGTGAGAAAAGAACAAGCAAGTATTTTGTGTTTTCCAATGATTTATGTTTTTGGCATATGATATTCTGTAGGTAAAATAGAATGCCTTCTAGAAATGGCCTTCAAATAGTAGCAGCAGTTTTTTAAAAAGACAGAAAGAATTCTATGAGATGGATCTAAAATATTTGTTTAGCATGTGCTTTGTGCTAGGTGAGGAGAGTGGAAAATGGGTAAAAACACAATACTTGCCTGGGATATTCACTGGAATTGTCCAGTGAAACAGATGTGTCAAAGTCAAGGGAAATGACTATACCACATTGTAGGCCCATTTACAGATGCAGGAAAAAATTTTCCTGGGTGTTAACCTGCTAGAACAACTAATTCTTCTTGGGGCTGGCGGGGAAGATTGTGTAAAAGTGACATGTCTGGGGACTTGAGGATGCAGAGCATCCAAACTAAAGCAAGAGTAATGAGGGTGTGTTTCAAGTAGAATGAGTACGTATGCAAACTATTTGGAAAGGAATTAAAAATACAGTTTTCCCTAGTATTTTACAGTTTACATATACACAAAATCCAATTATTTGGAGCAATTATGTGTAATTCGTATAATTTCCCCAAAACAACCAAAATAGACCTTTTAACCTTTTTTAAATTATAAAATACTTTTCATATATAAAAATGACAGAGACTAATGTAATAAACATCCATAACCTACCACCTCTTATCTTTAGGAATTTAACAGTAAGAATATAAGTGAATCCCTCTCTGTACCATTTCCTGATCTTGTTACTCTTCCCAAATCCTACGTTCTTAGCCCTTCAAAAGAGGTAACTGCTATTTTGAATTTGGTGTTTTATATTCCCATCCATGATTTTGCTCACAAAAATAAATGAAAAAGCTACGAGACTGATTTTCTTAAGAAAGTTAACATAATTTAATGATCTGCTTTAAAAGAAGGTTTAAAAATAATTTGTATGATTTTATTTCTTCATTTAACATTAATTGAGAGACTACTATGTGCCTGGCATTCTAAAAGTAATCAAAGAATTTCTGTTATATGAGATATCATAAAATGCAGAGGCCAACATAACTTTTGGTACATAGTTATTCATGCTAAACTAGTATATAGATATTAAATATATTGGGACCAGAGTGGCCACATATGGAAATACTGGTTATGTGATATTATTTGTAGGACATTAAGAGTGCCTTTTCGCCAAAAGTAGAACATCTATTTTTTATTGCAATTTTACCATTAATAATTCATTTTTGACATCTAATTAACTTCTTGAGAGCAATTACTTTGACAGTCCTGTTTGCATCTCTAGCATTGAACACAGGCTGGCAAAAGGGTGTTGGAATCAAGTGGAATTGGAGTACAGATTGCCAAAGGGAAATGGTGGAGAAAAATGCAGACTGTTCATCATAACACTGGCTACTTGAGTTAGCGAGAGATCATAAATACTAAATCTCAGAGAAGTATCAGGTATAAGGAAAATTATGTTACAAAAAAGACGCGAGAGAAGTATCAGGTATAAGGAAAATTATGTGTATTCTAGTAGAATATGTTAAATGTAACTAATCTTCCAATGATGAAGTTTCCTTTGGGAACAACTAAGGAATCAATTTTCTTTTCAAAGAATGCTTCACGGGTCCTTTTTGTCCATACAGAAGTTCCTTCCTGCAATATTTCAGTCACAAACTCCCATTCATTCTTGCAGTATGTGGAGCTTCTCTACAATCAAAAAATAAGAAAAAAAAAAGGTGACAAAAGGACACAAAGTGGGGCCTTTTCCTAGCACACTGTATATGAGTTGGCATTATTCTAACTATAGTTTTGAGGGGAAACCATCAAAATGTTACTAAAATGTGATCTTGAATTTTTCTTCAGTGATGAGCTAAAGGTGAACCTATAATATTCTCCATCCTGCTTAAAAGCTAATCAGTGAACAATACTTTGGCTTTCTTTGAGAAAACATTACTACCACTGTTGAATAGTGCTGGCCCAGTCATGTGTTACCATTTTTCTCACATGATATGCATATGATTAAGAGTTGACTCAACTAAGGAGTCCTATATTTCATCACCAAATATGGCTTTTTTGTTAGTCCTCCCACAGATCCTGTGTTTTGAAAGATTTTAGAGACCAAATTTCTTTTATTAATATCATTCTTAATTTGGTTTCCTTTTGAATGAATCAGAGACCTGTCAGTAAGAGCTTTAATTAGCGTGAAATAGCCATGTTGTCGCCCAGAGTTGGTATTATTCCTGAGCAATGCAACAAATGTCAATGTGTTAACCTACGCAGTCTTGTAAAAAATTAATTGAAGTTGTTATTTTTTTGACATAATGAAAACAGACCAGGATTTCCACTGCTACCCTAGAGAGCAGTAAGTTTTCATGAACCCCCCCAAAGCATATCACCATGTAAATTATTTCTGTGATTATAATTGTTCCTTTTGTTTATCCCTTTACTTTTTTCTCTTTTTTCAGGGTGGGGCAGTCAAAGCTCAAAAGTACAAATTCATCACAACACATGGCTTCATTTTCCTGGACATAACCTGAGATGGATTCTCACATTTGCTCTCCTATTTGTGCATGTTTGTGAAATAGCAGAAGGCATTGTTTCAGATTCGTAAGTTAGTTAATATGATTACACTATACTAATGGGTATATTGATATGGATAGTAGTTAAGAGCATACCAAGTCAGGCTTAATTTTTTGGTTTTAACTTACTAGAAACAACAGCTGTCACCCATTTTATATGATAATCATGCATTTTGTCCATATTTTTGTTTTGCTACATGATTTCTCTGAAAATGTAAGTTCAGATCTCTGTGACTTGTGCTCATTTATGTTCTTTCTGTTTCTTTGCTCCTTCATCTATGTAGCCCTTGCAGAAAGTTCTCTCCTTTTAAACACTTTGATGTTCACCTTGTCTTTCAACATAGTTATAAATAGAAAGATTGTCCATATTGTTTTATAGCTCTAATAGCTATATATTTACATATAAATATATAATCAGTTCTCAGATGTTTCATTTTATTTTGTAAAGATAAATGAGGCAGGCATTGAAGAAGTCCTGAACCAGTAAGGATATAGCTACAAACCGAGGCAAAGCACAAAATTATTTTAAAATCAGGATTTGTCATAAAACTCCTGTTTTTGAAGGAATTTTGTCATTCTTATAAAAGAAGAAGTTTATATTAGGCAGTTAGAATATAATGAATTCTATTTATAAGCTTGAACATAATAAGGGGAAAATATTTCAGAAAAACTCAAGTAATAGGAAAATTTTGATTATGAAATTATGCTAAGTGGTACATCTTTCATTGAAGAATTGATAGGAAAAGATCTTTAAAGTTTTTAAAAAGAAAGCTCCAAAAATCGTTTTCCTCATATCTACTACGAACCTCCCCTGACATCTGTTTATGTTTTTCTGTTGCAATTAACAAGGAATGAAACTTCTAAGCTTTTGTCGTGGAGCCAACTATTTTGTAATGTTTTATGACAGTTCTTTGCATACATGTGCACGTCTTAGTTTTTGATAAAAAGAAAAATCAGAGACTCTAGGATATGCTACACCTCCAAGCATTTAAAAGCTTAATTGTCCATTATCTTATTGATAATTGTTTAAAACTGTTGGGCATGTTTGTATTAGCATAGCCAATTCTAGACTTCATTTGTTTATTCCGTTAACATATCAGCTGACACTACGTGTTACTAAGTGTATGTATAAAGTGGAAGATAGATCAGTCCAATATTTCCTAAAAACTTGACATCATGAAGGTGAGAATGATTCCTCCTTTTCAGGCTCATGGTTGGTGTGTAGATTCAGTCAGAGAGTTAGAACAGAGGCTGAGCTAATAATGATGACATATGCTAATGGCAGAAACTGGTTTTATAGTGGTAGCGATGTAAGAGGCCCATCCTAAAAACAAGCAGAAATGCACCCTTGATCTTGTGCTACCTCCTCCCATTCTTTGGCTACAGACTTCTTCCCCTTACCTTTTTATCCAGGCCTCTCAAAAAGTCATCTTCCAGTTACTTCTGAACCCGAAGATTTAGTTTGCTTTCTCTCTTGCCTTGTTGTATTCTAGAAACTGCTTCTACAAGAATCCCAATGAACATTAATGACAACTTAAGGGACCCCTTTTCCTCCTTAACCTACTTACTACATTTGACACTTCCATTCCTTCCTTCCTTCCTTCTTTCTTTTCTAACAAAATGTTTATGAACCACAAATGCTCATTATAATTAGGGAAACAATGCAAAGACTTTACTGATGAAATATTTGATTTCTTTTAGGAATACAAATATTCAGGCTATTAATTTTTCTTTTGAAACATCCTTATCTGTTTTGCACAGATTTTTGTAAGAAGTGTCCTCTTTTTTATTTCTAAGTAATTGGTGATTCTGGTTTAAATTCTCTCCTAGGTCTAGAAATCATTTTCACTTTGCTCTTTAGTCTAATTTGATTGGTTTATTATTAGAACATGTAATTTGTTAAGGGAATACATTTTGGGATTTATTAACATTTTTATTATAGTCAACTATTTGATTATTTTATAAATATTTAATGAGTATTAGAAAATAATATATATTCTTTGTAGGAGACAAAATTTTATTGAGTTTATGATTAAATTACTAAAGTCCTGTCTGTTGATTATTTTTATGCTATTTAATCCATCAAATTCTAAAAGTGTGTATTAAAACCTTCACTATTATTGTGTTTTTGTTTAGGTTTTTATTTCTATCATTTTCTCTTTTTTGAAATTATTCTTTTGTCCTCCACGATGTGTGCTTTTTGATTTTCTTCCTCACTTTCTGACTAAAGATTTTCTGCTGTAATGGGATGTATGTGCTTCCACCAGCACACTGAGGTCTGTGAATCATACTCTAAAAATAGAAATTAAAGGAAAGGATAGGTTTGGGACATCACTCAAAACCTATACAAATTTGTAAGTAGAGCACTAACAAAATAATAGAAATCTTCATAAAAACACTAGTATGGTTAAAAGACATCTGAAATTTCTAATGAAGAAATTCCACAGTCAATATAAAACCTTACTGTAGCTGCTATCTTTATTAATCCTTTATTATTGCCTCCCTTACTGATATTTTGCCATTCTTTTTCTAACTTCTTGAATTAACTACTTAATAACTATTTCTTATTGAATATGTTTAAGGTTATAAACTTTCTAGGTATGGTTTTGACCACATGTTACAGACCTTGATAGGTAGTATGCTCATTTTTAAGTTTCCTAAATAGTAATTAAATGATTTTTTAAATTCTTTCTTTGGTTCAATAATAAAAGAGTATTAGAAGCATTTCCTAATTTCTATACTGATGAAATATTTATTTCCTACTTTTTCTCTTTGACCATTTGGTACTATTTCTGGGAGGTGGTGGGTGGTTTTTAAGTCAGTTCTTATGTTGTCATAGTACTTTCACATTTTCATCACTGTGTCTGTATGAATGATTCCAAATACATCACTGATCGTGTTCCGAATCTCTGCATATACTTGCCCATTGACAACTCCCTTTGCATGTTTATTAGACACCTGCACAATCCACATGGCCCTACTAAAACTTACTAGCTTCCTCTTTCCAATCTGCTCATCCTCTTAAAATCTTTGGTCACACCACCATCTGCCCAGGCACCCTGGGAATTATTCTCTACATCATCACCATCACCCTCATACCCTAACGCTAAAAGTCCTGTCCATTTTGACAAGTGATCTTTTCCAAATGTATTATTTCCTCCATGTTACTGCTGCCAAGACTTAGTTCAGGTTTTCATCATCTGTCACCTGGCCTATTCCCATAGTTTGCCAACTTCTTTTCTTCCTTCTATGTTTCTCCTCTCACCTCAAATGCAGACACTACCTATGAACTCCTTCATCCACATGATTACCAGATTGATCTTTCTAAAACTCAAATCTAACTGTACCACTTACCTGTAAAGTATTTCAGTTTTCTGTAAGATTAGATTCCAGCTCCTTACCATGGCATACAGAACCTTTCATGAAACATCCTATTTCAAACTTTCTATTTAAGGAACATTAAATGACTTGAAATTTTGAATGTGTTACACTGTTTCATTCTTCTATGTATTTGCACATTCTGTTCCCTCTTTTTAAAGTGCTCTTCTACCACTTTCCTGACTACTAGATTCCCTTTTATATTTCAGTTCCCATTGTCAACCATACCTCTTTCCCAGAAGTTCCTCTTTCCCCCACTCTCGAACTAGTCACTCTGTTCTCTGTGCCATTTATGTACTAATGTGTTTAAGTAATTTGAGAAAAGTTAAATATTTAACTATGTGATATTACTAATGCAGATGGAGTTGAGGGCTGTCCACCATGCAAATCTGGTCTGGTCATATTTCTGATCCACCTGAAACACTCTCTTGATCTCAGAATGAAGTCTAGTCTCCTTGCAGTCATGTTGAATTGCTTGCAATACCCTTAAACATATTTAGATCCTCTGCCTGGAACAGTCTTCCTCTGGGTGGCAGTTCCTCATTCTTCAGGTCTCAGTTTAGCAGTCCATTCCTTCAACACTTTGTCTCAGACACTAGCCCCGTATGTGCTCTCAGCCCCTTCACCTGTGTTGTAGTATCCTATTTCCTATCGCTATCCTCAATAGACTATAGATTTTGTGACCACAGACACTAAATCTTGTCTTGTTCACAATTGCATTGCAGAATCTAATACGGTGTCTGGGCGAGCAAACACATATGTGTTCAATGAATTAATGAAAATGGAGAAATCACTGAAAAATTTAGGAAAGCTATCAAAAGAATAAACGTACTTTTCACATGCATTAGAGTTCATATTCAATTGATTGTTTTTACTTGCTTTAGGTGTTAGACTATTTCAGCAGTTCTGCCCTTAAGTTTAGGAGTAGTTATATATTTGCTTTTGTCGTAAGGTCTTATTTAGCTGTGTTTACTCAGCCCTCCATGTTAGGATAAATCCTTTCAGCAGAATATGTCTCCCAATATAGTCTTTCTTTATATATTCTTTTAACAACTACTACTGCATTCTGTATTTTAAACATCTTATTGCTACAAGAGAGTTTTAATGAAAAAATTGGAAACAAAGTAAGAAGCAATCTGGAACCATTGGCTTTAGACACTGACACTATACCGCTCTCCATAGACGGCGGGAGTCACGGCATCTCCACCTGTTCATGCCGGCTGTGATGGGATTTGTGGCCACTACAACATCAATAGTATATTATCATAATATTGAAACATCAAATTTTCCCAAATTACTTTTAGGTAAGTATGATCAAGTGTGTTTTTTTTTTCCCCTAAAGAGCTACTTGGTTTTCTTTTTTCTCATAGTAAATGCTATCAGCATGGTTTGGGAGAGGGAAGCATGGGAAAACCACAATAATTAATTCTTCAGTAGTCTCCCAAAAAATATGGAGAGGAAAATAAGCTGAGTTGCTCTAGGCTGTGAAAAATCCATTCTCCAGGACATCGGTTCTCCAATAAATGCCCCTTGTGGTGTGTTGGGGATTGGTGGGAAGAAAGTGGGGAGGATGTGCTGGCTTTCTGGCTCTCAGAAGCTGTACTCTAAGAATCAGAGCTCTGCAAGGAGCTGTTGCATGGTACTGACCCATGAACAAGTCATCTCATCTAGTACCCTGTGTTTCTGACTCTGGCTTAGAGACTTGAGGCATTTTCCAAGGTTCAAGCCTTTCATTGATACCGCGGGAATGTCACACTCTTCTTAGAATTTCTGCTGAGGCATCGGGGGGGTCCATGCAGCAGAGTACTCTTCCTAGCATGTTTGAAACCTATACTGTCCTGAGAAGCAGCTGCCGCCAGAGCACAGCCCCTCACGTCTGCATCAGGCCTAACATTATCATTTTAGCCTCTCTTGCCTCCTTGTCTTGTGGAAATCAGAGGATATCTAAAATGTTCCTAATTTTATTTTTGCTTTAGGCTGAAATAATATAACTCATCCCAATTAGTTATATTTAATACTCTATGTCCCATCCCATCCCTGTGTTCCTTGGTGTACACTTTCATAATGAGAGCTGAGATGAAGGTCTAGAACACAGATCATGATAAGCTTCAGGGACCTGTGAGTCTCCTAAAGTTGTAGGTAGAGTTGTGTGTGTTTGTGTGAATGAATGCTTACAATTTTCTAAGGTTCATAGATTTTCATTTGATTGTTATATGATGAAAACAACATTGGCAACTAATATAGAAATTAGGAAAAGTAATAATTAAACCACACAAATATTATTTTATTTGCTTGTCTGGAAGACATTAAAATTTAAAGTGGGTAAGTGGAAAATACTGATTATTTAATTCTGTGTTGTGTCACATTATGGGATTGGGCAAAGGCAATCTAATAAAAACAAGTAGACAGGGTTAAATATTAATTTTAAAGGCTTGTCAAAGTCTAAATTATTTTAATAGAAAGCTGTTCAGTACAAAATGCTAGGCAACTTGTCTTTTTATGAAAATGCCAAAAAAAGAGTGAAATTTCCAACAGGCAACAGCGGAAAAAAAAAGCATTGGGAATTTGATACGCTAGACATTAAGTTTCTGAAAAACTGATGATGATATGTTATAATATGTAATTAGAAAGAAAATATGCATTTTAAGAATATTTTGAAGGAAATACGATCAAAATCTGGCTGCAATTTTTATGCAGATGCAAGGAAAAGGGCACAATTTGATCATATTACTGGAAGGACTTACAGAGATGAAAGTCTAACTTTCTCAATATTTTAGGAAAGAAAAATTTCGACCTAGAAAAATTACGCTTATTTTAAGACCACAAACTAGCAGTTTTGTCCTAACATTATTTTATGAACATCACCAAACACACAGAAAGTTGAAAGAATTATATGAATATGCATATACCTACCATGTAGATTTGATTCAATTTACATTTTATTCTGTTTGTTTTATCACGTCTATATCGTTGCATCCCTCTATCCGTGCATCAATCCATCTTATTTTTTGATGCATTTTAAAGTAAGTTGCAGACATTAATATGTTTCACCCCCTGATCACTTCAGCATGCATATCATTAACTGGAGTTAAATATTTGTTTACAGTTCTTTTTGTGGATAAAATTGACATTCATGAAGTACCGAAATCTTAATTTGCTAAATGCATGAGCCTGTATAACCCTGTCCTGATACAGAACGTTGCCATCGTCCATGGAAGTTTTCCTTGCCCCTCCCGGTCAAGCCTCATTTTCAACTCCACAGAGACAACATCTAGTCTGATTTTTTCCCACCATAGGTTCAATTTGCCTGTTCTAGAACTTCACAGAAACTGAATCATACAGTATAAACTCTTTTATGTTTTAAGACTCAGAATGATTTTTTTTTTTTTTTTGCGAGGAAGACCAGCCCTGAGCTAACATCCGTTGCCAATCTTCCTCTTTTTGCTGAGGAAGACTGGCCCTGGGCTAACATCCGTGCCCATCTTCCTCCACTTTATATGGGATGCCGCCACAGCATGGCTGACAAGCAGTGAGTCAGTGGGCGCCCGGGATCCGAACTCGCGAACCCCGGGCCGCCAAGCGCCAACTAACCCCCCGCGCCACTGGGCGGCCCCCAGAATGATTTTTTGAGGCTCGTCCATAATAGTATCAATCACTGTTCTGTTCTTGTAATTGTTGGGTAGTATTCAAGTGTATAAATATACCACAGTTGCTCCATTCTCTTGTCGATAGACATCTGGACTGTTTCCAGGTTTTGGCTATCTACTATAGAAAAAACAGAAACAAAAATCTACTATAAACATTCATGTGCAAGTCTTTTTGTGGATCTGCTTCTATTTCTCCTGGGTAAATAGCTAGGAGTGGAATTGCTGGGTCATAGAGTAGATAGGTAATGTTTATATTTGTAAGAAACCACCAGATCTTTTCCCAAAGTGGTTTATTTTACATACTCACAAAGAATGTGTGGGAGTTCCAGTTGTTTCACATGCTTCCAACATTTGATGATCTTGATCTTTCTAATTTAGCCGTGCTGGTGGGTGTGTACTGATAACACATTGTGGTTTTAATTTGCATTTCCCTGATGACTAATGATATTGTGCAGTTTTTGATGAGTTTATTGGCCGTTTGTTATCTTTGTGAAGTGACTATTCGTATCTTTTGCCCATTTTTTTATTGATTTGCATTTTTATTATTGAGTTGTGGGAGTACTTTGTGTATAATAGATTTTAGTATGTCATCAGATACATGTTTTGATACATCAGATACATTTTCCTCTCAGACTGTGGGATGTATATTCATTTACTTAACAGTCTTTGGATGAGCAAAAAATTTTAATTTTGATGTAGTATAGTTTATCATTTTTTCATGTATAGTTACTGCTTTCTATGTCTTTCATGTGTGTGTGTGAGGAAGACTAGCCCTGATCTAACATCTGTTGCCAATCCTCCTCTTTTTGCTGAGGAAGACCGGCCCTGGGCTAACATCTGTGCCCATCTTCCTACTTTATGTGGGACGCCGCCACGGCATGGCTTGATAAGCAGTGTGTGGGTCTGCGCCTGGGATCTGAACCCCAGGCTGCTGAAGTGGAGTGCACGAACTTAACCACTATGCCTCCGGGCCGGCCCCTGCCTTCTATGTTTTAAGAAGTCTTGGCCTCTCTCAAAATATGTTCCCCTCTTATTCTCCTGTTTTTTCTCAGAAGCTTTATAGTTTCAGTTTTTATTTTTAGGACTATGATCCATTTAAAATTAATTGTGTATATTGTATAAGGTTGGTGTTAAGGTTCTTTTTTTCCAAATGGATATGGATGTCTTCCAGCACATTTGTGGGATAGACTTTCTGTTTCTCATTGGATTGCTTTGGAACCTTTGTAAAAAAAAATTAAATCAAAAGACTGCTTAAGTATGTTCTATTTCTTGGCTCTATATTTTCTGTTCCTTTGATCTATTTGTAGATTTTTATACCACTGCCATTCTGTCTCAATTACTATAGCTTTGGGGGTATTGACATCATGTATTATAATCATACATTTCCATTGGTTTTTATCCCAAGATTGCTTTGGATATTCTAATTCTTTGCATTGACATATTTAGTTTAGAATCAGGTGGTCAATTTCTACCAAGAAAAAAAATCTGGTGGGATTGTGAAAGGGATTATTGCACTGAATATATAGGATACTTTGGAGGAGGGTTGACATCTTAACAACATTGAATTTCACAATTTAGTCTTCATTTATTTAGGTCTTCTTTTATTTCCCTTAGAAATGTTTACACTTTTCAGTGTAGAAGTCTTCCATATGTTGTTAAATTTGTTGCTAGCTTTTTGTTTTACTGCTGCTGTTGTAAATGGAGTTGTATTTTAAATTTCATTTTCCAATTGTTTCTGCCATTGTATAAAATGCAATTGATTTTGTATATTGACTTTGTATCTTGCAACTCTTGGAAATTCACTTACTACTTCTAATTATTGCTTTGTAGGTTTCTTAGGATTTTCTATATAAACAAATATATCATCTGAAAATAGATAGTTACGCATATATTTCTTTTCAGAGTTTATGCTTTCTTTTTCCTGTCATATTGCATTAGTTAGGACCTCCAGAAAAATGCAGAATAGACATAGTGAGAATGAAATCCTTATCTAGTTCCTGATTTTAGGGAAAATAGCCTTTTGCAATTAATTATGAAGCTAATTATAGGCTTTTCATATAAGACCTTTATCAGGTGAGTAAGTTTTCTTCTGTTCAAAGATTTCTCAGAGTTATTATCTTTTTTATCATGAATAGATGTTGAATTTTATTAAAGATTTATTTTGCATTCATTGTGAAAATTATATTTCTGTTAATGTGCTAAATTATATTGATTGATTTTTCATATGATAAAGTAACCATGCATTCCTGGGCTAAACCACATATGGTTTATATATATGATATATGTATCCATGCTACATATTGCTAGATTTTATTTAAGGTTTTTTCACATCTATGTTGTGAGGGATATTGGTGTTATTTTCTTGTAATATCTTCATCAGGTTTTCATATGCTGGGTTATACTGGCTTCTTAAAATGAATTGGAAAGTGTTCTCCATTTCTCTATTTTCTGAAAGACTTTGTGTAAGATTAATTTTATTTCTTCCTTAAATGTTAAATACAATTCACCAGTGAAGTCATCTTGCCTGGAGTTTTAAAAAGGGAGGATTTTTAATTATAAATTTATTTCCTTATTAGATATAGACTCTTCAGATTATCTATTTCTTCTTATGTCAGTTTTGGTAAGTTACAAGTTTTGAGCAACTTTCCATTTCATCTAAATTTTTGATTTATTGTCATAGAGTTCATTATATTCCCTGACTATCCTTTTTAAGTATGTGGGATATATAGGGACCACTTCTCTTTTATTTCTAATAATAGTAATTTGTGTTCTCCTTCTTTTCTTGATCTAACTTGGGACTTAGCAGTTTTCTTAATCTTTTCAAAAAATCAGCCTTGTTGGCTTTGTTCATTTTCTCAGTTGTTTGTTTTTTGTTTGGTTGCTTTTTACTCTTACTGCTCATGTTTTCATCCTTTTATTTATATTATTCATTGTTCTTGTTTCCCTAGCTTTTAAAGCGGAAACTTAATGCATTGATTTTGGACTGTCTTTTTTCATAAAATAAATATCTAAAGCCATACTCTTTCCTCTAAGTACTGTTTTAGTTGCCATCTTTAAAATTTTAATATGTAGTATTCTCATTAAAATTTAGTTAAATTATTTTCTAATTTCCCTAGTGATTTCCTCTTTTACATGTGGATTATTAGAAATGTGTTGTTTGTTCTCCAAATATTTGGCGACTTCTAGATCTCTTATTATGTGGAAAGACCCAAAGGTTACCTCCATTATCTCTGTGCCTGGTGTTCACATCTTGTATAATCCTCTCCCCTTGAGTGTGAGTGGAACTTATGACTTGCTGCTAGCCAATAGAGTGTGACAAGGATGAAGATACCAAATCCGTTGAGCCTCTCTTGAGACTGCAGCCCTAGTCAACACCTAAATGGCAGCCTGGTGAGACCCTGAGGCAGAGAAGGCAGTTGACCCATGCCCAGACTCTTAACCCATGGAAACTGTGAGATAATAAATGTGCATTGTTTTAAAATGCTAAACCTGTCATAATTTGCTAAGCAACAATAGAAAATTAAAACACTTATTGTTCTTGATTTTTCATTTAATTTCATTGTGATCAGAGAACATACTCTATATGATTTCTGTTATCTTACATTTATTGCTCCTTGTTTTCTGAGTGAGCATATAGTTTGTACCAGTACCATGTTCACTTAACAAAAGTGTGTATTCTGAAGATGTTTGGGTGTATTTTTATAATAATGGTCTTATCCATATCCAATAGTTCAAGGTGGTTGATAGTGTTCAGATCTTTTAAGTCTTTATTAGGCATATGCGTATTTTTATTGTTGTGTTTTTCTGAAAAATTGACATTTTATCATTATTAAAAGTTTTTTTGCATTTCTGATAATAGTCTTTGTCTTGAAGCCTACCTTATCTGATACTAATATAGGCCACTCCAGGTTTCTTATGCTGTTTTCATTGTATGTCTCTTTCCATCCACTTATTTTCAATCTGATGTTTCTTTATATTTAAGGTGAATCTCTTCAGATAGTATATAATTTTGTCTGTTTTTTTCCTAAATCCATTCTGACAATATCTGTATTTTAAGCAAAAAAGTATATATATAATGAGTTCATATGACAATGTTCAGTTCTTTTTCACTAAGGAAGTTGTGATCACCCTTAAACTTTCTGGCTTTGATAAGTGTTATGCAAACTGGATTGTGTTTTAGATTTCCTCTTCCTTATCCCATATTCATTCATACTGACCTTTATGCAAAGTTTGAAGTATACTGAGTTGACAACAGATTTCTAGGAAAGTCTCTGCTTCCATCTCATATTTGCTGCAGCCTGACCACTTGCAGCCTGGGGTTGCTCTGTAGGATCCTTGTTCTCTGTGCTCTGTGGATGTGTGGTGTTTTAAACTATTTTTGTGAGAAGAGTCACTTACTACTTTAGTGCTGATCTGTAAAGCAGAAACCCATAGCTACGTGGGTTCTGTAATAATTCCAGCGTAGCATCATTATATGTACCCCTGGAAGTTCCAACAGACTATCCTATTGGATAGATTACACAGATACCAATCTGTGAATTCTTCATATAATCAGGGCTTCTTAAAAAACAAGACCAGAAGATAATGTCAATTTTAAAATCTACGGAATTATGCATGAGTTCTAAAGAGTGTAGGTTATTCTTATTCACCTGTCTCCTTACATCTGTCCATCTATTACATATGATCAGAGCAGAAGCACAGACATCTCAAAGTCATTACCATAATGTCAGTTCAAAACTCCGGAAGTGCACTAAAGCATCTATGTTGCTTTCTTAACAAGTAAAATTATCTAGAAATAGAATATTTAAAATTGTATTTTTTATTAAAATGCATTATATTTTTATTGAAATTTCAGTGAAGTTTTAAAAATATCATGAAAAGATTGCATCTTCTTCTTTTTCCAGCTCTATTCCTGTATTGGGTAATGGCCTTTATTACAAAAACCATAAAATTGGTCAAGTACTGGCAGTCTGGTTGGGGAGTATCAGACCTGCGTTTCTGCATCACGGGCATAATGGTCATCTTGAATGGACTCCTGATGGCTGTGGAGATAAACGTCATTCGGGTCAGAGTAGGTGTCCAATGATTTTTGTTTAGCTACTGGAATTCAAGACCCTGATAGTAAAGATCACAGTCAACTAGAAATTATTAGTATGTGAGAGGATGAACAAATGTATATCATCTTTGTGTGTAAATATAAAGTTGAATTAATCACTAAGTTTCAGACCACTGATGTTCCAGAAAGCTCAATATGAAATTTAAGTTTTCTCCAGGTGTTTGCTGTTATGAATGATGCTGCAATAAACATGGGTGTGCAGATACCTCTTTGAGCTTCTGATTTCATTTCATTTGGACATATACTCATAAGTTGGATTACTGGATCATATGCTAGTTCTATTTTTAATTATTTGAGGAATCTCCACTCACTTTTCCATAGTGGCTGATTGACTTTGTGGGTATTATGATAAATTAAAAGTTAGACAGAGTGAGAAAAATACTGTATGATCTCGCTTGTAGATGGAATTTCAAAAAGCAATATGGCTCTACCAATTTACATTACAGTTTTTAAAACTGTGATTTAGAGTTTCCAATCAAAGCATATCCATTCACACTCAGTTTTGGAAACCTTAAAATGCTGCTAAGTTCTACTTTATTTTTAAAGCTTCAGCGCATAGTTGTATATCCTAGTTTAAGTCATTCTAGTTCTTCTCTGTGAGCTGCTGCCACAGCATGGCAACTGACAGATTGGTTTCACGACCAGGAAATGAACCCGGGCCACTGCAGTGAGAGTTCCAAATCTTAACCACTAGACCACCAGGGCTGGCTCTAAGTTCTACTTTAGAATACAAAATATAAGCAACAGAACTGCATTTTCTGATCAGCACAATTTTCCCAGAGACAGATGTTGGAAGGGTGACTGACAGTCACCTAGCAAGTCATGAAATGACTGGTTTGGTAATATTCGTATTCCTACCCCTAGGGCCAGCTTCAAACCATTGACCATCCCTGCTAGGGGAAATGAAATCAGAAGCTCAAAGAGGTATCTGCACACCCATGTTTATTGCAGCATTATTCACAACAGCAAACACCTGGAGAAAACTTAAATTTCATGTACATATGTATATATGTATTTATATTTAACTTCATTATGGTCAGATAACTGGTCTATATTGTTTCTCTGAAATGTATTGCTATTTATTCATTCCCAAACATTGATTGAGTGCCTATGTTCCAAACATTATGATTAGCTCATATTATACATGAAATTGTTTTCATCAGGAAGTTCTATCATCAATGATTGATCCAAAGCAAACCTGGGTTAATCAAACTAGTGTAGTCTCAGAAATTTTGAACTAAAAAGAAGATCTAATCTAGTTCGCTCATTTCACTGATGAAGAAGCTTCTGTAGAGATAGCTGTAGCTATATCTCCAAAGTAACATGGTCAAGAGTCATATTTGATGATTACAAATCTGTTGTACTTTTTACCACATAACACTGCCAGTTATATTGTGTGACATACTAGTGACTGATTTTTCAACATTTATTTTCTATCAGAGCACTGTGAATTTTCTCTGAATGGCAAGATACATGCTGCCATGAATAGTGGAGAACAGTCAGTTAACATCAAAGAGACCACAGCTTAACAGAGAGGGACTCGACAATGGTGTTGATAGTACATTTTAAAAATCTAAATAATGTTAGTTGACTCTATCACAGGATATCACAAAAGATTGATTTTTAGTGATAACTATCTTTTAAAGGGGTAATTGATTTTTTAGAATTGGCCCCAAGTGGATTAAGTGTGTCATTCTGGAATATGACTAGTTAATCTACAACAAAAGAGAAATATTGCAAAGAATATTTCAGAAAGGAATGGAAAGAAGTACGAAAATGTAAACTTTGGCCCCCTGAAATGAAAAGTAGAAAAGGTTAACATTGTATTTTTAATATGTGGAAAAAGAATTAGGTTAATTGTTGTTCTGTGCAATTTTTCTTGCTACAGAGATACGTGTTTTTCATGAATCCTCAGAAAGTAAAACCTCCTGAAGATCTCCAGGATCTGGGTGTGAGATTTCTTCAACCATTTGTGAATTTACTGTCAAAAGCAACATACTGGTGGATGAACACGCTTATCATATCCGCTCATAAAAAGCCTATTGATCTGAAGGCAATTGGAAAATTACCAATAGCAATGAGGGCAGTAACAAATTATGTTTGCCTGAAAGATACATATGAAGAACAAAAGGTAATTTAGTATCTGTTTTTCATGTCCATAACTGTAGAGAATGGGCCTGTTAAATATAAAGACACTAAGCTTAAATTGTATCTATGGTTAAGGAAGAGCAGATTTTCTTTATCTGACTTTCCCAGTAGTTTTGAGTCATGTTAATTGGGCTGCTGAGGATATAGAAGAGCCAATGAAATATAGTTAGGTTGTGTTAGTTGCCCAGTCAATACATGAGGAGGGATAGAGAGAGCACTGTCTTTTCTCTGGGACCAAGTGGAAAGCAAAAATTAAGTTCAGTGATCTTGTACGTCTGACCCTTGTTACCATATAATGTTAATAATTCATGGAATTTTTGTTATTAAATCTTTTTCAAGTATCTTGTCAATAATTTTGTTATTTAAGGGAAAATAGATCATATCCTTTAATAACTACTTTTAAGAAGCTAAAATCCTTAAATTAGTTATTAACTAAAATTTGGACTCTATATTTCAAACTTAGGAAACTAAATTAAATAAAAGGGCATCATCTACCTACTCCATGTATCATCTTGTATGTCTGCCCAAATTGATTTCTTCTGGTACTTTCTTTGAATATTTATAGTTGCTTTGAAAATTTTAAATATGAGAATCTTTGGGTATTTTCAGTTTGTCTTGTTATCACTCTGAATGGTAATGTATGCTATCCACAGTGGTAGACGTATTTTATACTGCAATCATCTACAAATATTGTGATTAAAAATAGGAGTATTTACAACAATGTTGGAAGGGAGTAGGGTATGGTGAATCAGTTAAAGGGTTTTTGGCTGTTCTCAATTGAGATCAACAAAGCATTTATGGTAAATGATGAAAATGGCCTCTGTTTTGTGTCAAAAATGAGTGTTATGAAATTAATATTGCAGGAAATGGTTACTACAAATGAACCTGAGTCATTTCTCTGGTTTCACCTCTGGGGAAAGTTTTGCGTAATATTTTTTAAACTTCCCTGCTGGAGTAAAGAGTAACAATATAGCCTAAGCATAGCTTAGGTTTTCTGAGTGCTCTTTGTAAGATAAATTAGGTTGAACTTGGTGTGTTAATATCTTTTATCAACAAACTTTAAAAATAATTAAATTATTCATCTAACAGGGAGTTGAATATGAAACACAATTAAATTGAATTGAATTTAAAACACAATTAAATTTTGTTGCATTGAGTTGGCTTCTTTGCCACAGTGAAAAAACTTGATCCACCTCCTCTCCAAGACCTAATTATGGTGATTGTTCAGGTCTTAAAATCTTTTCAGCAAATGACTATAGATGTGTGAAACCATGAATTGGCTTAAGCATATATGCCACTTTTCATTTTGCATTTCTTTGAGGAATAACTAGGAAACACAAGTCTAACATAACTTTAAAAAGCATTGACTACCATTCATGGAGATGGGAAATACCTGGAGGAGAAACAATTTGAAGTTGGGATGATCTGTTTTGTTTAGCTTGTAGTAATTTGATAGGTGACTCTTGTGATCTAGTAACTCCAGAAATCTGGACTAGCCTGTTGATAACTTTGATCTTTGTATCTTGCTATCTTCTTTTCCACACAATGTTATTTGGTAATATTCATGACAGATTTACATTTTTCAAATCAAAAGGAACTAAAATTAATTCGACCTTAAGAATTTAGTGTCATCCTTTGACAACTAAAAATAATACAAAGTCTTTGAAAAACTGGCCTGGTTACTCTTCATTCTCTATTTCATTAAAATGCATTCAGTAACTACTGTTTGCATAGAATGCAAGGATACAGAATTATATGTACTATACTGAAAGGGACACATTAACATTTATTTATAAACTTTAAAAATATCAGAAGAGATTTCCATAGTTGCTGAGATTAATTGCTGCTCTAGTCATTTTATTTTGGTTCATCTGTTTTTTTCTTTCAGAAAAAAGTAGCAGACTATCCAAATCGAACTCCATCTATCTGGCTAGCAATGTACAGAGCTTTTGGGAGACCAATTCTACTTAGTAGCACATTTCGTTATCTTGCTGACTTACTGGGTTTTGCTGGACCTCTCTGTATTTCTGGAATAGTTCAGCGTGTGAATGAAACCCAGAATGGGACAAATAACACAACAGGAGTAAGTTTGTGGCGCTTTTGGAAAGAAACATATTATTGTCAGCTTTTTTAAAAAAAGAAAACAATAATTTTCCTTGTAGAGAAAACCATGTGTTTATGTATTCACTGAATGGATCTCGCCAACAAAATTATTTCTCAGATTCAGAGCTTATGAACATTTAATAAGCATCTACTGTGTGCCAGAAACTATGCTTGGAAATTTCACATTGAGTATTTTATTTGTTTATTTATTTTCCTTTAAAGAATTTTCATGCTCGAGTACATGAGAAGTGGCTGAGTCACTCTTTTAGAGGCCTGTGACCAATGGTGTTAGCAATGTGATTTGTAATATGTACGTTTCTCTTTTCTTGTATGATAAAAGCCATTGCCCTGCCAATGATCAGGGCAAGTCACGTTACAATATTTTTATTAGATATTATGGTACTATTTGGGAAGCTATATAGTATAAGATATTTGCTGTTATAAATTTTTAATCTTGTATTTTCTACTCTTAAGAAAGTCTGCATGATGCACGTCCTAGTTTCTAAGAGTTGATTTCCCTAGTTTCACGAGTAGAAACTCTAGTCCAGATGCATCAATTTTCCTTTTCTATTCTCTCAATCCTATTTCCTGTCCTCTTTTCTTTACCTTTTAATTTTAATTAAAACCTATTAACTTAATTTTAGTATAAACATTTTATGCATTTTCAAAGCCTGCATTAAATGCTGACTCCTCAGTGAAACTTTTTCTGGTTGTCCTAGTTGAAATTCGACTCTCCTTGGCACTCCCCTAACACATTGTTTATTTCACGTTGGCACTTAACTATAAATGCTATTTATAATGAAGCATATTATTTATGGATATGCTTATCTTTCTAGGCTGTAAGCTCTTTAACAGAATGACTGTGGACAGTTCATATTTATTTCCACAGTGGTTAGTCTAGTCCCTTGCCTATCTTAGTGCTCAATTATTATTGAGGTGAAGCAGGGATTTTCACCATTGAATATACTTTTGTGATGTTTTGTCCTTGCTAGCCTAGTTACACACAGATATCTAAAATCTACACACAATTCTATCACCCTTCTCCCTTACATATATTAACCAGTGTTAAATAACTCAGTGTTTTTCTGAGAAGGAACAGAACTTACACATTTGTGTGTATCCCCATGAAAGAAGAGGAAGGGACCAGAAGTAGAATTTAGTGGATCTAAATCATAAAAAATGAGGAGTGCCAAGATTGCTGTGATGTACTTATTCGAGTGTTACCTTTCCCTCACTTCTAACAAGCAAGTTACCATATGCTATGGTTGGAAACAAAAAGCAATCAATTTTGCATATCTTTCTGATGACTGCAGTCATATTCCTACTAAAACAGTTTTTCATAAGTTGTGTTTGTCACTGAAAGTGTCACGTGGACGAAATCCATAGCCAAATTATGTATTTTATAATTTACTTCATTAATATAAATTAACATATGTGAAAATAAGAAAAAATCAACTTGTAGAATTATTTTAAATTAATAAGACTACAGAAATTGTATTTTTTCCCATTGGTCTTGCTGACCAACAACCAGTTTTGTAGTTTCTGCTTCTAAATTACAGACTAAACTAACTTTCATCTTCATTTACTACTTTCCGTTTAACTAAGATAGAATGTATCTTTGCAGAAAATCTGCTCAGAAATTTTTTTAAAGTGTACTTTTTTTCTACAGTCAAGCATTTCCAGCAGTATTAATGATCAATTTGGGATTTTGTGCATTGAACTGGTTTGTATTTGTATCTGTGAATGTTATGAGGAAAAGCCAAAATTGCCTTGCTGTGGCTCATTCCGCTGCTGTGTTATCGAAATATTGAGATTTTATATTTAAAAACCATGTATTGTTAATAAATGCAGACTGCACATCCGACACATGAAAAGACTAGTTTTAATTCACGTCTTTTTTCTTTTGGGATAAGACTTCAGAAACCCTCTCATCAAAGGAATTTCTTGAAAATGCTTATGTTCTAGCAGTTCTTCTCTTCTTGGCTCTCATTCTGCAAAGGACGTTTTTACAGGCTTCCTACTATGTAACTATAGAGACTGGCATTAACCTCCGTGGAGCTCTGCTGGTAGGCACAAGCTTTGAATGGTCTTTGTTTCTTGAAAATGACATATAGCATCCAGTAACAGGAATAGTAGTGGCTTCAGTTTTGTTTTTTCATTCGGTTTTCACTTTGGTATCATAACAGCAACACTTCCAGGATCTACTTATTAAAGGAAACACAGAGCTAATTAGTGTACCCATTGAATTAAAAATAACTTTTACAGTAACATGTTAAGCAAAATATTTTGAAATCTCGCATTTACTTATCTCTGTTTCTATTTGTTCTAGAGCTTTTATTTAAAGTTGAATATATGTTTTGATTATATTGCCAGAAAAAATAAGTTTGCATTTAGTTGAGGAACGGAAGTAACCATGCTAAAATGAAAATAGTGGTTGACTTAAGAAGATGGCATTATAGGGTTCTTTTTTTCAAAAAATTTTAAAATGTTATTTTATTCAATGAAGATAAATAAGCATAGTGTTGATTATTAAGTTTGGAGCTTCAAGTACATTTTTTCTTTTTTTTTTTTTTGCAGGCCATGATATACAACAAAATCCTTAAGCTGTCTACATCTAATTTATCCATGGGTGAGATGACCCTGGGACAGATCAATAATTTGGTCGCCATTGAAACCAATCAACTCATGTGGTTCTTGTTCCTGTGTCCTAATCTATGGGCTATGCCTGTTCAGGTAGATCAATATAAGTAAGATTCTCATTTGCAGAGGAAATAAAATAAAAGGAGTTTAGGATATTTAGTTCAGTAAAGGGTAAACTTTTAAAATGTGCTAATGTTATTATACCATTTTTATAGACAGAAGAGACTCGGAAATACTATGATATAGGTTAAGAAAGTGGGATTTGGAATTATACTGCTTGGGTTCAAATATCTGCTCTACTCCCTGTTTGCACGGGGCTTAACCCCTCAAAACATTAGTTTCCTTAACAGTCAAATGGGAATGATAATAATATCTGCCTCATAGAGTTGTTGGAATTATCAAGATTAGGTAAGTGCATCTGTGTAAAGCATTTAGCACAGTGCCTAGCATTTCATGGGCAATGAGTAATTGTTAGCTATTATTATTACCCAAATTCATACAAGTTACAGATCCAAGGTTTGACCCCTTCTGCTTTGACAAACTCTCTTATAGCATTTCTAAACTAGAGCAATCGCTTTAATCCATCCCATGGTTTCAATAGCGTATATTATAAAATGTCAAACTTTATAAGGTGGTAGGAATACTGACAAGGTGGAGGTCTATTTAGCTATTTTCTATGGCAAATAGCATTTTAGTAAAGGCACAAGTTTTTTTCTTTCCTCGTTGGGTAAAAATGGCAAAAGAAATGTATTCAGATTTTCCCTTTATGTGATGCTGAATACTTTAAATTATCTTGAGTTTTGCACCCTGTAGATGGAGCTTGAACTGTAGATCTCATCTCATTCGATGCAGTCTGTCACCTATGTCCCTGTGTACCACATTCATTAAAGGGAATAAAATAATAAAGAAGATATGGTAGTTTTAAAATTTATTGTTAGCCTTCTCATTTTTTAACGGAAAGCCAAGTTAAATAAAAGTGTGTATCATACACAGTGCTTGACACAAAGTAAGATTTAAAATATACTTTCTCTCATTTTATCAAAATGTACATCTACACAGGTGAATTAGGTAGCTGCCTACATGGTATAATTTAAAATGCACTAGGGGCCAGCCTGGTGGCGTAGTGGTCAAGTTCGCACGCTCTGCTTTGGTGGCCCGGGGTTTGAATCCTGGGCATGGACTAACACAGTGCTCATCAAGCCATGATCCCACATATAAAATAAAGGAAGATAAGCATAGATGTTAGCTCAGAGACAAATCTTCCTCAGCAAACAAAGAGGAAGATTGGCAACAGATGTTAGCTCAGGGCCAATCTTCCTCACCAAAATAAATAAATTAATTTAATTTAATAAATAAATAAAAATAAAGTGCACCAAAAATTCCAGACTGCTTCTGAATGACTGCATCATGGGCGACCTTAAGGAAATCTTCATTTTGATTGGAATTCCAAGAGTCTAATTGGTTAGGCAGTAAACATGTACCATTGCTTCCAGATGGCCACTATTAAGCTGTTATCACTGCATATAGGCATGGATTCAATGCTTTAACTGTATGGATACAGTTCATTAGTTGACATTTTGAGCCATGATGATCTGAGCTACTGGAAACAAATTTCTCAGGGAGAGAAGATAGCAGGTTAAATCCTGAGTTTTTAAAAGGAGAAGAAAGTGACAAACCAGCATGGGGAGGCCTAAGTGGTTCAGCCTTGGGTTTTAAAAAAATAGATGTAACAAGGAAAGTGAGGTAAGATGGGGCACCAACCCCAACTTCTTCACAGTTTTAGTGAAGCCTAGTCTTCTTGTCATTAAGTGACTTCTGGGGTCATTGAGGAGGTGAGGAGCTCAAATCATTCCTTTACTCCACAAACAACCATCCTCTACTCATATTATGATGCTGACGTCTACTTTCCATCCTCCTTGCCTTGAAACGCTAGTCCAATTCCAAGAGAATATGGAATGTCAAATTTATGGTGGGTGAGAACATTTTTCCAGAAAAATTTCATGTCCTTTTAAAAATTTGAAGACTGCTTTAGAAGGTCAGAAGCATCATGGGACCACTCTTAACTTTATGCAATAAATTGGTTTGACATCATCAGTTGTACAGATCATCATACTAAAAATAAATTCCTACTACTTAGCCCTCTCCAAATAAATCATGGTAAAACCCAGCTATCACAGTTGAGTTGACTTCCAAATAAACTTAGTATAATAATTAAGAAATACTACATTTTTACTAAAAAATATTTCCTTTCATTCAGTGATCCCCACACCCCCATTCATTTTCCCTTTTCCATGTGTTTTCCTTCCTAGATCATAATGGGAGTGATTCTGCTCTATAATTTACTTGGATCAAGCGCATTGGTTGGTGCAGCTGTCATTGTGCTCCTTGCGCCAATTCAGTACTTCATCGCTACGAAGTTGGCGGAGGCTCAGAAGAGCACTCTTGTAAGTAACATCTTTTGGAAACTTTATTAGGAAAACCTAGTAATGTTGTTTTATTTTTAAAGTATCAGAAATGAATACACACCACTCAGGAAATTCATCTTGGATTTACTTGGAAATCATTGTGTTTCATTTCATTTTTTAGGTAGCGAATGCGTATTTTCTGTGTTGCAAAACAATTTTTTTCTCTTTCTTAAATTGATGTCATAATAGTTTATCATACTGTGAAATTTTAGTTGTACATTACTGGCAAAACAATTTTTTAAAGTGGGTTTGAAATCTAAGAGTTGATGATCTTAGACTCACAGTGCCAGAGTCACGCGTTTTTAAATGCCATGAGCTGATGAAGCTTTGGATCGTCTTCAAGATCTCTTGCCTAGAGAATACACTTACATGTCCTTTCAGGCCATTGGATGTCAATTATTGACATGGGAGAAATAGATCGAGGAACCAATAAAGAGTCAGGTTTGGTGCTTCTGAAATTAAATTTCCCTAGGTTTGAAGCAAACCATGTGATGATCTATGGAGTTACACTGAAATGTTTCAGCGGCGGCTGCTCTGGCTAAATATGTTCATGGTCAACTTGGCAAGCAGGAAAAAGCCCCATTATTGACCCTTTCTGGCTTTAATTAGCCATGAAGTCATTTTATTTGAGCAAGAATTGGCTTCTTTTAAAGAAATGTTTGCAAATAATAAAATTGTTGATGGCGTGTTTAAAAATAGAGTTTGATTAAATACAAGCAAGGCTGTCTGTAAATCAGCCATAAAATGTAGGGATGCTGCCACTGATGGAGTTGTTTCCCAAGTTGGTGTTTCCGCTATGACAAGCAAGTTGCATGTCACGCAAGTGGTTTTTATCACTTGTTTTTCTGCTGCTTCTGGTAAAGTTACTTGTTATTTCTGTCTGAGCCATCTACCCTTGTTACTCTAGGATGTGACTATGGTAAGTTGTGGAAGAGGGGCACAAAGTGGACACCTGACTTTCCTCAAGCATCTTTCTTTCATTTAGCCCTTCATGCTGTATTCATCCACTCATTTAACAATCATTTGATAGGCATCTAAGACCCCGAAAAAACAAAAAGATGAATAAAAAACAGGCCATTTCCTACTTTTGCTTTCTCCCAGCTGCCTTTTGCCACTCTACTGCTCCTTTTGATAGTTCCCAGGTCATTTGTATCTTACTAGTAATTCTACTGTAATATTTGGTGGTGGAGGAAGCTGAAACAGTTGACTACATTGAGAGTTTTGTGTCGGCTACAAATCTCTCTCTGGTTAATCCAAATTGTTAATAATCAATAAATCTAATTTAGACTTGAAGCAAGAGCTTGTGAAGAAGTATGTAGAAACGTCTTGAAGTTAAAGATAATAGACTTGGTTTCAATAAGTGTATTATGAAAATGCCATATGAACACACCCAACACTGTATCCTCACCTTCCCAAACAAAAGCAAACTAACTTTTCTTAAATTCATTGTTTCTCTTCTAAGTGTGAGTGATAGTGCAGAAGGGAGAATAAAATGGTTTACATGTTAGAAGGAGCATTGGTAGAAGGAGCTTTGGACGTCTCTTTGTCATTTCCCTAAATTTACGTCTATATTATCTGCAGACATTATTCAAGGAAATCATGTGAAACTTAAGAAACTACTTTTATTTAAACAAAAGCAACAGAGATATAAAAGTTTTTAGGTGGAAAGAAATTTGAGGCCATCTGATTCAACTCTCCATTTGAAAGTTGGAGGCTGAAGCACAGAGAGTTTAACTGCTTCTCCTGGGAATCTCACAGCTGTAATTAGTGGCCGAGCCAGGCAGAAATCAAGATCTCCTCAATCCTGGTCCATTACATGGTCCCATCACTCCGATTCACTTGGATGCAACTTGCATTGTTTTTTATTCCCTTTTTAAATAGGATTATTCCACTGAGAGACTGAAGAAAACAAATGAAATATTGAAAGGCATCAAACTTCTAAAGTTGTACGCCTGGGAGCACATTTTCTGTAAAAGTGTGGAAGAAACAAGAATGAAAGAATTATCCAGTCTCAAAACCTTTGCACTTTATACGTCACTCTCCAGTAAGTTGCTGCTGCTTGAAGGACCACCAAAAAAACATGTGGTCTACTCAGATTCGCTTGTGGTCGTTGAGACATTCTAGCCATCAGAAGAAGCCCATTTATTTTCTACTTATGTGCTGTCCAATAGCCACTAGCCACATGAAGCTATTTAAATTTACAGAGCAAGGTTAGCACAGACTTAAAGTCGAGTAGACCTGAATTTGATTCTTTACAAGTTGTGAGCCTTTGCCGTGTTACTTTACATCTGAAATCCTTGGTTTCTTCATCTGTAAAATGGGGTTGGTGATGATGAAACTCTCTTGTCAGTTACAATTGGGATGAATAGTGGGTTTTCAGTAAAAATTCATTTATTTAAATGGATTTGACTGTATTACTGTTGACCTTCTTATCCCCAAAGATCCTTAAAAATTATCTGCAGTTGTCTCACCTGTCTCTTTGGGAGCTTATAATATTATGTTCTCTTGAAGACTGTACCTGAAATGCCATTTTTGAAAATTAAGGAGAAACCATGTCAACATTTCCAAGTGAAAGAAGCCAAACCACATTCACATTCAACTCTCTTTTCCAATACATTTTCAAGAACTTTTAAATACAGAGCACTTTTATCCTTAACTCTAATTTTTAAAAAGCAATTGTTACAAAAATATTGTTTTTTTCTCAAAGAGTGACACTGAGTACTCTCAGGAATAATGAGTTTATGGTAGTACAATTCTTAAAAACTTAGCCAAACTCCTCTCACTAATATTTGATTTGGTTTGTGTGTCAGTTTTGCTCATGTCTATTGTTCCCACGACTTTGAACAATTTAAAGTTTTGGAGATTTACATATTGTTTCCTCTTGAATTCTGAACTACTTTAGTTCTTAGAGATTATAAACACTTCTTTTGTGAAATGGATTTAGAGAAAACATTTGGTTTTATAGCTCATTTATTCTAGCCCTGATGCTTGATGCATTAGAAATGAAATGGGAAAGAGGTTTATCTTCCAGCTGTGCACCACTGCTAATATGGTGTCAAAATGCTAGAAGATGGAATGATGGATAATCACTTGCTTATATATTAGTACTCTAACCTGGTGGCCCCTACAATACATTCTTCTCTGCAGTGGATTGGAATTCTCATGGGGAGGATGGTCGCTGCCAGAAATAATGATAATAATAATAATAACAAAAATATATTGAGATAGCCATTTATTGCCATAAGTGGCTTTACGTATATCATCTCATCTAATCCTCACAACAGCCCAATGATTTAGATTCTATTATTAACTCCATTTTAGAAGTTAAAAGATTTAAGGAGAAAGATTAAGTAAATTCCCCCAAATCATTTAGCTACTAAATGGCAGAGGTGGATTGTTAACCCAGTTTGTCTGTCTCCAGACATGAGAGAGAGGACAGAAGAGGCCATACTAGGGGAGAAAAACAAGAAGTCATGAAGGTAAAAATGCACAATCTTGTATTTATGATAGGCAGCAGGAATTCTTGAATCAATGGTGTAAAATTCCAGTTAGACCACTTCCAAGTTTTATGATTTGGTTAAGTACAGTGTTCTTGGGGGTTAAGAGCTTGAACTATGTGAGCTCAATAGAGCTGGCTATAAATCTCAACTCTGCCACTTCATAGTGCCATGGCTTTGACCAAGTTACTTATATCTTCCAAGCCTTAACTTCTTCATCTGTAATATGGGATAATAATAATATCTGCCATGTAGGATTGTAGTAAAGATAAAATAGACAATGAATTCTACAGATATGGATTGAGTTGTTGCTTGACTCTATCCCAGGCACTGTGTTAAGTGCTTCATACTCATTATCTCATATAAAGCACCTGGCAAAGGGTCTAGTGTTCAATAACCTCCCTCCCTTGGTTTCCTCATCAGGAAGCTGGGATGTATTAAGAGGACCTTGGGGAGGCAAATAAGATAGTGTGTGTAAAGTGTTTAGAAAAGCACTGAAACATGAAAGTGCTCCATCAGTGGTATCTGAAAATATTGAAAAGCAAAGTTAAACAGGACAAATACTAATAGAACTGCAGATCCATCTCTCTTTTATGAATCAGTGTTTTGCCACTTGAAATAACATCTGGGGCGAAAAGAAATTCTACTAAATAATTTCCTAGTCTCCATTGCCAATGGTCGTGTGCTGTTTATGGATTTAATTCATTGATAAAGGCAAAAAGACACTATTTTATTTTCCTCTCTTTACTTTGTTAGAGTTTCATGTGGAGGAATGGAAAGAGCAGGGAGCTTTTGATCAGAAAGATCTGGGTTTTATTCGGAGCTCTATCACCTCCTAGTTTGGAATCTTGCATGTTACTCATCCTTCCTATGCTGTTTCCTCATTATTGGGCGAGGTAGTTGGAGTCATTAAATATGAAAGTGTATGTCAAAGTCTCCAATCACACCTCAGTAACTGTGAGTTGTTGAGTAGCAGCAGAGCAAAGTGGTGTTGAGCACGTCTGAGGAGCCAGACTGCGTGGGTTTGCATCCTAGCTGTGTGACCTTGAGCTTGTCATTCTCATCTTTATGATGGGATGGGAAGAGTACCTGCTACCTGTACCTGGTGCAGAGTGCTATATGAACGATTTTTAGTAAAAGAGCAGTTGTTCTCACTCTTCCTCATCAAGAGGAGATTATGTATTTAAAGATGCAGAATATAAAAATGAATTATAAATAATGATGAGAGGGAAAAGAAAGAAATACACGTAGCAAAAGGGTGATAATGGCCAAAGAAAGAAGATGAAGACAGAAACGTGGCTCCTCATCTGTGCTATTATGAAGCTCAGAGCCGTGTTTGGATTCCCAGTACTGTTCAAGAATTCAGATTTGATAACTAAGCCACGTCTAACCCTGCAAAAGCTTAAGCTGATTCTGTGTAGAGTGGTAAGGGTAGTGCGTGAGAGTAGATCATGAGAATTGATGATGACTCTTGGATGGACTGTCTCCTGAGTGTCAAGAAAACTAGGTTCTAGCTCTCACTCTGCCATTGCCTGGCTCTGTTACCAACAATTCACTTAATCTTTTAGTCCTCAGTCCCTAAAATTCTATGGTTTATGAAAAATATAACTACAAGTCATCAACTTAGCTTTTTTTAAACTATGACTTCCAAATGCTAGTATTTTAGCCTACAATATGAGTTTTTCTTGTTTCCATTATGGATATCACGTTTATCAACGATAATGCAGTGTATTCCTGGAGAGATGTTTGAACAAGCAAAGGGTCCAGGATATGGAGTTATTTTATTAAGTAAAAGGTCTGTAAGTTATTAATATTAATATCACTGTTGGAAGGAGAACTTGAAGTGATGTCAAATTCTTGTTTTTAATCTGTGATAACCCAATTTTCATGTATTTAACTTAGTTTAGTGGACCAAACAAAATATAGATTGTAAAAACTCTCAAGAATGCAAACAGAATTTTTAAAATTCTAACAATTGACATCATTAAAGGATTATTTTGTCTGATTTTTGCTGTTTGTAACATTTCAAAAAAACAATACTTTTTCAGTAAAGAGAAACATTTTCTGGTTAAGACTAACGTGTGGGGAGCTCATACAACTGCGAATAAGGAAATACCAACTGGGAAATATTTGTGGACTCCAGACAAAATGTTATTTAATGCACTTGGTCCTTGTCTTCAGGGAAAGTTGAAGTAATAATAGATGATTAATTAAGGTTACTGAAAATGTTTCACAGTTCAATGAAACTAATGTATTTGATTTCTTTCCACAGTCTTCATGAACGCAGCAATTCCCATAGCAGCTGTTCTTGCTGTAAGACACTTTTTCTTGCTTTCAGAAATGTAACTAAGGCAGTGTTTAGAAATGATTTGTGAAAGGAATGTGTGGGTGGTAATATATGTTACTTCACCTCTGCCAGTTTTCTCTTTGCAGACTCCACTGCAAGATAGTTCTAATCCAGGCTTTCTCAACCATGGCACTAGGGACATTTTGGCTCAGATACTTCTTTGTTATAAGGGTCTGTCCTCTGCATTAGGATGTTTAGCAGCATCTCTGGCTTCTACCTATTAGATGCCATTAACATTTCCAGTCATGACAATCAAAAATATCTCCAGACATTGCCAAATTGTGCCCTGGGGAGCAAAATTAACAGTAGTTGAGAACCAACTGTTCTAATCTCCATGACTGGGCTTCCTGGACAGTCCTACAACAGGGTAGTGCTGGATCGATAACCAGAAAATGTTAAATAATTAAATTATATTTCAAACTCAAATGACAAACCCAAGAACCAGTGTTATATTTGAAATGTAAATAAGTCTACATTGGACACCGGTGTTGGCAATTTTAGTAAAGATCCCCAATAGGGACCCTAAAACAATGGAACATTCTCTTCTTCTCTTAGAAAATTTAGTATTGGTGAAAAAGAGCCTGACTGGTTGTGAAAAACTCAGAGTTCTCCTCAGTTATTCCCCCTACTCAGTGATTTGACAGAAGTCAGTTTCCTAATCTGTAAATAGAATCTTTTCTGTCCTCCTCACAAGTTTATGCTAGGATGACGTAAACCATGAAGTACTCTACCAAGAGTGAGTATTATTTTTCTCAGGGAGTAATTTGGATGAAGTAATTGTTTTCATAGCTGCAATGGACATATTGGCAGAGCAGAATATGTTAGGTTTGTAAAATTGAATGTAAGCATTTGTGAAACTTTCTCCAGCTTTCTCTAAAGAAATCCTTTCTTTGCACAGACATTTGTGACCCATGCATATGCTAGCGGGAACAATCTAAAACCTGCAGAGGCCTTTGCTTCACTGTCTCTCTTTCATATCCTGGTCACTCCACTGTTCCTGCTCTCCACGGTGGTCAGATTTGCAGTCAAAGCCATCATAAGGTATGCACTGGAATGCCTGAAATTCTTTGCTTGATTTTAGAAATAATATATGCTCATGGTAGTAAATTAGAAGAGGTATAAAAAAGAATATTAAAATCACTGCCCAGAGAGAACCATTGTTAAGATTTTGGTATGCTACCTTTCAGTCTTTTATGATTATTCTAAAATGAAAATAATTATTTTTCTAAAATAAAAATTTTGGATGTATGCAGCTTTTGACTCCTATTTCACTTATTATTTTTTATTATTTTCCCCTCATTAAGATCATTTTAAGGTCCTCGATGAATATGGCTATGTTGCTTTCCATTGAAAGAATGGTAGGTCAAAGATGTACAAATTTTTAAGATTTTTTTAATGAATATAACCATAATATTTTCCAATGAAGCTGTACCAGTTTATATGTCACCACTCGGTCACAGGGCTGGCCCCCTAGGCAATAGTTTATATTGGCTAAACAATGGCTGTATACCAAATAACGTTAAAATGAGTATACATTATCTTATTATAAACCAACTTCTGATTGGTTACAATAGCATCATAACATGATTTCAATCCTATTCTGTAAAATAGGCCATTAGTAACAGTCTGGAGCTGTTAGAATTTAAAGCTCAGGCCCCCTGGCCTCATCTGCTCTCATTCTCTTTTCTCATTGTTCTGCCTTCTGAAATACTTGTACAGATCCCTGACCAATTTTTGTAGCACCACTTCCAAATTAGGCAGTGCTCTGGAAGGGAAGCTACTTCAAACAATAAAATTGATAAATGGCCAGAGTCTGCTATTTTGGTCCTTATTTTCATTTTCTCCATTTAATGGCTGTCCCTCTCATGGCTGCATTTTTAATTGGAATTTGACTTTGTGCTACAAGTGGAGCTAGAAAGCAGTGGATAACTTATAACAGATAACTCCTCTGAAGTCAGGTTACCAAGCATCAAAAGGGCTTTAAGAGTTGATATGAAAAAATAAAATCTTGGGGTGTCCCCCAAGTCCATAGTATACAATCCTACTGTAGTAAATCCTAGTAAAGTTTAGGGTGGATAATATTCCCTGTGTCTTTCTGCATAGCACTCTCTCTTCTGCATCTCCCAGGAAAAAGGCATTTGCCAGTTTGATAAAGACCAGTCTGTTTTCAGGGCTCAGCTCCAGATTTTCTAAGCCATAGGCCAAATAGAATCAGCTTATAAAAACTTGCTTCTCTAAAATGAGTTTCAGTGGTTGATTTGTGGGTCCTGCAGAGATGACTGGTCAGCAGAGGAGGCCAGTGCTTTTTCCCACTGAGTGCTGGTTCTGGAAACCCAAATGAGCATTTTCCCAGTGTTGACTGGGCTCGGTGTTTTCTTCTGTGCCTGGGGACCCATGACCAGTCTTTGATGCCAATTGGCCCACAGCGAGTCGAGCAGCCTGTTTATAATCGGAAACTTTGGTCAGCTGACTTTGAAACCTCCTCTTCAGGACTGTGGAAGTGATAAGTTCTCCACTGCTTTCTTAAATGCACTCAGAAATTTGGTGGGTTAGAATGAGGGACAGTATATGCCCAAACTTGTGTTACACACGCACGTAAGAGACTTATAATCTTCTCTACTGTAGGAAAATTCCATGCCGTGTAAAATTCTCTGCTGCAGGAGAATTCTATGCTTTCTTTTAAAAATGTGTAGCTTGTTAGCCAAAACTGTCTTGAGCTCAATGAGTGGGACCACGCATATACATAATAAAATGGCAGAAAGGCAGTTGTGATTCAGGTTATCGCCTTACAACCCCGCACCCCACGCTGTCAGAGTTTTCTAGACATTTTATGATGATGTGTTCCAGTCTACATTTGCAAAACAGAATGGAGAAATGAATAAAAGTAGAAGTCACTATCATCTAAAATATTAAAATACTTGAATAAGAGTGATTTTTCTGGATGCTTGCCTCACTTTTCCACTTGGTTTCTTTATTTCTAAGGAAATAATTTATGTGTTTTGTTTTTTGGAGGAGAATGTAAGTTGATGTGTTGTATCCTTTATAAATAATTTGAGTTTAGGTTTCTGGTATTTGATGCATAATGCAGTATCTAAATCCAAAGATGTTATTTGCTAATCTGTAAAATTAATCCCTCACTTAGTTGGAAAATACCTTTGTGTCTTTTCTCTCATGTACTTCCCAAAGTAATATATGTATGGCTAGTCTACTGTGATCAAATACGTTGTTACGGATATTTATCATAGAGCACACATACGCTTTGACCTAGTGCCTTTTTACAAAAATTTCATAATTCCTGCAAGAAAAGCACATAGCAGCAACAAAATCAGTTGTTCCCAATTAACATAGTACCTGCCCGAGGTACTCAAGTTGTATCTAAACACCCGAAGTGAAACTTGAAAAGTGAAAAAATTACACGTGTAACTGAAACCTTAAATACTTTTGTGAATTATCTAAACAAATGAGAAATCAGTAAAATGCTGAACTCTAAAGGTGGTGGAGGCAAGATAGGAAATTGGTTGGTATCGAAGATACCTGATTTCAAATCCTAACACTGCCATGGAATTCTCATCGTTCAACCTGAAGCACATTATTTAGTGTCTCTATAGCTCAGCTTCCTCACTCGTCAAATGAGCACAGTAAAGCTCCTGCATATGGTGGTTGACAGAACTAAATGAGATATTATGTGAAAATGCCCCGCATATTGCCTAAATATTTTAGGTATTTTACAAATCTCCATTTTACTAATTTCACACCATTTTACTAATTTCCATTCCATGTTTTAGAGAGACCTTCTGTGGGTCTACATGCATTTACTAACACTTCAGGTGCATTGCTAGGCATTAGGGATTGCAAAGATGAAAGGTAGAGTGAAATCCGCAGGGACTCCACAGTGTAGCTGGAGAGACCAAGAGGAGAAACAAATTACAATATGGTGTGTTAATGCCGTTATAGAGCTCTACACAGTGCCGTGGGCCCATATACGAGGATCATTGAAACTCATCGAGAGAGAAGGCAGATAGTCTGGTCAGTGGAAGTTTAAAGGGTGTTGTGGCTCTCTCATATTAAAGAATAAGTAGGATTTGTCCAGTTGAAGAAAAAGGAAAACATATTCTATCTGAGGGAGCTACATATGCAAGGGGAAAGGGTGAGTAAGTAGGTGAGAGATCTTGGTACATTCAGGGGACTAAAAGGAGTTGAGTGCGGTCGAAGAAAGATTCTGATGTGAAAAGTGTCAGGGGATGAAGCTGGAGAGTAAAATCCTGATCAGCCTGTAGATTATGCTAAGGATGCTAAAAGGCAAAGGGGTGCCATTTGTTATTTTAAGGAGAGGATTGTTGTATGAACAGATTTGGAGTTTTAAAATATAACCCTGGCAGCATGGTGGAAATTACTTCACCCTTGGTCAGGATTCATGCATTTTCCATAGTTGTTTTGCCTTTGTGATTTCTAAAAGGACCTCATATGAACAGAAAATGCTTTTTGTATTACCTATTTATTAATTCACCAGACATTTCTTGAGGAGTTACTATGCTATATTTTTGGCATTGGGCTAGATTCTAAAGATGAAAATCTTTGTTCTTAAGGAGTTCACAGTCTAGTGGGAGAGATAGTAACAAAACTGTGCCAAATAGCATTGCAGGGGACCCTCAGCCAGACAGCCTAGAATGATGGGGACAGGGGAAGGGAAAAGTTGGGGGAGGTTGAGAGAAGAGTTAGTTTTGGGGTCCTCTGATGTTCATTGTAATTGGAGTTCCAAAGTGAGATGTTATAAAGAGGAAGGAAAGTTCTCCTCTTGCCCCAGTCATGTTCAGGGACTATTGCTTCCTGATGTTTAGCAAGAATGGGACTCATTAATTCCATAAAAGGTTCAGTAAGATTTGTGTGTATACCAGAAAAATAGAGAATTGAATCAACCAACTTTACTTAAATGTCTGAATCATTGGTTTATTCCTTCTTTGATTTATTCAGCAAACATTCATTAAATAATGTGTTCCAGGAGCTGCTAGACTTAGCTTCAAAGGCAAAGGAGCCTGACCCCGTCCTTTCCTTTGTGGGCAAAGACATAGTGTGAGATTGTTTAAAAGGTATTCCGTGGATTGATAGAGCTGTGCTTGTTAAAATTCTATCTCTTCAAAACATAAGAACAGAATGACAATTAAAATCTGTAAAAGTAAAGAAGGAATAACTGCCATTTAAGATGAATAAAATGACATTTCATAAAGCATTTTTAACACTGTCTTTCAAGCCTGTATTTTCAGGCTTTGCTGACAAAGACTCAAGAGAACACATGTACCAAACCTCTTCTTGTTTATTTTTTTTGTTCTGAAATTCTTTCTTTAATTGCAGTGAAATATACATAACATAAAATTTACCATTTAAACGATTTCAAGTGTACAGTTCAGTGGCATTAAGTACATTCACATTGTTGTGTAAACAGTACCACAATCTATCCCCAGAACTTTTTCATCTTCTCAAATTGAAACTTTATACTCATTAGATAATAACTCCCCTTTTACCTCTCCTTCCAGACCCTGGTAACCACCATTGACTTTCTGTCTCCATGAATTTGACTATTCTAGGTACCTCCTATAAGTGGAATCATACAAATTTGGTTTTTTGTGCCTGGCTTGTTTTATTTAGCATAATCTCTTCAAGGTTCATCCATGTTGTCCATAACTCTTATATATTTAAGTGAGTCAAGAATTCCAGAACCAGGGTGCAGCCGCTGTGGAAAACAGTTTGGCTGCTTTTCAAAAAATTAAATGTGGAATTACCATATGATCCAGCAGTTCCACTTCTGGGGATAAACCCCAAAGAATTGAAAGCAGGGCTTGAATAGATATTTGTACACCCGTGTTCAGAGCGGCATTATTCACGATAGCCAAAAAGGGGAAACAACTCAAATGTCCATCAACAGATGAATAAATAAACAAAATGTGGCCCATACATACAATGAAATATTATTCAGCCAACGATTTTCTTAAACAATTATCTCTTTTAGTTCCCTGTAAACGCAGTGTGGAAGCTAGTAAAGTAGTTAGACTGCCTCAATGGATTTTATCTACCTTTATGTTTCCAATGAAAGGAAGCAGTTTCTATGGCATATGAGGTTAAAGAGCTTAAAGATCATGGGCAACAGACTGAATTAAATATGCTTCTCTTCATTTTATTGGTCTGTCACAAAAACAAACTATGCAGACCTAGCTGGATGTACTTAACTTGACTGCAAGCTCAAATGAAAAATGAAAAAAACAAATCTCTTGTTTCAATTGTATATTTTCTAACTTCCTACCAAAGGCTGTATTTCCCCTGTAGTTGATGCTGCGTGTGCCAAGCTTGTTCGTAGCATGCTGAAAGGAGCATTTCTTTTCCTTTGCAACTTCACAGAATTTTCTTTAGTGTATTATTTTATTTATAGAAGGATGTTTCAAATCATATTATTGTTTTCTTTGATTCCTTCTTTTTGCTCCTGATCCTATGACACTGGTTTGAGAAAATTACAATGGGAAGGGTAGGTGGGCCAAGGAGTCTTGTGCACAGCCTAAGGGGACGATAGTAAAGCATGTTTGCAAATCACTGTTCTAGAGCAGCGCTTCTCAAACTGTAATGTGCTTATGAAATATCTCTGGATCTTGTTAGAATACATATTTTGATTCAGTAGGTCTTGGGTGGGGCCTGAGATCCTCTGTTTCTAGTAAGCTCCCAGGTGCTGCTGATGCTGCTGATCTTTGGCCAACACATTGAATAGCAAGTGGGCCCTAGAGGGCCTTTGCTAGGTCTAGAAAATATGTGTAATATGTAGTGCTCAAGCAAGATAGCATAGTGGGCACAGACCCTAGATCTGTGTTATATGCTAAATGCTTTGAGGCAGGCTACTTAACTTCTCTGCACCTCATTTCTCCCATTTGTAAAATTAGAATAATAGGAGTATTTCTTTCATTAATGTTATTATTTTTAACCACCTTGTTTCAAGCTCCTTTCCAATTCCACTGTCTTTGACAAGGAACACAATTGCAAAAAGAAGTGCAAGAGAAATTTGGCAGAAGTTAGGGTGACCAGTTGTTTCTGGTTTTCATGAGATTTTTCTGCTTTTAGCACTGAAAATCTCAGGTCCCAGGAGCCCATCAGTCCCAGACAATTTAGGATGCTTGTTCATTCTAGCTGAATTCCCAGTTGGTCTTGAGAAATGACTCTCAAGAGGCAGCTTGCTCAACATGATAATGAGTGGGGGAAAAGATTGTTTATTAGAACTTCGTTGGTGGTGGTTTTATTTTTAAGCCTTATTTTGTGTTTATTTGCTTTTTGCAGTGTTCAAAAGCTAAATGAGTTTCTCTTGAGTGATGAGATTGGTGAGGATAGCTGGCGAACTGGTGAAGGCTCTCTTCCTTTTGAGTCCTGTAAGAAACACACTGGAGTCGTAAGTGCTTTTCCATGTTATGGAAACTATGAATAAGGGACAGTCCCGAATGGATGGTTTAAAATGGGTCCAATTAGAAGAAATTGTAAACTTTACTTTTAATCTACATGAAGAAAAATTGCCACCTGCTTCCGCAACAAAGCCCACAAATCTAATATCAGTACACAAATGTATAAGACTTGTCTTTATAAATCACCAAAGAATTGTCTCAGGAAGGACAGCACATGTTCAATTCAAAAGGAAATTGAGAGGTTATCTACCCCAAGCTTTATATAAAAATAACACAAAATAGCCTACGACCCCTACACCATATTCTTATAATACCTTTTAGCTATATTACACTTTTTAGCTTGAAAAATGCTTTTTGATTCATTATATTTTTTGACTCAATTATTACATTACCTATTATTATTTTCTAGATGAATATATTGAGTTTGCGTGTTGTGTGGTTTGAATAAAGTCATAAGATTAGTAAGTGGCAGAGCCAGAATTAAAACCTGAGTCTTGTAACTCCTGAACCAGTTTATTTATCCATTACATAAATATTAACTCAGTATCTGTGTAAAGCCTGGAAACGCAGTCAGTATTATTTTGTCATGTATTACATGTAATATGACATGTGTTATGTATTTGCCTGTGTTACCAGACTCATTGGCTACCCTGTACTTTGTGGCAAGACCTAGGGATATAGCTGTGAACAAGGCAGACAAGATCCTCTGGTCACAGAATTTGCTTTCTTGAGACAGGAGTCATATGACAAACAAATTAAAAAAATGAAATAATCTCACTGTGGGAAGAAAATAAAAGAAGGTGATAGAGAGTGACTGGGATGCTCAAAGCAGGGTGGTTGTTTCTTGGAAGGCCGCCTTGAAGAGTTGGCATTTGAGCTGGGACCTGAATGAAGAGTAGGTACCCGTTCTGTAGAGATCGGAGAAAAGAGCATTTCAGGCAGAGAACTAGTAGATGCAAAGCCCCTGAGAAGGGAATTAATTTGGTGTGTTCAAGGAACAGAGGGGCACTATGGTTGAAGCCTGGTGAAGATGGGAGACACAAGATAAGGGAATAACAAGGATTGAGGGTGCCTGGCTCCATGGCCGAGTGGTTAAAGTTCTGCATGCTCTCCTTCAGTGGCCCGGGTGTGCGGGTTTGGATCCCGGGCGTGGACCTACTTCACTCACCAGCCATGCTGTGGTGGTGTCCCACATATAAAGTAGAGGAAGATTGGCATCTATGTTAGCTCAGGGCTAATCTTCCTCAAGCAAAAAAAAACAGGAAGATTGGCAATGGATGTTAGCTCAGTCTGGATCTTCCTCAGCAAAAAAAAAAAAAAAAGAAAGAAAGAACAAGGATTGAGGGTCTTGTAGACCATGGAAAGAGTTTGGGTTTAGTTGACATGCAGTAGGAAACTGTTGGAGAGTTTCAAAGTAGGGACTAATATAATATTGTTTATATTTTTAAAAGATCCCTTTGGTTACTGGGTAGGACAAGAGTAGAACAGATGGATCGGTAAAGAGGTCATTGTAATAACATAGGCAAGAAATGATGATGGTTAGAATTAGTTTTTATTGCAGTTGCATCGGACATTATGAGGAAGTTATCAGTGTACATTTTCTTAGGTTGTACTGATATAGACTTGCTGATAGACTAGATGGAGGGGATGAGGGAGAAAGAGGACTTAGGATGAATCCTAGTTATTGGTTTGCCTGCTGGGTAGATGGTGGAGCCACTAACTGAAATAGGGAAGCTGAGAAGTGAGTAGGTTGGTGTTGAGGTGGAATCAAGAGATATATTTTGCACATGATAATTCTAAGATATTTATCAACATCCAAGAAGAGAAGTCAGCATTAGAGAGAAATATTTAAGAGTCATTAGCCATTAGATAATATTTAAATCAATAGGACTGGATTATACCACTTTCTTGAAAGCTGTGTCTGAAAAATTCTGAAGAAAGTCTTTAAAATTAATGTATATGTTTTGTATCAGTAAAGTAGAAAGATGTTATTCTAAAATGAGTCATGTTATAAATTAATATTAGGTATTCATGTTACTATTAGAGAAAAATATGAATATGTTTACCATTTCTGTAACCAAAAAAAATGCACATGCAATTTCCTGACTAGAATCGATTGAGGCTTGGAAATCTATATTAAATTTTTCTTTACATTGTGTTTCAAACTGCTAAAAATGGTTAATATGAGCACTTGGCTATATTTAAACTTCTTTTCTTCTGCTTTTCTGGAGTTATTTTTCACTCTCTCTTAAGTTATTTTATTGAGGAGGTGAGACTACTGCTCATGCTTATATACACTGGAGCAGCAATGCCTGAAAATGCTTGTTTGCTATTGTGTGAACATGGACACAAAGACAAGAACGCATTATAGAGTTTGAGGCAGCAAGAAAGTCAAGTGCTTGATTAGAACCAGCCTTGTCACTCTTTGGATGGTAGGAGATTACCAAAGAACTTATTAGATCATCCTTCAGAGATGTGGGGAAGAGCAAAGTGAGAAGACTTCAAGAAAGGGGATGTAGGAGGTCAAGTCTGTGGAGTTAGGGAAATCTGAAGAATCTGAAGTTTGTATGAGATGAGGGATAGAAGAAAAACTGAACCGAGAACAGGGTTTTGGAAGGAAAAAGAATCCCCTTCAAATGCATCCAATATCTTCAGGGTTATTGAAACCAGACTGGACTTCTGATGTCTTTCAGGATCATTCATCACTGCTGATGGGCCAAACCACAAACGACAAACTTTTTTAAATGGAGTGAAAAAAGCTGTGTGTTTGAAAATAACACTAATGGAAACTCCTTCTTGAGAGCGCTTCAGATGCTATGTATTCTGTAAAAGCTTAGAGTTAAGTGGTTTTGGCTGTAGAATCTCCATGGAGAATTAGTGACATTCTAGAGCCAAAGTCTCTTCAAATTGCATCTGTGGAACTTCGACTCAAATCTCTGTCAACACATCTCTTCCTCCCACCCTCTCATTAGTTTTGTGAAGAACGTGAAGTCATTCCTTTTGGAACTCTGGGGGCAATATTACTATAGAATTGAAGACTCTAGAAGAAAGTGAATATATGTCTAGGGATAGGCCTGTCTTGTGTGGAAAATATACTTTGCTTAAGGGATAGTGACTTTTAAAATCTCATGCAGTGCACTTCCAGAGTCACCTGTAAGGATTGTGAGGAGAAAAACAGAGCTAAAATAAAATTTCATGAACACTCTTCCTTTTTTTTTTAAGTCAAAATGCATTAACTATTTTCTGTGTGACAGAACCACTGCTAGTTCTTCTCAGTGGCTTTTTAATCTGTGTATTTATTTGCATGTAGCCTAGCAATGTACTATCTGATAGTCTGATATTCTGTTGATACACCAATTGATGGAAATTGGAAGAGTAATATCTTGTTTGGATTAAATTACTGATTATCCGAGGACATTGCTAATCCCCGTAGTAGAACTCAGTGGATTTTTCAAAAAGCTGCACCTGTAATTCCAGGCCAAAAAAAAAGAAAAAAAGAATTTCACAATTCTAGAATTCTTTGCTTTTCTAGATAATTTAACAATTCTAAAGTGTATTACTATTTAGCCTTCATAATCTCCATAAGATATTTAAGTCAAATAGATAATTATTTATGTTAAAATACTTGCTCATTAGATTCCTGGGATAAATTGTGAGCTTATGAATTTTTCTAAATAAGAGGTTTACAGAGCTGAATTTTCAAACCTTCTCTTTAGTCATTTGTCTCTATCTATGTGAAATTAAACTCAAAATTAGACAATAACAAATTTCTAGTTATGACCTAACTTGTTTATTTTAAGTATGTGAAGACTGTCCAACCTTAGCTGGCATCCTTTTTATTCTGGATGCTTTGGTCCTTTGACTAGGAACAACGCAATAACATTTGAGAAAGACTAGATCATTCTACAATGCTTATGGATTGCCACATGAAATAATATGCATGTTAGGGAAAAAAATCTTAGATCTTTATGTTTTTCTCACTTCACAGTGGATCCTTGGGTGATGTATAGCCCAATCTGACTTCTGTGAGTGTATCAGGTTCAAAATCCTCATGATTCAGAGGGAGATCAAAAACGTACTGTTGGAACTTTTACAAGCCCAATGGCCTAACAAGTAGATTCTAGTTTAACCTGAGTTAGTCTGCTTGCTTTTTGACCTGACACACAGCTTTTTATTGCCTGGATATATTCATCTGGATAACTGGAGAAAGACTCTAGAAGAAACCTAGTTTGGGGCTCAGCACTTTAACTTCCGTCATTTGCAAGTATTGCATCTTTGTATTTTCATTTTTCTTAAAAGCTTTATAAATTAAATTTAAAATCCTAGCTTAACACTTTTTCATTATCATTTGCTTTTTTCTTTTTTAGAGAAGCCATTGAAATAATTAGAATGTGACATTCACTTTACTTGTTTCTTTTTCTTGGAATTAAAGTGGAGAAGTAGCAATGCGAGTTAATGTTCAGTAAAACCTCAATTTTTTTCATAAAGCTTCAACTTGTGTTCTTTTCCATTTGGAATGCAGCAGCCAAAAACTATAAACAGGAAGCAGCCTGGAAGATATCACCTGGACAGCTATGAGCAATCAACACGACGTCTACGTCCTGTAGAGACCGAGGATATTGCAATAAAGGTTATTTTATTTCCTGGATTCTTACAAGAATAGAAACGTTTATGGTACTTTTTTATGGTCAAGTTCTGCAAAAGTGTCCTAAACTGTGTCTTTCAAGCCTCTTTACAGTGATCACTAATCCTCATAACATTTCCAAAAATATTCTGATGAGTTTGTAATTCTCAGTTCTTCCTCACCTCCCAACCACAGTTTTTGCTCCAACAGTGAGTTTTAATAACTGGAGCATGAGCCTTTCTTCTGAATCTGTGTTAGAAGCTGGTTTCCAACGTATTTCCTCTTACGTTTATCTACCAAGTAAATTGATTTATAGAGAACAGCGATACTATAAATCTAATTTTTAAGGAAATAAATTAAATAGCAGTTGTCTTCAATCAGGAAAGGCTTAGACCAGTGTTGCACGCATTTACCCAGCTTCTCAATACTGTCTTTGATCTCATTTCAAACTCAGCCTTATGTGCTCTTCCCAGGCATGTGTGCTTCGTAGAACAGGCCACCACAGGAACACGGGCTGAGGATGGCGAGTTGGGATAAGCCCCAGGGAGGGGTCAGTGCCATGCAGGGACTGGAACAGATGTCCGCAGCAGTCAAGGGCCCCTGCACGTGGGAGCCACCAGAGTCCTGGAAACTAGCTGTTTAGAAAACTAGCCGCATTGGCTGCTTGGAGCTTTCCAACCCCCTGTCCTGCCCAACCTAGTCAGAGAGTGAGGGAGGCTCAGTGGGGTGTGCAGTAGAGCCAAGAGCTACATTTAATTCTCCCCTCTCTCCCTCTTGCCTGACATGATCCCTGTCCCACAATAGGTGCTTAGCAATTGGAGCAAATGTGGTTTTGGATGGAATGAGCTAATGCTAGCCTTGCCTTTGCCATTAATTTGATATGTGACTTTTGGGTAAATTGACTCTCTGTACCCTGGTTTGCCCATCTTGAGGTGGGGACATCATTTTAGCATGGTTGTTTTGAGGATAAAATATGTCACCTGTGAATTTTAAAGAGCTCTAGTGATTCTAAACCTTGCCTGGATATTAGAATCACTTAGAAAGCTTTAAAAATATGTATGTGAGACCTGGACATCACTTTAAAAAATAGTTTTAGTGGTTCCTTAGGCAATTACAATGTGCAAGTAGGGTGTGAACTACTAGGTTATGGAAAACTAAGTAATGAGAGACTAGGAAGGGTCCTCTATGCTGCTAATTCTCAAATATGCCCACATAACAACTAACATGTTAGTGACTAAAAAAACAGTTTTTTAATTGAGATTTTCTATTCAATATAGTAGGAATCTAAAAATATGTCTTTTCCATGTGGCTTATTAAATTTATTTTCATTTTGAAAGTGAAAACGGGAGACTGTCATGATTTTTCCCCCCAAATTGACCCTTTATACACCAAAAAAAAAAAATAAACAAAAACAAGAAAACCCTGCTTATCTGTGGCCTAGAGGATGCTATGCCTCTGAATGGCCACTACAGTTTCAAGCCCACTTTCAAGCCTAAATTGTTTATTCCCTGGCGGAAATTCCCGAATTGATAATAACTTGTCTTTTTGAAATGTTTTTTTGTTGTGAAATACAACACACTTATAGAAAGTGCATAAAACATATATGTACCATTAAATAAAACAGTAAACACCTATGCATCCACCAGGAAGAAAAGAACGTCGCCAGCTCCCTCTGAAGGTCCCCCAACATGTACGTTTGCTGCTCCCTTGGATCTCTCCCCCAAGATATAATCACCACCCTGACTTTTATAGTCATCCTTTCCTTGATTATCCTCATGTGTATGCCTTCTTAAAGACATATTTTAGTTTTTTTAAGTTTAAATCTGTGTGTGTATGCTTTGCTTCTTTTGTTCAACATTATGTATATATAATTCATTCATTCTCATTGTGTGGGTGTTGCATTCTATGAATATACCAGAATTTATTTATCCTTTCTACCTTTTTTTTTTTTTTTTTTGTGGGGAAGACGAGCCCTGAGCTAACATCCGTTGCCAATCTTCCCCTTTTTGCTGAGGAAGACTGGCCCTGGGCTAACATCCGTGCCCATCTTCCTCCACTTTATATGGGACGCCGCCGCGACATGGCTGACAAGCAGTGCGTCGGCGGGCGCCCGGGATCCGAACTCGCGAACCCCGGGCTGCCAAGCGCGGACTAAACCGCTGCGCCACCGGGCGGCCCCTATGCTTTCTACCTTTGATGGGCTTTTGGTTGTTTTTCGGTTTGGGGCCATTGTGAACAATTGCTGAGTCATAGAGTTCGTACATCTTCAGCTTTCCTAGATGATCGCAAACTGTTTTCCAAAGTGGTTGTGCCAATTCACACTTCCACCAATAGTGACCGAGAGTTCCCATTGATCCACATCTTCACCAATACTTCCAATATTTTGCCAAAGTGTGTTGTGTGTTGAGAGAAGGTGCAATTTTATCTTGCTGTGATTTTTAGTTGCATTCTTTTGATTTCTAATGAAGTTGAGCACCCAATATATATAGGCCATTTGGGTTTGGAATTCCTCTTTTGTGAATTGCCAGGTTATTTGTCTCTCCTGTTAAAAAAAATTCTGGGTACTATTTCTCTGGCTGTTATATATGTTGTAAAATTCTTCTCCCACTCTGTAGCTTGGCTTTTCACTCTCTTTATGGTATCAGAAGTTCTCAATTTTAATGTAGTCTAGTTTATATAACTTTTCGTTTATGGTTAATGCTGTGCTTTTTGTCTCATTTAAGAAAACTTTTCCTACCAGAAGTCACGAAGATATTCCGTATTAGCTCCTAAAATCTTTGAAGCTACATCACTTTTAGTTCTTTAATCAACCTAGAATTGATTTTTGTGTTTGGTATGAAGTAGGGTTGCGATTTAGTAGAGAAATCAGTAATAAATAACTGTAGTTGTAAATTCAGCAGTCGTAAGTTTAGTGGTAGTAATTTTACTACATTTAATAGTAAATGAGTAAGGTCTGATTTAATTGTTTATATGATATCTGGTTGTCCCAGCTCCATATATTGATCGTTGAACCCACGGAGCTTCAGTGTGGTCTCAGTCACATGTCAGGGATCTTTATATTTCTGGGTTGATTGCTGGCCTTAGTTTATTTTCCTCTGATTTATTTGTTCAATATTCCCCTGTTACGATTATTATAACTTCCTAATGAACATGGACATCTTTTAGGACAGATTCTTAAACCTTGCTGTTTCTCTTCTAAAATATCTTAGCTCTTCTTGGCCCTTTTGGGAGAAAGAGGCTTAGGTGCTCCAGGCTTACATTTCTGAATTTGTTCTTTTCCTTCTACTTTGACGTGGCATTTCCTTACTCCTTGCTTTAATGAACTTTTTACAAACTGTATTTTTTTACGAACTGTATATTTACTTATTTTCAGCGGGAGGGAAAGGACAATAGTCTGTGTAAGGCCCTGCCTTTAAATTTTTAAAAATTATTTTAATTGAAGTGAGATTCACATAGTGTAAAATTAACCATTTTAAAGTGAACAATTCAGTGGCATTTGGTACATTCACAATGTTGTGCAACCACCACTTCTATCTAGTTGCAAACCATTTTCATCACCCCGAAAGGAAACCTCAGACCCATGAAGCGGTTGCTCCCCGTTTTGTCCCCCTCTCTTGCCCCTGGCAACCACCAATCTGCTTTCTGTCCCTGTGGATTTACCTATTTTGGATATTTCATATAAATAGAATCATACGGTAGGTGATTTTTTGTGTCTGTCTGGTTCCTGACTTTACATTTTAATTCGTTCTTTCCCCTTATCCCTGACCTTTGCTCCTGGTCCCTCCATCCCCCTGCCATTGTGTTACCAGCTCTGATGTGCTCAATATATGCACTTAAATGTACGCATATCCCTGTAAAGTATGTAGTGTTGTTATGAGCTTCTGTGTGCTTTCAATTTACTGAAATGTTTTTTATGATAGTTTGCTCCTTTTGACTGCACTACTGTATTCTGGAGTATGCATCCCTGCATTTTATTTATCCCCTAGTGATGGCCGCTGGATTTGCCTCCATCTTCCCTCTATCATAAACCATGCTATGATGATCATTTTTGTACCTATCCTTTTATGAACCTTTGCAAAGATTTATATGTTAGCTGATTTTCCAAGGTCAAACAGCTAGATAGGGAAGCCAGGGTTTTAACCCTGATAGTTGAGAAGTGAGACTATTTTGTAAAAGGCAGGAGGGATTGGAAGTGCGAATTGCAGCAGGAGAAACTAACTTTGGTCTTCTCTTCCATCCCCTCCAGTGGAGGTTGTTCCCTCTTTTACTTCTGTGTAGCACCAAATCATGAGGTGACATTCATTCTTCTGGTTCTTCTCTCCTGCTTTCAGATCTTATCTTTCCACTCTCATACTCTTGCGAAGCTATAGCATTTTCTACCTTTCTCACATCTATTATCAGAAGAGCTCCTCGTCACTTCCCATCTCCTTGAATATTTGGGTACCTGTTTCCTGGTCCATCTTTCCAAATTAGTAGGTGCCGCGCATGGATGTGATTTAAGCTTCCAATTACACAGCCCATCTAGTATCCCAGCCCAGAAATCCCTTAATTTACTGTCACTCCATTTCAACAACCTCACCAATGTTTACACTTGGCCACCACCTAGAGCTGCTGCTCCTCTGAAATCTTAATCTGTTATACCAGTTGGTCACTGACATCAAATCCTGACCCTCCAGCTCTCTAAGGCATTCACTTTCACGGTCATTATTTTTTAACCTCATTGAAACCTTCAATAACTTCAGCCCTTTCCTTTTCTCCCAGGCTGTGCTAACTGTTAGCACAGCCGTTAGCACCTTTCTGTAGCAATCCAGCCTCTTGCCTTCTGTACTCCTATAACCAGGCTGCTGAGTACTATGGAGGAAATGACACAATGGGGCAAGTTGGCATAGCCACGGATTTATGATCTCCAACCTCAGCTAACCCTCAGTAGTTCCTGGCAGTCATTTACACGCCTCTCATCAGCATTCTTTTTCATAACCTACAGTGGCTCTTCGAGCATCACCACTCTCTCCACACCTCATTCTCTCTCTCCTGTAGCCTCCTCTTTCTGCAGAGAAGCTTTACTCCCAATTCACTGAAAACATAAAGGTTGTCATGTCGGGCCTCTTTCAGTTCCGTGCTGGCCCTCTTCCAAGCCCATCTGTACTTGCACCTCTGTTAGCTTGCACGTCTCCTCTCTCTGAGAAGGGGTCCTCAGCCTCTGAGGCTGTATATTTTCTTTGAGCCTCATTTGTCATTTAGCCACAGTATCTTAAACCTCTGCCCCAGCCAGCTCTATTCATTATTTCCCACAACATGTTTTGTAGTTTCCTCATCCTGGGCTTATTCTCATTGTAATTATTACCCAGAAATGCCTTCATTGAAAACCACCTCTTCCAAAAAGCTTTTTTCCACTCATCTCAAAATGATTTTCTTTCTGAACTGCTATTGCGCTTTTTATGTGCCTGCCCCCTCTGTTTGTTCCTTAGCTCATACTGTCTTGTGTTGTACTTACTTCTGTCCATGTTTTATTTACTCAACTTATTGCAAGCTCCAAGAGAGCAGGGAGGATGCATTATACCTTCTTTGTAGCCTACATCAGTCCTAACACAGAGCTTCACACAGAGTGGGTGCTCAGCAAATGTTTGCAAAGCAATCGGTAATTCAGCCCTTGCTTCCAGGCCACTCTCCTTCCAGGACTAATTTCAGGCATGTCTATGTGTTGGATATTACTAAATGCCATACATTTTACAAACTAGAGAAAAACCTACATGGAAAAACACAATCTAGCCTTTCCAAGCAACCTTTTGAGTTGTTCATTTTAAGAGCTTTTTAGGGATAGATTTAGTTACAGTGTAGACATCACCAATCTATTCTGCAAGATTCTCAAACAATAATGTGCTTAGAAATTTTGTCATTTGTGGTTTTGAAACAAAACATTAAATTATGAGCAAGGAATATCATTACTTTGGTTTCCTTTAAATTTTCAGTCACCTTCCCTCCCCTCATCTGTCTCTATTCACCCTTTCAACCCTTGGGTTCTGTTATTCCTTGGGTTCTGTTATTCCTCTTTCATTTCCCATTTTTGTAACTGTTACAACTATCAAGTCCCCTCAAAGCCTGTTAAAACAAATGGATATCTTTGAATGATTCTCAGGTCTTGTGATCTTTGCTGGTTGTTGAGGTTTATACCACCAAGCAGTGTTGCCTATTTTCTGTGCTTTATTCCTTCCTCTCTTACACTCTTTTCTTTAAGTTCAAAGAGTAGCAATGTGTTCACAGAGTGCAGGAAAGTCATTCATTACGAAACCTTCCTCCTTAGCTAACGGAGTCATTTTGTTGGAATAACTTGTAGTTATTTCTATTCGTTACTTTGCATCATTGGATTCTGGGAATTGCCTAGCAGTGAGAAAATGATCAATGTAGGGATTACATTGGAAAATATTTGAGATGATTACTTTTTAAGAATGCTCACATGTAAATAATCCAGTAATCCCAAATTTCCAGAAAAATTGTTGTAATTTTTAGCATTCTTCATAATATCACTAATTCAAAGACCCTCCTTTCATTTCCATTCTTTTTTGTTTTTCATTTATACCTCTAAATACAGTCATATGTTGCTTAATGATGGGGCTGTGTTCTGAGAAATACGTCTTTAGGCGATTTCATCATTGTGCAAACAACATAGAGTGTACTTACACAAGTTTAGATGGTATAGCCTACCGCACACCTAGGCTATATGACACTAATCTTATGGGACCACCATCTTATGTGCAGTCTGTTGTTGACTGAAGCATTGTTATGCAGTGCATGATTGTAATTATAACCCTAAATTAGAGTTTCACCACTGTGTGTTCTACCTTGTATTGAAAGTCTTTCAGTGCTTTAAAAAGAAAATTTATTTTAATTGGAATTATTCTCTAACACCATATATAGACATAATTTTCTAATTTAATTTCTATATTCTTATTTTCTAGGTCACAAATGGGTACTTTTCATGGGGGAGTGGTTTAGCTACATTATCCAATATAGATATTCGAATTCCAACAGGTAAGAGTCATTTATTACTCGTTTTTTTGTAATTTTTAATTGTCACAACCATAGATCTCCAAGATAACTGAGCCTAACAAAAAGAAAGACTTTTTTAAAGACATGAGCGTTATTTATTTGCACCATGAAGCTCATGAGCCACTGTATCACTATGGGAATGATTGGGAATGATAAAAACTGCCTTTCACTACAGAGTGTAGATCTTGGACAAGTTATTTACTGTCCAAATGAACTGTTATCAGTTTATTTGTTGATCTGTGCCATTTGAATAATGGGGTAGTTGATTTCTCATTTGTTTGAGAAGGAATTTAATGAAAGAGTATATGAGAAAATAATTTTCTATCCCTGAGGAAGACTCATGAAGTTTTCAAGAAGGCTCAAATACCCAATAATTTTTATTTAAAATGTCTGGGTAATTGAATAGAAATATTTATTTGACTAGGCCTGATAGCCAGTAGCTTGGGAGTTTTCCATTATACATGTAAATCAAAGTAAGAAATTGGAGAAGACATCTTAATAACAGCTCAAATTCCAATTATTTGGGGTTTTCATCCCAATTTTCTATTTTAGTCAAAGCTGCCTTTTCTTCTTGAACAAACTGAATAATAAAATTAACACTAATCTAGATGATATAGGCAATTATTTCATTGCTCTCTTTACTAATGTGAGCTATTCTCATAATTCTAAAAATAATAAATCAAGATGTATATATTTTAATTTTTCTTTCCTTTTTCAAAAAAAGTTATGTATCAGAGAGAGTAGCTGTTTAGAATACCTTATTGCTGGACACCAAAACTGGGCCATTGATTGTGAAACATCAGCCTTTTCTAAGTGTGTTTTGATTTTATTTTACTAAGAGAATTTTATCTCATCCTGTTGTCATCCTTTGTTTCATTTGTGTAGGTCAGTTAACCATGATTGTGGGCCAAGTGGGATGTGGGAAGTCCTCTCTTCTCCTTGCCATCCTCGGTGAGATGCAGACACTGGAGGGAAAAGTTCACTGGAGCAAGTATGTATATCTATAATTGGTTTCTGTTGCTCTGTCATACATCCAACAATCTTCAGAGGGAAGAAATCAGAGCAATAGATTCCCATACTGGGAGTCTGAGGGCCCCACAGAAGTAAGCACAGCATTTTCTTAAATTAGTGGAAACCTTAAATATCATAAATCAAAAAAAACAAAACAATTTATTATAGAGGTTTAAAATAGTATAAACTAGTATGTTGCTGAGACAGAAGTAAGGTTGGGATTGTAAAGACAGATTTTTAAAGTTAAGTGGGTAACACTCAAAGAAATAACTTAAAAATTCATTCGATAATAAAAGAAGCTGTGGGAAACTTGCATTATTTATAAAGCTTAAATGCAAGCAGAACGTTAATGGTTCAATATTCAGAGAAGACATACCAAATAATCTTTTCAAAATCTTTAGAAGGGGCTGAGAAATCAGCCATTTCTCTTCACACCCAACTTAAACTAGACACTTGAAGTATCCAGTTAGACATATGGATAGGTCAGACTAGCTTGTTGTGCAACTTTAAAGACATGAAAAAGGAGGTTTTTGGCATGGCACTTCTTCTGGATATTTGAATGTTTGGCTTGGGGTCTTCAAAGTACATTGTGGTAATAAAGTGACTCAGAACCATCATGTTATATAATTGTGTAATAAAGAGTAAATCATATTTATTTAGTTTGACCTACCTAGTAGATACTCCCTAAACAGTTTATGAAGAAATTGGATACAGATTATCTAAGAAATTGGATCGTAGATCAGTGGTTCTCAACCAGGTGTGATTTTACTCCCAGGGGACATTAGGCAATGTCTGGAGACATTTTTGTTGTCCCACGGGGGAACTGGGTTGCTACTGGTCTAGTTGGTAGAGGCCAGGGATCCTGCTAAGCACCCTACAGGGCAGAGGGCAGCCCCTCACAACAAGGAATTGTCTGGCTCCAAATGTCAGTTGTACTGAAGTTGGGAAACTGCCCTAGACCTACAGATGTTCTTTACTATCATTTTGTACCTACCATCATGAGTTGCATTGTGGCTTAGTCTGCTGTTTACGTGTACAAATGTCTCTCAAGAATGAGTAAAGATTATTTATGGGCATTTTTGGAATAAATTCTGCTTTAAACTTTAATTAAGAGAAGAAAATGCTTGGATGTGAAATTTGAACTGGAAACAGAATTGTAAATCCTGTTTTCAGTGTCACTGGTGAAAGAAGGAGGCTCAGAAATGTTGAGTGTCCATTTTATTTCTGTTGGGCACATCTAACAGATAGTTAACATGAAACTGTTTAGTCCATGTCCAACAGGGCGCTCAGTAAATGGTTACTACCTGCAGTTTGCTTCATGACAAGTTCCTGTTGATCTCTAAGGTCAGGCCCAGGCTGTGTTTACCCTCCCACTTTATCACCTTCCATCTGGGAAGAATGCAGGTTTTGAGAAGCAGGTCTTACTGGATTAAATTCTATCATGTGACATGTAGGGCCATAATCAAGTTATTTGGGTTTTGTTTTTACCTTGTTTCACTATCGTTAAAACAGAGAGAAAGAATGAAAGACAGTGACAGAAAAAGCTTGAGATTTTATTTTCATCCCTCTAGGATGTTCTTCTCCAGTGTTGAGATTCCAGGTCTCAGGTCCACTCGTGCCAAATTGACTCCCAATATTATCATTGATAATTATCATCATTTTGTTAATGGATGAATAAATAAACGATATGGAAATTAGGAAAGTATTTTATACAATCTAGTTATTTATTTTCTTGCATTCCTAAACAATATATCCTAAGCACATGTATACCATTTATAGATTATTTCATAAAGGTTGTGAATTATTTTATTCAAGATAACATAGTTTATATAGTAAAGCTTAAAAAATAAAGATAAAGATATTAAGAAGGAAATAAAGTTTAAATAATAATCTGAGAAGTTAATAGATAGAAATGCAAGCACTGGAGTCCTGCGTATTTAAAAATTATGGGCCACAAATTCTGCTCCGAGCTTCAAGGAAGCTGGGCAAAGAGGGAAATAAGAGGTTAAAACATACATTTACCCAATAGAGGTTAAGGTCTTTTTTTTTAGGAGACAAATCTCTTCCATGGATCCTAATAAAATGTTATATCTTGGAGACAGTGCCAATAGGATGAAGACGTGAGAAAGGATTTAAGATAATTCTCAGTATTTATAAAATCCCCACAATTTAAAAATCATCTTTTTATGAACACTTTCCTTACTAGACAACAATCCCATCTTTTCATGGGAGACAAGACTAAGATTTTCTTAAAAAAATGTTTGGCTTGGCTCAGATACACACACAGCCTAAGAACTAAGCCTCTAAGAGATTGGATAAGCTAACACAAATTTTATGTTCTTCAATTACAAGAATTTAATTTTCTTCCATATCAGATAAAACATATTTTCAGATTAGCAATGTTCAGAGGATACTAATCTTCTTTTAAAGTTATTTGCAATTACTCTTCATTCCAGAAAAAAGCTGCTGTGCCTCATCCGATAAGAAAAGTCATAGAAATGTCACTTAGAGCAAAGCTAATTTAGAAATTATTGACATTGATAGATTGATGATGTACAAATGCTAAGAAGTACTTTAATTCAGCAGACTGAATTGTTTGATATTTTTTAAAGCTCAAAGAAAATTAAATGTCATAGGAAGGCACTAAGTACCTTGCTGTCATTCTTTCACCATTGCGTGTATCTCTGGTTACATGAATTTTATTTTTAAATGTGTCCTCACAGACAGGCATGAGCAAAGTCCAGTGAAGCACTCTGCCCTGTTGCAGTGAGAAATATTTACTTTGGGCAGGAGAGAAGGTACTGCTGCTCATCCAGGACATACCTATATGGGTAGAACTTGGTACCCAGCCATCTATAGGTGTTTCCTTGGAAATTGCTACCTTTGATCTAGTCTGACATTGTTGTAGCTCCAGAAGAGAAAGGTGAGAGAGAGGAGGGAGCAACTAATAAATTCTCCAAAATTGTTGGAATGCCAGGGTTCTCTTGCTCCTGCATCTGGGTGTATTTTATTGTTGTTGAAAACCAAATGTTCTGCCTCAAAGAAGTTGTCCTTTCCTGGTTGTCATGATTATCAGTAATTCCTACTGATATCGTAAGGGCTAGAACTAAAATACTTTATCTGATGGTAGGTCCCAGTGAGTCCAGAGTGTGTAATAACTGTGGTAATCATTTGAGGCATAGTCATCATTTATTTTTGGTTTCTCTTTCTTTTTCTTTCCCTCTTGCCCGGGCCATCAATCATCCCCATCTCCTCTGATGTTCTATCTTCTATTGTCTTGTAATCAGTTTTATAACAGTGGCTCATTATTCTAAGACTGGTGAATTGAGGAGTTACTCCTTTTCATGTGACTTTGCCTGGCTTGCAGGAATAATAACACGGTGAGTCAGCTTTCCTGACTCATATAATATAGCATGTTTGCATCCACATCTAACTCTCCTTCTTCCAAATATTGTTTATGATTTAAGCTTGCAAAAGTCATCCTTTCCCATTCCGTAAGGTATCAACCATGAAACTTGGAAGTTGCTAGAATACCAAGTTTAACTTTTACTCGAGGGAAAGTACACACAAGTTCTGCATGCAGAAGTGAAATCTGATGCCATTTTCATCTGACTTCTTTGCTCTCTCTGTTACCTTCGGTGCTGTTGACTACCACACTGAATGGTGGAGGATGAGTCTGGACATGGACCTGGTAATTTTCATGTAATCGAATAAGATCTGATGTTGGAATTCACAGCTAACTCTATTTATTTATTATTTTGGAAGAGAAAAAATAACAGTCCACAGCTGAATTTGATTAAATATATTGCTATATGAGAGGGCTGGAGAAGCGATCTCTAGAAGGACTATAACATTACTCATGGAAAATGAGAGTAGGATAATTTTTTTGTTCATGAAAGGTGACTACCTACAAATGGATCTCTATCCACATTTTCTTTCTTCCTCTGAGACTAGCATATGATATTTAACTTATATTCTTAAAGGAAAATATACATAAATCCTGCAACAGGAGACCTTCAGAAATGAAAATGCACTATATGCTGTCTTGTCCTATCCAGAACATTACTATATTAGTTAACCATTTTTTCTTATGCAAGTCTTTAATTTCTTGCTGTCCACATTCCATTACCCTCCATATAAAAAAAGGTCTTGCCTATCTCTCAAACCACTGGAGCATTTCTCTTTTTAAAAGAGAAGTCTACCCACCCTTAACCTCTTTATTTTCCTTTTACTCGGAGCATTGCAATCTGGATGAGAAGTTCTCACCAATGCTGGCCGAAATGCTAAATTGTCATAATTTCATAATTGTCAAAATGTCTCCATAGCTTTTGAAACTGTTCATCACTGATGACTCCTTGAAACCAACTCATTTCTTGGTTTCCATGACACTTTTGCTTATTCACTTATTAAAATTATTTATTACACACCTATTACATGCAAATCGTTGGGTTAGTTGTTGGAGGTAAATAACTGAACAAGGGAAGCCAGGCCCCTATTCTCACAAAGTTTACTGTTTATCTGAGAAGGCCGTGAGGAAGTAAGAAAATAATTTCATAATTAATTATTTGATTAAATCTTTATAAATGCCAGGAAGAAGTACAGGGTTTTATCAGAATAGATAATAGGTGGCCTGACTGAGTTGAGTCTGTGGGGTCAACAAAGGGTTTTTCAGGGGGATGAATAAATGACTGATACTTGAGCATACACTTTAAAGATAAGCCAAAATTGATGAGTCAAAAAGTCAGGAGCTGCAAGAGAAGTGGAGATGGAAGGTGGGGAAGAATATTCTAATTCTTCAGTCTTTCTGCAATCTACTGTAGAATCCTCTTCCTTTACTCAGCCCTTAAATTATGTATTTGACTTTAGCTACTCTGTAAGTACTAATGACATACCAATGTACATTTCTGGACAAGATCTTTCTTCTGATGACATAAGAGCTCCTCCAAAAAGTCTTACACAAGCTGCACATTCAACACATCCAAACTGAACTCATATCCCTTGTGTCTCCAAAACCTTCTTCTCCTATGTCTTGGTTGGGGTGTCCTCACCCCCTGAAATCAGTTGGTGGATGTCCAAGTCAGAAATCAAAGATTCAACCTAGTTTCTTCTCTCTCTCCATTGCCTGCAAAATCTAACCAATCATTTATTCAGTCACAATGTCCTTATGTTTCTACATCTATTTCAATATCCCTCGTTTAGGCACTTATCACTTGTGTGAACTACTCACTCTAATAACTCCCTCACCTTTCTTCACACTACTGCAAGATGTACCTTTTTCACCTGAAAATCTAATTACTTCCTTCTTGCTTATAATTTTTTTATTGACTAGCCAAAGGATACAAGAAATATTCCAAAGACCTTTGCATACTCCATCAGGGTTTTTTATGATCTGGTCCTTGTCTGACTCTTTAAACTCACATTCTGCCATTCCACCCTCCCTTATCCCCGTGCTCCAGTAACACTGAACTGCAGTTAGTTCTCAAATGCATATATTCCCTCCCTAATGGCCTGCCCCAGATTGGTGGCCTCACCCTTGTTTCTAGTGTCAATTCAGATGTTATCTCTTTGACAAAGCCTTCTCTTATTCTCCTAGGTGGTTTGAAATGTACCTTCTCTTCTAGTCCCTCTGCACGTTGTTCAAATCAGTAATGTGGATTGGTCTCCTCACTAGACTGAGACACCCTTAAGCCAAAGGATATTGTCTTTTTATCTTTGTCTACTTCAGGTCTTGCCCAGCCCCTAGCTCTTTCCCATTTCTATTCGTAGAAAAACAGGACTCTGCCATCTCTTTCTCTCTCTCTCCTTCTTTCTAATCTCAACCCACAGCTACCACCCTAACTCCTTCTTTTTGTAAGTAAAAAAAAAGTTCTCCACTCATCCTCTCCATTTCCTCTTATTCTCTTCTCACCTCAGTCCACTGCAGGCTGGTTTCTCCCTCTGCTACTCCACTGAAACTATTCTTGTCAAATCTATCAGTGGCATCCTAGTTGTTAAATTCACTGAGCACTTTTTGATCATTATCTTACCTGACATCCTGGCCGCTTGGCATTATTGCCCATACCTTTCTTCTTCAAAAGGTCTTCTTGCTTAGTTTCTAGTAAACTCACAGTCCACTTTACTTCTTGTAACTTTTGCCTGCTCCTCTTGGTCCCTTCATCAGATTTCTCTTCCTTAGCCATTTGTTAAATAGTGATGTTTTTCAGAGCCTGTCTTTGACCCTTTCTTTTCTGCCACTATGCATACTCGCTGGATAATCTCATAGCTTCCCATGACTTTAGGGACCTCTATCTGCTCCTATTCCTTTGTTTGATTTTGAAACAAGCTAAAATTGTTGAAGTAATTTATTGGCTTTTCACTAGTAAAGGATGGAATTCAAAGTCCTTGGTACCTAAGGCATACATTATGGGGGAAAATCACCCCAAAGTTTTCATTTGTTTACCAAATCTCTCTCCTGAGCTTCCAATTCTGCTTCCTGGCCGTGGTCATTTGGATGTTTCTTAGGTACCTCAAACTGAATGTGTCTACTGCCGAATTCACTATCTCCCCCTGCCATGTGCACTTACTCGTCTGTGTTCCCTGACCGTGGCTCCTGCCTCTTTTATCCTCTCCCATCTTGTCAGTCCCCCACAATCTTAGGTATCTTTGAACGTGTCCACTTCTCTTCATTTATTCACCATCACCCTAATTGAGGGCACTGCGTTCTTATCTCCATTACTCTCACAGCCTCCAGTGGTCACTGTATTACCTCCAGTTTTGTTACCTCCAATTCATTTGTTATATTCTGTAATCAGAATAATAATAATCAGAGTGATAATTCTAAACTGAACCTATAACTGTCTCTTGTTTAAACCCTTTCACTGGTTTTCTGTTGCTCTGAGGGAAAGTTCAAACTCTGTAAAATGGTTTATGAACCCCTTCATTATCTGGCTCTGCATACTTTTTAAGTTCACCATGTACTTTTCTTCACTCACCGTTTACACCCACATTTCAGCCAAGCTGAATTTACATCAGTTCCTTGTATGACCAGGATACCTCAAGGTCATTCAATATGTATTTCATCTGGTCTGAAATACTCTTTGCCTTTTCTTCATCTAGCCTACCCTTATTTATCCCTCTGACATCAACTCTGTTGTTTACCCTGACTTGCCAAAGGTGACTTGGGTGTCCTTCATCTGTGCTGTAATATAACCCTTTACCTCATCTCTCATAGTATTTATTCCCTTGCCACACTCCCACAAAACAGAAAGTAGCATGAAAGAAGGAATAAGTTTTCTTTGTTTTCTGTATCTCTAGTGTTTTGGCACTAGGAGGTGATCAATAAATACTTTTGAATTGATATTGAACAAGTATAGTTGAAATTTAATTAAGAGTAATTGAAAAACTTGATGACTTCCACTTTGGGCTGACATTTTCAAGTGTCTAATGGGCATTTCCACTTGGATGGCCAGGAGGCAAATTAATCCGTAATTTCTGCCACACACCTGTTCTTCCTCATCTGTTCTGTCTCCTCTTCAGATTAACTAAACAATTGAGGTCATTTATTGGCTTTTTACCACTAAAAAAATAAAATCCAAGTTTCTTGGCATCTCAACTTATTGTGTGGAAAATATCACTTGGAAAATTGTGCATTTCATTATGTTTTTATGAGCAACTTAAATCAGGGAATAGTCATTATTGAGAGGGAATTTTTAGTCTGAGATTGTTTTTTCCTGCTTTTATTAACCATCCCAAGATCTCATTAGCAATGTGCGGCTGTGAAAATCTTATCATTAGTAGCTTGAAGCCAAACATCACTAGGTAACGTACTTAGGTAAATTTTCTCCATACAAGCATATGATGCCTTCCAGAGTCAAATAGGATCTATTTTTGAAGACTTTAATTGTGTGTGCAGTTTTTGAATTCAGGTCTTTCAGAATGATGGAATTCAACTGAATTACAGTCAGACGCCACATAACGACATTTCAGTCGACAACAGACCATATATAAGACGGTGGTCCCATAAGATTAATACCACATAGCCTAGGTGTGTAGTAGGCTAGACACTCTAGGTTTGTGTATGTACACTCTGTGATGTTCGCACACAATGAAATCGCCTAACAATGCATTTCTCAGAACACATTCCCATTGTTAAGTGACCCATGACTGTATTAAAATTTAGAACAGTAAAATGAATAGGTCTTCAGATGTTTTTCCCCATAATATAGATATAACTAAATTTATTAGTCAAAAACATGTCTTTTTACATAAATCATATCAATCACTAGTTAATTATACCTAAATGTTGCAGTTTGACTTATTGTTCATGTCTGTCTTTCTTACCATTTCCTTAAGGCCAGGCTATGTCTAAACTGTTCAAGTTCAGAGCCCAAAACGTATTTCTTCCTCTCATGCCTTAGCATAGCTAATTAGGAATTTAAATAGAATTCAAATAAATTTGAATTTTAAAGGTAGGGAGGCCAAGCAAAAATCAAATTTTTATACAAACTAGGAAACTATTCTAGAGAGATTACCCAAGTTTACACAGCTAGTTGGAGCAGAGCTGGGGCTAGAACCCAGGTCATCGTATGAACCCAAATTTTATATGAAAGAGAACAGTGTTATCTACATTTTGGAAACTTACTAAGTAATTATTTCCTAGCTGATGAAGACATAAAAGAAGACTATCATTTATCTGCTTTGTCTTTGAAATTAACATCAAAAACCATTTGGGAAATGTAGCTTTTAATATGTCCAGTGTTAATTTTATCTCTTACCTAATATGTGCACACATCCATTCTATATTTATATTTCATAATTAATGAACATTGTTTGCCATACTTGCAGTGTAAATGAATCTGAACCTTCTTTTGAAGCAACCAGAAGGTATTATTTCTATTTTAATCTGCGTTTAATAAGAATAACTCCTTCCTCAGACTTTGCTTGATACTCAATCTCTTACTCCTAGTCATTTTAAACAAAGTTGTTTATTAAAATGTGCTAGCAATAGCAGTGGTTCCCAACATTTGCAGTCTACTAAAAAAATTAATTTGCCAACAAAAGAGCTCATTGTGTCAGTTGTTTTCCTCTGTATGAGTCACACATGTCTCAAATCGACCTGAAACTCAGTGTTCTTAGCAAACTGGATTTAGGATTCCATAAAATAAAAAATGCAAGAATTAAATATGCATATTGTTTATGAGTTAAACAGTGATGGATTCTGCCTATAAAGCAGAGATGGAGAGCCAAGTGCTTCATCTATTTTAAAAAACCACTTAAAGGACCAGGGAGCAGGGAATGCAGACATGTCAGAGGTTGGGAACCACTGTTTTACTGCACATATGGTTATCTAAGCGAGTACTAGCCTACTATATATTATCATATCTTCTAAACTCCTAAGATGTAATGTTTCAGGATGGTCACTGAGCATTTCTAACTACTCTTTTTCTTAACCTTACTCTCTTTTAACCTTAATTCCTTAATTAGTACTTACAGACCATGAACTAACTGTGGAAGTGTAACTTTTAAGCTGACCCCTTCCCTGTCCCAGTCCTATCATCTTCTTTATCTTCAGCTCACATGCATTTTCCTAATTATTACAAATTAAAGTCTGATGTATAGACATCTGGTAGAATTTGCAAGCCAAGAAAATGGGGGAGGGGGAAGAGGTTATCATTTTTTAAAAGCAAACTATTTCAATATGCATTGAAATATGTAGTTTTTAAATGTGTAGTTATTTTAATATTGAAACGGACTCCTTAGGATATTATTCTTTGTTTTGAAATATTTATACATTGTCATTACCTTAATATATGTTAATGTGATTAAGCCACAAACTCATACTATAATTATAGTATCAAATCATGTCTTTTCTTAAGGTCTACATATAAAATTCATAGTTATGTAAAGTGCTTTTAATATAAAATAAAATATCTGTGGCTATTGAAGAGCTTGAATTGTTATTAATCTTTTAATTACTTTAAAACTTATAGTCATTTTAGAAAATAAAATTTCATTAAGCGTTTATATCTTAAAACACTTCTTTAGTAGTAGCAAAATCAAATTTTGCATATTGTGTGACATTTTGATTAAATTCTGATCTCTTTAATTTAGGTGGAATATTTAACTATTAATTAATAAGGGTGGTGGTTGTTAAAATATCTTTTAAAAGTATTCCATTTCTCTGGTTGAGATATTTTATCAACTTTTATTTTCCTTAGTTGTACTAAAATACACATATAGCACAGCACCCTTGCATAATTTTGGTGTTTTGTTTCTCTTTTCCATTTTCCAGTAGGAACAGGTATTCTGTGGCTTATGCAGCTCAAAAGCCTTGGCTATTAAATGCTACAGTAGAAGAAAATATTACCTTTGGAAGTCCTTTCAACAAACAGAGGTATTTTTGAATGTTTAAAATTTAGAACTAAGACAAGCAACTATTTCTAATCCTTATGTTTGGTCCTTGGTTTCTGGAAGCTTTACATCTGGGACTTAATTTCTTCTCTCTTTGCCCTACTTCCATCCCATCACCAGGCCTTTAGAGTCAACTCTTTTAAGACAAGCCTCATAGGAAGTTTCACTCCATTCTGTACACTTATTGAGAACAATTTGTACACCAAAACTAAGCAGACAAAATGTGTATGTATGTGAGGAGGAGTGGGGGTGCTAAGGTTATTGGTAGGCAGAAGAAAAAATCCAAATAAGGAGCCAAAGGAGAGTTAACTGTGGAAAGAAGAGGAAGAATGTGGGATCTGAAGGGTCAAGTGACTGAGAGCAGCCATAATATGCCATCCTTCAACCATCTTTAAAATACTACTGGAGTATCATCCTTTCCTTAAGCCACCCTCACAAGGGTGGATCTTAAGACCCTAAGTTGGGTCTTAAAAGTTAAGGAGAGGGGCCGGCCCTGTGGCACAGTGGTTAAGTTTGGACTGCTTCAGGTGCCTGGGTTTGTGGGTTCAGATCCTGTGTGCAGACCTACACCACTCATCAGCCACGCTGTGGCGGCGACCCGCTTATAAAGTGGAGGAAGATTGGCACAGATGTTAGTTCAGGGCTAATCTTCCTCAACAAAAAAAGAAAAGAAAGTTAAGGAGAATCAGGTCAGGGGAGAGTCATGAGGAGAGGGGAGAGAAGAGAAAAGCAAATAGTGTAGAATTACATGGGATCATTTGGGGCCCGGGAACAAACCAAACAGACGGTGATTTGTGTATGTTGACAGTGGGAAACTAGATTGTACAGGAAGGCTGAGATGAGATAGTAGAGGGCCTCAAAAGCCAACTGGATTTAATTCTGTGCATTCTGGGGAGGCACAGCAAGTTTTGAAAAGGGGAATAACAAAGTAAATGTGATATTTAATCTGGAAGTGTAATGACAGATACATATGGGATGAATCTGAATTAGGAGCAAGGAGACATTTAGAAGTTTGTGGGAATAATTATCTAGGCATGCAGTGTTTGTTGCCTGCCTTTGGGGGGTACTGAAGAAATGGAAAGAAGAGATGGTTGACAGAAAACCATTCTAGAATAAGAATGGACAAGTTAGAGCAGAGAGAAGAGGGAAGAATCAAGAATGACTTGAATATTTTAAGACTAGGTGATTGAGAAAATGAAACCATTGGTATTTTTCCCAGCACTCCCAGTACCCATACTTCCCTCTACTTCCAATCCATCCAATTTCTAGTCCCAGCCTTAGATCAGTTTGAGTACAGTCAATCCTCATCGTCTTCCATTTCTCCTCCCTGAAGCACGCATGATAGTAGGCACAGTTACCTTCCCAGGACCTGTGCTTCAACCCAAGTGAACCCCCTATTGTCCCTCATATGCACCAGGAACTTTGTCACCTTCCTGCAGTTCCTCAAGCTTCCTTTTCCTCATTTTCTTCCTGGCAAATTATGACTCATCTTTCTGGTACAGCTTGCAAATTGCCTGCTCTGCAAAGATGTCATTAACTTCTCAGAGTGGTCAGTCATTTCTTCCTATGTGTTCTAGAAGCACTTTGTACCTACCTAACAAAGTGCATTTTTATTATATGTTTCTGTGTCAATCTTCTGCTCCATTTACTAGTTTTATAAGAGTGGGAACCAATACCTATTTATCTTTGTACCCACAAACCTAGTGTAGAGCTAGTCTATACTAAGTTGTTCAATAAATGTTTTATTTCAGCTTCCAACATACTGAACCTGGGACTTAGGTTATGGGCAGTATATTAATAATGATTTAAAAATTCAAAACCATTTCTCCCAAAGGTACAAAGCTGTCACGGATGCCTGTTCTCTTCAGCCAGATATTGACTTACTACCATTTGGAGACCAAACTGAAATTGGAGAGAGGGTGAGTTATATATAGTTCAATTAAACAATGAACAAAAATCTAGAAAAGTCTCTGGTTGTCTTTAACCTTTAATTGGAGCATAATGAAATCTGAGAGTTCAGGAATTGTGTGTTTTCCTAGTGACAAGTTCCAGAAACAGGAGCACAGAAGCTCTTTGATACCACTCTCCCTTAAGTATTTGTTGAGTAACCATCATTAACTTAACATTTTGCTAGTCACCGAAGAGTTCTCGAGGAAAATAAAGCAGTTCCTGTCTTTGATCAAATATATTTTTACTTACTTGGAGTTTACTTTAGATTGATTTGGAAGCTGAGATTGGTTCTGACAACTTCTTTCACTCTTGTCAACATCTATTTATTCTTGTTAAAGTGTTCTTTTCTGTATGTGTAAACATGTTATCCATTGACATCAGACCATTCTGACCAGCTGAAAAATATTTATACCTATATGTAATCTTTATAACAATGTTGGCTAGAATTTTTAACCCTTCTGGGTGTCAAGTACTGGGCGAAAGGCTTTATATGCATCTACTTTTACAGCAAATATGTTGTATGGGTGTTATTGTTATCTGCATATTGCAGCTGAGAAAACTAAGGCTGAGAGAGGTTAAAGAACTTGCCCAGTCACAGAGTTAGTGGTGCAGCTGGGATTAGCCTGAATCTGTAGTCTGCATTTTTATTGGCTATTCTTTGTTGCAGCATAGTATAGTGTTAAAAAGCATCTCTGAGCCTTAGTTTCTCCGTGTGTAAAACAAGGAGAACAATACCTACATTTTGGAATTGCTATCAGGAATAAAAGAAATAAGGCCAGTCACACAAGCCTGGCACATACTGAGTGCTCAATAAATACTAACGTTTAAAAAATTTATAATTAGTACTTGATTAGTAAAGAATATTGCTGTATAATTCTGTTGAACGTAACTTTTAATATCAAATTTAAGAGGTATATATTAAGTAAACTACACACACAATTCAAGAAACTAGTAAAAATTTTGGAACTGCCTGCAGTCATCAGCACTCAGCAAGAGTGGCTATTAGTGCTTTTGTACAGCAGAGCTGTCTATCAGAGCGAAAGGAGGATTAATGTTACCAGTGAAGAATTAATATAATTCAAGTATTGACCCGTGGACAGTTTTCATTTTCTCTTACCAGTGTTATCACAATTTAATTAATAAATTACCTTTAATTTAAGATCTTTTTAGAGAAGTTTGTATTTTATAGGGAATTTTTTACCAGCAGATCATTTACTAGTGGAAAAGGTGGATGTTTATGGATATTTCTTCTCTAGGGCATCAACCTGAGTGGAGGTCAGAGGCAAAGAATCTGTGTGGCACGAGCTCTCTATCAAAATACCAACATTGTCTTGTTGGTAAGAATATGGTCTTTACTTTTATTTCTACTTTATTTTTTCCTTTGGACGAACGAGTAAAAAGACAAGTCGAGGAACTTAAGTGAAGATGATTTAATTTGTGAAATCATAGAAAATACAGGGGAAACAAATCCTCATGGTACCAAATGAGCATATGAGGGTGAGAGTTGGGGGAACCCAGACTGGTGTCCAAGAGACTCAGGTGCCCTCAATGGTTGCCTATACGAGTTTCTTAACCATGAGGATCATTAATGAAGTGTGGATGGTGCTGGTTCAACTGGACAGGATCATAGATCTTCTCATTTATATTTGTTGACAAAGAAAGGATGGGAAAATACACTCTTGGTGGACATGTGGTAAGCAAGCATAGTACTCCATTCCAGTGGTATGCAACTCAGGCTGTGGATAAGGTTTGTCAGTGTTCTTTCCTCCCTCCCTTCTTCCCCTCCTTTCCATCCCTAAATATTCAGTGAGCATCCTCAGTACCATTTTCTGTACTAGGTAGAGGAAACAAAGGAGAAAAAGACGTTGCTCCTATCTTTAAGGATCTTATCGATACAAATAACTACTTGAATGGTTTTACCATTTTGCTCTAATTAAACTTTATCACATTAGCCTTTACACAAAATCAGAGCCAGATGAAAACATCCCAATTATGTATTGAGTACATTCGTTATTTTTTGAAGCCTTATGGCATCTGCAAATGTGCTGTATCAGTGAATATATTTATAAAAAGTTATTTCCAAAATTTATCCATACAAGAGTATACTACTTAAACATATTCACTGAATATAAGAAAGCACTGTATATAGGTATATAAAATAATATAAATATATAAATATTTATATATATAAGTAAATAATATATTCTTGAACATGAAGAATCAGCCATTCATTGAACTGGCAGTTTGTCACTTGTCTTGCATTCTTTAAAGGAAGTATCTCCCCAAAATGTTAATATACAAACTGAATCTTGAGGAATGATTCCCAATCCATAAATCTAGATTTTTATTAAGTTGTATAAAAAGTTACATTTGACTGTGATGCCAAGATGCTCCATAATGAGGCCATGGCATATAAATGACAGCGACCATTATTAGGGGCTTTCTATGACCTAGGCATGATTCTAAGTACTTTACACACTAGCTCACTTAATTCTCACAATAGCCCTGTTGGGTTTGGCATTGTTGTCATTGGTACTGCTATTTACAGATGAGGATACTGAAGCTTTGAGGAATAATTTATCCAAGCTCACACAGATAGTAATAGTGGAGCGAGGATACAAACTCAGGTGGTCTGATTCCGTAGCCTGTGTTCTTAACCACCACACTCTTCCTTATTAAGAGACTCCTAAAAGTCACTAGACTCTCACTGGGATGCTTTAAAGAGAATAGCACAGTATTATTTCACTACCCTTATTTATAAGAAAATAATAATAAAATAACACTTTTAAAACACTTTACAGAAACATTTACATTATTTTATTTGATATTTGCAGCAATCCTGTGTGCTCTCTGACAGGTCTCTTTATTATCCCATTTTACAAAGGAAGTGATTGAGTTTGAAAATTGCCCAGTGTCAGATCTACTCTCTTAGCTACTTTCAAATATACAATACAGTAGTATTAGCTGTAGTCACCAAGCTGTACATTACATTCCCAGGACATATTTATCTTACAAGTGGAAATTTGTACCTTTCGACCACCTTCACTCATTTTCCCCACACCCCAGCCCCCTACCTCTGGCATCCACCAATCTGTTCTCTGTATCTATGAGTTCAGTGGGTTTTATTTTTTATTCCACATATAGGTGATATTATATGGTATTTGTCTTGCTCTGTCTGACTTATTTCATTCAGCATAATGCCTTCAAGGTCTATCCATTGTTGTCGCAAATGGCAGGATTTCCTTCTTTTTATGGCTGAATAATATTCCATTGTGTGTGTGTGTGTATATATACACACATATATATATAGCTACTCTTTATCAGATATATGATTTGCAAATATTTTCTCCCCTTAGGTAGGTTGCGTTTGCATTTTGTTGATGATTTCCTTTTCTGTGCAGAAGCTTTTTTGTTTGACGTAGTCCCACTTATTTTTGCTTTTGTTGACTTTGCTTTTGATATCAAATCCAAAAAATCATCACAAGACTGATGTCAAGGAATTTATCCCTTGTTTTCTTCTAGAATTTTTATGGTTTCAGGTTTTACATTCATATATTTAACCCATTTTGAGTTGATTTTTGTGTATGGTGTAAGATAGTGGTCCAGGCTTGTTCTTTTGCACATGGCTGCTCACAGTTTTCCCAACATCACTCATTGAAGAGGCTTTCCTTTCTTCATTGTATAGTCTTGGCTCCTTTGTCATAAATTAATTGACCATATGTGCATGGATTTATTTCTGGGTTCTCTATTCTGTTCCATTTGTCTATGTATCTGTTTTTATGCCAGTAAAATACTGTTTTGATTGCAATAATTTTGTTAGACAGTTTGAAATCAGGAAGTATGATGCCTCCAGCTTTGTTCTTCTTTCTCAAGATTGCCTTGGCTATTCGCGTTCTTTATGGTTCCATACAAATTTTAGGATTGTTTTTTCTACTTCTGTGAAAAATGCCATTGGAATTTTGATAGGTATTGCATTGAATCTGTGGATTGCTTTGGGTAGTATGCACATTTTAAAAATATTAAATCTTCCAATCCATGAGCAGGGAATATCTTTCCATTTATTTGTGTCTTCTTCAATTTCTTCCATTAATGTCTTATCGTTTTTAGTGTATAGGTCTTTCACCTCATTGGTTAAATTTATTCCTAGATATTTTATTCTTTTTGATGCAGTTGTAAATGGGATTGTTTTCTTAATGTCTATTTCTGATTGTTCATTATTAGTGTATAGAAATGCAACTAATTTTTGTATATTGATTTTTGTATTCTGCAACTTTACTGAATTTGTTTATCAGTTCTAACAGTTTTGGGGTGTAGTCTTTAGGTTTTCTATATAAAATATCATGTCATCTGCAAATAGAGACAATTTTAGTTCTTCCTTACTGATTTGGATCCCTTTTATTTCTTTTTCTTACCTAATTCCCCTGGCTAAGACTTCCAGTACTATGTTGAATAAAAATAGCATAAGTGGGCATTCTTGTCTTTTTCCTGATCTTGTAGGGAAAGCTTTCAGCTTTTCACCATTGAGTATGATGTTAGCTGTGGGCTTGTCATATATGGCCATTATATATGAGGTACGTTTTCTCTATACCCACTTTATTTAGAGGTTTTATCATGAATAGATTTTGAATTTTGTCAGATGCTTTTTCTGCATCTATTGAGATGATCCTATGATTTTCATCCTTCATTTTGTTAATGTGGTATATCACATTGATTGATTTGCAGATGCTGAACCGTCCTTGCATTCCTAGAATAAATCCCACTTGATCATAGTGTATGATCTTTTTAATGTATTGTTGAATTTGGTTTGCTAATATTTTGTTGAGGATCTTTGCAGCTATGTTCACCACGGATATTGACCTGCAATTTTCTTTTCTTGTAGTGTCTTTGTCTGGTTTTGGTATCAGGGTAATGCTGGCCTTGTAAAATGAGTTCGCAAGTGTTCCCTCCTCTTCTGTTTTTTGGAAGAGTCTGACAAGGATGGGTATTAATTCTTCTTTAAATATTTGGTAGAATTCACCAGTGAAGCCATCTGGTCCTGAAATTTTGTTCATTGGGAGGTTTTTGATTACTGACTTAATCTCCTTACTAGTAATTAGTCTGTTCAGATTTTCTATTTCTTCATAATTCAGTCTTGGTAGGTTGTTCATTTCTAGGAATTTATTCATTTCTTCTAAGTTGTTCAGTTTGTTGGTGTCTAATTGTTTATAGTAGTCTCATGATCCTTTGCATTTGTGTGGAATCAGTTGTAGTTTCTCCTCTTTCACTTATAATTTTATTTATTTGCATCGTCTCTCTTTTTTTCTTGGTGAGTCTAGCTAAAGGTTTGTCTATTTTGTTTATCTTTGCAAAAAACCAGCTCCTAGTTTCGTTGACCTTTTCTGTTGTCTGTATTTCATTTATTTCCACTCTGATCTTTGTTATTTCCTTCCTTCCACTAATTTTGGGCTTAGTTTGTTCTTCTTTTTCTAGTTCCTTGAGGTGTAAAGTTGAATTGTTTGAGATCTTTCTTTTTTCTTAATGTAGACATTTTTTGTGAGAAACCTCTCTAAGAACTGTTTTTGCTGCATCCTGTAAGTTTTCATATGTTGTGTTTCATTTACATTTGCCTCAAGATATTTTTTGATTTCTTCTATGACCTGTTGGTTGCTCCATAGCATGTTGTCTAACCTCTACGTATTCGTGAATTTTCCAGTGTTCTTGTAATTGATTTCTAGTTTCATATCATTGTAGTCAGAAGAGATGCCTGATATGATTTCAGTCACCTTAAATTTATTAAGACTTGTTTTGTGGTCTAACATATGATCTCTTCTAGAGAATGTTCTATGTTCCCTTGAGAAGACTGTGTATTCTGCTGCTGTTGGGTAAAATGTTGTATATATGCCTGTTAGGTTCATCTGGTCTAACATGAAATTTGAGTACAGTGTTACCTTGTTATTTATTTTCTGTCTGAATGATCTACCTATTGTTGGAAGTGGAGTGTTGAAGATCCCCTATGGATTATTTTTTTGATTTCTGTTTCTCCCTTCAGATCTGTTAATTCTTGCTTTATATATTTAGGTGGTGTGATGTTGAGTGGATAAACATCCATAATTGTTATGTCCTCTGGTGAACTGACCTCTTTATCATTATATAATGATCTTCTTTGTGTCTTGTTACAGTTTTTGACTTAAAGTCTATTTTGTCTGATATGAGTATAGTTACCTCTTTGAATTTTTCAGTTCAGTTATTGTATTCTTCAACTCTGTGATTTCTGTTTTGTACTTTTTAGTGTTTTCTATCTATTTGTTGAAATTCTCTTTGTTCATTCATTGCTCTACTGACTTTGGTGAGCATCTTTAAGACAGTTATTTTGAGCCATTGGGTAAATCACTTATCTCCATTTTATTAAGATTGATTTCTGAAGATTTATCTTGTTCTTTTGTTTGTAACATGTTCTTTTGTTTCTTCATTTTCCTTGACTCTCTGTGTTGATTTTTGCACGTTAGATAAAACAGCCACCTCTCCCAGTCTTGAGAGACTTGTCTCGTGCAGGAGATGAACCTCATCAATCAGACTAGCCTGAGCTCCTGGTTGCCTCTCGAACCTTTGTTCGAGTCGCTGTCTTTGTTCTTAGCGGCTCCCAGTAGTTGAGTGTGTGCCAAGACCCATCAGTGTCCCAAAGGGGAGGATCGAATCATCACCTAGATGCAGGCTGATTATAAGCTGGACACTTAGGCAGTAGCTGGGAAACTCCTAGTTGAATCCCTTCCAGCAAGAAACTGGGAGATGGGCACTTTTGCCTGTTCCCTCTGTGCTAAGCACAGGTGCATAGCCATGGGGAGTGCTCTTGGACCTGTTTAAAAACTACTTCTTTGTTTTCTATAGTCTGTGGGACTTGTAAATGCAAACACTTTTGGCTGTCAGAGCCAGGTCAGTGGGAGGCCTGTCCTTTGGGTGGCAGCTGTAAAAGTTGGGGCACTAGATGTGTAGAGAAGCTCCTTCCATGGAGATACTGGTGACTCAGTTTTACTGTTGGAGCAAGCTGGAGGGAGAAGGTGGAGGAAGTGCCCGCCAGCCTCTTGGGTGCTGAGGAGGATCATGATCAGCAGCGAGATGCGTGATATTTAGAATCCGGACCCTCAGGCAGCAGCTTGTAAAGTATGTAGTCAAATTCCTTCCGGGAAAGACTGGGAGATGGGTGTCTTTTGCCAGCTATCTCTTTGCTGAGCCGTGGGGCAATAGCCATGGTAAAGTCTGTTAACAGTTGCTTCTTTGTGTGCTATAGTCCTATGGGACTCAGTGAACACAAGCCCTGTTGACTTTCAGACCTAGGTGATTTGGGGGCGGTCCCTCAGTTGGCAGCCTTAAAAGTTGGGGTGCTAGACATTGGGTTCAAACCCTTTGCTCCTCAGGGAGACTCTGAGAGTTGGGGGTTCCCTCTTGATAGTATGGTGCTGTGCTGGGGATGTGGTTTATGCCAAGAGTGCATTTCAGCCTTTCCTAGCTATTTTGATGTGGGTATTTTCTCTGTCACCCAGTGTGTAGGAGTCGCTCAACTAGTTTCCCGATTTCTTTCAGAGGGAATTGCTTGGTGTCTAGCTGTATATTCAGTGTGTCTATGATTGGAGGGAAATTCAGGAGCCTCCTACGTGGCCATCTTGGTCTAGAGTCTATGCCTATTTTTATCATCTAAAATTCAACTACTCCAATTATCAATTCATTCTTTGTTTTGGTCTATTGTTATAGGTTGCTGAGTTATGTTGGTTTTTGAACTTGAAGATTCTATGTATAAGAATTCAAACCACTTCAAATATTGTTATTTACTTTCTAAATTATTTTTAAGGTGAAAGAGAAAATAAGAGCTTCATTTTTAACTTAATATCTCTTTTCAACAATTTAAAGTTATTCAGAGTCTGTTTATTATAAATTGGATTTGAGGGATAATTTGCCCTTAGTTATTTGTATTTCTCCCTTCTAGAGGAATTGAGTTACAATAAAGAATACAGAAAATTTTTATGACCTCTCCATTTTACTGGTTGTAGGATGATCCGTTCTCTGCCCTGGACATTCACTTGAGTGATCACTTGATGCAGGAAGGGATTTTAAAATTTCTCCAAGATGACAAGAGGACACTCGTTCTTGTGACTCACAAATTACAGTATCTAACACATGCTGACTGGGTAAGAATTTAAAAGAAATTGTATTAACTTTTATATTATAGTCATATAAATAAATAGGGATGTTAATAAATGCTTTTTGAGATAAAGGTAATTCATTTGGCCAGTTAAGGCTTTTTGCCACAGTTCTGCTAATCTGTGCTCTCCTTAGATCATAGCCATGAAAGATGGAACTGTGTTAAGAGAAGGGACTTTGAAGGACATTCAGACCAAAGATGTTGAACTTTATGAACACTGGAAAACACTTATGAATCGTCAAGATCAAGAATTAGAAAAGGTAATTGCTCATAGTTCAGAAGAGTTCAGGATCCAGTTTAGAAGAGTCAGAAATAATTGCTAAAAATGCTTTTAAAGAAGTATTACCATTTAATGTTTGATAATATAATGGTGCTCCTTTGAAATCCCAAATAATTATATATTTATATATCATTAATGAATAGGCTACTTTGAAATTATAAAATTCTAATAATATCTTTTGGATGAAGTGTTGTCAATTCTTTAGAGGATTTTTATTTGAATTTGAACCATGTTGCAATTATATGTGTGTTTAAAACTTAAACAAACTACTTGCATGGTATTTCCTCATTTTATCTTATTTTTCATTATGTATATCTTACTTTTCTCGTCTGTAATATGAGAGTATTTTCACTCACCACCTACAACGGAGGGTTGAGGGCAAAATAAAATCCAAGATGATTTAGAAAGAAGGAAGACCTGTGAGCTGTGGATAAGGTTGTAAAGCATGTATGGGATAGGGTTGGGGGTGAAGGAAGGTGATCAGAAGGAAATAACAACATTTTACATTTGTATAGTTTTTAAAGTCCACAAAGCCTTTTTTACACAATCTCATTTAATTCTCACAAAACCCCAGAAATAAGCAAAGAAAATATGATCTCGCTTTTACAGACGAGAAAACTGAGACTCAGAGAGGCTAAGTGACTTGCCTAAAGTTGTGCAGCACGTATAATAAGTGGTACTAGTTGGACTTAAACCCAGGTCCATATCCAAAGTAATTCGAGTATAGTGTTACATATGATGTAAATATAACATTGAACAGATAATAACAGAGTTGGAAACCAGATCGAGTACAATGAAAGAAGAACAACTTGTGATTAAGAGGTGGAATTGTAAGTTGAATTAGTAAATTTTCAAAATGTTTTCTCTTGAGTTGGGACTAGGACGTGTCCAGAATTTGGTACTCCTGGCCAGGAATGAGCATTATAAAATGAAAATGTTCATATCAGCAAATTTCTGAAAACATCAGGAAATTAAAATGTATTATTTTATATATAAATAAGAGGATCACTTTTTCAGTAGAGAGAGGAAGACGAAAAGTCAGACAAACCCTAGGATTGCTTTGTCTTCTGTGGATTTGCCAAATATCCCAAAAGCAAACCACATAAGGAAGAAAAGTTAAATGTAACAATCTTTAAGCAGAATACGACAAATCAAAGAACCATTGAAATGAGGCTATTCATCAAAAAAATTGCAAAGTGCAATCAGCAAGTGCCCACTTAGGAATTATACTGTGAGAAGCTTGATTATGAACTTACTGGGGATGGCTCCAAATGACATTTTTTTCAGTGATCTAGATGCCAGGGGCAAAAGAATATGACGTAAGCTTAAGGAATGGGACCATTTATGGTTTACTTTGGAAGGAAGATCTGGAAGGAAAAAAAAAAGAGAGAGCTGTTGGCTTGATTTTATAGTAATACTGACTGTTAATCAAGCCAGGAAGAAAGTCCATTAAGTTGTATTTAGAAATGAAGTGGTCACTTGAGATAGGATAGCTCTATAATTAAAGACACATTCCAGGGTTATAAATCAGCTGAGGGAGATATGGAGCAAGTTAGGGTATGGACAGGGCGAATCCTGTTGTGAGGTGGAATGGTGGCCCGTAGAAGCCAGAATGAACCATGCACCTGCCCAGAATCCTTACCTAGGACGGAGGGAGGTTACTGCCACCTAGGAAAGGGTAAGCACCTGAATTCATCTGAAGCCAGAGAGAGTCACAGTATGGGGACAAGACCACTAGAACACTTTGGGGAAGTTTTTGTAGAAACAGCTTCTTGTTTAATTTGTTATATGGCAGGATCGGGTGTTTTCCTAGAGTGCTGGTTCTCAACCAGGGCCAGTTTTGCCTTCTAGGGGACATTCAGCAACATCTAGAGACATTTTTGGTTGTCACAACTGGAGGGCAGGTGGTAATGGCATCTAGTGAGCAAAAGACAGGGATGCTGCTAAACATCCTACAATGAACAGGGCGGCCCCCACAATGAAGAGTTTTCTCGCTCAAAATATCAATAATGCTGAGGTTGAGAGAGGCTGGCTTAAAGCCAGAACAAATCAAGCAAGTAGAGAAGGAAGGTGAAGTTAGAGGACCCACAAAACATCCTGTGTCAGGGTGTTAGAATTGTCGGTTTAAGGGGTAAGGGGTAGAAGGAGAGAACATGTTAAAAGGATAGAAATGAAAGCTAAATTTCTAGCTTGGATGGCATCAAGCATTATCTTCATACTGTTATTAAGCACAATAAACTAGCATCATTTGACGTTTCCTCCCCAGCCCCCAGCCTTCACTTTGACCTGACCCGTAACAGGCATTCAGTAAATATTTATTAGATAAATGAAACTAAATTTGTATTTACTTAATCCAAATTAAACAACACAATTTAAAATATTTAACCTTTCAGCTTAATGTGAGCATTTACTCATAAAAAATATGACTTTAAATATTTTCCTTAAAAGTCTTTTGCTCACATGGCGTGGAGAATTGAACAAGAACCAAATCTTCTATTTGTCAATGTGCAGGTTCATTTCATCCCATTACACAATACACAGAGGATAGGGATCCTTTTTAAATCTGTCTTTTCTCGAATCTCACATCCAAGTGTTGGTCTTCATAACATTAGCCAAAATTAAAGGCTAATGTGAAATTGTCTCTGAAAAAATACTATTCAAGAGACACTTTCACTTTTACTCATTTTTTTAACCAAGAATCTGGAAGCAATAGAGCCTTCTAGAATAGCAAGTCTCCTAAATCACACATTTTGTACGAGGCCAAGAGGAAAAAAAAACGAGATCACTACCTAGAGACTGATCACCAAAGGTTTATTGGTTTATTGATATAACAAACAATGATTTTTTTTTTCTGTATTAGCATCTACAGGAAGCCCTCCATTTAGCATTGATTCCTAAAGTTTGTGGGTCATTGTTCAGAACTCAGAATGCATTTCCCCACAGAAACAGGGATATGGTTAGTTTCCCAGACCGTCCCGCAGAAGCTGATTTAACTCACAATGTATCTGAACTGATACTGCTACTCCAGTTCTGAAGCCAAGGAGGCGGGGGTGTTGGAAGCAGAGGAGGGCGGAAAACAAACGGTTTCTCCCTTTCTTGAGCACAGGAGAAGTCTGGAGCAACCGTTAAAAATTTGCAAAGTTTGTTTTTGGCACCTTTCTCTTCTCTTTTTGCATTATTTCCCCATCCTAGGGCTTGCTCATAAACTGCTAGGCACCTAAATACCCTCATTTCCCATTTGCTTCAAAATTAAATACTTTCCTTTGATCGCTGTTGAGGTCCCTTTCTTTTGTGCAGCTCCCTCAGTGAGATGCTAAAGAAACTCATTCTGATTTAATAATTCATAATAATAGTGGATGACTGGCAGCACTTTGACCAGTCTAGAACTACATGCATTTTTAAAGTAAGATACTTATTAACATAAATAAATCTTTAGTTAGAGAAATGACAGGGAGTATCTGAAAGTAATGTAAAAATAAAACAAGGAGCAGTGGTGGAACTAGAGGAGGTGTCCCCCGCCCCTGGGGTCATCTCCATCACGTTGTTACTACTTTTCTTAGTTTTACTGCCCTTCACCTTTGAGCTCCGAAGCACTTCATACAAACCGCAGGCTTTGCCCCCAAACTGCTCCTATGACGGGAGCTGTGGATTTCTAGAGTGAGCAGAGAGCCCGAGACTGGTAAAGGTAACTAACGATTGGTATGTGTGGGTCATGTGATTGGTAAGTCAGAATCTTCCTGTGGCTGTGAGCTCCTTGAATGACAGCACAATGTTTGCCGTAGGATATGGAAGCTGACCAAACAACTTTAGAGAGGAAAACTCTCCGAAGAGCCATGTATTCAAGAGAGGCTAAAGCCCAGCTGGAAGATGAAGATGAAGGTAGATTTTTTTTCTTATATCTGAAACATTCAAACAGGTGATAGAATGTGAGGATTTTACCGTGGCAATTGATGTGGGAGTGTGCCAGTGAGGAATGACAGGCCACTTTGCAGGGGGAAAAGAGCCAAATCAAATACCTAATCCTGAAAATGAGAAGAATAGGGGTGAAAGAAAGGTGTATGTCATCAGTCAACAGGCACCTTGAGGAGTTTCCCGTTTGTTTTAGTGTACCTGTGCTGTGTGTGAGAGAGAGCTGAAACTATAGGCAGCAGTTTGTAAATAGATCTAGACCCTTGTTCAGATCTTTTGAAAGATCTAGTACAATGACCATATCAAGTTATTAATAAAATGTCAATCCTTCAGGAATAAACAATAAATGGGGAAAATACTGTTTTGAAATATTTATACTTGAATCATTCAGTGAGTCCTCGTGGAGTTTTCGTGACAATATAGCAATGAAGGTTAAGAGAATTAGAAAACCATTTGGTTCAATTTTCAGTATCTCATAAGGTTTAGTGGGGGGAAAAGATTTACTGGGAATTTGAGGGATGAGATGGAATAATCACATTGCTTTGGCATTTGTTGCCAATAATGTTGTAAGATAAATCACTCTTGAGTCCGTCGAGTAAATGCACTATACTTCATTTTTCCTATACACTTTTTATTTATACACTTCTTGCTTAAGACTGCATTTCTACAAGCCAATTACTAGAAACAGAGAAAATTATAATTTCGAGCCATATAACATCAAAATGTGCTACCTTTATGTCTCAGATGATAACTATTCAGTATTTCAACAAATACTCATTGAGTAAATGAATGAATGAATGGATTGTGCACTTCAATTTCTTACACTTAAAAATATTTTTAAAAATATTTGGTACTGTTCTAGAGTTCTAAACCAATTGTTTCTAATGCACTCTAAAACTGGATTCATGCCCAATTACTCTCTCCAGTGTTCCAGTGGTGAGTATACCACTTGAGATGCTGACTCTGCCTTGGGCTTGCTGTGTTAATCCATTTTCTCAGGTACAAAATAAGATTATAATACTTTCCTTAAAGAGTAAAATGAGGTAATATATATGAAAGAGTCCAGTACAATACATATTACCTACTAGGTTGCTACTTCTGGTCCTATCAATATGTCTCTTTAAGCCACCAGGAAGAGAAGAAGAAAAGCAGTTGCACATATTATTTCTACTACTTACCACTGTCCAGTTCATCCCATGGGCAGATTAGGTACTAGGAAAGTGAAGAAATGTTGTCTTTAGCTGGGCAGCCATAGGCAAGTTGAAACTTCAATTTATATGGAAACAGAGAACGGATACTGGGGAGACAGCTAGCAGTCTGTGAATGTCTGCCTCTTTGATCATGCAGATTTCGAATCACCTTGAACCCACCCTTACCAAGGGAGAGATTACCTGCTCCTTTATTGCATTCAGCTCAAATTTTGGGATCCTTGATGATGCTCAGTCTTCCCATCATATCCATATTTAGATCTCTGTGGTCTTATAACCTATAAACCAAAGACGAGTTATCTATCCTTCCTACCCACGACCTGTTCGATACACGGTACTGGAGTATATACAGGACATATGTACTCCAGTGAAAACTGCCTTTGGAAAAGGAAAGGATGGGAAATGCACAACAGTCACTGTCCATACAAATGATCAAATTTTGCTGGTCAGGAAATGCCAAAATTCCCTGACCTCATAATGGAGTATGTTCTTAAGATAACCATCCTGGAGTTTCCAGATGGTTAAAACATCTAAAAAGAACTCCCTGCCCATTGCCCCCGCCCTCTGGCTTTGCTCTCTGGAAGGTTTTTCCTTGCCCATGCTCCTCCGTGGGCCCTAAAATGGGCCATAGAGAGCGTGGATTATGCCCTCTTAGCCTTTGCATAAATTTCAGAGCCTATTTCCTCCTGATGCAGTTTTACGGACTCAGAAATTTATAGTTCAAAAAGTTATAGATGTTTGCAGGCCAGGCATGTGGTTTTATTGGCAATACAATTCCTTCAATAACTTAGTAAACTTCTAGTCTATACTTCCAGTCAGTTTGATATGTAATAAACCAGCAAATTATCTCATCCATATATGGATTTTAATGTTGATTTTTTCACTCATTCATTCATTTTTCACCTATTTTTAAAAAGGTTTTTCCCTGCTAAAAGCCTTTACAATTTCTAAGACTAATGCTTGTATTTCTATAAATTTGAGGGAGATTTTTATATGCTTTTTTTGTGAGATAATGCAAATTCTTTCTACCTGTTGCCTGTCTGAAGCTTAAATAAGTTTTTGTATGCAGAGGAAGAGGAAGAGGAAGATGAGGATGATAACATGTCCACGGTAATGAGGCTAAGGACTAAAATGCCATGGAAAACCTGCTGGCGGTACCTCACTTCTGGAGGATTCTTCTTGCTCTTCCTGATGATTTTCTCCAAGCTTTTGAAGCATTCAGTCATCGTAGCTATAGACTACTGGCTGGCCACGTGGACATCGGAGTACAGTGTAAACAATACTGGAAAAGCTGACCAGGTATGGTGGGTTCTGTTCTGGAATCATCAAGGAAGTGTTGAGATTAACAGTGACGCCCTTTAATGTAGTTAGATACTAATAGCCCAAATGTCATAAGACTTTTGTAATGATTCAATAAGTCAATTAGAATAGGACCTGAAACAGAATAAACTGTCAAAATGGAATCTATTATTATTACTTTTATTTTTTAAAGCTTATCATGAGAAACATTTATTTTTTATTTTTTATTTTTTTGTGAGGAAGACCAGCCCTGAGCTAACATCCATCGCCAATCCTCCTCTTTTTGCTGAGGAAGACTGGCCCTGAGCTAACATCTGTGCCCATCTTCCTCTACTTTATATGGGATGCCGCCACAGCATGGCTGACAGGCAGTGTGTCGGCGGGCGCCCAGGATCCGAACCCGTGAACCCCGGGCTGCCAAGCGCGGACTAAACCGCTGCGCCACCGGGAGGCCCCGAGAAACATTTAAAGATAATGTTTGGATTTGGATTCAAGGAAGTTATATACACACGATATATATGTGTGTGTATGTGTGTGTATATAACATACACACAGGACTTTTGTTGTTGTTTTTCTGATGACTTTCTATTTTAACTACTTATACCAGTGTATTAGCTGCTCATTCTTATTAGGGATAAGAAGAATGAGCTCTACAATGTAGAAAGCCAAGCATATTTCAAACCTGAAAACAGACTCTAATGTTCATCTGCCCTCAGGCAAACCTTGAAAGAGAGTGAAGGAAGCAAGTGGGGACTTGGCGATAGGATTGTGGTGGGGATCCTGCCCCAAGTCTCTGAAAACTACACTCCTTCAACTGTCTAAACTGATGCAAGATAATGTAGTTGCAGTATTGACTGACTCTGACGTCTGGTGTTCTAGTAAGAAAAAACTCAATTGCTGATTTCATATATGCTTTTGTGTTGGTTGCTTTTAGACCTACTATGTGGCTGGATTTAGCATACTTTGTGGAGCAGGTATTTTCCTCTGCCTGGTTACATCTCTCACTGTAGAATGGATGGGTCTCACAGCTGCCAAAAATCTTCACCACAATCTCCTCAATAAGATAATTCTTGGACCAATAAGGTAAAAAAGTAGTTATTTCTTACTCCCATGCACAAATCATAAAAACATGCATTTTTAAATTTAAGTGAAATGTGAAATTTTAAAGATTTTATTCAGTCCTTGAGCAAATGAATAGAGACCTTCTCATTTTCATGACTCCACGATGTCCATTAGCAATGCTCAGATTCCAAATAGTTCAGTTTTATCACACTTTGCAATCTGTTTATTGCCTAGATTCTTCGATACCACACCTCTGGGACTGATTCTCAATCGCTTTTCAGCTGATACAAATATCATTGATCAGGTGAGTGCCCCAAGTTATCCAAGTTCAAAAATAAATTTCTCAGTGTAAACCAAATAGCATTTTAAGATAAACCTTGATTCCTGTTAATAATAGAGGATTTCTAAAGCTTAAATGAAAGCCTATTTGCATTCATGTCAATATTATATGCATAAATGATTTCTAGAATAAAATCTTAATGGAAGATCTTAATTCAAAATAATTTATGCATGTAGAAGAAGTACTTAGAGAATCAGCATGAAATAAAGATAAATAGCAAAGAATAACATTTAAATATTTTTATTATAAAAAGGAATGATTTTGGTCAGTCTTGTATCTCCATTCACAATAAAGTTCTTAAAAGTTTAGTATTGATGCAGAGTATCTCCCAGAAGTAAAGGATGGAATGCCAGACTGTCTTAGATGTCCTTTACTTTTATTAGATTGGCTTCTGGGTGAGCGAAGCTTTAGATGGTGTGGTGTTTTAGGGACTATTTCAAGGATGCCCAGTTTGGTCTTACATCCTTAGGCCTCTGGAAGTTTGTCCTGAAATTAAAGACCTCAGACTCTGAAATTGGATCACTCCAAAAACAGACCCCTTAGGGTGACTGAGAAGAGAATCCATCAGATGCAGCCCTTGCTTTTTCTGATTTTCCAGAATGGCCTTAGGAACACCTAGTATTCTCAGTTTAGAAAAAGAATGCTTGATGCATGCAACTGACTAAAATTATGCTGAAAATTTTTGATGTTCTCACGGCATTGGTGACAGGTCATATTGCACCTAAAACGCTTCAAAGGAATACATATTGGAAAAGAAGAGGCAAAGCAGTCCTTATTTAGAAAATGATGTGTTTGCTACCTAGAGAGTCCAAAACAATTAGTATAGTAAAGAACCAATTAGAAAGTTGAGCAGAGTATCTGCAATAAGACATATGACACAAAAGTCAGTAACTTTCTCTACACCAATTAAAAAATTAAGTGAAAAATAAATTCTATTCATAGTAACAACAAAAACTGTAAACATAGAAATAAATCTAATATGAAGAAAAGAGATCCAACAATCCTGGAAATCATAAAAATCCTGTATATATATATATATAGAGAGAGAGAATTTCCCTATCAGATACCAAAAAAAAAAAAAAAAATACTATTAAATTAAAACACTCTGGTGATCACAGAAAACAAGCAGATCAAAAGAACAAAATGGAAAATTCAAAAACACCAGCATATATAAAGATTTAACAGGATAAATATGGTACCTTGAATCAGTAAGAAAAGGATTATCTTTTCAATAAAGGAGGTTGGGACAATTGGCTGTCTATAAAATAAAAGCAAATATATGTATAGAATAAAGATGGCCATATAAAAACATAAAACTATAACATAAAATATAGGAAAGTAGTTATAGAATTTGAGATGGGAAGGGTCTTTCTAAGACACAAAACTCAGAAACAGTAAGAGAAAAGGCCAACAGAAATGACTATATAAAATTTTAAACTTCTATTGAGCTAAAAGCATCAAAGGCAAATTTAAAATATAATAAGATTAGCCAGGAGAAAAACTGGCAGCATATGTAAAGAAAGGATAAACATCCATAATATATAAAGAGCATATAAAAATCAATAAGGAAGACAAACAAGCCAATCAAAACCACACAAAGGATATGAGTAAACAGTTACAGAAAATTAATTTAAATGTCTTACAGTAAAGCAATAGCTAAATGTTTTTTAATACTATGCAACCATTAAAAAGAAATAGATTTGTATATAGTGGCATGAGAAGATGTACAATCTATCCTGTTCAGTAAAATAAAACAGGCACATGGACAAATCAGATTTATAGTATAATGCCTTTTATATAAAATCCCTAAGATAAATAGGTAGATGGGTAGATAACTGACCAATGATACATAGATAGGTAGACAGGTAGGTAAATATACTAAACTATGGGAAGTGAGTGAAGCTAAGGAGTAAAGAATTGCTTACAATGAAAATGTTTATTTACTACTTTTGTAAGTAACTATATAACTTAACACGAATGAATGAACATAGAAATGAATATTTTGTTACATTGTAACCAATGTTTTATTTGAGCTAAAACATTTTCCTTTCAAACTCCCTTCCTAATAGCACATCCCTCCAACTTTGGAATCTCTCACTCGCTCAACACTGCTCTGCCTGTCTGCCATTGGCATGATTTCATATGCTACCCCTGTGTTCCTGGTTGCTCTTGTGCCTCTTGGGGTTGCCTTTTATTTTATCCAGAAATACTTCCGAGTGGCCTCTAAGTAAGTAGAACAAAGTTCTATCCATCTTCTAAAGCCTATATATTTGATTTACTGTGATACACATTTGCTGTAGTGTTTTTCAAGATAAAGTATGGAATTTGGAAATGCAACCTACTTTTAACATGATGAAACTTCTCCTGATACTATGTTTCATTTGGAGATCTATTATAATTGTTTCTGTAATTGGTTGTCTGAGCCTTAAATAACCCTGAACAGGTGTTAACACATGGATTGATCAATTGAGTTTTGAGTTTACAGACTGTGCCAAATTTTTCATTCCCTGGTCCTTTTTCTGAACGTGACATTGACAGAAAACTTACAAAATCAAACATAGTCCCAAAGGATAAGTGATTTTATATCATTAGATTCCACAAGTGGGAAAAAAATGGTAAAATATTTTCAAATGCTTAAAATACATTCTGTAAAAAATTAGTAGGCGTAAGAAAGTTCAAAGAGATAGATTAGAGTGATGACTATAAAAGTAGATAATATTGAATGTCTGATAGCCGTGCTGTGATTTTAACAAATTGGAAATTTTCAGATTGGATCATTTAACATGCATTTGAGTATCCAGCCAAACAAATAAAAGATAGCCATTAATTTTAAATTCTTCTGTTAATATAGGATTTGTCATTTGCTGAGATGTTGAGTAGTTAAATAAAGTGTAGTACCAGTTCTGAAATTTCCAGTTTATCTTTGAAGCCCTTCTATAAATACTACAGTAAATTTTGTATCATTGCATAATTAAATTGCATAATTAATTAAAAACAAGTGTTTCAACAAACACTTATTAAGCATTTACTGTGTTGCAAATAATTGTGTAAGCCATGTGGAAAAAGATGAGATCAATATGACAAGAACATGTTCTCAAGAAACACAGTCTCTTGGGAAGATAAAAACATATATAAAATAACCCTTATCTGTGGATTAAGTGCTGGGATGGAAAGGCAGATATTGAGTTTATTCAGTAAACTGAAAATATTTAATATAACTTGACTGCAGGGAAGATGAAGAAAAATAGGGGAAGCTAACAAGAGAAAGCAAGATTATAGTTGGGAATCTCTAAATATAGCATACAACATTTCTTAATTCAAAAAATATAATTGCTTCTCCCTCAGGGCTATGAATTAGGGTCCTTTGAATATTAGGGATCCATATTAAATCTGGAGTGTTTTCTCCCCCATTCTCATCCCCTTTTCTTGTAGCAAATTTGACCAAAAGGGAGAGGCTAGCCATGAAATTCACTCTCTCATTTCTTCTGGTATTATTGCTGATGCTGCTTGCTGAGGGGCAAAAAAGTTCAGTTACTTCATTTCTGCTGGCTGTTTCCAAATCTGTCCACTAATATCAAACAGTCGTGTCTTACTTCAATCACATACTCACTTGGGCCTATTTTTGCCCCTTAGCAATACAAATTGAGTGCAAAGGATGGGCAAATATTCCTAGTCCATTATAAATTTGAATTTCAAATTTTGTTCATTATAAGTGAGAATAATCTGTTAGTATTGATAGTAAGTGACTAAAATATGGAGGGGATGATAATTTTTAAAGAATTAACGTTGATAATGGATTATAAACCATTCTTATTTGAAATTCTCTGAAAGTTAGCAGGTATGACCACGTGATACCAAATCTCACAGACAGAAAGACCCTTCTAGATATTGAGACTCTGCAAGACTCATCCGTGTTGAAAAACTCAGGCAACTTAACAGACTATTTTGTAAACACCAAAGGGAGTGAAAGGGGAGGACTAGCTGCAGGAAGTGCCATGAAATTTTGAATATCGAAAATCAAGGATCTACTGTGTGGTTAGCTCTTTAAGTAAGTGTTTCCTACTTACAAGAATACAAGATCCAGCTGTACCCTCACTTTTTTGGTTTCATAAAATACAGTCATATAAACAAAGGTTCCTCCTTCCTAATTTTTTCCTTTTGCTACAAACCTCAATGTAGTGACCACCTGTTGCTTGTGTCAGATTTACAAATAGCCACTTAGTTTTATGTTTAAAAATAGCAGACTATTCACATTCCTTCATATTCATTCTCCTCCTCCCCTCTCTCTTTCCCTCCTCTCATCTGCAGTTTCTAAAGTGAGCAAGTCCATTTTAGAAACTCAAGAAAGATGTTGCATTTGTTTGGGGAACTACGCAGGCAGCCAAGAACGGACTAAGTTCATTGTTGAAGAGCTTGTAACAGTCTAATCAGTTCAGTTGACTCTGGCAGGTGAATGTCAATGCTGCCACTCTAGTGCCCTCGACCCCAAAGACCTAGAGAAGGGCAGAAAAAAAGATCGAAAAGAAAAAAGAGGAATGTTATGAAACATGTGATATAACTCTTAGCCTATATTCTAGAAATGTTAGCTTATGGTTTCTTTAAGAAAAGTTGTCATGAGTGCGCATCTTTATGAAAAGGGTCAGATCAGGCATTTTTTTCACCAAATATTCATTGAACACACACACACACACACACACACACACACACACACACACACATTTCCTTGGAGGATCTGTGAATAGAAGTTCCATGAAGGCAGGGATTCAGTCTCCTTGTGGCCAAAGCCAAATTCATTGTCTTTTTCTTTATATCTGTTTGTTTGGTGTCCCTCACCTTGGTAAAAGGCACTGTCATTTTTCAAATATGCTAAGCAACAACCAAGCCATATTTGACTCTTCTCTCTTACTCACCCTGCTACAACTAACTGATTGTAGTGGTTTAGAAGGCTGCTTCTAGGAGACTATCTCACCATCTTGCCCCTATTTAAATCTCACCAGCATCACACTAATTCAACACTTTAAAAATCTCTTGTATAGACTACCGTAACTCACCCATTCTCTTTCATCCTTTACACTGTCTCCCAAGTTATATTGCTTAAGCACAGCTCTGATCATTTTATTTCTAGTCTTCAGTGATTTTTTTCCAGCCCACCCGGATCCTCTACAGTCTAGTCCCACCCATCCTTTATACAGCCTTTTCCCGCTACAAAAATATCCCTGAAGGATTCTGAGCACCAGCTGGATTGGACTTGCCAGGTTCTTTAGTCTTCTGTGCTTGCTCTTTTAGTTCCCTTAGCTGGAATGCACTTCTTGTCCTTTTGGTTGAAGCCCTCCTCATGCGTAAGGTTTGGCCTAAATTTCACCTGCTCAAAGAAACTATTACCCATCTCCTACACGTGAATTAATTACTCATTCCTCTGTGTCCCCAGAGCAGTTGACTTCAGCTGTTAACAAAGCTGATATTTTTGAAGAAAACATTATATTCAGCTTGGACCCATATTCATTACATACCCATCTTTCTCTTCCTCTTTAGATTGCAAGCTGTTGAAGTTTTTGTTAATTGGATGCTAGAGGAAAATGGTGGCAATGACAAACAATAACCTTAGTTTAGAATGAACACGGCGGTCTTTGAGTCTGAATGTGTGCAAAGTTTATTTTCGCACTTCTCTCTGTCCTAGGGACCTCCAGGAACTTGATGATACCACGCAGCTCCCCCTGCTTTGCCACTTCTCAGAAACTGCTGAAGGACTCACCACCATTCGGGCATTTAGGTGAGTAAATGTGTTTTCATTTTGTTGATTAGGCAATTCCATCATCAAAAAATATTTATCTACAAATCACTGATAATGGCTATCATTTTTTGGATGCCCACTATGTGTTCTAAACTTGAAGTAAGAAAAATGTGGCAATAAATGATCAGAGTTAGAGTTTAATCATCTGAAATTTTAACAAGAAGAAAGAAAGAATGAAGCATCACATTGGAAAGATACTAGCTCTGTGATTTTGACCAGGCTTTTAAATTCCCTAGCCTCAGTTTCCTCATCTATGAAGTGGAGAAATCAGTTTTGTTTCTAAGGATCCTTGGACTAATTGATAGGATGCATGTAAAGCATTAACCACAGTGATTTACAAAGAAGCACCCAATAAATAAGTTAAAATAAATGTATGAATAATAATAAAAGAAATATTGTTATACCAAAGTTATTTTTGGATTTAATCAGTTTTCTTCAGTTGGTAAACAGGGTAATGACCCAAGCTTTTGATTAGGAGCATTTACTTAACATTCAAAAAATTACCTGGTCCTGTTTTCCCTGTTCAAGTAAAATCAGCAAAGAAGGTGATCCTTGAATATTTCATTTAATCTAGAAAATTGACATCTTAAGATATTATATCTTTCTGCAGCCCTAAATGCAAATATGTATTGATTTCAGAAATTTTTCTAACCTAAGAAATATTTATATTATTATATATATATAATTGAGTCAAAAAGTAGAATACAAAGATACCACCATCCATAACCTGTATCACAGAATTTCTACATAAATCTACATAGGTTGAAGCATTTATACTTTCTGCAGAGTTTTCCCATCAGAGTATGCAATGCCTTTTACTGGAGATGGCAAAACTATCTATTGACATTGAATGTAGATTTAAGACAAAATTTATTTTCTAATAGTAGCCATTAATGACCAGTTGTACTCATGAGTAAACCATATGAAAGATTACATTTTTCACCAAACAAGTCCTTTCAAGTTAATTTATTTGAGTATTGAACATATGCTAGGTACTACTCTTGCTGTGGGTATATGAAGACTACAAAGCCATGGGCTGTCATTTCCACCCCAGATAAATACCACAAAGAAAATAGATAGGATAATATGGCAGGTGGGGGGCAAGCAGTGACTTCGTCAGAAGCTTGGGTTATTACTCTGTTCACCAACATTGATTCAGGCAAACTGGTAGGTGGAACAGCAGGAAGTTGATGGGTTCAACATATAACAGCCTCTATTTTCTCTCTGAAGAACAAGATGAGGTCATTTTCTGAGAGTGATGAGGACTAGAATCATGCAAAGCATCTTGAAGGAAATGAGGACTGTTTAGAATGAAAGAGAAGCTTGACCAAGAATCCAGGTTTAGATTTTTCATTTACCTTCTTCACTAGACACATGAAAAGAATTTAGCATGACTATTCCTAGTTTTACATCAGGAAAATTCTAGGTAGCCGTAAGAAGAACAAAATATTATGTGTTAACCTTCAAGGCTTGAATTATGATCGGAAGAAACAAAGGACACCCCAACTTTTATATAAAAGGGCCTGCATCATACTCATCCAGATTTAGATCTTCCAGGGTTCATTTTTTTAAGTAAATATTAAATACCACGAATATCAGCAGTTTTAAACCAAAGGAAGTTTTAAAATATGGGGAGGGTCCTGCTACCAAAAATAAAATTCTAGAATCTTTACGTTTGGTACTTGTAGTCAGGAATCAAACATATTCTTTTCCATCCATTTCTTCCTTTCTTTCAGGCTACCCAGAGTCCCCAGAGTGTTCAGCTCTTTTGGAAAGTTAGTATTTACTGATTAGGCTGACTTTCCTCCCCTGCGTTCAGAGTTCGTGGTGTACTCATACGTAGCAGTGAACTCCCTCAAGTAGTTTACCACGAAAGTATCACAGTTAAATTAGACTGAGATTTCTGTGACCTTTCCTTTTTTTTTTTTTTTGTCTGACAGAATAAAGGTCTAAGAATGTTCAGAAGATGAGCTGGATGTGGATGAAAAGATACAGACTGTGTGTCAAAGTTTCCATTAGGAAAACAGAAAGTTTCTTGCCAAATAGAAACACACAGAAAGAATGTTCGCTGCATTTCCACCCCTCCCCTCTCACTCTTGCTTCAGACTGTTGCCAACTCCATTTACAAACTCTTTAAGAGTGTATCTGAAACAATATCCCCAAACTAAAGAAAGAGTAAGAAGAGTCCCAGACAAAGCACTTTGTCAGAATGAAGTGTTTGATGTTCATCTCCAGTGTAGTCCACTGGCTTTGGTCCAGCTGGCCCCACCTCCGATCTCTCCATCAGCAGTCTTCTAGGCAGGGGACCCCATCTCGAGCCCCTGAAAATGTTGAGTTTTCTTGTTTCTGTGCTTTTGCTCATGTTTGTTCCCACTACTTCCAATGCTTTGTCCTCCCTTGTCCACCTGAAAAATTCAGCTCATCCCTTAAAACCTCACTCAGACCATCCTCCCAGTCCTCTGTGAATCCTTGCTTAATCCTTCTCTCTCCACCCTCCACCCCCTTCCCTGCCATCTTGATCCTCTGGTCAGTTGAGATCATCCCCCTCCCTTATGTTGATGTAGCATTTTGTGCATAGTGCCATGTTAACTAGATTCTGGGCTGTACCATCCTTGCTTGTTAATACCACGTTTACTTTCTTCACTAAACAGTGGGCTCCTCAAGAGCAGAGGTCATTTCTTGTTGATATATATATTCTAATGTCTCACTTAGAGTTGTTGCTTGCTAAATGTTTCTGAATGAATAGATTAAAATCTACCTAACATACAGAAAGAATGGCCCTTATGTAGATATATCTCTTCACAGTTCATATCCACTATGTCAGTAAATCCTATGACCCTGTGAGCTACCCTACCTTTTAATTATTCACTCTAGTTATCTCTGAAAGGATCATCACAAGGGTTGTCATGTTCCTCAGACTGCTTAGTCCCGCCCAAACGTGTTGGTGTTCAGTGTAGGTTCTCCTGTGCATGGCATTTGGGTCAAGGCTACATAACTCAAAGTGAAGTAACTAGTTGGCTCTCATTGTCGAATCTTTTGATTATTGTAGATCAGATGTTGCTGTCTGATTCAATTATCTGATTTATCTGGTTTGGCGTATTGGAGTGATCAGATTGATTGGACAGATATCAAGTATCTGCTTTATATTGGCCTGTATGGGTGGTTTCAAGGGCCAAGTGAACACCCCACCCAAGACTTTTCATTCTTTGACATAAGCGATGGTTTATTGTAAAGTTTTGCAAACTGATTTGAAGATTTGGGGGGAAGTATGGCAGTCTTTTATCAAACAGGAATTACCACTGGGCTGTCAGATGAAATTTGGCCATTGCTTGTAAACATGGCGCATAGACAGGAAATCTATATAAGACCAGTCACGGCCGCAGAGAGTGAATAAACTGCATTCTGAGTTGGCACTTCCTCCAACCTTCAAACAAGTTATTTTGATTATATTATTCAGCTTCCCATTGTTACTGTTCAGAGAAAATAATTGAAAAATGAAAAGATCCTATTTTTGTGATTTAGGAAGGATTTTTCACATTTAACATGAGTTTCTGTGAGAGAGTAGCTCACATGTTCAAATGGGTGAGGTTTTTATTAGAAGTTTCTGTAACACAGAATTTGATCTGATTATGTTGTTCACCAAGAATGACCTTAATCTGGTCAAGGATCAATATCTAAACTGCACGTGTCATAGAACCCTGTTAGTACCACAGACCAAGAGTTCCTTTTGTGCTGGGGCCATCCTCACAAACAGTTTGGCACTTTGGGGCATAAGATACCTTATTTAACAAGACATCTGCCATCTCCAAGGACGCCCATCCTCTACTTCTTGTCACCCCAGTTTCCCTCCTTGGTTCCCAAAAACACTAGGCAAAAAGAGGAATTTAAAAGCATATATTTGTCTACTACAAATGCATAGTTTCCTGTCTTCCCTGGTTTTCATCCAGCACCTCCCGCCCAACTAACCGTGCCATTTGGAAAAGTAACATAAGTTCAATAAAAAGTAGGCAGAGCACAGAAATAGTACAACTTATCCTGGTTTTTGTAAGGCCCTTGCAACATAGGCCATGCCTTATTTTCATGGCTACAATAATTACGTGAATATTTATGGAATGATCTTTAATACTACTTTGTCATCAGAAAGATTCCTTTTTGCAGCAGGGGTCTGAGAAAGGAAGGAAACACGGGGCCACACCATCTCTAAGTCAGGTTGTAGCAGGGCAATAGCAGCTGGCCTTTATTTTGAAGTAGGAGTCCATTTACTAGTCATTCATCCCAACAGTTTGTCACTATGTTGAGTAAATAGTGTGTTGAGTAAATAGTAAGTGTGGCTGTTTTTTATTTTTTCTCCTGTTGTGTGGCTAACATCATAATATTTTTGTTTTCCGCAGGCATGAAGGCAGATTTAAGCAACGTATGCTGGAACTGACGGACACAAACAACATTGCCTACTTATTTCTCTCAGCTGCCAACAGATGGCTAGAGGTCAGAACGGTACGCTCATCTCATGATTTCGAAATGGAAACCAAACAGAGAAGAGGCCTGATGCAGAGAGGGAGACAGTTGTAAAAACTAGCCTTCCACTGAGATTCAGCACTAACTTCACATTTTCTGGACTTTAAAATAGCTCAGGTTTGTTTATGTGACAGATGAAATTTGTCATAACGTTTTAGCTAATGGCAAGACAAATAGCCCGAAAAGCAAAAATTCATTTCATGTTCATTAGTCTCTAGATTACATAAGTTAATGGAATGGCAAATATTTGCATAACTTCAGTTTTCTTTTCAAAAGAGCAAATTTGACAAGTAAACAGATGTACTCATTTCCTTCACTGAGCTGGACAGGCCTGGAAGAGATGGTGACTTCTTGTGTTTTAAGCCAGTGGAGGATCACATTAGCATAAGATATAAAACACCGCGACTAAGCAACTACTGCTTTCTCCTGTCCCATATGAAGGAGGAGAACTTGCACAAGCTTTGGCGTTGTGCAGACTTGGTCTAGCAAGTCAATTAATTTATTTGAGTCCCAGTTCCCCATTTATAAAATAAGAGTAAAAATTTGTACCTCGTGGGGGTATTAGGGTTAAAAATAATAGTATAAATCCTCTAGCTCACTGATTAGCAAATGCACTCAACATTACATGACTTTCGAATGAATGGATGAATGAATAAATGAATGGAAACAGAACCAGCCCTGGTAAGTGGTTAATAAGCCACCCAGCTGGAGTATGAAGTAGGAGACAGATGAGATCCAAGTTCCAGAGGGAAGAAAATATAGTTTGCAGACTGGTCTGCATAATCTGTAGTATGAATAAGGTACCTTGGTGGTAATGATGAGTTGACTGTAATTTTTTTTTTTAACAATTATCTGTCAGCTTGTGAAAAGGAAAAGAGAGTGTATTTGTACTATTGTAAGAACTTCACTTCCACCGATTAAGCATTTCTACTATATTCAGGCTTTCCTCCAAAACTCAACAGATCAGAGAGGGCGAGCGGTAAAGGGAATTTGATAAGGTTTAAATGAAGGAGACCAAATTAAAATGTGAGTTGTTGATGGATGGATACAGATCGATATGGAATCGTGAGCTTTAGTTGTCATGATTTCTCACAGGTTTACTGCATTCTCTACCACCATATTCGTTATTATGTAGAAATTATTCAGCAACATAACACAATTGTATTTCCCAGATTTTAGATAGAAGCATTGGTTGTTGATAAGAAATTCTTTCCAGGTAGCTGTGGGGACAGGACAGAACGTCTCCTGAATTACCTATAGGTAACGTAAAGGTGAAGTGTTGCTTAGGATGTATAACAAAACCAAAACATCATTCCTAGATCCTATCTGGACCGTAAATCCTTGTTTTAAGCTTCTGTTTGTTTGTTTATATTTCCGTTTTCTCTAAGGAAAAAACAATCATCTGAATAACAGAATTAGTGATGAAATAGCTTAATGAAAGAATGTCCCCAAATCACAAGGGGAAAATGTCAGTCATTACCTTTCTATTTGATTTTCCTAAACTTGGAGATCAAGTATGTTTTCAGGGGGCAAGTGTGTTTGCTTTGGACTTGAGGTGAGTGTCTTACTTGACTCCTGTTTCTGCTCTTTAGCACTTCCTACTGTCAGGTTAATGGACAAGTGTTGAACAGGAATCTTCAAGCAAACCATATGTTCTGCTCTCATAGCCAGAAGACAAGATATTAGAGCCTTCAGACTGCCAAGAAAGGGGAGGTCAGGAAAAATTAGAGAGGAACGGCAGCCAGATTCAGAACGGGTTAGTTTACTTGACTCACAACCCACTACTTTAACCCCCACGTGAAAAGACAGCTGGACCTCCCCGAATATAAAAGGATTCTAGTTCCGCCTAGGAACCTAAAGAAAATACTGATACTTGTAATAGGAAGGGCAGAATCTGCCATTCATTCTGTTACTTTATAATACATTTGTTATTATGCCTTTTCTTTGTTTTCGGTGTATTATAATCCTTCCAAGATTTGCTATCTAGTCTCATTACCAGAACTCTCCCTTAAAAACCAATGTAAAAAATTAAGGAATCTTCTGCTTCTATTTCTGATGGGTAAAAATAAATTTTGATAAGAAACAATGATTTATTGCAAAGTTTCAGGCATATCTGCTGATAGAAGTCAGATTTCAAAGTCCCTTGTGTATGATTTGTCTCCTTTGTTTATAGTATTTAGTGTCAATAAGTTTAAGTGTCAATTGTTTTTTCCTTACGTGGGTATGCGTGTGCGCACACCCACACCCACACACACATACACACACGCCTTTCTAGACAATCCCTGAGATTCAATTTAAAACCAGTCAGATTCACTCTTTCTGTGCTTATGAGTTCACTGAGAGTTTTCTTTAGAACGAGAATATTTAGAATACTAGAATATTTATTTGGATATAGATGCTATAATCCAAGAACATATGCCAAGGTAGGAGTGCTGAATAAATAAAAGAGAAGACTCCTATTAGAAAATAACCTTTCTCCCAATTGTACACATATAAATGACCTCATTACTACCGTGCTTCTGTGGACGTGTCCACATCACTGGAGACATGATTCCAGTTTGAAATAAATGGATCTTGTGTCAGAAATATGAATGTTGAGATACAGGACCTTGGAGACCAGGGTGTGAACTGCTCTCTGAACCCCACAGCTGGACATATTCTGCCTTGTAAGTCATTTTTAAAAAATAAGTAATGAAAACTTTTATTTGGCTCAGTGAATCTGCATGGATCTTATCCACAGTATCAACACAACCCCCTCTGTGACCTATTCTTTGCCATTTTACTCGGTAAATTAACAAAAATGTCTGCTTATAGCAAATATTCTTGGAGTTCCCACAGCAGAAACACAACTAAAAGGGTACAAGGAGGGGTACAGCATTGGGCATAAATCAGAAGAGGCAAGCAAGATTTTCCGATGCAGATCTGGGGATTTCACCAACTCTAACTCAGAGACTCAGCACCTTAATGGAGAGAAAGAGAAAACTAATCATAGCTTTCTGAGGCTCTTCCCTTTCTCTTCATTCCCAATCCTAGCTTTCCAAATCAATGCCATTGAATTCTATGGAAAGAAAATCTCAAGGAGAAGGAAGAGAGGGAAACCAGAGTAAAAACACCTCTGTTGAATTTGGGAAGATCCCTGAGCCTCATCCAATTTTTGTTTATTATCTATATTTTTAAAATAGATAGCTCTCACTTCTTTTCCTGGTCATGTTAAGTCAGAGTCAAGACAATCTCAAGTTATTCCCTTTCTCTGGGTAAACAGTTTTCCCTATGGAAGATTTATCTCTGCCTACCATATTCATTTTGAATTGGGAAAAAAATAAAGCTCACAACACACTCAAATCAAACAAGCACAAGAGTCTAAAAGACTAAAATAATTTGGCTGGTGGAAGAGTAGCTAGATAGACTGTGACCACCTGGGTTGCTCTGGCCGCAGAGGGAAGTGGTTCTCCGGGTGCTGAGTGAAGTGGGCCACAATTGTGTGCAATATGTCACTCCATTCTAACCTTTGAATGCTGCTTACGTTCCTTAGTTCAGCGCAGCATTTTTCTCTTCATCCCTCTGCACTAAACAATTCCAGTTCTTTGGCATCGGTGTTTCCACTTGCGAAAATTGTGTAACTCTATCTAAAGGCTGTCTCTCCAAGGCTTTGTCTTGCTGTGTGGTGAAAGGATAAAAGAAAATTCACATCAGGAAGCCAAAAAAAAGTTTTTGGAATCAACAGGCTAAAGTGAAAATAGCCTTTAGGATGAGCTTGCACGAGAATCTGTTTTGTGAAACAGCATGGAGCTTTTTTGGGTGTTCCTAACTCCATGATAGGTGTGCACTGATCTTGTAATTTGGAAACCCTAATATATTTTCCCAGACATTCAGTGGGACCATGAACATGTGCTTCCGAGGGCTATGTGAAGGAAAGAGATTGTGTTGGTATTAACTATTTACAAGTTTGTTTTATAGAAAACTACAATTTCACTATACTCTCATATATAGATAGAAGTCTCTGAATTACTAGAAATCTGACGAGTCCTCTATTTTGACATGAGAATCAAAGGCTTTCCTTCTGGAGGGGAGTGTTGAAATCACGAACTCGATGGGAGTCATAATTTATCACTATACAGATAAAATGTCCTATGGTTGGGCCCTCTTTGAGAGTGGGTAATTCACATATGTAGTAGCTTCCATTTCCTAAGTTGAATCTCTCATTCCATTGTATCGTGTTGACCACAGGTGTTTTCTCACTGAAGTGATTGGTTGGGATGTGTAAGGCCTTAGCAGAAGAATAAATGCTGCAAGTGATTCCTAGGTATTTGCTCCGCGTGAGAACTATTCAGACTGTCTGCTTCTCTTTTCTTAATTTATTGCCTTTAAGCCATTTTGTTCTTTACATATTTGAGAGGAAAGGAAAGGTTTAACTGTAGTCACTTTGCATTTCATTAAACTTAGTAAATTTAATGGTAAAGGAGGTGGAAAATGGGAGCTAACATAAGCTGTTACATTATCTGTCAATTTTATGCTTCTCTACTCCTGTACTGTTTGTAGGAAACTTATCGGAATGTAGTGATTTTGCTATGAGATTTCTTGATAAACATTGTGCACAAAGGAGCTTCCTCTCTTATGCAGATCAAGGTAAAATTCTGATCAAATGCCTCCAGACAATCTCCAATTCCTTAGAAAAAACATTTTTGAGTAGTGGCAGTAATCCAGGAGCGAGCTGAAAAGTATCTAGTTGGTATAACTGAAAAACAACATGAATAGCACTTTCTAAAAAAACAAAAAAGAGGAAGAATATTTTTGTAATAAATAAAATAACTGCTATAGAAACTAAACTGCAGACATATTGGCTTTTAAGCTTTCATATTTATTTGGAGTTAGTAGATTATAGATTTTGACAATGGGTTCATCTCTTGATAAATTTGCTGAAAATGTACCTCAAAAAGGCTATGCCTCATTCTGAAATGTCAAAAACATTACCTCTATACATTGTCTTTACATACAAATTTTGGCATATTTTATTTACTGGACTAATAATTAAAATAATCAGGTCTAATGATCACACTGAAAACCTTAAAAGTAGTTTTGAAAACATTAGCCGTGTGAAAGAGACCCAGAAAATATACATTGACTCTAACTTATTAATCAGCCTTCTCTCTTCCCTCCCTTCATCTGTTTTCACTTCTCTTGCTGGCTCTGTTGCCAGGATAAGGCTGCCTGCCTACTTATTACCAAAATTACTGTTTTAATTCAATAGAAAACAGTTTAAGTAATCACCTAATTGAATCTACCATTTAGTTCTATATAATGGGTGAATCCAGGGCCCAATATAGAATATACAGATTCCATACTAAATTAATTTAACAAGGAGAGAGAGAAAGAAAGAGTGAGAGAGAGAGACTGAGTGCATAATGTTTTTCATTTCTGTTATAATATTTATATTAAGCCTACTGTCTAATTTCCATTTATTGAGACTCCGTGATTATTTTGTTGCTTCGGTTGGTTGGCCTTGTTCTATTCTAGTCCTATTCAGATCTGCTCTTTGTAACATGGAACACAGTGTTTTATGAGTTTTTCCCCCACAATTAAAATGGTAAAAAAAAATAGTAATTTGGAACTGAATGAAGTTCACGGCCTAAGTAAGAGTGCTTTTCACTTTAGAAAAGCAAAGAACCCCTAACACATATGCACAGCAAAGCTGTCTAAGAGACAGTCATACTACAGTTCTAAGTGGGGGGTTAAAGATCCTAAAACTTCATGTTGGACTTCCCACTTTATCAAAAATGCATCCTTGTAATATTTTTATGTGTTCAACTCTTAAAGTCTGGAGAAGGGACTGGTGGAGAATTAAATGATTCATAGAAATCCTTAAAAAAGTCAGAACTCTTGACTTAGAAGATATTCAGCTCATACGAAAACTAAGTGAATGTTTTTATAAAGGGATGAATTTATCCAGTCACTTATTCCATAAAGAATTACTAGACCTTTACAAGGTACTTAGCATTATTTCTGTTGCTGGAGATAATAGTGGTAAAAATTTAGACAAAGACTCTGTCTTTATGGAACTTAGATTCTAGAGACAGTAGGTAAACAACGAATATGTAGACAAAGAAGCAGATAAGATCATTTCAGATAGGGCTAAGTGCTTGGGGGAAAATAAAACAGGGCAGTGGGATAGAGAACAGCTCCAGAGCTGTGGGTGGGGCCAAGAAAGGAAGACCTCTCCAAAGGGGCGATCTTTGAGTTGACTCTTAAATGATAAGAGGGAGCCTGATGTCAGAGACCTGTGGGAAGCATCTTTGGCAGAAACAAAGTTGGCATGTTCCTAAGAACAGGAAGACCAGCGTGGCCGGAGCAGAGGGAAGGAGCAGGAAAGGAATCTCAGATAAAGTCAGAGGAGGCAGGGTCTAGAATAGAATCCAGACTTTACATCATATAAGGCTTTGAAATTTATCAAAGCCTGAATTTATTATAGGTGCAATGGGAAGGCATTGATAATTCTATACAGGGAAGTTATTTGAACTGACTCACACTTTTACAAGAATTTATGAATGAATGAATGGATGGATGGATGGATGGATGGATGGATGGATGGATGGATGAGGCTCTTCTTCCCAGTGAGGTCAACTGGGAGGAAGTGGAGAATAGAAATTAATAAAAACATGCCTTGCTTCAAACCCTTAACGTATATGTTGCCCACAGAAATTTCTGAGGAGCCACGTGGTATATTTCTTTATATCAAGCCAGGGGCACTTTGCCGAAGTATCCTCTGGTACTTAGTTTCTGGGACTTAACCACAGAAACTCTTTATGAGTCATTTTTGAAAAGATAATATGGAAATAACAAATTTATAATGTAAGTTTGAAAGTATTAACTTTACACAAGAGAGCTGGAAGGAAAAATTCATATTGCTGTAAATATTTTAAAAGTATTTTGGGAGCACATTGGCATTTATAAAATACAAAAGAGCAGCCCAGACTGGTTAGATTCTGCATCCATGTAGTTGTTGCTTCAAATAAAGGGGAAAAGAGGAAGAACTGTCTTACTGGGATGTGACAAGTTGTTAACAAATGGATACATGGAAGAAGAAGCAATCAAAGGAGTATTTACTACCTCTGCGGAATTTACTGCCTCAAGGGATTAACTCTGCATGATTTCTTTCTTTATTCTTTGTAAAGATCATGGGAATCACTATGGAATTAAATTTTAGTGCCTATTTTACCTTTGATGTTTTATGATGCACACAAACATTTAAGCTTGGTTCACTCATCTGAAAGTCATCCAGGAGCAAAAAGACACTCTGATGCACCGAGGTGGAGAAATGTAACTGTTATGTAGCATTTTTATTCCTTTCAAAAACGCTGTGGATTGGGTATCATTTCTATTTTCCAAAGAAGAAACTGAGTCTCAAAGGGGTGAAATGACTAGCTGGTAATTGACAAAGCCAGCATTTGAACCCAGATCTCTGGTTCAAATTGCTAAGTTCAGTGATTGCTCCCCAACAGTTTGATCTTTGGAGCTGTTTTAAAAAGAGGCAGGAATACACACAAGTGAGCTGATTTGAGAAACTTCATTTGTTGACTTCAGCATGTTAAACACTCCATTACTGTCGTTACAGTCTTATCACCTAGTTACTTGTTTGGTTCTTTTTGGAGGGACCAGAGATCTAGCTGGAGAAGTTCATCATCAGTGAGATGAGACTTGAGATAATTCTAGAAAGTGCTCATGCCTGAAATTCTACCTGCTTCTGAAATTCTGCCTGACACATCAGCATGACAAGTGTTAAAACTTCTTTTTTTGAATGAAAAGACAATATCTAAGAATGCTGGGAAATGGTGAAGGAAGGGGTGTTAGAAAATGGACAGATGTTCCCTGTCTCTCCTTTGAGTTTAAGGCTTGCCTTAATGAATTTTTAAAATTTTGCGAAAGTTTATCATTGAATCATTGACAATTCAGATACTCTAAGACACACCCATACTTCTAATTAAGGAGCAAATATTATCCTATTCTTATTTCCATGAAACCTGTAGATTTAATGTCCCAGACTCTAGGCCCAGATAGTTGACAAAAAATTCAAATACAAATTCCAAAAAATTAATCAGAGGCGAATTTCTGCAAGGGCTTTGGCTTAGCATTCAAGGGGGCTAATCCCAACCCTGGCATAAGCACGCATGAAATTTAAGGTAGAAAATCAAGTCCCAAAATAATTGCTTATCTGGCAACGCGATGCAGTTGAAAGGGGGGAAGGGGAAGGAAGCACTATGTCTGATCCTGGTTGTGTCACAAATTACAGCTTAATTTCTGCCAAGGTATTTAACTTCTCTGAACGCGTATCTACATGGATATAACGAGAGCCTTGCATGGCTCCCATTCCAGCCCTAATTGTGAGAGTTATCATTTTTCTGTATCTTAGGTAACCTTCCTCTGAAACTTAACAGGAAGCACAAGGAGTGACGTGTAGTTCATCTCTCTAAGTTGATTGGGATCTTTGGTTTAAGAACTAGGGAAAAATATTTTAACATTTTTTTTCTTGCTCCTTTGTAGGATTATCTAGGAGCTTGCATTGTCCTCACTGCATCTATTGCATCCATTAGTGGGTCTTCCAATTCTGGATTGGTGGGCTTAGGTCTACTGTACGCACTTACGGTAGGTATGCGTGAATTTATCTTTCTTTTCATACAGTGTTGGAAGTACTTTCCATAGTTATTACCACTCTTATTCTTGGATGTTAGAGGAGAAATTTGAAATTCATAACAAAATGATATCTTATACATAATAGTAGATTTGCATGCAAACCCAGCGTTCTGTGATAGCGTGGATTCATTTCTGGTATTATGAACCAATTTTTAGAAACGCCTGAAACTCTGTGGTCAAAGCGCCCCCCAGGCTGTTTGGGATCCCTGTCCTGAGTTGCTCACAACCCATTTGGGGGCACTAAATGAATGAATATAAATGAGATAAGTGTATACAGAGGAACATACAACTGTCAGTTGTGCAGGGAAATCAGGACTTCATAAAACAGTGACATTTGAGGCCCCTTGAAGAAGGGCAGACACTTGCTTTGCCCATGTTATCCCATGACAGCCTCTCTGGTCTCTGATATCCTGCAGCACTTATGAATTGTACTATATGATGTACATGAACTGTCCAAGTCATTCTACCTCCAAATATCCAGTGATTGCAAAAATTGCTACTTCATTTTAAATGTGTTAATTTTTTTGTCGCCGGACACAGATAACCAATTATTTGAATTGGGTTGTGAGGAACTTGGCTGACCTGGAGGTCCAGATGGGAGCAGTGAAGAAAGTGAACAGTTTCTTGACTATGGAGTCTGAGAACTATGAAGGCACTATGGGTATTGTTCTGAATATTATTTTGTTTCACTTACATACTTATTTTATACAAATATTAGTTGTGCGTCAGACACATCATCATTTTTGTTTTGTTTTCCACTTCAATATTCAGAGACTCCCCCCTCATCTTGGCTTTGCTTGACGAGGTACACCTGCAATGATATGACTCTTTAGGACTGAAAAGTCTTGGATACAACCAGAGACCAAACAGATATTATTTAGTAACATTTAAGATAATTATAAAAATATTTCGACTTTATTACATTAATTACCAGTCTAAACTATGAACTATTATACTGACTTTCTCAAGACCTTATTAACTTAAATGTCAAGAAACTTGGATCTTAAAATACTGTGATTCTCAGCCATTGCTAGAATAAAATTGGCAGGAAATTCAATACTGAGGACAGAATAATATTTCTTAAATGCAAATCTCATGCTTAAAATGCATCCCTTTGCCTAAATCCTTCAATAACTTTCCAGGTCTTCAAGGGCAAAATCCAGATAACTTAGCTAAGACCACTAGACCCTTCATTAGTCAACTCTTGCCCACCTACCTAGTCTCGTCTCTCATCATCTATTCACACACCTTGCACTCCGGCCATACCAATGTACTATGCTTTCTTTTTATCTTTATTCTTCTCTCTATATATATTTGAAACAAATTTCCCCATACCTCATTCTTTAAGATTTATCTCAGGCACGTTCTCCTGTTGAAACTCTCCTGGAACTCTGGTTAGCACCATCTGTGCTCCCAGAGCACCTTAGGTTGGTCTCCACCGTGTGACTCTCCATGTGGTACTGTAGATGCTGACTGACTGGTATGCTTCCTCCATGACACAGTAAGCACCCGGAGGCGTGCTTTTCATCTCCATATTCCCAACACCTAGCACAACACCTCTCACATTTTAAGCACTTAAGTGTTTGATGACCAACTGACAACAAATGAATCAATTCACAGATGAATGGTCTTGACTAGAATTGAGTGATGAAATGCTGAAGAGATGCGATGTTGTTGTTTAATGCTCCAAAAACAAACACAAAAAACTATTTTAAAAGTGCTTAATCAAGAGGGCTTTACTCTGAATGTAATTTAATTTTTATTTTAAAAAACCACAGAATTTTGTTCAGTATTACTTTAAATTTAGAAAAAGTGTATATATTTGTATGTATAAATGTATGTAAGTGTGTGTGTGTTTCTTTCTACCCCTCCCTCCTTCTCTCTCTCTCTGTCTTCCCCTCCTCCACCTTCACCCCCTAGATCCTTCTCAAGTTCCAGAACATTGGCCACAGGAAGGGGAGATCAAAATTCATGATCTGTGTGTCAGATATGAAAATAATCTGAAACCTGTTCTTAAACACGTCAAGGCTTACATCAAACCTGGACAAAAGGTATGGAGCTTACTGACATTTGATTTATTTCATACAAAACCTCTGACAGAACCACTCCATCACCACATAAGCTATGGAGACATCCCAGCCAAGTATATTCTCACTGAGCGCACATAATATTCCCTACACTTTACAGATCAAATTATCTACATAAAAGAGAAAAGGGAGAGATAGGATCAGTATCAAACACATGTTCTCTAAGTTTATTGCCATTTGTTAGTCTCCCATGAAGATCAGGAAAGTCAACGATAGGTGTGTTTTTCAAAATTTCTGGCTTCTGGCTCATAGCCATACCAGGCAACCCCTTGAGAACTTTTGCATTTGTACTAACTCTAGTCTCCAAATGATTTATTTTAGTTATTTTAAAAAGAGCAAGTGTACAGAAAAAAATAGACTCATTATACTTATAAAATCATCACTTCTAAGATAAAATGGAATACTTATTAGACCAACAATATACTAAATGTAAAAATTAAGCCACAAAGGAAAAACAATATGACCACATAGAAATAAAAAGAGTTAGAATGGAGTCATTGAAGATTTGATGAGGACTCCATCTTTTTATCTTAATAATGATAATTCATAAGGGAGATCTGAGAAGGAAAGGAAGATTTTAATGTAACTAAATAGAATTGCAGTTTCACTATGGTATTTGGTCTAAGCTAAAAATCCTTTTGCCCATTTTCTGTCTTTTGTCTGAGTCCTCCTCTCTCTGAGTGACAGTTGCTTTTTTAGGTGGGCATCTGTGGTCGCACTGGCAGTGGGAAGTCATCATTGTCTCTGGCTTTCTTCAGAATGGTTGATATATTTGATGGTGAGTTACTAACTGAATTTTTTCACGGGCCATGTGATGCTTTCCCTTTAAAAAATGCAACATCAACTTACCTAATCCTGCAGAAATAAAAAGAAAATATTTATAAGGACTTTGTGTCCTACAACCCATGGTTTGAAGCAGGTATCTCAGATAAATAGTAGAGAAGTAAAGAAAGAACATAGAATTGGGAAAATAAAGTTAGTAGCCCTACACTCAGCTGTAGAGATTGTTGTTAAAGAATTCTAATAGACTGGTAAAATGAAAACAAGGCCACGCATTTTGAATAGCAATAGATGGAGGTGGCATTTCAAGAGGAAGGAAGAGAGAGGAAGATTGCATTGCTTTCTGCAGATGAAAAATATATCTTTCCATCAAAGGAAAAAAATGCAAGGAGATAAGTAATCTTCACTTTTAATTTTGGTACATGATTCTTACCATCGTCTTCTTAATAACATTGTTTAATGGTGGTGTACATTTTGTGAGGAGACAACCTTTGCTGTAAAGTGCCAAGCACATGTTGACAATATACAAAAATATTTATTCATCCACTAAACTATTAATAATATGATACATGGAAATACTTTAATCTTTGCATATGTCACATTATTTAGTCTATCAAGTGGCCTATAAATAGGCCAACACATAAGCCATCTTGAATGAAAGGGGACCATCCTTGACCAAGGAAGTGCTTACTATTATTATCTTTAATGATTTTGATGATGATGATAGTGCTTCACATTTTTATTGTACTTGACAGTTTATATTATTTAATTTAATCTACACAAAAGCTCTTGAGATAAAGAGGTCGGTTGCCGAACAACGAAGTTGAGCTGTGGTAGTTGTAGTCTCTTTGGGATTTAGATTCAGGAACAGGGTAAGCGTCTGCTGCTAGGTTGTTAGCAGCTTGCTCTTTCCATGGCTCGTAATAAAACATAGATACTTTATGGATTTTCAGTGGTATTTGCATTGTAAGTCAATTACATGATCCAAAGATGACTGACACTTTTCACTTAAAAACTGTGGTTATGGGAGCCGCCCGGTGGCGCAGCGGTTGAGTCCGCGCTTGGCAGCCCGGGGTTCATGGGTTCGGATCCCGGGCTCCCGCCGATGCACTGCTCGTCAGCCACACTGTGGCGGCGTCCCGTATAAAGTAGAGGAAGATGGGCACGGATGTTAGCCCAGGGCCAGTCTTCCTCGGCAAAAAGAGGAAGATTGGCGACGGATGTTAGCTCAGGGCTGGTCTTCCTCACACACACACAAAATAAATAAAAGTCATTAAAAAAAAACACAAAACTGTGGTTATGACTGAACATATTAGATTAGCCTGATGCTCATGAGTCCGGAAACATCATTTCAGGTCCCTTGTGGACTATCAATGACTAATTCTCTTTTTAATTGCATTAGGCTATTAAGATTTTAATAGATAATATTTTATTCCTGAAAGAAAGTTTAAGCTAATCACCTTGCCTGCTCTTGAGTCTAAATCCAGCTGGAAAAGGGACTCCAGCTGCCATTCTTTACCTGGCACTCTCATCTTACAGGGCAATATTGCCTTTGCACAGTGATATGATAAAATAAATCTATCAGGTTGAGAAGAGGACATCAAGATTGTGTTAGTCTCTAGAAGTATATGTACAGTATGGAGAAATCCATTAAAATTTGATGTCTATATCATAGAATTTACTTTCTTATTTGTAATGCACTATACTGTCCAGTCAACACATGAGTGAGTAAGACAGACAAAAATCCCTGTCTTTGAGGAGCTTATAGTCTAACTGGGGGAGAGAGACAATAAAAAAGATCAGAAAATGTATATAAAATGTCCTCTGAAGGAAAACTAAGCAGGGAACTAGGAATATTAGAAGCAAGAGGACCCACTAATGAAAAAAAGTACTTCTGGTTTGTATGAACCACATAAACTGAAAAAATCCTCAAAATCCCTTTACGAGAAAATACCTAAAGAAAGAGAAAATATCACCAAAGTGTGTATTTTTCTTAGAGATGTAAAATGATGTTTTTAATAGTTAAATGGAAAGCTTCATCTTCTGAATTTCAACCCTGAACTAGGAAAGTACTTTCAATTTGTAAGTAAATAGTATTTTCCTTGCGATTTTGCTGCATTCCTCTCACTTTTGTTTCTCTTGAACAGGAAAGATTGTCATTGATGGGATAGACATTTCGAAACTACCGCTGCACACACTGCGTTCTAGACTTTCAATCATTCTGCAGGATCCAATACTATTCAGTGGTTCTATTAGGTAGGTGATGCATTCAACAGAAATCTGTGTGCCCCAGGATTTATCCGTTGGCTATAGGAGAGTTTTGCTCAGAATTGTTTTTCAGGTAGGTGTGAAATGACATTATCAAGATGACGAGATGAAATATTTTGTCCAACAATTTGGATTGGGAAACCCTAGACTTGCTACGTTAACCTGTAGAAGCCAATCCTTTATGTCCACTTAGGAGTGCTTGCTTCTCAGTTTGATTCCACAAAAGTCACTTTTGCCTCTGTACTTGGGGGCAGTGATCCTTGGCAGATGTTTCTGAGATGTGCCACCCTACAGATAGCCTGCCTGTCTTTTGTGCGTCTGGCCTAGCCTCAGCAGATATTGAGTTTGGTTAATACCTTGATTCTCCCCACCCCTCACAAATTTTCTTTCAGCCAAAATTGCTTTTAAGAAGCTGCTATAATCTTCTCCATGCCTGGTTTGTGGTTTCCCACAGGAGAGAAAAAAAAGAATGGAAGTATCTACTATCTGCTAGGTGCTTTAAATATATTGTCTCATTACACCCTCAAAGCATTGGTCTAGTATACATATTATTATCCCCATTTTACAGATGAGGATTTTGACCCTCAGAGAAGCTGTAACTCGCTCAAGTTCATCCACTTAGTAAGTGGTAGAACTGCGATTCCAAATAAAGTGTGACTCCAGAGTTCACCATGGCATCATCCACCAGATCATGTCTCTCATCTCATCCATCCTTTGTTCTCTCTTGCTTCCCACCTCCATCCACCTAATTACAAACAAGTATTTGCCACCTCCTTTTACTGATTACTCCTTGTCTTAAAGAGAAAATGTGTGGAAGATTGCTCGGTATTTAATTAAAAGTTCTGGATGTATCAAGTTATTTAGCAATACTATAGTAAATTTATATCTCTGAATATATTTATTGTGAATACTACCATTGTGGTTAGTTCAGCACAGCTCATCTAAAATAGCGTTATATGTTCCCACATAGATTTATGTATTTAGCATCAGTTCTGTAGGAATATTTTCCTAGACACTATTAGAGTTACATCAAACGTAATATGAAAGTGGATGAATCCAAGTAATGAATTTTATCATACCTTATCATGCATATGAACTTACTAATTATATCATCAAAAACCATTTTTCATGGCATTAAGGTCATTCGTTCATTCATCAAGCATGAATTGAATGCCTGCTCTGTTCTAAGCACTGTTGTAGATACTGGGGATATAACAGTAACCAAAACAAATAGCATTTACATTTTAAGGAAAGAACAGCAATAAGCAAACATACATAAAAATTCCTTTATTTTTTATTTATTGACTAATTAACTGATTTTTTTTCCCTACAGATTTAATTTAGATCCAGAGTGCAAATGCACAGATGACAGACTCTGGGAAGCTCTAGAAATTGCTCAGTTGAAGAATATGGTCAAATCCCTACCAGGAGGTCTAGGTATATTTTCTAAATGATACATTTGTTTTTTACATATGCAATTAATTCTACATATCTAAATCTACATTTTATGCTAGAATCACATAATTCTAGTGTTAAATCCCCTTATGTTTAAAATAATCTCCTAAAGGTCACTAGGATACTTCAAAATCTAGTGGTTTTGCATGAGGTGCAACAGGATGAACCGGATAACATTCTGTTGTATGTGAGCACTCCAAAATATTCCAATTAATACATTTATCTCTTTAGTCTTTTCACCATTGGTGGGTACAGGTCACTTTAATCAGAATATTTCATTGTGGTCCTTCTGTCATGTGATTTACATGTCCACTGACCCTCAGTAAATGGAAAAGAGGACTGAAGAGTCTATTAGGTTCAAAGAGTGCTTAGTGCCGTTTAGATGCAGGCGATTTCTCCACTCTGGCAGTCATTTTCTTTGCTGCCAGGAAGGCATATTCCTTTTATTTATATAACCTGTTTTTTTGAAGACATTATTTTCTATTACCTTTCTGCAGGATCAGTTTTGGTCACTTGTGTAATGGATGAAACATGTATTCAAACAGTCACTAATATAAATTCAGTCCTAGAGGTAGTACGATTTCTGGTAAATAATTGATGACAGAACAAAAGAGCAACAGGAATAATGAAAAAAACAACATGATTAATGAAACAACCGAGAGTTCACAATACAGTCTTTAATTCATAAAAATGAACATCTATGGTTTTGGACTTTTACTTCCTTAAAATCTGAACTCATTTAAGAAAGCAATCAGAAATATAATAGTTGGTTGATATTCTAATTTTAATACATAATATGTAGTTTCCAAATTGATTGTCTTGTTTTGACATCTAGTTTAAAAGAAATGAACCCACAAAATAAAACCATGGGTATTTTGTTAGTTTTGAGGGGAAGGAAGACCTACTCAAAAACAATACCTTTTATGATTTTAATTAAGTCCCAAGGAGAAGGCATCTCAGAAACAAAATTTGAGACAGCATGTCTTTAAGCATGGTTTTATGGACTTTGCCAGTGTCAGACTATGGGAGTAATTCCAGAGGTCTGAATGAACTTTCCTATAATAATTTTTGAAGTCTCCTCTGGAGAGCCCAGCGAGTCCACTTGAGAAATTGATGTTTATAGACCTTTCTCCCTTGGTATTTAGACACCCCCCTCCCCCATTAATATTTGGAAAAATAGGCAATTACATCATTATAGTCCTCTTCACTAACATGAGAGTTGCATGCACCTGTTTTGAATCGTGGGCATAGTTTTTGGGGTGATGGTGCAGTGTAAGCAACAGAGGGTTGTATTTACACTATATAATTGACTGTTGTTTATGCTCATTGTCTTAATAAAGATTCCATCAGCTTGATAAAGTTCTAGTTCAGGCCAACTCTGGTGAAGAACCCCAGCATCCTTCTTATTTAGTAAAATTTGGAGAATAAATGCATAGCCTCCAAGCATGAGAAATTATAAAAATTTGATGTAGTGAGAATATAATCAATAGAAATTTCCCCTCAGGATGCTATGAAAAAGCGTTTGAATTATAATAAAAGAGATATTTTGGAAACAGAATTTATCTGAAATTCATAATAGTAGTTTATGAAATGTAGATGGAAACAACAGAAAAAGGAAATGATAATAAGGATACATTCATTTATCTGTGCAACAGTGTTTTATTCAGCTAAGTCAGATGCCATGGTAAGTGCTGGGGATACACTGATGAACAAAAACAAAGCCAGCCCTTAACGCACTTGGAGCTTACAGTCCAGTAGGATGGTATAACGGAAAGAGAGTGGGTATTGGAGTTGAGAATATTCTGTTTCTTATCAAGCTGTACTATAAATTAGCTATGTGATCTTGGGCAAGCCACTTGAACTCTCTGGGCCTTAGATAATTACACTGAATGATCTCCTTGGATAATTATGTTACCTAATTAAATGATCTCCAAGCTCTTCCAGTCTTCAAGATGTTTAACAGTATTTTAGATCCTACTATAGGGAGGTAATTTACCATCTGTTGTCAAAAACAGGATGGCCCGGGATCATTGTCATTTTCCCAAAGTAAAATTCCTCTTCACCTCTCACATATGAAATTCTTGCCCCAGTACGAAGGGCTATCCGGCTTGCTGTTATGTTAGTAGCATTTCTTTAATGAAATCCTCTCTTCTTCCTCTGATGTAGACGCCGTTGTCACTGAAGGTGGGGAGAACTTCAGTGTTGGGCAGAGACAGCTGTTCTGCCTTGCTAGGGCCTTTGTCCGCAAGAGCAGCATTCTCATCATGGATGAAGCGACAGCTTCCATCGACATGGCCACCGTGAGTGCACTCTCTAAGCTTTCTAAATTGATGAGTTGGAGAAATGCACGTGAAAATTACAATTTATTTTTTCCTGATTGGGTTCTGAATCCTCAGCACTATTATTTTGAGTGTTATCTCATTCATCTCCTTGATCAACTGATGATAGCACACTGAGAATTACAATAAAGGAGACGCAACATCTGCTTTAAAGGAGTTCCTATTGCTAATAAACATAAAACAAGTTTGCCATCGCTTTTTGATAAATTCTCAAAACAGTGAAATTCCGGGGCTCAGTTGATGAGAGTACTGTACTGTAGTCAAATATTCAAGTATTATGCCATGGAATTTCTAAAGTGAAGGATGCAAATCTCTATTTAATAGAATCTATTGATATTCAAAATCAATCTTTACTTTCTAAAGCAATTTGAAGACAAAGGATTCACTAGAATTAATAATAGCTAGAATTAATAATGGTCTTCTCAAAGTGTTCATGGTAACAAGACAGAAACTTTGCCTTTTGAAAGAAATTATTTAAAAGTATCAAATATGCCCAAAAAGGATCTGTCTGGAAGCCTGTGATCAAGTAAAAAAAAAGTCACATTAAACCACAAACTGTATGAGCTAGCAAGTAATTTTGTTCTTATAAAAGTTAACTTGATATTAAAAGTTTGGCATCACAAAGGACAAAAGTAAAAAACATCCACAACCTTATGTTATTTTCTTGCTGTACACTTTAGACTGGGTAAAACTACCCAAAAAAGTGAAACAGTTTCAAGATTTTTAAGAGCCAATTATATATGGAGATGCTAATTTGACATCATTTCTTTCTGTTAAGTAAGAGTAATCAAATAAAGTACCTGCACAACGTTATATATCCTTCTCAAAATTAACATAATTTAAAGCAATAAGATAGTTCCTAATCAAGCCATTTCACTAAATAAGCATAAGTACATCAAAATTAGTATTAATTACTAAGGTTTTACAATATTGGGGATTATTATAAGGATAATACTGCCTCAACAGAGATGAGAGAGAGAATATGAGAATGATTTGATTTGATTGGCAAATAAGCAACTTGATTGGAAGAAAGCACTCCTTCACATTAAGTCTTAGGTAATCAAGCTTTCCTCTAGGAAAGAGGTAGAATCTTCACCCAGTATATCTTTTAAACCATAATGATAACAGCAGTTTGTGGTGGGAATAAAAATGGTTCTGCCTGGAAAGTTCTTATTTGGGTCAAAATCCAAATTTGGAGCATGTATTTCATTTTTTCCCTTTTCTGACCCAAAGGTTAACACCACCATTTTAGGACTTTATTAGTTTTGAATACATACTGTTTGTGGTATAACTCAAGTGAGCATTTCCATGCCCATTTTATTTCATTTTCCTCTTTCGGTTCCCTGGCAATAAATCTGTCAATCATTCTCAGTTGATCATTGAGTTTTATTTGCATTTTGAAGACACCTACAGAACCCAGCGTGAGATTGCTGCTGGGGACTGCTCCCTGCTATCCCTTCTGCAGAAGACTTAGGACTGGGAGTTCTCAGAAGGGATTGGACATGGTGGCGCATTGTTCTTGGGGACAAAATATTATGGCAAGAGAAAGTAGTCTAGAGAAAATTCAGACTGACTATTTATTTTTTGGCAGGAAAACATTTTGCAGAAAGTGGTAATGACAGCTTTTGCAGATCGCACCGTTGTTACAATAGCTGTAAGTATGGGAGATGGAGTTGACTTACTCCTCTTTGGGGTTTTTTTGAGCAATTAAAATATCTTTATGTTGAATTATGTATTTCTCTGCTAATGTTTCTGTATCTGTGCAAAAAAAAAAAAAAAAAAAAAAAACCCAAAACAAAAACTCAGCTATGCTCTGAAAGCCTTTATGTTGTTTCTTTCCAAACTGCTCTACCTGCTCCCCTAAGTTCCAATAAAAGAACATCCTAAATCTAAGGATTCCAGCAGGTCATGGCCTGTGCTTTTTCACCAGATGTGATTTATACGGTATAAGTCTCTTTTCAATAAGCTAATGGCCTGCTGAACAGGTTCAGAAGCAAAATTCTCACATTTGACTGTCAATTCTGCTGCTATTTATGCTTAATTTCTATGTCTTATTCACTTCACTGTTTTAAAAAAAGAGGCAATGAGATACCTCCCAGTTGAGGCAGATACTCTCTCTGACTTTGGATCGCACCAATCAAATTGAAGGATTGCTTAAATCTTTGTAATTTATGTTATGGCCTGCTTAGAATAGGTTCTGGTTTTCCCTCTTCCTCTGCAGATGGACAGATTCTTGCTCACATTTAGTCTTAATGTTGAACAAAAACGATTGTTTAAATGAATCACCTGGACATTTTCCCTCTAGCTGATTCTCTTTTCTTCTTTCCATTTTTCTTTTCTCTCCAGCACCGTGTCTCTTCTATTTTGGATGCAGGGCTTGTTTTAGTCCTTTCTGAGGGTATTTTAGTGGAGTGTGATACTGTTCCAAACTTGCTCGCCCACAAGAATGGCCTCTTTTCCACTTTGGTGATGACCAACAAGTAGACCGTCATGAGCTACTCTGCCAGTACCCCATCCTCCGGTAGTTATCTTAGCTCCATCCCCTTAGTATCGCCAGGCTAAGGCAGTGATTAAAGGGGAGGGATGTGGTGAACTAACTACAGGGTATTATTACACAAATCAGCTCGACCAGGTGCTTCAGTTAACTTCCGTACCAAATGAGGCACACACATATGTTTTCAAATGTATGCACACAAAAGATGGTACTTATGAAAACCTGAGAACTAGATTTACCTCTATCCTAAGGACCAACTTCACTATTCCTTGGAGATATTTTGTAAGTGTCCTAAACATACCATATATGTTCTTTACCTGCCCTGAAGATTGCATTGTTTAAATAATTACTTAAGTTTAACTCGTGAGTAATGGGAGCTGTGCATGGAGTGCTTGCTTGTGCTTCCAATTTTGTGAATGATGCACAAAGGGAGAAAGAACACCTTTTGAAGTGCAGCTTTTTCAAGGTGGCAGGAAATGATTCCCCATCGGGGCCCACCTTCTGTGCACCGGGCCTAAGTAAAGAAAAGGCCACTTTCTCTCCCTTTCCCAGTGAACTCTGTGGTTCCTTCTGCCCTAGAGGAGAGTCACCTGATTAACTCATGATTTAATGGGGGAGAGAATTGGCTAACTTGAAAAATAGTTCTCTAATATTTTCAAGAATTTTCTCAGTGGAAAAGGTAGGGAGGTATTTTGAGGGAGAAAGAACTTTCTGTTGCCCCTAAATGGACAGGTCAACAGGAAAAAGTAGACCCTTGCCTACTCAAAAGACTAGTTTTCTCTGTTCTGCATGAAGCATGGTATTGTTGAGTGGTACCATTTAGTCTACACCTGGAAGATTACTTTAGCATAATTTGTATTTTTAACCAAAATATTATGTTCTCTTCTCTGATTTCTGTTTGCCTATGTTCACTGAATACTTTTCCATAGACTTTTGTGTCTTTCACCCATTCTTCATTTCAAGACCACTAATGTGGAGGTGGCCACTAGGATACCTCGAGTTCTCCCCGCTGGACACACAGAAAGCTGTGGGGAGGATGAATTACTGTGGGACCAACTCCTCTTAACAGGCTCATAGGAGAGAGAGCACCACCAACTTGTGGTAGACCCCTTGTAGAATGATCCTCAACTCTGTTAAGAGTAACTGTTTTTTCCTTCCCTGCTAAAAGCTGTTCTGGTAATTTTGTTAACTGCCACTGAAAATTGTGGAATAACTTAAAAAGATAACTTTCTTTGGCTTCTACAAAGAAGCCCTCATGCACCAAAATAGTGCATAGCATTTATTTATGAAAGTGATTTATTCTTTACTCTTGATTAATTTCTCCAGAGTATTTTGAAGATTTCATCAACGCTGTTACAATTGACACCACACTTTCTCAACCAAAAAATAATTTAAATTAACGGAATAAACACTAGATATATTTATTTCTATTGGCCAAGATTTTCAATGTTTTTATTTTGATTTTTTTTAAATCAACATTATTTTAGTATAACGAGGCAATGTTTATAATATTCTATTTATGGATGTATAGGTTAAATTCTTTTTTTAAACATCTATGACATGGTCATTGAAGAGCTAAATTTTTTTGGAGGGAAAAGGCACAGCAGATATTAAACAGTTCATTAAGTTGAAGTTTATTGTTTTCTAAATGCATGGGTATGCAAGTGGCTCTGGTCCTTTCTCAAGGATAAATAAACATTATTCTTCAAATTTTGATAATTCCTAAATATTTATCATTCGTTACCAATATTCAGTGAATGATAGGTTTGTCTATGGATGTTGAAACTAGTGGTGCATGTTCTAAGCTGGCGTCTTTATCATACTCCACATACATATTTCTTTTCCCCTCTAGTTTTGAGTCTCAACTATGACTGCTTGCTTTTCTGAAAGCATGAACATGGAGCCTACCCCATCTACATGGCCCAGGGCAGAAGATAAGCCTTTGTCCTGGGGACAGCTTTAGGTTGGACTTTGGGTTGTTAAACAGATGGTATTTCCAGGTTTGGCATGCCCATCATGCTAATGTTTTGACCTGCAGCGTCCAGGTCCAATATGGTAGCCCTTAGCCACATGTTGGTATTGAGCTCTTGAAATGTGGGTAGTCTGAATTGAGAGGTGTTGTAAGTGTGAAATACACACTGGATTTCAAAGACTTAGTACCAATAGAAGTATGTAAAAGATCTCATTAATAATTTTTATATTGGTTACATGTTGAAATAACATTTTGGATGTATTGGGTTAAAATATACTATTAAAATGGATTTCACCTGTTTATTTCTGCTTTTAAGATGTGACTCCTAAGAAATTTAAAATTACATATGTCTCACCTTTGCGGATCACATTATATTTCTATTGGATAGCGCTTAGCAAGAGTAGTGAGAAGGCACACTGCACAGATACTTTCCCTGTAAATCTTAAAAGTAAAAAATAGTGGCAGCTAACATTTATTATTTGCTTGCATATATCAGATAAGGTGCTGAATTTTTTTTCATGAATTATCTCATTTGATCCTCACCACCGTTCTCCGAAGCAGGTACTATTATTACCATCATTTTACAGATGTGAAACTTGAGGCGTACAAAAGTTAAGTTTGTTGCTCAAGATTGCACACCTAACAGGCGGTGAAACCAAAATACGGGCCTGGTCTAACTTCAGAGTCTGCGCTCTTCACCATAATGCTAATAATGGCAGGGGAACATCCTCTGAGGGACCAGATACTCCCTACGAACGGTTCGATGGGTGGGCGGAAATATCTCAGACTTTGAAGTTGATAAATCTCATTTTGATGCTGGTTCTTCTACATATATCTATGTGATCTGCTGATTTTGCTTTATCTCTATGAACCCCGATGGTTTTCCCATTGGGAGTGGAGAGAAGTAACACCCACATTTTAGGAATGTTCTGATGACTCACAAGTATGTGCGTAGAGCACTTAATGTATAGTATGTCCTCAATAACTGGTAGCTTTTATTGCTATTAACTACTAACACCAAAGCTTCTCTCCAAAGGGTACCACAGGGAGAGAACGAGTGAGTGGCAGTGATCTCTAAAGTCTAAGAGATGGCATGTCTAAAGTCCTGGATAATCCATTCTAATACTGCATACCAGAAGGACTTCCCCATGTTGTCTTCCCAGAATCAAACCACCTTCCAGGATTCTTCAAATTGTGTGTTAGCCCACAGAATTAGTTGAGACTCTACACAAGAGACAATTTTAGTCTAAACTATAACCCAACTGTTCATGATGGCTCTTATTATTATTTAATTAGTTGATAAACATTTATTAGCCTACTTATACTTCCAGGAAAATGAAGAAACTACTATATTAGCTACACTCAATTTAATACAGCCCATATAAGACCCAGCCATACTGCCCAGTATTTAAAAGTTTGTAAATAAATAAGTAAGAAAGAAAAAGAAGGGCTGTGTTTCTTGCATCTTCTGGCACCCCAAGACAAAGAGATGTCCCTGAATAACCAGTGAAATATGCATATTCCATTGCTTTGGCTTGTACCCTGAATTTTGTAACAAATACACGTATTCTTTTCACTCACAGCATCGGGTTCACACAATTCTGACGGCAGACCTAGTCATTGTGATGAAGCGAGGAAATATTTTAGAATATGACACTCCGGAAAGCCTCTTGGCCCGGGAAGATGGAGTATTTGCTTCTTTTGTTCGTGCAGACATGTGAAGAGATTTTTTAAAACGATATGTGTGTTTAAAATAATGCAGTCATAACCTACTTAATGGATCATCGGCTTGACCTTCGTAAGGTGGCATCTTAAGCTTTTACACATTTTTGTAAAGCTTATATGTTATATTGTGGAACTTTGTAATCAGTAACAATGTCACTTTATAAAAAATATTGCATTTGCTATATTAACATGTCTTATTCCTAGTTTTGTTTTGTTTTCTAAGATATTTCTGCTTAATATGTTCATTAATGATGTTTTTCTAATGATTAAGCCACTTTATCTTTAAGAATAGCAGATTGTATTAAAACATGTAAGCTACTTTAAGTGGTAAATCAACAGCTATGTTTTCTCATAATTTTAAGTCTGGTAAATATCTCTCAGGCATAGATGTTACATTAAGCATTCAGTATTATTATATTCTTATTTGTAAGAACAGATTATCCTTTTTGTTGGTGTCTCCAGATGTTATTTGAAGAGAATAAAAGAAGGACAGGTTTTTGAATCAGTCAGAAAATGAAACACTCAAATTCATTTTCTACGGTATGAGAATATTTTCTGTATTCATTAACAGTAATACTGATGTTTCCTTTAGCAGTCTCTTTTTTTCATCTAAATTGTTTCCTGTCACCAAGAAGTTATCACATTTATGGTAGTTCTGTAAAGCCAAAGCCTTAACTAGAAAGATCATGAAAAGAGTTCGGATATTTGAAAAATTATACTCAAGTTTCCATTTTTCCCTGTCCAGTAAGGAGAGAGTTCTTAAGATATCAGACACAATGTGCCTTTTCCAGAGTAATTCCAAGTCATTTCAAAGAGTAATTAGGTTCAATCCTTCAGTAGCAGGCCAGCTGAAGCTTTCTATGGTTTAATTCCTCATTAGATGTGGTTATGATCCTGAGTGCTAAAATGCCACATTATTCAAGATTCAGAAGCATAGGCAAGTGGCCTTATTTGCACTGGAGATATATATATATCTCAAGTATCTATTTCTAGGTGGAAGAGTGTGCTTCTTTTAGACATTTATGCCCAATGGTGTCACACATGAATCCACATGCTCTTGTTCTAATTTTAATGTGCACGTAAAAAGTGTATCAAAAATGTTATTCTAATTTGAATGTGCAAGTTAACAGTGTATCAGAAATTGATGGGATAACTAATGCTATGTTTTGCTTAAATGTAAAATAATAAATTTTAAAACACTAAAGGTTACCTTCATTGTCATGCTAGCAGCCAAAGCTTTCTACTACAATTCCATGCCCATCTAGTATAAATATCATTGATTTTCATATGAGGATCTGCATGCATTGTAAGATTTTGAAGAACTGTGATTGATGTAAAAAGAGAATTTGTGCTCCTTCCCTATAGTTCTTGTGTTCAGTTTATTGTATTGGGTATTCACTCTTGGAAAATCGGTAATACTTGTTTATCCAGATTATATGACTGGGCCTTCTCCTGAATATAGAGCCCTGATGGTTTACCGAAAATAGGTTCCACAAAGATGGACAAAAATGTTCTATGTTATTTAGCTTAAATTGTCACCCTTTGTTGTATATATAAAACTTCACTGGGGGAAAAAATCCTCTTATTGCTTCCTGAAAGCGAAACAGAACAGAATCAGTAACGATTAACTGGATCTTGAAAATATTTTCTAAAAATTCAACCAGTCTCTTCAAAGTATTGCTGGCATGCACATGTTATGTAGGGCTGAATTTACATGATGCTTGTTACTGAGTTACCTCATTCTCACGGAGAAATGGGGATTTACCCATAGAAATAATCCCTCACAATATATGTAAATTATACTGCTATATAGGCAACATCAGCAGAAGCATATCTAATTACACGCAACTGAGAATCATATTTACCATTCTTACACCCAAGTGGTCACTGGTTCTCTCATAACTTTTAGTCACTTAAGTTGAGTAAGTGTTTAATTGTTTACAAAACTAAATTGACTGAATAAAGTTAGGGGTGATTTTTTTAAATTGTTTAATCATTTATTATGTTATATGTATTATCAATTGAATATAGAAGTGATTTATCTTGAATAACTTTTTACTAAAGAGGTACATATCTTAAAAAAAGTTCAGCTTAACCAAGTCAAATTTATATTTACGAATTTTACATTGAATTAACCAAATCACTTTTACAAATTTTAATTCCTTAATATTTGGTAAAAGCAATAAATGCATAAGCCTTATATTAAAATAACAAGGTTACTGATATCATTGAGAGAGAAAAAATATCTCTCTTAAATGATTGTGCATCCTCTACTTTTATACTTCCACTCATGATGCAGTTAAAAGTCAACTTAGCTCTTGATTAGATACCAGAAGACCATTCTAAGTAACTGATACTTGAGATCAGGGACCATGTCTCATTTGTCTTTGTGCCCTTGGCACTTAATACAAGTGCGTGGCCCACAGTAGCCCCTAATAAGTATAGTTGATTGATCCATTGATGAGTTTCACCACTAGCCATGTGCCTATAACTATGGGTTATTCTCTTCACTTTCTGTGTTGTGTTTATTCTACTGTGAAAATATATTGGCTTGGTGTTGTATAATAAATTACTCTTTTTGTTTGCTCAGTTAAAGAGGGTGATTATTCTTTCACTTATATTACCATTGGGTATCAACCAGGACTGATCGATAGATGTAAATCAACACCAGTTGCCAAGACAATACCTGATTCTGCTTTGACAATTTTGTTTCATATTTGCCACTGTCATGCACTTCATCAGTTTTATATATAGGCCTCAGGGAAGTTTCCATTAAGTAGAACAGCTATATCAATAAATTTTATTGCATCTCTTATTAAATAGCTGGATGTCTTAACTTTTTCCTGAGTATATCGATCAATTCTTATGGTTGTCTTCTAATATATCTTTTATCACTTATTTTGTACTATGTTCTTTGGAGTTCTGTGATTTACAGTACTATGATAATTCCCTTATTGCCCCATTATCCAAAGTTAAATTCAATCTTCTAATCTTAGCCTTTTAGCATCAGAAACAGTAGCTAAGAGGTTGTATCCTGTAATTTAAGTCTAATTTTTTTCTTTAGTAACTACACATCATTTGCAACACCTTTTCTCAAGCATTAGTAAGATTCATTTAGCTCAAATTCTCCAATGAAAAGGCTTATATCTGTATTTGTAGCAAATACCTCCAGATGAGATTCATAATCAACTAAGTTTGGAAATCACTGATCTACTTCAGTCACCATCCTAGTTTCTCTTTATTATGCACAACATGGAACCATAAAATCCTGAAGGTGATTTTCACATGCTTCCTATCTTTGCTGACATTACCTTACACTGGATTGCTAAAAGAAATCTCTCAGTGTCATTGAATGAACCCCTCATAAAGGAAACAGTTAAATGAACTGAATCTTAGCTGAGACAATATAAACAGGGACTCTGAATGCTATTTTCTTTTGTTTTGTGTCTTAATCAGCAATATGTGATCTAAGGGGAACACGTATCACAAAGATGCAAAGCTTTTTCTCCCACATCTGAATTAGCTATTGAATCATTTGCACATTATTCTGCTGAATCTGAATTCATATTTCCAAATGTTCATAGTACATAAATGAGAGCAAAATAGGTTTTACTATTAATGTTTCACAATATGGAAAGAAGGTAAATTATCTGTAATGATTATTCCCCTTTCCACCTTCACATTTTTTCTGCAGGTGTTGTCATCATTGCTGACATATGAAGGTTGATGTCTTCATTTTACATATTTAGGGTTTTAATGATTTTTTCTATGGGCAGTAGCAAATTTCCCTTAGCCATTCACACTATGGTCACCAATGCCCTACTTCTTTTTTGTTGTTGTTGTTGTTGTTTTGTGGGTTTTTTTTGTGTGTGTGTGGGGAAGACCAACCCTGAGCTAACATCTGTTGCCAATCCTCCCCTTTTTGCTGAGGAAGACTGGCCCTGGGCTAACATCCGTGCCCATCTTCCTCCACTTTATATGGGACGCCGCCACAGCGTGGCTGACAGGCAGTGCGTCGGCGGGCGCCCGGGATCCGAACTCGCAAACCCCAGGCTGCCAAGCGCGGACTAAACCGCTGCGCCACCCGGTGGCCCCATCCAATGCCCTACTTCTAAATTGACAAAGATCAAGGGAGCTACACCTGGAGAAATAGGTTTATTGGCTGGAAGAAGAATCCCCTCTGTAACCTCAGTGCCACCAACCATCACAGATCATCTCCAATTATACACTACATATTAATGACAAAGAGCTGTGTTTTCAGACCATTATTTTTATCACTTAATCTGCCCACTTCATAAAATAAGTAACTTGTTCATATACAGCAACAGTGCAACACTGGTTATTGCTGCTTTATTCCCATTTTTCGCTTAGAGCTACAGTGTATGCTATTTATACACATTATCAGCTATTGTTAAGTGAAAGACTATTGACCTTTCATATTATCAGGGCCAAGTGGATTTAGGCCAATGCTTCCATATCTAGGCATTTGCTCTTTGACTCATAGCAGTTGGGGCTTTGTTCTAACACTAGTTAAGTAAAGAGCAATTTTTAAAGATTCTTAATTTCCTTCTTTAAGACACCCAAAATGTTCATCAATTGTTTGAATGTAGACAGAAACAGAATCCTCAACTGTTTGAATCCATTAAAGTGTATGGCTAACTCTATCTCACAGGTTACAACCTGTCCTCCGACCCTTCAGTACACGTGTGTGCCTCCCCACACACACTCACATGTGCGTACACACTCACATTTTATCTTAACTTGCTGCTTTAAAGAAGAGTAGGGTTGCTATGAATCCTCACATCACATATTAATATAATGCATAGATAATTCAAATACAGTTGCTTAGAATGGATGGCATAAAGAGAAGTGCACTGGGTTCAGTGAGCCGGCTCCTTAGTTCAACAAAGGGATAATAATGGTTGTCATGAAAGGCAGTGAACTGGGCATCTATGAAAGGTGGTTGTCTCCCTACTAAGGGATGCTGCATGAAAATAAACTTTGGTTATCTCACCTTGATTGATAATTTGTTGACTATTGGCTATGTGTTCACCTTTGAGTAACAAAGTGTGATTCAAGGAGATTATCTGTCAGGGTAGTACAAAGCTTTGTAGTATATTAAAAATAGTATAAAATCTTATGAAATAAATATCTTTATTGTGTTTATTTTACAGGTAAGGACACTGAGGTTAGAACTTAAATGAATTACCCCTAAATCATTGATTTAAAGTCTGTCTGACTCCAGAGATGGCACTTTAACCACCACCAGTGGATGGGAGTGAAGAGATGGGGGTGATATTGAAAGGATGCTTCTGCATTGGAATCTAGAAAAAGCAGAATTATCAGGTCTCAGGAAAAGTGAGGACTGGGCCAGGTCTAGGGACCTTTCTAGGGACAGTCCACTCCCTCAATTCTATCTCTCTGTCTCAAGCTTCTCAGCTTCCTTCTGCCCTTTAGTGCATTCTATCCCTCTTTCTCATCTTGCACACAGCCTTAAGGAACCACTCCCATCTCAGATGAAATCTTCTAGCAGCTGGACCCACAACTATCACCACTTCTCAGATTGTCTATTTGAGAGTATCAAGCAAGGAATCTACTTTGTCCAGCTCATCTTTTTATCTTATGTGTGACTGGACAACTTTGCATTACTTCACTTTGGTTCAAGGATTGACTTCTGGTCTAAAAAACTGTGGCCAGATAGTACATGCCAATTGAAAGTAATGTCCTATGCTGAGGAAAACTTAACACAGTCTGGAGAGTGACATGAAAGCAAGAATACAAACCCAAATCACAACCAGTAGTTCCAGAAAAAGAGTAATGAGACTGGGCTGGCTACTGATTATTTTCCTTTGAGAAAAAAGAAAAATTGGAGGAAGGGAGAACCATTCTTCAACCACATAAGCACTAAAGTGAGCTGGTTGACTAAATCCCTTGGACATTCCTCACATGTTCCCACACACCCTACCTTTGCTCCAGAGAGAGGGAAAGTCCAAAGAAAGGTGTAATTTTCTTTTAAACAAGAAAACAATACAAAATCTCCTGCCATAAGTAGTCACCTCCAAGTACTGACTTTTTAAGCCCAAGTTTTATTTCCCAGTGGGAATGACTGCATGATACACAGCCTGTGAAACACTTTCTCACAACTACCCGTTCAAAACAAGCAGTAAGACCCACCTAGAATTGCACTACCCCACCCATTTTAGGATCCCTGACACATATGACTATTACAAGCATATTTTAGATAGAGGCACTGGTTTCTCCCAGTGACCCGTCACTCTCAGACACTTCCAAGTGCCAAGTCCTTGGCCCAGGCCCTAAATTTGCTGTGTCCTTGACAAACAGGGAAAGAGAAGGTAGCAAAAGGCAGTGATTTGGGGTGACAAGATTTAACCTGAAAATAGGAGCTTCTCTTTGTTTCCACATGACTGAACTTCTAGCATATATTAAATGCAGTAAAATATTATATTAGAAACACAAGGCATGTAGGCTTCTCGCCAAAAATGTAGGGAAAAAATTAGCAAGCCTAATATTTCATGGGAAATTCTTGGCTTAAATAGTAGTTTAATAAAGCTTAGCTACATGTGCCAATAAAGCACAGAGATGACATAATGATTTATGATTTAAATATCATACAATGTCTGTAATGTCTAGTACTGTCTTGTGTCATTCAACATGAGAGAAGCAAAATCACAGGGGAGCAGAAGAGAGGAGCAATGTGAAATCAATTCAGATATCAGTAGAATGAATGTTGCATAAACCATCTCATTAAAAATTTGATGAAAAGGGGCTGGCCCAGTGGCGTAGTGGTTAAGTTTGCGCACTCCACTTTGGCGGCCCTGGGGTTTGCAGGTTTGGATCCTGGGCGTGGACCTATGCACCACTTATCAAGCCATGCTGTGGCGGGCCTCCTACATATAAAGTGGGGGAAGATGGGCACGGATGTTAGCGCAGGGTCAGTCTTCCTCAGCAAAAAGAGGAGGATTGGCAACAGACGTTAGCTCAGGGCTAATTTTCCTCAGGCAAAAAAAAAAAAAATTTGATGAAAGGATATAATAGCTAACAAATATTAAACAGATATGATATGAGCCTTATAAGTATAATTCCATTTAATCTTGACCAAAATTCTATGAGGTAAACATTATTATTCCCATTTCGTAATTGAGGTTCAGAAAGGATAACTTGCTCAAGGTTTAGTGGAACTGAGACACAAACTCAGACAATCTGACTTCAAGACCCACACTCGTACCCATGTGCTATACTAGACTAATAATAAATTAGTGAATTGATTAATCTCTCTTGGGAATAAATGATTTATATGATATGTGATATATAAGAAAGAATAATTATGCATATCTAGGTAGAATATACTGAAAAAGGAAGCAGACCAGGAATTAGACCTGAGTTCTAGTTCTATCACAGATTGGATGTATGGCCTTAGATTTATTATCCGAAGTCTGAGTTTCCATTTCCTCATTTGCAAAAAGGAAAACAAAAAGGCATGATAACATTTACCCTGCTGGCCTCACTGAGTTTCTGTGAATCCCAAATTAAATGATGGTGAAGGATTTGATGATTTGAAAAGCACATTCTGACATGAAATATTAGTATTGGGAACGCAATATGTATGCCACATCTTAATAGTATTATACGAGATTTTCTTAGTCACAAAATAAGCTTTTACTCTCAAAAATTTTTGATATGATTCCAACTTTACAATGGTGAGATGATATATTCAGGCCGAGATAGTATATAAAATGACTCCAGAACATTGATATCCCTGGGGTTCTGGAAAGGGCAAATTCAAAATCAGTCTCTTGGGGTACAACCTAGATCTCTTGGAGAGGACAAAATAAAATAAAATGAACTCATATTCAAAATTGAAACCACATGAGAAAACGAACCACCATGATGGGAATCAAGAGAGAGCAAATAGGAATATTAGCACAAGAACTAGAAATAATAAAACAATCAATAAGAGATTTTAAAATATGTATGTTTGCCAATAAGCATGTGAAAATGTACTCAACATCATTCTTTATCGGGACTACAAATGAAAACAGCTACCTACCCACTAAAATGACCAAAACTACAAAGACTGACAACACCAAGTGTTGGTGAAGTTGGAACTCTCATACACTGCTGAAGGGAGTGTCAGTGGCACAACCATATGGAAAACTGGCAGTTTCTACCAAGGCTAACTATGTATCCATAGCAGGACTCAACAATTCCACTCCTGGGCATGTATCCAAGAGAAATGAGTGCCTACATCCAACAAAAGACTTGTACAGAAATGTTCATAGCAGCTTTATTCATAATAGTCAAAAAAACAAAAACAGCCCAAATGGCCATCAACTGGAGGATGGAGAAACAAATGGTGGCTTATTCATACAATGAAATACTATTCCTAGTATATAAAACAACATGGCCAAATCTACAGATAAGATGTTGAGTGAAGGATGGCAGACACTCAAGAGTGCCTACTGTCTGATTCCATGTACACAAAACTCAACAACAAGCAAAACAGACTGATGAGGAAATAAGTCACAATAGAGTTAGCTCTGGCAAGGAGCAATTACAGCCTGGAAAGGAGCAGGAGAAAATCTTCTAGGATGATAGACATGTTTTGTATCTTGATCTGTGATTTGTGTGGTGGTTATAAAATGGTATACACAGGTTTAAAAAAGGTGGGAAAATAGCAAATTAATTGTAAATAACCAAATAGAACTTTTGGAAAAGAACAAAAGTTACTAAAAATAAAATCCAATGGACAGATTAAACAGTAATTAAGCTCAGAGAAGAGATTTCTTTCCATTGGAAACAGATCTAGAATGTACATAGAATGCAACACAGAACAAGCTGATAGAAAATATAAAGAATGATTAGAAGATATGGAGGACAGAATTAGAAAGTCTGAAATAGGGTTCCCAGAGGGAAAAAAGAGAATACAGAGGATTCAAAGAGCCAAGAACTATTCCTAAAAAATTCAGACTCAGATGATTCCAAAATTATTGCACTTTCAGGGAATAAACTAATCCCTATTCTATTTAAACTATTCCAATCCATAGAGAAAGAATATGCATCAATTCTTTTTACAAAGACTCATACGATTTATCCAAAACCAGTCAGAGATAACACAGAAAGAATAATACAGATCAATCTCGGTTATAAATATTTATGCAAAAAATCCTAAATAAATATTAGCAAAAACAACCCAGTATTATATTAAAATAATAATTCACCATGACCAAGTGGAGTTTACTCAGGAATGCAAAAACACTTCAACATTTTAAAAAATCTAGTGACTTAATCTACCATATTAACTGGCCAAGGAAGAAAAAAAGATCACTTTGGCATATGCTAAAAAGGCATTTTATTTAATTCATCTCCCATCGATGATTTAAAAAAAACATAGAAAAATAGAAAAACCACACTACCTTAAAAATGATAACTATGTGAATTATATATTCTGGAAGCATTTTCTCAAAACCACTAAGAAGAAAAGTATGCCTGTTATCACCATTATTATTTACTATTTATCCAAAAATACTAACAAACACAGGTTAAGAAAAAATTTAAATAATAAATTAATTAAATGCAAATTAAGGAAGTTGTGTCAAAGTTAAATTATTTGAGAAAATATTATGTTTTAAGTGTCATTGGCCTGTGCTAAATCCTTTACATACTCACCTCATTTAATCTATGCAACTCTGAGAGGTGGATGTTGGTGTCTCCATTTTACAGAAGTAAATTGAGGCTCAGAGTGATTAAGTACGTTGCTCAAAGCCAACAACCAAGTAAATGGCAGAACTTGTAGTTGATCCCACATCTTTCTGACTCTAAAATTCTGTGAACTTAAAACATCAAAGTATATTTCATGTATCTTCCATAATTCCTCAATTTAAAAAAAAATTATTGACTCAAATCCATAATAAATTTCTGTAGGCTTACAGAAAGGAGATCATTTTATTACCCCATTTATTCTAACAATAAGTGAGGCAATTTGACATTTTAAATTAGCAACAAATATCAAATATTTAATTCTACTATGAACCTATTTAGAAAAAGGTCCTTGTGAAAGCTTTTCTGGCACAGATAATTTTTTACCTAAGGGAAAATCCAGGTCATTTAATAGCAGAAAAAAAACTCTGGCAAATCATCATTGGGACCAATGAGTCTAAACATTACTTTAAAACTTTCAGCCTCTATAATCCCTTCTGCAGCTGGCATTTTTGAAAGGTGGCAATAAGGAGTCACCCTACAGAGAGTTCTGGAAAATGTCAGGTTTCTCTTTCCAAGTACCGCATGAGTCATTGATTTTTCAAAACATTGACGTGAAAGCTTAGCAGTAGATCAGGACATTGTTGGGAATTGCTCTTAACCTAAGAGCGTCAGAAAAGCCTGTGAAGAGTTCCTATAGCAGGACAGATCCCAGGTTCATATGACTTGCCTTTCTTTGGCATGAGAATATCAAGGCATTATTTCAAGGCCTGGAAAAATGAACAGTGACAGCTGCTATTCCTCATCTTCTCTCGGAAAAGTCCCTACCAGCTTTATTTAGTACTAGCATTTTTGTACCCTACCGGCTGCAAATAATGACCACGGGGACTCTTTACTCGATTGAAGGAACCACTTTTCTCTGGAAGACACTATTTATAGTACAACAGACATGTTGATTTCCTGGGTCCTTATTTTATTGCCAGCATCTTGGCTGACTCCCTTTCAGTCCCCAGTGTCTTGATTAAATTCAAGAGTTGAAGAGGTGCCAGTACAAGTATTGGTTACTTAGCACTCTGAAGGTTAGTAAGGCTCAAAAATAATACGCCTACAAAATGATATTATTGTGTTTTCTTTTCTGAGTATTAGATTAGGAAAGATTGTTAAATAATAGTTAAAGGAATCTGTGGGTCTATACCTCTCTCTCCTTTCCCCCTCCGCACCCAGCTCTGAGATCTTTTTGACCATCACCAAGCCAAAACCAGCCCTAATATATTAATAAGAATGGACATTTATTAAGTACTTATCATGAGCCAGTCACATATCCTAAGTCATATGGATTGTGTCATCTTGTCCCCATAACAATTCTATGAGTTTCTTACACCTGAGTGGACAAGAGAATCTCCAGGGGAACTCTTAAATGTGCTTTATTTTATTAGAAGTATTTATAACTTCTCATTAAGGATACTTTTATTTGGGGGCCAAAGATTTTATATCTTTTTCTATCCTTGCTCAATAAAAGCCTGACTGGGCATAAAATGTTACCAGAGGTTTCTCATCTAGCTGGATCATGGGTTAATAATCATCCCTTTGAGATATTGTCCGGTGAGAAAAAACACAGGGTTTGGGATCAGATGTTTCCAGTTTGTCATAACTTTCCACCTACTAGGTAATTGATTTTAGGTAAGTCATTTAGCTATACTCTAATTGACTCATGTGTGAAATGAAGAAAATAACCTACCACACAGATGCCTCAAGGATTAGGTCAACGTTTTTCATAGCCTCTTAAATGCAGGCTCTCAAACTTCATTGACTGTGTAAATGGAGAGATGGACAGATCAATGAATACACTTCCCACTGTTCCCATCTCATCTCTCGCTTTTCCTCTTCTCCATTCGATATATTGATCTTGTTTCTATTCTTCAAACACATCAACTCACTTTCTTTATCCTTGTTCTTGAGCTGCCCAAACCACTCTTTCCCCAGTTGATCATGTGGCTGATTCTTTTTTCAAATTTTGCCTTCTTAAAGAGGCCTTTTCTGAACTCTATGAAAAATTGCCAATCTCTGGCCCCCATTACTTGCAATAGTTCTCTTGCTTTATTTTCTTTATAAGTCTTAACACTGTTGATAATCATGTAATGCATTACTTGTCTTGTTTGCTAATAGCTTCCTCGCCAAGAATGCCTTCGAGCAGGGAATTTGTTCTGTCCACTTAGATATATATTAAAAGGTAGTGATTATTATTAACACCTTCCTTCTTGACTTGCTGATTCACACCTGTGAGCTGGCAAAAGTATGAGGAGTTGAGCATGCAAGCTGGATGGAGGTCCTTTCCATGAATGGTTTTGATGGACATCCTTAAAGAAAAAGGGTGACCTAATTTAAAGGAGAGTGAGGCTTTTTTGCTCATAAATAGAAATATATCTTAAAAAGAAATGTTCTCTGAGCTCATTGGAATAGATAAGTAAGAAGAGTTATATTGTCATTCCCATTTCATGACAACTCCAAAAAAGTGAATTTATAACATGCTGTTTTGATTACTAGTTTATGTAACAGTTTTATTAAGCTGATCCCAAAGCAGTATGTTCCAAAGTGGTTTATATGAGGACACTAATAAAGCAGCATACCAACATAATAGACCAACCGTTATTTGGGCTGCTAACATGAATTGTTTCCATTGTCATTTTGAAGACTCTCCAAATTCTTACGTCTAATATGCCTCAGGAAATCCAAGAGTTCAAAATTCACAAGTTGAGGCAAGGTCATCAAATGCAAGGACTTCACCCTTTACCTCAAGCGTACTTTAAGGACTTCATTGATTTGTATTTGATATTCAAAGCAGCAGACAATTGGGAAAAGCATCAGCCAAACACTTTCTCCACTTGTTTGAAGGCACCTGTCAAACTTTGTTTCTTAAGAGAATGGGAATTGCAGAAACTTCTTTATCCTCAAATAAAATGCTCATAGGATTTAAAAGGAACCTGACAGATGTTTACTTACCAGTGAACAGACATCCTTGAATTGCTTCCCAACTGTATACATTTCTCTGGTATGCAACATGAGCAGATTCTAACAGGATTCCCGAATAGTCAAGAAAATCGTAAGGTTTAAAAGGTGAGGTCTGTCAGAAACGCATTACTGGTCTTCTCTAGGAGTAGTGAATAAATTAGTCTTCACTCCTGAAAGCACAATTAGGAAAACTATAGAATAGCTATGAAAAAACATGTAAGTTTCAGCGGACAACAGTAAAATAGTGATCAAATAAGTAGACCAACAAAATCAGTCTGAAGTAGTAAACGTGTTCTTGAAAAATTAATTGATTTCCTCCACAGATTTCTCAGAAGTAAATTTAAATGTTCACTATTTGGACCATAATATGAGAAGAGGAAGATCAGAAAGGGGAGGAACTACAGATCAATCAGTAATAAATATTTATTAACCAGCTGCTGTGTGTCTAGAAAGACCTTTGGGGGATACAGATATGTCTCCATTAAGCTCAAAAGAAAGTTGTAAAGAGAAACATAGCCAACAAACGCCAAGTTTAAACACGTTTAATATTGCTGACCTGGAGTGGCTGGGGCAGTTGCTGAGAAAGGAAGGAGCAGATAGTTTGAAGGGAGGAAAACGTTAGGGTGATGAGAGAAGGTAGACGTGATAGGTAAGGGAAACTTTGCAGGCAGGAATGGCCATAGACGTCAGAGATCCCCAAACTTCAGGTTACCTACGTGGGTTCTGCGAAATGGTTGCGAGAGAGAAACGCCGTGTTGCGAGCACTTTACCTTCTTTCCTTAATTTGGCAAGTATTTATTGAGTACCCACTTCTAGGAGCTAGGAACTATTCCAGACACTGGGTATGTGGTAATAACAAACTACGTGTACTGATGCAGCTTCCACCCAGTGCAGAAAAACTAGCTAAAGGAACAAGGCATAAAGGGTTAGTTAAAATAAAAAAATCAGGAAGGGGTTGGAAAGAGAAAAGAAAAAGAATATTTGTAATATTTTTATAGTACATATGCTTCACCTTTTTTCTAAATGACTGCTATTTGTTTTTAGGCATTTTACTGTCAAAAATTTACTTAGTAACTTCTTGTTTATTATGTGCACTTACTGCCCTTATTTTGAATTAATCAATTTAAATTATTGACTAATAAAAACTATGGGATAGCTTGTCACTTCAAAACAAGTCAAAACTTGACTTAAGATTGCTTGTTTGGAAGAATATATTTCATTGGAAAGAAAAATGAGTCCTAAATATGCATTATAGCAAAAGAACAGAATTTTCATAGGATTCAGATATGGATTTATGTGTTGCAAATCTCCTAATTTTCCTCAGCATTCATCTCTTCTCATTCTAATTTTTCTACTCTTTCTCTGTGACTACAATAAATATCACAGTCACCTCCGACTATTTCCTCTCCCAATACTGACTCTGGGTAACATTCCTTTTGTGAATATTTGTATATTGCCCACTGATGTTGCCTATTAGCCCCAGACCTCAATTCTTCTCCAATTAATGTAATGGTTTCCAGTGTCCCCTTCTGCCAGTCACAGAATTTTGGAGCCTGAAGGGATTAGAAATGCAGCTCTCAGGGCTATCATAGTCTCTGCTTCCTGATCAATCCTCCTAAAGCAGGCTCTTATCGTACTGTTCTCTACTCAAAATCTTTCCATGACTTACCACTTACCTATTGAAGACTGTCTGTGTTATAGATAAGTAGTAAGTCAGACACGAGAAGGGGAAGGGATAAAAGGTGACAAGTCAACAGAAAAGAAGCCTCCTTGGTGGGCCACCTAACACCCACCCACCCCTAACTAGCTACCTGTCCTGTTTTGCAGCCAGACAGGTAGCTAGTTATGAGCAAGAGAAACCCACAAATCCTGACACCTATCTTAGTCGAGGAACTAAAAATCCCCGGTGGCAGAGCAGGTGCACAAAGAGCCCCCACATGCCCTACCCTGACCTTACCCTCATTATACTAAAATTATATTAAATTTAGATTGTGGTTTTGACCCCCTTCTATCCCCCCAAGGGGATGGATAGCAGGACAGTTCCAATAGAGGCCATCTAAGGGAAAAAACTCCCCCTTTCAACATGAGGGAGGAGGCAACAAGCCAATTGGACAAACTCCCTGTAATCCCCTTCATAGCCTATATAACCCACAAATTACTCAAACCTCAGGGCAGTCGCTCACCTTGAGCCTGCCTGCTCCCTCTCTCCGAGTGGACTTTCGCCTTGCTAATAAACTCCTGCTTAAAACTTTCTTGCTTGTGTTCGCTCACAAATTCTTTTACGACTGGAAACAAGAACCCGGAAAATCCAGCCAGCCCACCTGGTAACATCCAGACTCCTTTGTTGAGCATTTAAGACTGTCTGCATTGTTTTTTCAAGGCCTCAGTATGCTTTTCAACCTTACCTTTTCCATTCATTGATTCAAAACTATTTTTTTAGCACCTCTGTAATTTGAGCTGTGCTAGAAGCTTATGATAAAAAGTTAAGTCACAGCCCTGCCCTCAGTTTTATGGGGGGTGGGGGCAGAACAAGTACAAGAATAACCCGTGTGGAGAAGAGTGGTGACAGAGGCTGCCCAGGGAGCATTGGACTCAATATCTGATCCTGCTGTCTTGCTGACCTTGCTTCGTCATTGCTGATTAAATTAGTTTCTGTTACTAAAACATGGCCCGCTCTTGTCAGTCCTCTGTAACTTTGTTCATGATATTCACTCTCTGTGGAATGTCTTTTCTCTGTGTTTCTGCATACCCCCAATATATCTGGTCTTTCAAAGACTAGATCAGGTGCCACACAATCCATGAAGTTTTCCTTAGTTTCAATATCTCTCATTCGAATTCCCAAGGCATGTGAGTTATTTCCTTTCTCGTTCTAATCACATCCTTGCTTGTCTTAGAATTTATTGTCAAAGTCTTATTTCTCTTTACTATAACTGTCTGCCTCTTAAGAACAGCAACTATGATTTTATATATAAACCTAAAGACTCTTCACATAATAGGTGTTCAACGAATGTTCCCCAAGCTAAAACAATAGGGAATAAATTGCACATCAAACTTACCCGTAAAATAGAACAATGAGGGGATTAACTATACAAGGTGATCCCCACACACTTATAGTAAAACTACCACACAAATTACCGTAAATATTAATGACAGTAGAGAGGAGAGCTACCACAAACAGACTAGGATCCCCAGGCTTGAAGGGGTTAAACAGATCTAGCCACAAGGGGAAAAAATTATTCTTCATTTGCCTTCATTAAAGTCTAATTTTAGGTCTTTCGGTAATTAAATGAACACATTGTTTATGCTCCATACACTTTCTACCCTGAGTCTTGGAAAATACATGAAATTTCCAAGAATTAAAGTTTCCATTAGCATAAGTGCCAAATCAGGAGGCTTGACCTGTGGGAGAAAGTACATTTGTCTTTTCTGGCTCCTTTTCAAAAATCTATAGAAAGATATTTATTGTAAAATCTTTCTTGTGCGCAATTGCTCTGTTTTATCATTCAGGCCATGTAGACAAGATGGAGAAGCTGCAACATTTCAGAAAGCAACCAATTACTGAAGAATGACCCTTTGAGTTCTAAAGTGTTGACAGCAGTCCCTGTTTGGGGTAAAATTTCTCACTGAAAGAGACTTCGAGTAGTTTTTCTTTCTACATTTTTTTTTTTTTTGGTCGTTGTTTTGGGTACGTGTGTGTGCAATTCCCTGAGAACTAGCTTTGACTAGAGAAGACAGTTTACTACGGTGAGTTTCAGAACGTCTCCCACCTGTATCGTCCCTACCAGATGGAAATTTAATGTAAATAAGTATGTGTGCACACAGCTTGAAAGCCTCAGAAGACTATTTTCTGGTCTCTATATCTGGTTTTATTCAATCTGAAGTAGCCCAGTTTATCTACCCAGGTTACAAAATAAAAATAAAAAATAAATTCTCTTTACGTCAGTGAACTTGGACTCAGCAACTTTCCTCCGAGCACCGAGCCTTTTACAGACGTGCGTGGCAGGCTGGCGGCAGGGGGTCGCAGCTACTGGGAAAAGAGCTGGTTCTACCGGGCCCGCCCTCCCCGTGTCGCCCCTCCCTCTGGCCGGCTCCCTACCTCCCCCGGACGCGCCCTTCCCCCGCACCCCTTCCCGCCTGCATCTCGGCAATTTCGGCGGCCTCAGAGGTCTGGCGCGCGTCAAAGCCCGAACTGGGAGGCTGAGTCGTGGAGCATCATCCCCAAGCTCCACACCCCCTAGCCCCTCCTCCGCCCACTGCGGCGGCCAAGGGAGTAGAGCTGAGCAGGGGGAGGGGAAGATCTACACTCATCCCCCTTCCTCCAGCCCTCCCCGCGTTCAGATTCAACTGCACCTTTTATTATTTTAACTCTTCTCCCTAGGACGCGAGGCCCCCGGATCTGTCCCTCCGGCATTCGCGATCCCTGCTCCCGCGCGCCGGCATGGGAGAGCGAGGGACCCGCCCGCGGTCGGCCGGTGTGTGCGGGGAGGCGCAGCCGCCGCCACCGCTGCCCAGAGTCTGTAAGTTTCAACGCTCCTCCCGGGGAGGGGAGGGGGAGGCTGTCCGCGTCCCCGCAAATGATTTAAAATGCAAAACACGGCAGAGGTTTACAGTGCTGGAGGAACTTTCCGGGGCACGCTCTTTTAACCCTATCCGCAGCCGTCGGGCTGTTTGTTGTGCCAGTTTTTTCTTGCAGCTTGTACGTGAGATCCCTTCGTTGTAAAGAAGTTTCAATTTATGAGTCCCAATGGGAAATTTTTTTGATGCAACTCCTACCTTCAAATTTAAAATGCTTCATAATTTTCAAGTTACATAACACTATTGCTTATTATTATTTTGTCAAATTACACTAAACATGTTATTTATACTACGCAGGCCACGGCCTTCTCTTTGCCTACTTCTAAAAATAACAGAGGAACAATTTTCCATCTTTACTTTTAATATTGCTATATCAGGTAAATACTTTAGTAAATAGATCGTGATACGCAGCTGGTCTTAATTTTCGTCATAGACGCCGCGCGCTTGTATCCTTGCGCTAATCTACAGACGCGGTTAATCTCAGAGAATTATCATTGAGCCTGCCGTTTACAAGCAGGCTCCTCGTTTTGTTTAACTAAGGCTATGCCCATATGTGTTCAAAATAAGGAAAATTGAAGCAGTTCCGATTCAGACCAAATAATTTCTCCCGAATCCCAGAACTCAGGCACAAACTAGATTCGTGTTTAGATTAATAAAAGCATACCCTTAGTTTTGCACGTCACCTCGAATGCATGGACATACGCCTGAATTCAAGAACTGAAGAGGTATGGAAATGGGAGGAGGAAAGTTTTTAATCGTCGTTTCCCTCGTGCAGGAGGACAGATCTCGAGGAAAGCAGAGGCAAGGAAGAGACAGGTGGATAGGCTGGCTATGGTGACAGGACGATGTTGGCCAGAAAGAGCATCATCCCCGAGGAGTATGTGCTGGCTCGCATCGCCGCGGAGAACCTGCGCAAACCGCGCATCCGAGACCGCCTTCCTAAAGCCCGCTTCATCGCCAAGAGCGGGGCCTGTAACCTGGCGCACAAGAACATCCGTGAGCAGGGACGGTTCCTTCAGGACATCTTCACTACGTTGGTGGACCTGAAATGGCGCCACACGCTGGTCATCTTTACCATGTCCTTCCTCTGCAGCTGGCTGCTCTTCGCCATCATGTGGTGGCTGGTGGCCTTTGCCCATGGGGACATCTATGCTTACATGGAGAAAAGTGGAATGGAGAAAAGTGGTTTGGAGTCCACTGTGTGTGTGACTAATGTCAGGTAAGAATGCAGTGGGATAAGGCAGGGGTTGAAAACAGAAAAAATATTAAACTGCTCTCATTACTCTGTTATTTTGCTGAAAGTGAAATAAAGGATTTGCTTTAGTACCTTCCGAAACAAAAAAGTAAAAAGACTAACGCATTAAGAAAGTTTTAAGTGCAGCTTTATGGATGAGGAGTCTGATAATGTGGAACTTCAGTCCCTTGGGCTAGCCTTGAAAAAATTATACCAGTTATTAAAAAAATGGTCGTGGCTCGAAGAATTCCATAGAGTGCCTTACTCAAAAAACGGTGCACGTTTAGTTTTCAGTATGAAAAAGCTTCTGTCTGTAGTTCCAGTGTCCATAAGTAAATATCTCTGATCAACAAAAAATATTGTGTAAATGCTAGTAATATTTTTCCATGACTTCTCTTACCCATGACATTTTCAGAAATAATAAGAAAAAAATGGGAAAACACTGGTGAGAGGTGTCCTAGATTAAAAATCCACTAAAAATGAAATAAATAAATATAAGCCCTTCTGTATCAAGATTATCTTAAATAGCTGATTGTTTGCATTGGATTCCAAACCTAAAAGTTATGCTAAGATTCAGAGCTAGAAAAAATTAATTTTTAATGGAAATTGGTCCAAAATTTTCATGGAAGAGATTATGTACACTTAATATTGTGGCTTTCTTTCAGAACTGTCATAGAATAGGAACAAGACAGTTCTTAGATTGCCTAACTTTGCTTCCTTCTCTTATAAGTATTTCAAAGATAAGCAAAGTGAGTTTGATTTCAGTGATTCTCCTCTCATATTTTCACATAGCCTGAGAAGATTTACTTGGGGTGATTTGTCTCTTTATTTTGTTGGAAGATGGAAAGAGATAATTTGTATCAGTTGCAAAAAGGTTCACTCTGAAGCAAGACAATGGTATTAATACGAGAAACTTTTCCAGGACATTTTCTGAATAACATTCCAAATTCAATAAGGCGCAAAGCAAAGCAACTTGAACAAGCACCATTCTGCCAGGAAACTGTAAAGAATGAGACCTTTACTGACCCTGAATTCTTATGAAACTAGCATACCACTGCAACAAGCAGAAACTCGGACTGTGAACTTGTCCATCCTTCCCTTTCCTAAGTAACTGCAAGGCCAGCATGTCAGAGGGATGCAGCATTTGTGTGCAGAGATTAGGCGCCACAGATCCCAGCTCAGATTTTGAAGAGAGAAGACTATATTGAGTTCATCCATTGCCTTTACCATCGAGTAGATATTATTTTCTTGTCTGAAACTTGTCACAAACTTTTTTCTCAAAGAAAATATAGGTAAAAAGTGCAGGTGATCGTCAGTACACCAGCTTTAAAGGCAACAATTAGAATACTGTGTTTAACAGGTATTGTAGGTCAAGTAGCGTTGTCTATAATATTTCTCTTTAAGAAATTTATTGGCACTGATTTTGCTGAACGATTTTCCTAGCAAGATAAAATTTTAATAAACATGCAGTAGACACTCATAAAAAGGGATAAACAAAAATGACAAAGCTTGAAAATAAATGGCAGATTTTATTCACAAGACAAATATATTGGCTTTTCCTGTGAAAAAGGCATTAAGGAATTTATTAAAGATATATCATCAGTGATATCCTTTCAATGATTTTTTTTAAAGAATTTGACAGAGTGCACTGGTTATTAAAAGCTGTTTTGCATGTTCATTCTGCTGATGCTTTCCTGCTGGTGTGAACGCTAAGTTCACTCTGAGAAATGCTGTCACAAATACAGTGAGACAAAGTTGATTTTATCAGCATGACAGTTTTAGCATTTTAAACTGCACTTATCTAAAAAAATTATTTGACATCTTTTAAGCTTAAAATTTTACTGGTTTTATTTTAATGTTATGGTACTGTTTGTACTTTAATCTCAACATACAGTTTAATCATAACAAACCATACATAAAAATTTTTCACCAAAAATATGGAGACAGAAAAATCTCTTTTCTCTCCCAAAGGGGATTGAAAAGATGACTAATAATATTTCTAATTCTCTGCATTTTCTTTCCTTTTGTAAGTTCAGTGTCCCACCATTTCATCAAAATTGGAAATAACTTATTGTGATGGATACTTCACAGTATGTCCAAATAACGTTTTACCATTCTCATTTTAGAATGGCTCACTTTCCCTTTCATGTGGATGACTTTCTAACATGAGTCAGAAAATAAACCCACATATTTCCTCTTATTATTCAGCCTGACTCCCTCTCTAGCAGAACAAACAAGCAGCTAACCCCTTCCATCTCTTGAGGTTGTTTAGCATGACAGGTGTCCATAAAAGGCTGGGTCTTGCACCGTTTAATGTTTAGAATTAAATTATTTCATAAAATAACAATATTCAAAATATGGCACACGAATGGCATCCCAAGCCATTAAAAAAATTGGGGAATATTCATCATTAGACTGCTCCCTGAAGTCTGTATACATTATTAGAAATCACTGTTGTGTCCATGCCCCACCTCTAGGGTCCATTCTTATTCCTTGCCATGTATTTGGATCACATGACATATCTGGTGTGTAGCTAGTGCAAAAAGCAATTATTGTGGTTTTCCATAAATCTTTTTAGCAACAAAAGGGATGAAAAAGGCAATTTTCACACTCTACTTAAAATGTAATCAAAAGAATAATCTGTGTGTGCTTGCTTACCCTTCATGGTGTCACACCAAAGTGCAGTGTGTAGACTCAGTATTCATATGTTTAAACATTTTGCTCACTCATTGTGTATGGCATTAATAGATAGATAATACTTTGGCAGATGGCCTATGCATGGCTTACCTCCTATGAAATTAGGGAAGTTGGAAATTGGGGTTGGGGGCAAATACAGGGCTAACATTGTTTCTATTAAGAAGCCACGGCAGTATTGGATATGTAGTTAAATGAATAAATTGTTGATAAGAATAACCAAATGTGGTGCTTCTCAACCAGGGGGATAAATCAGAATCACCTGAAAGCTTTTGAGAAGTCTTACACAGGTCTACCCTGAACCTACCTAATCAGTGTTCATTCACTGAGATATGGAAGAAATGCGCAATTTGGAAAAGCTTCCCAAGAAAATCTTGACACTTGTTGACCCCTTGCCTTTGCCTTTTCTGGGTACTAGGCCAGAATTGAGACGAATCAAGCTCTTATTAATTATATGATCCTGACAGTTATTTACTAATCTCTGTCTCAGATTCTTTCTTTAATAGCTTCAGTATTCTCTAGATCACTTAGAGAACAAAATGAGATAGTCAGTAGGAACAAATTTTTTTTCCAAATGGCAAAACATTCTTTTTTATTAAAAATACTAGCATTTTTGAATGATGTGTTTTGTACAAGTTTTTAGCACTGTGCTTTCTCTGTATAAGATACACAATAAGTGTTGGCTAATAAATATGATTTTAAAGGTTGTAAATAATAAAAAGTTGACTCATTACTCAGTACTTTCCATATGACTCGAGTCACTTAAACACAGATATGCAATAAATAATAAACATCTACCTGGTAGAAAGTTTCACAAAGAAACTATGCCTATAAAATATAAATATGTGTATTTATTACTTTAATGCTTTCATATAAGTAGGCCCATCGTTACATGACCTAGAAAACATTAATAGAATTGTATCCCAGAAGTCTGGAGGTGATGCATACAGGTGAGAGAGAGAGAGAGAGAGAGAGAGAAAGTGCTTCTGTTTAGGATCAGGCATTTGACACGTTAAGCTGTCTAGTCTTTCCAAAAGCATTTAATAGCCTTTGGAGGAAGAAAATGAAAAATTCAGCTTGGCATGTTATTTCATTATTCAAAATTTGACCTGATGGCATTGTTCTCTGTTATCATTCCTTACAGGTCTTTCACCTCTGCTTTTCTCTTCTCCATTGAGGTTCAAGTGACCATTGGATTTGGCGGGAGGATGATGACAGAGGAATGCCCTCTGGCCATCACAGTGTTGATTCTGCAGAACATTGTGGGTTTGATCATCAATGCAGTCATGTTGGGCTGCATATTCATGAAAACAGCTCAGGCTCACAGAAGGGCGGAAACTTTGATTTTCAGCCGCCATGCTGTGATTGCTGTTCGAAATGGCAAGCTGTGCTTCATGTTCCGAGTGGGTGACCTAAGGAAAAGTATGATCATTAGTGCCTCAGTGCGCATCCAGGTGGTAAAGAAAACAACTACGCCTGAAGGGGAGGTGGTGCCCATTCACCAGCTGGACATTCCTGTTGATAACCCAATTGAGAGTAATAACATTTTTCTGGTGGCTCCTTTGATCATCTGCCATGTGATTGACAAGCGCAGCCCCTTGTATGATATCTCAGCAACTGACCTCGCCAACCAAGACCTGGAGGTCATAGTGATTCTGGAAGGAGTGGTCGAAACTACTGGCATTACCACACAAGCAAGAACCTCCTACATTGCTGAGGAGATCCAATGGGGCCATCGCTTTGTGTCTATTGTAACCGAGGAGGAAGGAGTGTATTCCGTGGATTACTCCAAATTTGGCAACACTGTTAAAGTAGCTGCTCCTCGGTGCAGTGCCCGAGAGCTGGATGAGAAGCCTTCCATCCTTATTCAGACCCTCCAGAAGAGTGAACTGTCCCATCAAAATTCTCTGAGGAAGCGCAATTCCATGAGAAGAAACAATTCCATGAGGAGAAACAACTCTATCCGAAGGAATAACTCGTCCCTCATCGTGCCCAAGGTGCAATTTATGACTCCAGAAGGAAATCAAAACACATCGGAATCATGACAGCAAGACAACCCCAGGAAAGACTTTTATTAAGTGTTGACAGTTTATGCAGGGCGCTATCAGACTGTACCAGAGCTGGAATACAATAATTTGTCCTTCTATATCTTAACGCACTAAATGATATTCATATTCAAACACCAGCACTTTCTGTGTCAATAAACAGTAACACACAAGGTGGAGGATTCATGGCTCACACTTGTTTCATACATGCAGTATTTGCCGTGATAAGCTTAAATTATGTACAAGAAATGGTATGCTCTCATTTCTCTCAATTTGAAACACAAGAATTACATTAATGGTGATAGATCGCGAATACAAAAGTTGGCCAAGGAATGATTCTGTTTGAAATGCTTAGTGGGTGAAATCACAGATCTCTCTGTTTCTGTTGTTCACTCTGGAAATGCAAATAGAATGGAGGGAAAAACCCAAAACTGTGTTGTTGACGCCTTTTGTTTATCAACCAGTATGTTGCCTTCTCCTTTCTCCGTGCTACTACACCTGGTAAGAAGCCTGAGGGGAAAACTGCTTAGCTCTATTTGTTTCTGAGCGGATTCTGTTCATTCACCTCGTTCCTCACGATGACCTCCAGAGGTTTCCTCGTCCTCCTCATGGCAGCCCGTTGGCAGAACTGGGCAAGGAGCTTTGGGGAAAAGCTAAGAACATTCCTGTCTCATTTAGGATTGGATTCCCGAAAGCGATAGGTACTTTTGGCTTCTCACTTCTTCGTAAGAGCTCCCACAGGGAAATACTGTATTGACCATTTTATTAAAATATTTTCTTTGTATTCACTGTAGTTTTGTGATTTCTCTTTCACAAAATTGTCCCTAGTTGAAACTCAAGAGAAAAAGATTTTTAGAGGCACGTGAAAGAGATATCATACAGCAATAACGCTTACCTCTGAGATCTCTCTCTCTAAGGGTCCCTCTCTTTGAGATCTGTTGTTCCAAGGGAACTACATTTTTTGTTTCGTTTTGATTTCATTTCATTCCAAGCTTTGAAATGTTCTCTTGGCTTTTCTATCTGAGCCTGATGTATCATGGAAATCCTGTAACCTTTTTTCTTTGAATCTCCCACCTCCCGTCTTAAAACTATACTTCCTTCCCAGTATTCAGGCCTGGCAAATGTAGATTTAGCATTATCTCAATTGCTAAAGTGAGATTTTCCATCAAAGCTGGATTTAATCATCCTTAGCTCCTGCTTCTTCAAGGATGGGATGAGGGCACAGAGAGAAGTACTAGGTTAATAAACTATGGGTTTATTCTTACAGTTTACGTAGCTAAGCATAAGACAGCTCTTATGTAGCCTTTTACGCAGATTTTGGGGTTTGTATTTATTTTACCTTGCTTATGAACGTTGAAATAGGCAGTAATCATGAATAGATTCAAATCCCGTGTTAAACAAAAGATTCATGATTCTAACCAGATGACTGGAAATTGTTTGTCATGTTACTGAGTTAATCATTTCTGAAAATTCTAACCACTCCTTTGAACTCCAGACTCATATATCAAACGGGTACTTGAAACTCCACTTGGATACCTAATATGCATTTAAAACTTATTGTGTCTAAAAGCAAATGCTCCATTCCCACTAACAAAACCTACCCATCCTCCTAGTCTTTCTTCCAGTCACTCAGGCCGAAACCTGGGCATCATAATTGACACCTCTCTTTTATACCTCACATGCCATCCATTAGCAAAATTGGTTAGGTCTGCGTTCAAAATATATCCAGAGTATGACTAGTTCTCTCTACCTCTACCACTTCCTCTGTAGTCCCAGCTGGGTACTCATCACCCAGTATATATGGCTGTAGCTGTACCACCTGTTAGAATATTGAAACATTTCTATAAAGATTGCTAAAGAAAAATCTATTTTGGGGCCGGCCCCGTGGCCCAGTGGTTAAGTTTGGCATGCTCCGCGTTGGATGCCTGAGTTTGGTTCCTGGGTGTGGACCTACACCATTCATCAGCAGCCATGCTGTGGCGGTGACCCACATACAAAATAGAGGAAGACTGGCACAGATGTTAGCTCAGGGAGAATCTTCCTCAGCAAAAAAAAAAAAAAATCTATTTTAATAAGACAGCCCAACAGTGACTACAGAGGTGGATATCAGATTTCCTAGCAGTTCTGGCACAAATGTGGGTCTCTACTTCCACCCCAGGACAGCTGAGCAGACCCAGAAGGCAGCTGCCACACCAGCAATAAGAACATGTACAGTGCCTGTCTGCTGCTCAGTGGCAGCCCAACATTTGTGGAGGTGACACATTTAGCAGGGCAGGTAATGTTGGGACATAGTCAGTGGGGCTGAGATTCAGGATTTCTGAGTCCAGGTGATACAGAATGCCTTGGCACCCAGGGGCAAATCTAGCTATAGAGGATGGACAGTTTGCCCAGCCACCTTCCAGCTTCAAGCAAATGCTGGGTGCCAGGGACCTAATGACCATCAATTTAATGGGGAAGTCAATGGAAGAGTTTGATGGGGCCCCTATGTCAAGTCATGGCTCAGACAGGGACATCATTTAGCTAGTAACAGCCAAATCAAACAAAATATCAAATCAATAATTTCTGAAAATCTGCAAATGTTTTAGCGTATTACAATGATTTGAGAATGTCTTTTTGCTAAAATATATTTAACTGGCTAAGCAGTTTTAGGAACTGTTAGTTTAGTTTTAGAAAATAAGAAGACTCTCCGTGTGTGTGTATAATTTTGATGTATTGAATTTAAATATTAATTAAATATTTTAAAATATTTCCACCCTATTCTTCATAAAGTAGCCACGATATTCTTTTAAATCATATTACATCACGTCTCTGCTTAACACCCTCCTATGGCTTTCCATTTTTCTAAAAATGAGAACCAAAATCCTTCCCAAGGCCAAAAAGCCACTGCATCTCATTACTTCCTCTCTTTCCCTTGGTCATTCCCACTCTGTACCACTCTGGCCTTGCTGTTCTTTGATACAGAGCCATACAGATTTTCATGTCATGGGTTTGCCTCTACCTGGAGCCCTTTCCCCAGAAAGCCTCATGGGTCTCCCCTGTCATTATTTGGGTCTCTGTTTGAGTGCCATCTCATGAGACAGTACAGTCTAGTGGTTAAGAGAATAGATTTTGCAGCCGGACTCTCTTGGTTTAAATTTCAATTTCAACACAGCATCTGTAAGGTCTTGGCAAAATTAATTAATTCCTTTGTGCCTCATTTTCCCCATACATAAAATCAGAATGATTGTAGTACCTACCCCGTAAGTTGTTGTAAGGATTAAGTGAGTTAATATACGTAAAGGGCTTGAAAGAGTTTAATTCATACACCCAGGACAAAAGCTTGACATGAAGGACTGCCTTGAAATTAACCGGATTCTTAGTAAATGACTAATTCAATGCATTACATTTGTTATCTAGGGCAGAGACAAAAGATCTTTGCAACATGAATCTGATCTCTTAAAAACTCTGCAGGGCCGCCCGGTGGCGCAGCGGTTTAGTCCGCGCTTGGCAGCCCGGGGTTTGCGAGTTCGGATCCCAGCTGCCCGCCGACGCACTGCCTGTCAGCCATGCCGTGGTGGCGTCCCATATAAAGTGGAGAAAGATGGGCACGGATGTTAGCCCAGGGCCAGTCTTCCTCAGCAAAAAGGGGAGGATTGGCAACAGATGTTAGCTCAGGGCTGGTCTTCCCCACAAGAAAAAAAAAAAACAACTCTGCAGCAGGGACCTTATAGCTGCCCACTCCCAGTTGCTTTTCTTGGTTCTTTGACACTTGCCACTTGTCTGTTGTCAAATAGTGTAATATGTAAGATATTACAATGTGTAAAGGAAAACATTTTACATACAGATGACATTTTTTATTTCACATGTCTATCATTTATTTATTCACCCAGTAATATATATTGAACATCTACCATGTCTGATATTTACCAGCTGGCAAGAATAACTAGCTGTGTTTCCCTTCTTTATGGAGGAGCAGAAATTTGTAGGCAGGGTAGGTGCTGATTCTGTTCTCGAGTAATATGACTTGGAAAGTATCAGGAGAGAAAAAGTGGCTTATGTGCCAGAATTGCAGAAGAGACACTTCCGTCTCAAAGTCAAATCAAGACGAACCCCTAGTTACCGAGCAGGCATGGGAAGACAGCAGAAGATGCAGAGCTGTTGCACATACAGCTTTGCTGAGAACTGGGTGAGAAAATAGAACACTGTTCGTCTTTAGAATGAAAATGTTTTTCCTGCTTTCTCTTATCCCAATACCACAGTTTTATTCTACAATTCCTCATCATTTGCCACTTGGCTCAATACTTTCTATAAGTAAAAATCCTATTCCTCTGGCCACAGACATTTGTAAATACTCCTGGCCAAGTGTTCTGACACATAAGTGTCTCAGAACCAGCAGTGACTTAAAGAAATGACCTCAGTTCCCAAAGAAAGTCTAACTCCCAGAAAAGTTGTTAGCCACTTAGTGAACATGGGGCAGCGTTTACGCCCCTTCATTGGTTGGAATCATTTTTTGTCGTTGTGGTTTAAAGATTTGGCATTTATGGAGCGAGAAGTTTCTTCTTTGATAATAAATTAATTATAGATAAAGAAGAAAGAGTGAAAAGATGTCTACATCTCTTGGGGTTCCCACTCCCAACTTTTATCATTTTCAGCATGTTGAAGGTAGAGGCAGAACTGAAATTAGTGTCTCCAAGGACCAGTGCATTAAAATAACCATAACAAATCCTACAGGCTTTTAAGAGGAAACCCAAGGGCCGTGCTCTTCCCATGATCTTTATGCACAATTCTCATCAATGGTGATGGGAATTTCCCCACAGACCTAGGAAGGAAGTGACTCTAATTACACCCCCTTGATAATTTACTGACACACCTCCCCCAACTCTGATACTCTCTAGGGTCATTTAAATGAAACTATTACTTTGCACAGTGTTTATTTTAATCACTTGAGAAAACATAAAACTATTAAGGCTGGATTTCCATGTGCTATTGGGTTACTTCCGTTTGTATTGAATAAATATTGAAAAAGTGGAGGAAAAAATAGTTATCTGTAAAGTTGAAGTTAAAATATACTTTTCACTGTACGTCTTAACATTTTTCGAAGGCTTCAATTATTCACCATTGAATGTTGAAAAAGTCCACACTCTTTAAGTGTGATAGTCAAGACTCTTTGTGGGTTGATTCCACCACATCTTTCCAGCCTCTTTTCCTAGTCCCCCTCCTCAACATCTTATTCTGCTTCAAGTTCATTGAATGCTTCACTCACATTCAGTCTCCCATGTGAGTCTGCAAGACTCTGGGGTTGAAAGTCTTTGCCTTCACTATCTACCATAACTATTGCTTTTACAAAGCCTTCTGAAATCCTCCACCTAAATTACTCCTTCATCCCCACAATGTGTACCTACCTCTGTTTATAGGTTATCTCATAATAACTGGTATTATATAACTTTTTCATGTCACATACATCTCTCCTCACTAGATTGAAAGTCTTTTCCTAAACTACTTATCACAGTGCTTGCCTAAAAAGATAGTGATAGCAGCCTGACAGTTACCTCCCCCAAATCCGTTCTTCCTTCCTTTCATAGTAACAGTTGTTCAGCTAGAGATGAAACATTCCCCAGCCTCTGCTGCAGTTAGTTGTGGCCATGTGCCTAGTTTTGGGCCAATAGGCTGTGAACTGAAGTCAAAGGGACCACTTCATTCTTGATTTTAAAAACCTTGAGCTTATGTTTTTCCACCTTCTTTCCCTCCCATGATTTTGTCATTGTGCAAACATACGTGGTGGAGACCACCTTTGACCAGGCTGATGATGACAAAATCCACAAAGCAAAAAGAAGGAAATAATCTGAGACACTAAATGACTTTGTGGAAAGAGCCACAATAGCCTGGACTGTTTACCTCTAGACAGTTACAAGAGAAAGAAATATTTATTTTATTTTAGTGTGTTTTTTTAGTTTTTTGAAATTTATTGCTTGTGTGCACATTTTGTTACTATACTTCAGCTTAGCCTTTATCCCAACTAGTACAATGCAAAATTAGATTAAGTGGAAAGGCAACCCACAGAGTGGCGGAAAATATTTGCTATCCTCACATCCTACAAAAGACTCATATCTATAATTTATAAAGAACTCTTACAAATCAATAAGAAAAATACAGACAACCAAATAGAAATAATTGGCAAACATCATGAAAAAGCACATCACAAGAGAATCCAAACTGCCAATACACATATCAAAAGGGGCTCAATTTCACTAGTAATGCAAATTAAAACCACAATGCAATACCATTTTACACCACCAGAAGGGTTAACCTGAAGAAGATAAAAGCAAGTGTTAGAGAGGTTAAGGAGCAACTGAAACTCACAAATACTCCTAGTGGGAGGGCATACAGTCATGTGTTGCTTAACAATGGGCATACATTCTGAGAAATGTGTCATTAGGTGATTTTGTCATTGTGCAAACATTACAGACTGTACTTACATAAACCTAGATGGTATAGCCTACTACACACCTAGGTTATATGGTACTAATCTTACGGGACCACCATCATGTGTATGGTCTGTCATTGACCAAAATGTCATTATGGGACAACACATGACTGTGTTGCCATAACCACCTTGAAAAACTGTTTGATAGGGTCTTCTAAAACTAAGTATAAAAAATTCTATGATTCAGCAATTCCACTTTTGGTATATACTTAAAAGGCTTGCATAAGAATGTTTATAGTATTGTTGTTATTACAGTCCCAAACTAGAAATAACTCAAAAGTTCATCTATAAGATAGATTTGTAAATTGCAATGTAGTTATACAATGAAATATTGTATAACAATGAGAATAAATAATTTACAGCTACTCATATTGATAAATATCTCATAAACACACTGTTGAGTAAATCAAAAGAGTCAAAAACAGGCATCACAGCTCTGTGGTGTTTACAAGTCAGGAATTTGTCCTTGGAGAGTAAAAGGTAGTACCTGGAAGACAGCATGAGGGGGCTTCTGGGGTTCTGTTGATGTTCTGTTTCTTGAACTGTGTGCTAATTACTTAGGTCTATTGACCTTGAAAAAAATCCCTTGGGCTGTACATTGTAACTTCTGCACCTTTTTTGATAAGCACACTTTCCTTCAATAAAATTTAAAAGAATTGAAGCAAGCAAAATACGTTAAAAAGAATAAAAGAATGAGAGGTAAAAAATGAATCACTTAAAACTAATCAACATTGATGGAAATCTACTTTGCTAATTGTGTGGCAAATGCACTGAATTTTCCTAGGTTGACTATCAAAAGATCTTAAAAAATTAACACGCCAATTAAAATTCATTTATCTCTATTGGTGTCACAGTCTATTTGATTTATAGCTCATACTGGAGCATGAATACAATCATCTGTTTAATGATTATTTATTTAGCAACTACTCCATGCCAGGTACTGTATTAAATTCTGGAAATACAAATTATAAACCAAGTCATCACAAGGTGCCAGCAGCCTAATAGATTAGGCTCATATTACTGCTATATTTATGTATATATAATATATATTATAATACACACACATTACATATATAATACATATACACATCATATATGATGTACATATAACATATATTTAACATATATAATACATCTATTATAATATATAATATATGTATTGTATGTTAACTATTACATATAGATATATATTATATGTACTATTATATATAATTATAGCAATTGCTTATTTTGTATAATACATATTTCATATAGGGTTATTTTGAGGATTTAGAAAGAATTTGTGTTCAGCAGAGCAACTAAAACATAGTATGTCCTTAATGAATCTTAGCCATTATCATAATTACTATTATTCTTGCAGCAGCAGGAGTAGCATAGTGGTGCTCCCACGGTAGTGTCAACTAAGAGTAGATTATTTTCTGAATCTCTAGCAGAGAATGCAATAAAAGACCAATGAAAAGAAAAGAGGAGTGGATTCGTTCTAGATCATCCAGAAGGCTCCTAAAATAACTACTGTGACTATATGGGAAGACGATGAAGGTTGGGCCCCTTCTTCCACCAAATACACCTTCCTCCCCAAGGTGTGTGTCTGATTTCACAAATATAAATATCTTAGAATTGAGTATTTGGAGGTAGGAGAGGAGACAAAGAGAGATGCTGTCAAACCCCTCTTCTCTCATATTAATCTCCTCCTTTATAGTAAAGGTAACAGAGACACATACAGAGGTTAGGTGGGTTAGCATCAGAGAATCATTAGAAACCTGAATGAGTGTGAGTGTGAGGATTTTTAGCTCAAAATGATAAGCTACGCGTTTAGCTGATCCCTTGTCACTGAAATAACCAAACAAAAACATTTAAATCAGAATTAATTTACTACAGTCCCATAAATAAGAAAGCTTTTCATCAGTAGGAAAGAAGCCCTGAGGAATCGCTGGAAAATATAAAGAAGATGAAATGAAGTTGCTGGGAAAATCAATCAGAGTTGAGACATATTATCCAGATTCACTCAAAAGAAGGTATAGACTGGCTAGTCAAACGGTTTTGCAACAAAGGTCAGAAAATTCTTAAAGTTCAGAGATGGTAAGGGCTGGGAACAGAAGCAGGAGCAGACAGTGATATGGTGACAGTGCACAGCTGTGCAGATGTGTGCTGCTCTGAGGACAGACAATGATTGACACTGTAAGTGACTGAGGATCTACTGCCTGAGGTTTCTTGTGAGGCCAGTGGGGCTTTGGGTCTGCAGATAACTTGAGCTCCCACAAGTGATACAGAGAAAAAGAGGATCCCAGTTGAATGCAGCATTTGAATTAAAGTTTTATTCAATGCCCTTTGAAGTTTCCTAACACTTGGTCACAATTTATGCTTAAAGATTATGTGTGTTACACTTTTTGACAGATCACAATTTTGGCATTCTCTAAAAGGCTTAAATTTGACATAGACATTAAATCTTTAAAAAAACAAAACACCTAGGAACATAATTCAACTTACAGTATTTCCATTTTAGGTGGAAATACCATTAGGCAGAAAGGATTTCTGGCATGACTTTGGTCTTTGCAGTTGAAGGGTATTACCATGGATTTGGGAGACAGAGCAAGCTGATTTCAAGAACGGAATGAGGTAGTCCAGGACATCGCAGCAGCTGTGGAAATGTGAGTCATAATGGAGGCAATGTACAGAGAAACTCATATAAAGAGATTAATTTGGAATGCTGAATGGCAAATATGATAAATAAAACAAAGAACAAGTGTTAGTAAACATGCAAAACTTATCAAACAAATAACATTTCTAGCATTTGAATAAAAGATTTTCTGTGTGTTTATTCAAAATAAAATTATTTTGTCCCTGATATCCTTTTGCAAATCACCATTAAAGCCAATTGTATTTCATTGGGGGAAAATGAGACTCTTTTTAACCTTTTATTAGAGAAAATTTCAAGCATATACAGAAGTGGAGAGAATAGTATAATGCACTCCATGTATTCATCACCCACCTCAATAATGACCAACTTGTGACCAATCTTTTTTCCTCTTTTACCTCCCTCTATGTCCCTGTCTCTTCCTGATTGTTTTGAAGAACTCTCAGTTCCTACACTTTCATCTGTAAATATTTTACAACATATCTAAAAGACATGGAATCTTTAAAAAAATTATCACACCCAAAACAAAATTAACTACAATCTCTTAACGTCATTAGTATGCTCCAAAAATTATTATTGCCACAGTCAGCATAATGCTTATCCTTCGTAGCAATTAGAAATACTGATAGAAAAGTTTATACCTATTTCATAAAACTATAAGGTCGAGACAAGGAGATTAGAATACAAACAGAGTGTAGAATGTCCAGACCACCAAGAGACTACAAGGGGTAAAGACTAGCCAATGAAACCAGTTAAAGTCAAAAATCAAAAAATAAAACAAATACATAAAACAGAGAGTGGAAAATGGCAGAAATAAAATGAATTATATCAATGTAAGAGAGGCACCTCTGGAAACAGGCACTAAAGGAATTCTAATAAATTATACTTGAATATAGTTTTGGTATTTTGTTAATTTTTGGTAGGGTGGTCAGATCCTATTTACTCACTTCTGCTTTTTAAATTCAAATCAAGCTTGCATTATGGCTCCTTTAGACCTATTAGATGTCCATATGCATGGAACTGCTTATTTTACTCTAAAAACGGAAAGGAAAATAACCTTTATCATGGATTTTTCCTTAAAATGATGTGATTTACATTATCTGCCTTTTACAGGTACCATTGAACATTATAAATTCCTGTATCAATAATTAGTTCTAGAGCCAAAGATATCCTTTAAGTCCTAAAACCAACAGAACTCTTAAATCATTTATAAAATCTTAGCATTATTTCTTGTGGTAGTTCTTGCCTTTTAATTCGATATATCAACTCTGTATATAACTACAATTGTTTTGGCATTGTAATTAGATGTAAATATGAACAGAACAAAATCTCATTGCTAGAGAAAATTGTAGTGTAATGAAGAGATGACGGAAGGTTTAAAATAACAAGGGAGAACCTGGCAAGGGCCATAAGTGGTGTGCAAACAAAAGACTACGTAAAACTTTGAGGGTGGGAATAACATTCAGACCTCAAGACCTAAGAGTGGGAAGACTTTGAGATGGGTCTTGAATGACAGGCACTATTTCAACAGGTACAGATGGCAAGGAGTATAACCAATGCAGAATAAATGGTGTTGATTCATTAATTCATTCAGCACGTACCGTCATGTGCCACCTAACAACGTTTCTGTCAACAACGGACCACATCTATGACAGTGGTCCCTTGACATTAGTACCATGTAGCCTGGGAGTGTAGTAGCTATACCATCTAGGTTTGCGTAAGTACACTCTATGATGTTTGAAAAATGACAGAATCTCCTAACGATGCATTCCTCAGAACGTATCCCCATTGTTAAGAGATGCATGATCGTATTTATTAAGCAAGGAATGACATTGGGTTAATGTTGGAACACAGCTGTGAACAAGATCAACAACGTCCTTGGCCTCATGGAGCTTATACCGTTGTGAAGAAGGACAAACAACAAAAAGCTAACCATAAAAAATTTTAAACCACAAGATAATTTCAGCTAGAGATAAAAAGTGATGAAGGAAATAAACAGGGTGATGTGATTGATTGGGCGGGATGTGGGAACCCTTTAAGTGGGACGATGTAGGAAAGACTCTGAAAAAGTGTAATTTCAATTGAGGGCTGCAGGACAAGAAGTTGCCAGAAGAAAGGTGATGAGAAGTGCAAAAGCCCGAGACAGGGCTTGTTCGGAGGAAAAGGACGAAGGCCATATGCCTGAGGGGAAGAATGGAGAGTCTGAGCACAGAAGGCCTCCACTTTTACACCAGAAGCCATGGGGAGACATTGAAAGGCCTTAAACAGGGATCGTCACCATCTAATTTATATATTTTTTAAAGCTTATTCTGGTATCTATGAGTGAAGTAGAAAAGAAAGGGACTTGCTAGAGAACAGCAAGAAGGGATAAGATTGCAGGTAATTGTAGTAGTCTAGTCAACCAGTAATGAGGACTTGGACTAGGATTAGAGTAAGAAGAGTGTAAAAGAGACAGATGCACATTGTGGGAGAAGAAATCTATGAAATTCAGAAACTAATTTATTGAGGAGAAGGCAAGGGATGACAAGGGATCAAAGAGGAGTAACTATGACTTATGTTGGGTTTTCCATCATTCAAAAGATTCAGGATAAAGAGCAGACGTGTGTGTGTGTGTGTGTGTGTGTGTGTGTGTGTGTGTGTGTGTTTGGGAGACATCTGCATAGACAACTCGGTTGAGACCACAGAAATGGATAATCCTACCAGGGGAGAGAAGAGAGAAAATGCTACGAAGGAGAAAATTTACTAAATCTTAGAGAGACAGGAAGAAGGAAATGTCTGTAAAGAAGATAGAGAACAATGAGAAAAGCAAGAGAAAAATCTGGAAATTTATCACAGAAGCCCTAACATAAGAGAACTCCTCAATTGATGGACATGATTAATAGGATTGAAGTGACAGAGAAAGTTAGGAAAATAAATCTCTTTGAGTCATTATGATCATTTTCAAATCATATTTTAAGATGATTCAATATCCTGGTTTGACTCAGGTATATGGGACTCTGTTCTAGGCAGGTGTCATCAGGGGCTACTCACAGGTATTGAGAAACTGCTGTCAAACATTTGGGAATTTCCATGTTAAATCAATTGGTTTCATATCAGTGGACAAAGATAGTTAGTTCTTGGTGCTTCTCAGGTGTTGAAGCGTTATCTCACAGCTCAGAGCCTAAAACCCCTCTCCTAAGTCATCTTCCCATTTCCAGAGCCTCAGACTCCTTGGCTGTAGTCATGCGTTACCCATTTAATAAAGAGTCTAAACTTGGTAGGAGTGTGTACACAAAACAGTAATTTTTCTCTAAGCACTGTCCCATGTGTACTATGTCAAATTTCCCTGTCTCGTTCAGTAGAAAATCTCTTAATGAATTCTTGGGCAACTTCCAAAACTTCGTCTATTTAAAAATTCCAATCACATATCTAATGAAAAATGTCTACTTTCCTATCACTGGAAGGGCTTGTGGCCCAGGGGATTTGAAATGAACGGGCAGATGTGGCCTGCTCTTTTCATCCTCCTCCTCCCCCCTGACCTTGGAGGAATGGCCCATCGCTGGGACATGTCCTCCCTCTTCCTTTTTGACATCAGGGGTATTGGGGAGACAAGAGGGAATAATAGAGATGGTAGAAAATATATTATGTAACTGGTGTCCAATATCTTTCCATGTGCTGCGGGTGACTTCTGCCAATGTCATGATCTCCACCAATGTGATGTGTGTGTATTTTTCTTGGGGTGATTTTAGCTTCACCATTACATTACTGAACACTCCCCTCAGTGAGGGGCTTCCCATACTCCATCCTTTGGCTGTGGTTTCACTGACTCTGTATTGATTATCTATTGCTGTGTCACAAATTACCATGAACTTCATGGCTTAAAAAAACATATATTAATTTTCATAGTTTCTGAGGTTCAGAAATCTAGGCATGGCTTAACCAGTTTCTCTGCTTCAAGGTCTTTCATGAAGCTCAAACAAGCCTCATCTGAACACTTGACTGGGAAAGGATTTCCTTCTGAGCTCATGTGGTTGTGAGCAGGATTCATATCCTTGTGACCTCTTGGATGAGGGCCTCAGTTCCTATCTGATTGTTGGCCAGTTGCCACCCTCAGTTCCTCGCCACATGGGCCTCTCAAATTGGCTGCATGCTTCATCAAAGCATGCAAACCAAGAAGGCAATGGAGAGAGTCAGCTAGCAAGATGTAAATTACAGTCTTAGTAACAAAATCCTGGAAATGACGCTTCACCACCTTTGCCTTATTCTTTTGGTTACAAGAGAATCACAGGGTGTAAATACTAGGAAGCTGAGATCAGTGGAGGCCACCTTAGAGCCAACCTGCTGTAGTCTCCTTTGGGTAAGCCTAGATCACTCCTTTCCTCCTGTCCCACCCTCTAATCTCCTTCACTTGGAGCCTCAGGAAGAACTGAAGTCCTCTTCTGCATCTTGCAAAGGCCACAGAGAATCTGTGGGGGGCGGGGGGTGAAAGGTTGCCCCATTTTCCCAGAGACATTATACCACCATCCCTTCACTCTATTCCCACAGTCAATTCCAGCAAGCCTCATACCTTCAGACTTCTCCAAATGACAAGCAGACACAAGACTTCATATTCATATAGATTTTTCAAATTCCAGGGGACACAAGTAATGGTTTGTCAAAAAGTTGCTCACTTACTCCATACTAAGAGGATCTGTAAGATCTGCAATTTAGTAAATACCACCCAAAGAAGATACCAGTCCTTCTATTTTGCAGGCACCCCTAAACTTTGTGAGTGATTCTCCTGGAGCCCTGTCTCATAGAGAATGGGAGGAAAGGCCACAGAACTCCCCCCTAAGCTGATGACAACTGACTTTAATCATTATCCCTCTTTCCACCGTCATCTTACATAGGCACAGAAAGTTCAGGAAGGTTTGAGGCTGTGGCTAACAGTGAGAGGCAGGTTCTGTCGTCTCTTATAAATGCTAGGGATCGGGGGGCGGGGTGTGAAGAGGCTATGGGTTTCCCATCACTCAATAGGACATGGGGGTATGTAGCACTCTTTGACCCCAGGGTTGAGGCCCAGTTGCCAATTCTCGGAAAAGAGAAAGTCCCTCTAAGCATCCTCTTACACATACAAAGACTGAGAAGAGCTTTAGGTGGGCACTGCCTAAAGCCTTCCCCACACCACCAACCTATAATCCAGGACCCTTGTATCCGATCCAATTGCTGGTTCCACTTCATCTGCATTCTACCATTGCCCATTTTTAGTTCACATTTTTAAAAAAGTGATCACTGCCTATTGTCTTAGTGAGATTTAGTCTTTGCACCCTCAGTCATTCCCTCTCTATCCCATGTCTATTCATTCCCCAAAGCCAGGCAGTCTCATCCACTTCCAAAGCCTCAATTACTTAACGACTCTGGAATCTGAGCCTGGATCACATCTTCATTTTTACATCCTTATATTCAAATGTCTGCTAGTTGGGCAAGCATGGGAAAGTTGAGGTTCCTTAGAAATGCTGTTATTTCTCATCTTTCAGAGGAGAATGAAGAATTATAGATTCTTAGAATGTTAAGATTAAAAGGAAACTCTGGGGTTATGTAAGGCAACTCTCTTTGTTTTGTACATGAGCACCCTAAAGGTCAAGTTGTTTAGGAGAGAGTCAAACCAATTCTCCTGGCTCCCAGTGTGCTGCCTTTTGCACTGTACAATATAGTTGTTTGGGAAAAAAGCAGAAATATTAAAATTACACCATATTTATCACAATTGCATATGTCACATATATTACACTATTTAAATCCTGCCATATATACAACGTGATTTTAACTCTGAGTTGCAATTTTTTTTAAACTTGCTTGAAAGGCTGTCCTAATTTTGCATATTATAAATGAATTGTGCTACTTTGTTTTATGAGCATTGAAATTAGACCACTTAAACACTGCTTACAGAAAGTACTTGTTTTTCCTGTTACAGTGTTTAGTGACCCACGTTGGGGGTGAGAGGGCAATTGTGTCTTCCAGAATCTGGGAAAAGCAGCTTTTCTACCGCATCTGCCAAAAGGGGGACACCATTTTAGTTAATAAGAAGTTTGCATTAATTCAACATTTGGATGAGGTCCAAAGTCAGTTGCAGTAAATCTCGATAACTACTACTCATTTCAAGTCAGAGCCAGGCAGTTTGTTTATTTTAAGTGCTTGCTGGATGGGTTTCTCCCCTGGGAAAATGACCTTGTTTTCATCTCAGGCCCAAGGGAAGCTTCTTACACTGTGGAATCTTATTCTAGAACGTATCTGGAAAGAACGAAAGTTACAGCCTATACTCAGCTAGCATCACTTCATTCACTTCATTAAAAATTTTTTTTAATTTTTTAAAATAAAAGTAGAAAGACTAGGGAATTGTTTTTGTATGGTGAGGAATATTGGCCCTGAGCTAACGTCTGTTGTCAATCTTCCTCTTTTTGCTTGAGGAAGATTGTTGCTGAGCTAACATCTGTGCCCATCTTCCTCTACTTTACATGTGGGACGCCACAAGAGCATGGCTTGATAAGCAGTGTGTAGGTCCATGCCAGGATTTGAACCTGCAAACCCTGGACCACCAAAGCAGAGCACACGAACTTAACCACTACACCACCAGGCTGGACATAGGACACTATCAAGTGGGCCAATATATGAATTATGAGACCCCAAGAAGGATAAGAAAGAGAGAAAGGGGCAGAGAGCTTATCTGAAGAAATAATGGGCAAAAGCTTCCCAAGCCTGAGGAAAGAAATGGACATACAAATTCAAGAAGCTCGAAAAAAACTCCAACAAGGATAAACCCAAAGAGAACCACACTGAGATACATAATCAAACTGCCAAAAGTCAAAATCAGAAAGAGAATCTTGAAAGCAACAAGACACAAACAACTGTCAAATATGAGGACGTGTCCATAAGATTTTCAGAGATTTCTCAGCAGAAACCTTGCATGCCAGAGTGAGTGGGATGATATATTCAAAGTGCTGAATGAAAAAAACTGTCAACCAGAAAAACTGTACTTCAGAAACAGAGGAGAAAATAAAACTTTCCCAGATAAACAAAAGCTGATGGAGTTTCTTACTACTAGACCTGCTGTATAAAATTGCTAAAGGAAGTCTTTCTAGTTGAAACAAAAGGATTATAGCAACATGAAGCCATATAAAATTACAAAGTTCTCTGGTAAAAGTAAATACATGGCCAAATATAGGACCCTGTGTTTTGGTAATTTTGGTGCATAGAATTTAAATGACAAAAACAAAAAATAATTATAAACATAAAAAATTAACTATGTTAATGAGTATACGATAGATAAAGATGTAATTTGTGACATCAGTAACATTAAGTCAGGTAGTGGAGCTATAAAGGAGCAGAGTTTTTGTGTGCAATTTAAAACACTTAATTTAATGCTTAAATTAAATAAACATATAATGTCTTAAAACTTTTAAGACATTTTATGTAATTGCAATCATAACTGTGAAGAAAATATCTATAGAATATACAAAAAAGGAAAGGAGAAGGAGACCAAAGTATGTCACTGGAAAAATAACAAAACACAAAGGCAGGTAGTAAAAGAAGAAAAAAGTGACCAAAAAAAGCTTGTCCCATTTGCAACAACATGGTTGGACCTAGAGGGTATTATGTTCAGTGAAATAAGCCAGAGAGAAAGACAAATACCGTATGACTTCACTAATATGGAATATAAACAAACACACAGACAGAACTGTTTGGTGGTTACCAGGGGCAAGGGGGTGGGGGGTGGGCACAAGGGGTGAAGGGACACATTCATATGGTGACTGACAAACAATAATGTACAACTAAAACTTCACAATGTTATAAACTATTGACATCAATAAATTTTTTTTTAAAAAGCTACAAGACATACAGACAACAAAATGGCAATAGTAAGTCCCTCCCTATATAAATTACTGTAAATATAAAGTCAATACATTTTTAGTATGTTATAATGTTATACATTTAAATATAAACCAGAAGACATAAATTGGCTGAATGGGTAGATTAACAGGATCCAATTACACGCTATTTACAAGAGACTCACTTTAGATCTAAGGACACACATAGACTGAAAGTAAAAGGATGAAAACAGATATTGCACACAAATGGTAAACAAAAGAACGAAGGGGTGGCCATATTAATATCAGACAAAATAGACTTTATGTAAAACTGTTACAAGAGACAAAGAAAGACATTATACAATAATAAAAAGGTCAATTCACCAAGAAGATACAATAATCATAAATATTTATACCTCAAATCTCAGAGCTCCTAAATATACAAAACAAACCATGATTGGATTAAGGGGAAAAAAAGACAACAGCACATTAATTGTAGGAGACTTAAATGTTCCACTTTCAATAATGGACAGAACAACCAGACAGAAGATCAATAAGGAAATGGAGGAATTGAACAACACTATAGACCATTTGGACCTATATATGTAGAAAGCTCCCTCCAACAGCAGTCAAATACATATTCTTCTCAAGTGCACATGGAACATTCTCCAGTATAGATGAGTGAGGCCACAAAACAAGTCTTAACAAATTCAAGGTTGAAATCATGCAAAGTATCTTTTCTGATCACAATGGAATGAAACCATAAACCCAATAGCAGAAGGAAAACAAAAAACCCTAAATATGTGGAAATTAAACAACACATTCTTGAACAACCAACAGGTCAAAAAAGAAGCCACAGGGAAAATAGAAATACCTTGAGACAAATGAAAATGAAAATAAAATATACCAAAACTTATGATATGCAGCAAAAGCAGTGGTAAGAAGGAATTTCATAGCTGTAAATGTGTACATTAAAAAACAAGAAAGATATAAAATCAACAACCTAACTTTACATCTCTAGAAACTAGAGAACGAACATACTAAACCCAAAGCTAGCAGAAGGAAGGAAATAATACAGATTAGAGCAGAGATAAATGAAACAGAGAATAGAAAAACAAAAGAAAAAATCAATGAAATTAATCAAACTTTTTTGGAAAAGATCTACAAAGTTGACAAACCCTCAGCTAGATTAACTAAAAAAAAAAAGAGAAAAGACTAAATAATTAAAATCAGAAACAGAAGAGAGGACATTACAGCCAATGCCACCAAAATAAAAAGAATTATGAGAATCCTATGAACAATTGTACACCAACAAACTGGATAACCTAGAAGAAATGGATAGATTCCTAGAAGCACACATCCTACCAAGACTGAATCAAGAAGAAATAGAAAATCTGAACAGACCAATAACTAGTAAGATCAAATCAGTAATCAAAAAACTCCCAACAAAGAAAGTCCCTGGAGCAGATGGCTTCATTGGAGAATTCTACCAAATATTTAAAGAATTAACACTAATCCTTTTCAAACTCTTCCAAAAAATTAAAGAAAAGGGAACACTTCCAAATTTATTCTATGAGGCCAGCATTACCCTGACACCAAAACCAGACAGACACCACAAGAAAACTACAGACCAATATTCCTGATGAATATTGATGTACAAACCCTCAAAAAATACTAGAAAACTAAATTCAAAAGTACATTAAAAGAATTATAAATCAGGACCAGGTGAGATTTATTCCTGGAATTCAAGGATGGTTCAACATATGAAAATCAATCAGTGTAATACATCACATTAACAGAATGGAGGACAAAACTACATGATTATCTCAATTGATGCAGAAAATGCATTTGGCAAGATTCAACACTCTTTCATGATAAAAACACTCAACAACTAGGAATAGAAGGAAATTACCTCAACATAATAAAGGCTGTATATGAAAATCCCACAGCTAACATCATACTCAATAGTGAAAGACTGAAAGCTTTTCCTCTAAGATCAGGAAGAAGGTAAGGATGCTGACTCTCACCACTTCTATTAAACGTCGTATTGGAAGTCCTAAACAGAGCAATTAGGCAAAAAAAGAAAAGAAAGGGAGATTAGTGTTAAGATGGCAGTGGAGGCAGACTCTGAACTCACCTCCTCCCAGGGGCACAATAGCCTTACAACTAATCTTGGAACAACTACCCCTGAGGGATAACTGAAAACTGGGTAAGAGGAACCTCGGCAATATGCAACAGTCCTCACTGAGATGGAAGAGACAGAAATTCCCTTCTGGAGAGAAAAAATCCACCTTTGCAAGCTATAGTGCCTCACAGCTGCCCGGGAGCAATCCAAAGGTATGCTGCCTTCCCTGGAGGAGTGAGGGACCTGAGCGGGGACAGTTGCTATTATAAGCATTTTTTTGTACTTAGCACAACCAAGACAAGTGTCATAATATCTGGCTACTAACAACAACACAGAATACCCCCAGAAAAACTATCAGACATAAGAAAAAAAAACAAAAAACAAGCCGGCTCTTAAAGGTCCCAAGCACAAACTAACCCATTTTGGAAAGCAACCTAAAATCACCAGAAAGAAAGATGCACAGTCCTTTGGTGAAAAGAGATTCACCTAATAGGCCCTAGGTGCATCTTGGTGAGAAGTGAGACCTCTCCAGTAACTAAGACATTGGCTGCAGCCATTGTTGTGACCTGGTGCAGGTGTGCTGACACAGCTGCTGGCAGACACCACTGGAGTTCTCCCCCTGGACTCTCCACCCAGTGTCTGCCCCACCCACTAAAGCACCAATTTAAGCCAGCTCAGCCAGGGCAAGGGCCTGCCCTAGGGACTGGCTCTACCCAACACCAAACCATCAGGCAACTTGTGGGCCTGCATAGGCTAGGTGCCTGGATTCTCTACTGCTGGGCAAGTGGGTCCACTTCTGTGGGGCAGGATGTGCATGAGGAGTGGGTGGAGTGTAAAGAGCATTGTGGGAGTGTGTGGGGCCTCTGCCGTGGGGTGACTGGATCCACTTCAGGGGTCAGGGTGCATGCATGGGGCAGGACTGTGTATGTGGCCCTGTGGGCGGTGGGGCTTGTCAGCTCCAGAAGACTTGTGCTTCTCAAACAGCCACAAAGGGAATTGGCCACACCTTCTAAAGGCTGAAACAATTGGGTGCTCCCCTCCCTGGGGCCAGCCCCACCCAGCTGCAATCCTGAGAGACCTGACAAGAGCCATATAGGCCAGAGGCCTACAGCAATTGTAAGCCCCTGAGCCTAACATCCAGCCACACTGGGTGCCTATTCACTTAACAGAAAAACTGCAACAGGAATGTGCTATTAGACCTTGCTGCCAACTGTGCTGGGGTTCCCCACACCCAATAAAGAGACTGAAGGGTCCATAATAGCCACACAGAGCTGAACATTACAACCAGTTGGCTAGGGGCACGGTTCAGTCTCCCTAGGCATCTACAGCAAGAGCAATCCTGCCACAACAGAAGGACACATATAGCCCACATGGGGCTCACTCCTGGAACATTTGGAACTGGTGACCAGAGGGAAGCACACTGCTGGGCCTCATAAGGCATCTCTTACATAAGGCCACATCTCCAGGATCAGGAGATGTAGCTGACCTCCCAAATACTAGATACAAGCACAGGGAAAAAGGCAAAATAAGGAGGCAAAGGAATACATTCCAAGTAAGGGAAGAGGACAAAACCCTAGAAAAAGAACTAAATGAAACAGAAATGAGCAATCTACCTGACCAAGAGTTCAAACAAAGAGTCATAAGGATGATCACTGATCTTGGGAGAAGAATGGATGAACTCAGTGAGAATGTCAACAAAGAAATGGAAAATATAAAAAAGAACCAATCAGAAATGAAGACTACAATACTGGAAATGAAAAATTCACTAGAGGGACTCAAAAGCAGAGTAGAGGACACAGAAAAATGGATAAGCGAGCTGGATGAAAGACTAGAGGAAATCACCTAAGCTGAACAGATAAAAGAAAAAAGAATTAAAAAGAGTGAGGACAGTCTAAAGGACCTCTGAGACAACAACAAGTGCACTAACATCCATGTTAAAGGTGTCCCAGAAGGAGAAGAGAGAGACAAAGGGGCAGAGAATCTATTTGAGGAAATAATAACTGAAAACTTTGCTAACCTAAAGGAAACAGACATCCAGGTACAGGAAGCACAGAGAGTAGCAAACAAGATAAACCCAAAGAGGCCCACACCAAAACACATCATAATTAAAATGTCCAGAATTAAAGATAAAGAGAGAATCCTAAAAGCTGCAAGAGAAAGGCAACAAGTCACATACAAAGGAAACCCCACAAGGCTATCAGCTGACTTCTGAGGGGAAACCTTACAGGATAGAAGAGAGTGGCACAATATATTTAAAGTGCTAAAAGGAAAAAAATCTACAGCCAAGAATACTCCATCCATCAAGGTTATCATTCAAAATGGAAGGAGACATAGAGTTTCTCAGACAAGCAAAAATTAAAGGAGTTTATCACTAAGAAGCCAGTCTTACAAGAAATTCTAAAGGGACTTATTTAAGTGGGAAAGAGAAAACCACAAATAGGAAAAAATAATCTATTTCCATGATAAGGAGGTAGTGGATACAAATGCACAAAAAAGAGGTCGGATATGATATCAAAAACATAAAATGTGGGAGGAGGGGAGTAAAAGGGTAGAGCTCTTAGAAAGAGGTCAAACTAAAGAGACCATCAATTTAATACTATATATGAGCCTCATGGTAATCACAAACCAGAAACCTATAATAAATACACAAAAAACTAAGAGAAAGAAACCCAAACATAATACTAAAGAAAGCCATCAAACAACAATGGAAGAGAGCAAAAGAAGAAAGGAACAGAGAAGAACTACTAAAACACCCAGAAAAAAAGTTTAAAAATGGCAATGAAGACTTACTTATCAATAACTACTTTAAATGTCAATGGACTAAATTCTCCAATCAAATGGCATAGGGTGAGGGGCTGGCCAGGTGGTGCAGTGGTTTAGTTCATGCTTTGTCAGCCCAGGGTTCGTGGGTTTGGATCTCAGGTGCCCACCAATGCACTGCTTGTCAGCCATGCTGTGGCGGCATCCCATATAAAGTAGAGGAAGATGGGCATGGATGTTAGCTCAGGGCCAGTCTTCCTCAGCAAAAAGAGGAGGATTGGCAACAGATGTCAGCTCAGGGCTGGTCTTCCTCACACACACACACACACACACACACACACAAAAGGCATAGGGTGGCTGACTGGATAAAAAAACAAGACCCATATATATGCTGCATCCAAGAGACACACTTCAGACCTAAAGACACTCACAAACTGAAAGTGAAGGGATGGAAAAAGATACTCCATGCAAATGGAAATGAAAAGAAAGCTGGGGTAACAATACTCATATCAGACAAAATAGACTTTAAAACAAAAACTGTAACAAGAGACAAAGAAGGGCCCTACACAATGATCAAGAGAACAATCCAACAAGAGGATATAACACTTGTAAATATCTATGCATCCAATGTAGGAGCACCTAAATATATAAAGCAATTATTAACAGACATAAAAGGAGAAATAGACAGTAACACAATAATAGTAGGAGACTTTAACACTCAACTTACTCCAATGGATAGATCATCCCAACAGTAGATCAATAAGGAAACATTGGCCTTAAATGACACACTAGACCAGATGGACTTAGTATTAGATAAATACAGAACATTCCATCCAAAACCCAAAGAATACACATTCTTTTCAAATCCACATGGACCATTCTCCAAGGTTTATCACATTTTAGGCCACAAAACAAGTCCCAATAAATTTAAGAAGATTGAAATAATACCAAGCATCTTTTCTGACCACAGTGTTATGAAACTAGAAATCAACCACAGGAAGAAAATCAGAAAAGCCACAAATATGTGGAGATTAAACAAAATGCTACAGAACAACAATTAGGTCAATGAAAAACTCAAAGGAGAAATCAAAAAATACCTAGAGACAAATGAAAATGAAAATATGACATTCCAGAATTCATGGGATACAGCAAAAGCAGTTCTAACAGGGAAGTTTATAGCAATACAGGCCTACCTCAACAAACAAGAAAAATCTTAAATAGACAATCTAACATTGCACCTAAAGGAACTGGAAAAAGAAGAACAAACAAAGCCCAAAATCAGTAGAAGGAGGGAAATAATAAAATTCAGAGCAGAAATAAGTGAAATAGAGACTTAAAAAAAAAAAGAAAAAGAAAAAGTCAGTGAAATCAAGAGATGGTTCTTTGAAAAGATAAACAAAATGGACAAACCTTTGGCTAGACTCACCAAGAAAAAAAGAGAGAAGACTCAAATAAATGGAATTAGAAATGAAAGAGGAGAAATTACAATGGACATCTCAGAAATACAAAAGATTATAAGAGAATACTACGAAAAGCTATATGCCAACAAATTGGACAATCTAGAAGAAATGGATAAATTCTTAGAATCATACAACCTTTCAAAACTGAAGCAGGAAGAAATAGAGAATTTGAATAGATCAATCATCAGTAAGGAGATTGAAACAGTAATCAAAAACCTCCCCCAAAATAAAAGTCCAGGACCAGACAGCTTCCCTGGTGAATTCTACCAAATATTCAAAGAAGACTTAATACCTATCCCTCTCAAACTCTTCCAAAAAAACTGAAGATGAGGGGAAGCTTCCTAACTCATTCTACAAAGCCAACATTACCCTGATACCAAAACCAGACAAGGACAATACCAAAAAAGAAAATTACAGGCCAATGATGAACATTGATGCAAAAATCCTCAACAAAATACTAGCAAATCGAATACAAAAATACATTAAAAAGATCATACACCATGATCAAGTGGGATTTATTCCAGGGATGGAGGGATGGTTCAACATCCACAAAACAATCAAAATGATACACCACAATAACAAAACGAAGAATAAAAATCACGTGATCATCTCAGTAGATGCAGGGAAAGCATTTGACAAGATACAGCATCCATTTATGATAAAAACTCTGAATAAAATGGGTATAGAAGAAAAGTACCTGAACATAATAAAGGCCATGTATGACAAATCCACAGCTAATATCATTCTCAATGGTGAAAAACTGAAAGCTGTCCCCTTACAAACAGGAACCAGAAAAGGATGCCCACTTTCACCACTCCTATTTAACACAGTATTGGAAGTCCTAGCCAGAACAATCAGGCAAGAAAAAGAAATAAAAGGGATCCAAATTGGAAAGGAAGAAGTGAAACTGCGACTATTCACAGATGACGTGGTTTTATATATAGAAAACCCTAAAGAATCTGCCAAAAAACTTTTAGAAATAATAAATGAATATGGTAAACATGCAGGATACAAAAATCAACATAGAAAAATCAGTTGCATTTCTATACACTAACAACGAATTAGCAGAAAGAGAAATTAATAACACAATCCCATTTAGAATTGCAACTAAAAGAATAAAATACCTAGGAATAAACTTAACCAATGAGGTGAAAGACTTGTACACTGAAAACTATAAAATGTTGTTGAAAGAAATGGAAGACACAAACAAATGGAGAGATATTCTATGCTCTTGGATTGGAAAAATTAACATAGTTAACACATCCATAGTTTCTAAAGCAAACTATAGACTCAATGCAATCCCTATCAAAGTTCCAACAACATTTTTCACAGAAATAGTACAAAGAATCCTAAAATTTATATGGAACAACAAAAGACCCCGAATAGCCAAAGGAATCCTGAGAAAAAAAGAACAAAGCTGGTGGTATCACACTCCCTGATTTCAAAATATACTACAAAGCTGTAGTAACCAAAACAGCATGGTACTAGTGCAAAAACAGACACATGGATCAATGGAACAGAATTGAGAGCCCAGAAATAAACCCACATGTTGATGGGCAGCTAATTTTTGACAAGGGAGCCAAGAACATACAATGGAGAAAGGAAAGCCTCTTCAATAAATGGTGTTGGGAAACCTATTCAGCCACATACAAGAAAAATGAAAATAGACCATTATCTTACAACATACACAAAAATTAACTCAAAATGGATTAAAGACTTGAATGTAAGACCTGAAACCATGAAACTCCTAGAAGAAAACATAAGCAGTACGCTTTCCAACATCGGTCTTAGCAACATATTTTCAAGTAGTGTGTCTGATCGAGCAAGGGAAACAATAGAAAAAATAAATAAATGGGACTACATCAAACTAAAAAGCTTCTGCATAGCAAAGGATACCATCAACAAAATGAAAAGACAACCTAACAATTAGGAGAAAATATTTGCAAACCATATATCTGATGAGGGGTTAATCTCCAAAATATATAAAGAACACATACATTTCAACAACAAAAAACCTAACAACCCAATTAAAAAACGGGCAAAAGACTTGAACAGACATTTCTCCAAAGGAGATATACAGATGGCCAACAGGCAAATGAAAAGATGTTCAACATCATTAACTATCAGGGAAATGCAAATCAAAACTACAGTGAGATATCACCTCACTCCCACCAGAATGGCTATAACTAACAAGACAGGAAACAACAAGTGTTGGAGAGGATGTGGAGAGAAGGTAACTGTCATACATTGCTGGTGGGAGTGCAAACTGCAGCCACTCTGGAAAACAGTAGGGAGATACCTCAAAAAATTAAGAATAGAACTATAATACAATCCAGCTATTCCACTGCTGGATATTTATCCAAAGAACATGAAACACAAATGAGTAAAGATACATTCACCCCTATGTTCATGGCAGCATTGTTCACAATAGCCAAGACTTGGAAGCAACCTAGGTGCCCATCAAGGGATGAACAGATAAAGAAGATGTGGTATATATACACAATTGAATACTATTCAGCCATAAGAAATGATGAAATCCAGCCATTTGTGACAACATGGATGGACCTTGAGGGTATTATGCTAAGCGAAATAAGTCAGTGGGAGAAAGTCTAATACCATATGATCTCACTC